>CM053783.1:460338608-461798608 GCA_028749045.1 Cupressus sempervirens | reverse complement strand
ATGCCTTTGAGCATGAGGTAATTCATGATCACTAGATAGAAATCATCCCATGGAGCTGGTAGCTTATCCCTCCAGAAGCCTCCCCTATAGTGAATAGGTTCTTCATCCTCAATGAAAAAGCTATTCATGCTGACCTCATCCACCATTTTTGTAATCTTCTTCCATTTTCCCCCTTCAAGGACAAACTAGTGGCTATGGCAATAACCTCCTCATTTACTTGGAATGTGATACCATTTATGGTAACTCTATAGTCATTCCACCCATTTAGAAACTGAAGAGCATAATTTTCATCATAACCTACCATTGCTTGCATAGAACAAATAAAGCCTCCTTCAAAAACTAGGTTGCAAGAGCTAGGTTGCCATAGTAGGAACTAGGTCGACATCCTCTCCTTAAAATTTTCTATCTTTGTTGGCTCTAATCAATTTAGATCACCACCCATTTCTTCTCCACTGATTCCTGAGCCCCCAACCTTAGTAATTTGCATTTGAGACTTCTCACCCTCAAGCTTGTTGACATCAAGATATTTTTAATCAATAATAACACTACAGAGTTGAAAATAACATCTCCAAGACCTTTAATCATCCTACAAGCATAGTTTTGAGCTAATTCAGAATCCCATACCTTCTTTTTATTGGATTCATGTGTACTTTGAATCATAACTCTAACATCCCTATAATCCCTAACAGTATCCAAAATGATTTTTTTGTACTCTCAAAAAGAAAATGTTTAAAATTTCACATTATGTTACCATAATTATGAAATAACTCTTGCCCCAAATAGTGTCTATTTATTATCAAACCCATATGAAGGTGTCTTATCACTTTTCCTTTGTACTTCTTAAATTTAGCAAGCTTTGCCCTCCTAAAGATAATACTACCAAATTTATCACTAATCTTTATTTGTTTAGCCATGCCCCCTTTCCTTGAAAATCAAGGCCTTAATTTCCTCTAGGATATCCATGATTCTCGAACACATCATTTCTTTTAACTCAAAACCCATGGTAGCAGTAGCATCTACCATCATATTACCTTCCTTGTATATGTGTTGTAACTAGACTTTTTCCATCCCACTTAGGATATGTCTAATATCCATGTTAATGTTTTAGATATTCCAATCTAGCTGAGAGACTTCCTGCACCATATCAATTATTAATTTAGAATCACCTTCTATAGTTATTTCCTTTATTTGCATATCATTAATCAATTGTAGACCCCAAAGTAGAGCCATCACTTTAGCCATATTATTACTTCCTCCACCAATTTTCCTAGAATAGACTAGTAGCACTTCACCATTTCTATTCCTCAACACTCTACCCATTTCCCCAACACCCTCTTTTGCAGTACCATCAAAGTTTAATTTAAGATAAGTTATTGTTGGTGGTTTCCATCTTGTCTTTTGTCTTTTTATTGTCTTAGAGTTATCAAAATGATTAAAGTTCCAGTGGATACCCCATCTTTCTATTATTTGGTATTCTTTCCTTCCTAGTTCTTCCTTCAGTGTCTTACATTTGGTAATCATTCTATTTTCCTTTAGTAGTTTCTCCATAATTCCCATAACTACCTCCATAGGCCTTTCCTCTTCCTGAAATATTCTATTATTTCTTTCCTTCCATATGTGCTAGAAAATGTATGGTGGGACAATTCTCCATAGGAATATCAGCTTGGGGTGATAAAAGGAACAATCCTAGTTTTCAACAAATTGACTCAATTTTTTTTTAGCACCCAACATAGTCCAAATTTCTCCCACACTAGAAACTAGATCTTTAGAGTATATAGGAATTCAAGAAATAGATGAGAGATACTCTCTTCTTTTTCTTTACAGAGATAAAATCTATTTGTGATAAAGAAACCCCTTTTTTTCAAATTGTCCAATGATAGTATTTTACCATGTTGAACAATCCACCAAAAGAAGTTGATTTTGGGTAGAAGATTGCTAATCCAAACTTTATGCCATGTTTTGGGACAAAGGTCCTTACAAAAGAGAATTTGGTAAGTAGATTTGACAGTAAAATGGCCACTAGAAGTTATATCCCACACAATTTTATCATCCTATATTAGAAATGGGAGTCTTTGAGCTTCCATCAACTCTTCAAGTTCTTTAAGTAGTTGAATATCTTCTAGAGGACAAACATATTTTGATAATTTCTTCCACTTCCTTCTAGGGTCAATATAATCTACCACTTTTAGCCCCATCTCTGCTTTCAATGTTTCCATTAGTCTTCTAATTTTTTTGTAAGCCAACGATTTCCCTCCTATCTAATTATCCTCCTAGAACATGATGTTTTACCCATTGCCCATAATCCATCTCACCCCTTCCCTAAGTATATCTTGGCTTTTGAAAATATTCATCCATCTTTTGGATCCTCTTGGGAGGTCATTATTAAAAAGATTATGAGTAAATAGGGAGTTAGATAGGTATTTAACTTTCATGATCTTGCTCCAATCTGTGTTATTTTCTCCCAGCCTCCATCCAATTTTGGAAAGAAGGGCTTTATTCAGGTCCCTGAGTCTTCTCACTCCCAAACCACCCATCTCCATTGGTTTGCAAACATCCTCCTAGTTGACAAGATTTAATTTATTCTTTTCCTTCATTTCTAGCCAAAGAAAATTCCTTTATATTCTCTCAATTCTGTCTGCCATGTTTTGGTTTATTTTAAAAAGGGATAGAAAGTAAATTGGGATGCCCTGGAGAGCCATAGTGAGTAGCTATAGTTTTCCCACATTATTGAGAATTTTCCCTTTCCATCCTACTGGCTTTATCTAGATTCTCTCAACAATGGTATTCAAAAAAAATATTTGTTACCTTCTTGGTGGTTAAAGGTAAACCAAGATAATTATCTAGAAGGTTAGTTGACTAATAGCCTAAAATGTTCCTAATATTCCTCTACATAAAAGCATTAGTGTTAAAAAAAAAAGTTTACTTTTAGAATAATTTATTTGCTGACCTAAGTTGTCTTCATAGTTTCTAAGGATATTCTTCCATGCTCTAGCTTATATTATAGAGGATTCTCCAAAAAGAAAAGTGTCATCAACAAATTGTTGTAACACTTCAGTTTCAATAGTAGTAATAGGTTTAATGCCTTTAACATAGCTGGTATTTACTAGTTTGGAAAATGATCTCCCTGGCACCTCTACCACCATAATGAAGTAGTAGGGAGATAGTAGGTCCCCTTGCCTTAATCTTTTCCATGCTTTAAAATTACCCCAAGAAGAGTCATTTAGTAGAATCACATACTGGACAATATGCACCATCATCCTAATAAGGTTTATGACTTTTTCGTTAAACCCCACTCTTTCAAGAACATCATAAATAAAATCCCATCTTACCTTATCATACACCTTAGAGATATCCAATTTGAAGGCCATAACAAGTATTTTATTTTTCTCCATAGAATGTATAATCTCATTAGTGGTTATCATAGCATCTAGGATTTTTCATCCTGACACAAACCCCTTTTGTGGTGTTCATGTAATATTCTATAGGAAGGACTTAATCTTGTCGACCATTACCTTGGCAAAAATCGTATAGAATATGTTGCAAAGACTTATGGGTCTAAAGTCAAGGAGACTCATGGGTAACAAAGTCTTAGGGACCAAAGCAATAAAAGTCTTATTTATTCTTTTTTAGCATCTTCCCCATTTTAAAGAAATCTCTTGTTTCCCAAATTAGCTCACTTTTAGTAATCTCCAAGAATTGTTGGAAAAGTGCTAGGGGGAAACCATCAGGTCCTCAGGCTTTGTAAGCTTTCATAGAAAACATTACCTATTCACTTCCTCCTCCATGATATTTCCTAGAATGATATTATTTTCAGCTTCTCCTAGCACTTGTGGGATCGTGTTTATCAAACTTCTTCTTATGACCTAATTTCCTATTCTATTTTCCTTTTAATAAGCCTTGTAAAAGTACTCCACAACATGTCTTCCCATCTCCTCCTACTCTTTATATTTCCTTCCTCCTCCTTTCAACATGTTGATCATGTTTCTTCTTTTATGGTTTGAGGCTAACCTGTGGAAAAAGGTAGTATTCTTGTCACCTTCAGTTAACCATTGAACTCTCAATCTTTGCTTCCAAAATATTTCCTATCTCAAAATGATATCCTTCCTTTTTTTTTGTTTTGTTCTTCTTCTTCTTGTGTAGCTTATTCTAAATTATTACCCTCAGCAATATCCCCCTACAATTTTTTAAGTTTCTCTTCCACTTCTATTTTAACTTTGAACAAATCTCTAAAGGAACTCTTAGCCCAACCCTTAACATTTCTCCTTATATTATCTAATTTTTGAGTTAGTTTATACATTGCAGTACCATATATCCTTATGCTCCATCATTCTTGGATTTGATCTTTGAATTCTAGGTAGGATTCCCACATTATTCCATACCTAAAAGGTTTTGGAACTCCTTTTATACCATCCTTCCAATGGAAGATTAAGGGGAAATGGTCAGAAGTAGTTCTTGGGAGATTCTCCAAAAAGGAATCAGTAAGCCGATTCTAGTTTCCCCATCACCATTAGTCTATCTAGTTTTACTTGAATAAGATTAGTACTTTTTCTATTGTTAGTCCAGGTGAATGGGTTTCCTCTCAAGTTTACATCTATTAAATCTATTTTTCCCATAAAATCATGAAGGTTTTGCAAACTTTTATGGTAGTCTCTATTTCCACCTAACTTTTTTGAGTGATAGAGGGGGGTATTAAAATCTCCCATGCACATTATCTATTTTTCCTTTATAGTATCCATTATCCTATCTAGCTTTCCATAGGTTTCTTTTCTCCCTATCTTATTATTAGAAGCATAGATATTGATAAGCCCCCATCTTTCATTACTAGTTTGACACTTAGTTATTTGGAAATTTTTGTCTTTCTACAACTCAAATCTATTCATAGAACATGGGTTCCACATGGTAGCAGTACCCCCCTAATGCTTAGTTAGCATCAGCACTCATGAAGGTAGCCCCTGGCCAAATATGACCCACTAGTCTACTAAAATTTGAACTAGACATTTTGGTTTCTTGGGTTAACACACTATCAACCTTTTCCTAGAATATAAATTTCTTTAAAGCATATTATTTCTAGGGGCTATTCATCCCCCTTAAGTTCCAAGAAATAAATTTCATTTCTTACCTCTTGTTATAGTCTCCAACATAAGTAGCTTACCACTAGCCATGCCCCTTGCTGCTTGTTTTGTCCTAGTTGCTCTACTATTTGGTCTTCTAGTTGTACCACATGTCCCTACATCTGGTTCCCCCCCTCCCCCCACTTTTCTTCCTTTTTTGAACTTCCCATTCCTCGTTATCACTCACCTATGGGGAAGTGGGGCTTAGTTCTTCCTCAGCTTCCACTTTATCTAAATATTCCATCACTTTTGTTGCTATCTCCACTAGAGAGGCCTTAATAATTTTTAGAGGGGTGCATAACCTCTCATGGGTATCACAGTCTAGAGACTTTTGTTTCTGTAATCCCTTGCTTCTCAGACTAGCTGGAGAACTAGGAAGGGAGTGGTGTACCACTATTTCACCTTCCTCCACCAATTCACCTTCACGAGGCCCGCTTAAAGGTGACTTTATTAATTCCTCTATCTCTTTTCTAAATGGATACTCTTCCATTTTCTTCTTTTCATCTAAAGCTTCCCCCACTTTAGGTTCACTTAGCCCCTTAGACCCTATGATAGGGGTATCCTACACCTTGTTAGCCTCAAAGATTTGAGTACCAGCAAGAACCTCCTCCAGCCATGGAGCTTCTAAGGATTCCCCTACAATTTCATTTACAATTCTAGGGGATCCTTCCTTTTGTTTCTCCTTATGTAGTTGGGCTTTATAGTCCACTATGACATGCCCAAATTGTCCACACTTTTAACACAATAGTCCTTTATTCTCATATTCTATAGGTTGGTATTTCTCTCCCCATTTAGCTTTTAGAGTGACCACAATCAGGAGAGCTTAGTTAAATGCAACATTCACACAAAATTTGGCATACACCAGTCTATATTTTTGCATTGTCACCATGTTTGTAGTAACAAAATTATTTAAGTAATTCCCTATCCATATTAGAATATTCTCATCCTAGAATTCACAGGGTAGTCCAGGTAGTTGTACCTAGACAGGAGCTAGCTTGTTGAGCTATATGCTAGCATCAAAGCCTGGGTGCCATCTTATCAAGGCAAGGAAATGCTTTCCATAACACCAAGTTCCCAAAAGTATTAAATTGATATCCTCCTCCATAGTGAATTTGAAACAAAAAAGGCTACTTGGCATTGTAGAAAACCAACACTTCCCTCAATCTTCCATTTTTGGCCTATCCACTTTTGGCCCATCTCTATCATGGGTCTGAAGGTGACAAATCTACCAACCACGCATAGTTTGAGGCTAGAAGTAATATTTTCCACCAAAGTATTTGGAAGGGAGATCACTAGCCCATTAGCACTATGTGCAATCTTGGGATCCTCCATTGAATCTCTAGCCACATTAGTGCCCACTAGTGCATTCTTCCACCTAACAGGGGTCCCAAATGTCAACTTTTTTCTAGCTTCCACAAGAGCACTAGTTGGTTTTCCATTTCCCAAGGGAGCAGGGCTAGAGATTTTCTTCATCTCCACATCAATGGCCCCACACCTATCTATCGAAACACTCAAATCCGTGTGCAAGGATAAAACCATCTGCAAGTTCGAGCATGGTGGAGGGTCAGGAGGCTTAGGGCCCACCATGAGACTGGTTTCAAAATTTGAAAAGGAGCAGCAAAAGGTGGTCAAGTTGTATACAATGGTTACCATTCTCTTGTTAGATATTAGGTAGAGTCACTTTTTAAATTTCTTACCTATCTTTTTGCCAAAATTTAGCAAATAACGAATAGTTAAAGATAAGGTAGAATAATTTAAATTTTTTTGTTTATTTTAATAATAAATCATTCTACTAAGAATGTATCATCATTATTTATATTTCCATGTCTACGAACACTTAATTTTTAATTCAACATTTTAAAAATATTTAACCACATTTAGTATTTCTTTACTTATGAAATTATGTTATTATTTTTAAAGCTAGTATTAGATTTGATGATAATACATTTACACTCGCACACATAAAATTTGTCAAATATTAAATAGTTTACGATATGATAGAATAGTTTTAGATTTTTATTATTTAATTTAATAATATTTTTTCCATCTTTTCAGGAATTAATTTTTAGTTCAAATTTTTTTAAAAATATTTTATGATTTATGAAATTATACATTTTCCAAACTAGAATTAAATTTGGTGATAATGATTATATATATGTATGTATGTATATATGTATATATGTATGTATATATATGTATATGTATATATGTGTGTATGTATATGAATATATATGCATGCATATATATGTATGTGTGTATGTACACACACACACACATATACATAACATACACATAAATATGGTGGAGCAATTTCTTATTTTTATCTTTTCATATCTCTTTTCTTCTCTTATACATTTAGACATGAAATAAAAATTTAAAACCTTGTTTTTATTGTCATAATAAAACAAAACTTTGTTATTTCATGTCATCTGCTTGAGTAATCCCAAATCTCAAAATTTTTCCTTGGGGTTGAAGTGAATGAAGGTCCTACTTTTAAAAGGTAATTCTTATGCTTTATCACACTACTCTCTGGAGGTGATTTATATACCATACAATACTATAAAGAAGATTTCATTTTATCCTTTTATCAATCCCTAAATCATTTTTGGCATTACCAAAAACTCTTTTTCTTTATAAGAGAGACATAGGTTTGTCTCAATGTGTCGTGGAAGAAAGTCATCAACAGGAAGGTTTGGCCCTTCGATGTCAGCTCTTCACCACCTTTAATGGGTGGTAGTATGTTCCAAGGGTTAGGTTGTTCATCCATTAAGTGATTATTGAGCTAAAGACTCCTCTATAGTATATCATGATGTAATTTTTGATGATTGTGATTTTGTTAAAATAGGCCATTAACAACATAAAAACCAAAGTAATCACTATTGTAATGTAGACAATAGGGCTAAATAGAGCCAAAAAATAGAGATATATAACTAATAAATAACAATTTATTAATCTAGCTTACATACATCAGACCTTCAAATGTCTTCTAAGAATGCACAGCTTGTATGTGCACATCACATATTTATACATGTAATACCATAATCTAGAAACTCCTTTTCTAGAGTATGCTATATCCTAGAATGTTCTACATCTAATCTAGATTGTACAATGGAAGGCTCTAGGAAGCCTCTTCTCTAGATTCTTCTAGACAATCTTAAACCTTAACATCCCCCCTTAAGATTGGCTACAAAAAAATATAAAGGAAAGGGGAAGAGGGTAACATTATATGACTATCCACCCTTAATGTTCACCTCAATTATACTGAGCATACTCTGTAGCTTGAGAAATTTAGCCTCAAGCATAGTCTTAGTAAATATATCTGCTATTTGATCTTCACTTGGACAAAATTGAACATTAACAATATTTTCTTGAACAAGATCCCTGATATAGTGAACATCAATTTCAATGTGCTTTGTTTTAACATGAAAAATAGGATTACTCATAACTTGTATAGCACTGTGATTGTCACAATACAAAGTAGTAGCTGAAATTTGTTCAAAGCCAAGCTCAAATAAAAGATGTCAGAGCCAAACTACTTCTGTTGTTGCTCTATATTCTACTTGACATGAAGATAGTGATGTAGTGGCTTGTTTTTTGCTGCTCCATGTGATTCGATTTGAGCCAAGCTGAAAAATATAACCTCCAACAAATTTTCTTTTATCAATATCACCACCCCAGTCTAAATTTATAAAGTCAAGCAAAGAAATTGGGGACTTATAATTGTAATGTATGCCATATAAGTACATTGTTTCACAAACATATTGCAAAATTCTCTTGGCAGCCATCCAATGACTTTCTTTAGGTTCTTGCATAAATCACGATACCATATTGACTATAAAATAAATGTTTGGTCTAGAATGAGTTAGATAAACCAAGCTACCAACAAGTTATCTATATAGAGTAGGATCTAGTTTCTTGAAGGTGCATTCCTTAGTAAGATTGACTCCATATTGAAAAGGAGTAGGGGTTGGCTTGCAATCAATCATTTTAAATTTCTCTAAAAGATCCAAAAAATATTTTGTTTGAGAGATGAAAAACCCATAATGAAGCCTACTAATTTGCAAGCCAAGAAAATAAGTTAGTTCACTCAAATTAGTCATATCAAATGCCCCTTTGAGAGCTGATTTCAAATCATTGATTAAACTAATATTTGATCCAGCAATGAGTAAATCATCTACATAAACTTCTATTGGATAAAATTGTTCAATTGAGTGTTGTCTTTGATGTTACACAAATGTCATATCAGTCATCAGATAGAGTCTATTGAGCTCAGTTGGTCAGCAAGGAAAAAGATAGAGTTTACTGAGCTCAAAAGGTTAGCAAAGAAGGTTTATAGTGTTTATCGAGTGTTATCAGGCTTTACCTTGTGCATATAGTTGTTACCAAGCTTTCAAGGTTAGCAAAGGAAATTTAGTTGCTATTGAGCTCACTCAGTCATCAAAGGGAAAATAGTGTAGGAAATAGTTCTTACCAAGCTCTCATGGATAGTGAAGGAAATTTAGTTATTACCGAGTTCACTTAGCAGCCAAAGAATTTTGTAGATTTTGCAGTGTTAACAGAGTTGAGATGGTTAACTCAAAAAATTATCTTTTTAAGTAGTGTTTACCGAGAAAGGTTGGCCAATGAAAGATTTCATTTTTTTGAAGAATAAATTTTATTTGTTTAATCTAATATTTAGCCAACTGATGTATGGTTTATTGGTAAAATGTAACTTGTGAATAAGCTAACTTGATAATCTAAATAGTATATATAAGAGGTCAAGTTGCAACTTCTAAGTGTGTGTGGTGGATTTTATGTAATGTGAATGTGAAGGAGGAATAATTATTGTGAGAGAAAATTTTGTAGGATGATCATAGATCATTGAGGAGCAACAAAGCTATATTTGATTGAGAGGATCTAATAGTGCAGAATAGAGATATGTAATTAGCAAATTTAGTTGCATTATACTCAGGTCAATTTATTGTTACTTTCTAATCATTGTAGCAGTGATTTCAAATCTCTTAACAGAGTTGTTTTAACGACCATTTTGTAAATCCTCTAACAAGGTGATAGTTTAGTTGAATTGTTCAAAAGACCTCTAGCAAGGCCACTCCTAATTGGGTGATTAAATCCTCTAATAGGGTCACACCTAATAGTGTGTATTATAACCTTTAATAGGGTTGGCTCCTAACAAAGCTCACTTCAGAAGAGTGAAAATTGGTAGCTAGTTACTTGGTGGTTTTTCCCATATTGGGTCTCCACGTTAAATCTAGTGTCTCTTGTGCTCATATTATTTACTTTTGCATGAATGCTAATAATTATGAATGCTAAAACTTAGTAACAAGTTAATCTACCAAGTTATAGCATTTTGTGATGTGTTTACCGAGTGACAACAGTAACTAGTTATTTAACACATCTAAGGGATCATGATTTATTTTTGTGGTAACTGATTCACCCCCCCTCTTAGTTACTTCACTCATAATTCCAACAATTGTAGAAATGATGATGTCATCTTTCACCTTCTTCACTTAAATATTTGGATCTGATTTACATTTTTTAAACCCATGAAGTTGAAAATACCTATTAATATTCTCATTCCATGCTCTTGGTGCTTGCTTAAGTCCATGGAGTGACTTCTTTAATCTACAAACATGATTAGGATGTTGCTGATCTATAAAACCTGGAGGTTGATCCATATAGATTTCTTCATATAAATCTCCATTTAAGAAAGAATTTTTTACATCCATTTGATGAACATGCCACCCAAGACTTGCAACTAAAGATAAAATAGCTCTAATTGTATTCATTTTAATGATAGGAGCACGTGTTTCTTCATAATCAACACCCTCTTTTTGATTAAATCCTTTAATTTAGTTGTGAGTCCCTTGCATGCATGAAGGGGCACTCAAATGGATAACTTGCCTCTATCCCATCATATTTATCCCACTCAGCATCTAAGGAAGTGTCTCTTCTAGTTCTACTCTCTCCTCTACTCCTAGTTCAATGCCTACTATTTGAAACCCCAAGAAGGGAAGGGAAGGGAAGGGAAGGGTAAGGGGAAGTATAAGGGTAAGGTAAGGGGCCTCGTCTCCTCCCACCCCTGCATTTAAATAGCAATTGGTTCCAACTTATTCTTCATTATTTCAGCTAGGTTCTACACTTGATTGAAGTTCTAATGCTATTGCCACTTCTAATTGATCAAATATGAAATCTACATAGAGATAGAGCTAATCATTATGAGGCCCCTACTAGAACATACATAGTGTCTAATCTATATAAACTCTTGCTCCTACATTTCCTTCTACCTCTACCTTTGGTGCCCCTAGCTTTTATACTAGAGGATCTACAAATGGATCCCCTACAAGAAAATTCAGGAAAATGATTGCCCAAAATTTTTAGAAGTAGTTGATTTCCTTCATCCCTTTGCATTCCCACCCATGATTAAGTAGAAAGAGAGATACAAGGGTACCCAATTTGATGTACTACTTTTTTAGAGCATTCTTCCTTTCAAAGAGACTTTTCTTTGTCTCCAATCCACTCTTAAGATTGATAGGACCAACCAATTCTACTTTCATTGAAGGGATTAAATCTAGTGTTTCCACGCCGATAATCAATAATCAGGAGCTATCAAGTAGAGTTCCAAACATTTTTCCTGTCGATCCACCCAAACTTTGGGGACTGGGCTTTGACCATGTCTCCCACTTCCACCGACCCCTTGGAGTATTTTAGCATGTTAGATTTGCTTTTTCCTCTAGAAAGGATGAAGTATTTCCTTGCCTCTATACCTTCCCTCACCGGGCCACCCTATTACACCCCCAAGATGGAGTATGTCCTTCCCTCTGTACCTTCCCTAACCCCAAGTTCCTTCCCTCTGTAATATGTCCTTCCCTTTGTAGTATGTCCTTCCCTCTATAGTACGGTAAGTTATAGATGTGTAAGGTAGGGGAAGCTATTGATTATCACTATCTGTAGACAATGGCTAATCAAAAGCATTAGTAGCAATGCATATTTCATCCTCATCAATATAGCCTTCACCTTTTTCTACAATAGGAGAAACAATTGTTGTTGTAAGTTGTGAATGCTCATCAAAATTTACATCTCTACTAACAAATACCTTATAATTTTTCACATCATATAACCTATAAGCCTTTGATTCTTCACTATAACCCATAAACAAACACTTGTGACTCTTTTGTTCTAATTTTTTCCTCTTTTCATCAGGGATATGTGCCCAAGAAATACATCCAAATACTTTAAAATAACCAATGTGGGGTTTTCTACCACTCCAAGCTCCTTCAATGGTGATATTTGTGAGGGCTTTAGTTGGAACTCTATTCACAATAAATGTAGCACAAGAAACAACCAAATTCCAAAATTTATTATGTAAAATTTTAAAATGCAACATAGAACAAGCCATTTCTAGAAGAGTTTTATTCATTCGTTCAACCTTTCCATTTTTTTGAGGAGTATATGGTACTATTTTTTGCAATTTAATTCCATAATTCTCACAAAATGACTCAAATGCATAGTTATAATACTCACCCCCATTATATTCTTAAGCATTTAATTCTTTTCCCACACTAACTCTCAACTAAAGCCTTAAATTTTTGGAAAACTTGTACCTCATTCTTTCTTTTAATAAAATAAACCCATACTTTCCTACTATAATCATCAATAAAAGTGAGGATATACCTAGCACCTAAAAGTGAGGGATAGCTTGGTTCACATAAATAACTATGAATGAGTTGTAATGGATGATTGGCTCTCCATGATTTATCTAAATCAAAAGGATCTTGATGATTTTCCCTAGCACACATCCTTCACAAACTCCTTCAGATGGTAAGATTTTTGTTAACACTCTAACCATATCTTGCAGTTTCCTATAAATGATATGTCCAAGTCTAGCATGCCAAAGTTTTGACATATAATAAGCTTGAGCAATATAAGCATGAGAGTGTTTAATATCTTCATTAGTAAATCCCACAAATTTAAAAAGACTTTCTTCATGATCAACTCTACAATTGAAAATTATATTGGTTGGGTCTTTTCTATATTTAATAATGACTTGATTAGTAGTAACAACAAACTCATATCTAGTGTGAATTATTTTGTATACTAAAATTAGATTCACCCCCAATCCTTCAACCAATAATTTTTTTATCAAAGACCCATTTGTTACATTAATAGTTCATGTACCTATAACCGAAAATTTCTTTTTATTGCCAATAGTAATTTCTTGATCTAAATTCTTTCCTTCATTAAAATTAGTAAACAAAGATCTATCTCCAGTCATGTGAAATGATGCACCTAAATTTGAAATCCATTCTTTAATATAATTTGAGGCAAAGTAAATTCCCTTAACATTAGATTTTATTTCAGGTGTAGTAGTTACCTCATTTTATCTTCTCTTTTTTGGGAGATGGCTACAAAGCTCTATCTATCCTTCTTGCCATCCTTAAAATTTCCTTGCTTGGGCTTGTTTTTATTCCTTTCATTGACCTTCTTTTTCAAACAAAATTTATCCATGTGATTTTCACCACCACAATACCTGCAAATAATGGGTTTTCTTCCTCCTTGTTTCTCTGCACCATCATTTCTAAAAAAATGGTTAGAGCTCTCATTATTTTGAAATTTATTACATTTTCTCTATTTATTTTTTCCATCATTTATCTCAAACTTACTTCTATCTACATATGCATGGTTTTTCTTAATATACTCTTCTTTAATAAGTTGGGTTACTTCATCTATAACATAATTACAAAATTGATCAAAAGTTTGTTGTATGGTATTAGGATTTAGCTGAATAATCATTTTCCTTGATTCCTTAAATACCTTGGATGGCTAGGGGAGCTTACTATCAGCCATTACAATCAACTAAAAGTATTTCTTTGCATATTCAACACCTATTTTCTTTAGTTGAGCATTTATAAAAGTAACTTCCTTGAAATAATTAGTCATTTTTTCAAAATAGGATGGATCCAAGTTCACCAATCTTTCCTCTATATTGAATGTGCTAGCAATATTAGCATCTTTATAATCATTTTTAAAATTATCCCACAACACTATTGGATCATCAATATAAACAAACCTTCTAATGAGATTGGTGCTTAAAGATTTACCAATAATACCTTTAGCTTGCTCCAACTTGCATCTCTAATTATCTTTTTATTTATTAGTTTGGGGTTCTCCAATCTCCTTATTCACTATCCTCCATAAAGCTTTTTCTCTCAAATCATTCTTGATTGCAATCTTCCAATCCGCAAAACTACTTCCATCAAATATAGGCAAAACTTCATTTGAAGAGCCCATGTTAGCAAAAAAATTATACTTGCAAATAAAACACTTCCAGCAATGTATTTCTTGTACCAAATCTATCTAGAGATATTTCTAGCTGAATCTCTAGCTGAACCTCTAAATGAATTTCCAGTTGAACCACATAGAAATCTATTTCTAGCTGACCCTAAGGTCCAATAGCTTGTTTTGGATTAAGTAAAATAGGTTTTATAGGGATCTTGAAACTCGAAAGTTTTTACATCATATCTTAAAAAGAAATATAAATGAAAATCCAGCTATAGAGAAACTTCCTAACAAAAGCCAACCATAAACAATAGGCTTGCAGCTAGAACACAAAAAACCAACTATGCTAGAACAAGAACAAACTAGCTACATAAGGAAAAAAGTGAGACAACAAAGTAGCACTAACTATTAGTTCTCTCTATCAAGAACCTATAGGGTCTTTGCAGCTTCATTGGTCTTCCTATTGTCTGCATCCTGCTGGTCCTAGTTTCGAGCATCCACCTTGTCCCTAGTTTCTTTCAGATCATCCTCAGCTTGCTCTATGTCCAAGTTGGCCTTCTCCATCTTTTTCCTGCCAAATCCAGCACTCATCAGTGATTCACCTAGACTATTAATGTTCTCATTCAAGGAATTCAAAGTGGAAATCACCTGATTGGCTAGGTTCTAATGGTAGAACTCCACCCTTTGGACTCTTTGTTCAACCTTGTTGATTCTGTCCTCCTAGTCAGCCTTGTGATCATGGATGTTGAAGTGCCATTGGCTTCCATCCTAGCTTCTCTCCTCTTCGTCGTGTCCCTAGTCACTACCAATTTTTTGGCTTCCTTCTTGTCTTCTTTTTCTCTTAAGGTCCTCAATTTCATGGAATAGCCATTTGATAGACCAAAAATTGTCTATCATGTTGTTTTTAGCATTGTTCAAAAGGTTAAGCTGAGTTTTCCTTGAATTATTAGAGATAACGACCAAAGTAGGGTCAATGAGTTCATCATAGTGGGCTTTTCCATCAATGTCCTCCATTACTTAGATATTCAATGGCTCCCTGACAATCCTCAATTTAGTGGTATTTGAATTAAAATTCCTCCAAGACCTCCTCCTATTTTTCATTATCACCTCCCCACTCTCTTTACCTTTAATAGCTATAGATGGAGAGGTAGTGGGGCCAGGGCCTAAATCTTAGGGATTTGGGCATTGGTTTCAAAAGCCTCATCAACTTTCCTTTTCTTGGGATTCACTGACATGTGAGCAGAATCCTCCTCCTCCTTTTCACTTTCCCTCCCCTTCTCCTCCTCCTTCTCATAATCCTCACCCTTCATCTCTTCCTCTGAATATGTGACCTCATCATCATCATTATCCTTCTCCTCTTCCTAAGGCTCAGGCTTAGGGGGAATGGGAGGTAATCCTCTAGGGCTCTTTCTGTAGGGAATGTGGGTAAAGGGTTTCTTTTCTTCATTGGGGGCTTTACCTTTAGAGGAAACATTGTCCTCTTCTTCTAATTTTATGCTATGCACATCTTCAGAATCTGAACTCCCAGTTTCCTTAGATGCACACCTAGTATCACCAAGAGATTTTCCCTTGGTTTGAGTCTTCAAATTCTCATAGACTAGGAGGAGTAATCCCTCGTGAAGGGTTGGGTTAGCAGTAGGTTTCCTCTTAAAACCCTTGATACCCTTGCTCATGGAGGTGAAAAGATAAAAAAGAAAAGAAATTTTGATTCCATGCCTAAAGTGGTTAAGCAAAACAAAATTATGTGTTCTGATCCTATCAAATTTGGGGTCCAGGGAGATATATTCAATGATAATCCTAAGGACATACCTCTGTAGCTTTTTAATTGACTCCATCTTGTAATACGTCTCCACCTTGATGAGTTTATTTAGTTCCTTTCCATCCTTTTCAAAAACTTTGACAACATTTCTCAACATTTTCTTGTCTCTGAAAAAGTTAATCCCTTCTAGAGGGATCTCTGCAACCTAGGCTATCAAATCTACATTGACATGGTGGGTGACCCCGTCAATTTTGACTCTCCCATTTTTCCAGGAATCCACCATAATCTTTGTGATCCCCACATCAAATCCATGAAGCTTCTCCAAGAATCTAGTGATTCTACCCTTTTCCAACTTATGCCAAACGTTCAGTTTCTCCTTCCATTTCTCTGCCTCCCCCAATGGCTCCCTTGTACTTCTCTCCCCTACCATGGTTTTCTCTAATTCAAAAAGCCCCCACCTACTCATAGTTTTCTTACAGACCTCAACCTCCTTCAAGATGAATTTACCAATTTTAATGGTTGTATTCAAGACAACCCTTGAAGCATGTTGTACGTACATGCTATCATGGTTTAAAAGGAGTTTCACATGATTTTCATTAACTCCCACTCTAACATGCAATCTTACAAATATTCCCATCATTAATTTTGGATTTCTTTTGTACTTCCCTAGATGTGATCTTGTAGTATTAAATTATTCATTACCACCAAAAAATTTTCGCCAACATGCCACGTCATCTCTGAATTTTGGGTGATCGCTTCATTAGCAAACTAGTCGGTAGTTGAATTGGCTTCCCTATACATGTGTTTGATATAAGTCTTGTTGAACTTACCTAGGTTAGACTTGAATTCCTACATTACATTTGAAATGGTCCAAGAGGGCATAGAGTTATCATTGGTACAATTTATTATATTTAATGAATCCCCCTCCAGCCAAAGGTTCTCAATTCTAGTAAGCCAGGGCTAGTTTAACAATGTGACTAGTAATACTGGCTTCTACGAAGTGATTCGTCTAATGTCCAAGCATGTTGGAAAAAGGACATAACTCCTCTATCATATTTTTTTTTGATGATGGCTCCACTTCCCACAGGGTCGAGGTTCCCTTTAGTAGCCCCGTTGAAATTGGCTTTGTACCAATTTTCAGGGGGAAGAAACCACCTAGCCTCCTATCTTTTCTTGTCCCTATCCTTTTTCCTTTGTTTTGTTGTTCCCACCTTCTTCAATATTTCCTTCCTTTGTGGTGGAAAAATTCTCCTTCATTAATCCTTCAATTTTCTTGGCAATAACAAACTTAGGGGATTCCTTGTCTCTACAAATTTAGTTATTTTTCTCTATCCAGATGCCCCAGCAGAAGTGCGAGAGGGAATAGGAGCTAATTAGTTGAGTGATCAAACCTGAGTGTGAACTCTTCCATTGGTTGAAGAATTCTTGAATTTTGGCTAGAAGACACCAGCTGACTCCAAAGTCCTTGGTCAGGAGGTTCCAAACTTTGGAGGAAAAGGAGCAATGAATAGAGAAGTGATTGACCATCTGCAAGTCATGCTTACATAGACTGCACCTGTTGGGGATAATCTAACCTCTCTTGGCTAAATTTTTTAGAGTAAGGATTTTGTCTTGTAGCAAAACCCAATAGAAGATATTAACTTTTGGGGTAAGACCAGGAGTCCATGCCTTAGCCTAGATGGGTTTCTCCATTCTATCTCACATTGAAAAATACCCAAAGGCAACAGAGTATTGCCCATTTGAGGTATCTCCCTAGATTAATTCATCCCTTTTGTTATTTATGGAAATTACATTCAGGCTAATCTTCAAAGAATTAAGGTCTAGGGATATCATCGATAGTTCATGCCATCCATTACCTATTTTGTAGTCACTGATATTCAGACCATATCTTCTTATGCATGGCTCTACCCATCTACCATAATTTGGGTGATCAATAAGGGGTCCCTAGCTCATCCAGTCATCCCACCAAAATAAGATATTCTCACCTTTACCTATTTTCCATTTAGCCTTGGACTTAACCAGGACTTTTTCCTTTAGGATCCCATTCCATATGTATGATCCTTGAGGAATATAAGTCTCATGAAGCAAAAAATTGAGAGACTGCCTTCTTAGGTATTTCTCAATCAAAATTTCCCTTCATTCTTTGATACTTTGAAAAATGTGCCAGATCTATTTAACTAAAAGGGAATTATTGAGATGTTTGATTTTTCTAATACCAAGGCCCCCATAATATTTGGGAAGGCAAATAAGGTCCTAGGTGACAAGATGATATATTTTGTGCTCTTCAACCCTAGCCTAGAGAAAGTTCCTCTAAATCTTCTCAATTCTATCAGCTTGTTTAGATGGGATCCTGAAGAGGCTTAAGGCATAAGTGGGGAGAGTCTGGAAATAGATTTCACCAAACTGCATTTTCCAGCCTGGTTGAGGGTAGCACCTTTCTAGTAGGCTAATTTTTTGTTGAGTCTATCAATAATGCTATTCCAAAAAGATTCTGGGGGTTTGGAACCCAAAGGCATTCCAAGATAACTTGCAGGAAGAGTTCCAATACCAGTTCCTAGGGTACAAGAAATTTTACTCTGTCTCTCTAGTGGAGTATTGGTGAAGAAGATTGAACTCTTGTCCCATTTGATAGCCTAGCTAGAACCCCTAGTATAAGTATTCAATAGACCCTTAAACACTCTGGTCTCCTAGACCGTAGCCTCTCCCCCCAGAATAGTATCATCCACAAATTGTTGATGGGTGAAAGAATGATGGCTCGATGAAGGCTTGTGACCTTGCAGACTTTGGTCCTGTCTTTTTCTTAAAATTAGCCTTCCCAAGAAATCATCCAAAATGATGAAGAGAATAGTTCAAAGGGAATCACCCTATCTCAGTCCTCTTGAAGGGAAAAAGAAATTTGATGGGGAACCATTAACCAAAATAGAAAAATAAGGGGAAGAGAAAAGATGAAAGATGAGTTTACACACCTAGGGATCAAAGCCAAGAGCTTAGAGGACTGCCATCAAGAAATTCCAATCCACCCTATCATAAGCTTTAGACATATCAAGATTTAGGAGAAAACTTTCCCTTTTTCTAGCTTTAAGAGAGTGAATCACCATGTGCACCATGATAATAGAGTCTAGAATCTATTTCCATGGGACAAAGCTAGTTTGTTGAGGGTATATAATCAGGTGAAGAACTTTGAGGATCCTAGTAGTAATGACTTTGGATATGATTTTGTAGAAAGAGTTGCAAAGACTAATGGGCCTAAACTTATCCATCGAATCTGCCCCTGGGATTTTTGGTATGAGAACCAGAAAGGTGGCATTACATTCTTTCAAAATTTTTTTGGCCTTTAAGAATTCTTGCATAGCCTTCATTGCATCCTTTTTGACCACCTCACAATAGACTTGGAAAAAGAAAGTTGAGAAACCATTTGGGCCAAGGGCCTTATCAACTAGAAGGGAATTGAGGGCTTGAAAATTTTCCTCTAGGGTTGGGATAGCTTTCAACATAGAGTTGTGATGGGCTTGCAATAGAGAAGGAATAGTAGACAAAATATCCTCTTGATCAGACATTGAGAGAGAATGATCCTTAGTGAGAAGAGAAGAGACAAACTGCACTGCTTCATCTATTATCTCATTATCTTTAGATAACAAGGTCTATCCCTTCTTGATACTAAAGATCCTATTATTGGCCTGATGTTTTAAGGTAGATAAGTGGAAGAATCTAGTGTTCTGGTCCCCTTCTTTAAGCCAGTTAACTCTTGATCTCTATTTCCAAAAGTTTTCTTCCCTGGAAATGATGTTATGGAGGTTAGAGAGGATAGACCTTTCCTCCAACCAATTTTGATCATTATATCCTTCTTGCTAAATCTCTTCCTAGATTTTGCAGAGTTGATCATTCTTCTCATCCTTGTCTTGGAAAATGTGGCCAAAGTCTGATTTGTTCCAAATTTTAATATTTCTTTTCACATTGTTCAATTTTTGGGCCACCTTGAATATTACAGTACCCTCCACTTGAATGTTCCACCATGAAGAAATCTTGGTTTCCAAAGCTAGGTGGGAAATCCATATTTTCTTGAAATGGAATGGGAAAGACCTTTTAAATGAAAGAGGACAAATAGAGAGAGATATGGGGGAGTGGTCCAAACCCATTCTAGGGAGAAGGGAAAGCCGGGAAGAGTGGCATTGAAACCAAATAGGGGAAATAAGAGCTCTATCAAGAAAGACTTGGATATAATCCCCCCCAACTCTCTTGTTAGACCAAGTGCATCTGCCCCCTAGGAGATCAACATCCATAAAGGCCAAGTTGTTAATGAAGTTTGAAAGGTCTAACTTATTCTCCTGATCTAGTGCAAGCCCTCCACTTTTTTCATCATTAGAGGGGGGGAGTTGAAGTCCTTGATTATAATCCCTTTGTTTATGTTGTTGAGGATAATTACCTCTAGCAACTTAGCCTAGAAGACCTTTCTCTCCCTTTTGGAATTGGGAGCATAAAGATTTAAAATAAACTAAGAATCATCACTATGAATATGGGACACCTTGCATAGGAGGGCATTACCTACATTATAGATAGTATATTTTTGATAAGCCTTGTTAGTATAGAGAATCAACACCCCTCCTACCGCTCCCTCTAAGTCTGTGGCCTTGCTACTCATGTTCTTGTAGAAAGAAAGCTTGCCTACCACATGTTTTCTCATTTTGGTTTCTTGAATCAATAAAAAATTTTGTCTTTGGTCTCAGATCATATTCCTAACTAACTCCTATTTGTGAGCCCCATTTAGGGCCCTTATATTCCAAGATATGATCTTCATTTCTTACTTCTAGAGTATTCCTTAATGGTTCTCTAGCTCTTGTCTACCAAGTTCTTTATGTTCTCTTTCTACAACAACTAATTCATATTTTTCCTTCTTGGAGTCTTGGGCTTTCCCCTAACATCAACCTTAACCCTACTTCTAGTTGTTTCTGGTGACAGAGGAGAGTGGTCACAATTCTTTTTTATTTTAACCAGACTCTAGCCATTAATATTGTCTTGAGAGCATTTGTCAATCCAATCTTCTCATTGAGAGATCTGATCTAGAGAAGAGTTGTTAATAAGCTCTATGATCTTAGTCCCTAGACCTTTGAGTGCTGGCAAGTTTGTCAAAGGAGTAAGACTTCCCACCTAACTAGACCCATCACTGGCATCTTCATCACTTTGATTATGTTCCACTGCTCTCAATGAATCATTAACACCATTGTTTAGGGGGTTTGAGTCAGAGACCCATGAAATCTCTACCTAAGGGGTCTCCTACCTTCCTACATTCTGCTCTTTTACAAGCATCACATTGTCTTCTACCATAGCTATGGCCACAACAGTTGGGCCATCCACCTTAGAATCCTTTGGATCATAGCTATGGGCTATGTCCTATATGTCAAGGCCAAAGTGGGGTGGACCATTGCAACATTTATCACCTTGGACTCCATCCTGCATGGTGGCATTATTCTTTGCCTCCTTACCATCCTAGTGCTTGGGCTGCTTAATAGGTTTATGTCTCCAGATCAGTTTCTTCTTTCCCTTGACAGAGGTTCCTATGGGCTTGGATTTCTTCTTTTCTTTGGCCGAGTTATCAAGAACCTAACTTTTTTGACTTTTCTTCTTTATAGCCCTTGGGCACTGATTTTCCTTATGCCCAACCTTTTAACAAAGGAAATAGGCAAAACGCATTGTTTCATAGATCAATTTTTGAACATGTACTCCAAGTTTTGAGTGAAAAGCCATAGTTTCTAGCATGTCTATGCCTTCTATAACCCCAATACAGATGCGAGCATAGTTGAGTCATCTTTTAGAGGCAGTGATTGGATCAATAGACAAAAGTTCTCCAAAAGACCTAGCTAGCCCCATAAAAACATCTTCGTTCCAAAATTCTAAAGGCAATTTGGGCAATCTAACCCACATAGGGGCTTGAAAAAAAAAAGAGTCATTCAAATTCAGCTTGGAAGACCACTTCTAGAGGACCAAAGTGGAATGACCAATAACACATTGACCTTTACTAAGAATGGAGGAAAGATCTTCCATGCAAGTGAACTCAAAAGATAGAAAGCCCTTTTCCATAGTCGTGACTGAAACTTGACCTTTAAGAGCCCATTTCTTCTTTGTAAAAGACCTCACATCATCTATATTCTATCTAGGCCCTAGGAATTTTCCAATCAGGGTAGAAGCCATTGATCGAATGCTATGATCCACTATTTTGTCTAGAATGGAAATGGTGCAAGAACCTTTCTCTGACTCAGGAAGAATCTTAACAGGTGAGAAAGAAGATTTATCTGAGGGTTTATTCCCAAAAAGAGAAGACCATTTGGTAGACTAGCCTTGTTGGGAACCAAAGGAATCTTGACCAATTCCTTGGGGGGAGCATCTAGGGCCCCATCAGTATTCTCTAACTGATCCCTTGTACATGACCCTTGATCGTCCCCCTTCTATAGCCCTTGCTCTAGACCAGGGATCCAATTCTGATAGTCTAAAAGAATCCCAACCTTTCCAGAATTTAAATTTTGAAAACCTCCCCTACCTCCGCTCATGCTCACCATGATTACATTAACTTGCATAGGTCCAAGAGCATGTTAAAATAGGCCATAAACAACATAAAAACCAAAGTAATGACTATTGTAATGTAGATAGTAGGGAAAAATAGAAACAAAAAATAGAGGTATATAACTAATAAATAACAATATATTAATCTAGCTTTCTTACATACATTAGACCTTCAAATTTCTTTTGATAATGCATGGCTTGCATGTGCATATCACATATTTATACATGTAATACCAAAATCTAGAAACTAATTTTCTAGAATATTTTATATCATAGAATGTTCTACATCTAATCTAGATTGTACAATGGAAGGCCCTAGGAACCCTCTTCTCTAGATTCATCTTGAAAATCTTAACCCTTTACATATTCCATAGGCTAGATGCTCCAGATGTTCCAAATGCAGTTCTTCCTGTTTCATGGGAAAAGATAATCGAGTTGATTCATCTAAGGTAGATGGATTATCTCATACATTTATCATCATAAAAATTAATTTCAAGAGGATTGACATCATGCCAAACATGAACTGGCTCATTTATATTTATTTTCATTTTTTACATGGATGATCACCTAAGTATTTGTTATCTATGAGATGTAGAGAAAGGCAAAGCCATTAGTAAATCAGTAAATAATAATCAATGTACAAATAGAGTAAGAAGATTAAGAAAAATATGAATAGCATTTTCATATTGAGTCCACCATATTTTATTCAAGATATTTCTTCATTTTCCCTTCCTTCATCTTGAGATTATGCACCTTTAGACTATGACATTATCTTCCATGCCAAGAAGAAATCAAAAGGTGCAGAGAAAAAATTAGAAGCATTCTCATTGGAAACATTTTTCCCTACATGTTTTTGTTCGCTTTTCCTAGATCAAAAAATCTTATCTTTGATTTAAAGTTGAATTTACTCCAATTTCTTTACAAATGTTGCTTGTGGTGAAGTATTTTCATAGTGTAGTGATATTGTTATACTTTTTATTAACTCAATACTATAATAATTCATAGCTAGAAAGTTATCATAATCATATTCAATTAAAAAGTTTTTTTTAGGGTTTCTTACATTGCAAATATAGATACAAATCAGTCACTTGTCTTCTTATGGCTATCTATTAAGGTTGAAAAACATGTAGTTTGAAAGGTCAAGAAAAGAAGATTTTTGTCCCACCAAACATCTATGGGAATCATGGAAAAGCAACATGGTTGACACCTTTAAAAAAAAATTAATTCTACATTTTCATATAGCCACCACAATCTATGATATGCAGAGAAAGACAAAGCCTAGTTCAACTATGGAGCAATAAGATATAAAAAGGAATATTCATATACACATCAAGTTGTCATGGTATTGTGTGTATTTTCTAGTATCCATGCCCAAGATTCTTCCTTATAAATTTTCTTTTTGTTATATACATACTCAAAGTATTTATTAGTTTGTTTCTTGTCTTAACTATTGCATACCTATTACAACATACACATGATTATGGGATGCACTTTTTAAATTATAAGTAATAGAAAAATAAGGTAAGTATCTTCTATCAGTTTGTGTATTTGAAGATAAATACATTTCTGTAGTACTCATATACTGCATGCATTTTTGGATATATGGCTTAGATATTTTATGATGATTTAATCCTTTATATATTATCTTTGAGCATGTTTTAGCTTGAGAAATTCATGAATAAAAAACCACACTACATCTACATTTGGTTTTTTTAAATATGAAAATGTTTTTTTCTTATGGCCTTTTTGGTTGGTGGAATAGGAATAGAAAAATTGGAATACACTGTTTTATTTTTTGTTTGGTTCATCACTTGGAATAGGGAATAGGAATACATATTTCTATTTTACCTCTAAAAAAAGCTTATACCCATTCCAAAAACTAGAAATTATTGGAATAGCCATTCCTGTTCCCAATATTACATCCCTATTCTCCATTCATATGCCTATGGCCAAATGGGCCCTTAGTGTACAAAATAAGGTGGTTGTCACATTCCATAAATTTATAGTTGTATTTTTTTTCAATGAATTTTGCATTCTTTTATACCATTGAGATTGATCAAGCATAAGGATTGTATTGATTTTGAGTTGGCAAGAGGTTTAAAGGAAAACATCAAATACCCAAGTTGAAAGTTTAGTTGAAGAGAAATCCTCCCATATCATAATTTTTATTGTGTTTTTGATATTTGATGTTGGTATTTTATTTTTATGAGTTTTTGGAGATAACTAGATCATGGATCCTTGTTTTACATCATATTTTAAACATGTGTTGCACTGGGAAAAATCAAGTCATAGTAACTTTGAAATAATTTTATATGGACACTCTCATGTATTGTTTGTTTACTTGTATTAGTATCGATTTAGATGGTAAATTTTCTTTACTATAAGCAAGGGTTTGTTTATTGTAAATTAAATTAATGGTGGAATTACCATCTCCTTGCTCATTTTTCCCAAATAACCTTCTATAATGGAATGAAATGGTATTGGGATCTTAGAGAACTAGGTTGCTTCCAATTTCCTTCTCCATATCATAAATTATCAAAATTTTATTAAATTTTTTCATGAAGGATTGGTCTAGAGATGTTAAATCCTGCAACGGTAATAGTTGTCACAAAAGCTTGCACCCTTGTCCAAATTTTTTGCATAAGGATAATGTTGTGAAACATGGAGACAACCTTCAAGTTGTGGGACTTGAACAATGAGGCTGAGTCTTTGAAGAAGGCTGAATTCCTTTGCTATCAAGGTGCACCTAGAGTATACTTAGAGAGGAAAATGGAGCAGGAATGCAAATACCTATTCTCCATTCATATGCCTATGGCCAAACGGGCCCTTAGTGTACAAAATAAGGTGGTTGTCACATTCCATAAATTTATAGTTGTTTTTTTTTTTCTATGAATGTTGCATTCTTTTATACCATTGAGATTGATCAAGCATAAGGATTGTATTGATTTTGAGTTGGCAAGAGGTTTAAAGGAAAACATCAAATACCCAAGTTGAAAGTTTAGTTGAAGAGAAATCCTCCCATATCATAATTTTTATTGTGTTTTTGATAGTTGATGTTGGTATTTTATTTTTATGTGTTTTTGGAGATAACTAGATCATGGATCCTTGTTTTACATCGTATTTTAAACATGTGTTGCACTGGGAAAAATCAAGTCATAGTAGCTTTGAAATAATTTTATAGAGAGTAATCTTTCTTAGTGTCAAATCTTCTTTGTTTCTCTAGTATTTCTTTGACATACTACTATAAATTCCCTTTCACCTCTAAATTATATGACACTCCATCTTATCTCTTTCAGCCATCGATGCACTATGCAAGCTATATTTTCCTCTCTTCAGTGTACTATGGATATTTGTAACCTACATGTTTGTATCTCTTCCAACCTATGAATGATATAAAGTGAATCTCTTATTCCTTGCATCACTCATTTGGCTGTCTAATCTACATGTGGCATTAGGTTAAAAAAAAAATGAGTTTATATATCTTTGGATTGCCATAATAGTTGTAGATTCTATTCTAAGGAGTTGATGCACTAAAATAGAGTGTTCAGACCGATCTCTACCCATACATTCATACTACAACTATTATGGCAATCCAAAGATATATAAACTCAATTTTTTTTAACCCAATGCCACATGTATATTAGACAACCAAATGAGTGATGCAAGGAATAAGAGATTCACTTTATATCATTCATAGGTTGGAAGAGATACAAACATGTAGGTTACAAATATCCATAGTACATTGAAGAGAGGAAAATATAGCTTGCATAGTGCATCGATGGCTGAAAGAGATAACATGGAGTGTCATATAATTTAGAGGTGAAAGGGAATTTATAGTAGTATGTCAGAGAAATACTAGAGAAACAAAGAAGATTTGACACTAAGAAAGATTACAAAATATAATTTTATAGTATAAGCATAATTTAGATAGCTTCTACTCTAAGATAGAACTTCAACAACTACATTCAAGCTTGCAGGGAATAATTACTATAAAATTGGAAAAGATCTAATCATAGTACAAATCTAGATGCAGGAAGATCACTTATTCACCCAAAAAAACTTTGAGAGGATAGGAAAGACAACTATTAACCTTTTGACTAAATAGATAGATCAACAGGTGGTGATAGAGTATTCCTCATACTTATTAGGTCTAGGGAATGATGAAAGTGATTACAAGAGATTGAAAGATTAGATTGACCATTAAAGAGTTGTCTATTCCTTGTTACTAGCATGCCAAGTTAGATAAAAAATGTGGGTCAATCATATTCAACTATCACTCTATACCTTTCTTGCTACCTAATCGGTAGAGGACTCTTCCTTTTTGAATTAGAAAGATGAAGCTCCTTATATTTTGATCAACACTAGAACTCATGATGCTATGATTGTCAACAATGACCAAAACCCTTCATGTCACCTTTTTTTCATAACCATGATATCTAATCTTATGATCACCTATACCTCGTAGCATCGAGCCCATCCTTCATTCTCCTTACGATCTTTTGATAGCAACAAGACCTAAAATCTCATGATAGAATGATAGCATGATAATGCTCTTGGTGTAAGGTCATGGTACCATCAATCTGCTCATGTGATGTTATAGGCATGGTTGATTTGACCTTCACAATCCTATGTTTGTAGTCTATCATAACATCGACATCTATAACAATAACCCTTACAATCCTACAATTGTGGTTAATTAACTTTTTGTCGTGACCTTGGTGGTCTCCTCATTTGCACTTGCAACCTTACGATAGGGGAATCTCGTAAGATCAGAACACCTGATGTCCATCTAAAATTGGCCTCCACCCTTCTTACTTCATGATCTTATGACTCTAAGATCATATGACTAACCTTCCCCTTCAAAGCATTGGTGATCTAGGAAGTCAACCCCATGATCCTACAATAGAGGAATGGGGACCCCCTACTTTTTTTTACTCTCGGACTCATAGTTCCAAAGTCGAGAGAAGAAAAGTTTTGTTAGACATTAGAATTTAAAGAGTCAAAATTTTTTAAAAAATAAAAAATAAAAATAAAAAATTAATTAATTAAAAATAAATAAATAAAAAATAACAAAAAATTGAAAAACACAAAAAAAAAAGAATTCTCAAAAAATAAATAAATTATAATTAAATAATAATAATAACATAAATTTTTTTGCACCTCTCATGAGGTGCCACGCGCGCACCATCAATGGAGGCACACCATGTGCGCACCCTCCATGGAGGTGTCGCGCGTCCCTCATGGCGGCACACAATGCACACCCCCCATGAAGGCACGCCCAAATAAATAAAATAAAAGGTCCAAAATTTGTCTTTCAGAGGTGTTTGTCTTAATTAAGCATTTTCAACTATCTGGACTAATGTTTGCTTCTTTTTGTAGGTAAAAAATGTATTCTAAACTTTTTGGGGTCATAAATTTTGACTCGGGCCTCAAAATTTAGAACCGCTTACATCGTTGGAAAGAAGAAGTGAAGATCTAATTTGAATCCTTAAAATAATGAGCCTTCGATTGCCCAATTTTAGGGATTGATGAAAGTTTCAACTTGAAATTTTGAGCAGAAGACCTCCAAAAAAGCCATTTAAAAATGCCTAGAAAAAATTGCAAAAAAATATAAAAAAGTTTCAAACATTTGATCATCTGGATCACTTGGTTTCTCACCAAGAAGGATAGGGTGGTTGGAGAGAAGAAAAAGGTCAAAGATATAGAGGTTGGACACATGAAGCGAAACAAGCTCCTCATCTTATGTAGCTATAAATGACAAGATTCAACGCAAGTGCCTTGGGATTTTAGATTGAAGAAGCAAGAGTGCAACTTTATGAAAGTGATTGGCTATAAAGAGGGTGTAAATCATCAAAAAAGTGAAAAGAATGTATACAAAAAATGATCTAAAACCCCATTTGAGAAAAACCTATAAACCATTTTAAAAATTAACAACTTTGATTTTTTTGGTGATTTGAGCTATCAAGGTGTGCAGCTCCACAGGTACGCAATTCTGTAGCTCCACATTTTTTATCTCCACAGGTACATAGGTCTGCAGCTCCACATTTTTTAGCTCTATAGGTATGTAGGTCCGTAGCTCCACATTTTTGAGCTCCACAACTCTATAATTTAGAGGTGCACCGAAAGTTGACTACTAGTTCCAAAAATAGCACTTTCCATGCATCAAGAGCACATTTTGATGGCAAGTTAACTCTGACACATGCCTAGTGAAGGGCTAGTTTCCATTTTTGACACCTCCATGCACTTCCACTTCGACTGATGGCCTCCTCCTACTTTCTCTCTCATGTTTTCTCTATTTTTGACATGTAAAGGGCTCATGCATCCAATTATTGAATAAAATATGGATGAAGTCCCTCTAAGCACTAGTTAGATTGTTAGTTTGTTTGAATGTTTTAAAAGCATTTTATGGCATCAAGCTATCTCTCACTCTCAACAAAAATTGAGGAGAGGATTTATTATAAATATCCCATTGTAAAATGTAAGAAGGGCTGCCATTATTATGCAATAAAATTATGCTTTTGGTGCGAGCATTCAGAGTGTAGTTATTCTTTCCTGAAGGTGTCATTGTTTTGTGGATTTTATTCATGAGATTGTGATTGAGCCAAAGGTTTATTGTGTTGTTTTTGGTTGTGTGAACTTTTAGTTTTGGTGTTTGCTACAGATATATGAATTTCACTAATGTAAGAAGCTTGAGAAGGGATCACTCGATTGTGTCTACATAGCTTTTTGTCTCGCATGAGCACACTTTTCATGGCATTGCAATTCGATGAAGAATGAAACATCATTTGATTTGTTAAATATTTTCATTGATGATTGCATCAATAGATTCTAGGAAGCGTTGCTCCTATTTTCATTGGTTTTCTATTGATTTCTTCGAAGGTTTAACTCATAGTGTGTTGTGTTCTGTAGCTTATGTTCATTTAGGAATTTCAATTTCAAGTCATTTGATTTCATGTTATTTGCTTTCAGTTTCATTATTTACTTTGCTAACCGCCTATTAGAATAAGACCTCATAGTAGCTGCATTGTTAGAGTTGCATTCATTGAAAAATAGAAAATACAAAAAATATTGTTCTTTTGGTGAGATATTTTGAGACAGCGAATAGATTTACTACAATTCCAAGATAAAAAAGTTTTTAGAACCAGAAAAGGCCTCCTTGTGAACACTCACATTTATCTTCTACTGAGTGGATTTTGGTATGTCACAAGACAAATAATGAACCTTGGAGTGGATCCTTAAAAAGATTTCCTTTTCAAGAGAGGAATTACGCAATGGATTCCTATCGTTGACCTCATACAAAATGATCCTCTGATACAAGGTTTATTGTAAGATCGGGACCATGTTATCTTTTCATGCCTTTGAGACATAAAATATAATGTGAAATGGCCTAGAACTTAGGGTAAAAGATAGCCTAAGGTTATAATGTGCACTTGTGCACTATACAAATGTTGGAACCTTAAATATTGTGACCATTGGGTGAGTTTAAATATTTGAATTCAATATTTTGAAAGGAAGACCACTTTTGGCCAACATTTCTAGTGACTCAAGGGGAATGCAAGCCTGCTTGGCACATGACCAATGACCATTAAGAAATGCATTAGGCTATGGAGCCTTTGAAACTAAGAAAACTTATCTATTTCATCACATCTGCTATGTTATGATTCACAAAATGTCCCCATCATGCCTCTGCAACTCTACAAAACTCCTCAAAATTACAATTATAGGGGAACAACACAATGTGCACCTAGAAATTCTTCAAAAATACAAATGGAAAGGAAACTACTCTAGCTATATACATGAAACAACATCTTTCTTAGAAGCAAGGTTTAAGATATATTCCATTTATTGGAATATGCAAAATTTCACCATTAGGCTAGCTTAACTAGAAAGCATTGGCCTATTTACAATTGATAATTACATAGGGACAACTCCATAAGGCATCAAATTTTGAATGTCTCCCTCCCTTTGCTCTATCTACATCCCATTTAATAACAAGATTAGACTCTTTGAAAATTCTGACCTTAGCCTTCTTATCAGAGCTTCTCTTCATCTATTATTGATGTTCCTCCAAGGTCAGCACAACTTGATTTCTTTTCTCTTCTAGCACCATCAACTTTGCTATTCTTATAGACATAGCATCATTTTCAATTAGTTCCAACTAGTCTGCTAGTTCTAAGGATAGAAACTCCAATGAAATACGAAGTCTCGCTTCCCTGCCATACACTATCATGAATGAAGAATTTCCTATAGGCCTCTTAGGCATTAATTTTTCAACATGTAGGTCTGTTCTCAATTTTTTCTACCAAAAAATTTGATTATCTTCAAAAGTCCTCTTCATAATCTTGATCAAGTTCTTGTTAGATAATTTAGCCAATCCATTTCTCTAAGGATAGTAGTTTGAGGATGTTCTCAAGTATATATTATGTTCAACTATCCATGCACAAATATGGGCTCCTACAAAAGATTTTGCATTATATGAAATAATCGTTGAAGGGGCACCAAACTTGGTCACAATTCCATCAAGGAGTTCAACTACTAAATATTTTGTGTCATCCTTCAATGCAACTACCTCCATCCATCTAGTGAAGTAATCTGTAGCAGCTAGGATCCATTTGTGACCATAGCTAGAAAAGATTAATAGGGCCTATGAAATCTAATACCCACTAAGAAAAAGAATGATCAACTTAGATGAGATGAAGTGGAAGAGCTACAAGACTCTATTTACTAGAAAAGAAAGCACATTTTTCAAATTTTCTGACATATCTATGACAATCATTTAATAAGGATGGCCTGTAATAACCAGCTCTCATTATCTTCATGGTAGTTGTTCTTGCTAAAAGGTGGCCACCATCAGGGGCATCATGAAGCTCCTTAATTAATATATTAGCTTGGTGTGTATCAATGCACCTTAACAAAGCTCCATTGAAGTCCTTCCTAAATAGGACACCATCAACTATGGCATAAGGAATAGACTACAATCTGAACTATCTTCCTTTTGCCTTATCCAATCCCTAAAGATATACATTTCGTAACAAGAAGGTCTTCATATCATCCATCCAATTCCTTGGATTATCATCTCCTATTTCCTACTATTTTTTTGATACTAAGCAACCTCCTCTTTTGATTTTTTGGATGAGACCATCTATCTGCATAGTCCTTTCCCTCTTAGTAACTTAGTAATTTGGATGTCCACATCATACTCCATCACTTTGGTGATCCAACTAGCTCTTTTCTTATTGATGTCTATACTTAAAAGGAAATTCTTGATGATGGTGTGAGGTACTAGAAAGTAAATCTTATTATGGGACAAAAGATGTTTGAGTTTCTTCAATGATCTTATGATTGCAAGGGCCTTCTTTTCCACATATTTGTACTTATCTTTATACTCCTTAAGCCCTTCACTAAAGAAGGCAATGGGTTATTCTTCATTCTTATCATTTGTTTGAGTCAAGACAAAAAAAAATACTTGAATCACCTCTTAAGTTTTAAAGAATGAAGTCCTTAACAAAATTGTGGTTGATAAGGGTAGGAGCTAAAGCTATGGCTACCTTAATCTCTTCAAAACTTGTCTTCCCTTCTTTTTTCAATGTGAAGACCATGTTTTTCTTAAGAATAGATGTAAGAGGTTTCACCATGGTAGAAAGACTAGGAATAAATCTTCTTACACTTTTTAAATACATGGTGATATCATCAAGGTAGACCAACATAAACCTTTCAATCATGTTCTTGAAGGCCATCTCCATTTCTTTTTGAAATGTGGCACCTGCATTTGTTAGTGCAAAAGGCATTTTACTATAGGCATAGGTACTCCACTTGGTGGTGGATTTAGTCTTATGTCTATCAAACACTTTGACTAGTACCTAATTGTAACTTGAGAATCCATCCAAGAAAGAGAATCTCTCTGAACTGCTAACCTTAGACAATATCTATTCCATGGAATGGAGAGGTTGATGATCCTTAAAGGAGGCTTGGTTAAGATCCCTAAAGTCTACACATAGCCTGATTTCTCCACTCTTCTTCCTAACAGGAATGAGGTTAGTTACCCATGATGAGTAATTTATAGGGAGAATAATATTGGCATCAATCAACTTGAATAGCTCTTTTCTCATTAATGGCTCAATCTTGTTATTAGCTTGTCTCTATTTTTTCCTAACTAGTTTAACATTATCAACTTCATCTATGGTATGTTGAAAAAATTTTGGGTCAAAACCCTTTAAATCATCATATGTCCAATCAAATATATCATTAAATTCTTGACATACATTAACAAACTCTCTTGCTTAGTTTTAGAACATACATTTCCCATATTAAGAGTGCTCCCATTAGCAATAGTGACAAGAATTTAATTATCTTTGCTTGTAGTGAGTTGTATGCCTCTATCTCTTGCTCGATAATCAAGAGTGAAAGTGCTTTCTAAGGTAATTAGACCCTTAGGAAACTTTTTGGGGCTGAGCTTGATGATTTGATCCCCAAATTGATCATATAGCCTTGATTGGTTCTTCCCTAAGAACTCTACTTCGTTCTACAAGAAACTTAAAATTTGTACATTAGATTCAAATAATTTCCAATTGACATTGTTATTAGGGATGTTAGGTCTAATCGCCATCCTAATCTACTGCCTTCTCTCATCTTCAACACTGCTTGGTACATCATAAGATACACCAATTGTTGCAAGTCAATTTTCTTTCCTAGGAATGCTTTGAATATTAATTGCATTAAAAACTTCATGAAAATCTCACACTCTATATTTATAAGACCTGAGCAAACTATTCTTAGTGACATTCTAATTTCTCACCTGATGAACAATTAGCTCACTATCTCCATATACACTTAAGGCTTGAATTTCTCTTTTTTGAGCAAGAAAGAGGCCTTGAATTAATGCCTCATAATCTACTACATTATTAGTACAACTAAATTGAAACCTAAATGAGAAGTAGTACCTTTCTAGTGTAGGGGAGACCAACATCACACCAGCCCCTAATCCATTCTTATTCCTTGATCCATCAAAGTACATATTTCATAGTCCACTAGTATCTTCCTTGATTTTCATTAGGTTAGGAACAAGAGCATCCTTTTTTGATATACAATATTTACCAAGGCATATCTCAATGGCTTCTAATATAGGGTCAATATGATATGCACTGGACCATTCATCTAAGAGAAAATTAGGTATCTCTATTAGGGAAGTAGCAGGCTCATCTACTATGTCTCCCTCCTCTTCCTCATAAATGGTGCAATTCATATTTATGGGATTGGGGGTATAGGCCTCAATATGATGGAGGGCTAGAGGATCTTCTTTTATTGAAGCTTTAGTTCCATATCTTGTTCTGAAAAACATGTATGACCAATTGGAGGAGATATAGCCACCTATTTGGGCAGTAAAGTCTCTAGAAAGACAGATAGAAAAGTGTGGCTTGACCTCAGCAACTAATATATCTTGAACTATAGTGCAACTAGGGCATGCATGTAGGGAAATTTCAACATTCACAAGGATTCCTATAGTCTTGATAGTACTACCATCTAGCTACAATACATCCTTAATAATGGGCTCATATTTCATTCCTAGGATATCAACAACAAACTTAGGCATCACTGAACTACTAGCTCCCCAAATCTATCATATAGTTATGGACTAGTTTATCTCCTATAATTAAAGAGAAATAAAAGGGAGGAGGTCTAATTTTCTTACTCATTCCTCCTTCTTTTCTTGTTGCACCAGGCTTGTCACATTTTCTTTTCTAGGTAGTTTATTTCTAAATTCAATACTTTCCAATTCTTGCTATGGCAACATCTTCTATGATGGTATGTAGCAACAACATCCCACATAGAAATGTTCACATTGGTATTCTTCATTTGATCTACCAAAATGAATGATGTATTAGGTACTTTGGTAGAAACCTTAAGAGTTGCATGTGTAGAAGGTTGAGATGAAACAACTTGAGGAACATCCACATCTCTCCTACTATCATTTTGCCTTTGTTGCTAAGAAGAATTAGTAGGTTGACTAGCTTTTTGTTACTAGTCAACCACTTGTACATGAGGTATTGAGATTGATGTTGAGGCTTGATTAGAAGGAGGAGGGGCATCATCTTCCACAACTCTTATTTTACTCCTAGTATTGTAAGCACATGAATCTTGGTTTATATTACAAGGCTCTTCCACTAGATTGTTCATGAAGGAGCAACTATCTTGTAGAGAAGCATCAATAGGTTGATTAGTATTATGTTCCTGGTCAATTGCTTGCTTTGGTATAGTTAATGCCAAGTAAGATTTTTTATTCTGACACATACAATATGCATAGGAGTAGTTATAAGAAGGGAAGATATCTCCATCTTGAGCAAGATTGTTCTGAGGGACTAAAGCCCTATTTAGGTTGGTATTCATAGCACAGGAACTATTGATAGGTCTATTTTGATTGTAAGGGGCATGACTCTAGTTTAGGGATCTATTATAAATGGGACCTCGATACTAGAATTGGAGAGGCTTAATATTTTGAGCTTGCTTCCTCTTCATAGTCACCAACTCATTGCCCATCTTCTACATCATTACACCATTGTCCTCCATCTTCCTTTCTTGTTCCTAAAAACTCTTGTCTATGTTCTGCATGAATGTTTGCATCACAATCTCAATCTTATCAACCCAATTAGATGAGGTGGAAGCTATTTGGATCACAACAAGGGGTTAACTTGTAGAGGGAGTAGGGATAGAGGCTATAATAGGCCAATGATTGGGTATGTCAGGGAAGAAGGGCATTGGAGGCCTTGGAGCTAACTTCCCTTCCTGTATCAAGATATTTTCTAACCTTATAGATACCTCATATACATTTGGTAAAGTATCACATCCAATAGACTTTAGAGTGGTAGTAATATCACTATTAAGGGCTTTGAGGTAGTACATGAATGCATTACCAGGGGAGAGCTTTATTATAGTAGGTATTCTATCTCATGTCTCTTGAAACCTACAATTAAAATCAGTCATACATTCATGGGGTGCCCTCTTGATAGTTGTAAGTTGCTCTAAAAGTGATAGATAGTCACTTTTATCCTCAAAATATTTGCATAGGGCCACTCCTAACCCATCCTAATAAACTATAGAGTTATGAGACAAGGAAATGGAGGTTTCATTAGTAAACTCATGCATACTTTTGAGGGTTGACACTATAATATCATGTCTTTGACCAAAAGGAGAGGACTTCCACCATTGAAGGTGGCAAAAGCATGTGCTCTAGCCATATAAATGAGTGGCCTATTAATATGAGTAGATGGTATCCTAGGTTGAAATCTATCACTAGGAGGGGTAGAGATGGATCTTGCAGATGTAAGGACTTCCTCTATGCTCCTAACTAGTGATAGAGACAATCTAGCCTTGTTTATTCTAGGATTTGAAAATGAGAGCTTTGAATACCAAAAATTATCTCCAGAGGATGCCCTTGTGTGTGCTTTGGGCATGCATTATAGAAAATTTGGTCTAGAAACCATATATGTTTGAAGCTTGGAGTTACCAAGTACTTAAACAAATTAGCCTCTTGAAGGATTTAATACTAAATGTAGTACTATCTTCTCAGCATGAGCATGGAATTTTTTCTTTGACACTAGTGAACTCATAATATCTAATATGTAAAGTCTCACCAGCATGCCAAAAATTGTTCTCACAAAATCTTGCACCCTTGTCCAAAGTTTTTACCTAAGGACAATCTTGTGAAACATAGAAACAACCTCCAAGTTGTGGGACTTGAACAATAAGGCTAAGTGTCCAGAGAAGGCCAACTTCCTTTGCTATCAGGGTGTACCTAGACTATACTTGGAAAGGAAAAGAGAGGAGGAATGCATAAAAGAAAGCTACCTAATCTATTCTAAGAAGGCGATGCACCAAAATAGGGTGTTTAGACCAATCTCTACCCATAGGTGCATAGTACAACTATCATGACAATCCAAAGATATATAGACTTAGACTTGTTTTAACCCAATAGCCACATGTAGATCAAACAACCAAATGATTGAAACAAGGAAGAAGAGATTCGCTTTATATCATTCATAGGCCAGAAGAGATAAATGCATGTAGGTTACATATATCCACAGTACATTGAAGAGAGGCAAATACATCTTGCACAATAATTGGTAGATAAAAGAGATAAGATAGAGTGTTATATAATTTAGGGGAAAAAGGGAATTTATTGTAGTATACCATAGTAATACTAGATAAATAGGGAAGATATGACCCTAAGAAAGATTAAAAGATATTTATTTATAGTGTAAGAATAACTTAGATAGCTTCTACCATAAGAAAGAACTTCAACAATTGCATTCAAGCTTGTAGGGAATAATTACTACAAAATTGGAAATGATCTAATCATAGCACACATCCAAACATAAGATAATCACTTATTTACTAAACAAATCTCTGAGAGGATAGGCATGGTGGTCATTAACCTTCTGATTGAGTAGATAGATCAATAGGCGGTGATGGAGTGTTCCTAATACTTATCAGGTCTAGGGAATGATGAAAGTAGTTGTAGGAAATCAAAAGATCAAATTCAATATCAAAGATCTATCTATTCCTTGTTACTATCATGCCAAGTCAAATAAAATTGTGGGTCAACCATATTCAATTATCACTCTATACCTTTCTTGCTATTCGATTGGTCAAGAACTCTTACTTTTCTAGCTCAGCAAGTAAAGCTCTTTATATTTTGGTTAACATTGGAACTCATGATCCTATGATCATCAACTATGGTAAAAAACTTTCATGTTACCTTTTGTTCATAACCCTAACCTCTATGATCTTAGGTTGCCTATCTTTGGTAGCATCGAGCCCATCCTTCATTCTCCTTACAATATTTCAATAGAAACAAGACCTATAATCTCATGATATAATGATCGAATGATAATACTCTTGGTGTAAGGTCATGGTACCATAAATCTCCTCTTGTGATTTATGGACATGGTTTATTTGATCTTCATGATCTTATGATTGTAGTCTATCATAGCATTGACAACTGCATCAATAATCCTTATGATCCTATGATCATGGTTAACTAACTTTTTGTCATGACATCAATGGCCTCCTCATTTATACTTGTGACCTTATGACAGGGAAATATTGTTATCAATCTAAAATTGGCCTCCACTACTTCTTACCTTGTGACCTTATGACTCTAAGATTATATGACTAACCTTCCCTTTAGTAGCATCGGTAACTTGGGAAGTCAACTCCATGATCCTATGATTTCTAACCTTGCATGTTATTGAACCACATATTCCTTTGACTTGCAATCCTATGAAATCTCCAATGTCACAACAACTAAATGCTATTCCAATAGGAACCTCATATTATCTTATCACTACTTGATTCTCTCGATGTTCCTCTGATACAATGGTTATCATAAGATCAAGACAATCTTATCTTATCATGCTCTAAGACTTAAAATATAATGTGAAATGGACTAGAACTTAGGGTAAAAGATAGCCTAAGGTTATAACGTGTAGCTATGCACTATTCAAATGTTGGATCTTTGAATCTTGTGACCATTGGGTGGGTTTAAATGTTTGAATTCAACCTTTTGGCAGGGAGAGCACTTTTGGTTAACAATAACTTTGTAGGGTTAACAGAATGGTAATGAGAATGAGTATTAAGGATTTTTAAAAACTTACCTAGATAGTGTTAATAGATTTCTATGAAACTATTCTTTTACTTGAGGGATTGGAGTCAATACACATAAGAGTTTTGGCCCTCTAGTTTTTGTTGTTCATAATTTTCTTCTAAGCTCATTCTCTAATAAAACTATGCCCTTTCTTTGTTGGTATTTTGGTTGTGTATAATATAAGGTGAAATCCATGCTAATTTTAATTACTTAAACATATTAAAATAAAAAAAAAGGTTGTTATTGGACACCTTTAGTATATTTTATTTCCCCTTTCTTTTTAAGGTTAAAGTAATTAGAAAACAATTTTACTGCATGGAAGCGAGTAGGGCAAATAAATCTTGAAATAGGTTCCAAAATGAAACAATAGACTCTCAACTGATGATAAAGAGAAGAAAAAATGTAGATTAAATGGAAAGGAAGGAGAGGTTTCTAATTCTTACATAAGATTTTGGAAATCTAAAGAAGAAATTACTTTTTTGATTGGGCTTGCAAATGATAGGGGAGAAATGTTGCATGAAAGTGCTATCTTTAGTTTTGTGAGAAGTAACTATTTAAAAGGTAACTACGCTAATACATAAATAAATAATGAGATGAAATGGTTTGAAATGAAATTTGAAAATATTATGCAAAGGATGGAGCTTCTCAGGTTTAGGTTTGAGAATAACCATGTCCAATCTTTGTTTGAGTTGTCAAAAGTAATTTGGGGCAAAAAGTGCTAGACGAAGACTAGATCAAGATGAGAAAAAGGTTGATGATGGAAGGGGAGTGGGTGAAAAAGATCATATATTTCCTATTTTAGGTAAGTGAAATTGAAGAAATAAAATTCAAACAAGGTTACAAAATACATAATATTTCATCTTCAAAAACAATTCTAACCTCATGCATGTATTTTCATATATTTGGATTTTTTTTGGGAGCCAATTGCATGTTAATGTATTAATCAAAATAATTTATTTATTAGATAATATATTTCAATTTTGACATTATTTATTTTACCTATTAATATATTCTTTTATCTAAATATTTGGGATCAATACACATTAGGAGTCCTGGTCCTCTAGTTTAGCTATTCGTAGTTTTCTCACTTTGTTATTCTCCTATAAAACTACACCCTCTCCCTACATGTATTTTAGTCCCACATTATCTAAGGAAAACTCTAAGCTAATTTAAGCCTATTAGTTAATATTTTTCCTACATGTATGAAAGCCTCTAGGGTTTGGCAACTAAAGTAATAAGCTCAAAAATTTCAACTTATTCTTTTTGAGATTTCCTTCAATCATTTCAACTTACACTTTTGAGAGGAAAACTTGACCTACTCTTTGAAGAGGATGAATAGTGTGAGAGATAATGTAGTAGCACTAATGGATGTTACCCTAGGAGTATGGGACCTAAATGTCTTGGAAAATTTGGAGAGTTCCAAGATATGTAGTAATAGCCTTTTAGTACTCAAAGGTAATTAGGAAGGGCTTGATAGGCTCTCTAACTTTGAAGTGTTTGTCATCCTTGCTAAGTCTAATTTACAACCACTGAAGAAGCATCCCCTGGTGGATTGCAGTGTCTCCCTTATTTTCCCTCCCCATATAGTGTTGATGATATTATTAATCCATTTGTTGATGACAATAAATATGAAGGAATGATCATTGATGATATACCCATCAAAGAGGATGAAATATTTAGCTTTAAAGCTTAGAAAAATAAGGGAGTACCTAGGAAGGAGAGTATCCCATTGAAGTGTGATGAGAAGCAATAGGAAGGGGATGTCCTAGAGAAATACAAGCAAAAGAGAGAGACTTTGGAACTCCACAAATATCCCCAAGGAGAGAAAAAAATATAAATCCCAACTTCCTCGTTGTTTTAAAGGCTTTAAAGCCCCAGAGGAGACTAGTACTAATACTAGTGCATAATGGATATCTAGTTAGCTTCTTGGAATATGAGGGAATTAGAAATTCCCAAATATAAAATATGTTATCAAAATATTCTTGAAGGCTAATAAAGTCATTTCCATCCCAATGATGTAAGAGGTGAAAGGAATTAGTTTTGGGTTTGATATTACCCTCAAATGCATTTGGAGAGGTGTTTATGCATTCTCCACCACTCATCCAAAAGGTAAGGGATGAGCCTCCATTTTAGTTGGTCCTAACTAGAGAAAGAATATTCTAGAATGTGGAACTTGGCCTTGCAATAGGGAAGTTTGGATAAAACTTCATAATAATGACAAGGAATTTGGGATTTGCAATCTACTATTTTTATCTTTAGAATTGGTTGAGTGACCTACCTAATGTACCCTAGATAATGGGAGGTGACTTTAACATTGTTATAGTAGTCTGCAATAAATTTGGGGGATAAAAAATTTGAATGGAAATGAAATGAAGAGTTTTATTGGAATAGAATGATTAACAAACTTATACTTTTTGATACTCTTGAAGGCTCTAAAGGTGAGCATGAGGGAATTTGGTTCATGTGGTCCAATTTTTAGAATGGGGGAGGAGAATATTTTGTATTATTGGATAGAATATATGCAAATAAAGACATTGTTAGATTTGAGTTGGGTCCTCATGATGCTCCTATTACTATTACACCTTATTCTATGTCAGATCACCACCCAATTATCAACACAATATCTTCTATAGGGGATCCTCCTAAATGCCAAGGTAAGAGTGACAACTTCATCCTTAAAAATTCTATCTTAGAGCATAATGATTTTGGTCAAGAAATAAAAATCATCAATTGGTTTGATAATAAACTAGAGTATAAAGGAAATTATATTCAATCCTAGAACAACAAGATTAGATCTTGGAGGAAACTATTCAAAACAATAGGGAAAAAATAGCTATGGATGGTAGGAAAGGAGATCTTAATTTGCAAAATAAGTTTTTGATGCTAGAAAAATATGTCATGTGTAGCCCAAAAAAGAAAATCTTATTTAGGAAATAACATTAATTATAGATGAATTAAGGAGACTTCAACATTAAAATTTCTAGGGTGCCAAAACTAGAGCTAGAATCAATTGGGTCAGCATAGGTGATAGAGGATCCAAGTACTTATTCAAAATGCCAAACAAAAAGGAAGAAAGAGTTAGGATTGATCAAATACAAGAAAATGAAAAGGATATCCATGACCAAGAAGGAATCCTTCAAGAATTTGTAAAGTATTATAAGAAATTGTTCAATTCTGAAGATACTAGAGATGCTATAAAAATTGCTAGAGGAAAAGTGTCTAAACTCTTCCCTAAGAAGCTTGATCTTGAAGACACTATAAAAATGGATAAAATAATCTTAGAATCTAAATTTAGAAAAACTATACAGAGTATTAATAATGAGAAGGTCCCTAGACCAGATAGGATTCCTATTGAATTCTATGAACAAAATATTGACTAGATCAACAAGGAATTATAAAAAGTATACAACGAGGCATTTGCAAAAGGAACATTGAGAGAAAGAATTAATGAAAGTGTGATTAAAATTATTCCAAAAGGAGGAGATAGAAGGTTGCTCCTAAATGTTTCTTATAAAGTCCTTGCAAAAATATTAAGCCTCTAGGCTTGAGAGCATACTACCCAAGATTATCACTAAAATCAAAACTGGTTTTATAAAAGGGAGATACATTCTATAAAATTTCATAACTTGTTGTGAGGCTTTAGATTGGGTAAAGGAGGCCAATCAATAAGAAAGTATGGGTCTCCTTGATTATAGAAAATCATAAAATAGAATTGAATGGGGATTTATAAAAATGATGTTAAAATAGATAGGGTTCCCAGAGTTATACTATATTATGGTTTTAAAATTGTTTAAGGACTCCAATGCATGTGTGGAAATCAATGGAAAAGGTTTCTTCCCTTTTTTCTATCTAGGACTACTAGGAAGGGATATCATTTAGGCCCCATCCTATTTATTATTGCTATAGATACATTGGATTATATATTAAAAGATAACATTTTTGTCACCTAGTGTGAAAGGTATCAAGCTCCCCAATGGTGAGGATGCCATCAATATTTAGTTTGTAAATGGCATTGCTATTGACTTGGTGATGAAAGAAATTAATATTAAGAATTTAATGATAAAACTAGATTTATTTTTCTTAACTTTTGGTAGTGAAATCTCTATCCCAAAACCAATCATGCTAGGTTGGCAATGTGATCCCCTAGTGTGGTATAGGCATTATGGATTTTCTTAGGGAGGCCTTAACCACATAGTAAGATATTTAGGGATTGCATTTTTAGTTGGCCCTAATCTATCAAATATATGGAGATGGTTGAAAAGAAATATTCATTTGAAAAGTTTAGTAAATGGAATGTGGGGTAACTTTGTTTAGCAAGAAGATTGCAAGTGTGTCAAAAATTCCTCTCTTGTTATACTACTTACCATGATTTACTTGGATGTTTAACAAAAGAAATATCAATTGTGTTAAAAAAATTATTAGAAAAATTTATGGTTAGATTGAAAGGGAAAAATAAAAGCCCATACTGTCAAGTGGAAATGGTGTACCATGAATAAATTGATGGGAGGACCTGGTCTTACAGACCTTAGATTACAAGGTGTTTCTCTAGCTATAAAATGGCTCACTGAAGAAACTAATGAAGATGAGACTTGGAAAGTACTGATACATAATAATAGTAATTGTGGTCATCATGCTAAAGCCTCTTATTGGAAGAACTTATATCTTGGGGATCTCCTCTCAAGTAGATTTCCTGTGAAAGTTAAAGACACTTGTGTCTTTAAATCAACATAGAAGTATTGGGAATCAATAAGATATTTTTTCAAAACCAATTACTTTATCTAAAAAAAATAGTTATATCAATGGTGAGTTGTCTATTTTTTGGAACTTATAAATTGGGGATAAACCCTTAGTATTGATGCAAGGGTGTTCAACCAAAAGTTGGGATAGTAGAGGTATCTTCTCTTTAAAAGATATCTTGGTGAATGGAATGATATCTAGTTGGGAAGGTTTATTGTCTAATGTTAACTTCCCTATTACTAAAAAGAGGACCTATGCTATGTTAGAGAAATCATGTAGCCATGCACTTCCCTCTTATCCTATTACTATTGTAGGTGGCATCCCATTGGATCTAGCTTGGAAAGATGGAACCCCTTTTCCTAATACTAAGGCTAAATTGATTTACCATTTTCTACTTCTAGCTTTGTCATCTGTAAACATCTCAATTCAATTTGGCAATTGACCCTTAGTTTTAAAGATTGGGAAAATATTCTTGCGAATCTATGGTATAGACGTAATGAACCAAATAAGTTATTGTTTTTGTTGAGAGTCCTTTTGCAAAAATTACCCATTCTTAAACTAGATGAGATTTTAATTATTTATCCTATTTTAGGAAACAAAAATCCTTCTACCACATATTTGGTTCATTCTTTGATTAAAATTAAGTGAAGGTCATATTTAGGATTATTCTTGTTCAGAATTTTAACATTCATCATATCATTTTAAGGAGATTTTTGAGTAATAATAAATATTTTAATCTCTTTTGGTCTGTTCTTTCTCTAAAATTTTATGGCTCATATGAAAAAAAGGAATAATAATTTATTCTCTAACACTATTATAAATATTATTTGGTCCCTTAGGAGACTCATAGTCTATGATATTTTAATGCAAGTTACTATGATTTTGAAGATTGAAGAGGAGAAGTTTCAGGAGCTTCCTCATAATGGATTAGCTACCATGATGAAGAAGAAGGTTAAGTATGGTTATATGATAGAAATTGATAAAGAGGATCATTCCACCTTCATGAATAATATAAGGAAAGCAAGAAAAATGATCCCAGAGAAGAAAGAGACTCCTATTGTGGTTAAACCAGTGACTTTTCTTTCTCCAATGACAGTAACTGTGACAATCCCAGGTCCATAGGGATGGACTATAGTAGTCCCTATAAATTATATACTTGAGTAATTGTTTCTTCTTCATAAATCCTTTTTTTTTTCTATATGTATATGGTCTTGTTGTTAAATAATCCTCAATAAGTCCTTCATGCTAGATATGTAAGATTTGATGCAAAAGTTTATACAAGTCAAACTGCTATAATAGTTGTATATAGCTATAAATATTTTTGATCTCTTATCTCAATAGGAAAAAAAGATGCAAACATAATTATGGAATGAAATTTTAATTTATGAGTAATAAAAAAATGTAATTCTCTTCCTCAGTTTGTTGATTTGAAGTGCCTTTCTTTGATACTCATATATTGCATGTAATTTTGGTTATATGGTTCAAATATTTAATGGTAATTTAATCCTTTAGATATTCATTTTGGCTTGGGAAATTCCTAAATAAAAATCGTATTGTATTTGTATTTGGTTTTTTTTCTCCATGAAAAAATTGTTTACTTAGTCTACAAAGTAATGTGGTTGCCACATTCCCTAAAATAATGGTTGTATTTCTTTTCTATGTATCTTGCATTTTTAAGAAAACTAGGATTGATCAAACATAAGGACTATACTGATTTTGAGTTGGCAAGTGGTTTAAATACAAACATTAAACAACTAATTTGAAAGTTTAGTTGAAGAGAAATCCTCCCATACCATAATATTAATTCCTTTATTGTGTATTTGCTAGTTGATGTGGGTATTCAAATTTTATGGGCTTTTGGAAATAGTTGGATCATGGACCTTTGTTTATACATTATATTTCAAAGATGCGTTATATTGGGAAAAATAAGCTCATACTAGTCTTGAAAGAATTATACAGTATGGCGTTGTTATCTTAATAATTTCATGTGTATTTTAGCTGAGAAGGGTTGTGATGTTTTAAATTAATGTTATGGTAGCATGTTCGTATAAAATATTTTTATGACATCATGATTCATTGATGTAGGATTTTGTATCTCAAAGGGGTTTTAAAGGATGCATTTCACTAGGGTTAAAATCTAGATGATCATCATGATTTTAGAAGAATTCATACAATCCCATATTAGTACAATTTTTGAAATGTTTGTACAAGACCACTTTTATGACACTATCATTCGTTGATGTAGGAATTTGAATATCAAGGATTTACAAACTATGAATTCTCAAGGGTGTATTCTAGAAGGTTAAAATCTACATGATCATTAGAATTTTAAAAGGATTGATATCCTCTCAAATTATAGAAGGTTTGAATATTGTTTTTGTTAATCAAAGTGTTGATTTTGGTATCAGGCACTTTGCATATTATATATTATAAATGCAAGTAGTATTTTGAATGGTAGAAGAGGAACGTCTAAAAGTAAGGCATCTAATAAAATGTGGGATGATTGTTGATATTTTCCAAGCTAGATCTCTACACTCCCATCTTGGGATTCCTATGATAATTGTAACCTTATGTTGTTCATGGCCATAATAATATTTATGGAGCAATAATGTTTCCACATAACATAGGCCTTGGTACAACAAGGAAAGAGATAACCAATATCATTAGTTTTCTAATATTCATTTACAAAGATACAAACTAGAGACAAAGAATTGGAGTTGATACTACTCTTTAAGTCATGGCTAGTGGCATTCTATATTAACTTACATCATGTAGCACCTTTCCTAGGAACCCAAAAGAAATACCATCATGAAAATAAACATCACAAGACTATACATAGAATATTTTAAAAAAACACATAGTTTTCAGCCATATGATTCAATTCCATCATTTTCTCTTATTTACTTTGAGCCATAAAGATGTGTTCAAAAATAAAGTAAGAATATACATGTTAATATAGATGGTTATGCTAACATACTTATTTAAACCAATAAGTATTTAAATGTCAACTCTCTTTGTGCATATAGAATATCATGCAATATTATCATGTTATTAATTTCATATCTTAAATCATTAATTATTTAATTAATAACATAAATGCATATTATTAGACTAAATATTAATATCAATTTGTTTCTAAAATATTAATTTAACTTCTATTTAAGTCTAATATTAATATTTACTTTTTATTTAATTCATGATGCAACTAGAGATAACTCAAACTTGAAATTATAATTGTAATTAAGTTATTTATAATTTCTTTCATAATATTAAATAGTAATGACTAGATGATTATATAGTGAACTCCACTATAACTTCTCTTAAAATATAACTAAATCACAAATATATATTTTATTAATTTGTAACTCTACATAAGTTATTTCCCACTAAGAGTTTTAAAAGTAATTGACATTAAAACCCACTTATAAGAAAATAAATAGAATTTTTTAATTTAATTTTCAAAATAAAGAAATAAAATTTTTAAATTTTTTTTTAAACATTTAAAATTAATAATTAATAATAAAAATACTTTAAAAAATCCAAAAATTAAATTATACTTTTTATAAAATAAAAATAAACATACAATTAATATTTTTGCATGTCTTTGATCTCTCAAATCATGCAACCACACTATACTTATTTATCTATCTTTAATATATATGTTTTCACATGCATTCATAAGTTTAGTTACAACATGCTTTCCTCTCAATTAATCTTTTGCTTTTCCAATAAATATTGTAACCAAATTATTTTAGATATAAGAAAAATATTTATCTTTATTTAGAAAATTTATGATAATCACATGGTTCTAAGGACAAATTTGAAGTTGAAACCTTATCTGTTCAATTTTTTATTTTCTCCATTTTCTATAATCGAATTTTCCTTATATTAGAAAATATTTAAAAATAATTCAATCATAATAATTTTCTAGATTTTTCTACATTTTTCCTTAGTCAATTTTTCTTGATTAATAAATTTTTCTTTTTCAAAATCTACAACATAATTTTTATCCAAAAAATGAATAAAATAAATAAATAAGCATTATGCAAGCACCCAAGAAGACACGGAGTAGACAAATATTTCAATAAAATTCTATAATGGGTTTTCAAACCCTACCTCCAAAACTACATCTAAAATTGACACAATCTATGAATGCATACAAATCCAAACCCTTTGAAACTTTCAACAATCTTTTTCATCCAATTTTGAATTTAATCCCCAAACCTTGTGTGTGTGTGTAGAAATGGGCTTGAATCTCTTAATATAGAACCTAAGATTTCTAATTTTTTCGAACATGCAAAGACCTCTCCTTAAAATAAACTTTTATTATTTAATCCTTTCATAGATACTAAATAACTTTTTAATTAAAATATTCTTTTCTTTTTTTTCCTCCACTTTATTAATCAGTGCAAACACTAGTTTATTATTTAAATTAATAATAATAATTAAAGCTCATTATTTAAATGCAACTCTAATTTAATTATTATTAATTAAATATTAATAATAAAGAAATATTAAACCTTTAATCTTTTAATCTTTTAATTCTCTTTTACTCTAACTTCTTAAATTAGACTTTAAATTAAATCTTTTAAATTGAAGCACATATTTACTTAATTTCTAATTAATAAAATATCATCATATTCTAATATCTCAATAACTAGTTCTCTAAAAGTAGACTTCTAAATTAAGTATTTTAAATGAAAGCATATATTTAATTAGTTTAATTAAATAAATATTCTCATATTTTAAAATTTTCATTTTAATCATATAATATTTAATAATTATCAATATCATATGATTAACCCAAATATTATAATTAAATCATTTACCAAATAAATCACATAGTCAAATCCACATAGAAGCAACATTACCAAAACTGACCAAAACTCAAAAGTAGACAACATAGACAAAGATAAACTCATGGGTTTAAAAAGGGTGAAAAGTCAAACACATGTCCTCCTTCTCAGGACAAATAATTAGAATGTAGTTGGGATTGGACCTGAACATTATCTCCCATTTTTTACCATTGAATTATTGCGATAGAGCACACTCATCTTGATAATTTAAGAAAGTTGATGCTCAATACCTACAAATCTATATAAAATATGAGTATGTACATGTGCATTTGTGTGTGTGTGTGTTTACATAGATATGTATATATATATATATATATATATATATATATATATATATATATATATATATATATATATATATATATATATACATACATAGATATGTATGTATATATATATAAATACATATATATGTATACATATGTAAATATATATATGTATGTATGTATGTATGTATGTATGTATGTAAAAGCTAAAAAAATAATGATGAGGAGTGGTACATCATGTAGATCCTAACTAGTAGGTGGCTATGACTCCCTCTCTCAATCATTTCAAGTACGTCAAACATAAATATAAAATAGACACACACAGATGACACACATGCAAGTATGGAGTAAGTATAATAGTAAATCGTAAATATAAATAGCATCATATTCTAACATAAATATGTCATCATCATGAAGACATACTAAACATCTTTCTAAGACACACCATATGGCATCATTATAAAAATAATTTCATTAACTAAGAGAAATTAAAGCATCATCACTACTAGTAGGAAATTATTACAACCTCATGTAATCAATTACTCAACATATCAAAGTATTACATTTCAAATATCAAATAAGGGCTAACATATCTATAGAAGAATCATATAGAACTTTAACAATTACATTTACAGTGATAGAAAAGGAGGGGTTTACACCGTGTGCACACATTTAAGTACTATATCTAAGATAGAAAGAGCATGGTGTGCTTAATTAATATCAACATAATTTAACTCTACATTTCTTGATGCTTGACTTATTTTACCATAAGAATGACACACTCAAGGAATGTTTTATTCAAGATCACGTTAGCCTCTTCAATTAGGAGACATCTTTACTCAGTTAAAAAGTCGGTCATGCTTACTTTCTCTTTTTCCAATCTATGATATATATGGTTTTCTTAGAACTCTTTGATTTCTATTGCAATCTACTATGAAAAGCTCTAGTAGTCTCTAATTATTTCTTTCTAGCTTAAATGTATTTTCAATTTATTAGTTCTCATATATTCCTTAAAAATGCTTGGCTCTTGTCAATATTATATTAGTTCCTCTCATGTATGGAATTATTGAAGAGGGCTTGTACATTATTAAGTGATTAATAATTCATACTATAAGCTAGTTGCTCATAATATTTTTGATAGTTTCTATATTATGCTTTATCAAATTAGGGAAAGGCATAAGTTTTTAAAGTTTCAAATATTTGGAAAATCAATTGGGTAGAAGTTGGTAGGGATATATTTTTAGATGGAAAATATAAATAACAATGGAAGAGATGACACACTTTTCAAATTCTATGGCAAATAGATGATGTAGTAAATGCTCAAATTGAGGGTGCCTTGATTGAGGTCAATTTCCTTGGTGCCTTTTGATTAGGGGTTTCTTACCTTGGCTCTCAATGAGAGAACACACACTTTCAGAGGCACACATAGTTTCAAAGGTGAACATTTCAATATATACATAGTTCACCTAGGAAGACTTTAAGGATAGGGATTATGATGAACTGGATGACATAGAAATAGTTAGCGAGAAGAGAATTATTTGGTTTGTATGCAAAGAATATTTTGGATAGAAATAATATAAGAACATGTATTCCAAATCTCACATCTAACTTTCCAAATATCACTTCTACCTTCTTCCCTCTTATGGCATCCATAAATAGGCCATCCTAACTCAAATACTAATTGATCTTGATGGAGGTTTTTTGTCAATAGGAAACCTTGATATGATGCCACAAAGTGTGTCATTTTAAAAATCATCCTATAAGGATATCTATCTTTGGATTCCCTAGCTTGCATGTATTAATATATGTAACCATCCTTAAGATTGGCACCCTCAAGCTCTCCCATTTTGATAGTTATCTCATATAATTAAAAATCATTACCTACATGAAGTCCTTGACTTCCATGAATTGATCACTTAAGTCCTACATCAAATGATCTACTATGTTACTCATGTCTTTTAATCAATTTTTAAATATTTAGATATTATAGGAGATATAAATGTTACTTTGTACTATTTCTTGATTTAATAGTGTGTATGATTTTTTTTGAAATCTAATAGGGAAAGTAATAGGAGTCAATAGTTATTGACCTCTGCAAAAGAAAGAAAAAAGAGGAAATAGAAAAAAAAAATGCAACATAAAATGCATTATAAATGTATTATTATTATTGCACTAAAACTAGGTGATTCTATTCCACTTTTTCCTTCAAAATGAAACTTATTGGAATTGTCAAACATGAACAACCATTTGTACAAGACTTTGATTCCAAGCATACGTGATAAATCTCTATCAAGTTTTGATGAAAAAGTCCAATCTCATCCACAAAAGAAATTGATTTCTAGTTGTTCTTTACTTTCATATTCAAAATGATGAAATTTTATGAATGAATATGATCAATCAATATAGATGTGTGATATTTGAAACCTTTTTAATTATTATAGATCTATTCATATATGATAAATAACAAAAGCATATAACGTATATGGTATCATATGTATGAGATATATTAGACCCCTATATGAATTTCTTACTTATACTTCAAAATATGTTTATATTATAAATTTTAATAGAGAGATTTATTATTTTTGTGAAATTATTATATGTTTTTGTGATATGCTTATATGTATATGGTTAGTTTATGAATATAACCAATTTATGAGAGTGACTTCTAGATGGGAGTCAAAATTTGTTCAATCCATCAAATTAACATGGACAATATTTGATAAATCCATCATAAACCCTCATTAAACCTTAACGTTATATCAAATCAATCATACACTACAATATAATATCAGATCTAACATCCAATTGAATGAACAAACTCATAAACACATAAAAAAATTGATGGAAAGATTTGGTAGCATAGAAACCTTACAAGGTGAAGATAAAACTATGGTGGGGATGACATCCATAAGATCTTTAGTACTGTAACAATAAAGTGTTCTTCTTAAGGCTACAATGTTTGATCACTTCTGATGATCTACCTTATGAGGGGTCTTCCCTATTAAAGGCTTGCAAGATTTTTAGGTCTACCTTGATTAAAGGATTTTACATCACAACTAAGTGAGAACTCTATTAGGATATTTACAAAGGTTTGTTAGAACCACTTTGTTAAGATATTTTAACTGTGAAACACTTTTAAAATGTATTAGTACTTGATCCTCTTGTTATAATGTATCCAATATAATATTACCTCTTTTTGATTTATTTTCAATAAATCTACTCTAAGTTATTCATTTCATTGCTCAATCACTTTTATTTCAATTCAACTTTGACTTTGCATGCATCCAAACTCTTAATCACATACAATCCACACATGTGAACTAGGTCTAAATTTTTTCTTAAATAGTTGTTTGGTGAAGAATCTAGATTCATCCCTTTCACCTCTTAGTCCTTGTAATTTTATGACTGGTTAATCATCATTCATAGGGATTGATGATCCTCTATTGGACACATAATTAGTTCCTTGATTTGTAAAACATGCTTCCAACTTGACAAAAATGGTTTACATAAGATTATGTGTCATTCCAAACAAATATATCAAAGTATCTTAATCTAGACATATACCTCACTAGCGCTCGATCCAAACTGATTCTTCATGTTGTCTCTTGGTCTTGACTATACTTGGATTCAACTATTATGCTAGACCTCTATATCACTCAACTTCTATTTCTTACTCACTACTACATTTGGACCCAAATTGTGATGATTGGATGCTGTAATTGTGATGATCAATGGTCACCCAAGTGATAGTACTGAGAATTGGCTCCTATCAGATAGATGTCAGAATTTTGGCATCACACATTATGATAGAAACCTTGTCTGTTGTAATTATGATTCCAAAAGACATCATAATTTTGAAAAAGGCAAGGCCAAGAGGCCACCACTGTAATTACGACATCTAACAATTTTACTTTTTTGTTTTTTATTAGATAAACAAGTTTTACAGGGATCCTAAAACCCAATAGTTAAAAAATATAAGGCTGATAATAAGCATGAAAGCCCAGCCAAAAAAGTATAAGTTCAGAGGCTAATAATAAGCATAAAGCCCAGCCAAAAAGTAGAGTTCTGAGAAAAGACATGGACAAAAGACAAGTAATACAATGGCCTAAAGCTAGAACAAAAGCCAAAAGACAAAGAAAACCAAAAGAACAGGCGAGAATTATTCCTCACTCTTTCCCTCCAGCTCTTGCATAACTTGTGCAACCTCAAAAGCTAGTTGATTCTCCTCTACTTCTAGCTATTGAACCCTTTGGTTCCCTTGGTCCTGATAAGGAATGGTGTTGTTCTTTGTAGCATTTTCCTCCATTCTGGCTTCATCCCTATCTTTTCCTTCCTCATCATCCTACATTTCTCTATCTTTGATCCAGCCCGTAAGAGAGATGATGTTGTTGTTAATGGAGCTTAACAAAGAGAACATCTGATTCGCAAGGTTGTGATTGTAGTTCTCTAGGTTGTGTATCCTTCTTTTTGCCAGACTGAGCCTATTAGCCAAATCCATCCTCCTATTAGCATTGATCCCATTCCTTGTTGCCTTAATATGTCTCACCTGTTCTTTGACCTCCTCCAGCTCATGGAAAAGCCATTTGATTGATCTAAAATTGTCAATCATACTGTTACGAGTATTATTCAAGAGGTTCATCCCTAGCTTCTTGGCTCTGTCTAAAATAGCCACTATCATCGGGTCAATGAGTTCTTCTAGCCACTGTTCCTCTTGATTTTCCATGAGTATTTGGGGATTCATGGCCTCCCTGAAGATGCCCATCTTCATAGTCTTGACATTAAATTTTATCCAAGCTTTCCTCCTATCATTGACCTGCACTTCTGCTTCCACATACCCTGCATTCTCCTCTTTCTACTCCTTAGGTTGGGCTTGGAGGTGGATAGGAGATAGGGGCAGCATAGATGCCTCCTCAAACTAAGATCACACTTCCTCCAAACTCTCCCTCTTGCATTTCTTCCTTCCACTTTCATCCTTAATTTCCTCTTGCATCTCCTTAACCACCTCCTCAGACTTCAGCTCCTCCTCATCATAATTGTCTCTCTCCTCGTCCTTCTCAAGAGGCTTCTGCCCAAGATCCCAAGGGTTTTTTTTGCTAAGGGTTATGGGGGAGGGCAATTTTTTAGCTTGGTGAGTCACTAATTTCCCTAAAGAAGAGATCCCTCCTTCCTCAAAGCTAAGGCTCTAAATTTCATTTGAGTCAGAGGAGTAGCTAGAACTACCAGACTCCACATTCTCTATCTGATAGGGAGCAATGCTTATAGTTTGAGCCTTGAAGTGCTCATGGATAAGTAGCAGCAGCCCCTCGTGTAGAGCTGAGTTTGTGGTGGGCTTCTTTTTGAAGTTGTCCACCACCTTGCTCATAGAGGTTAATAGATAATATGGAAAGGAAATATTAACATTATGCCAAAAATGATTTAATATAATAAAGTGGTGGGTACGAGCTCTATCAAACCTAGGGTCCAACATTATGTACTCGATAATAGCTCTCAAAACATACCTTTACCACTTCTTCATGGAGTTGGGGACATAGTAGGTGTCAATCTTTCTCAGTGCCTTCAGTTCCTTTTCACTCTCCACAAAGTCCCCAACTGCATTGGCTGAGAGCTTCTTATCCCTGAAGAATTAAAAACCCTTGATAGGGATTTCAGTGACAGTTGCAATCACCTCCTCTATTATCTAGAAGTAGACACCGTTCACCTTCACCCTTCCATCCTTCTTGGACCCCACCATACTTTTGGTCACCTCCTGATTGAATCCATGAAGCTTCATAATATAATTGGTAACCCCACCCTCTTCTAGCTTTTCTCACACTTTCTCCCTACTTCTCCATTTCTCAAAATCTCCCACTGGCTCCTTTCTACACCTTTCACCTACCATTTCTACACACTGCACACCCTCTGTACTCATGTGCTCCTCACTTTGTGACTGAAAGGGACCTCCGAGAGTAAGCAATAAATAGAGAAAAATAGCCCTACTATTGCTCCACAAGTGAGTGCAAAAAAGAACCCACAAGGTGTGTCAATTAATCAATAATGAATCATTGCATTTAAAATTTCCCATGCTTCCATTTTGAAAAGTACCCTTATTTCTTAAAACCTTCATAATCATAATTATAGCTTGATTTTCTCTATACTTCCTTGGATCTTGTCCAAGTTAATCAAACTTTTAATGTCTGTCAGGAAACAAATTTCAGGATGCCAAGTCATTTTTTGGTCTTTACTGACCCCAATGTTTGCAAACCTGTCGGCAACCAAGTTTGCTTCTCAAAAAATATGAGTGAAATGGATTCTATTTAATTTGGCAAGCATCTCACATGTCTCATCAATTAGATTAGCAATCTTTCATGATGGATGTGAGTTGCCAATGATACACTTCATAATGTTGTTCGAATCCCCTTTGAGCCATAAATTGGTAACACCAATTTCAAAAGCTAGTTTTACAACATTGCATGCTGCGTTCGCTTCCACAAAATGATTGGTTTGGAATCCCAGCTAAAGAGAAAAAGCCACAATACTATCTCCATTTTAATTCCTTATCACACCTCCACTACTCAAGGAGCCAGGGTTGCCCTTGGAGGCTCTATCAAAGTTGGCTTCGTGCCAGCCTTTAGGGGGGAGGAGCCACTTGGCTTCATGTCTTTTCCTCAATCTATCTTTTACCTTCTCCTTTTTCATGCCTCCTATCTCAAATTCTCCCCCCTTCCTCACAAATTTTTTTTTCCTTTATGTTAATAAAAATATTTCTCCTAGCAACTAAAGTCGACTCCTCCCTATCTCTAAAAATCTAATTTTTTCTCTCCTTCCATATGCTCCAACAAAAATGGGGCAAGATCCAAGAGCTAGTTTCCTATAAGACAGACCCATTGAGCAAGCCACGCCATTGACAGAAAAAGTCTAGAAGGTTAGAAGGAAAACACTAGTTGTTGCCTATGTCCTAGGTGAGGATGCCTCAAACTGTCTTGGAGAAAGAATAGTGAATGGACATATGGTTGCCTATCTTTGACTCTTCATTACACAAAACACATCTGCTAGGCATGATGTGACCTCTTTTGATGAGATTTTCTTGGGTTAGAATTTTTTCCTAAAGAGCCAACCAAAAAAACATGTTGACTTTTGGCGTGAGGCCAGGGATCCAAGCCCTCGACCAAGGGGGAGACTCTTTTAAGCTCCATAAATTAGAGTACCCAAAGGAAACCGAATAGAGTCCATTGGCATTATCCCTCTAGACTAGTTCATCCTTATTGTTGCTAAGGGATAAGGAATTAAGCATGATCATGATTGGTTTGAGGTCATCTGAGATAATGGAAAGGTCCCTTCAACCCTGTTTGGTCCTGTAATTGCTGACTTTGTGCCCATAAAGGTTGATGCAATCATTATCCCAAAGCCCATAGCTAGGGTTGTTCATAAGGGGGCCCTAAGAAAGCCAACTGTTAGACCAGAACAAAATGTCCTCCCTATTACCCAACTTCCAGGAGACTTTTGAGTTAGCCAAGTCCTTGGCTTTTAAGAAACCATTCCAAACAATAGAACCTCTTGGGATATCCTCCATGAAGAGCATGAACTAAATAGAGGGCCTCTTTATATACTTATTTACTACAGTATCTCTCCATTCCCCCATGATACTAAAGATGTGCTAGATTTTCTTTGCTAGGAGGGCCTTATTGAGATGAATGAGCTTCCTGATTCCTAAACCTCCATTATTCTTGGGGAGGTAGAATTTGTCCCAAGAAACAAGGGGCTACCTTTTATTCCTTTCAACTCCCATCCACAAAAAATCCCTCTGGAATTTCTCCTTTCTCTTAGTGTATTTCACTGGTATGGTAAAAAGGCTCAGAGCATATATTGACAAGTTTTGAAGGATGGATTTAACTAGTTGACATTTTCCAGCTTGGCTAAGAATGGCTCCTTTCCAGCCTACTAGTTTCTTACTGAACCTTTCCATGATGCCATTCTAGAAGGAATCTGAAGGGGTCATTCCCAAGAGGAGACCAAGTTAGGTAGAAGGAAGCTTCCCCACCTAACATCCCAAGATTCTAGAGATTCTCTTCTATCTTTCCTCTAGAGTATTGATAAAGAAAACAAAACTTTTTTCCCAATTGATGAGCTACCCCATCCCTCTAGAATAGGTGTCCAAAGTGTCTTTCATAGCCTTTACCTCCTTGACCGAGGCCTCTCCACCCATAATAGTGTCATCAACAAATTTCTAATGCATAAAGGGGGTACATTTGGAAGAAGGTTTAAAACCTTTGATCCTCCCTTCTTTCTTTTTCTTCTCCACGAGTCTGCCAATGCATTCCACTAGGATAATAAAGAGGATAGGTGATAGAGGATCCCCCTGACATAGGCCTCTGGTAGGTTTGAAGAAATTAGAGGGGGATCCATTAACTAAAATAGCTAGAGAGGGAGTGGTGACCAGCTACGAGATTAGCTTACATGATTTGACATCAAATCCAAAAGCCTTCAAAACCAAATCCAAAAAAAGACTAATCAACCCAATCGTAAGCTTTAGACATGTCTACTTTGAGTAACATACATTCTCTCTTTCTAGCTTCCATGGAGTGAATCACTTCATGCACCATAATAATCGAATCTAAAATTTGTCTGCCCAGAACAAAACCAAATTGTTGTTGAGAAATAATCAGGGGGAGAAGCTTAAGTAGCTTCAAAGTGAGCACCTTAGAAATGATTTTATAAAAGGAGTTGCATAAATTGATGGGTCTAAACTTATCCAAAGTGTTTGCTCCTGGAACTTTGGGAATAAGAACTAAGAATGTAGAGTTTATTTCCTTTAGAATACTTCTAGCTCCAAAGAATTCCTAAACCACTTTCACAACATCCTTCATAACGACAAGCTAGTACATTTGGAAAAAGAAGGTGGGAAAACCATCAGGGCTAGGTGATTTATCCGCTGGAAGAGAAAAAAGAGCTTCTCTTACTTTGAAATCATAAGGAATGGCCCAGAGTAGATTATTATGGTGCAGTTGGAGGACTTGAGGAATATAAGAAACAATATCATCCTAGTCCACTTTAGAGAGAAAAGAATCCCAAGATAGTAGGGAGGAGAAAAAAGAAACAACTTCATTTGATATATCTTATTCCTTTGTCAGCACACGTTGATCTTTCTTCAATCCAAAAATCCTATTATTTTCTCTATGTTTAAGAGTAGATAAATGGAAAAACTTTGTGTTCTAGCCTCCTTCCTTGAGCCAGTTGATTCTAGATCTTTTTCTCCAGAACTTTTCCTCTTTGCTAATTATTTCATGTAAATTAGACAAGATGGACAACTCTTCTTCCCTATTCGAGGTATCATACCCATTTTCCTGAATGGAGGCTTGGATAAAAGAGAGATTTATAGAGAGATCCTCTTTAAGAGAGAATATGTGACCGAAATCCAACTTAATCTAAGCTTTTACCATTCTTTTAACATTACTGAGTTTTCTAGCAACCTTGAACATAGCAGTGCCTTCCACTTCTATACTCCACTAGACCTTAATTCTTTCCAAAAGGTTAGGGTGGGAAGTCAACATTTTCTCAAAATCAAAGGGAGGAGGTCTAAAGGGATTAGAAGGAATAATCGAGAGGGAGATAGGGGAGTGGTCAGACCCAACTCTAGGAAAAAGAGCTAACTTGCAAGAGGAAGAGTGTAGCCAATTAGGAGAAATGAGAGCTCTATCCAGTCTAACCTGAATACAATCCTTGCCTATACATTTATTGGACCAAGTGAAGTCACCTCCCATTAGGTCCAGATCCAGAAAAGCCAATCCATTAATGAAGTTAGAAAGGTCATGCTTGCTATCCCAGTCTTGAGGCAGACCACCCTTTTTCTCCTTGTCTAGAAGAGGGGTATTGAAGTCTCCCATAATGATTCCTTTCTTCATGTTGCTATTTTGTACCAGCCCTTCTACTCTAGACTAGTAGGACTTTCTATCTCTCTTGTTATTGTGAGCATATATATTGAGCAAAAACCAAAATTCATTGGAATGGATATGGAACACTTTACAAAAAAGAATGTTACCTATATTGAAGACTGATTCCACCGTGAAAATTTTGGTCTTGTATAATGTCAGTAGACCCCCATAGGCTCCATCAGAGTCTGAAGCTTCCCCACTCATCAGGTTACTGAACTTAATATTTCTTAATGAATCCTTTTTCATTTTTTTTTCTTGGATCATCAAAATGTCAGGTCTTTGGTCTCTAATCAAATTCCTAATAATTTCCTATTTATGGGCACCATTTAGGCCCCTAATGTTCCATGAGATGATCTTCATTTTTTATTCTTGGGAAAATCCATCAGAGTGCTTTGGTGCCCATTCACCAAGCATCTTTTGGTCTCCTCCTCTTTGGACTCCCTCTCTGATTTTCTACCTACTTTCATAGTAGAGCCCACATCTAGTTTGCAGCTACTCCTAGTCGCTGCAGGAGAAGCCATAGATGGATCTCTAATTTGTTTCTTCTTGGGTGTCTCTCCCTTCTTTTCAAACTTCAAGGATCTAGAAGCCTTGTGACCATTCTTTGAGGTGCTGAGAAGATCTACCCTTTGGTCCAGATCTTTCACCAAGTCCTCCTTTTTTCTTGTTCTAATCGCTCCTTCTCTAGTGGAAACCAAGTTTTCATCTAGGTCCTAAAAGATGATAATTTCCTTATTTTCTCTTTCCTTTTCCTCCCCTATGGAACCCAGTTCAGGCTCTTCCTCACTGGGGAAATTGTCCATCCTGGACTCCTGAAAACCTTTCTGTGAGGTAGCCTTACCTTCTGCTTCTCCAGGCAAGAGAATCCTTTCCTCAACCTGGTCATCCTCAATCTATTGAGAGGTGTCTAAAGGTAAAGAGGAACTCAGTCCTAACTTGACTGACTCCCCTTCTTTTCTTGCCATGCTCTGAGGCTCTTGGTTAGTCATCTTTGGAACATCTGCTACTTTTTGGGTCACTAGAGAAAGGCCCTTTTGGCCCTGATTAGTGGGCTTCTTTTTCCAATCTTTCTTCACCCTTGTTTGAGAAGAAGAAGGAGGATTCTTCTTCTTAGCAGTCTTAGCTTTCTTGCATTGAAAATCCTTATGACCTATTTTAAGACAATGAAAACACCCAAAAGGGACACTCTCATAGTCCATCTATTGGATATGAGTGCCAAGTTTGGACTAAAAAAATACCACTTCAGGAATATCATCCCCTTCCCTTACACCTATGCAGATCCTTGCATAGGTCAGCCTACTCTTAGAAGCTGTAATAGGGTTGATGGAGAGAAGCTCTCTGAAAGAGCTGGCCACTCCCTTAAAGTATTTTACTTTTTTTTTTATTGAGGACTTGACATGAAAATAGGCAAACAACCACCAAATGTTTCCAAGTGGCCTTTTGGTGGTAGTCCAACTATTTTCATGTCAAGTCCTTAATAAACTAACACTACACACAAAGTGTATGTTGAATCCATAGCTTCTTGCATGGAGAAATAATCATGACACTGGGCTTCTTATCTACAATAATATAAAGAGGAAATAGAAATGCAACACTATCTATGAAATGCTTGACTAGAAGCAGTATCAATTAGATAACTTAGAAGAATTTCAACCACAATATCCATGAGAGGAATCAAAGAGGAAACTACATGACCTGCAATAAATAGTGTATGCATGTGATCAACATAGTATAATATATTTCTAACAAAGAAGAACAATTTTTTTAACATGTTCTTTATATGTTTTCCTTGTGGTATCATTCAATGTTTGTTATATCTCATGTCTTGACACATGATGAGATATTGTGTTCTGCTTACTTATCTACACATCTCCCAAGGGATTTACCATAGCTTTTTATTGCTTAATATTTATTTTATAAAATCCTTTCAACATGATGCATCTTCATTCATGTAGCACAAATTTCTTCCTTCTAAAGCACACTCCATTTTCTCTCCTATAGGTCTACTTAATATTACAAATATTGTCAATTGCATAAGATCTACTTTAACTATTTTCTTCTATTTGTATTTTATTATCTTTTTATAATAGCTGATTTCAATAGAAAATATTTAATACATAACATTATATAAGCATCCCCTAAAATCAATGAGCAATGAATGTGATTCTGTTGAGTGTTTTCCAAGAATCACTTGCCTCTAAATAATGTATACTAACATATTGCAAGTATGATTTTAAAATCTTTCTTAATAACCCACAACATTATTTAATAGATTGCATGATTCAAGAACCCATTATGATGGTTCTAGTTTTTTATATCCCATTTCAAGTTCCTCTTGTTGTTAATGGTGTTGCCAGAGCTCCTTTTATTTTGTTGATCCACTCTTCCTATTGGTATTTCAATGGGGCATGTGTGTCTTCCTTGCTTGTCTCTTGCTTGGAGGTTCCTCTTTCTCATATGGTTTTGGTCATAACTTATGTTGGTGCGGCTATCCTTGTGGTTGCATACATTTGAATTGTTCAAGCATGTATATTCCATCTCTGAATTAGTATTTTGTGACAAGGCTCATTAAGTAGAACATGGATCAAACTAGTATTCAATAGAGGTTAATTGAAATCAAATCACAAAAATTAATCATAATGCGATACTCTTATTTTAGTACTTATTCAATGAAGAAAGTGTTATCCTAAGGATTGAAAATGTCTAAATTATCATATGGAAAGGGCACAAGGTGCATCTCTTCTTCAATCTTATACATATATGCTATACTAAAGTTAAATATTTGCTAGATATAATTATTGTTTATTTTTTCATTGTTAGTTATAACTAAATAATATAGAGCTTCATGTGGTTAAGAAGATTATTTAGGACTCCAAAAAATTATTAGAAAAGGAATGACTATTAAAGCACCTTCCTTTGAAAAGTATAGTAATGGAAATTGAGAAATTCAAAAACCCTCTTCAAAAAATCTATAATCTTTTTATATGGTGTGGAAGATTGATTTCAAATGTTTCAGATTACTTTTCTTTGTGTTCTATCCATTATGTGAGAAGCCCACCTATGCCAAAGTTGATAGAATATTTCATCCCCTCTATGAATTGTGGTTACCATATATATCCATGCTATTATTTCTTCTTCACCAATATTTTTCAATATTTCAGCATGATTCTTGTTCCTTTGATAATTTTTTGTTTCCAAATACATCAAGAACTTCTTCCCTAAATGAATTCTCACACTCTAGAGTTAGAGATTAGAAATGGTAAAATTATTGTTCACTTAAGAGAAATTGATAACATGGAAAGCATCTTGATCTTAGCCTCCTCCACAATTTTAAAAAAATTGAGGACAAGACAAAGACATAGACAATAGGGTATGAATAGGTTCTTGCTTTAGTGATAGATACAAATTGCATGTAGCATGTCTCATAAGATCTATGTAATAAACTCTTCATCTAGAAAAAGGACCTATTTCATGTGAACATGAAATAGAGTGATCAACCATGTACTCCATAAGTGTCCACATTAGAGGCCTCTCCATAACAGTCTAAATCTTCTTTAGCTTAGATCCCCCAAAATTACCCGAATCCATTTTTCTCTTGGAATAATTTTGCTATGTTGATACCATGTGAGACTTCAAGCTGAATTATGGAAGCATGCAAAGATTTTACACAAATAATACCATGCTTTGATTCTTCTCTCTATTTAATAAGAATAAACATAATGCTTTTCTTTTTTAGATCCTATATTATACGAACCACCATAAAAAGACTCCCTAATAGATGAATTGTTTCAACAACTCAAAAAAGAAATCCTATTTAACCTTAAAAAAACTACAAGAATAGTGTAATATTCCCAATGCCCAGTGCATGCATTAAAAATTTCAAAGAAAGAAGAGACATAATACATTTTAGGTACCTCCCAAATAACCATTTTTCAAACACCATGACACCTCTTCCATCCATTCATGCTTTCTCCACTTTAAATTTATGATTCAACTTTTAGACATTGTCAATTATTGTAAATATAGGTCTACACACTTTATAATATCTAGTGACATTGTAAATAAAACATATACAGAATTGTGGTAACATTCTCTACCATTGAATTCAAAGGGGACCATAAGTTTTGTGGAAGGTGGCTAGATGGTGTTGTGATAGGGTCTTGATCATCATAGGTTTTTGTAAAAAAAGTTGTTGGGTTTGCCTAACTTTGCCTTTTTTTTGCCTCTATTTCTCTTATCATTTTCCTTTGTTTCTATTATGACTAACATTTCTTTCCATTTTTCATGTTTGGGCAATTTTTTTATATCTTTATGTTGAATAGTCATGTTTTAGTGATCAATAATCTTTAGTGTGTGTTTAGCTCTATTATAGAAGTTTTATATATAGTAGAATGATTATTATAATATATAAGTACACCAAAATATGTTATGACAATAAGAAGTTCAATTTCATTAAGAAAGTTTTGAGATTCAGCAAACAAAAAGAGAATGCTAGGTCCCATAAGGGATTTGCATTTTTTAAGGTTAAGTGGTATGCTCAATATTGAGAGGTGTAGATACTGCTCTAAATTTTCTATTGATGTCAATTTTGTCCTTTTTTTGGGTCATATATTATGTTTTTTTTCATGCATTTCTTTTCTTATAAATTGTGATAAAATTACATGCATTTTGGTTATGGTGAGTTAATGTGCAACTTTCTCTAATTACTATTTGAAACTAGCAAAATTTGAATGCTACATATAGAATTTCCTCATTCAAGGCTATATTTTTGTCATATTTTTACAAAAATCAGCAATCATGCCTCTTACAAATGTGATTGATTTATGTCTAGTGTATATTTTTAGGAAAGTATGACTTTAAAACTCTTTTGTTTCAAATTCTCTTCATTTTTTCTACTACATGATTATAATATTGTTACATAATTTTTAGTAGGGAAAATCTATCAATAATAGTGAATATTATTTAGTTTTATATTTTTGAAGTACAAAATGTCGCTACTCTATTGAATACAAGTAATGATAATCCTCTGTTTGAAATTTTTCTTCCTTTTCTTATTCTTTGAAGGATAATCACTTATTGAGTTTGTGGATAATTTTTCTAGATAAGGCTAGATCATTATTACCCATAGATTCTTAAAATGATGTTCTACTCTTGTAGATTGTATTTCATCCTTGTATTTTAAAAATCTACATTCTTTCATGAAGGTGTCAAGATATAAAAGAGATTGTGATCTTGGCAAGAGCATGGGTTGTAAATAAGGAAGCAAACACAAGATTAATTCAGATCTATTAGCAAAGATAAATTGTAGATTTATGAAGGCTTCTATGGACATATTCATGAGTATATAGAGGACTATGCAAATTTACAAAGAAATTTGAAGAGAGCATTGCTAAAATTTTCTATGGAAGTTTTATGAAACTTGAAATAAGTTTGGTAGAAAATTTGTTGTCATCATAATAGGAATTTGAGGAAGAAGGATTTTAGAGAACAAATCATCCATCATCTATAGGAGAGGCAACATTTTAGACAATTTCTAGGTACTTCTTTAGGATTATATGTAAACAAGTTGAACTTTGCATTATATTGACCAACTCTACATATTAGTGGATATTTAATACTAATTTCATATGTGTCATCTAATAGCATGTGCATTCAATAAATAAAAAGAACTATTAAATTTATCATCATTTTTGCAAATTGCACTAGACACTCTTCAATTGTACCTTTAAAAGACTTGTTCCAGTTGTTTATATCATCACTAAGATTGGAAGCCTCATAAGTATAATGCATGCTCTTGTGCAAATGCCTTGCCAGTTTAGAGATGGAACCAACCATTGCTATAGAAGATTGTGATTTTTATTGTTGTGCAAGGATAGAAAAAATTTCAATCATATTAATTTGCATTTGAGAGTGGCTTGCAAATTGACTAGTAGAAAAGCATAAATATCATAGAATTAAATGAAAAGGTGGACTTGGCATTTGGAAATAGTAAATAAAATAATCACATCTAAATTATAATTTAACCAAAGTATTTTGAATGTAAAATTCAAAATTCAAATCGATAGATATCATATATAAACCTAGATAGAGATGTAGCTAATTAGGTTTGACTTTTGCACATTGTAATTTGCAACAAGGGTTATAAATTGTGAAATTAGAAATGTTACCTACTTTATCCATTAAGTGTTGCACATCATATAGACTTTGTGATCCTTTGCTTCCTCCCTATAATATTATTCAACATATCACCACACTCAAAAGAAATAATGAGAATAGTTCATGAATCAATGTATACTTTAGAATGATCTAATATCATTTGTTTCCACTCTTTAGATTCTTCTTCATGTCTCCCAATTTACAAAAAAAGTTATCAAATGCAATCAAACATGATTGTAGATAAATAGAAACAATAGAATACCTTGGAGAGGAATAGTTTGAGGAAATCCCATAGAAATCCATTCTTTCAAATATTTCATACACTACAACTAAATTTCATAAATAAACGAGTCTAACTATGGCATCCTTCTACATTGCTTGAAAACAAGAGATTCACGTAGTTAGTTTTCTTGCAATCATAGGCTATTGTTGAGCTTCAATTGGTTTCAAGAATAGTTTAATATTATCTACTAATCAGGGTCAACGATGTGAAGGTGGAAGGTCATTTGACCCCACTCCTAACATCTAAAATCCATTCATTCTATTAATAAAATGTAACATTCAAGAATTATCAAATGAAAAATTTCATTAATACATTAATTTCATTAGAACATGAGCATGAGCATTCAATAGAATGCAAATAAAACATCTATACATAAACATCAATCATTATCAAATAAGTTACATAAGTTAACATGAATCATTTTTATTTTTAGTTTTTCCTTACCTATATTAGTGTAGAGGTATATCCATGTCATCATCGATATTTCTTCTCACCCATAGACATGCACTCATTGTCCTTTGCAAAGGTTGGTCCTCTACAATAACAAATAAAAGGGTTAAATTTAATAAAATTTAGACTTTAAAGATTTTAAAGAACATTGTAGTGCTCTTTCACTTATTGAACCATATCATCTTGCCCATAAACTTGGACCTTAATGCACTCATCATATGCATCCTTTGCAATTGCAATACAAGATGTTTTCTTAATCCCAACAAATATTACACTTAATTTTCTATTACTACACCAAATTCAATTTAAAATGTCTACTTTTATATACATTGATAATATTGTTCATCCATCTCATTATGAAGATCATTTTCATTATCGACATTGTCACCACTACATAGGACCCATACCCAATTGGTCCAAACAACCTTGTATTAATAATTGGAAATCCATTCTCATGCTTCATAATAGTTCTATCAGGATCATTTTGATTGAGTTGTAGTCTCTATCATGTTGGGTGGTCATTTTTCACGAGGTCAATGATAGGAATCCATTGCACAATTCCTCTCTTAAAAAGCTAATCTTTTGGGGATCAACTCCAAGGTTCAGTATTTGTCTTGTGACATACCAAAATCTACTTAGTTGAAGAGAAATGTGATTGTTCATGAGGAGGCCTTTTTTGGTTCTACTATGATCTCGGAATGAAGTAAATCTATTTGTTGTCTCAAAATCACACACAAAAGAACAATATTTTTGTATTTTCTAGTTTTTTAATGAATGCAATTCTACTAATGCAACTAAAATGTGGTCCTATTCTAACAAGGGGTTAGTAAAGAAAATAATGAAACTGATAGCGAATAACATGAAATCAAAATAACTTTAGGAGCAACACTTCTTAGAATCCACTGATGCAATATTCGGTGAGAAACTTTAATAGTCATATGATATTTCACCTCTCATCAAATTGCAAGGCCACGAAAAGTGCGCTCATGTGAGACAAAAGGCTATGTAGACATAATTGGGTGATCTCTTCTCAAGCTCGTTACATCAAAAAAATTTGTAAATCTATAGCAAACCCCAGAACTAAAAGATCACACAACCAGAAACAACAAAATAAACCTTTGGCCCAATCACAATCTCATGAATAAAATTCACAAAAAAATGACACATTCAGGCAAGAATCACTACACTCCAAATGTGAGGACCAAAAGCATAATTTTATTACATAATAATGATGGCCTTTGTTACATTTTACAATGGGGTATTTATAAGAAATCATCTCCTCAATTTGTGTTGAGAGTGAGAGATATCTTTCATGCAATAAAATGCTTTTAACAATAAAAATAAACTAAACATTTACACACTAACAATCTAACTAGTGCTTAGAGGGACTTCATCCATATTTTATTCATTAATTGGATGCATAAGCCCTTTACATGTCAAAAAAAAAAAAAAAAAAGAGAGAAAGTAGGAGGAAGCCATTAGTCAAAGTGAAAGTGCATGGAGACACCAAAAATTGAAGCTAGCCCTTCACTACGCATATGTCAGAGTTAACTTGCAATCAAATTGCACTCCTGATGCATGGAAAGTGCTATTCTTTGAACTAGCAATCAACTATCGATGTACTTCTAAATTGTAGAGCTATGAACCTATAGACCTATGGAGCTGTGGGCCTATAGAGCTACATGAAAATGTAGAGCTATGGACCTGAAAAGCTATGAACCTCGATAGGGTCAAAATCTCAAAATTTTACTAAGTTTCAAAATTGAAATTCTAGCATCTAGGTTTTGTTCTTCTTCATCACAAAGCTATGTTTGGATGTTTTCCCTTGAATTTCTCTATCATCTTAGTAATTTTTGCTGCATCTAGAAGATCTAAAGCATCATACTTGTCCTTGGCCTTCTATCTATAGTTGTCCACCTCAATTTGAGTCTCTACAAAGTCTCTGAGGTTGGTGTCCAATTCTAACAATGCTTCTTCTATCTTGAAGGCTTGTCTAATATCTTCATCATTGGATGCTTCCTCTAAAGTCCTCTTGAAACTCTCCACTACTACCTCAATTTTCAACAACTTCTCTCATTCTTCATCTTCAAAAATGTCCAAGCATGCATAACTATACAACTTTTCTGCTTCCAAAATTTGCTCTCAGGCTTGCTCCTTGAGCCTATGTATTCCATCATGCAATGTTTCCATCACTTTATTTCCATCCACTATCTTCTCTACCCAATCATCTATCATGTCTAGCTCTTCTCTAGTAAATACATTGATCAAAATGTGGTACCTTTTCCCTTTTATGGATTGTAGAGTTTGCAAATCTTTGCTCCATGCCCATACCTCATCCATGATACTGAAGTCCTACCTCAAAATTGCCATGATCATATCAACATTCTCTTGTGTAGCATGCAATAACTTCAAACTTGCTCTAATTATAGTGACACCTTTATCCTCAAGGCTATCTCGCCATTCCTGACAAGCTTTCAAAAATGGATTGACTCGTACACCTTCCCTTCTCTAAGAATGGTATTTAGAGTCTCCTCGAGGTGCTCAAGATGAAGAGGACCAACAACTTTGGTTAAATATCCCTTTAGGATCTCAAATTTCCTTTGAAGAGTTCATAGTTCAATCTCATCCTGCTCTATGTGCCTGAGAACCTCCTTGACTCCCATAGTCATCATTTGTCAAGTTGAATCTCATGTAGGCCTTCCCAACATAGCATCCTTCACTTCATAATCCTCAAGACTAACAACTTCTACATATGTACCTTCAGTAGGGAGAGCCACTTGTGCAAATAAATCCTAGTTTTTTATGGTAGTGATAAATTTAAATGGCATTGATTCATGTAATGAATACACAAGTTTGTTTAAAATCTTTGCAATATCACAAATATCATCCTCTTAAGCATGGAACTGATGCTTGGCACTTCTCACTATCTCCTGTTGGAACCATCTCAAGATATGTTTTCCTATGGATTTGGCTCATGATGATGAGGGGGTGTGTTCAACTACCTCCTTCCCTTTATCACTCTTTCTTGGAGTCATCTCTTGTTGTGAAGACTCTCCTTCTATAGCCTCAGCCTTCATAGATCTTGTAAGTTTCTCCTCAACTTCCTGGGAAGGCTATTGTGCATATTCCACCATCTATACCTCTTTTGATGCTTCATTAGTAGCCCTTGGCTCTGGTTGCTCTTGTGATAATGGTTCCTTTTGAACTTTTTCTTCTTCTAAACTTGGAGGTGGGGGGGTTACTGAACCCTTATCTACCACCGTAATTTGTGGTGGAGATGGAGGAGTGAGATCAAGAACCTATATTTTTGGTGGCATCTATGTCCAATCCTCCTATTGGGGCTCACTTGTAGTGGTGTACTAATCTTATCTCCAACTGACTCTATACCCACGGGCATGAAATCAAAATCCATCATGGATAAAGCATCCTCACCTCCTGCCCTTTGTTCATTCACCCACTGCTACACTTCATCTTCTGAAGAAGAGAGTTCTAATGGTTCAACTTGGGTGGATGGCAGGGTATTGGTGGCAGTCTTTCTTCTTTCCAACTCTGCAACTTTTGCTAACTGAGTTCTTCTTTATAGAGGTACTTGTTCCTCCTCCTATTTCGATTCTATTTCTTCCATATCTTCTTCTTCCTCCATAATAGTTTCAAGAATAAATGGATTAGGTACTAATCTTCTGCTAATCCTTTTCCTTTTCTTCATCTTAATCTTGATCCTCTTATGTTTCTTTGAGATGGAAAGAGAAGGGGGCTCTTCTTGTATATGAGGAATGGAGGCTTCTAGAATCTCTCCCTCTTTTGGTTGGTTTGGCACAACATGAGGCAACTGAGGTCCATCCTAGATTTGAGAGGCTTCAATACCTTGGGACTCTTGTGAGCTCTATTCATGCTACTGAGAAGAAACATGTTCTATAACCTATTCTATCTGAATCCTCTAAGGAGAGGTTCTCTTCCTTTTTCCCTTCCTTTTATGAGGGTGATAATATCCCACTAGGTGATCAAGCTAGTAGACTATCTCTGGCCTAATAGGAGACTGGAGTGCAAAGATAGGAACTATGACTTTTCTTCCCTTACCCCTTTTTGGGCAAGCATGTGCATGGAAGATTACTATATTAGGAATTGGATCAAGTGGAAAAGGTTTCTTGCTCTAGTCCTTTTTCATTCTAATGACATGTCTTGCTCGATGATTGATGTCATCTCCTTCCTCTCTATCAACCTCTACATTTAGAATGGTTATTTCACCAACTTTATCTACATTGAATAGGGGATCCAATAATTATTTAGAATCTTGTAGCCTTATCTCATCAAGGATAGTCAAATGGAGAGCCTTTTCTACTAAATACAAAGTCATCCTACAATAGTCCTTGATGTAGACATCATAGTTGTTTGTGGTACTCATCCAATGATCTTCAATGGCATCTTCATGATGGAAGTCCTTTCCTACAAGATTTTCCACTTTGCCCACATTGTCAAAATATGGCCGAGGAGAGTTGTACTCTTCAAGAGGATAGTTCTCCCATTCCCACTCAAATGTTAGAATATCCTATTTTCTCTTCACTTGATATGCTCCTATGCCCAATGTCCAATCCCAACAAGGTCTTTTTTGTCTTTTAATCCTCTCATAGGCTAATTCAATCTACTGAGATATTTCCATTTGGACCAACTTGTCACTTGGCTACCTTGGGAGTTTCTTCAGATTGATAGATGCACCACCTACCCAAATATATGTAAATATTTTGAAATGGATGAAATATGCTTTGAGAGCTGTGATCTATGCCTTTGCTTCCTCAGATAATCTCTTCCCATAATTCCCTTCAATGAATCAAATGATTGCAAAGATGAAAGCATCATTTATGATTCTATACTCTTTTCTCTATGCTGAGAGCTTCTTCTTCACTAATTGAGGATAGAATATGTATGGCCAAGCATTGGGGTCTTGCATATTGCCTTTCTTGTATAACTCGAGATAGTTTTTTGCCCTTGCTGCAAGTAGGTACACCACATAAGAAGTCATATAGAACTTCTTCTTGTCCTTTACAGTCCTCAGTTGCTCACACAAGTTTTCACTAAGTTTGGTGGCCCAATCTAGTGGTATCTCTACATGCCTAATGGTCTCAATGAAGTTGACCATGAATGGGATGAGATGACCTGCTACAAGTAAGCCCATGACTCCACTCAAGATAATGATAGAGTATCTAATGTCATCTTTCATGTATCCCCAAGTCATATCCACTTTGTTGATTGTCTTTCCTCGAGGTGGCTTCTCAATAAAGTATAAGGAATGTATGATATTGATGGCCTCTTGGTGATGCTCCTTGTACCATCTTTCAGCTGCTTCATAGGAGATTCAGATGAACTGATCAACTCTAGGAAGATGCAAGACCCTCTCAATGTTATCAAATTGTAGATCTGAGACCACTTCTTCGATGATGCTCTTAACTACTCTTTCATCAGGAATGAAGTGTCGAGACAAGGTCATGACCAATTCAACTAATTGCACTAACATAGGATGTGATGCTACACTCACTAATCTAGATAAAATCAATGTGGACACAAAGGTTGACCTTTGTGTCAGATTGTTGCAAACTTTTAGGAAATTTCCCAAGTTCATGCGTCCAAGGTTAGTGTCTTTGATCTCAACATAATCATCATGTAACCTCAACTTTGGGGGTATGCCTTGGAACTTGTAAACAACTAGTTTCACTACTGCTCCAAATGTAGATGCCATCTGATTACATTGCTTGCACATCATGAGAAAAGAAAATGTCATCAATCACATGATAAAAAAAAAAACAAAAAAATGTCCCCCTTGAGGACTTATTCATTTATAACTTAGAAAAAAATTATTCCTCTTTTATTTTTTATTTTTTATTTTTTTTCAAATTAATTTATTTTAAAAAAATTATTTATTTATTTATTTTACCCTTTATGAAAAAATTAAAAAATAAAATAAAACAAACTAGAGGGCGCCATGCCGATGTGGGCATGGGTGTGTCGAACAAGTGCCATGGAAGGCGTTGCATAGGCATGAGCACCACTTCTCTGGTGCATTGCACAGGTGCCGTGGAGGGCACCACACAAACATGGGCATGGGCATGCCATGTAGGTGCTATGAAGGGAATCGTGCAGGGGTGGGCATAGGCGTGCCACACAGGCACCATGAAGGGAACCACACAAGCACTGCGCCAATCACCTTGGATGCACCTCACACGCACCCAAAAGGGCGCTACATGCGAGTGCACCCATGAGTGCATTGCAGCATGAGCTCACCTCTTCCTCCTCCAACCACTTGAAACAAAAATGAGGATGAAAATTGTGGGAGGGAGGGTTTTATGGCCACTCCCTTCTCATGCAAAAGATAATGCACGCCATGCCTTATTGCACGCACACAGGTGAGAGGAGGATTTTTTTTTGAATTTTTGACTCTATGACTCAAACTTTAGATGAATTTTCTTCTCTTAACTCTTGAATTATGAGTCTGGAAGTTGAAAAAAGTAGGGGGTCCCCATTCCTAGTGAGGAAGTGGGCATGTTGTGGACACCACAACATATCATTTGATGATGAAGAGAACTAATTTGAAGGAATTAAAGTCATAGTCAAGTATATCAACCAAAATTCCATAGTATCAATTTTGAGATTGTTGAGGATGTATGCCATTTCTAGATGAAATATTGGTCACTTGGAATACTACACTTATCCCATAATCACAAGTTCTCTTTGTGTCAACTAAATCTTTGATGCTAAATTTATAACCATTACAAAACACATTCTAGTGGTGTTTCACCTACAATAATGTCAAACATGTATAAATTATTCCACCACGAGTTCAAAAAAATACAGTTGATTAACAAACTTATAAGTACCTAGAGATCTCTTAAACCATATGCTAAATCTATTTCTTATTGTGTAATATGGGATCTCCATTAAAATGATCTTGTTTAACTAATGAAGACATGGATTCCCATTTTAATCCATGACTAGAATGTTGACATTGTTCAATCCATACCATCATCCAATCTTGAGTTTTTGCAATAAATAAATGTATTACATCCCACTCTTTAGCATCTGTACAAAAGTAAATAGATGACTTAGAATAGATTTACCTTGAAGATTAATAATGAATTAACTACAATAACATCTCATAATTTATTACCTTTTAGTTTCCTAAATCTACATTTCCCCACCAAGTACTCCCCTTTGAATTTTTTAATGGAGCCAAGATCTCAAATGCAATCTATATGGGCCTTTGCTACAAGATTAGGAAGATATTTAGTAACATATATTATCATCTAGTATACTATAGATCCCTTAGTCATAGAACCCTCAGGACATGCTCTTTGTCAAACGAAACCCTTCAAAATTTTCAACTGTCTCTGAACCATCCACATTGACCTAGGTTGTATAGGTCCACACAATTCAATCTCCTCAACTTGGTGTATAAGGTAGTGTTCTTGTGCATTGAAAAAAGTTGAAGCTAAGCACTTTTTCATTTCACACATTAGTAGAGGAATTATTTTCTTCCAATAATTTATATCTTATTTATGGATTTCTTTAGATGAGAACTACCTGGAAGGGATTCAAGACACAAAAACATATAAATATGAGACTTTACAATATATTACTTGTTTTATATATTGAACAAATATCACTACTTATCTCATGCATTTTCCAAGATCATTTATCACTTCTTTGACATTATTGTTGAAGTTTTTTGGCAGCAATAGGGGTAGCACATACTGAAAAAATTGTCAATTGATCATTTCATTCTTTTTTGACATAATAAAATGAAAATTGAATGTAGTTTCACAATTATATTGTAATTACAAAATATTATGACTTACCTTGATGAAGGTATGCCAATTATGTATTTTCAGCCCTAGACCAAATTCACTTTTCTTTGATATGAGATTGGTTATATTCACAGAAAATCCTATAGGAAATCTCATTTTTCATATGATTTCTTTTATGGTATTACTTTGTTGTTCCATTAATAACCAAGGAAGGGTACTTGCATTAATCTGGTCTCCATTGCTATTTGATTCAATGATATTTTTCATTGCATGATTGGAATCATGAATGTCACTACAAATTTTGGCAAATTTTTCTTTGTCATGCCTTCCATCCAATATTTTCCATAGTGTCTTTGTTACATTCTTTCTAATATGCATGGTATCAAACAAATATACAATTTGTAGCTTCTCATAGTAGAGTAGCAACTAAATTCTCTAGGATAACATTTTAGTTCCTTTAAAAGGTGGTCAATACTAAAACCTTGATGACCTTGAATTCTATTACATTACAACTGCCATAGGCAAGGTTTCATTCTTCATGGCTTTGATGTAGTCTCTTCTTTCCCATTTAAAAGATGTTTTTTGACACTTCAAAACTTTTTTGTTTGGTGGAGGTAGTGCCTATTATTATCAAATACCTTCTTTCTTAAACTTTTCGAATGAAGATATTTCATATTTGGACCACACATTGGACATGCAATTTTTCCCTTTGTTTGAAGATCTACAAGATAATGATACAATTTGATTACACATGTTCATTTTTGGAATTAGTAATATTGTGTATTACTAGATTTCAACATAACATACCACAAAAATGTGTCAACCCTGGGGTATCATGAATTTTCCACACAAGCATTGCATGAAATTGAAATTGTTTTTTCCAATTAGTCTATAGATGTCATACATAGTTAAACCATTCCATAACACTAGCAACTCGTCAATAAGAGGTTAAATATATACATTCATATCTTTCACTTGATACTTACCTAGTTAAATGAACAACATCAGATAATTATTGTGATCATTTCACTCCAAGACTTATAATTACGTGTAGGTAATAATAAAATAATTAAATACTTAGAACAATAATTTACAACATAATGTGCTCCCTCTTTATTGACATCCATGGAGGAAGGTTATTTTTTATAACAAAAATAGGTTAGATGAAGTAAATGGATCTCATCTCTCCATATGGATTGACACCTTCAGTTGCTTGAGAAAGCTTGAGATTTTGAGGTTCTTCTTTAAAGTGTGGCCACTTTTCCTCTATGTCCTTAAATGTTGATCCATTCATAGGCATTCAAATAATTTCATCTCAACTTCTATTATGTGCATGGTAATCCATAAATTGTGCCAAGCTATAGCACTTGAATAATCATTTAAGATGCAAAATGATGGGGATGTAATGAAGAACCTTGCAAAACAAATTTTTTGTCACTTGATCATCTCAATATCTTCTTGTATGGTATTTGGGGCATTCTATTGCATTTTTGCGTTCTTTATGATAAATTACATGATCTTGAGGAAAAGCATCTATTGATTGATACTCCATTCCAATATGTTTCATAGTAGCACATAATTATTGGTGTGAGTGAGGGAGGACATTTAATGATAGTAACAAATAGTCACCTATCAATCTACAACAACAAAAATTATTTGTTACTATAAATAATCTTAATGGTACATATTTCACCTTTTATAGACTATAATGATGTATATCACAAACCTTAGCACACATGACATTATTATGTTGGATAAACCATTCATAACCTTCAAATTCACCAACAAAATTACAATAGAAAGAAGAGTTGATTGGGATCCTTTGTAAAGGGTCATTTTTGTCTTCACAAGTAGAGGTATATCATGGATGACTTTAAGTCCATCATCATTATCATCATCATCATCATCATCATCATCATCATCATAATCATCATCAATAACATCAGCAACACCAATACCAAATTTGTCATGTATCAATGCATTCATACTATCATCTTCAAATGTGTATTTTGGTGCATGATCATCATCTTCCATGGGATCATGATCTTCTCCTTCAATACTCACACATCCATGTTTCTCCATATTCACACCTCCATGTTCCTGTAGGATGTGTTGGTCCATATCATGTACTACCCTGGGAAGACCAACCTATATAAAAATGATGATAATAAAACTCCCATTTTGTGGTTCATAAGTGTATTAATTGTGAAAAAAAATCAACAAACAACTTACCAATTGATGATAATCAAGCCACCCTTTAGTGTGACCATTCTCCTGACAAAGTCTGTTAGTCATTTTGATTTTGATTCTTCCTATCTTTAATCCATTACAATGCTTGTAAGGATAATAATATTTTTCATCACCTGGTCTTTGAAAGTTAGACAAAAATCTAGTGATTGTCTCCCTATTTTGATCAAACTCCCTTTTATTATCTAACATGATCCTTCTTCATAGGAATAACTTATTTGTGTACTCTTATTGAGTTGATTGAAATTAATGCTTATATATTCACATATGATTTTTAAAGAATCATTTGCTGTAATTAATGTGTATATCTACAAAAATATTGGACATGTTGTGCTTAATGTTTATATCTGCACATATGGTTCTAAAATAAAAATTTGGTATAATTAATGTGTATTTCTGCAAAAATATTAGACATGTTGTACTTAATGTTTATATTTGCACATATGGTTTGGAAATAAATATTTGGGGTAATTAATTTGTATATCTACAAACATATTGGACATGTTGTACTTAATGTTTATATCTACACATATGGTTTTGAAAAAAATATTTGGTTTTGAAATAGTACAATTTTTTTTTACAAAATTAATGTTTCACAAGAAAATGCACCTAAATAATTGTTAACTCATACACAAGAACATGGTGTTGAAATAGTACAAAAAGTTATTGAAATGAGAGGTCCACAAGTGAGGGTGTTGACCATATCTTGAAAAAATTGAATGTTGAAATGAAATCTATCAAGGATCAAACACCTATGCCAGAGTTACAATAGAATGTGAAGTTGAAAGATATCAAGGATCAAAAACCTATACCCCTTTTCCTCTATCCCTTTCCTCTTCATTCCTCTTGTTTGTAACTCCTTGTCACTCCCTCCATTCTTCTTCATGTTTTGGATTTCTTGTTTTCTTAAAAATTCAAAGAGCTGTTCACATGATTCCTCATTAGTTCACATTTTTATCAAATTCTTTTTTCCTTAAACTTAGCCATCTATTGGTGTATCCATGTGAAAGTGAATTATGTTAAACATAAGTCATTATTGTGTCAAAAATTCATCTTTTTTCAAACAAACTATATTAGGAATTACATTCTTTCTTGTTCTATCATGATCACCTTGGAAATAGCATCTGCATTTGCTTAAACTAGCATATCCTAATATCTAAAATGTTGGTTTCTCAGATTTGTTTGTTTGAAATATTTTTCTATTATTTGTGTACATTCTTTATCTACTTTATCCTTTCAAATTTTGTGTGCATGAGATCTTTAAAGAAAATAAACTTCTCAAAATATTCTTACCCTTCAATTTATTACATTTAAAATTTTGAGATATTAGGATTTTTCATGATCACCTTGGAATTTATCATGTATTTCATCTACATTTGATTTTCCATTACTTATATGAGTGTTTTAAGGTTGGCAACCAATTCAACATCCTGTGCATGGTTTAGAGGTAATGTCATTGTGGAAGAGGCTTTTACAAGGGAATGAACTTTGTGATTATGGAATTTACATAGAATTTGAAATTTCTTCTTGAAATCCTTTCACTCAACTCTTCATTGAATTTTTTATTCCCATAGTGATAATAGTTGCTACAAATTCTTGGGAGCCAAGGGAGCTTGAACCTATGCTACATTTTCCAGAAAGATGAGAGAAGTTACTATTGGATTCAGTACTTCATAACATTTTGGACCATATAGTGGTGCCCAAATTAAAAACAAAAATAGATACTTGGGATCCTTGTAGGGAGACTCCAATACATCCATAGTTACATCCTTGGCTTCCATTACTAGGCCAATGTATGGAGCCTTTATATCCCACCATTCATTATAAGCTAGGGAATCCACTTTATGCTTGGGATGCAAGTGATGCATCTGCATATGTAATTTAATCACCTTGAAAAATTGTATTTGATCATGATAATTGGGAATAGTTGATTGTTTAAATTATTTTCAATTGAAAATTTATTTCTCCATCTTCAATTAACCTAAATCCTTGCTTCTCCTTACTATATTATTTCTCTATTCTATAATAGATATTCAATTTATTTCTACATGCTTTTATGATGCATAGAAAATCCCATGCCATCTTAGGATAAGACTAATGAAAGTGGTTGCAAATATATGAATAAAGAACTCAAAAAGAAATTCAATTAAATAAATAATTTGTGTGTTCGATGATATTTAATGAAATACTAAACCAGTTAATCATTGCATACTTATAATTCAAATAGGAAGTCATATAGTATATAACTATAATTATGAATTAAACATAATATCAAATACAACCCTATTTACAATGTAATATCCTTTTGTGTATTTTGTTAATCTACACCAAAATCAATAACCTTATTTTTACTATACAAACTTTTTATTAGTCAATAGCCTTTTTCTTTTTTAAATTTGGGAAGTAATCCCCTTGAATTAGGCATACCATGTTTTCTATCCAAGTAGTATCAGGATAAGCACAAACAACTTCTAGAATTATTGTTCATAGACCTAGTGGATATTCATGCACACCCAATTAAAGAGTTGTTACCATTAGATCTCTCTATTTTAGATAATCATATAAGAATTTGGGTTATGGTGCTCAGCCCATGAGCACTTTAAGCCTTATCTTATCTCAGATGTTAGCTAGTTACATTCTATTTCTCCTTTGATTAAATTAAAAAAAATACTTAATCCCCACATGCCTTTCAAGAATCAATTGCATTCAGCATTGAGATCATTGTAATTCTTTTTATTAATGGTGGAATTTACTTTTTATAATTGATCAAGAAACACTAGAGAGTAAAAACTCATCCATACCCCAAAATTATCAAGGAAATCAAATGCTTATATATATATATATATATCTTAGAATTAGAAGATCACCCAGGATTTGGCGGAGCTAAAAAAAGAGTTTAGGGTTGATAAAATTGAACTAATATTACATAGCTCATGCTTTCAACTCTATTTATTTTTCTATTCAACAAAATATGAAGAGTTTGTCTAGTAAAAAAATCATTATGTGTATTTTGTAATATCTTCTATGATATGTTTTTGTAAAATTTCTTGTGAACTTTGCCCATCTTTTCATGGTCTATATTATTTTTGTGCAGGATCTTAAGGCAAGTCACCTAGCATGGGTTGAGTGAGCTTTATTATTTTATTATTTGGATTTTGGAATATATAAGTGTTGTGGTTCCACAATGCATGCCCCATTTCAGCAACGATATGGGGACCCCCCCTTTTTACTTTATGGCTTTTTTTAAGGCTCAGGTCCATGGTCTCAAATTGTTTTGAAAGCCTACCCCCCAATTTTGCATCTCATTGTCCTAATGGGGAGAGTCCATCGTCATAGATTAATTCTGAAAAGGAACAAGTAAAAATTGAAAAAGTAGAAGTGTGTGTGCCTGCACACCTAATGAGATGTGCCAAGTGTAAAGGAGGCAAACATTATATATGCATTCACTTGCATAGTTGCATAGCCACACACCTATGTAGTCACATAGTTGTGCACCTATGCATTTGTACAGCTATGTACTCATACAGCTTTGTAGTATATTTTCTGCTCAAGGTCTATAAAACCCCCCCTCTACTTCATTCCTCACCTCATCTATTGTTATCTCCATGTCACATATTCTATGCTGAGCTCCTTTGTGCCACACTTCTTGTATCCACAAGCTTCACAAGTTGCACCTCCATGTCTTAGCATACACAAGATGTGGTGTTGTATCCACTTCAATCCTCACCTCTGTACATTTAAGAAACTTCAAAATTATAAGGGTGCATAGGAGCACACCTAATCAAGTGTGCTACTCTGCACCCCATATACAAAATACACTCCCCAAAAAAGCATCTCTACAAAAGAGCTTAAACTTCAAAAAAAAATGAGAAACTCAATGCTTGTAAAAAGTAAGGTGTGCATAGTAGTGCACCTGGCTTAGTGCACTCTTGTGTACCCACCCTCTACCTACACAAAAGCCTAAAGCAGTGCATAGTTGTGCACATGATTTGGTGCACTCTTGCACACCCTCAAAAAAATCTCAATGCCAAAAAAATGAAAAAATGGTTTGCATTTGCACACCTAATTTGGTGTGCAAATGTTCACCCATAACACAAGTAAAATGCCAAACAAGGTTTGCACTTGTGCACCTGATCTAGTGCGCAAGTGCGCACTTTATATTTTAAATTTTGTTTTAAGAAAAAGAAGTTAATAGGATTTTTTTGCACATTTAATTTTTTTAGTTTTTGTTCAAAATAAGACTAAACATTATCATAATATTGTCATTTTGATTTTGAGCTAATGGACATCATTCTTCTACCATGCAAATATAATGGCATCTTCATTTGGCAAGAAATGGTACTTAAGCCTATTGTATTCAAGTTCCTAAGTGTGTTGTTGAAGTCGAGATTCTAGGATGATTACTCAAAAATTAAGGATACAGACTTGAGGCAAACTAATTTGGGAGAGTTCCTTAGGATATGCAACAAGCCGAAGGAGAGATCAGCTTTGGTATCTACTTTAATCTGATCAAGGTTGGTGAATACAACTTCACACCTGATATTGGTACAGTCATTTGAGCTCGTTATGACATTAGCAAAACACTTTGTTCCTAAGGAAAGGGTGGTCAAGAGTGCAACTAGATAAGTTGTTCTTGACCTCCAACCTAATAGCATTGAGAGGGTCTTCCATCTCCCTAGGGTAGATCGATTCATTAGACTCACATATGAGGTAGTTGAAAGGTGGTATAGGGAGCACCTGAAAGAAGTGACATATATCATTCAATCATCCTATCTCATTTAGAAGACTCCTCTCAGGAAGATAATAGGAGAAGTGGATATGACAAGGGGGTATATGAAGGAGGATATTGGATATTCTATCATTCTTCTGAGTAGAGTGATGGATCTACTAGTAGCTAGGCACTTGAATGTTTTTATGGTAAATTTAATTAAGACTATTAAGACACCAAGGATGCCACTTGATTAGGCCACCACACTAAGTGAGAACTTGTGCAAACAATTGGAGGTAGTCAAAGATAAGAAGAAGTTTTACATGACTTCATATTTGGTATATCTATTATTGATAAGGGTAACAGACTATCAAAGGTTGTACAAGAAGGGTAGCATGTTGGATCCCAATGCTTGGTCATACATCGTCTACCCTCAATTAGTGAAGAAGAAGCTATTGAGATAGAGTAAAGAATATAGAATCATGAATGATGCATTCATTTTTTCTATCATCTAATTTATCGAGGAAGAATATGGAAAATGATTATTTGATGATCTTGTTGCATAGATAACAACTCTCTTGGTCTACTACATTCAGTTTAAAACCTTCACATATCTAAGGGTAGCTGGTGCCACCATAAATTCAGTGAAGCTCCCTAGATATCCTTGTGATAGACTAGTCCTATTAAAAATTGCATGATAGATTGAATCTACATATGATAGGGTAAGGAGACAATGAAGAGCATGTTGGACATGGCCCCTAGTCATAGGACCATATCAGGTGAAGAGGAAACAAGATATTCCATCCTTTGAATGGGAGTGAGAACAATATCCCCTTGAGGAGTAAAATTCTCCTAGGCCTTATTTTGACGATATTGGCAAAGTTGAGAGTCTGGTTGGTAGGGAGTTTCACCATGAAGAGGCCATTGAGGAACACTAGATGAATGCAATAAACAACTACAATGTTTGTATCGAGGACTATTGTAGGATGACTTTGCATTTGGCTATAAAGGCTTTGAAGGTTCAAATTCTATAAGAGATACTAAAGCAAGACTTGGAGGAGCTACTAGGTCCCCTTTTCAACATAGATAAGATTGGGGAGAGGCCCATAATGAATGCTGAGGTGGACAAGGATGAAAGTGATGATATAAACCATAGGGCAAGGCTTGTCATTAGGATGACACAGGATTGGATCAAGAAACCATTCCAACTTGATCCAATACCTAACACCATAATTTTTCACACACAAGCCTACCTTGATAAAGGTAGAGGAAAGAAGGTTACCATTCCTACCTTTGTGGCCTAGTCACCAATAAGGCCAAAGATAGTATACCAACTAGATAGGCCATTTGGATACTATCACCCTACAGTGGGAAAGGAAAAAGAAAAAGAAAGAGGAATTCTCCTCAAAGGGTTAATATAGAAGAGGGTGAAATATAGGCACCTCTTTAGCAATAGGGAGAAGATGTGCAAGGATTAGAAGACACTGGGGCTTCTCAAGACCAGCCTAACCCTCAATTGCCTCCATTTATACCTAGCCATACTGAAAAGGGTGAAGTCCAACAAGTCACTTCACCTTCATAGGCATAACCAACATCCCCTTACGCCTCTAAGAAATAAAAGAACATCAAGATCTTGATGAAGAAGAGGAAAAGGATGATTAGAAGAATGGTTCCTTTTCCATCTATCCTAGAACCTATTCTTGAGAGAGCAGAAGAATAAGAAGAAGAAGAAAGTGAGGAGGAGGATGTGCCCATATAGAGAAGAACTTAGCTAGCTAGAGCTACAGAGCAAGAAAGGAGAAGAAGTTCCATGGTGACACCACCATCTACCCTAGAGGAACCTTTCAAAGTTTCTTCTTTAGAAGAAAAAGTACAAAAATGGGTGGAGGAGCAAGATGTGAAAGGCAATGATGTGTTTAAAATGTTAGATTTTGACTTCATGCCCATGGGAATGAAATTGGTTGTGGATAAGATCAGGGATACCCTATAGGTGATCCCCAATAGGAGGACTAGATGCAGATGTTTCCAAAATCATAGGGTCCTAATCTTACTCCCCTATCCCCACCACAACTCACAGTGGTGGATAAAGGCTTGGTTACTCCTCTACCTCCAAGTTCTAAAGAAGAATAGGCTTAGAAGGAACTAGAAGAGAAGCTATAACAAATGGAAACTAATGAAGTGTAAAAAGAAGGATAGATAGTAGTATATTCTCAACAAGCCTCCCAAGACACTAAGGTTCAAGCTACAAGATCCACAAAGATAGAGGCCATAGAAGGATAGCCCTAAAAAAGAGACATAACTCTGAGGAGGAGTGATAAGGGAAAGGAGGTAGCTAAACATACTCCTTCATCCTCTTGAGGTAGGCCTTCAAGTGAATGGATTCCAAGGTGGCTAAGAAAATAAATTCTAAGAAGCATAAAGCCACAATTCCATGTGGATGAGGAGGATATGCTTGAATTGGCTAAGGTCTTGAATAAACCTAAGTCCCCATTCCATGAAGCAAGATCGTTGGCATTTATCAACAACACTCGAGATTGGGATTTGTTTGCTCAAGTGGCTATCCCTCCTCCTAATGTAGATGCAAAAATCTTGGACCCAGATGAGTATCAGATCAAAGAGGTCATGCTTAAGAGGCCCACACTAGATACAGCCAGATTGATGGTGATGATGGGGATAAAAAAAAGTTTTTAGAAGCATGGACTAGGAAGGGGTCGAACTCAAAATAATTTGAAGGAAAAATGAAATCTTGAGAGGATATCTAGTTGAAGTTGTTGGTACTCTAGACCCCCAATCACCCCAAGGAGATGCTAAATGATGTACTCAAAGAGGGGAGGGGTTTGCATTTGGACCCATTTTTGAAAGCCTATCAGCAATGGCTGGAAAGTTTTAAGGAGAAGGGTTTTTTGATCATATAAGGGAATCTAAAATTTATTGTACACTATGCAAGAGAATTTAAATAATATGATAGTGATTTTGAAGCAACATTTTAGTATCATGGATGAAGTACATGTTTGGAGCAAAGACTTACAAGTTTTGCAAACCATAAAAGGGAAAAGATATAGGATTTTGGTAGATGTGTATACTATAGAGGAATTTGATTTAATTGATGATTGGATTGAGAAGATTGCAGATACTAATAAAGTAATAGAAACATTACATGGAAAGATTCACTGGCTCTAGGAGCATTCCCGATAGGGAATTTTGGAAGTAGAGAGGTATTATAGAGATGCATGTCTAGAGATTTTTAAGGATGAAGAACGGGAGAAGTTATTGCCAATAGAGGTAGTAGTGGAGATATTCAAGAATTTTTTTGAGGAAGCTTCTAATGATGAGGAAATCTGGTAGGCTTTTAAAATAGAGGAAGTCTTATTAGAGTTGGATACCAAACTTGAGGATTTCTTGAGACTCGAATTGAGGTAGATAACTATAGACAGAAGATCAAAGATAAATATGAGGTTTTAGATTTATTGGATGTGGCAAAGATTACTAAGATAATAGATAAATTCAAGGGAAAACATCTATACATAGCTTTGGGATGAAGGGGAACACAACCCATAAGCCAGAATTTCAATTTTGACACTTAGTAAAATTTTGAGATTTTGGTCCCTTTTGAGGTGTGCAACTCTATAGCTCCACAGGTCCATAGGTTCATAGGTCCACTTTTCTAGAGGTTCACTAACAATTAACTACCAATTCCAAAAATAGAGCTTTCCATGCATTAGAAATGCATTTTGATGATAGTTTAACTCTGACAAATGCCCAATGAAGGATTAGCTTCTATTTTTGGTACTTCTAGACACTTCCACTTTGACTCAAAGTTTTCTTATTCTTTCTCCTCCCATAAATTCTTTTTTTTTGACATGTAAAGGCTTATGTATTCAATTAATGAATAAAAATGGATGGAGTCCTTATTAGCTCCAATTAGATTGATAGTTTGTATATGATTAGTTTGTTTTATTAAATTAAAAGAATTTTATTGCATGAAGATATCTCTCACTCTCAACAAAGATTGAGGAGACAATTTCTTATAAATACTCTATTGTAATATGTATTTAGGGTCACAGTTATTTTGCAATAAAATTATGCTTTTGGCGCTCATATTTGGAGTGTAGTAATTCTTGTTTAAATGTGTCATATTTTTGTGGATGTATGTTCATGGAATTGTGATTGGGCCAAAATCTTATTTCTTTGTTTCTAGTTGTGCAATTCATTAATTCTAGTGTTTGCTACAATTTTGACAAATTCTGTTGAGGTATCTAGCTTGAGAAGAAATAATTGAATTCTTCCTACATAGGTTTTCATCTCGCATGAGTGCACTTTCCATGGCCTTGTGATTTGATGAAGGGTGAAACATCATATGATCACTAAATTTCTCACTAAAAATTGCATCAGTGGAATTGAGGAAGCATTGCTCCTTCTTTCATTGGTTACCCACCAATTTCTTTGAAAGCTTAACTTGTAGACGTGTCATTTTCCATAGCTTATGTCTATTAGGATTTCAATTTCATATTATTTTCTTTAAAGTTCTTGTTATTTCCTTTATTAACCCCTTGTTAGAATAGGAATTCATACTAGTTGCATTGTTAGATTGCATTCATAAAAAAAATAAAAATATAAAAAAACATAGTTCTTTTTGCATGTTTTACTTTGAAGCAGTGTGTAGATTCTCCATCTCATCCAAAATCAAAACAAAATAGCAAAGGCCTCCTTGTGAACAATCACATTTGTCTTCAACTAAAAAAATTCTAGTAGGTCATAAGATGACCTAGAACCTTAGAGTTGATTCACAAAATCAGCTTTACAAGAGAGGAGTTCACAAGAATTCTTGTTGTTTAGCATCATGCATAACAACGACTTAATAGAAGTGTTATTAGGAGGGCCACATTTTTTATTCTTGTGAACAAGTGAAAAATTTTCCAAAGTTTCAAAATTCTACACTTTTGTAAAAATTTGCACTTTCCACAAGTTCAAAAAAAATTTTGAGTTTTTGAGAAATTTAGCTCCACAAGTGCGTAGGTGCATAGGTTCGTAAGTGTACAAAATTTTGTGGTGCACTTGATTTGTGAGAAAGTGCACTTCTACAAAGATGAACTTTTTCTAGAGTTGGTGCAAGCCTGAGGTTTTTGATCTAGAATCCCCATTTCAATGAGCATTAAGATCTTCACCAAGTGCACATGAGTTTCTTGAGCTTACCCACTTCTACAAACCAGACAATGATAAAGGAAAACCTCGAATTCAACCATTTTCATTCAAATTTTGATCATCTTCTTCAACTCCACCTCTAGTTTAACCATCTAGTGGACCACCACATACTCTAATACTTCCACCTCAAGAACAATCCTTAGTTCCACCAAATCCTCCGATGGCCTTTTTTGTAAACATTGTAGACTCACCAATAAACTTGAGAGGTGTACTTCATGACCTCCTTAAAAAACCCAAAATGTTTTTCCCAAGGTTTATTTATGGAGAAACATGAACTGCTGAAGACCACATTAAAGTATTTAAAGAAATTTGCAACCAAAAATAGATTTCCAATTAGGATGTGGTCCTTCAATTAATGCCCTACTCTTTGGGGGAAGTTTCTTACAATTGGTATGTCAATTTTCCACTTGGATGTATTGGCGATTGGGACACCTTTGAAAAATTGTTCCTAGAACAATTTATAACTTTTGTCAACCCAACGGTGATACATCAAAAATTCATATCAATTAAGAGGGATCCAACTGAGACAGTTTCACGCTTCAATTATCGCTTTCATATGGCATATCATAGGCTAGAAAAACCATATACTATACCAGTTGAAGCAGATATTCAAATTTATTTGAATGCTATAGACCCTCTTTCTACCATCTTTTTGAGAAGGCTTCCTACAATAGATATCAATAAATTGGGCAAGGTCTTCATAGAAGCAATAACTATTACTAAGAAAGCTAATTCTAATGGAGCATGATTGATGCTTCTAGCCCAAGATATCATGGAAATGCCAACATACCCAGTCAGAGTATGCACCATGCCTAGTCAATTCATGCCTATGAACCCTATTCCATCAAAATAGGCACTTTCTCCATAGAACACTACTTTGACATATCTAGGGTATGAACCTCTAAAACTTGCCTTTTTTTTAGCAAAAGGTAGTAGTACCCATTGAGATGGAAAATAACTTTATTTTCAAATTTAGTTAGATGAGAAAGACTATGTCACAAATGAACAATGAATTGACTCATCTTAGGTTGTCTCAAGGATAGAATAACAACTTCCAAAGAAAAAATGTTGGTCCTTACAACAACAATTATGGCCAAAATTACAATAGGAACTTCAATAGAAACAACAAAAATGTAGGAAACAATAATGGAGGAAACAACTTCAATCCTCTTGATCGAAATAATGCCTTCCAAAGATAGAACTGACAATAGAACACCCATCTGAATAATGGAAATATTCTTGTAGATAATAACAATAACAACATTCAATATACATATATTAACCAATAAGATGATGGTCACAATGCATCTAACAATGATGGTTCATATTGTAATGGAAATCAAGAGATGGCTCAAAGCTCACAAGTAAATGATAATGCTCATCTTGTGCAATTTAATGCTATGCTATTAGAATCCTATGACTCCATGCATAAGGCACAAGTAGAACACTCAATTGATGAAGAGTTCTTATTTCCATTTAACCAAGAATCTAACCTTCAACATGAAGAGATGTTCACTTTTTGTAATGACAATCAGAATACTTATAACTTGAGAAGTAGGAAGGAACCTCTAATAGATGGAATTACTCCAGTGCTGCAACCAACTCCTCTTGATCCAAGGGCAAGAAACAATCCAGCACTGGTTAAACCACCATCTGGAGGACAACAAAATTAGAACCAAGTGAATGTACCAACAATATTGAAAAATCCTAATTGGTCTATTTAAAAATACAATGCAGTGGAGGACTTGAAATGAACAAAGGCCAATATGTCCATGTTTGACATGTTGTAAAATTGCCCACAACAATGAGAGGTGCTCATAAAGACTCTAGATCATACCAAGACTTCCCACAATGTGAATACTACCCCTCAAAAGATGGTATAGCAACAAGTTAACATTGTGGAGGAATTTCCCACTATGCCTAAAGACAAGGTAGAAGTGCCCCCATTTTTGCTCAACATTAGAATATATGGGAAGAATATTCACAATTGCCTTATTGATTTAGGAGGTTCATGAAATGTCATGCCATTATCCATAGCACAAAAGCTAGGGGTCACCTCTCAACCTACCAACTAGATAGTGATACAGTTGGACAAAACAGAGGCAAAAGTCATAGGTGTATTGAAGGATGTGTGAATATAGTTAATAGTCAACCCATGAACTCAAGACATCATTGATATACATGTAGTTGATATCCCAAAAATGTATGGATTACTCCTTAGTAGAGAATGGATGAAGTGTCAAAGGGGATGGTTTTCCATAGATTTCACTTAGCTTTGTTTACCATGGAAAGGTCTAAATAATCAAATCAAAATAGATGCAAAGCCAAAGTTAAAAAGGATGATCACATATCACAATGATCCTAATGAGTTAGCCTTCTTACAAATAGATTTAGGCTCTTGCAAGGTGATGGCTTTTGATACAATTTCAACTAGAAAACCAAATGATCAAGATGTGGACTCCATGGTTTTAGCCCCAAAGGATGAGGTTGTAATACAATTCATAGACCACATGATGGGTAATTTACAATTTCTAGGAGAAGAAGTTGATCCCAATATCCTCATCCTTCCATGATTTTTTCAATTGCATAAAGTTAGCCATTCAAAGTTTGAATGTTCATCATGTCAAGAAGCAATTGTTAAGGTATTAACGAAAAAGGTGGGAGTAAAGAAAGTCGATGGCCCACAAAATGAATTTACAAGAAACTAGGGTCCTATAAATACATCTAATGCTATTGAAGAGATTGAAGAAAAAAGTGAAGATCTGAATGCATCATATAGTGACACCTCTTCAGATGATAGAGGTTTGTCTTCTCCTCCACCCAGAATGATCAAAGTAAAAAGAAGAAGATGGTACATAAAAGTCTAGGGATGGACTTCACTGTTCATTTGTCCTCTACCTAAAGTGGAAGAAATTAAAGAACTGATAGGAGAAATTCAAGACAAAGAAGAAAAACACACACCTCCTCTATTAGGAATTCATAATGGACAATCATCAATTCTGCCCCCTAGGAAATTACAATGGGTTCCTAAGAAACAATCATTTAAAGCTCAGGTAAAAGAGAAATTTAGGACAGATAAGCATAAGGTTAGAAAACCCAATAAAAGGCCAATTTGGAAGCTTCACTTCAATGGTTCCAAATGCAAATCAAGATCTGGTGTAGGTATTGAGCTAATTGGTCCAAAAGGTAAGTGTTTCTACATAGCATATCAATTGCAATTTAGATGTACTTAGAATGTGGTGAAATATGAAGTATTAACTCAAGGACTTCTCTTTGCACTAGAGAAAGGAGTGGAAGCTCTCATCATTGAAGGATATTCTTAGTTGGTTATTCAACAAGTGAAATTAATGTATGAGTATAATGGTAAGAGATTGCTTGCCTATAGGAAAAGGGTATGGGATCTATTAGATGATTTCAAAGCTCTAAAAATAGAGTCTATTCCAAGAAGGAAACACATGGTAGTAGATGCCCTTTCTATTTTAGAAAGTGAATTGTAGCTAATTGGAGGAAAAAAGTTGAAATGATTTTCAATTGAATTGGTTGCTACTCCATATATTCCTAACAATATCATGAACTTCCAAGTTTTTCAGGATGATCAACATATTCTAGAATTTATTATGTGCAACGAGAACTTTAAGGGACAAGAAATAGATGAAACCTTGGATGATGAACCTAAAAATATCATAACCCAAGATGAAGATGAAATCTTGAACTTGAAAACTAATACTATTCCTAAGGGGATGATTGAGTTGGAGCACATCTTTGATCACAATGAATCTATGTTTAATAAAAGAACCACTAAAGAAAAGGGGATCAGTGAATGTGATTCATACAATTTAGGAATAGAAGATGATCCCAAGATGGTAAAGATTGGGAAAGCATGAAATTTAAAAGAAAGGGAAGACATGTTCAAATTTCTCACAAAATATAAGGATGTCATCACCTGGATCTATGAAGATCTGAAGATGTATGATCCTCAAATCATTATGCATGATATTCCACTCAAACCTGATGCCAAACCTTTTCAACAAATTCAAAGACCTATCAATCCCATCCTCGAGCCTCTGATAATGAAGGGAGTCAAGAAATTACTAGATACAAAAATTATTTTCCCTATGCATCACTTTACATGGGTGGCTATTTCATTTCTTGTGCGAAAGAAGACCAGAGAGATTTGACTTTACATAGATTTTTGCAATTTGAACTTGGCATCTTAGAAGGACAATGACCCATTGCCCTCACTAGATGAAGTCTTAAAAATTGTGAATGGTTTGAAAATGATGTCTTTCTTGGATGGATATTTGGGTTATAATTAGGTAATGGTAGAAGAAGAAGATAGACTAAATACCACCTTTACATCTAAATGGTGGACCTTCACCTATAGGAGAATGCCATTTGGTTTGATTAATGTAGGGGCTACACTTTAGCAAGCCATGGATGAAGTGTTTAAGGGATTGGTTAATATATGTATAGTTATCTACATGGATGACTTGAATATCTTTTCAAAGGATCAAACTACTCACATTGCCGATCTAAGATAGGTGTTCAACAGGTGTCATAAATATGGCATATCTCTCAATCCCAAGAATTGTTCATTTGGGGTCACTAAGGGAAAGCTCCTCAGTCATTTCATTTTTGAAGCTAGCATCTCCATTGATCTTGATAAGGTTGAAGCCATTTTGTGGTTATCACCCCAATAGTCAAAAGGAACTCAAGTCCTTTTTTGGAAAGATAAATTTTATTCAAAAATTCATAAGAAGATTTGTAGAGATTATGCATCCTCTTAATGATTTTATTAAGAAGGGATATAAAATGGAATGGGTTCTTGAAGTAAAGAAATCATTCAAGGATATTATAGTAGCCATTTCTATGGCCCCAGTATTGGTAAGCCCCAATTACAACCTTCCATTTAAGATATATTCCTTTGCTTCAGAGCATTTGTGTGTAGGGTTCTTGACCCAGAAGAAGGAGAAGGAAGATGAAAGATCTATTTCTCTTATGAGTTACCCATTGAGAAATGTTGAGTTGAATTATTGTAACCTTGAAAAATAGTCTTTTAGCTTGGTTAAAGTGGTGAAGAGGTTCTACCATTACATATTAAGGAGCAAGGTGTATGCTATCATGCCTAACCTAGAAGTAAAGACATTGTTGATTCAAAATGAACTTGGTGAAAGGTGAGGCAAATGGATGGTGATACTCCAAGAGTTCAACCTAGAGATCCAACCTATGAATTTAGTCAGAGGTTAAGGATTGTCAAGGATGATAGCTGATAACCAGATTAGCGATGAAAAGAAATTTGAGTTTGAGAAAGAAATAGATACCAAAGATCAGAAGTAAATGATAGTATCTAAAGTTGATATTGGCTAGGGAGTGGTGATAGATGTCTAGTAATAGGATATTGTTTACTATTTACTACAAAATTGATGCCTCAGTTGGATGAATAGTTTACAATGCAAAGGACTTAAAATGAAGTGTGAGTCCTATATGCTGCAAGACAATAAGTTGTACAAAAGGAATTATGAAGGGATCTACTTAAAATTATTAGGATGTGAAGAAGCAAAGGAGGTCTTAGAATAGTTTCATGACAAGTATGGTATATGGTATGGTTCAGCAAAAGCAATAGCTCATATGATTTTGAGATAGGGTTATTTTTGGCCCATATTATTCAAGGACTCTTTTGAGCATGTTTGGTCTTGCTTTGGCACATTGTCCATTCCAATGTTGACTTGAATAGACTTAAAAGCCTCCTTTCTTCCATATCCATCTCCAATGGACTTGGTTAACCTTGTAAAGCTCTTTCACAACACTGCCAGTCACCTAAAGAAACTACAAGATGGCCCATCAAATTCCCATATAGATAGAGGGCAGGCATAAGTAGATCCCAATTATTATTGAGTGATCCCCTATAATTTTATGGTAGTGATAGAAAATTGAGTGGACCAGATCTGCCCTAGTATCTTTCTTGATAGTCTATGGTGAGAGAGCAGAGGTAGCTAGAGTTGCACCCCTAAACAAATTATTGTAGGGTGGGGTAGCAAGCTAGTATAAGAAAGAATCCCCATTGTTTATATAGGCATTAATGAAAGCCCATAGTTAATGCCCCTAATCAGGGCCACCTAATTGATAAAGGGCCTCCCACCCCTACTCTCATCTACACCACCAATATATTTGTGAAGGGGGATCATGTACCCAAATTGAGTTGAAGCCTAAGGGATGGGGGGTTGGGCATGTTACGTATAGAATCAAGCCTTTTTATAATAGGGGCTTTGGCTTAATTGCTTTAGCTTTAGAAGCAGAAGTGAGAATGAGGGGTGGATCTCAAAGTATAGTTGGGGTCACAAGGTCTACCAATTAATGACTTCTTCCTTCCCTTCATATTATTGTAGGGGCATGTCTGCCAAACTAGTGCTAATAGAGAATGACACTTGGCAATGCTGCTACAACTTGTATATGAGGTATGCCCTTTCAAAAAGTGGGGGTTGGATTTCATTGGTCTAGTTAATCTACCATCATCAACTAGACACATCTACATTATTATGGCCATTGATTATTGTACAAGATGGACATAAGTTGAAACTTATAGAAATTGCATTGTCAACATGGTGACGAATTTCTTGGAGGAACACATTGTTACTAGATTCGGGATGGCATTCGCTCTAGTGTGCAATAATGAATAATCTTTTGCATTGGTATTCTTGACTCAATGGGCATTTGAGAATAAGGTTATTATCAAGTTCTCTTCGAATTAATACCCACAAGGAAATGGGGTAGTAGAATCTACAAAAAAGAACTTGATTACAGTCATAAGATGATTATTGAAGGAGAACCCTAGGGATTGGCATACGCAACTCAAATATGCCCTATGGACAGATTGAGTGAGGGTCATAAATGCTTTGGAGACTTCTCCATATTTTCTTGTCTATGGACAAGAACCAGTGTTCCCACTTAACCTCAGGATTCCTATTTTGAAATTCATGAGTGGGTACATTGAAGATGCTGAAAAAGTACAAGTTAGATTGATGAATGAGCACATGGCTAAACATAAAGCTATCATGAAGAGATGGTTCAACAAGAGAGCCATGATAAAATTCTTTAAGATTTCTAAACTTGTTCTACTTTCAAGGTCATGTTAGTCCCAAGGGGTAAGGTGCACTTGAGATTTTATCTTGAGATATTTTACTAACCACTCTTTTGGTTCTAATTTTAGGAAGAGGTATTTCTTTGTCAAAATATTCAAACCATTGTGTGTCTTATATCAAATGAGGAATGAATGTTGCTTGTAGAAATAGGGAGACTTTCAGTCTTGAAATCAAGACTCTAAACCAATCAGCTCTCAACACTTTGCGAACTTAAAAAATGATTATCTCAGGTGTTGAAAAATTTAGGTTGAAGACAGCAAGGGATGATCCAAACCCCAAATAGTTCAAACAGGAGGGGTCTTCTCAAAGGATTGCTATGATCATTGTTGGGCATGAGGGTTTCTAAAAGTTCTAAAAAAGGAATGCAAGGGATGTTTGTGAAAGATTGAATCTAAGAAATGACACTGATGCATTGCCTATATAGTCTACGCATAGTCAGGATATAGAAGAATAAAAAAAGAAGAAAAAGAAAAAAAAAGAAAAAAATGGTGTTAAGACTAAACGATTCTAAAAGATCTAAGATGACAAAAGATACATTTTCAAAATGAAGTATCTTGTACTAAAGCATTGCTTCATCAAGTAGTGACATTATGAACTACATGAAGTGATTATTCAAATTTTTTTATAAAATTAAAAGAAAGTGACAACCCGTTAAGAGTCCTCAAACTAATTCTCTCATTTGGTCAAGCAAGCGATTGATAAATAACCTTCATGGAGATTCTTAATGAATGAACCAAGAAGGGTGGAAGATTGTTTCCATGTTGTCAAAAGACTTTAATAGACTACATCAAGAGATGTCAAAGGGAATGAATACACAAACCACACATTAAACTCAAAGGTTTTGGGTCTTGAAGTTTTAGTTGCCAAGTCATTCAAAATCTACCAGGAATGTTTGAGATTTTGCTTGATGTTTGACACACGTTGAAAGAATGCTCACTGGTGAAGAAATAACTTTGTCATTTCTTCCTTTTGTCAATGCTATTTTTTGTAGTTCCACAACACATGCTCCATTTCAGCAAAGAAATGGGGACCCCCCTTTTTACTTTATGGCCTTTTTTAAGGCTTAGGTCCATGGTCTCAGATTATTATGGAAACTTGCCCCCCAGTTTGCACCTCATTGTTTTAATGGGGAGAGTCCATTGTCAAAAATCAATTTGGAAAAGGAACAAGTAAAAATTGCAAAAGTAGAAGTGTGTGCACTTGCACACCTAACGAGATATGCCAAGTGTAAAGGAGGCAAACATTACATATTTGCACACTTGCATAGTTGTGTAGCTGCGCACTTGAGCAGTCGCACAACTGCGCACCTACGTGGCTCCATGGTATATTTTCAATCTAAGGTCTATAAAACCCGCCTCTATTTCATTCTTCACCTTGTCTGCTATTATTTCCATGTCACATAATCTACACTAAGCTCCTTTTTCCTGCACTTCCTGTATCCATGAGCTCCACAAGCCACACCTCCACATCTCGGCATACACAAGGTGCATTGTTGTATGCACTTCAATCTAAACCTCTATACATTCAAGGAACTTAAAACTTACAAGGGTGTGCAGGAGTGCACCTAATCAAGTGTGCTACTTTACACCGCATATACAAAAAAAACTCCCCAAACATGCACCTCTACAAAAGAGCTTAAGCTTCAAAAACAAAAATGGGAAAGTCAACACTTACAAAAAGTAAGGGGTGCATAGTAGCACACCTAGCTTCATGTGCTCCTATGCACCCCTCCTCTATGTACACAACATACTAAAGTAGTGCATAGTTGTGCATATGATTTGGTGCACTCTTGCACACCCCCAAACGTGTACCTCTATACGCAAAAGTCTTAGACTTCAAAAACAAGAAAAAAATGTGTTGGTGTGCATTTGTGCACCTAACCTGGTGTGTAAGTTCACACCAAATGTCAATGCCAAAAAAAAAAAGACAATGCACATTTGCACACCTAATTGGGTATGCAAATGTGTACCCATAACATGAGTAAAATGTCAAACAAGGTGCACACTTGTACACCTGATCTGGTGTGCAAGTGGGCACCTTATATTTTAAATTTTGTTTAAAGAAAAAGTGGTTAATAGGATTTTTTCATGCATTTAATTTTTTTGGTTTTTGCTCAAAATAAGACTAAATGTTATCATAATCTTGTCATTTTGATTTTGAACTAATGGATTTCATTCTTGTGCCATGTAGATACAATGACATCTTCATCTAGTGAGAAAATGACACCTAAGCCCATTGTATTCAAGTTCCAAAGTGTGCTATTGAAGTCGAGATTCTACTATGATTACTCAAAAATTAAGGATATAGACTTGGGGCACACTTATCTGGGAGAGTTCCTTAGGATATGCAACAAGCCCAAGGAGAGATTAGCTTTGGTATATGCTTTAGTCCAATTAGGGTTGGTGAACATAGCTTTGCACCTGACATTGGTAAAGTCATCTGAGCTCATTATGACATTAGCACAACACTTTGTTCTTAAGGAAAGGGTGGTGAAGAGTGTAACTAGAGAAGTTAATCTTGACATCTGACCTAACAAAATTGAGATTTTATTCCATCTCCCTAGAAAATCAATTCATTAGACTCACTTTTGAAGCAACTAAAAGGTGGTACAGGGAGCACCTAAAAGAAGCAACAAATATCATTCAATCATCCTTTCTCATTTAGAAGAATCCTCTCGAGAAGATAATAGGGAAAGTAGATATGACAAGGGGGTATATGAAGGAGGATATTGGATATTCTATCATTCTTCTAAGTAGAGTGATGGTTCTGCCAATAGTTGGGCACTTGAATGTTTTTATGGTAAATTTCATTGATACTATTAAGAAGGCAAGGATGCCACTTGACTGGGCCACCACATTGAGTGACAACTTGTGTGAACAATTGGAGGTAGTCAAAGACAAGAAGAAGTTCTACATGACTTCATATTTGGTATATCTACTAGTAGCAAGGGCAAAAAGCTATCCTAGATTGTACAAGAAGGGAATACTGGATGCCAATGCTAGGCCATACATCTTCTACCCTCAATTAGTGAAGAAGAAGCTCTTGGGACCAAGCAAGGAATATGGAATCATGAATGATGCATTCATTTTTTCTATCATCTGATTTATTGAGGGAGACTATGCAAGACAATTATCTAATAATCTAGTTACACAGATAATAGCTCTTGGGGCCCACTACATTTAGTTTAAAACCTTCACATACGTAAGAGTAGCTAGTGCCACTATAAATCCAAAGAAGCTCCCTAGATATCCTTGTGATAGACTAGTCCTATTGGGAATTCTAGGGTAGATTGAATCTGCATATGATAGAGTAAGGAGACAACAAAGACCATGTTGGACATGGCCCCTAGTCATAGGACCATATCAAGTGAAGAGGAAACAAGATATTCTATCCTTTAAATGGGAGTGGGAACAATTCTCATAGGTCTTATTTTAACAATATTAACAAAGTTGAGAGTCTTTCTAGTAGGGAATTTCATGATGAAGAGGTCATTAAGGACCATTGGATGAATGCAACAAATGACTATGATGTCTGTATTATGGAATATTGTAGGATAACTTTATATTTGGATGAAAAGGCTTTGAAGGTTCAAATTCTAGAGGAGATACTAAAGCAAGACTCAAGGGAGGTATTAGATCCCCTGTTCAACATAGAAAAGATTGGGGAGAGTCCCATAATAAATGCTGAGGTGGACGGGGAGGAAAGTGATGATATAAATCATAGGGCAAGGTATGCCATTAGGATGACATAGGATTGGATTAGGAAGCCATTCCAACTTGATCTAATACCTGACACTATGATTTTTCATGCACAAGCCTACCCTGATAAAGGTAGAGGAAAGAAGGTTACCATTCCTACCTTTGCGGCCTAGTCACCAAAAAGGCTAGAGATAGTATACCAACTAGATAGAATAGTTGGATACTATCACCCTCTAGAGACAAAAGGAAAAGGCAAAAGAAAGAGGAGTTCTCGTCAAATGGCTGATATCAAAGAGGGTAAAATAAAAGAACCTCCTCAATAGTAGGGAGAAGTTGTGCAAGGATTAGAAGACACTAGGGCTTCTCAAGACCAACCTAACCCTTAATTGCCTCCATTTGTACTTAGCTAGATTGAAGAGGGTGAATTCCAACAAGTCTCTCCACCTTCATGGGAAGAACTAGCATCCCCTTCCACCTCCAAGAAATAGAAGAAGATCAAGATCCCAATGAAGAAGAGGCAAAGGGTGATTAGAGGATGGTTCCTTTTCCATCTATCCTAGAACCTATTCCTGAGGGAGTAGAAGAAGAAGAAAAAGAGGAAGGAGAGGAGGAGGATGTGCCCATACAGAGAAGAACTTGGCTAGCTAGAGCCATAGAGCAAGAAAGGAGAAGAAGTTCGAAGGTGAGACCACCATCTATTCTAGAGGAACCTTTGCAACTTCTTAACTAGAAGATAAAGTAAAACAATGTGTGGATGAGAAGGATGTGGAGGGTGATGATGTGTTTAAAATGTTGGATTTTGACTTAATTCCCATGGGAACAAAATTGGTTGGGTATAAGATTAGGGATACCCCTACCAATGAACCCTAATAAGAGGATTGGACATAGGTGCCCCCAAAATTGCAGGGTCCTGATCTTACTCCCCCATCCCCACCACAACTCATGGTGGTGGATAAAGGCTCTGTTACTCCTCTGCCTCCAAGTTTTAAAGAAGAATGGGTTTCAGAAGGAACCAAAGAGAAGTCACAAAAAATGACAATAGTTGAAGTGTCAAAAGAGGGATAGATAGTAGAATATTCTCAACAAGCCTCCCAAGACACTGAGGTGCAAGCTATAGTATCCACAAAGATGGAGGCCACAAAAGGAGAGCCCTCACAAAGAGAAAGAACTTTGAGGAGGAGTGATAAGGGAAAGGAGGTAGCTGAACATACTCCTTCATCCTCTTGAGGTAGGCCTTCAAGTGAATGGATTCCAAGGTGGCTGAGAAAAGAAATGATGAGAAAAATGAAGCCACAATTTTGTGTAGATGAGGATGATATCATTGAATTGGCTGAGGTCTTGAATAAACATGAGTTTCTATTACATAAAGCAAGATTGTTGGCATTTATCAATAGCACTTGGGATTAGGATTTGTTTTCTCAAGTGGCCATCTCTCTTCATGATGTAGATGCAGAAAGCTTGAACCCACATGATTATAAAATCAAAGATTTCATGCTTGGGAGGCCCACACTATATATAGGTAGATTGATGGTGATGATGGGGATAAAAGAAGCTTTTAGAAGCATGGACCAGGAAGTGGCTGAACTTAGAACACTTCGAAGGCAAAATGAAATCCTAAGAGGATATCTAGTAGAATTTGTTGGTACCCTAGACCTTGATCACCACGAGGATGTTACAATTCTTTAGAATAACTGAGAGGGGGGTGAATTAGTTATTCAAGGTCTAAATGCCCTAATAATACTTTTTCTCTAATTATAGTGAGCCCATAAACTTTTCATCCATCCAAACTTAAATCAATCATTTTAGTGAACTACAAAAAATCAATATGCACGGATAAAACATGCAAGATCAACACATGACACATTGATTTATGTGGAAACCCAATTTTGGAAAAACCACCAGTAACATGCTACTTAATTCTCACTCTTCTAAAGTGATGCCCTATTAAAAGTCTTCCCTATTAAAGCCTTACAACACACTATTAAATGTGACCTTGTTAGAGGATTTCACCATACTGTTAAGAATGGGCCTAGTCAAAGGACTTTTGAACATTCACTTGGAATGTCACCCTGTTAAAAGATTTATAACATGGCTATTAAACCAACCTAATTCCACAGGATTTAAACTATTTATTACAATTGCTAGAGAGTAACAATAATGGCTTTCTTATCTAATACAACTTACAACATATTTTGCAGATTTTAGATCACACTTCAATTTAGTCCTTTTGCTTGGCTTTAATCACTTTAGCTTTGACAGCTTGTCATCTCAAGCTTTGTCTCCTTAAGTCTTCTTACTCATCATACCAATGCAACCATATCTGTGGTCATCTATTGAAGTAGGGTATCTGTCCTTTCTTACTCCTTAGCACCTCCTTCAGCACTTTATGCTTTCATGCTTGGCCTCCTCTCTTCTGCTTCATGACCTTGTTACTCCTTAAATAGAAATCTGGATTGCCTTTGTCACTCGATTCTCCCTCTCCAACTTTAGGGTTTTAAATGGATTAGGTAGGATACAATGTATCTATCCCATATCTTGCTCTTATCTAGAAACTTCATCTAGAGTCTAGTTATATTCTCCAAAAATGTTCTACATGGTGTTCTGTGCCACCAACTCATCACTCTTATCTTCTATTTAATTCATAAAATTATAGATAACAACCTTGTTGGCTTAGATCTAACGAATCTTTGATCTTAGAAATAATGTAGCAACTCAGCATTATTGGTTTACTGATGCTCAACACCTCTGTGTTACTCGACACTTGTATCCTAATTGGCACCTAAAGATCACTCGGCATCTGAAGATCACTCGACATCTAAAGTTCACTTGCTCGGCTTCAACTAGGAATTTGTTTGGCACTTACTAGCTTGCTCGGCTCCCTCTCTAATAGACTTAGTTAGGCTTTACAAATGACTTAACTAAAACCTTACATTTTTTATATGTTTCAGTGTGCCCATTCTCTATGTCTTAGAGTATTTCATCAATACACTTTTTCATCAATGGCTTAGCTGATCCTTGTACTTCATTACAACATCATAACTTCAACCTTTCTCTAGGTATTCTAGTTACATCTTATTGATTGCCTCCTCCTTGTCAATCAACCAATTGATAGTATTTGGATTACTAAAGCAATTGTCATTCCTGCAAGTAGCAAGTTTGACATCAATGAAAAAATAATGATTGAGAACATTCTTTACCAGTTCCATTACTTTTTATGTATGATCTCTTCAATCATTTCCAATCAATCTCCCTCATGATCTTTTCAATCATTTCCAACAATCTCCATCTTTGGCATTGATGGAAAACCAAACTGATCAATTGATCAACTTAGTTACCACCAAGATTTTATATGTTGTCTACTACTTTCTTGACTGTTGCATCCTTACTACTGATCTCATATATCTTCCGCTTTCATATATATCTCTCTCTTGCTTTGTATTGATTAATTTTTTGCATATTTCTCCCTCTTTGACATAAATGCCAAAGATGTAGCATCTTTAATATGCACAATATAAGCTTTGTCTATGATATATTATCCCTCTATCACCATGCTTGTGACTAATTTGGAGTTTCTACTCCTACTGTCATCCTTTGCATCATTCTTTAGATATTTCAATGATTTATTTCTATTGATGCAGGGTAGCTTCCTTGTTGCTTTACACTGCTTGAGTTAGGGGCATTACCCCCAACTTGCCTCTAAGATATTCATAAGCATCCTTGGGTAATGGTTTGGTGAAGATATCTGCAGTTTGTTCCTTTGTGTGAATGTATTCCAACTTCACTTGTTTGTCTTCTACCAATTCTCTGACATAGTGATACTTGATTGTAATATGCTTGGTTTTTGCATGCATTACTAGATTTTTAGATATGTTTATAGCACTTTTATTATCACAATACAATATCATAGGTTTAGTTACCTCTTCTTTCATTCCTTTCAATAGATGTGTGAGCCACACAATATTTGTGCAATTGACTGCTGTTGCCACATATTCTGATTCTGTAGTCGACTGGGATGTGTATGTTTGTTTCTTGCTAGTCCAAGTAACTAGCCTTTTACCTAAAAATAATGCACCTCCACTTGTGCTTTTTTTGTCATCAGTGTTGCCTCCCCAATCTGTATTTGTACATGCATTGAGCTCAAACTTCTCATTCTTTTTGTAATCTAGACCAAAGTTATCAGTTCCTTTGAGATACCTCATTATTCTTTTTACTACTATGAGATGATTTTCTTTGGGATTATTAGAGAATCTAGCCACTATTCCAATTGCTAATGCTATGTCTAGGCTGCTATGTACAACATATTGTAATTTTCCAATCATGGATCTGTACATTGTTTGATTGACTTCAGCTGATACATCATTTTTGGATAACTTATTTCCTTTTGCCATTGGTGTACTGACTAGTTTGGATTCTTCCAATCCAAAAATTTTAAGTATCTCTTTGATATACATTGATAGTGTCACAAATATACCATGTTTTAGTTGATGTACTTGCAATCCAACAAAAAATTTGATCTCACCAAACATAGACATCTCAAACTCATGTTTCATTTTGTCAGCAAAGCCTCTGCAAAGCACTACCTTTCCTCCAAAAACTATGTCATCCACAAAGATTTTAGATACAATAATATCCTTACCTTCTTCTGATTTGATGTACATGTTGTTGTTATCATCAGTTCTTTCAAATCCTACTTGCACTAGATACTTGTGAAGTCTCTCATACCATGCTTTGGGTGCTTATTTCAGACCATAGAGTGCTTTGTGTAATTTGCAAACCATATCCCTATTGTTCTCATCAAAAAATCCCTCTGGTTGTTCAATATAGACTTCCTCTTCCAATATACCAGTTAGAAAAGTAGACTTTACATTCATCTAATAGACTTTAAAACCTTTATATGCAGCATATGCAAGTAAAGTTCTTACTCCTTCCATTCTAGCAATAGGGGTGAATGTTTCCCCATAGTCTAATCCTTCTTCTTGAGCATAACCCTTGCATTCTAGTCTAGCTTTATTTCTAGTAATCTCACCATTCTCATCTAACTTGTTTCTGAATACCCACTTGGTGCCAATCACATTCTTGTCAACTGGTCTAGGAACTAAACTCCAGGGTTTTTTCTTCTTTATTTGATCAATCTCTTCTTCCATAGCTTTATACTAGTCATCATCTTGTAATGCACCATATACTATCTTAGGTTTAGATTTTTTGATCAGACATGATTCATGTTTTAGTCTATTCCTTGTCGTTGGTCTTGCATCTTTGTTACCAATTATTTGTTCAGCAGGGTGATGTCTTTTTACATATTTGGATACTCTTGATTCTATCTTTGTTTCCATGTTTGATCTTTCAGATTCAGGGTCACTATGCATTGAGTTGTCAGGTTATTCTTCATCTCTTTTATGTGTACTATTTTTAGGATTAGATTGTGCATTTCTTTGATTCTACAACTCAGCTTCTGAATGTAACTTAGCATTCACTAGTTGTTACTCGACTGAAACTAAAATTTTTTGTTGAATCCCAATTTGATTGACAACATCCTCAATAGGCATTCCTTCATAAGAATACACAAAGGTTCTGTATTCATCCATTCTCTTTGGTTCTTCAACTTGGACTTCTGTATGCTCATCAAAGTTTACATTTTCACTTTCCACAATTTTTTTAGTGTTAGTATTCAAACACTTATATGCCTTACTTCTAGTGGAGTAACCAAGGAATATGCCTTCATCACTTTTTGCATCAAATTTTCCATTTCTAGCATCTTTAAGGATAAAGCATTTGCAACCAAATACTTTGAAATGTTTTACATTGGGTGAATGACCATACCATAATTCAAAAGGTGTTGCACTAGTACCTTTCTTGACTTGTACTCAGTTCAGTGTATGAACAACTACACTTACAGCTTCTCTCCAGTATTTTAGAGCAACAGTCTTTTCCATCATTAGTGTTCTAGCACAGTCAATCATAGATCTATTTCTTGTCTTAGCAATTCCATTTTGTGGGGGAGTTTTAGGAGCTAACGTTTGTCTTTTGATTCCCTTGTCATTACGAAATATCTCAAATTTATTTGATGTGAATTCACCACCTCTGTCTGATCTTAGGCATTTCAAACTCTTTCATGTTTCCTTTTCAATTCTAGCCACATACCACTTAAACATTTGAAAAGCATCATATTTTTTCTTTAAGAACATAACAGTCATCATACTGGAATAGTCATCAATAAACAACATTATATATTTGTCTCCTTTGTAGCTTTGTACTTCCATTGGACCACATAAGTCAATATGGACTAACTCAAGTACTTCTTTAGATGTATAGTTTTTACTTGTGAAACTTGACTTTGTCATCTTTCCTAGCTGACATTGTTTGCACAAGATATTATCAAATTTCTTCAATTTAGGTAAACCTCTAACTTTCTTCATTTTACTGATATTGACCAAATTGTCAAAGTTGACATGACATAGCCTTCTATGCCATAACCATTCATCATCAAATTTTGCAACAAAACAAGAAACATCATAAATATCAAGGTAAAATAGACTACTTCTTGTTTGATCTCCTTTTCCTATCAATTTACCATCAGTACCATAGATTTTTGCAGTTTTGTTTTCAAATTCTACTTTGCATCCTACATTGCCTAACTATGAGACACTCAGCAAATTGTAGTTTAATCCTTCAACATAGTATGCATTATCACATGAAATTTTTTCTGTGAGCTTAATGGAGCCTTTTCCTTTTATTTGACATGGAGCATCATTACCAAATCTAACACTGTTTCCATCATACTAAGTAAAGTTAACAAACTTACTTTTGTCTCCTATCATCTGATGTGAGCATCCACTGTCTATGATCCATATATCATTCTTGTTCATACTTGTTACCAATGCTGTAGGTTCTTCTTCATTAGATTGGTCCTTCATGGCTACATAGACAACTTCATCATCATGATCATCAGAATTCTCTTCAACAATATAACACTTCTTGCCTTTGTCTTTGTAATCTCTCTTATCATCTTCTCTTCTATATTTGTACTTGTTTCCTTCCTTATAATCCTTTTTTTGTGTACACCTTGCAGCAATATGTCCTACTTCATTGCAATTGAAACAAATGATAGGAATCTTACCTTTGAATTTTCCTTTGCCTCTGTGAAATCTTCTAGCTAGCAATGCTTCCAATTGTTCCACATCTTCCTCATCAATGCTACTATCACTGGATACATATTTCATTTTTCTTCCTTTCTTTGGTTTCACCTATTCAACATCTTTTAGTGATAGCTTGGCCTTGAAAGTAGATTCAACATTCTCAGGTCTATAGTTGTCAAAGTTAGATAACTCAAATGCAGTCAATCTACCCACTATACCTTCAAAACTTAGATTGCTTCTTGGTACACATCTTAGTTCTTGTATTGCTAATACTTTAATAGCATAGATAGGGAGCAAGGTTCTTAAGAACTTACTATTAATAGTATCTTCATCCAATTGACCACTCAAACATCTTATTTCACTTACCACTTCCTTTATTCTGGTGCCATATTGAGCAACATTCTCACTTCCCTCCATTTTTATATCATCAAACTTTCCTCTGAGGCTTTTTCTTTTCACTCTTTGGACATTCTAATATCCTCCATAAATGTCGGATAGGGCCTTCCACATCTTGAATGTAGTGTCACATGCTTTAATATCATCAAATTCAACATAGTTGAGTGCAGAAGAAATCTTTAGCATTGTTTTATTGTGTTCCTATTTGTTTTTCAAATCTTCTATAGTAAGAGTACTAGTTGGATCAACATGTTCAATAACAATTGAATTTTGGGCATAATCTCCTATGGATCCAAGATGTAGCTTCATCAAACTTTTCCATGCAACAAAGTTGCCTCTGTTGAGCTTGGGAACTTCTCTCTTAGACATTTTGATCTTTTTTGCTTATAGTCCCTTTAAACTGAATCAACAATTTGGCTCTGATACCAATTGTTAGAATTCTTTAGTATAACTGAGAGAGGGGTGAATCAATTATTCAAGGTCTAAATGCCCTAATAATACTTTTTCTCTAATTATAGTGAGCCCATAAACTTTTCATCCATCCAAACTTAAATAAATCATTTTACCAAATTACAACAAATCAATATGCAAGGATAAAACATGCAAGATCAACACATGATACAGTGATTTACATGAAACCCAATTTGGGAAAACCACCGATAACATGCTACTTAATTCTCACTCTTCTAAAGTGATGCTCTATTAAAAGCCTGCCCTATTTAAGGCTTACAACACACTATTAATGTGACCTTTTTAGAGGATTTCACCATGCTGTTAGGAATGGGCCTGGTCAAAGGACTTTTGAACATTCACTTGGAATGTCACCCTATTAAATGATTTATAACATGGTTATTAAACCAACGTAAGTCCATAGGATTTAAACTATCTGTTACAATTGCTAGAGAGTAACAATAATGGCTTTTTGATCTGATATAACTTACAACATATTTTGCAAATTTTAGATCACACTTCAATTCAGGCCTTTTGCTTGGCTTTAATCACTTCAGCTTTGACAGCTTGTCATCTCAAGCTTCATCTCCTTAAGTCTTCTTACTCATCATACCAATGCAACCATATCTGTGGTCATCTATTGAAGCAGAGTATCTGTGCTCTCTTACTCCTTAGCACCTCCTTCAGCACTTTATGCTTTCATGCTTGGCCTCCTCTCTTTTGCTTCATGACCTTGTTACTCCTTAAATAGAAATTTGGATTGCTTTTGTCGCTCGATTCTCCCTCTCCAACTTTAGGGTTTCAAATGGATTAGGTAGGATACAATGTATCTATCCCATATCTTGCTCTTATCTAGAAACTTTGTCTAGAGTCCAGTTGTATTCTCCAAAAATATTCTACATGGTGTTCTGTGCCACCAACTCATCACTCTTATCTTCTATTTAATTCATAGAATTCTAGATAACAACCTTGTTGGCTTAGATTTGACAAATCTTTGATCTTAGAAATAATGTAGCAACTTGGCATTATTGGTTTACTAATGCTCAAAACCTCTATGTTACTCAATACTTGTATCCTGCTCGGCACCTGAAGATCACTTGGCATATGAAGATCACTCGACACTTACTAAAGTTCACTTGGCACTTACTAAAGTTCAATCGGCACTTACTAAAGTTCACTCTACATCTGAAGTTCACTTGGCACTTACTGAAGTTCAATCAGCATTTGAAGATCACTCGACATCTAAAGTTAACTCACTTGGCTTCAACTAGGAATTTGTTCAACACTTACTAGCTTGCTTAGATCCCTCTCTAATAGACTTAGTTAGGCTTTACAAATTACTTAGCTAAAACCTTACATCTTTGATATGTTTCACTGTGCCCATTCTTTGTGTCTTAGAGTATGTCATCAATACACTTTTTCATCAATAGCTTAGCTGATCCTTATACTTCATTACAACATCATAACTTCAACCTTTCTCTAGGTGTTCTAGTTACATCTTATTAATTGCCTCCTCCTTGTTAATCAACCAATTAATAGTATTTGGATCACTAAAGCAATTGTCATTCCTGCAAGCAGCAAGTTTAACATCAATGAAAAAATAATGATTGAGAACATTCTTTACCAGTTCCATTACTTTTTATGTATGATCTCTTCAATAATTTCCAATCAATCTCCATCATGATCTTTTCAATCATTTCCAACAATCTCCCTCATGATCTTTTCAATCATTTCCAATAGAGGAGACCCTAAATGATGTACTTAGAGAGGGGAGGGGTTTGCATCTGGACCCATTTTTGAAAGCTTATTAGTAATGGTGAGAAATTTTTGAGGAGAAGGGTTTTTTAATCATCCAAGGGAATCTAAAGTTATTGCACACTATGTAGGAGAATGTAAATAAGATGGTAGTGATTTTGAAGTAGGATTTTAGTATCATGGATGAAGTGTGTGCCTGGATCAAAGACTTACAAGTTCTTCAAACCATAAAGGGGCAAAGCTATGGGATTTTGGTACTTGTGTATATAGAAAAAGAATTGAATTTAATTGATGATTGGATTGAGAAGATTATGGACAATAATAAAGTAATGGAAACATTAAATGCAAATATTCACCAGCTCAAGGACCAAGCCCAAGAGCAAATTTTGGAAGTAGAGAGGCATTATAGAGATGTGTGTCTAAAGATTTTTGAGGATGAAGAACGGGAGAAGTTATTACTGGTAGAGGTAGTAGTGGAGAGATTCAGGAATATTTTTGAAGAAGTTTCTAATAATGAGGACATTTGGCATACTTTTAAAATAGAGCAAGACTTATTAGAATTGGATACCAAACTCGAAGATTTTGCTGAGACTCAAATTAAGGTAGACAACTATAGACAGAAGGTCAAAGATAAATATGAGGCTTTAGATTTACTGGATGTGGCAAAGATTACCGAGATAATAGAGAAATTCAAGGGCAAACATCTAGACATAGCTTTGGGATGAAGGGGAACAAAATCTACAAGCCAGAATTTCAATTTTGACACTCAATAAAATTTGGAGATTTTGGTCCCTTTTGATGTATGCAACTCCACAATTCTATAGGTGCATAGGTCCATAGGTGCACAGGTCCACTTTTCTAAAGGTGCGTGGACAATTAACTACCAATTCCAAAAATAGAGCTTTCCATGCATTTAAAATGCATTTTGATGACAAATTAACTCCGAAAAATGCCTAGTTAAGGATCAACTTCCATTTTTGGCACTTCCAAACACTTCCACTTTGAATCAATTTTTTCTTATTCTTTCTCCTCTCATAAATTCTTTTTTTTTGACATGTAAGGGCTCATGCTTCCAATTAATGAATAAAAATGGATGGAGTCTTTCTTAGCACTAGTTAGATTGATGGTTTGTATACAATTAGTTTGTTTTATTAAATTAAAAGAATTTTATTACATGAAGATATCTCTCTCTCAACACAGATTGAGGAGATGATTTATTATAAATACTCCATTGTAATATATAATTAGGGCTACTATTATTTTGCAATAAAATTATGCTTTTGGTGCTCACATTTGGAGTGTAGTAATTCTTGCCTAAATGTGTCATGTTTTTGTGGATATATGTTCATGGAATTTTGATTGAGCCAAAAGTTTATTTTTTTGTTTATGGTTGTGTGATTCATTAATTCTAGTGTTTTCTATGGTTTTGACGAATTTTACTAATGTATCTAGCTTGAGAAGAAATTGTCGAATTGTGCCTGCATAGCTTTTTGTTTCATATGAGTGCACTTTCCATGGCCTTGCAATTTGATGAAGGGTGAACCATCATATGATCACTAAGTTTCTCATCGATGATTGCATCAATGGAATCGAGGAAGCATTGCTCCTTCTTTCATTGGTTACACACAGATTTCTTTGAAAGCTTAACTTGTAGATGTGTCATTTTCCATAGCTTATGTCCATTAGGATTTCAATTTCATGTTATTTTCTTTAAAGTTCTTATTATTTCTTTTATTAATGCCTTGTTAGAATAGGACATCATACTAGTTGCATTGTTAGATTGCATTCATAAAAAAATATTAAAAAATAAGAACATAGTACTTTTTGCATGTTTTACTTTGAAGTTGTGTGTAGATTCTCCATCTCATCTAAAATCAAAATGAACTAGCAAAGGCCTCCTTGTGAACAATCACATTTATCTTCAACTGAATAGATTCTAGTAGGTCACAAGATCACCCAGAACCTTGGAGTTGATTCACAAAATCAGCTTTTCAAGAGAGGAGTTTGCAAGAATTCCTGTCATTTAGCATTGTGTATAATGACAACTCAACAATAAGTAGCTGATCATTTTTTCTATTGTGTAGATAATATGTAATAAGAGCCTTAAAAATATCTATTTGAATATATAAAGATATAATGCATGATTATAACTTGGTCTATACAAAGACTTCTACACTTTCATTTTTTAAAATTGTTTACAAAATCTCTTTTTTACACATTTTGGGCACAAAAAAACTGATTCCTTATTACTCTGAAAACAAATAACATAATCACATATACATATATACCTACATAATATTTTGATCATTGATCTGCATCATATTTACCCCTTGTTTTTGTCATGGTTTCTAAGGGTACTAGTAGTGTTAAAGCATACTTATCCAAAAATGTTTTATGAATCTACAAGATCATTTCTAATAAACTATCCCATGATATCCTTATTGACTCTAGTTCTTGGATGTCAGTCTTCAATTTTTTTTATATATTAACCATATTATCTACTATAGAAAGATTAGGATCACTCTTTACTAGCTCTCTAACACTTTTCAAATATATCTGCATTACCTCCAATTGAGGTGTCCTCATAGCTTGAATTGAAATGAGGCTTGCTCTTATTCTGATGTCATGTCTACAACTCAACTTGTTTCCCCTCCAAAAATCTCAATTTATAAATGTGAACTGAACTAGAACATGTGTCCATGTTTAGTGTGTTTGCACTATACTGCAAATCAACTTCATTTTTATCCATTTGTGCTCTTATTTCTTTTGTAAATAGGAAAACATCACATAAATTTCTAAAAAAAATATATTCATTTTGTACTGCCTTCTCCAAATTATCTATAACTTTAGAAAGCTACCTATCTTACTGTAGATGTTTGAAATCATCCCTAAAGACTATATTAATTTATATTTCTCGTAACATTATAATTAATTATTAATTAATTAATTATATTTCTCACATTCTTCTACTTATTTAATTTAAATACTCCTAGCCTTAATGTGTTAAATTTATTTAATACATGATTCCTCCATCATCCCCTTTTTTAAATAAATTTTGTTTATTTAATCCCCACATTTCATTAATTCTTCTAAACCTATGCCTAGCCTAAAACCTAGCCTACACCCATCATTTTCATCCTCTTAAGCATACTTCTTCTCTAATCCCACTTAATCATCCTAATCTCATTCTGAATCCCCCTCATTAGCCTAAGTGTGTGCTCACACATGTGTGAGATGGCATGCCTACACACTCCTCTTGCACTCTTGTCTCCTAGTCTTCTTCTCAAGTTTGCTCACACATGTGTGAGAAAATTTTGAATTTTTGCCCATTTTCATGGCTTGTATGTCACCTTATGTGGCATCTACATGGATGCCACCTCACCAAGCCCTCCCTCAAGCCTATAAATAGAGGCCTTGTCTCAAACATTTGCATCTCTCATTATTTCATTGTTACTATGTTGGTTTGAGATTTGAGCTTGCATTCATAGTTTGAGCTTTCATTGTAGTTGAGTTTGCATGTTAGTTTAAGCTTTCATAGTAGCTTTCATGGTACTTTTCATGGTGATTTTTAGGTGCATACAAACCTTTTGGTAGCTGTTTTAGCTTTTCATTTGCATTGTTCATCTAGTTTCTTTATGCATGCACATTTTCATTACATTTTCATTTTAGCGTAGTTTGCATACTAGTTAGTTTGCTTGGTTACATTTCATATCATCTTCATTGAATACCTTCAAGTATGGCTTTCTCTATAGCCATTTTTTGAGGTGTTCTCCATCTCATATAGCTTAGGTTCATGGTTTTCACAATCATTCACATTTGTAGACTCACATTCAAGAGATTCACCACATTGTTGTGTTTGGGAGAGCACACCAAACAAACCCCCCCCCTCCCCCCCCGCCCCCCCATATTAACACACCAAAAAGGCCTCTTATGGGTGCCCTTGTTGAACTGTAGAGGTGGCTAGAGGATTTGGTTTGTTGGTTTCTTAGAGTTGCAAAACTCAAGAAAGCATTAGTTAGTTAACGTTCCTTCATTTTGTTGAGTCTTTGATGCATATTTGAGGTTTTTAACTAATGTTTGTTTGTTGATTTGTGCTCCCAATAGGTCACATTTTCTAGCACATACTTACAACAATCTCTACTATAATCTTTTCCATCACCATTTTCTCAAACTTTGACTTAGACCATTGCATAATTTTTTCTTTTTGTCAATGTTTGGATCATTTAATTTCTCCACTATTATAAATAATTGTTCAATGATTGGATCTTTCTCAATTAGGCTGCCAAAAAAATTGTGTCAAGGAATGTGTCCTTGATCTCATATAGCACCTCTTTTTTCTATTGTTCTCTTCTCATTTCTTCTTGCCTTGTCTTTCTTGTCAATAACTTATAAAGTGTCTTCATCTGATCATATGTTAAGTTGTTTGTGTCCCAATTAGGAATCATAATCACTTCATCTAGTGTGATAGGTTTTCCTTTTATTTCTTGATGTGAGTGTTTTACCTTCTTCTTCAACCTCTTGCCCTTAGAGTTTGGTGTGCTAGAGCTCGACATAGTTATTGGTAAACTTTGTGTTGTAACCTTTAGCCTTAGCTTGTGTGATTGTTTTCATCTCAAATATCCTTGTTACATCTCCTATCTTGTTCTTTTCTAAACTTATAATTGCACCTATATTTTGTATAGATTTATCTTGTTTGTCATTGATATCAACTACTTTCATTTCACTAGCTGAACTTGACTAGCCTTCCTCCTTAGTTCCCTCAATCTAAAGTATTGAGGCTAGTGGTCTTTCACCTGCAATAGAATTATCTACTTTAATATCTTGAATCTAATCTTTCTTTTATATTCTTCTCTACCCTTATTGACTTCATTTATCTATGTAGGCACTTGTGTGGTTTCTCCTATATTGGCCAATACACTCTACTAATTGAAAACCTCATCCTATACATTATCTTAACTATCAACTTGACTTGATATAGAAATAGGAGCAAATGAAAGTTCAACCAATTGAGTTGTCGCATGTGTCTCAATCTTTAAATAATCCTTAATTTTCACTAATACAAGGTTAGGGTCCATCAAATTTTCATGGGATGGAAACTGCGCAAACTTGATATGGACTTGGCTTAAACTTTTTTTTTTCTGTATCTTTTATGAATCCCTTAATAGGATTGGTTTAAGGTTAATCATCTATATTTGTAGTCTCCATCTTCCCTTTACTTAGCTGTACTAGGTTATTAAAAGTATCAACAAGATTTATTTTTCCATCATAAAAATCTTTGGTCTTGTATAGCTCATCATTTTCATCATCAGTTAGCATCAGACTGTAAACCTTCTTCCACATAATTTTACTTTCTTCAAAAACATTTTATATCTTATTTTTTAGTATCGAATATGTTCTTCTCTTTGGTAGAAATTTATTTGTTTATTCCCTTAAAGTTGAACAAATCTAACTTTTATTTAATTCAGCCATAATCTGGGCAAATGTGGATTCCTTTATTTTCCTTTTTTTGATTAGATAAAACTTCCACTTTTCATCAATATTATTGTTAAATTATTTAGGAATCAATTTCTCTATCTCTATTAGTGTATACCTAAAATTTACCATCATATCTATGACAACCTCTTCTACTTTGACCTTATCTTCTTTGCTCGATTTTCATATTTAATGTAATGAAAACCTGATAATCCTGTAGTGTTTCTAAGGTTATTACATACCTTATCAATTTTTTTAGGATTCTTGTGTATTGCCACCTTGAATTAACTCAGGTTCTTTGACTTGGTCCTTTCAGCTTCATCCTTCTCATCATCTTTTTTCAAAATGAGCTTTCTTCTTATTTTCTTTTATTGTTTACATCTTCCTTGGCAGTGTAATTTATTTCATTAAAATTATGAGTGGTGTAGTCTTGATGATATTCACAATTCTTTTCTTTTGGGGCTTGGTGACATTAGTTATCTCTATTTTTCTCTTCTTTGTTACCCTAGGTGTTGTGTGCATGGCATTTTTTGCCACTTTCTAAAGATTCTTCGTTACACTAGGTTCAACAAAAACAATTATTTTTCCTTTCTTATCCCATGGCTTAGTAGCCACTATATCCTTACCTTTTCCTTCATCATCATCACTATTGGTTATATCCTCTCCTTTTCCTTCAATAATGTGCAAAGGCATCTTTTTCTTGACTCCTCCTAGAGTTCTCTTTAGATTTTTGATCATTTCTTTCCTCTTCTTGTTAGACTTAGGTGGATTAATTTAAACTATTATTTTCACCTTAGCTAACTCATATCTACCAAATTTCTAGGCATTCTTATCAACTTCTTCTATCAATAAAGATGTTATAGCTGTAGTAACTTCATCAATATTCACCTCATAAGGTAGAGGCCTCAACAATGCAAACCTAGGTAAAACTTCTTGTGCCTAGGTAAAATTAGTGTCTACCATAAACCATAGTATTAGTCTACTATAGGTTGAGGTATCCTAGACCTTTTCTTCGTTTTCCTCTTAAACTCCTCAAAATAGTCATCCATAATAGTGTCAAAATTATCACCAATCTAGCTTATGTATTCATTGATTTTCTAGGTAATAGATCTAGTCTTTTCCTAGACTACATTACCAATAGTTGAAAACACACTTTACACATAAAATAAAATGCAAACTAATAGTGAGACAAAATTCCATATTGTTTTATTTTCCTTTCTTATGCTCTCCAAATTCTTTGCAAGTTAGGTGAGTTGGAGCTCAGCTAGGTCATAACTATGATCCTTCTTTACAATTTTCAAACCCAAGTCCAATGCAAAACAAGGTATTCTCTCTGGTCTATTGTATTGATAAAAATATGTGATCCATTACTCTCACTACAAAGTCTATCTCAAGATCTTTGATGGTGGAGATAGAAAATCATCTCTTACTCCATTTAACCAAAGTGTTGGCTTCAATTAATTCCCTTCATTGGCATCAAATGGTCTTAATCCTATCCATTACAAGGTATCCTTAGACATGGTCAATCATTTTTTTAGTGATCTTGACTAGTCAATTCTCTAGCCACAACTTCATGACATGAACATGGCTCAAAACAACATTGATCCATTCCATCTTGAAATTATTTGGAAAAATCAAGGTGTTAGCCAACCCTTTCTTAGAAAATATTTTGTGTTCTTCCTTCAATTGAACATTTTCACATAAATTTTCATGTGCACCCCTTATCTCAGAATCCCTAACCTCTATTATCTTGCACATGTAGCATGATCTCACATTGTGAATCATGATCACTCTGGGTAGAATAGTCTTGGATATATGGCTAAGTAGGATAAGTTGGAATAGAATTATCTAGTTGTAATTTTTGGAAATATATACTTTGTGTAAGGAAGATACTATATACAAATACATATTTTATAGCTAGTCATGAAAATTATATAACTATCAATTAGCTATCTATCAAAACAAAGACAATTTTGATGTGTACAGATGATAGAGTTAATATTGGCACATGCCTGGTTGGGTATAGGTAGTACATGGTATTAGGACGATGTATGGAAATGTGCAAGTTAGCAAAGTTAGTATGGAATGAGTTATGGATTAAACACCAGTAAAGGTAGTTTACAAAACAAAATACAATATAAAAGAAAAGTGTGAAGAATGGGTTAAGGAACTATCTTTTTTAATGAAATAACTACTTGAATAATTAGGGACAACATCCTAGATGCTAAACCTAAGAGAGAATAATTTTTTAAAAAAAATTTCCAAGCGTGTGAAGGCTTGAAGGTTGAGTAGATAGTTTTTTAAAAGGTAAAGGTATAAAGGGAAGATGAGTATATATGAAGTTATGTGTAAGATTCAAGTGATATGAGAACACATATGCAAACTAGATATGATGAAAATTCTTATATATGGTCAAAGGTGTTTGAAGAGAGACAAAGGAAAGATCAAATATTTAAGATATCAACACTATAAAGAGATTTTTGTATCTATCTCTTTTTATATAAAGAACTGCATTGTATAATTGCATGTTTACACATTGGACTCATCTTGCATACATTTTTTAATTATATATATTAACTCCTAAAGGGTTGAGGCTTTTAACAAGGCCTAGTCCTCTAACAAGGACTGAGACAATATATGTATTTAATAGACTCCTAATGGGGTCAACATCATTAACTAGATACCTTTTTTTAGTAGATCATTTTTTGTGTACCATCCCCATTGAGGTTTTTCCTTGGCTAGGGTTTCCTTAGTTAACAAAATATGTTGTTATGAGTTCTCTTTGTTTATGGATATTTTTATTGTTTAGCATTATTACTTTACTTTCATATGCATGTTGCAAAGTAATTAACAATATCTAGATGGGCTAAAGTTTATAAAATACTAATTCAAACCCCCCCCCCCCCAGAGTATTCTCTATTTATAATAATTTATATTTTTGGTTGGTGGGCCCATTTTGCATAAATTTTGAAATTATATATATCAACTACTAATAGGGGTAAGGCTTTTAATAGGGCCTAGTCCTCTAACAAGGACCAAGACACTATATGTATGTAATAGTCTCCTAACCTAATAGGGTCAACATCCTTAACATGACACTTTTTCTTAGTGGATCATTTTGTGGGTACCATCTCCACTAGGGTTTTCCCTTGGCTAGGGTTTCCCTAGTTAGAAAAATATGGTGTTATGAGTTCTCTTTGTGTATGGTTATTCATACATTCAACATTGTTAGTTTACTTCAATAAGTAGGTTATAAAGTAATTAACAATATCCAATTTTGGGCAAAAGTTTATAGAATACCGATTCACCCCCCCTCTCAGTATTCCCTATTTCTAATAATTGGTATCAAAGCATAATTACTCTAAAGAGGCTTAAAAACTTGAGTAAGATCCTTATGGATATGGAATAGTTGTAGAAGAATCTTGAAGTATCTCTTGAGTAGATTGTTATTCTTACTAAAGAAAAAGATAAGATAAAAGAAAGGTATGAAGATGCCAAAGAGTACATTGGGAAATTGAAAGACAAGATTGATCATTTAAAATCTAGAAAGTAACCTAAAGAGAAAAAAAAAGATAATGATGAGGTATCAACATTAGAGAAATAAAATGAAATTCAAAAACACGAGTTGAAGATCATTGAACTAAAGCTAAGCTTGAAGAAAGATGATAGCAAGATTGAATCATATCTAAAATTTGAGGATGCAGATCTAAGATACCATCTTACTAAAGTGACATTTGAACTTGAATCTATCAAGATAGAGCATGAAAAAATTGAAAAGTAAAACACTATTTTGAAAAGAGAGTTAACCCAAGATAAGAAAAAATTAGAAAATTTGTATTCTAGTAGTGAGAAAATTGACGAGAAACTATATTTTTAGAGACCTTCATATGATAAGGTTGGTTTGGATATTTCATAGGAGAAAAGTTAGCAAAGAAATCCAAAGAAATAAAGGAACCAGATCTAGTTATAGAAAATCTTGAGCCAAAGAAGAGTCATCATCAGATTGAATCCAGTTAATCTAAAGATGTACCAAAAGAAGTTGAACAAGCAAGTCAACCGAAGAAAATTGTTGAACCTAAGAAAACATAGCAAGTTGAATCACCTAAAAAGGTAAGGTATGTATTTAAAGATAGATATTTTTTTATGTAATACAGTTGATCATATGAAGAGAGACTATATAGGTAAGTCATTCAAACCTATTACTAATTTTTATTGTTATAATTGTCATAGTTTTGGTCATAAAGTAGTTGATTGTAAGAAATTGAGATATGATAGTAATGATAGAAATAGTAGAATGTTTAGAGATATTAACTTTATAGGTAATGAAAGAAGGAGATCTAATGAAAGGACATCTAATGGAGGAGAAATACCTAATGAAGTAAGGAATCATATTGTGTGTTACAAGTGTAACAATTTTGCACACATTGCCAAAAATTGAAGAGCACCAGTTAACTAGTCTAGACCTAATAAGAAAAGAAATACAACAATATCTCTGCTATGCAACAATTTTGATCATATAGAAATATTTTTTAGAATGGACATGAAAAAAATAAAAAGAAATCCAAATTTTAGAAGGAGCAATAACATAAATTTTAGAAGGAATGATAATAGATATAATTTTTAGAAAGATGAATTGAAAGAGCATGTGAAAGAATTCAAAGAGGTATTTGTCAAAGAAAAATATCCATCAAGTGCACATTTAGTATTAGAAGAACAATATTTTGATGCACTTGATGAAAGATTGAAGTCAACTTTTGTATGTGAGTCATCCTATTTGAATTAATCACCTATTTATTAAAGATCAAGTATTAGAGAGATGTAATTAAGGTTAGAGATTGAGTTAAGAGCTGTAAAGTTCATATGAGGTAGAAGATGATGTGTAGAAGCTATGGTTAAGTGTGTGGATGAATTGGATATCACATAAAGTTATACAAAAAAAAAAAGTCAATTGGTAAATAGAAACAACATTTTACAGATTGAGTTATTGCACAATTAATACAAGGATTATTTTAGTAAAATATAAACCATGTGCATAAGATTATGTGCATCATTTGATTGTGTGAAGAGTTAAGGAGTAAAGAGCAATTTGACATCAAATTAAAGGAGAATTAAAGTGTATTCAAATGTGAACTAAAAAGAAGCCCTAGCTACATGATTTAATCAAGGTATTTCTCTTTACAAAAGAATTTGAGTAGTTAATTGGGTTACAAATTTTGAGAGTGAAAATAGACAAGTCTTTGATACATAATGTAGAAGATGAAGAAATACCTAAGCATAAGATAAATCCTATCAAAACCGCAATAGATGATCTTAGTTTCTCATTTTTGAAGGTTTCAAAAAACCTCGTTTACCTGGAAGACATAAGCAGTTAACTTAGAAGCAATTTTGAATTAGTTGTTGAAGAGCATGTTTCCAAAGAATCTAGTTTGATATATAATCAAGATACGAGTTTTAAACAAGGATTTGAACATTTGAAGGATAATGATTTGGTAAAGTTTTTGTTTTATTATGAGTTTGATAATGAAGAATAGACAAAAATCATATTGATCCGAATTCATGATAGAAAGTTCTAGCTAGGAGATAATGTTATAGAAATCTCAACAAACTTGATTCATGAGGTCACTGGTCTATGTAATGAAGGAAACATACCAATTAATGAGAAAAGTATTAAGAAAATAGTCCTAGACAAAACCAAGTCGATATACAATGGTCGAGGAATAGTGACTAGCAAGATCCAGTAGGATCATCTGAGGTTCATGAGTAGAATTATTTCCACCAAAATATGTTCTAGCTTTAGAGAACATGATATGGTAGTGGGTTTCATTGACGTAGCCTATAATATTTGTTAGTAGAGAGAGAAAGTAAATCTGAGTGAGATCCTTAGAGCACATTTAATAGAGAATTTGGATTAGATAAAGAGTGTCTAGAATGGCCAATTCAAATTTTAGTCACTAATCACACATATATTTTTTAACCTAATGAAAATATTTCTTTTCATGTTAGTAGAAGAGTTACTAAGTAGTGATAATTGCACGATGGAGAAGATAACTAAGATGCACTTAAGGAATCCTATTGACAAACTTGGAAATAACACTAATCCTATAATAAAGACCTTTCAGAATGAGATTAGGGAGTGATTTAGAGTTCCACCCTCCATGATAGAGAAGTTCAAAGAAGATTTTCTTTATGATAGACACTAATTACCTATATTGAGGAAGTAGAGCTTAGATTGTTTTATGTTGAACCTTTGGGTTATGAGGTCACAAAAAAGGAAAAATAAGGATGCCTCCAGGCTATCCTTGAGTTAGACAAAAATGAGGAGTTTGATAAAATTAGAATTGATGAAGTTTATGTGCAATCAACTAGCCTAGCAAAGATTGAGAAAATAGTTTAGAAGAAAGTTGAAACAATAATGAATAAATCTATGTAGGAGGCATGTATGTTTGGAGAAGAAATAAGTGTAGTAAGGAAGATAATGACATGTATGAAATAGATTTTTCAATAGGGGTTATTTTATGTGACACCATTAGTAGCTATATGACCATCTAAAGGAGTGACAATAGCCACACCATCCACCATGACACCTATAGCATCATATGCAACAATATCACAATGAAAAGCACCCATTATACATTCTATTTCACTAACTAAGTTATCAGGAAAAAGACTTAAATGATGAGATCCAAAAATATATCTATGATAGATTAAGAAAAAGAAGGAAAATGGTAGCTGATGAGGACAAAAACATCATACAATATCAAATAAAGAAGTTATGACAAGTAGACAGTAATAAGCATATTGCCAGCCTAATGAAGAATCTTGAACCTTATCTTGGGAACATCAAAAGGGTCATACTAATGGGAGGAAACTACCAAAAAGTCAATGAAGAGACATAAATGACCATTGTACAAATAATGATGGATCTAAATAAAGAAATAACAACACCACCATAAATTACCATTGGATTAGACATAAAGATCACAGTTGACATAGCTGAAAATTCTTTTAAGGTATATGGCACAAGCATTGTTGGAAATATTACTAGCTACTCTAGTTTAGAAGAGAAAGTAGATGAAGAAGAGGAGAAATGAAAAAGTGAGGAAGAAGAGAAAAAGTAGGAAGAGGAGAAAATGAATAAAGAAGAAGGAAAGAAGAGAAGAGAAAATGAGGAAAAGAAGAAGGAAGAAGATGAGGAGAAGAAGAAATAAGATGAAGAGAAGAGAAAAGAAGATGAGGAGGAAAAGAAGAAAGAAGATGAGAATAAGAAGAAGGAATAAGAAGAGAAAAATAAGATAGAAGAATAAGAACAAAAAAGAAAATAAGAAGAAGAGAAGAAAAGAAAAGAGGAGGAAGAAAAGAAGAAAAAGGAGGAAGAAGAAAAGAAGATGATTGTACCTAGCTCAACTAGGATACCCCTTACCCTTGTAGCCATGACATGATTAGATGATGATAATTAAAAAAAAAATGTTGATATCATCGTTGAGGTAGATAATAAACAATAAAAGACATGTGAAGAGCTTGCAGAAATATCTCATTGATGTAACAAAAAGATGCAAAGCACACTTACAGTAAAATTGATAGATCCTAATCTAGAGGATAGAGAAAAGGTTGTGATTCAAGCATTTGATATTGAATTCACTAACTTGTCATATATAGTGGTAGTTCAATCTTGAATCAAGCATGATGCTTAAATGTTTGACACTATGTGTCAAAATATAAAAAATGATTTAGGAGCTATTGATGCATGCATTAAGGAGTTAAGGAGCTATGAACAAGAGTAAAAGACATTATATGCCAAATGTGATATATCATTCAATTTCAAAAAGGAAAGTGATGATGAGCTACTTAAGAAGCGTGATGAATTAAAGGAACTAACAGATCAACTTATATAGTTAGACATGAAGATTGAAGACATTGAAGGAAAAATAAGAAAGACTTATGATGAGATAAGTCTCATAGAATTAAATAGAGAAAGGAAAAAAAAGAGGTTCTCACATTTGAGAGAACATTTATCATTAAATATCAATACACTTGAACAACAAGTGCAAGATTGTCTAAAAGAAAAAACATCTTTTGAAAAACTTGTATATTTAGATTTGAATGCAGTGAAGATAACATCCTATTGTTGGAATTATGATATATTTTTCATTAGTTACAACACTTATTCGATTCTGGATGCTTACCGAGCTCATCACTCAGTCTACAAGTTTATACTGAGCATTCCTTTGGAAACTGAGCATATGGGCAGTTTAACAGTGTTTGCCAAGTTCATAGTGGTTACCAAGAAGAATAGTGTTCTCCAAGCAATTAGTGGTCACTGAGCTTCGTAGTGTTTACCGAGTGATCAAGGAAAATGAAGGACTTAGTGTTTACCAAGTGATCAAGGTAAACGAAGGACTTAGTGTTTACTGAGTGATCAAGGTAAATGAAAGACTTAGTGTTTATCGAGTGATCAAAGTAAAAAAAGAACTTAGTGTTTACCGAGTGATCAAGGTAGACAAAGAACTTAGTGTTTACTGAGTGATCAAGGTAAACAAAGAACTTAGTGTTTACCGAGTGATCAAAGTAAATGAAGGAATTAGTGTTTACCAAGTGAAGAAGGTTATCAATGGATTCAGTTTTCACTGAGTGACATAATATTCACCGAGTCACCAATGGTTATCGAGTTCCAAGATACTTCGAGTGATTAGTATGGGCTGTGCCCCTACTCTTACTAAGTGCATGATGATGCAGTGTATTGTAGTGGATGCCGAGTATTAGAAGGTTGCCAATTCATTTTGAGGAACCCAAGTTTTCTACTATCTGGCCGACTCAGTAAAATTTTTTCACTTGTGTTTGGCCGACCTTGCCAGTGTAAATATTGGAATGGTATATATCATTTGAAGAGAAGTAATGTTGTATGTCATTGTTGGTAATATATTGCAATATTTTGAGAAGTAAAGCAAATCAGTAGCAGAATAGAGGAATACAGCAAGATCAACATAGATGTAGAAAAGTTATATCTATCACATTAGGTGATTAGAGCATAAAGGATCTTATTAGCAATCAGTTGTAACCAGATCCACTGCTTCATCCTAATAGGTGAATTAGTTTGTAAATATTTTAAAAGGGTAGAATCAATAGTCTTTTGTAAATCTCCTAATAGAGTGCATACTTCATTGTATGTTTGTAAATCCTCTAACAAGGTGGATCTAGCAATCCTACTTGCTCCTAATAGGGCAGATCATTAGAAGTGATCATTGTAAGCCTTAATCAACCAACTTTATACTGCAGTATTGAAGTTTTGTGGGCATCATCCCCACCCCAATTTTACTTTCTAATTGGAAGGTTTCTGGGTCACCAAATTTGTGTGTTCATGTGTTATAAATGTTTATCTTTTCATGCATAAAGTAGATTAGATGGATGAATGGTGAATATGTTATTATGTAGAATTGATTTGAAGTTTTAGAGTTACTAATTCACCCCTCCCCTCTCAGTAACCTTGTTAGTCTTGATTATTTCCAACAATTGGTATCAGAGCTTTCTGGTTCTTAGGATAAAGTTTGACAACTTGAGCAAAGATCAAGGACAATGGAGATATTCAGACTTGACAAATCTATTAAGAATGAAAAGCTAGATTTGGAAATAGCCATGGCTCAACTCAAAGAAGAAAAGGAGCATCTTTTATAATGTCTAAAAATAAGGAAGGAACTTGCAAGAGAAATGAATGATCATTAGTATATTGAAGAAAAGATTGAAGACCTTTTACCATCAAGCAGTTCAAATGAAGCTAATGAAGCAATCAAGGAACTCCTAGCAAAGAATGGTTCTCTGTAGGAAGAAGTAAGAAAGCTCAAAAGAGAACAAGAAATCCAATCCATCAGGCTATGTGAAGTTTTGGAATAGAGAAACAAGGAAAATGAAGACTTAGAGGTAAGAAATAATCAATTCCTTTAGCATGAAGATCTTGTAGGTCAACTATCTAATGCAAATGAAGAAATTATGAATCTAAGATCTGAGAATGAAAGTTTGAGAAATGATTTAATCACTGAAAGACAAATCAATGCAAGCTTACAAAGTGATCTAAGATCTGAAAGAAAAATCAATGAAAGTTTGGAAAATGACTTGATCACTGAAAAGAAAGTCAATGAAAGAATGATGAAATCTCAAATAGACATGACTCAATTAAATCAACAAAGTGAGCAAAACTTCCATAAACAAAAAGGTAAAGCTGGTCTTGGATATAATGAACAAGGTGAATCTTCCAAATAGGGTACCCAAAAGAATCAAAGACCTACTTGCAATCACTATGGTAAGTTAGGTCATACATCTAATAGATGTTGAAGCAATGGTAAAGGAAAATTCAATGGTAAATACTAAAATTGCAATCAACATGGTCACAAAGCCAATGAATGCAAAGAGAAACCAAAATTTGAAGGAAAATGTCACAAATGCAAGAAACAAGGTCACAAGGCATCTAAGTGCATATCTAAATCATTCAATCCAGCAGAACAAATTGTCAATGCATTATTTGGTTGGGACTACAATACTTGGTGCAGATGTCACTATTGTGGAGAATATGGACACATTGGCATAAATTATACAAGGCATCACCCAAGGAAGAAAGATACTACTATAAGATGTTATACATGTACCAAACTTGGTCATATATCCAAGAATTGCATGAACATAGGAAGAATTGAAGATGAAAAGAAAGCCAGAGCTGACAGCATTCAAAAATAGATGAGACAATAGTGGATTCCTAAATCTATCGAGCTAGAAAATTCAAATGATGACAATGTCACTCATGAAGTGGGTGACTCCACCATTTCTAATTAGACTCATCAAGAAAGATCAAGGACTACATCTTCAAGCAATATCCTAAGCAGTTCCAAAATGAAGGAGTGTAAATGGAAAATCGGTATTCTAGATAGAAGACATAGTTCACTATGATGCATCTATCGAGCAAGGTTGGTTTCAAACTTAACCGAGCTAGGTTGGTAATATGAAAGGTTTTGTTTGTTTACTGAGTTACAAGGTTTATCAAGTAAGTCGATGACTATCTGACAAACCTTAGGTCATCTCAGCTACCTTCGTACCTTAGCATTAATGGTAGATTTTTCATCAAAAAGGAAAAATTTGATCTCATTTTCACCGCGAATTTAAAACATACAGAGCGAAGAAATTTCCAAGAGTACATAAGTGAGTTCAAGTGATTTTATAGTGAAGAATTTTTTTTACAAAATCATTCACTCACCGAGCAACAATGGCATCTGCAAGCACCAACAGTAACAAGGCAAAGAGAGGCTTTGAAATGCTTGTGAAGGGAGTGGAATGGAAAGCACCTAGCTTCAAGCTCGTTCCTGCCATAGCTGAATTACTTGACCCGCATGGAGCCCAATCACAGATTCCACCAAAGTTACTACTTATAAATGACATTCGTACTCATTTCAAATGCATTTTTCAAGAGATAGGGACACTAGATATGGATAATGCCTTAGCCAAGTTATGTGTGGATGGAACCCTCAAACTTGAGTTCAAACATCTAGAAACCAAAGGTTTGACCCATATCCTACACTTGCCAAGGAAATTTCAAATGAAATGGATAAGATACATTTTAAGCCGTGTGCATAATGGTCAGTTGTGGTTAGAGCAACCCATCTTGATAATGAAAAAGATGATTCATAAGATCACAGGTTTACTTATGTTGAACAAATCCAAAACCACTAAAACCCTAAGTCAGGATGAACTTCAAAAGTTAACCCTAGCTGAATGGGATGGTAGAGGATTGAAACTTAACAATGTATCTGATGCAGAGCTAAGATTTGGAATTCATTTAATTGCATATAAGATGTATAGTTCTAGCAGATTGAATAGTCTGCCCTGTGAGGCTATGGACTTAGCCTATAAGGTTGTAAAGAAGAATATGGAATTTGATCTAGCAGATGTGCTGTTGGAGCAACTAAATAAAAATATGGATAGCATAAGGACTTTAAAGAAAAATCCTTATAAATTTGGTTCTTTTTTAGTTTGTTTATTTTTCTATGTACAAAAGTTTTTCCCTTTTAAAGGTACAGTTATATGGAGAAAAGATATTCCAGTTTTGTATTAGATAAATAAGTTTATTGCAAAAATGGGTATAAATTTTGATAAAGTAATGGATAATTATTTTGAAGACTTCAAGGAAAGGATGAATAATAGATTCAGAATTCCTCCTAAGCTTGTTGAATATTATAAGGATGATGTATGCTTCATGGTTGATTGTGACAAGGTATACATTTAGGCAGTCAAACCCCGAGTTGCATGGGTGAAACCTCTTCCCTATGAGGTAAATATTGATGAAGCTAGAGATAAATGAGCCAGTAGACCCAAGGCAACAAATTTTTGGAACCTATGAGGAAGCTAAAGCAAGAATTGAACTTGAAATCAAGCTACCTCAGGCAATTAACAAAGGTAAGAGGAAAATTGCTAAGTTAAAAATTGATACTGGCCCTCTTATGCTTACCGAGGGAAAAGGTGAAGATGAAGAAGGTGAAGAAGAAGAAGGAGGAGAAGAAGAAGAAGAAAAAGAATCTATAGAAGAACAACCAATGAAGAAAGGTAGGGTAATCATTACCAAACTTAAAAAGAAGCCTACTGTAGTATTTACCAGAAGAACCAAAAAAGGTAAGCAGGAACCTATACTAGTCAGGCCTGCACCCATATTCGAGCAAAGACTCAAACTATTGGAAGAAGGAGCTGGCATCACAAATTTCAAGGCATTGAAATTTGAAGCTAGAATAGATGCTGAGAAAATGTAGATTGAGGAACTGGTACTCAATAAGATGGATAAATGGAAATACTCCCCAAACCAGATTGCCCCTCAAATCTCAAAAGAACTACTGGAGAGATTGCAACCGAGATGGGAGTCATCCACCCAAATGGTAAAAGATATTTATGAGCAATCCCTGAAGAACCTTTGACCAAGTCTCACTAGAGTAGAAGTAAAAACTGAAATGAAAATCCATGAAGGTAAAATGATGATCAGATTCCACACCTATTTGATTTTGATCAAAGACATTGAGCATGTTGTAAATGATGATATAAACATGTGGAAAAAAATCTATCATCTACATAAGCCCAGTGAAGACCCAGTGGAAATCAAAGATGATGATAGCAGAAATGATGATGAGTTTGATAGCACTCCATCCATCACAGTCTCACCAGGAGAGCTCCATGCACTGATGGAAGATAAAGAGGAAGAAGACAAGGAGGAAGAAGTTGAAGAGGAAGATAAGATGGAAGATGATATGGTGAAAATTGCAGTAGTAGTTATTGCATCCCTTCCTCACTCTCCACCTAAAACTATGACATCATCAAGGTTGGAGTCAGCTTCAGTAGGTTTGATAACATCTACATCAGATTTATCATCTGCACCTACCACATCTCAGCTCCAGGTATCATCAATGGAAGTGTCTACCGCTTCAACTACCAAGCTGCATCCCTCTTCTCTAGCTACCGAGCTAGCCTCCTCAGCTCCATCATCATCAGTCGTTATAGTAGTAAGTTCCACAATTTTGTCAATTCCAATTTGTTCTACAATTTTGTCAGCATTATCTGCATCTACTTCAGACCGAGTTAGTTCAGATACTGCATTACCGAGTGTATCACCATTTTTGGCAAGTACTCCAATTTTTGATCTGGTATATACTCCTATTGGCACTCAGTCCTCAAGCATCCCAATTTTCACTGCTAGTCCTTCCATCTCTACTATTATGTTGATTCTTAAGGTCAAACTAGTCATCACAGAAGTCAAACAAAAGCAACCATTAAGACTTATGATCACTGGAAAAGAAATTCTTGAAGATATTGACTTAGACATGGAGATAGTAATTCCAAAGATTGACTATGAAAATGAAACCATTGAAGAAATGTGGTACGCTAGTCAACTAATTGAGATGAAGGCTACGCAGAAGCAACTAAGGTATGAAAGGGATAAGGAATATAGAATAATTGAAAATGCCCAAAATATAATTACAGAAGCTGTAGGTGTTGAAGTAGATTCTACTCAACACATTTTGATTTAGTTAGAAGAGGTTGTAAATAAATTCAATGAGGACACCTCTGGTCAAGAAAAGTTGATGGAGAAGGTAGAAAAGAAGTTTGATAATAAAGTACTTGAGTACATTGCTCAGCATATATAGCAATAAAATAGGTTGAATTAACCATAGTTTTGGCCAACATTGAAAATTCTTTTAATAATGTAACATCTCTGTTTGCTAAGCTTTGTGATGTTACCGAGTATACTAAGGAGATAAGAGAGAAACTGAATAAGATAGATGAGGATCTAAAGGCAAGTGCACAAAACCTAAAGATTGACCCCAATTCAAGCCCATCTCATCACCTCAGGATCAATTTTTTGTCAGAGAAGTAGGAAAAATTGTTGAGGGAAAAGGCAAGGATCCAATCTACATTGTTAGATATTCACAATATGATCCTTCCCATCATGGACACAATGAAAAAATATATTGCATACTCTAAAACATTGATCCATGACAAAAATTTCTCTATGGAAGATCATGTAATTGAACTTTCTGTAAAAGTTCAAGTAGCTCTATCTACATGCAAAATCTTGCAAGAGAATTGGGATAAGACTCTGCAACTCATTCTCTAGGTACATTCTGAGTTTATCTCACATTTTGGTATCTCTGTGTAAATACATTATTTTATTCTTTGGCATTATTGTCAAAAAGGGGGAGAAAGAGATACTCAGGAAGAAATATTGGTGAGATAAATGTACAAAAGGGACAAAGAGATACTGTGAATAAAAGTCATATAACTCATGTAAATACCTTGTGTATATTTTATGGGGGAGTTATATGTAAGGAATCCATGTATATTCAATAGAATTAGACGTCAGTATGTCAGATGTCATATATAAGTTTTGACTCATAAGTGTTTTTGTCACTAATGCCAAAGGGGGAGATTGTTGGAATTATGATATATTTGTCATTAGTTACAACACTTATTTGATTCTAGATGCTTACCAAGCTCATCACTCAGTCTACAAATTTATACCAAGCATTCCTTTGGAAACCGAGCATATGGGTAGTTCAACAGTGTTTGCCAAGTTCATAGTGGTTACTGAGCAAAACAGTGTTCTCCAAGCAGCTAGTGGTCACCGAGCTGTTAGGATAAACCACGGACAGAAATAAAAACTACATGCAAATATAACCAATAACAAAAAATAATAGAACACACAGAAATGAACACAAGGCACCAAGATTTAACGTGGTTCACCCAATCCTTGGGCTACGTCCACCAAACAGCAAGTCCGATCTTATTACAATCCAGTGATTACAACTTGATTACAATCTGTAATCCCTTACTGCTCAATACCGCCGCAAGAACCAATTTCGTATCACCACATATAAAAAATACCCAACCCTAAGCCCTTTTTATACAAGTATTAAACCACTTTAGGGTTATAACATGTCGGCCATATGTTGGCCATAATATGTCACCACAATCTAACACGAGCTTCACAGTGTTTACCAAGTGATCAAGGCAAATGAAGGACTTAGTGTTTACCGAGTGATCAAGGTAAATGAAGGACTTAGTGTTCACCGAGTGATCAAGGTAAATGAAAGACTTAGTGTTTACCGAGTGATCAAGGTAAACAAAGAACTTAGTTTTTACTGAGTGATCAAGGTAAACAAAGAACTTAGCATTTACCGAGTGATCAAGGTAAACAAAGAACTTAGTGTTTATCAAGTGATCAAGGTAAATGAAGGAATCAGTGTTGACCAAGTGAAGAAGGTTATCAATGGATTCAGTTTTCACTGAGTGACATAATATTCACTGAGTCACCAATGGTTACTGAGTTCCAAGCTACTTAAAGTGATTAGTATGGATCGTGCCTCTACTCTTACCGAGTGCATGACAATGTAGTGTATTGTAGTGGATGCCGAGTATCAGAAGGTCACTGAGTCAGTTTGAGAAACTCGAGTTTTCTACTATCTGGTCGACTCAGTAAATATTTGTTCACTTGTCTTTGGCCGACCTTGGTAGTGTAAATATTGGAATGGTATATATCATTTGAAGAGAAGCAATGTTGTATGTCATTGTTGGTAATATATTGCAATATTTTGAGAAGAAGGAAAGTGAATCAGCAGCAGAACAGAGGAATACAACAAGGTCAACATAGATGCAAAAAGGTTATATCTATCACATCAGGTGATCAGAGCATAAAGGATCTTATCAGCAATCAATTGTAACCAGATCCACTACTTCATCCTAACAGGTGAATCAGTTTGTAAATCCTTTAAAAGGGTAGACTTAACAGTCTTTTGTAAATCTCCTAATAGAGTGCATACTTCATTGTATATTTGTAAATCCTCTAACAAGGTGGATCTAGCAATCCTACTTGCTCCTAACAGGGAAGATCATTAGAAGTGATCATTGTAAGCCTTAATCGGCCAACTTTATACTACAGTATTGAAGTTTTGTGGGCATCATCCCCACCCTAGTTTTACTTTCTAATTGGAAGGTTTCTGGGTCACCAAATCTATGTGTTCATGTGCTATAAATGTTTATCTTTTCATGCATACAGTAGATTAGATGGATGAATGATGAATATGTTATTATGCAGAATTGGTTTAAAGTTTTAGAGTTACTAATTCACCCCTCCCCTCTCAGTAACCTTGTTAGTCTTGATTATTTCCAATACCTATGGGTTATGCACTTTATTCAATATTTCTAAGGGAGTAAAGGAGACATGAGAGAAGAATTCAAGGAATTTGAAATTTAGTTTTGATGACTAAATTGCATGCATATCAGCCTAATACAAAGTTAAAGAATCCAAATTTTGACTTATATATAGACTTTGACAACTTTATCATTAATGTCAAAAGGGGAGTAATATAGGAAAATTGTATAAAATATAGTATAAGGGGAAGTAATAGATATGATGTATGTAGAAAGGGAGAGTAGTAAATATGTGAAGTATTGTAATAGGAGATATAAGAAGAGAGATGGTTATAAATTTAATGATCCACAAAAATTTGAACTTTTGTAAGTTTTGCAAAGGCCAAGTTTTTTAAAAGTCTTTGAACAACATTTTTGGACTTAGCTGGAATAGTATTAGAGTTATCTTTTATGGAAACATATCTTTGTGTAAAGAAGATACTATGTACAAATATAAATTCCAAAATTAGACTTGAAAATTGTCTAAGTAGTAGTTAGCTATCTAGCAAAATAGAGATAGTTTTGATGTTCATGAATGAAAAAGTTGTGATTGGTATGTGCAAAGTTGGGTACAAATAGTACACAGTGTCAGGATGACCCAGTAAGTCCACAAGTCAATATGATTAGTATGGAATGATTTATGGATTAAACACCAGTAACGGTAGTATATAGAAAAAAATAGAGTATAATAGAAAAGTGTGAATTATGGTTTAAGGTATTATTTTATTTACAAAATAATTAATTGAATAATTAGGGATGATATCCTTGATGTTAAGCTTAAGAGAGAAAGAATTAATTTTATATTTTTCCAAGCATGTGAATGCTTGAAGACCAATCAAATAGTTTTACAAAAAGTAAAGGTATAAAGGAAAAATTATTATATGAAAAGTTATGTGTTTTTGATCTTAGATTGGTTTTGACAAGTGATTATCTACACACTTTAGTCATTTACTTAGTTCATGTTCAATAAGTAGTACATGCTGAGCACAACATGTATATAATAGAGCATGTTGAGTCCATATATAGTGAGTGACGAGCCACTCATGTGTCGAGTCACTCAAGTGTTGAGAAGATAGTGTATGCTAAGTAATTCAAGAGCCAAGTAAGTAGTACATCTCAAGAGATACAAATGTTGAGTCAGAGTATAGAGAATAGTATATGTTGAGCATCAAAAACTTCAGATGCTAAGTAAGATAGTTTTGTTTTAGTTTTTTGTAATGGCACAAACAACTATATAAACCATTTTTGAGATGACTTAAAGAATGAATTATGATATTTGGAGATAAGGATTAATCCTAATTTAAAATCTTAATGCATTGCATGCATCCAATCAAAGAAAGGGAAGAATTAAATGTCAAAATGGATGAATCATAGCTGTTGATTGATACCTAACCCAAGTCATCAAAGTCTTCTTAAGGAGGAAAAACCCTAAACTATCTATGTTGTGAAGGAGTAAAGGGAGTAAAGAGAGAAGTTTGCATGCACAAACAGAGAATTCATGGTGAATAAGGAGTTATGATATGAGATTACATTATAGAATAAGTTAAAGGAGAACAAAGGAAAGAAGATAGCATAAAACAAAGAGACATTTGATAAAGAAGGATTGAGAATACATCAGTTTAGAGGTGATTTATCATCAAGAAATCAAGTGCTAACTAAAAGATCATTGGTGAATCATTCTAGCAGGTGAATCAGTTAAATCTATTAATAGAGTAGTCCTAACAGGCTATATTGAAATCCTTTAGTAGGGTACTTACTTAATTGTGATTTGAAGTCCTTTAACAAGGCACACTTCTAACAGGGTGTTGAAATCATTTAACAGGGTTAGACCTAACAATCTTTGTAAGCCTTTAATAGGGTAGATCATGTCTTATGATCAAACATTGTAACCTTCATTGGATACACTTTATTAGTAAAATAGTGAAGATTTGTGGGTGTCATCCCCACTCCAGTTTTACCTTCTCATTAGAGGGTCTTTGGGTAATCATATTTGGTGTCATACATGTGTGAATTTTTACTTGCTTTCATGATTAATAAGTACATGCTTTACATGGTATTTTAGTTTACTTAGTGAATGTATTAGATTGATGTGTGGTGAATGTTTTAAGGGTCAAAGTCTAAACTACTAATTCTCCTCCAACCTTTCAGAAGTTTATCTTTCCTATTGTAATTCCAACAATTGGTATTAGAGCCTAGTTCTCTAAAAGAAAAGCTTTTTAGCTTTGAGGAAAGATCTTGAAAATGGAATTCTACAAGTTGAGAAAGATTATTGAGAATCAGGGAATTGAAATACAACTCATTCTACATCAAATGGATGAAGCAAGAGAAGAACTAAAGAAATATTTTAAGAGAAGGAAGGAAATTTTCATTTAGTAGAATGACACACAATATAAAGAGATAGACACTACTAAACCATTTCCTAATAGAGACACCAATGAATTTGATGTAGCAGTTGCAAATCTAATAGAAAATAATAGAGCCCAAGATAAGGAAATCATAAATCTCAAGTTAGAGCAAGAATCACAAGCCATACTACTATGTGAGGTGACTAAACAAAAAAAGAAAACTATGGAAGACAAAGCACTAATTGAATAAAACAAAATAATTTTGAGCAATAGACTAGAAGAGAAATCATCAGAGCTAACCAAGATTTCCAACATGCAATTGTATACTCTAAGTCAAATGATTAATGCCAACTATGAGTTGAATGCTAAGGACATTGAGATAACAACATTGAAGTTGTAGAATGAGCAATTAAAATGTGACCTAAAAATGGAAACAGAATTTTTTGAGAGTTTTAATAAGCCTAATGAAGCCATCAAATGCTTTTAACAATTATTGAGAACCCCAAAATCCAATAATGATACATCTGGACTGGGATGCACAAGTACTAAATAAAGGAACAACAAAGGTAAGAACTCTAAAACTACTTGTCATAATTTTGGTAAGAAATGACATACTGCTAATGTGTGCAAGAGAAAGACTATAAAGTAGAATATCAAGCATAAGAGCATGGTTCACTACCATAAGTGCAACAAACAAGGACATCAAGAAAATGAATGCAAAACCAAGACCATGCACATAGAAAGATTTGAAGGATATTGTAATAACTATTAGAATTATGGACATAAAGCTTTTGAGTACCCATGTGGTCATCAAATAGGAAAACAAAGCTAAGGAACAATGGAAACTCTTACAATTAGGATTATAATACAAGGTATAGTTATCATTATTGTCAAGAATATGGACATGTTTCTAAAAATTGTATTAGGATACACTTCAAAGGTGACTACAAAAGGTGGTTGAGTCAAACCACATGCTTTAGCTATTTGAAGATTGGTCACATTAGTTGCTACTATCCAACAAGGTTAAACATAGTAATTTGTGAATTTGATAAAGGGAAAGGCAAGGAAAATGTTGAAAATATCAAAGATGAGATGAGAAAGACATGGAAAGAAAAAACATGGTTACAACACATCAAATGGAGAAGGGATCACTTCACCCAATGGGTCAAGTGCTCACATCTCATCAAATTAAGAAATTAAGAGGTATGTGGGACTTATATTTAAATGTTATATCAAACATCAGTTTCAAAAGGACTTAGTACTGAAAATATTATATAAGCATGAATAAAGATGCAAGATGTTATTAGGAATCCAAGAAAATCTTTAATTTTTTCATGTTACTGCCAAGCATGAAATATTTCCTATGACTGTCAAGTGGAATACTAGAAGATGTTAAGCTAACAAACTAGCTAGTTGATGTTGAGATCATAATGGTTTCCAAACAAGTGGAATGATAATGGATGCTAAGTGAGCCTGAAATTAGTTTATGCCTAGCTTACAACTATGTAAGCACTCAACATTTATTGCAGAATTTCAAAGGGTATTTGATCAATTTCAACTCATTTTCCATCATTTCAAAATCAAGAAAGAGCAAGGAAGGTAGAAGGCAATAAAAAAACTCATGCAAAGTGATTGAATTTTTTTTAGTAGTGATTCTACATCATTTTGTTGGATCTTACAAGGTATTTATCAAGTGTCGAGTTATGTTGTTTATATTATCGCAAACCCTAGTTTCACACAATAACATCTAGTTCAAAGAATGTAGAGGGAAGGGAAGTTTTAAATGTTCAACTAGTTAGTAACAAAGTCAAATAATTTATATTCAAAGCCATACTAGGCATTGCTTATAAACAAGACCCCTTCGATGTGTTATCCATGATACCACCAAATGTTTTAATGATGCAAGATATCAAGAAATGCTACAACTATAAAATTGGAAGTGTGGGCAATATGGAGATCAGGAAAACATATGACAAAATTTGTGAGAATGGTGTGTTGAAGGAAGACTTTAAAATTGTAGAAAAGAAAGGGCTAACTCATGCCCTAGATTTCCCAAATGTGTTAAAAAATGAATGGATTAGGATAGTATTGAGAAGGATACATGATAGTTCACTATGGTTAGATAATGGACCCATCAAGATATCCAAAAGGATAATCTACAAAGTAACAGGGTATCCAACCTTAAATTGACCTAAGACCCTAAGAAGTGACTCAAAAGAGGTTATTGAAAAAAATGATGGGGTTGTATGGAATAAGAGAGGAATGACAATTGATATCATTATAGATCCTTTGATAGACTTTGTAGTAAGGGTTATTTCAGACAAGTTTTACCAATCCAGCATATTGAACAATGTACCTTGTATTGCAGTAGATGTTGGTTATAAAATTGTTAAGAAAGATCACACATATGACAAACTTTGTGAGAATGGTGCATTGAAGGAAGAATTTAAAATTATAGAAAAGAAAGGGTTAACGCGTGCCCTAGATTTCTAAAATGTGTTCAAGATTGAATCAATTAGGATAATATTGATCGGAATACATGATAGTTCACTATGGTTAGATAATGGACCCATCAGGACAACCAAAAGAATAATCCACAAAGTAACAGGGTATCCAACCTTAGATCAACATAAGACCCTAAGAAGTGACTCAAAAGAGGTTATTGAGAAAAATTCTAGAGTTGTATGAAATAAGAGAGGAATGAAAAATGATTTCATTACAAATCCTTTGATAGACTTTGTAGGAAGGGTTATTTCACACAAGTTATACAAATCCAGCAGATTAAATAGTGTTCCCTGTATTGTAGTAGATGTTGGCTATAAAATTGTTAAGAAAGATAACACGTATGATCTTGCAAAATTATAACTACAACAACTAATTGAGAATCTAGGAGCAATAAGGAAGACAAAGAGTGAACAATGTAAATTTGGTTCTATTCCAATATGCATTTTCTTTTATGTTCAAAATACTTTTCTTGCATTTGGTACAGTTGCATGGAAAACCAATAGGTTAGTGGCAATATAGATTGGTGAATTCATTAAACAATTAGGAGAGAACTTTGAGTCAGTTATGACCAGATATTTTGAGGACTTTAAGAAATCAATGAAGAAAAGATTGAGAATACCAATAGCTTTAGTGGAGAAATATTATGATGATATTTTCTTTCTAGTGGATGTTGATTAAACTTTTCTTCAAGTAGCAACACCAAGAGTGAGATGGCTAAGTTCATTATGATATGAAGTCAATGTAGACAAGGTCTCTATAGCTATAACAACTTTACTAGTAGTAGAAGTTGATAAAATGCAAAAGAATTTGGAAACTATGAAATGGCCGAGTCCAAAATCACTATGGAACTGAAGATTGCCTCTGTTATTAAGAAGAAGGAGAAGTTGGTGAAGAAGTTAAAAGCTAAATTTGGTGAAGGTGTTGAGTAGGAAGAAGAAGAAGAGGATGAAGAGGAAGAAGACATCCAAGCACAAGCACCACTTGCATTGATATAAGTAATGGGTGAAGATCAACCAAAGAAAGAGACCAAATTTGCTAAAGTTTTCAAGGGAGAAGAAGCTGAGGAAGCATCTATACCCATCAATCAAAAGAAGAGGAATACTAAGGCACAACCTATGAAAAAATCTAGGAAGGTTGCCAAGCTGAGTCAGCACAAATCTATAGCACCTACCACAAGGGCTAGTGCATGTGTCATTGAACTAAACAAAAAAAAAAAGAAAAAACCTATAGAATAGGGAGGTGAACTGTAGAAAAGACCAAGGAGAAAGTACATTGCATAAGCTGAATCTAATGAGGAGAAAATAGAATCAGATGACAATAGCCAATTCAAAGTGGCGAGTCACAATCCTCTATCTAACTAAGAAAATCTATGTGAAAATATTAAGAATAGTGAAAATTTATCAAGATTTTCACATGTTGATTTTGATAATCTTGGTAAAGTTGAGAAAAATCAAGTGGAGGAAGCTATATATGCCATGATGGAAAATTTTAAGAAAACCCCACTAGAAATTGCCAACTCAATACCTAAAAGTTTATATGAGAGAATTGAGTAGAAATGGCACTATTGCTTGAACCTAGAAAGACAAATTAGGGAGAGTTCACTTGCACAAGTCATGCCTAAACTCAATAAGGAAAAAATTTCTAAGGCTATGAAGAGATATGTAGTTAGGTTTGTACCTAAACATAGAGCCTTTAGAATATTGCAAAATAATATTGAAGATGTAGTTTAGAAGTCTACTCAGATGTGGAAAGTAACATGTAGATAAGCAACAATAAAGGTAGTTGAACAAGAGCCCATTTAGGTGAAAGATGATGAAGAAACTATTGAGGGATATACAAAAATGAAAATAGATGACAAGGCAACAACTAAGGCAAAAGAGTAAGAAGAAAAAAGTGTACAACATACACAATTGCCTAATATCACCCCTCAACATGTAACAAATGTAAGTACTAAAATAAAAACAATAAAGAATGCATCTAATGTCATAGCTTAGAACATAAATCCCCTAATAGAGGAATATTTGAAGAAGATACTTGATCAGTCTACACTATAGGAAACATTATATGATAATCCTATTTTGGTGAGTCTAGATGAGATACAGAAAATAATGACTGAAACTACAAGAGAAGAGGTGAATACATAAGAACCACATACCATTAACCCTCAAGTAACTCATGTAAAACCTTTGGATAAAGTACCTAAAGCTACATCATAAAAGTTGATAAATTGAAAAGGTTGATACAATTAAAGTAGATAAAGTGGAAACCTAGGCTACTATTGAAGAACAGAGTCAAACAGGTTAGATAGACTTATCTGCACCTCCAACACAAGCACAAGGTGCAAGTCAAAATATTGTGGTAGAATAGAACAAGCTTGAAGAGACTGAGTTGACACCAAAGGTGAAGGAGCAAGTAACAATTCAAGCCCTGGTAACTTTACCAAAATTTGGCACTCCTTCAAATCACACTCTTGAGAAGCTGAGCACAGATGTAACATTGTTGCAAATCATAGTGTCAAATCTAAGCTCATCAAATGATGAGGAAGTAATGCATTATGAAGATGTAAACCTTGATGAAGAGATTGTGTTACCAAAGTATGACTTTGAAAAAATGACAATTGAGCAGATGGGTGTATTTTAAGGAGCCCTAGCAAGAAAAAGAAGACAAGAACTGCTCAGAAAGGAGCATAGGTAAAAGAAAGCATTATAAGATATCAAAGACATATTTTTAAATGCATTTAGCTTGCCTACTCTAGATGAGACCAAGCCACTAATTGAAGAAATGAAAAATATAGTGGATAAGGTTAGTGATGTAGACCTAGACACAAATCCAAAACTATTAGAATGCTTAGAAAAGAAATTCCAAAGCAAAGTAAATGAGAAAATATCAATTGACATAGAACTCACACAAGTTAAATTGGCAAAAAAGGTAGAAAGTGTGAAGAAGGTACTTGAGAATACCTTCTCATTGTAGACAAAAATTGTGCAATCCAACACTCTTAACACAAGAGACAAGAAGTCATATTTTGAGTTTGGAAAGTTAGTTTAATGCAACAGATGCAAAACTACCAATGACACCAGCTCAAAGTGAGAAGAACTTTAGTACTTTGCTACAAACCTAGAGTCAGTTAGATTCATTGTCAGTAGATGAAGCTAATATCCAAACAACATGAACCCCACACATGAAGATTTTTCACAAGAAATTAGGCTATGTTGAAACGCTTATGAAGAAATACCCAAATCTTTCAACATTAGATGGCCTAGTCCACCTTGCTACTGAGCTAGCTATCCAAATTAAGTCTTTCGATGTAGCATTTAAAAATTGGGGTGAAGCTCTCAAGATAATCCTAAATGTCAATAAATTCTTTTTGGAAAAACATACTATTAGTGTATAGCCCATTTGACATAAGTGTCAAAAAGGGGGATAAATAAATAGGGGGAAAAATAAAAAGAGGAGAGATGAGGAAAGGGGGAGAGTAAGAAAAAGGTACAATTTGTTACAAAGATAGAATAAGCTATGAGGGAGCCAACAAAAGTAGAATGAAGTGAAAGAGTGTTAGTTGAGACACATTTACTAAGGAATATATAATTTTGAATATAGAACATACCTATCAACTCAAGGGGAGTTCAAATTTTGAGGTTCAAGTTGTTACGAAATTTTGAAATTTTCAAGTTTTGAATATAAGCCAATAAGAGGTTTTATGCTCATAAGAATAAGTACATTAATGCATGACCAATTGCTTTTGATACTCATATCAAAGGGGGAGATTTTTGATCTCATATCAGTTTTGACAAGTGAGTGTCTACACACTTTAGTCATTTACTTAGTTCATACTAAATAAGTAGTACATGCTAAGTACAACATGTATATAATAGAGCATGTTGAGTCCATAGTGAGTGTCAAGCCACTCATGTGTCAAGTTACTCAAGTTTCAATCATATAGTGTATGCCAAGTAATTCAAGAGCTAAGTAAGTAGTGCATGCCAAGTGATATAGATGTTGAGTCAAGGTATAGAGAATAGTATACGTCGAGCATCAGAGACTTTTGATGCCAAGTAAGACAATTCTGTTATAGTTGTTTGTAATAGCACAAACAACTATGTAAACCATTTTTGAGTTGACTTAAAGATTGAATTATGATATTTGGAGATAAGGATGAATCATAATTTGAAATCCTAATGCATTGCATGCAATCAATCCAAAAAAGGGAAGAATTAAGTGGAAAAATGATGAATCACTACCATTGATCCATACCTAATGCTAAGTCACCAAAGTCTTCTTGATGCAGGAGCATCCAGAGGTATAAGGGCAATCCTACGTCACCCAAAAAAAAATGTACTTAGACTTAGTTTCTGTTTCATGTCTTTTCATTTTTGGATATCCATTTGGGTCAAATAAAGGTTCCAACTCTCACAGTTCAGCTATCAGTGTGCTAGAAAATCCTGAAAAAATAGGAGCACACAATTTGGCCATCATTTTGGTGACCTAGATGGTGAAAATTGGCTAGATGAATGTAATTGTGATTTAGAGCATTCCAAAAAAAGAATAAGGTCAAAACACCCCATGGTTTGAAAGTTATTACAGTTTTTTGGGTTTTGGAGACCTCCTAAGAATGCTTCAAAGTTAGGTTAGGGGCATTAAATGACCTTGAAAAGGGCTGAAAAATGGGGGATGAGCAAAGCTCATCCTTAGGGCTATAGAACACTTTGAGAGCTTTCTGAAAATGTAAACGGTTCGTCAATCGGAGCTACAGTTCAAAAGTTATGCCTCCCGAAAGTTTGGTTACCGTTTCTAGATTCTTCTAGATTTGCACTGACTTCTAACGCAGCTTCTGGAACCTTCTATTTGGTTAGTGGATGCCTACTAGAACTTTCTAGAATGTACTCCTAGTCCTTAACCCTCCGGGGTCTATTTAAGGAGATTTTTGGCATTGTAAAAGGCAGTTCGGAGGGGAGTTTGAGAGGAGGTACTGAAAGGAAAAATTATCTCCAGATTTATGCTATTGTAAGCCCTTAGGGCATGTCTTGAAGTTTATTTTCTCTGTACTATTTGTACTAGCTTATTTTCTTAGTTAATACAATTTCCCTTTTCTATTGTGTCCATTATGTTCTTGGGTTGTGTCCCCATCAAGTGGTATCAGAGCTGGTTTTCCTGAGTGTGTAGATAGAGCGCCGACTGTGAGGCAGTTTGCACTAGGACTGTATGGTTGTGGAATCAAGTTAGAAGATGCCTCCATGAAGAGAGCATGGTGGAAGGGCCAAAGCTATTAATCCTGAGGAGGTTAGAGCCCTCTAAAGGCAAGTGCAGGCATTGCAAGAGGAGCTTCGTAGAGGAGCAAATGTTACCGCAGGTGACGACAGTGAGGATGACAATGAAGAAGAAGTAATGGAACCAGAAGGGGAATTTGATGGGGAAGTTCTGAATCATGCAGAGGAAAAGCTTTTTAGGGCCATTACCAAGTTTGGGAAAAGCCCCACAATTGAAGTGGGTGTATTTTCAGGAAATCTAAAACCAGATGAGTTGATCGATTGGATCAATGAACTGGAAGAATACTTTGAGTATGAGGATATTAGGGACCCAGATAGGGTTAAGTTTGCAAAGGCCAAACTAAAAGGCCATCCCAAAATCTGGTGGCAAGAGGTCCAATTGGAAAGAAATAGAAGAGGAAAGGAGAAGATCACAAGATGGGATCGTATGGTGGACAAATTGAAGAAGTAGTTCATTCCAGCTTGATTTATTTAAGAAGATGCATGGGTTAAAGCAAGCAGGAAGATCAGTCCAAGAATATACAGAGGAATTTTACTGACTCTTGATTAGAGCAGCACATGCAGAAGCAAATAAGGAGAAGGTTGCTCATTATATTAGTGGGTTGTGACCTAGCATCCAAGAGGAATTAAGTCTAGTAAGAATGACCAGTGTTGAAGAGGCATACCAGTTTTCCCTACGAGTTGAAGAGAAGTTGAATAAAAGGTTTGAAGGAAGACAAAGAGGGCACGATCAAGGAGGAAGGGGAAGTGGTAGATCATCTGGAGGCTGCAATGAAACCCAAAAAAAAAATGAATATGTGGGTACTAGCAGGAACCAGAGGAATGAGGGTTTCAACCGCTCCCATGATCAAGACTTTGGAAATTAGAGAGGAAGAGGTAGAGGACATGGACAAGGAAGAGGAGGCTTTCGTGGTACCTATGTCAATTGCAATGAAGAAGGTCATCATGCCTTTGAATGCCCTCAATGACAAGGAAGGATAGATAGGAGAGCTAAGGGCCAAGCTAGGGTTGCTCATGTGGATGAGGATGCACAATCATCACATTCAGAGGATGCAGAAAGAGGAGAGACCTTGGTATATGAAAGAGTCTTACTAAGTGGTGAGATTGAACCAGGACAATGGAGGATTTTTTTTCGTACCAGATGCAAGTGTGAGGATAAATGTTGTGACGTTATCATTGATGGTGGTAGCACTGATAACTTGGTATCAGAAGAGATGGTCTCTAAGCTGAAGCTCAAGAGGGAGAAACATCCCCAGCCCTATCGGATTGCTTGGGTAAAAGATGATCATAAGGTCTTGGTAAGTGAACAATGTTTAGTAAAATTCAAAATTGGGAGTTACCATGATGAAGTTTTCTATGATGTTATTTCGATGGATGTTTGCCATCTATTGTTGGGTAGACCATGGCAATTTGATAGACATGCAATACATGATGGACATGCAAACACATACTCTCTGACAAAGGATGGAGTTCACCACAAATTGAAGCCCATGAAAAAGGAAGGGGAAAAGGTATGTAGCAGTGCAAGGATTTTTCTTGTTGATGAAAGGAAGTTTTTAGATGGCGTGAAACATCAGCATATGTGCTATGCTTTGATTCCTAGGAAAGATAAAGAAGGTAGTAGTGAAATACCAGTTGAAGTTTTAGATTTAGTAGGGGAGTTTGGAGATATTATCTCTAATAATGTTTCAGATGGATTGCCACCAGTAAGGCAAATTAGTCATCAGATAGATCTAATTCCAGGAGCTAGTTTTCCTAACAAGGCTGCTCACAGGATGACTCCTACTGAAACAGAGGAGCTAAATAGATAGGTTCAGGAGCTGTTGAGGAAGGGCTTGATTCGAGAGAGCTTGAGTCCATGTGTAGTACCTGCAGTACTCACACCAAAGAAGGATGGAGAGTGGAGGATGTGTACAGATTCTCGAGCTATAAATAGGATCACCATCAAGTACCGGTTCCCTTTGCCAAGGATGGATGATATTATGGACTACTTGAGTGGAGCTCAATACTTCACAAAGATAGATCTGAAGAATGGTTATCACCAGATATGGATTCGAGAAGGAGATGAGTGGAAAATAGCCTTCAAGACCAAGGAGGGTCTTTATGAGTGGTTAGTCATGCCCTTTGGATTGACGAACGCCCCAAGCACCTTCATGCGGCTTGGAAAAATTTGTTATTGTCTATTTGGATGATATTTTAATTTTCAGCAAGACTTTGGAAGAAAATTTATTGCATATTCATAGTGTCCTTGAAAGGCTAAGGGAAGAGAAACTATTAATTAATCTGAAGAAGTGTAACTTTGCAAAAAGGGAGTTAGTCTATTTGGGGTTCATTATATCACCTAAAGGTCTCAAAATGGATCCGGAGAAGGTAAAAGCCATCTTGGAATGGCCTACTCCAAGGTCTGCTATTGAGGTAAGATCATTTCATGGTCTGGTTAGTTTTTACAAGAAGTTTATTAGGAATTTCAGTGGCATATGTGCACCCCTAACTGATACAATAAGAGGGGATAGAAAAGAGTTCAAATGGACTGCAGCAGCTGCGAGAAGTTTTGAATTGCTAAAGAAGAAGGTAACAGAAAAACCTGTGCTATCACTTCCAGATTTTAGAAAAGTTTTCCAGGTGGATTGTGATGCCAATGGCAGCACTATTGGGGCTGTATTAAGCCAAGAAGGTAAGCCTATTTCATATTTTAGTGAAAAATTGAATGATGCAAAGAAGAAGTATTCTATTTATGATCAAGAGTTCTATGCAATAGTTCAGGCCTTAAAGAAATGGAGGCATTATTTATTGCCAAAGGAATTTGTTTTGTATACTGATCATCAGACATTACAGTACCTAAATAGCCAAGGTAAATTGAATCAGAGGCATATGAAGTGGGTAGAGTTCTTGCAGAGCTATAAATTTGTGTTGAAGCATAGAAGTGGAAAATCTAACAGGGTTGCAGATGCACTAAGTAGGAGATAGTTGTTGCTTACAGTAATGCAGGTTGAAGTAGTTGGGTTTGATGAACTCATGAATTTATACCCTGAGGATCCTAATTTTTTTGAAGCATGGAAAGCTTGTAAAGAACCTATTGCTGCAGATAGAACCAAGTGGTTAGACTATTTGATTCAGGATGGCATGTTGTTCAAAGGTAGTCAATTGTGCATTCCAAGGAGTTCCATGAGGGAAAATATGATTAAGGAGAAACATAGTGGAGGGATGGCAGGACATTTTGGTCAAGATAAGACCATTTCCATTCTTAGAGAACATTATTTTTGGCCTCAAATTTCATAGGATGTGAAGAAGTTTGTACAGAGTTGCCAGGTTTGTCAAGTTGCCAAGGGGTTTAGTCACAATACTGCCCTATATCAGCCATTGCTTGTTCCATCAAGGCCATGGGAGGACATAAGTATGGATTTTGTTCTTGGATTGTTGAGGACACAAGGGGGTAATGACTCAGTATTTGTGGTGGTTGATAGGTTCTAGAAAATGGCACATTCCATTCCATGCCACAAAACTCATGATGCTGTCCATATTGCAGACTTGTTTTTCAAAGAGGTGGTAAGACTACATGGTCTTCCAAGGAGCATAGTTTCTGACAAAGATACTAAATTTGTGGGGTATTTCTAGAGGACATTGTGGAAAAAGTCAAGAACCGACTTGAAATTTAGTTCCACGCATCACCCACAAACTGATGGCCAAATAGAAGTGGTAAACAGAAGTCTGGGTAATTTGTTGAGATGTTTAGTTGGGGATAAGCCCAAGGGATGGGATTTGATTCTACCACAGGCAGAGTTTGCTTATAATAACTCTATAAATAGGAGTATTGGAAAATCACCATTCCAAATTGTATATGGGAGTAGCCCAAGGATTGCACCAGAGCTGAGGAAGATAGAACAAGGGGAGAGGACAAGTGTTGAAGCTGAGGAATTTGCTGAACATATCAAGCGTCTACATGAGGAGGTTCAAGCACACATTACCAAGATGAATCAAGAGTATAAAGCTAGGGCTGATCAAAGGAGAAGACATAAGGAATTCCAAGTAGGAGATTTAGTCATGGTGCACTTACGAAAAGAAAGATTTCCAGCCGGTACTTACAACAAGCTGAAAATGAAGAAATTTGGCCCCTGCAAAATTTTGAAGAAACACGACTCAGGAAATGCATATGAAGTGGAGTTTCTAGATGGTATTCAGATTTCTCCCATTTTCAACATTGCAGATTTAAAAGAGTATCATGATGATGGTGCCGATGAGGAGTTGGTGTTAGAGCCATGTCTAATTCCTGCTTCTAAGAAGGAGGAGATAGAAGACATTCTAGATCATCGTGTGGGTAGGAGTACTAGAAACAGGTAGTATGAAGAGTATTTGGTGAAGTGGAAAGGACGACCGATCGAGGACTCAACTTGGATTTCAGAAGCTGAGGTTTCCCATTTGGGATTTCCTCTACCATTTATAAAGTGACAGGGTCACTTTTCAATCTACCCTGGGTGTCTGATGTAGGAGCATCTAGAGGTATAAGGGCAATCCTATGTCACCAAAAAAAAAAATGTACTTAGACTTAGTTTTTGTTTCATGTCTTTTCATTTTTGGATACCCATTTGGGTCAAATAAAGGTTCCAACTCTCACAGTTCAGCTATCAGTGTGCTAGAAAATCCCAAACAAATAGGAGCATGCAATTTGGCCATCATTTTGGTGACCTAGAAGGTGTAAATTGGCCAGATGAATGTAATTGTGATTTAGAGCATTCTAGAAAAAGAATCAGGTCAAAAGGCCCCACGGTTTGAAAGTTATTGCAGTTTTTCAAGTTTTGGAGACCTCCTAAGAATGCTTCAAAGTCAGGTTAAGGGCATTAAATGACCTCAAAAAGGGCCAAAAAATGGGGGACAAGTGAAGCTCGTCCATAGGGATATAGAGCGCTTCGAGAGCTTTTTGAAAATGTAAACAGTTTGTGAATCGAAGCTACGGTTCAAAAGTTATGCCTCCTGAAAGTTTGGTTACCGTTTCTGGATTCTTCTAGATTTGCACTAACTTCTAATGCAGCTTGTGGAACCTTCTATTTGGTCATTGGATGCCTACTAGCACTTTCTAGAATGCACTCCTAGTCCTTAACCCTCTGGGGTCTATTTAAGGAGATTTCTGGCATTATAAAAGGCAGTTCGGAGTGGAGTTTGAGAGGAGGTACTGAAAGGAGAAATTATCTCCAGATTTATGCTATTGTAAGCCCTTAGGGCATGTCTTGAAGTTTATTTTCTCTGTACTATTTGTACTAGCTTATTTTCTCAGTTAATACAATTTCCCTTTTCTGTTGTGTCCATTCTATTCTTGGGTTGTGTCCCCATCACTTCTTAAGGAGGACAAACCCTAAACTATCTATGTTGTGAAGAAGGAGTGAAGGGAGTAAAGAGATAAGTTTGCATGCATAAATAGAGCATTAATGGTGACTAAGGAGTTATGATTTGATTACATTGTAGAATCAGTTAAAGGAGAATAGAGGAAAGAAGATAACATACAACAAAGAGACATTTGATCAAGAAGGATTGATAATACATCAGTTTAGAGGTGATATGTCATTAGGAAATCAAGTGCTAACTGCAAAATGATTGCTTAATCATTCTAGGAGGTGAATTGATTAAATACTAACATGTTGAGTAGTCCTAACATGTTGTATTGAAATCCTTTAGTAGGGTATTTACTTAAATGTGAGTTTAACTCCTTTAACATGGCACACTTCTAACAAGGTGTTGAAATCCTTTAATAGGGTGAGACCTAACAATCTATGTAAGCCTTTAATAGGGTAGACCTTTCATAAGATAGATAATGTCTCATGATCAAGCATTGTAGCCTTCATTGGATACACTTTATTATTGTAGTAGTAAAGATTTGTGGGTGTCATCCCCACCCCAATTTCACCTTTGCATTAGAGGGTTTGTGGGTAATCATATTTGGTATCATACTTATGTGAATTTTTACTTGCTTTCATGATTTAGAAGTACATGCTTTACATGGTATTTCATTTTACTTAGTGAATGTATGAGATGGATGTGTGGTGAATATTTTAAGAGTCAAAGTTTAAACTACTAATTCACAACCCCCCTCTCAAAAGTTTATTTTTCCTATTGTAATTCCAACATGTGTAAGATGTAAGTGATATGTAAACTCATAAGAAAAACTATATAATGTGAATTCTAATGTATGATCAAAGGTATGCAAAGAGAATTAAAGGAAAGATTAGATATTGAAGATATTAGCATTGTAAAGAGGTTTGTGTATCTATCTCTATTGTATAAAGAACTACATTGTATAATTTCATATTTGGGTAGTGGTCCCATCTTGTATACATTTTGTAATTATATATATCAACTCCTAATAAGGTTGAGGCTTTTATCATGGCCTAGTCCTCTAACAAGGACCAAGAAACTATATGTATGTAATAGACTCCTAAAAGGGTCAACATCTTTAACAAGATACTTTTTTTAGTGGATTAGTTTGTAGGTACCATTCCCACTAGGGTTTTCCCTTGGCTAGGGTTTCCATAGTTAACAAAATATGGTGTTATAATTTCTCCTTGTGTATGGTTATTCTTACTATTTAGCATTAATATTTTACTTACATATGCATGTTATAAAGTAATTAACAATATCTACTTTTGGGAAAAAGTTTATAGAATATTGATTCAACCCCCCCTAGTATTCCCTATTTCTAACAAATAAATTATAGGATGCCCAAAGAATCACCCTTCATTGGATTTTAGGATATGATTTGAATTTTGTTGGAGGACATGCATCATTTCTAACTAACTAAGTGTTATTTACTTGTAGTTCATTCTCCTTAGATGTAAATGCACTTGATGTCATTATCTTGACTTGGGGTATGAGAAAAGTCTTCTACATAGCTCAACCTCAATAATCTATTCACAGATCACTCTTGTAGCTGAAAGTATAAAATATAATCCAAATAAAACTTTCTCAAAAGTTCAAGAAATTCATTAGCACTTTTCACTCTCTGAAAAATCAAATACATGGTGCATAAAATGACTTGCAAAATTTTCTATATAGTTCATAAATTCAAATTTAGGGCCTCATCAATACTTTGTACGCATAGTAGGTGAGATATAATTATCTTGGCCAACACAAGATAACTCAATTATCACATTGTAAAACTCCCATTCGATTGGTCAATGCCAAAAGTCATTCATAACATACATTATGGCTTGGCCTCTTTGGAATTTCAAAAATGACACTCGATCATCACCAATTTTTCAACTCAATACCAAAGTGTATTGCTAACTTCAAATCACATAATTGTCCTTATGCATCTAATATCATGTTTATTTGGATTTTTTTCAAACAATATTAGGATTAGATGTATGATTTATCAAATTAAAGATAGTTCCATACATAACTCTTTTCTTAGTTTGAGGTGGGGGAATCAACCAATCCATTGGATTGGTTGATCATACTTTCACCATTTGAACTATTCTCTCCTTAAATTTTATTTTTCCATGTTTAATTCATTTGACTCCTTATTTAGTATTGACCTTTTCCTTTCTATTATTTGTCATGTCCCCTTTTCAAATAATTAAAAAATAATAATCTTTGCTAAGACAGGCAGGCCCAAGAAAGTGAAGTTTCGGAAAAAGAGAGTTAATCTTTGGAAACCGTTGGACTAATAAATGATAATTATTATTAAAATATGTTTCATTAACCTCTCTTGGACGTGAGTTACAGTTATTCCCTTTTTAAAGAGGTTTGGAGGCATTTTGGGGGGATTCCAGACTTGATTTTCACTCATTCTTTGTTATTCTTCAGAGGCTGCCAAACCTGTGGAGAAGGAGACCCAAGAACGGGAGTTTGCAGGTTTCCAGGGAGACCCAAGAACGGGAGTTTGCAGGTTTCCAGGAAGGCTAAGGATGGGAGTTTGAAGCCATTCCATGTGCATGCTCATACAGAGTTTGCCTTTGTGCTGAACAGTGCAGATTTGTGAGTTTCCGGGTGTATTTTGTAAGAGTTTGGTGTTTCCGGTTGAGTATTTCATATCAGTTTTGGTTGCTGCTGTATTTTATACTTTAAGCTGTTAAAATAGAGCTGAATATATATATTGGGACGTGATTAAACTTCTGAGATAGATTATTAGTGTTCTTGTGGTGTTTCCGAGCATATTTTGTGCTATTTCGGGAGCCCGATGAGCATAGTTTTGGTCCTACATTTTCGAGCTGTTGTGTAAAGGCTATATGGATCTGGAAATATCAATTTGTAGGCTATTATGCTGCTGAAAGTTCTGTAAAAATTTCCATTTTCAGATTCATTAATAATTTGTGAAGTTGTGAAGCTTTTAGCACTATTTTCAACATACCCGATTTGGGGTTTCTTAAGGAATTTGGTGGATCTTTGTGATAGCAGTTGTTTGATTTTAAAGATCTGATTAGAGGTTGGAAATATCATGAAAAATCAGAAAAGGGACATTTCAGTGGTATCAGAGCCATGATCTTGCCAGCCTGAGGGTTTGTAGAAGTTGCAGGTCAGTTTTGACAACTACCCAGATCTTGCATGTTAGTTTTGATAACTACCCAGATCTTGCATGTCAGTTTTGATAACTACCCAAATCTTGCATGTCAAAATTTATGGTTGCATTCTACTTCTAATCATATGCATGTTAGTTCTTGGTGAATTTGGTGGTTGCATGTTGCTTCTAATCAGTTGCATGTCAAAATTTATGGTTGCATGCAACTAAGTGAAAGAGAAAAAAGATATTTGCAGCGAGAAAAGAATAAAGAAATTTTGATCAAACCTCCAGTTGAAAGTAAAAGTACAAAATCCAAGGAAGGGAAAAGTATGGCTGATCCAGATAAGATGGCAAAGAAATTCTTCCAAGACATCCAAAATACTCAGAAGCAAATAGTGGATAGTTTGGCAAAAACTAGAGAGGCTTTGCGAATATTGACAGAAAAACTACAAGGAGTTGCATCTATTAATGAGAAAGGGAGCACTTCAGAGGAGCCAAGAAATCTGAAATCCACACCATCTAAATCAACCAAAACTATTTTCTTGCCTGCAGATGAGCCACCAGTACCAAATCCAGCCATTAATCCTATGGAAGAGGTTACAGGTAACTTGATTACATTAAGAGCTACTTATAATGGCTTAGATGATGACTTTCGTAGTTCAGTTCCTTTTAGAGAATATGTGGATATGATGAACACTTTGATGCCCAAGAAAGAGTATAGAAGGGAGCATGACATAAGTGGAAGAGAGCTCAAAAATAAAATAAGCAAGTTTATAGCACCTACTTTTGATGGAACAAATAAAATTTCAGCTAGAGCATGGCTACAAAAATTACAGACCTTCTTCACACTTAACCCCATGAAGGAGAGTGATGTTGTTCAAATTGCAAGTCTACACTTGGAAGATGCAGCCTATGATTGGTGGTATCATGGAATGACTACTCAAGGTCATGATCAGGTAACTACATTTGATGATTTTAGTCAAAGAGTGATAGATAGATTTGACCTCAAGGATGATGATTATGAGGATGTTGTTGTGCATGATGGTGAGATACCTAGTGTAGATGAGCAGACATTGAGCATTCATGACTTTTTTGAGAGAGAGTACCAGGCACAGTTAGATGCTTCGTCACATGAGGTTGAGGCTAGTAGTACTTCACATGATTTATCCCGCCAGCTGAAGGTGTGTGAAGACAGTATTGTCACTACATTATCTCATCATGACAGGTATGTGGAGTTAGTTGGTATTGGTCATATTACTCAAGTCAGGATTTTTCTTGAGTTACCAGCCAATTCTAGTTTATGGATATGGACTCGAGATTGTTATATTGGCATTTGGGATTCAGTTGGCTGGAGATCTTTAACACTTTTTGGTAGCAGTGTTTGTTTGGGTGCTATCATGGATTTGATTAGCAGATTACATGGTGTTGTCTTTTCTTGTGCTAGTATCTTGTCTGATGTTGGTATTAGTTTTTATACACCAATGTTGGGCTTTGTTCATATATCCAGTCGGCCATACTTGCTGGAATGTGTTGATGATATTTCATATTTGGCAGTGTGTATAGATGAGTCCCAGGATCACATTGGCATTGATGACATCCAGAAGGATGCAATGGGCAGTTTTGAAGACTTAGTTTCCTTGGGTATAGAGGAGTTGGACAGCAATGCTAATGTTTTTGATACTCCGTATGTTGATATGAGCTTTAGATTTGATTCACAGGATATGGATGGTAATACTCTAGAGACTAGTAACTTTGAGGACACTCCTTCAGACAGTGCATCAGAGGAGGTTTGTAGGAGACAGTCAAGCCAGTGCCATCATTTGTCTAATCAGTTGAGAGTTAGTGACCAAGACATTTCTATCACTTGCCAACATTTTGATGCTGCTCGTCAGTTGTTAGCAGTTTATGGATGGGGTTCTCCTACTAGTGATGAGCAGGGAGGAAGTTATCTTTCCTTGACAGAGATCCACTCTTTATGGGAGGCTATTCGGATTTTGAGACAGAATTATATGTAGTTGGTAGCCGACAGAGATTATCTTATGGAGTGGGGCAGTACAGCATGTGATGCATTGTTGGCCAAGGAAGATGAGGTGAGTGATCTTACTGAGCATCTTGAGGTGACTTCTGAGATTCTTGAGAGTACACAATTGGCTCTCAAGGAGTCACAGTTTCATTTGGCTAAGGTGACCATGGAGTTAGAGCGACTACAGTCTTCACCTGATTCTATACAGTCACAAGCTATGGTGTTTGGTGATCCGAGGATGTCCATGGCCGAGATTGTTAGAGACAGTGGAGATGGGGATGCATCCATCCTTGATACTAACATTGGCATATCAGGTTCATTCCCACTAGAGTCAGGTTCAATTGAGTTGGGTGCTGTAGCAGATTTTTGTGGTGTGCCTGACATGGTGGTGACCTCTAGTACTAATGGCACGAAGACTAGAGAAGTTGTATCAAAGACCATGTGTGATGTTGGTCAGCTGATAGTTGGCATGGTTCCTACTAGTAATACTACTCCCTTCGTAATGTCTTCAGAGGTAGTAGTCAGTTCCAACTTGGTTAATGATCGATTACAGTTAGTTACATCTGGATTGCAGTCTAAGCCACTAACTGAGATTGGTGCATTCTATCGGCATTACACTGTGAGGTTGATAATACATGACTTAGAGCAAGATTTTTGGAGTGATGCTTTAGCAGGGTATGTACATCAGTTAGCATTTGATCCCTGTGCTGAGGAGTTGATGGCAGACAAATTTGGTTTGGATTCCATTTCTTACTCGTTATCTTGTAATGTCTTTTCACCATCAGCAGTGTATGGGAGTTATGGTTATGAGATAGTGGCCGATGATTTGCAGAGTTGTGTTGACTGTAGGAGTTGTACAGTGTGTGGATTCTCCATACTTGGTATAGTTTCATTCGAGAGGGTTCACCATTGTTGCAGAGTTGGATTGTACATTCCATATAGGCCAGTGGGATGCGTTGATGGTATTTACTATGTTGGTAGTTTGATTTGTCCACTTTACTTGGGTTCTGATGTTCTAAGAGTTTATGCCTCATGGGTTTTTGATTGTGGTAATGGTGATTTTGGAGTTTGGTTGAGCTATAATTGCCAGTTTGATTATGGATTCCTCTTGGTCATATTGCAGAGGATCTTGCAGGAGTCTGTGTTAATTGGTAGTAGTATAGTTCATGACTACATTTGGGATCCAGGAGGATTGATTGGTTTATTGTTCAACCATTGCTTGAGGACAAGCAATGTTTGGGAGGGGAGGACTTGTCATGTCCCCTTTTCAAATAATTAAAAAATAATAATCTTTGCTAAGACAGGCAGGCCCAAGAAAGTGAAGTTTCGGAAAAAGAGAGTTAATCTTTGGAAACCGTTGGACTAATAAATGATAATTATTATTAAAATATGTTTCATTAACCTCTCTTGGACGTGAGTTACAGTTATTCCCTTTTTAAAGAGGTTTGGAGGCATTTTGGGGGGATTCCAGACTTGATTTTCACTCATTCTTTGTTATTCTTCAGAGGCTGCCAAACCTGTGGAGAAGGAGACCCAAGAACGGGAGTTTGCAGGTTTCCAGGGAGACCCAAGAACGGGAGTTTGCAGGTTTCCAGGAAGGCTAAGGACGGGAGTTTGAAGCCATTCCATGTGCATGCTCATACAGAGTTTGCCTTTGTGCTGAACAGTGCAGATTTGTGAGTTTCCGGGTGTATTTTTGTAAGAGTTTGGTGTTTCCGGTTGAGTATTTCATATCAGTTTTGGTTGCTGCTGTATTTTATACTTTAAGCTGTTAAAATAGAGCTGAATATATATATTGGGACGTGATTAAACTTCTGAGATAGATTATTAGTGTTCTTGTGGTGTTTCCGAGCATATTTTGTGCTATTTCGGGAGCCCGATGAGCATAGTTTTGGTCCTACATTTTCGAGCTGTTGTGTAAAGGCTATATGGATCTGGAAATATCAATTTGTAGGCTGTTATGCTGCTGAAAGTTCTGTAAAAATTTCCATTTTCAGATTCATTAATAATTTGTGAAGTTGTGAAGCTTTTAGCACTATTTTCAACATACCCGATTTGGGGTTTCTTAAGGAATTTGGTGGATCTTTGTGATAGCAGTTGTTTGATTTTAAAGATCTGATTAGAGGTTGGAAATATCATGAAAAATCAGAAAAGGGACATTTCATTATTCTCATCAACATTAGGTATTAATGCTTAGTTCATGTAGTCTTTTCTTAGGTGACCGAACTTCTAACAATGAAAACATACTAGTCTAAAATTCCTCTAGTTTCCTATTTTTCCTTTGAGATGTAACCTAGAACAAATTTCTACAATGTATCCATACCTTGTAAAAAATTAACAATTTACCCAAGTATATGTAATACCAATTTATAATATTACCTTGCCTAGCTACTTCTCCTTGACCTTTAGGTATCTAGTTGTTCTTTTCTTTAGATTTGCAATCTTGTGTCTTATGACCATATTTATGACATGTGTGAAAATATCCTTCAAATTTAGATGTAGCTTGTGTCTTACTAACCTTTGATCTAGATTCATGACTCAATGTCCATTCTTGTTGCATTTGAAGAAATTATCATTGAATTTGGGTATACTATTTGACGTTAAAAAATTTCTATTGTAGACATTATTTGGATGGCCTAGTTTTCCATAGTGGTAGCATATTGGCTTCTTGTTCTTGGCATTACTTTGTTGTCCTTGCTTTGATGATTCTTTGCGCTTGGCACCTGATAGGGACTTGACATAGCCTAGTCTAGAAGTGTCATGAGGTCTCCTTGGTGTATTCATCTATTCATTAAGTAATCTCATATCCTCTTTAGGCTTGTTCAACCTTGCAATGAATTAATTTTCAGATTTCAACTCATTCTTTAATTTATCATTTTCTATTTTCAGATTTGCAATCTCCAACTCCTTTCTAACAATCTCATGATTTACACTTAGTAATTTATTATTATTGTGATATTGCTATTAGGATTTAACTATGTGATTTTTGAGTCAAACTCATTGACCCATGTTTCATGAGTAGTGATTCAAAATGAATACATCTCTCATGAGAATAAAAAAAACACTTAGCACTCATTGGATCTAGGTAATACTCACAAGGGTGAAGCACCAGGACTTCTTGGGAGGTCACCCATCCCAGTACTACTCTAGCATGAGCATGCTTAACCACAAAGTTTTCTCCATAGTTAAACCCAAAATTTGCAACCCCATTTGAAAAACCTTCACAAATTTTTGTGGCTTATGAACCATTCATTAGAAATCCCCTTAAGCTCATCAATTGATAAGTAGGAGATAATTTCCACAGCAAGTCAAATTGTGATATTGTTATTAGGATTTAACTGTGTGATTTTTGAGTCAAACTCATTGACCCATGTTTCATGAGTAGTGATTCAACATGAATCCATCTCTCATGAGAATAAAGAAAACACTTAGCACTCATTAGATCTAGGTGATGCTGATAGGGGTGAAGCACTGAGACTTCCTGGGAGGTCACCCATCCTAGTACTATTCCAGCTTGAGCATGCTTAACTATGGAGTTTCCCCCAAAGCTTGCAACCCCATTTGAAAAACCTTCACCAAGTGTTTTTTATTGTGAACCATTCACTAAAAATCCCCTTAAGCTCATCAATTGATAAGTAGGAGATAATTTCCATAGCAAGTCAAATTGTGATATTGTTATTAGGATTTAATTGTGTGATTTTTGAGTCAAACTCGTTGACCCATGTTTCATGAGTATTGATTCAACATGAATCCATCTCTCAAGAGAATAAATGAAATAATTATGACTCATTGGATATAGGTGATACTCACAAGCCTGAAGCATTGGGACTTCGTGGGAGGTCACCAATCCCAGTACTACTCCAGCTTGAGTGTGCTTAATTACAAAATTTCCTTCATGGTTAGACACAAAGCTTGCAACCCAATTCGCAAAACCTTCACTAGGTATTGTGCCCTATGAACCATTCATTAAAAATCCCCTTAAGCTTTTCAAGTGATAAGTAGGAGATAATCTTCACAACAAGTCAAATGTGATATCGGTATTAGGATTTAACTGTGTGATTTTTTAGTCAAACTCATTGACCCATTTTTCATGAGTAGTGATTCAACATGAATCCATCTCTCATGAGAATTAAAAAATACTTAAGCACTCATTGGCTCTAGGTGATGCTCACAAGGGTGATGCATCGGGACTTCCCAAGAGGTCACCCATCCCAGTACTACTCCAGCCTGAGTGCGCTTAACTATGGAGTTTCCACTATGGTTAAACCAAAAGCTTGCAACCCCATTTGGAAAACTTTCACCCAAAATTATGCCTTATGAACCATTCACTAGAAAGCCCCTTAAGCTCATCAATTGATAAGTAGGAGATAATTTCCATAGTAAGTCAAATTGTGATATTGCTATCAGGATTTAACTATGTGATTTTTGAGTCAAACTCATTGACCTATGTTTCATGAGTAGTCTCAAGAAGTCCCATTGCTTCACTCTTGTGAGAATCACCTAGATCCAATGAGTGCTAACTATTTTTTTTATTCTCATGTGACTTGGATTCATGTTGAATCACTACTCATGGAACATGGGTCAATGAGTTTGACTCAAAAATCACACAGTTAAATCCTAATAGCAATATCATAATTTGACTTGCTATGGAAATTATCTCCTACTTATCAATTGATGAGATTAATGGGATTTCTAATGAGTGGTTCATAAGGCACAACACTTGGTGAAATTTTTGTAAATGGAGTTGCAAGCTTTGGGTTTAACCATGGAGGAAACTTTGTAGTTAAGTACACTTAGGCTAGAGTACTACTGGGATGGGTGACCTCCTAGGAAGTCCTAATGCTTCAGCCTTGTGAGCGTCATCTAGATCCAATGAGTGCTAAGTTTTTTTTTTTATTCTCATGAGAGATGGATTCATGTTGAATCACTACTCATAAAACATGGGTCAATGAGACTGACCAAAAAATCACATAGTTAAATCCTAATAGCAATATCACATTTTGACTTGCTATGGAGATTATCTCCTACTTATCACTTGATGAGCTTAAGGGGCTTTCTAATGAATGGTTCATAAGGCACACCACCTAGTGAAGGTTTTTCAAAATGGGGTTGCAAGCTTTGGGTTTAACCATGGAGGAAACTCCATAGTTAAGCATGCACAAGCTGGAGTAGTACTAGGATGGGTGACCTCCCAAGAAGTCTTGGTGCTTTACCCTTGTGAACATCACCTAGATCCAATGAGTTCTAAGCATTTCATTTATTCTCATGAGAGATGGATTCATGTTGAGTCACTATTCATAAAACATGGGTCAATGAGTTTGACTCAAAAATCACATAGTTAAATCCTGATATCAATATCACAATTTGACTTGCTATGGAAATTATCTCCTACTTATCAATAGATGAGCTTAAGGGGATTTATATTGAATGGTTAATAAGTCACAACACTTGGTGAAGGTTTTTCAAATGGAGTTGCAAGCTATGGGTTTAACAATGGAGGAAACTCTGTAGTAAAACACACTCATGCTTGAGTAGTACTGGGATGGGTGACCTCCCAGGAAGTCCTGGTGTTTCACCCTTGTGAGCATCACCTAGATATAATTAGTGCTAAGTGTTTCATTTATTCTCATGAGAGACAGATTCATGTTTAATCACTACTCATAAAACATGGGTCAATGACTTTGCCCCAAAAATCACACAGTTAAATCCCGATAGCAATATCACAATTTGACTTGCTTTGGAAATTATCTCCTACTTATCAATAGATGAGCTTAAGGGGATTTCTAATGAATGGTTCATAAGGCACAACACTTGGTTAAGGTTTTTCAAATAGGGTAGCAAGCTTTGGGTTTAACCATAGAGGAAACTCCATAGTTAAGTGTGCTCGGGCTGGAGTAGTACTAGGATGGGTGACCTCCTGAGAAGTCCCAGTGCTTCACCCTTGTGAGCATCACCTAGATACAATGAGTGCTAAGTGTTTTGTTTATTTTCATGAGAGATGGATTCATTTTGAATCACTACTCATGAAACATGGTTCAATGATTTTGACTCAAATATCACACAGTTAAATCCTAATAGCAATATCACAATTTGATTTGCTATGGAAATTATCTCCTACTTATCAATTGATGAACTTAAGGAGATTTATAATGAGTGGTTCATAAGGCACAACACTTGGTGAAGGTTTTGCAAATGGGGTTTCAAGCTTTTGGTTTAACCATGGAGGAAACTTTGTAGTTAAGCGCACTCAGGCTAGAGTAGTACTAGGATGGGTAACCTCTTGAGAAGTCACGGTGCTGCACCCTTGTAAGCATCACCTAGATCCAATGAGTGCTAAGTGTTTCTTTTATTCTCATGAGAGATGGATTCATTTTGAATCACTACTCATGAAAGATGGGTCAATGATTTTGACTCAAAAATCTCATACTTAAATCTTGATAGCAATATTACAATTTGACTTGCTATGGAAATTATCTCCTACTTATCAATTTATTTTTAGTTAGACTCTATAACTCTTTGATTCTTTCATTGGTCTTGTGACCATCTATCTTTTATCTCCATTTTACATTTCTTTATCTTCTAAACTCTTTGCTCTATCTTCCTCATCTTTCTTCTATTATTCAATAACTTTACATAGTCTTACTTCTTGTATCTCACGTTATATTTTTAGTGTTCTTACTTCTTAATTAAAAATGTTGTTCTTCTCCAACAGATCTACTATTGTTGCATCAAATTCACTAAAACTATCTTCATCAAATAATTCTTCACTAATTTCTTCTTTTTATTCAGTGTCATTTTGTTGAATTCCCATATATTTCCTTCTCTTCGAGGATCTCCAAAATGCCTCCTTTCTAGTCTCAACTTGTTTATATGCAATTTAAACATCAATCTTCTCATTTTCAATGATCTTTCCTAATTTTTAGGTTTCCATTTTCAAGATCTTTAACTCTCAAGTTGTTAGACTTTGACCAAGAGTGCACTACTTTGATACCAATTGTTGGAAATCTAATAGGGAAAGTAAGATACTGAGAGAGGGGTAAATTGAGATCTATAAAACTTTAATACTTCAAACATGAACCATAGTTTATATCTGAATCAAAAACCTTCACTAAACCTTAACCTTATATGAAAGCAATCACACACTATAATATAATATCATATCTAACATCTAATGGCATGGAAAAAACTCAAAAACACAAAAAACTGTGACATAAAGATTTGGTAAAGAAAAATCCGTCCATGCTGAAGGTAAAACTATGGTGGGGATGATACCCAAAATATTTTCACTACTGTACAACAATAAAGTGTGCCTATTAAGGCTATAATGTTTGATCACTTCTGAGGATCTTCCCTATGAGGGATCTATCCTATTAAGGGCTTACAAGGTTGTTAGATCTAACTTTATAAAAGGATTTTACATCACAACTAAGTGAGTACTATGTTAGCATATTTACATAGGTCTATTGGAACCAATCTATTAAGATATTTTAACCCTAAAACACCTATTAAAATTTATTAATACTTGATCCTTTGGTTTTTACTTCAATACTGATAACAAATCTCCTCTATCTAATTTAATATCACCTCTTTGTGATTGATCTTCAATAACTCTATTCTAAACTATTCACTACACTGCTCTATTGCTTTGCTTGATTTACCTTCAAATTTGCATGCATCTAAAGTGAACTAGGTATAAAAACCTTCTTAAATAGTTGTTTGGTAAAGCTTCTAGGTCATAATCAACAATCTAGATTCATCCCTTTTGTTGCTTAGTCCTTACAATTTTCTAATTGGTTAATCATCATTCATAGAGATTTATGATCATCTATTGGATGCGTAATTAGATCTTTGATATGTAAAACATGCTTCTAGGTCAACAAAAATGTTTTACATTAGATTATGTGCCATTCCAAACAAATATATAAAACTATCTTGCTCGACACATATATCTTACTAGCACTCAATCGAAATTGATTCTTCATGTTGTCCCTTGGCCTTGACTATACTCAGCTTCAATTTTTTTCTTGACCTCTATATCACCCAACTTCTATTGCTTATTGAAAAACTTAGTAACCATTGGAGTAGTTAGTGACCTCTAAATTTCTCGAAACTAACTACTTTTCAATGCTTAACTAAAATATGTATGAGTATTTAACACATTTCTTAGCCTGTATAGGATGGCTTGGTTGCAATGATGATAGACCAACTCTTCCTTGTGAATGACTATGTGTTTGACACTAATAGACAACTTTTCCTTAGGGATAAACATTATTTTTGCATCAATATTTTTAATTTTTACTTCTCTATCATGACTTCCTAGAATAGGTAGGAAGGGAATAAAAGAATATGTTTTCTAGTACATCACATTATACTATTGTTGTTACATGAAAAATTCATGCAAATATTTGATATTATTTTCATGTTTCTAAGAATTCTACTTTATGCTTCAAAGGTGCTCCATCAGATATGGTAGGAAAGGTGTGAGATGCACTTTAATCATATACCTTCATTATACCAGTGAACAACGTTTTCTCCAACTATTAAAATCATTGGAGTAAATATAGGTTATCTTGTAAAACTTTGACCCTTGATTATATATTTTTTAACCATGATAGTTTTTTAAAGCTACTATGAAAAAGATATATTCATTTGGATATTCCAAGAGCTAAAGGATTTTCTAGTGGGAAGCTTTGGTAGTTAAGTTTAATGCAAGTGGAAATTCTCATCATAGTAGAATTGATATATGTCAATCTTGGGGGCCAAGCTTAAACAAAACACACTAATAAGACTTAATGAATATTTTCTTATGTGGTCTTGCCTCTATCTTTGCTTCTATATTTGCTCATATTTTGAAAGACTATGTTTGATGCTTGAATCAATAAATAATGTCCACTTCTCGGTAGGCATTTAGATAGATTTTGAAAGAAAAAACTGAATCAATATTGTTATTTTTTCAAAAGATAACTTCTCCAAAAGACCATGATCATTATTTCTTGTCCTTACCCAATGTTCAATGGTGTTGGGATAAGGTGACTCAATCTTATCATGATTTATTGGTTTTTTATTTATGAATTTTTTGGAAAGGTGCTAAATAAGACTAAATCTTCCATAGGGATAGAGTTGGAGAAAGAAATAGAAAACTTACATTATACTGAAATATAATTACTTTGGATATCACAACTTATTACTCTTTGAAAGATTTGGCTCTAGAGATTGTACTTTAATTGATATGTTGTTGATAATACAATTGGGTCTAGCTTTGGAGTGGTGGTTTTTTTTTTCCTAAAATGGTTTTTTCATGTATATCTGGTGTTATGTATTTATTTTTTTAAATTTATTTTTTGTATGTATTTATCTAGTTTGTAATATCTCAAGGATTTGTTAATTTTTTTACCATCATCTCTCCTACTAGATTCAGCATTTGGAATCATTATTTTACACATTGGCCTCCTTTAAATTGGCATTCAAGCTTAGCCAACTTTGTTATTGTTATTGGGTAGAAGAACTTTTTGTGCTAATCTAGTTTAATGGGAGTTTTATAGAAGAATTTTAAATAATCTTATTGCATGTTAGATATGACAAGCATATCCCATAGGTTGGTAGACATTTCTATTTTTGGAAACTCAAAATATATTACATACTTTTAGATAAAATTTATGGGCCACAATTTTTTAACAAAAACAAAACTATATCACAAGAAGATTAGGATAAGATGGATAAAAAGACAAGGGTTTAATAAGATTCTATTTAATTGATTTAGAGTTCCTCAATGTCCATGAAGAGAAGAATTTATTTGATCTTAGGAAGAAGAGTGATCATATTTATCAAGGTAAATCCTTGGTAAATAAGTGATTATTAAGTGATGGGAGTCAAAATTGCCCTCCTAATTTACCATTCCAAGCTTTTGAGCGCTATGAGAGATTTTTTAAGCATGTGTACTTGGTTATCCTTTCAAGGCCTAAGAGGTGTTTAATATTTCTAACACCTTGCATTTAGCATATCCACTCATCCCATGAAGATAAATTCTCATTCTGAGTCTATCCATGAAGTTTCATTTTGAGCAATGTTTAGTTTTGCATTTTTGCCTAACTGTCAAACAATGATAGGTAGCCTAGTTTGCATTTGGATATCTCACACCCAATAATGTTTCATGACTCACCACTTTGGGAGTATTTATTATTCATATCAAAGAACCCATTTTTCATATTTTGAGTTGTTTTGACATGTTTTCACTAGGTTTTGAATCTCTTGAAGTTGGTTGTTTATTGTTGTCATGTTGATGTAAATTGCTCAAAATTCTAGGAGGCCCTATTTGACTGATTATAACTTTGAACCATTGATCAAAATGAGATAATTCCTTTTTATTGCATTATAGAGGTTAGAGACTTGTTATGTTTCATAGTTGAGCTTATGACGAATCTATTTGATCAATTTTCAAATGTGATTCTATATGCAATTTATAACTTTTTATTGGTGTCATAAAGTGTAGATTGATTAGTACCCATGTTTGGGATGTCATAATTCTGAATCCATGATAGGTGAGATCAAATGGATTGTACCATTGTGTTCAACTCTAACAATCGTTCAAGTGTGCTAGTTTGCAAGACTTGACAAATCTGTCTACACACTTTCCTAGGTCCATTCTATTTGTGAAAATTATTTTTTTGCCATTGATTCTAGTCCTACAAATCCAAGTAGCCCACTTTGACCATTCACCAAATGTTCCCAATATTTCATCATGAGCCCTAATCCCATATTTATACTCTCCTCATGTTAGTGAATCAATGCCTCAGTTTTCATGCTCCCAAGTGTCAGTTTGACCTGTTTTCAAAGCCAAACTGAATGTGATTTATGGTTTTCTAACATGTTTGCTTTCAAGAATTTCTAAGAAGGAAACTTTGATGGCCAATATCTTTTTACCCCAAAGTTTTCATGGCATTAGATCTAGCAAGGTAAGAGAATGTGGAACAAAGAATCAATGTCATATTACATGACTCAATTAAATGTTTTGGTTAGTTATTAAGACTAGTTAGAGGACTTCTTGGCATGAAATTATTAGTTGGCAAGAAAGGGTAAAATTAGTTTTAAAATGTTCAATCAATGATCACTTTTTTTTTCAATCATTGAAATGAGTTTAAGAAGGTTAGATGGAGATATCAGGTGTTTCAGTTTGATTTTTTTTAGTTGGATCCACTTTGGGGCTTGACTAAATGTTCTATCAGATTGATGAAGGTTTGTCTAAATTAAATATTTTTAAACAGGAGATTGTAATGTTTTTCATTTTCATGATTGCTTAGTATATGCACATATTATTTCAAAGAAAATTGGATGTATAAGTAATACCCATAGTCAAAAGGGGCTCTAGTTCATCAATGCCACTATGATTGCATGCACAAGAAGTGCAGACAATGAATTTAAGTGGAGGAGTCACTATTCTAGAAACTGTAAACCATTTTTACCAATTAAAAATTCAAGAGAAGTAAGTCTATTAAAAGGGGATTGAGGGATTACCTAATAGATAAGGCACTGATCAGTTATAGGATCAAAGTATTAAAAGTGTTTCCCTCACTTGGCTTATCAAGTTCTCAAGTCATGTTATTAGCTATTTCATGTCTAGGATCTTTTCATAAGTGTTAGAAGACTAAGGATTTTATCTACTTTGTTAGATTCAAGTGTATGTTTTAGCACTAGTACCATATAAATGAATGTGAGGTCCACCCACCTAAGTCTTGCAAAGCCTAAAGTAGAAGTGTCTAGCCTTATAGTTGGCTCAGTGCCTGAGAGGGTATGTTGCAAATGGAAAGTAACTACCCCTAGATGTATTCTATTCTCATCTGGATAATTTAAAACTATGAAGTTTCAAAACACCAACAAAATAGAAACTCTACTGGGGAGATGATGGAAAATAAGCCTTTTTAAGAGGAAAATAATCTCTAGTATGAATTGAATATCTCAATCCTAGATTTTAGTATAGTTTTACCCATCTAAGTCACCAACAAAATGGAGACTCTACTAGGAACTATATTGAATCTAAATGGTAGACAAACCTTGAGATTTTGAAAAAAGGAGATTCAATATAGTGGGAGAAGTGCATGGAATAATTTGCAGTATTAAGTTTTCTGATGTTTTTTCTAGTTTCTTACTCAAACATCATGCAACCTAGTGATGCTTTGTTCCAGATAGTAGTAGCTTTGAAAGTTGAATGCAAATTGTATTGTTACTAGTGAAATTACCTTCAATCAATTCACAACTGGATTTTTTTTTCAACTTGTTGTTGTAAAATCAGAGTTAGAATTGATCAAAAATGTTTTCTCTTTTCTAAGTGTTTGATGATTTGCAAAGTTTCACAAGTTGACAAGCTTAGTTCAGATTTATCAAGTTATAAATCATGTTTCAAATCTTTCTCAAGATTGTTAGTGGTGACTCTCTAAAATTTCTCTATACCAGTGTAAATTAGTTCTATGTAAATTTTTTCAAGTGTTTTCAACCTAGTTGTGTAGATCTAGAAGTTTTATGAGAAGATCTTGAGAAGAAAAGATAAAATATCAATTTTTGATTCAAAATATAAGTGTTGTTTGTAGTCCTCTATTGTAAGAATTTGAATGTCAAGAAGTAAATCATAGTAGTGATCTTTCTTTGTCCTCTTTAACGAGGTGGAAACTCTACTTATTTTGATGAATGGTGTAAAGGAATTTCATGTTTTCACCCATGCAAAAATAGAATATCAAAGTTCAACATCAACATTTGAAGATATTTTGATTTACATGTTTTCTTTTCATGGAAGTCAAATGTTAGAAATCAGTGCCTCTATTCACTGATTTTTAGCACTAGGATAAAGAGGTAGAAGTTTTGTTTTAGAATGGAATCAGATCTCAAATCTAAAATTAGTTTACCAATACATGAAGATATTGTAGATATATGAAAAGAACTCTACAATAAAATTCTCAGATTTATAAGAAATGTGGTAGGAAGTATTCAAGGTCTAGAAGTCATCAGATTTATGAAAAGTTTAAATCAACACTTATGGAGTTGCATGTGTCTTTAAGACCCAAGGAATCTTCATGGCCCATTGCTTTCCTAGAAGTCTTTATGCCTAATTTAGTTAATTGTCCATCACATTTAAGAGTATAAAAGATTTTCCATGTTTATAGTCTATATAAGAAATTTGAGAGTGATTTAAATAGAAAATGTAAATGTACTAATAGTAATAGCGAGTCTAGTGAATCCAAAGATAATGAAAAATTTTCTTGTGATTATCAAGAGATGGATTCTAGATCTGCCAAATTAGATAATTTTAGTTAGCAAGATGAAGATGGTTATGTGACTGAAAATAAATCATGTGACAGTATGTGTGAGCATGTGGAAAGTTTTAACAATAGTATGGATAATTTTTCTTTTGATGAAAATGAAAATGATATACCTAGTGAAGAGTTATTGCATGAAGAAGAGGTAACATGTCATAATAATGATTATGGTTTTTCATATTGTTATACTAATGGTACTATTGATATAATTTTTTTTCCAGAATAGTTGGATTATGATCAGAGCCATGGAGAAAAAACTTGTGATGAAGTCTTGTTGAGAATTGATGAAATTTTAGAACTACTAGCTGATGATATCGATTGGTATGTAAATGTTCCTCTAGATGCTCATATTGTCCCTTGTTATGTTCTTCCTCAAGGGGAAGTCATTTCCCCAAGGTTTAATACTAAATTTGATATAAAATTAGAATATTCATTGTAAAGTTTTGGAGGTGTATGTGATAATAGATCAAGTATCAATGCATATGATGAATTTTCTTATGAGTAAAATACCATTAGGAAGAAGTTTCATATTGTTTTAGATTTCTATCATGTTGATAATACTGAAGTTTCTCTTGATTGGTCATGTGACAAAGAGGGAAAGGATAGAAATGATAAATCTAATTTTGAGTTTTCATTATATGCTGATGATAAGTTTGATAAACTTAAAGTTCATTCCAATGAGTTGTTTGATGAAAATTATAATCGACATGTTTTATGTCAGCATTTTCATGATAGTTTTTTAGACTCGGTGACTCATCAATTGTTTGAGTGTGAAGGAGTTTTAACATATGACAAATCTGATTGGATGAATATTAGGATAAAAAATGAGGTAGAGAGATCAAATTTGAAATGTTCTTCACACCCAGTTACACAAGGTGAGTTGCAAACTTTTTCTACATGCAACCATTTGATTAAAGAAGAGTATAAAACATTCCTTTTTCTAGTTGATAGCATGCATCCATCATATTTTCATGATGGTTTTTAGTTTGATAGTTTATATGAGCATGCTGATTCATTTTCTCATAGTGAGCATGATGTAGAAGTAGATGTTGATTTATATATATGCACTATGAGAATGATGGAAGTTATTTTGTTTTTCCAAATGAGCTAATAGATAATGTTGATTATGTTGGTGAAACTCATGAAAAAGATGTCTTAAAATTACCTCCTAAAAGTGGAGATGAAAATCAGATTTATGATAGAGGTAAGAAGTTTTAATAAGTGCAGTGGCATGGGCCATCATTTGTATAGTTTAGGAGTAGTTGTTTTCTCTTTCAATAAGTTGTTTGAGAGAAATTTTTGTTGTCAAGTGTGTGGTCTACTTCTCCCAGTGATTCAAAATCCTTCCCATGCCTACAAGGGACATGCATCCCTAGATAGAGCCACTAATGGGACTCAGAATTGCCCTCCTAGTTTGAGTACCATTCCAAGATTTTTAGCCCTATGAGCACTTTTTTAAGCATGTGTACTTGGCTATCCTTTTGAGGCCTAAGAGGTGTTTAAATTTTCTAACACCTTACATTTAGTGTATCCACTCATCCCATAAAGATAAATTGTCATCCTGAGTCATACTATGAAGTTTCATTTTGAGCAATATTCAGTTCTGTAATTTTGCCCAAGTGTCAAATAGTGATAGGTAGCCTAGTTTGCATTTGAATATCTCACACCTAGTAATGTTTAATGACTTTCCACTTTGGAAGTATTTAGTACTCATATCAAAGAATCTGTATTTCATATTTTGAGTCATTTCAACATGTTTTGACTAGGTTTTAAATCCCTTGAAGTCAATTGTTTATTATTGTGATGCTGATGTAAATTGTTTAGAATTCTAGGAGGCCCTATTTGACCAATTATAACTTCGACGTAGTTGATTGAAATGAGATAATTCCTTTGTATTGCATTCTAGAGGTCAGAGAATTGTTATGTTTAAGATTTGAGCTTATGACAAATTGATCAGTTTTTAAATGTGATTACATATGCAATTTATAACTTTTTATTGGTTACATAAAGTGTAGATTGATTAGTACCCTTGTTCAGGATGTCATAATTTTAAATCCATGATAGGTGAGGTCAAGTGGATTGTATGGTTGCATTCTACTCTAAAAATTGTTGAAGTTTGCTAGTTCACAAGTCTTGATGAAACTGTCTGCACACTTTCCCAAGTCCATTCTATTTGTGAAAATCACTTTTCTACCATTGTTTCCAATCCTGCAAATCCAAGTAGCCCACTTTAATCATTTTCTAAATGTACCTAGTTATTTTCCATGAGCTCTAATCCCATATTTACACTTTCCTCATGACAGTGAATCAATGCTTTAGAGTTTATACCCCCAAGTGTCAATTTGACCTATTTTCAAAGCCAAAATTGAATGTCATTTATGGTTTTTTGACATGTTTTCTTGTAGACAATTCTGAGAAGGAAACTTTGATGATCAATATGTTTTGACCCCAAAGTCTTCATGGCAAGAGATATTGCAAGGTAAGAGAAAGTGGAACAAAGAATCAATATGTTAGATTACATGGCTTAGTTAGGTGTTTTGGTCAATTTTTAAGGCCAGTTAAAGGACCTCTTGGCACGAGATTCTCAATTTGTAGGAAAGGGTGAAATGAGTTTTAAAATGTTCAATCAACTATTGGTTTTGTTTTCAATCACTGAAATGAGTTTAGAAAGGTTAGATGGATATGTCAAGTGTTTTAATTTGAAATTTTTTTAAGCTAGACCCACTTCGGGGCCTGACTGAATGTTCTATCAAATTAATGAAGGTTTGTCTAAATTGAAGGTTTTTAAAGAGGAGATTATAATGTTTTTTCATTGTCATGATTAATTGGTATAGGCACATATCATTTCAAAGAAAATTGGATGTATAAGTAATACCCATAGTCAAAAGGGGGCTCTAGTTCATCAATGCCACTTTGATTGAACACAAAAGAAGTGTAGACTATGAATTTAAGTGGAAGAGTTGCAATTCCAGAAACTATAAGCCATTTTTTCCAAATAAAAATCCAAGAGAAGCAAGTCTAGTAAAAGGGGATTGTGGGATTTCCCAATAGATAAGGCACTAGTCAGGTACATGATCAAAGTGTTATGTTGTTCATGTCTTAGTTTCACTAAAAATCAACATCATTAATCAAATAAATCTTCCCTTTAATGTTTAAGGGGCTGAAAAGTGTTGCCCTTTCTTAGCTTATCAAGTTCTTAGGTCATGTTATTATCTATTTCATGTCTGAGATCTTTGCATAAGTTTTAGAAGATTAAGGTTTTTATCTTCTTTGTTAGATTCAAGTGTGTGTTTTAGCACTAGTACCATATAAATGAATCTAACATCCACCTACCTAGTTCTTGTAGAGCTTGAAGTAGAAGAAGTATCTAGCCTTATAGTTGGCCCGGTGTCTGAGGGGTGTGTTGCAGATAGGAAGTAGCTGCCCCTAGATGTATTTTGTTCTCATTGGGATGATTTAAAACCATGACGTTTCAAAACACTAACACTAAGAAAGAAGTTGTTTCTTTAATGATAAAGGAAGGAAGGTTTGTTTTTTATCACTTGAATGAATGTAATATGCTACTTTTATGGTTGAATTTTGTTGGTGATAAGATTGATGATCATGATAAATTCATGCTTCTATATGTTCTTTTCCAAAATTATTTTATCACCTTGTTATGACTATTAGAAAGAAGTATGACAACCACTTTCAAACTAGAGGATCTAGTTGGTTCACTGCTACTTAAAGAAACACAAAGAAAATATTATTGAATGGCTAAAGAGGCCCTAGTTTCTTATGGTAGAATGAAAAAAAAGGAAAGAATATAGAAAATAATTTTAAATTTAAGTCTCTTGGGAGATCTAAATCTCTTGGTAAAAAGTCCAAGGAAAAATATTGGACCTACAAAAAATCTAGTCATCTCCAAATAGAGTAAAAGCAATAGAATAAAAAGAAAGGTAAAAATAATTTCTCTAATTTTGACTCTAAAAGCCCTCTCAAGATGATGTAGATGTTTTTTTTGTAAGCTTGGAAACACATGCATCAAAATTTGAGTGGTTAATAGATTTAGGTTCTTCTTTGCACATAACATCACATAGAGATTGGTTTTCAAAGTACAAAGAGTTTAATAGTAGGAAGGTGCATCTAGGTGATAAGTTTCACCTAGATATTGTTGGCATATGGTAGTTTCAAGATCAGATTCCTTAATGGTAGAGAGAAGGAAATTGATGGTATGTTTCATATCCCTAGTTTGGCATGGAACCTACCTTTAGTTAGGAAGCTTGCTGATGTGGGTATGAAGGTTACTTTCTTGAGTGGTTAATGAAATATTAAAAGAGACTCTATGATTCTTGCTAAGGGTGTTAGGATTGGAACCTTGTATAGGTTGGATGCATGCACAATTCAATGTAAAATACTTCTATGAAGTACAAGAAAAGGGCCTTACGTTTTTCATCCTCACTAGAAAATAAAGAAAAAAAGAAAACCTTTGTTTCTACATTTAACAGTCATGCTTTTAACATATATAAGAGTTCAAATTATTTAGAGATGAAGCTCCCTACTAAGAATAAAATGTTATGAGACCAAAAAATTGGTCACATTGCTAAGAAGGGTCTTAGAGGCATGAAGATAAGGGTGTTATTTTTTGTAATTTGGATTTTTAATTTTGTGAACATTATATTTATGGTATACAACATCCTATTTCCTTTTATTCCAAATCTCATAAGCCATCTAGGGTTTTGGATTATATTCATTCAAATGTATTTTGTCTAGTTAATGTTCCTTGAATTTGTGTATTTACTTAGAAGTAAATCTAAAACATTTAGTTGGTTCAAGGAATTTAAATCCTTGGTTAAAAATTAGACTTGTATAAAAATTAAGTGTTTGAGAACTAATAATGGTAGTGATTTTTCCTCAACACATTTTGATAGGTTCTATAAGGATCATGGAATTGAGAGACATAAGATAAATCTATACACCCCACAAAAAAATAGAGTTGTAAAGATGATTAATTTATGGAGAGGGATAGGAGTGTCTTGAGTGGTGCTATATTTGAACAAAAAAAAGGCTAAATTTGTAGCCATTACATGTTATTTAATTAACAGAGTTCCTATTTTAGCACTTGTTGAGAAGACACCCAAGGAGGCATGGTCTGAAAAGAAGCTCTTATTGAGACATCTTAGAGTCTTTATTTTTTAGGTATATGCTCATGTTCCACATGATAAAACATTAAAATTGGAGAACAAGGAAATTAAGTGTATCTTCACTAGCTATGTCGTTAGTGTGAAAGGTTACAAGAGTTGGAATCTAGGTGTAGAGAAGGTTCTCTATAGTAGAAGTGTGATATTTTGTGTTGAAACCTTCCATAGTTAATTTGCAACTAGAGAAGGAAGAGAAACAAATAAAGGAAGTGGTTCATATTCCTTGTATCACTAAGGAAGAATAACTACAAGCTTTGAATGGACTTGATTATGAAAAGATCTCAACTATCTCTAAAAGTTCTAAAGAAGGGAAAGAACCTCAACTTCAAACTTTAAGGAGCTCTATTTGTAATAGGGCTTGACTTGATAGATGTAGATATTTACAATAGAATTAAAAATTCAAAGGATTCATTATCTTATGCAATCAAAGGAGGAGAAATACCATTAGAAGATGTCTAACCTTGCATCTACAATAAACATGTTGGAATACTTTAGAATAACTAAGAAGGGTGAGGGGGTTTGTGAATTAGTTATCCAAGGTCTAGATGAATAAATAAAACATTTCACAGGTTAGTGAACCCATAAAACATTTATACTCATGCATGCATCCATAATATTATGTAATCTCTAAAATCTTGTAGGTTGCTATTAAATCAACTTGTATAAATGCAAAGTATGAAACATAATAGATTCATCAACACACTTGACAAAATGATTTACATAAAAACCCAATTTGGAAAAAATCACTGGTAACATGCTACTCTTTTCACTTTTCTAAAGTGATGCCCTATGAAAGGCCAACCTTGTTAAAGATTACAATACACATTGTTAAATGTGACCCTATTAAAGGATTTCAATCACCCTGTTAGGAGTGAGCCTTGTTAGAGGACTTTAGACCATTCACTTGGAATTTCACCTAGTTAAAGGATTTACAAATGATTTTTAGGTCAACCTTCATACAAAGGATTTATCTTGGACTGATACAATTTTTAGAGAGTAGCAATAAGGCTTTGATTTGATACAAATTACAACTTCTCTTGTAGATTACAAATCTCTATTCATTCCTCAACTCTACTTGGCCTTCATACTTTGCAACTCTAATAGCTTGTTCACCCTTCAAGCATTCATCTCCTTAAGCCTTCTTGCTTATCGTGCCATTGTAGACTCTTCTCTTAGGTCACTAGATGAAGTAAAACCCTTAACTGCTTGTCTCCTTCGGTACTCACACATGACAACCTTGCTTCATGACTAGCAATCCCTATAAATAGGAAATTAAGATATTTTCCCACTCATTCTCCATTGTCCAATTTAGGGTTTAGATGGATCAGGTAGGACACAATGTGTCTACCCCATATCTCATATCTCTTCTAGAAACTTCTAGAATCCATTTGAATTCACCTAAAAATGGTTTACCTTGAATTTTGTGCCACCATCTCATCAACTTTATATTCCACCTAGTTCACACAATCTAAAAAAAAACTTGTTAGCTTAGATTCATCAAATCCATGATCTTTTAAATAATGTAGCAATTTGGCATTATCAACCTTTTGATGCTTGACACATACTATGGTTCTCAACATCCATTGTGAAATTACTTAGCACAAACTAAAGTTTATCGGTGCTCAACATCAACTAAAATTTACTTGGCATCCATTATTCTTCTTAGATTACACTAGAATGAAATTTTACTTGGCTCCAACTAATTTTCTACTCAGCTTGTATTGACCTCTATCAATAGCATTCATCTTCTGATTAGGTTACAAAATTATTTCTTATAACTCCCTCTTACTATATCTCCCTCTAACTAGGTAGATTAGGATTTCTCCTTCTTTCTTATATTCTTTTCTATCTCCTTCATCATACTTGTGTTCTCTACTAATATTTGTAATCAGTAACACTCTCCATCCCTTTGACAATAATTTCTTAATATTTCCCACTTGATTCTCCTCTGATTAGTAAATTCTCCCTCAGTAACTATACATACTGGCTTGATCTATCTCCCTTTTATTTTGTAAATCTCTCCCTCTTCAACAAAAATGCCAAAGACATATATCAAAAACTTGTTATCTTAACATGTAGATATAAAATTTATTAGGTTCTTTTAGTTTCTCCCTCTATCACCTTGCTTATGATTGATTTGAACTTTTAGCTCTTTGATTACTTTAGGAAGCTCCTAAAGTAAGATCCTCTACACCAATGTGTAACATATCAACATCAGCTTGTCTAATATAGGGCATGCCTCTTGTTACTTAGATAGCCTTTGATACTCTTAGATATTTATGAGCATCTTTAGGTAATGGTTTTGTGAAGATATCAACAATTTGTTCTTTTGTGTTGACATATTCCATCCTCACCTCTTTATCTTGAACTAATTCTCTCAAGTAATGATACTTGTTTGCAATGTTCTTTGTCTTTTTGTGCATCACTGGAATCTTTGATATATTGATAGCACTAGTATTATCACAATAAAGTATCACTAGCTCTATGATTTCTTCCTTCATTCCTTTCAGTAGTTGTTTGATCTACACAATGTTTGTACAATTTATAACAATAGAAACATATTTAGCTTCAATTCTTTAGGGAATTAGAAAAGGTTTGGATGGTTGGCACTTTGACCATTTTTGAATTTTTAGGCACACTTCTAGGTGGGAAAATGGTAGGGGAAAATATTACAAGAGGAATAGATCTAGGCAAGATAGAAGGGCAATCTTGAGGAAATTTGCTAAGTTCTGATGGGATAGAAGGGCATGTTGAGAAAAATCTAGCCTATTTTGAAAAATCTATGGATGTCTATTCCACTAGTTGTGGGGTCTGGGACCTTTCTTTGGATCCTTTTTATTGCAAATCACATGTCAGGTCAGGGATTCAAGGAAGAGAAAAATACTTTGGATAGTGTGGAGGCTATTATTGAAAGGAAAGCACGAGATTTGTAGAAAGGAGTCGATGATCAAAAGACTTGGTCATCCCTGTTTGGTAGGAAACCAAGTGAAAAATCTACCTTCCCTCTAGTAACATTGAATGTTTGCTGGGAGAAAGGTGAGTTTCAAATTTTTTATTCTAGATCCCATTGTTGATTTCTCTATTTCCTCTATGGAGTTTACTCTTGTGGGAAAATTTATGTGGGCTAGACTAGATATAGAAACTTTGAAAAAAATGGTTAAATAGAAATGGGCTATCTGTGGTCAAGTTGATATTGCTCCTATGTTGAATGGTTTCTTTTCTTTTTCTTTTAACTACAAAGAAGATATGAGCATGGTTCTCTATGGAGGCCCATGGGCATTTGGAAAAAGTACTCTCACTATTTAAAAATGAGAGCCAAATATGGATTTATTTGATAGCTTCTTCTTAACTACTTCGATTTGGGTTAGACTTCCTAGCCTTCCCTTAGAGTTTTGGCATGAAGATATCTTTAGAGGATTTGTTCGATCCTTTAGGGATCTTATTGCAATGGATCAGGAAATAGCTTCAAAATCTAAACTTCAGAGTGCTAGGTTATATGTGAAAGTGGCAAAGTTGAGTCACCTCCCTAAAAAAGTGGAACTCATTTCAAAATTGGGGAAAAGAATGTAGGAAGTCATTTATGAAGATCTCCCAAATACATGTTTCACCTATAAAAAAAGGGCCATTGGTTGAAAATTATCCTAACAAAGGAAAGAACACCTTTAAGAATAAAAAGGAAGATAAAAAGAAAGAAGTCAAAATCCAAAAAAAAGTGTGGAAACATAAAGTTATTCATGCTAAAGATATGAAGGATAACTTGAACTTGGATTCTCAGAAATCTCATAAAGTGCCAAATTTGGCTTTGAAGGAAAACTTGAGCAATGAAAATCAGGAGATTGGGGAGATGCTTGACTCTACCTCACCTAAGCAAAATATAGAAATCATGACAAATACGATGAAGCAAATAGTTATTTATTAGAAACCTAAGACTAATTGGGAAGATCTGGTAGAGATGGAGGAATTAGAGGAGGGTGAAATTCTAGTGGATAGTAGTGAATCAATGGTGCAAGAAGAATACTAGAATCTTTATGGGATTGAAAATCACATTGCTTCCCCTAAAATTATTGAGACACCTTTATGCAAAGAAATTATTCCCTTTGAGAACAATGCTAAATCTAAGGAGAATATAGAGGAAGGAAAGGATTTGAAACAAAAATAGAATCAAAGGAAAAAGATAGAAAAGAAAAATAATTCAATTCCTAAAAGAGTGGAGACCTGTACTAGTAAATTGGAATAGTAAACCAAGGTGAAACCAAATGTTGAAATTTCGAAGAAAACTGGAACAAAATTTACTAGGAAACTAGAGAAATGGAAAGTATGCAAAATATTGTTGATGGTCAAGAAGAAACTATTCTAGATTTTACCCCCAAAAAAAAAATATGAAAATTATTTCTTGGAATATAAGGGGTTTGAATAGTAGTCACAAACTTGATGTTGTTAGGAATTTTGTTAGAGAGCATAAACTGAATTTTCTTTTGCTTCATGAAACCAAAATGGAAAAGGAGAGAGTAGAACAAATTAAGTCTTTTAAAGATTACTATATAAAAACTAGTAGTTCAGAAGGAGCTTCAGGGGGTACTTTGATGTTATGAAAGAAATCCTATTACTTAGGTACTATCTTAAATGCTAGTAAACATTTTATGGTGGTTAAATTTACTACATTGACTAGAAAAATGTTTGGTATATTCTAACTATGTATGCTCCAAATTTAAAGAACTCTAGGTAAAAGGTTCAAGAAACTCTTTCTCATATAAAGAGTAAAGATTACTTTGGTAGATGGATTTTTTTGGGGGACTTTAATGTTCCTCTCTATGACCATGAAAAAAAGGGAACTAATGCGAGTCAACTAGATGGTAGATTGGATCTTATGGATTTCATCAATAAAGAGGGTTTAATGGAATTAGATCTTCATGGAATTGAGTTTACCTAGAGTAATAAGAGGCTTGGTAATGAGTGTATTTAGGCCCGATTAGATAGAGCCCTTATTTCCCCTGATTGGTCTAAAGAGTTTAGTTGTAAATTGGAGGCTTTACAAAAAATTTGGTCTGATCATTTCCCTTTGATATTTAATGCAAAAAAGATCAATTTCAAAAAAATTTCCTTTTAGGTTTGAAAAAATGTGGATGCAATATCCATAGTTTTAGAGTAAACTGGTTGAATGGTGGAATATAGATATTGAAGGAACTACTCTATTCAGAGTGTCTGCTAAATTAAGAAATGTTAAAAAGGAGGTTAAAATATGGAACAAAATATGTTTTGGTAATATTTTTGAGAATTAAGCTACTTTCAAGGATGCCCTCCAAAGTATTTAGAGCAAGATCTAGAAGGAAGGCTATTCGTTTGACCTTGTTAGAGAAGAGAATGAAAAACTAGTTGAGCTTCATGACATTGTCACTAAGGAGGAAATCTATTGGAGAAAAAGATCAAGATCAATTTGGCTAAATGAAGGAGACAAGAATACTATGTTTTTTTATCTTTCCACCATGAAGCACAAAGCAAAAACTCATATTGCATATCTTAAAAAGGGTGATCTAAAGATTTCTGAGGAAAAGAATATCTCAAAAGAGATGGTCTCTTTTTTCTCTTCTTTAATGACAGTTGATCCTAATATTCATGCAGGTTACCAAGAAGATCTCTTGGAGATAATTCCTTCTTTAATCACTAAAGAACAAAACAAATTGTTAGGATCCATTCTTAAGGAAGAAGAGACTTTTAAAGTTGTTAGTTCTTTAGGAGGGGATAAGTCTCCAAGACTAGATCATTTTCCTATCTTATTTTTTTAGAAGGTATGGTATCTGGTTGGAAGATATGTATGTTATACTATAAAGGAATTCTTTGGGGCTAAGAGAATTCTTAAGGATATCAACTCTACCTTCCTCTATCTTATTGCTAAAAAGATTGGAGCTAATTCTCCATACTAGTTTAGACCTATTAGTCTTTGTAATTATTTCAAAGGTTCTCACTTCTAGGTTGCTTTTGGTGTTTCCTTCTCTTATTGCTGATCAACAAAATGGTTTTATCCCAGGAAGGAAAATTCTTAATTCTATCATCACTACTCATGAGCTTATTCCTTCTCTATTTTTCCCTAACAATTGAGGATTCATCATGAATGTTGAAATTGTGAAAGCCTATGATAGAGTAGAATGGGGTTTTCTTGTTAAGATTTTGTAAGCTTTTGGGTTTAACCATAAGATTGTTAGAGCCATTTCTTAGCTGATCTTCACTACTTCTATAGTTGTTTTGGTCAATGGATGCTCTTCTAAAAAATTTAGCCCCTCTAGAGGATTAAGATAGGAAGATCCTTTATCCCCTATCCTCTTTATTATTATGGCTGATTTCTTGGGAAGATATATTGGGAAACTAGTTTTGCAAGGGGATATTAAAAGGTTTGTAGCCTTCTTCTCAACCTCTTACTTGTTCTCATGATCAATTTGTTGATGATACTATATTCATGGGTAAAGCTAATGTCAAGGAAGCTAGAAACCTTAAGAAAGCCCTTAACTTGCACTCCTCTACTTTAGGTCAATTATTTAATTGGAATAAGAGCTCCTTGTTTTTTATTAACACCCCCATTCCAAGAAAAAAAAAATTGCTAAAATTCTAGGGTTTTCTATAGGATCTTTTCCTTGTATTTATTTGGGTCTCCCTTTGGGACCTAAAGTTCCAAACTCTTTCTGGAAAGATCTCATAAATAATTTTAACAAGAAATTGGTAGGCTGGAAGGGCAACCTTTTGAGTAAAGTAGGTAAAATTACCCTCCTTAAAGCTTTCCTTCAAAGTATTCCTACTTATGCTTTGAGTCTTTTTATAATTCTAGCAAAATTTGTAGATACTATTGATAAAATCCAAAGAAATTTTCTATGTTTTGGATTTGAGGAAAGAAAGAGAATGGCTTTGATATCTTGGGATCAAATGTATCAACCTATTCAAGAAGGTGATCTAGGAATCAGATCAATGTGAAGTATAAATAGAGCTCTTTTGGCCAAACAAGGATGGAGAGTATATCATGATGATAAGAAATGGAGTACAATATGGAAACATAAATATCTCTTTTGTTCTCATTCTTTACCTAAATTTTTTTCTTCTCCTAATGTTATTTCCCCTTCTACTATTTGGGGGGCTATTCAAGGAACTAAGAATATCCTAAGTAAAGGTTGCTCATGGAAAATATGAAATGGGTTAAAAGTCAAATTTTGGGATGATACTTGGATAAAGGATCACACCCTGATTGAGGACTTTGAGGATAGAACTCAAGTTGATAGATGCAAACAATTGTTTGGGACTCTTGTGGAACACTATTGGCATAATAATAATTGGGTCAATCTTTTTGATGTAGGAGGATAAGATGATATGGAGTGTTGATCCTAGTGGTCAGTTCAAAGTTTCCCCTGTTTTCAATTCAAAAGAGAAAGGTAATCAACCATTATTGACAAAAGCCTGGATTAAAGGTCTTAAACCTAAAATAAATATCTTTTATTAGATCCTACTTCAAAATAAAATTCTAACTTTAGACGATCTGCAAAAGAGAGGCATAAATGTGGTTAATAGGTCCAGTCTTTGTAAAGATGGTTTTGAAGAGAAAGATCACTTGTTTTTGAATTGCACTTTCAGTCAACAAATTTGGAGCTCTATTCTCAACTATTGGAATATTTCATGGGTCCATAAAAACAATGTAGATCTATGTATTAAAAGTTGGATCTATCCCTCTAACGATATTGATGTTGTTTTCTTATGGAAAATTACCCTCCCCCATCTTTGGTGGGGTATTTGTAAAGAAAGAAATAATAGAATCTTTCAAAATAAAGAAATGCCAAATTGGGTGCTTGGACAAAACATTATCAGGGAAATAAAGGAAATTTTTAAGGCTTAAAGGAACTGTAATAAAGACTTTCAAATTGACAACCCATTTCTTTTCACAAATTCATATATAAAGAAAGAAGACCTTAGACATAAAACTGGATGGAAGGCTCCTCCTACGGGATGGCTTAAAGGGAACTTTGATGGTGCTGCTAAGGGAAATCTAGGTAAAGCAGGTTGTGGTGGAGTTTTGAGAGATCATTCATTAAATATAATATATGCTATTGTTATACCTATTAGTATATCTAATATCCATAAAGTTGAAGCCATTGTAGCTCTATACACAATGAGGATTGTTGTGGAAACTCGTTTTCAAAATCTTTGGCTAGAAGGAGATTCCTTAAACATTGTTAATATGCTAAATGGTAAAAGTTTGGTCATGTGGTCAATTGAAGATTGTGTAAAGGAAATTAAATCATTAATGAATACATTTGAGAAAGTTTTTATTTCCCATTCTTTTTGTGAAGGTAATGTAGTGGCTAATTGGATCGCCAACAAAGTTGTCCAACAAGAATGTAAGATGACATGGCATGATGATTTAAGTAGGGATATGGATTTGAAATCTCTCATTAATTATGATAGAGTTCATGCAATGGAGGGAAAGGTTTTCCAAGATTAGAAATATAATGAAACTTGGAGGTACAGATACAAAAGTCAAAGTTACGTTCACAAGAAAGTACATTAATGTAACTTCTATCTTGGCTTCACACGTATTTGTTTTTATGAACACTTTAGCTATTATTATGAATATATTGGTTCTAATTTTTTCTTTATTTCTTCTTCTTCACCCAACTTTGGATTTCCTTAGCATAACTAAGTCTTCTAAAATGGGTGGTGAACCACGTAAATAGGAGCCTAATAATTGCAAGGCTTGGAAAGCCAATTTTTTTTTTTGGTAAATTTTGTAGAAGGAGGTGGTCACCAATTATTGAGAGTGACTTCATGGATGTAAACCTCATGCCACTACAGGTTTCTTTAAAAATTGGGTGGAGGATAGGGTTTCTCTACATGGAGTGATAGTGCATTTGATGGAATAATTTATTGCCGAGATGATAGAATTGCCAAAGGATGGCATAAAATTTAGTAAGGAAATGAGTATTTCAACTATAGAATTTAAGAAGTTCCCAAAAATCGATGAGGAGGAAAAGAACCTAGAGAAGAATGGTGATTTTTATGAACTTGGCCAAATCAAAGTTATCTAGTAAGATGTACTTTCATGCATTCATGAGTACTTTATCATAGATGGTAGAGCTAAATGCATTCACAAAATTCATTTTGTGTTTCTTAACCACTTTAGGCACAAAGATAGAATCTCATTTCCTTTTTATTTCAGATTTTCTTTACTTCATAGTCTCAAAGCTCATAGAAAAAAAGAATCCCACCTAATTCTTCATGAAGGGTTAATTTTATTGATTGAGAATTATTGCAAGAATAAGGCTATTTTTTCTTCCCCTCCTTCTAACAAAAAGAAGGGCTCTATGATTGAGACATACTTTAGGAAGAGTAAAGGTGAGAAGGGGTTAGTGGGAAAAGACAAATTCTGAAGCAAGAAACCCCTCAGAAAAGTGTCAAAGAGATTACTAAGTCTAATAAGTCAGATAATCATGAAGAAAAAAATGTGGATGAGGAGGAGAATATGGATGTGGGAGATTTCAACTCTAATTTGGAAGGTTACCTGGGTGGCAAGGGTGAATATGGTAAGGAGAAGATGGATGAAAGCAATGATCAAAATAGTGGAGAGGATAATTTTGGTGGAGAGGATACCAATCAGAGTGAACAATCCTTGGGAGTGAGGGATGAAGAAGAAATAATGGAGAAGGGAAAGGAGGAACTCTTTAATAAGGATGCTAAAAATGTGAAGGAAGACATAAGGAAAGAGAAGAATGATTCAATGGGTAAGGAAGTCATGGGGGAGGATAAGGATGATTATGCTGGTAGAGATACTAGGCTTTCTTTCCTGCATACTACAAAGCTCAAGGCAGACTCTTCCCTTCAAGCCAACTCCTGGGTGTATAACAAATTAATGAACTTGAAAAGAAAAGTCACAACAATGGAGTAGTACCAATAAATTGATCATGCAAAGAACACCTAGTTGGAAATTCAAATTGGTAATATACTAGACAAACTAAAGGAATATGAAAACAAGCTCTAGTTATTGTTCAAAGAAAGTGGTAATAAGATAGAGTAGGTAACTTCTAGCATTTTTTCTACTGCTACCAACCTAGGGAAGAGAACTAATGAGGAAATCATATCTCTAGGTGGTCCAAGCAAATAAACTAGATAGAGCTCTAGGAAAAAAGTTGTTGAGGGCACTATGGGATCTATAGTTAATACCATCCAAAGTATCACAGAGGCTTGAAAAGAGGTGGTCCAAATGATCAAAGAATTGTAGTAGCAATTTTTCTATGTTTCTAGTTTCAGTCTCTGTCTTGGTAGTTATCTTGGTCTCTAGTCAATTGTCTAGGTTTTTTATCTAGTTTTTTTGTTTTAAAATTGGGTTTTAGGTCCTTGTAAAACTTGGTCTCATTTTTTGGTTTTATCTTGTGGTTTCAAGTCCTTGTAAAACTTGATTTTGCATCTTTTTAAACTGTAGGTTTTAAGTCCTTGTAAAACCTAGTGGAACTTAATGGTTTATCTTTTGAATTTTTATTAAGGGTTTTGGGTCCCCTTCAGAACCTATTTTTACCTTAATCTAAAACATATTTAGCTTTAGCAATTAATTATGAAGTACAATTTTGTTTCTTTCTAGTCCATGTAACTTGTCTTTTGCCTAAGAAAAATGCTCCTCCACTAGTGGTCTTTCTATCATCAATGTTTCCAACCCAATCAACATTAGTGTAGGCTCTCAATTCATCTTGTAGCATAGACCAAACTCTTCTATTCCTTTTAGATATCTCATTATTCTCTTCATAGCCATTAAGTGATTCTCTTTGGAATTATAAGAGAATCTTGCAACTATCCCTATAGATAATGCAATATGAGGTCTATTGTGTACTACATATTGCAATTTGCCAAGCATAGACCTATACAATGTTTGATTTACCTCAGCTGAATGATCATTCTTTGACAACTTGTGTCTTGTCATCATAGGTGTACTTACTAATTTGGAATCCTCTAATCCAAAAATTTTCAATTTTTCTTTGACATACTATGATTGAGTGATGTATATACCATATTTCATGTAATATACTTGGAAACCCACAAAAAAATTGATTTCTCCAAAAATAGACATCTCAAATTCTTGCTTCATCTAATTCTCAAAATCCTAACATAAAACATCTTGACCTACAAATATGATATCATCAACAAATATTTCAGATAGCAAAATACCTTTTCCTTTTTCTATCTTCATGTACAAATTGTTTTTATCATCAATCCTTTCAAATCCAATCTTCACAAGATAGTTATGAAGTCTCTCACACCATGTTCTTGTTGCTTGTTTCAAACCATATAGAGCCTTGTGTAGCCCACATATCATGTTCTCATTGTTAACATCAACAAAACCTTCTGATTTTTCTATATAAACTTCTTCCTCTAATATACCATTCAAAAATGCAAATTTAACATCCATCTGATAAACTTTGAAACCTTTGTATGCAGCATAAGCAAGTAGAGTTATTACTCCTTCCAATCTAGCAATAGGCTAAAATGTTTGAGCATATTAAATTCCTTCTTCTTGTGCATATCCCTTGCAAACTAATCTTTCTTTGTTCCTTGTGACTTCACCATTTTCATCTAGCTTGCTTCTAAATACCCACTTGGTACCAATCACATTTTTGTCTTCTACTCTAGGAACTAGACTCCATGATTTTTTCTTCTCTATTTGTTCAATCTCTTCTTCCATGGCTTTATACCAATAAACATCTTCTAATGCATCTCTTACTAATTTGGTTTCCTTCATGCTCAACAAACATGTTTCACTTCTTAGTATGTTTCTTGTCATTGGTCTACAATCTTTATCTCCAATGATTTGAGTAGCAAGATGATGTCTTTTGACATATTTGGATAACCTTGGCTCAACTCTTGTTTCTTCATTTTGTCTTTCAACTTCATAATCACTATGTATATCTTTGTTAGGTATCTTAGCATCTCTTCCATGTTCACTAATCTTAAAATCAAAATGTGCATTCTCTTCATTTTGTAACTTGGCATCTGAATGTAGCTCAGTTCTTGACTGCAACTTGACATTCATAGGGTATGACTCAATAGTCACTGAAACTTGCTATTGATTTGTAACTTGATTTGCAACATCTTCTTTAGTAGGCATTCCTTCATAAAAGTATAAAAATTATTTGTATTGTTCTAGTCCTTTCATAAGTTCAACCTCATTTACTTTTGTATATTCATCAAAGTTCACATTTGCACTTTCCACAATTTTGTTAGTATTTAAATACTTATAAGCTTTACTTTTTGTGGAGTATGCTAGGAATGTACCTTCTTCACTTTTTGTATCAAGCTAGCCATTCCTAACATCTTTAAGAATATAACATTTACTTCAAAATACCTTAAAGTATTTTACATTGGGTGGATATCCATACCATAGTTCAAAAGTGTTGAATGGGTACCTTTCTTGATTTGTACATAGTTCAAGGTATAGAAAGCTATGCTTACAACTTCTCTCCAGTATTTCAAGCCAAAATTCTTCTCCATCATGAGTGTTTTGGCATAGTTCATTATAAATTCATTTCTTCTTTTAGCTATTCCAATTTGTGGAGGTGTTCTAGGGACAAATTTTTGTCTTTTGATTCCTCTATCAAATCTCAAACACTTCAAACTTTTACTTATCTCCTTTTCAACTCTTTCCAAGTATCATTTAAAAATTTGAAAAGTAGTATATTTCTATTTCAAAAACATAATTATAATCATCCTAGAATAGTCATCAAAAAATAGCATTATGTACTTATCTCCTTTGTATCTTTGCACATCAATTGGTCTGCACAAGTCAATATGAACAATCTCTAGTATTCCTTTAGAGGTATAAGTTTTACTCTTAAAACTTGACCTTGTCATTTTTCTTAACTAACATTGGTTGAACATTACATTATTAGGCTTCTTCAACTTAGGTAAATCTCTAACTTTCTTCATGTTACTGATACTAACCAAGTTATCAAAGTTTGCATGACATAACCTCTTGTACTATAGCCATACAACATCAAATTTTACAACAAGACAAGTAGCATCCTCTATGTCAAGATAGATTAGATTACTTCTAGTTTTATTGACCTTTCCAATTAGTTTCCCTTTTGTGTCATATATTTTATCAATGTTGTTTTCAAACTCAACCTCACATCCCAAATTATTCAGTTATGAAACACTCAACAAACTATAGCTAAGTCCTTCAACATAGTAAGCATTGTCACACAAAATCTTGTCTGTGAGTTTAATAGAACCTTTTTCTTTTATCAAAAATGGTACATCATTACCAAATCTTACACTATTTCCATCATAACAATTTAGGGTAATGAACTTAGTTTTGTCTCTAGTCATGTGATGTAAACATCCACTATAAATAGTCCATCAATCATTCGTGTTCACACAAGTCACAAGTGTAGCTGCCTCATCTTCATCAAATTCATCATTCATTGCAACATACACCATCTCATCATCATGTTCATCAAAATCATCCTTTTTTCCTCTTCAGCAATGTAGCAAGACTTCTTGCCTTTGTCTTTGTAATCCTTGTTGTCTTCATCTCTTCTACTTTTGCATTTGTCACCACCTCTATAGTTCTTCTTCTCTGGGCATCTAGCAGCAATATGACCAACTTCATTGCAATTGAAACAAATGATAGGTAACTTACCTTTAAACTTTCCTTTACCTTTATGGGATCTTCTTTCTAGTAGTGCTTCAAGCTACTTAACATCCTCCTCATCTATATCACTCATATTGGACACATACTTCTTCTTTTTCTTCTTCTTCTTCTTATCAAGTTCTTCCAATAACACCTTAGCTTTGAAAGTAGATTCAATATTTTTAGGTTTTTAATTGTTAAAGTTAGATAGCTCAAAAGTAGTGAGTCTACCTACCATACCTTCAAGTGATAGCTTATTCTCTAGAATACATCTCAGTTCTTGAATTGTAGAAACTCTACTAGCATAAATAAGTGATAGTATTCTCAATTTTTTTGTTAAAATAGTATCATCATCTACATTACTAGTAGCTCCTTTTATTGCATTGAAAACTTCTTTTATCCTTTCAACATATTGAGCAATATTCTCACCTTCTTCAATTCTCATATTATCAAACTTACCTCTAAGACTTTCAACTTTGGCTCTAAGAACATTTGCATCTCCTCCATAGATAGTAGTTAGGGAATCCCACATTTTCTTTGCACTATCAAGTCCTTTGATATCATCAAATATGACATAACTCAGGGCAGAGGCAATCTCCAAAATTTCCTAGTTGTGTTCTTTCTTCTTTCTCATATCTTCAGTAGTAGGGGTACTAGTAGGATCAACATGCTCCACATAAATGTTAGATTGTACATGATCTCCAAGTCCTCCAATGTGTAGCTTCATCAAACTTTTCCATGCAGGAAAATTATCTCTATTGAGCTTGGGTACTTCTCTTTTAGACATCTTGATCTTTGTGCTTCTAGTACCTTTAAACTAGTTCTCTCAAGCAGATGGCTTTGATACCAATTTTTGGCATACTTTAGAAAAACTAAGAGGGGGGTTGAATTAGTTATCAAAGGTATAGATGAATAAATAAAACTTTTCACAACTTAGTGAACCTATAAAACATTTATACTCATTCATGCATCCATAATATTATGCAATCTCTAAAATCTTGTAGGTTACTATCAAATCAACTTGCAAAAATCCAACACATGAAACACAATAGATTCATCAACACACTTGACACAATGATTTATGTGGAAACCCAATTTTGGAAAAACCACCAATGACATGCTACTCTTTTCACTCTTTTGAAATGATGCCTTATGAAAAGCCATCCCTGTTAAAGGTTATAATACACATTGTTAAATGTGACCTTGTCAAAATATTTCAATCACCCTATTAGGAGTGAGCCTTGTTAGAGCACTTTAGACCATTCACTTGGAATGTCACCCGATTAAAGGATTTACAAATGACTATTAGGTTAACCTTAATCCAAAGGATTTCCCTAGACTAATACAATTATTAGAGATTAATAGTAAGGCTTTGATTTGATACAACTTATAAATTCTCTTGTAAATTATAGATTTTTGTTCAGTCCTCAACTCCACTTGGCCTTCATACTTTTTAGCTCTGATAGCTTGTTCACCCTTCAAGCGTTCATCTCCTTAAGCCTTCTTTCTTAACATGCCATTGTAGACTCTTCTCTTAGGTCACTAGATGAAGAAAAACCCTTGACTCCTTGTCTCCATTAGGTTCTCACACATGACAACCTTGCTTCATTACCATTCGTCCCTATAAATAGGAAATTAAGATATTTTCCTACTCATTCTCTATCGTCCAATTTAGGGTTCAAATGGATTTGGTTGGATACAATGTATCTACCCCATATCTCATAACTCTTTTAGAAACTTCTCCTAGAATCCATTTGAATTCACCTAAAAATGGTTTACCTTGAATTCTATGACACCAACTGATCAACCTTTTCTTCCACCTAGTTCACACAATCCAAGAAAATAAACTTGTTGTCTTAGATTCATCAAATTTGGGATCTTTTAAATAATGCAACAGTTCAACATTATCAACCTTCTAATGCTCAACTTCACACAATCCAAGAAAATAAACTTGTTGGCTTAGATTCATCAAATCTGGGATCTTTTAAATAATGCAGCAATTCAACATTATCAACCTTCTAATGCTCAACACATATTGCATTGCTCGACATCCACTGTGAAATTACTCAACATGAACTAAAGTCTACTAGCACTTGACATCAACCAAAATTTACTCGGCATCCACTATTCTACTTGACTTACACTAGAATAAACTTTTACTCAGCTCCAACTAATTTTTTGCACATCTTTTATTGACTTTTCTTGACACCTACTATCCAGTCGGTAAAGCTTGGTAGAAAAACTTTTTGTAACTTGTTCTTCTAATATTTCTTAGTGTAACCAATCTTTGTAACCTTAATTAGATTATCAATACATCATGTCATCACCATCTCAACTGATCCTTGTACTTCATTACATAATCATAACTCAACCTTTCCTCTAGGTACTATTATTACATCTTTTGATCAAATCCTCTTCATCAATTAAATAAGTGATAGTACTTGAATCTTAGAAGTAGTTGTCTTACTGAAAAATGGAAGGTTTGACATCAATGAAAAAATAATAATTGAAACATAGTATTCTTTAACAATCTCCATCTTTCAATAATCTCTCCTAGCAAAAAAATTTTCAATCTATGTTCAACACAACATTATATAAATCAACACAAATTGGTACCAAAAGACAAATTTTCCTAGCTAAACCAATATTCTTATTTTCAAAGAACCAAGAATTTATATCCATTTTTCCTATTGATATGGAGTCTTACAATCCAAGTATACAAGCTTGAATATTTACAAAATTAGATACTATCCATCAAGATATCCATTATATTTTCCCATGCCCTTAAACAATAATAAATACCTTGCTTATATACAAGATCACTATCCACAAGTCAACTTATCGCATCAACAATCTCCAAAGTAAAGAAATGTATTAAAAAGATATAGGTTAGGATTGAATCATTAAGAATGGCCAAAAATAAATACATCATGATATGTGAATACACAAAAGGTTCATCATATGTAAAACAACATATAAAAATGCACCATTTAGCATATCACATGCTGTGAAATTCTATTGCAAGTCAAATCATGCAAACCTAACCATTAGAAAAGAAATTGAATATAGGACCAATCCAATCTTAAGATAACTTTATTTAGAATTATCAGAACAAGTTGCGAAGCTAGAACTAAGCTCTCTATGATTTTTAGACCATGCCATAATGATCTAATAAGATAATTAACCAACTAGGATGATCGCTAGCTAAACTTATAGGAAACTACCCAACTAGAATATAAATATAAAAACTAAAAGGAATTCCTTTTTGGGTGATGCAAGATTTCCAAGAAGCCAAGATGCTTCTGCATCACATACACACAAAGATTATGATTATGTTTCCAATCATTAGACTGAATAATAGAATTAAAAACCTAAATAGAGACAAGAACAAACAAATAGAGGTATTGAAGTTTCTTTCTTTATAATTAAAATTTGAAACAAAATTTTACAACTACAAATCTGAAAATGGAAACTACAAATTTAAAAATAAAACTATCATTTGGAACTACATATTTTAAATGAAACCTACAATAACTTGAGACTACATACAAACAAAGTGGAAGTTCTTGAAAAGTCTTACAAGATTACCTAGAGAAATCACTATTCAATAGATAAACACTTATAACTTCTATTGCAAAATTTTCTACTTGAAATAGAGTACATGAACATCCTTTTTTATGCTATTCTAATTTCATAGTAACCACTCAAAGCTAAAAAGATCTTCCTTTTGCAACATTTTTTGTAAAAAAGGAAAAGTTAGATCTTCTCAAAAAAATTATGTTTCATACTTATTTGTTAAATTTAATGCATTTGAGTTATGTCACGAGTTAGGGATAAAGATTCTAAAGTTCACACAAAATCAGATTTTCTCTAAGTAACAATAACATTGAGTTTCTAACAACTATTGGAAATTTATTGATTGGTTAGTAAGCATTATAGGAGGCATCAAGAAGGTTTAAGATAATCTGATCTAGTTTGAAGATCCCTCCCCCCCACCCCCCTCTGCAAAAAAAAAAAGAAAAAAGAAAGAAACAAAGTGGAAGTTCTTAGAAACTCTTACAAGGTTACCTAGAGAAATCACTATTTAATAGATAAACACTTATAACTTGCATTGCAAATTTTTTTGCCTAAAATAGAGTACACAAACATCCTTTTTTATGTTATTATAATTTTACAATAACTACTCAAAACTAAAAAGATCTTCCTTTTTAAATATTTGTTGTAAAAAAAATGAAAAATCAGATTTTCTCAAAAAGATTATATTTCAGACTTATTTGTTAAATTTAATGCATCTGAGTTATGTCAAGAGTCAGTTAGGGATAAAGATTCTAAAGTTCACTCAAAATAAAATTTTCTCTAAGTAATAATACCATTGAGTTTCTAACAATAACGAGAACCTAATGAAAAGGTTGAGTTATGTGGAATTACAATGGGCACTTGATCAGTTGGACCTTGGCAAGATAATACACTATTTAATCATAACATTAAGTGAAGAAGTTATTTGAGTTAATACCTAGAAGAGATAATCAATAAATAATAAATACATACACCTAATCAAGCTTCAAAGAAGAAAAATTAGGAATTTATGGTTGAAGCCAACCTCTACTAGTGTTGACCAAGCAAAAAGTAGAAGCCAAGTGAATTTAGTGTTGATTGAGCGTCAATAAAAGAAAAAATAACAAAGAATTTGTACCAATCACTAGTAAATGGATTAATCAAAGATAGTGTTAACCGAGTGAGTGAAGATAGTGATGATTGAGTTATCTAGTAATAACTGATGCCAAAGAACACAATGTTAGCTGAGTGATAGCATTTTATAGTTTATGAAGGAATCTCAATTCCTGGCTGACATAGTTGATTTCTTGGAATATGGAAAGTATGTTGAAGATAAGAATTGATGATTTGGAATAGTTAATGCAAGGGAAACCATATTTGAGTGTTTCTATGTATGGATTCAAAGATAATTTTGGATAAGTTTCTAGAAGAGGAAGGAGGAAATAAAAAGATGGAAGAATTTGATGAACTTGACCTAACCGTAAGATCAACAGTGATGTTTGAGAAGGAAAAGACAAGCTACCTATTTAAGGAGGCATAAGGGATAATCTAAAGAATTTGGAAGATGTTAAAAAGATGTTAACAAGGGTGGAGTAGTTTTTGATTATGTTGATTGAAAAATTTGAGTAGAAGGCTAAATAGTGAAGAGTTGAGGAGAAGAGTGATTACTTGAAGGGTCTCTAATTGAATCAGTGATGGAGATGATGATGAAGGCCAATCCATGAGTCAACTATTGAACCAAATTTGTGATATGTATTTGAAAAGTGAGTTATATTTATTTAGATCAACCTAATATTACTTTCTAACCATAATATCAATTTGAAATTCTTTAATCAAGGTTGACCTAATAGTCATTTTTAAATCCTTTAATCAAAGTGACATTCTAATGGAATGTTCTTAAGTCCTCTAACAAGGCTAATCATAATAGGGTTATTAAGTTAATTAACAAGGTCACACCTAACAATGTGCATTGTAACCTTTAACAAGGTTCTCTCCAAAAAAATCTCACTTCAAAAGATTGAAAATATTGGTGACATATTGTTGGTGCTTTTTCCCAAATTGGGTTTCTATATTAAGTCCAATCTCTTACTTGTGTGGATTCTATTTGAGATGTTTTATTGTTAATTTTCTAGATTATGGAAGTTTATTATTATTGGAATTGTGGATTACAAGTTTTATATTACATATAAGTTTCTATAGAGATTGAGCTACTTAGTGATTATATCTAAGTTGGTTGAAGTGTTTAAAAGTTTTGGTACATCTAGACCTGAGGATAATTGATTCACCTACCCTCCCTAGTTATTCTAAATTATTATAACAATTGGTATCATAGTTGTGGTGCTTTTAGAAGGAAATATTTGAAGGGACTTAAAGCTAAAGATCAAGATGTATAGGAATGAGATACCAAAGTTGAACAAGGAGAACTTTCCTACATGGAAAAGTTTGATGAAGCTACACATTGCTAGAATTGGAGATTCAATAGTATTCTACTTGGAGAATGAGTATTTGATCATAACTACACCTATGATAGTCTAGTAGATAGAGCTGAAATAAGAACACAATTATGTAATGTTGGAGATTGCATCTTCCCTAAGCTACTCAAAGTTGATGACATAAAGGAGTGCAATTCTCCAAAGAAGATGTAGGACAAGTTGGAAAATATCCATGGAGGAGATAAGGATGTACTTAGGTCCAAATCAAAAATATTGAGAGGAAATTTTGATGACATGAAAATGATAGAAGGTCAAAATAATTCTCAATATGTTGAAAGAATCAAAGAAGATGTGAATTCTGTTAGGAGAGGTAATGGAAATATTAGTGATGAGACTATGATCAACAAGGAACTGAGGACTTTACTTTATATTTATGCCATTATATTTTTTGCAATACAAGAACTAAGATGTACTCCTTGTAATGACCTAACCTTGGATAGACTAGTTCGTAGACTTAGTGCCTTTGAATTGTCAAATTTTGATAATTTTAATGCCCATGATATTGAGTCTACATTCAACTCACAATTGGTTTTGCATAAGTCTAATAAAAAGAAAGGAAAGTATGAGGCTAGTGAGATTAAATCTTCTAATTATGATCTTGAGGATCTTAAAAAATTAATGGCTAGGAGACTTCATAGAGGTAGAGGAAAGTACAAAATTAAACTCCCTATAATCTAATTTTTATGAAATAAAGTTGGTCATGTTGAGATCTAATTGAAAAGATCATGAAGAAGAGAGATTGTTTGCAAAGAGGGAGATTGTTGATAAAGAATGTTTTCAATCATTGTTTTGGCACTGATGTCAAACTTGCTATTTGTTGGAATGACAATTTCTTATAAGATCCAAGTACTATCACTTAGTTGATTGATGATGAGGATTTAATCAATAAGATGTAACAAAAGCACCTAAGGGAAAGGTTGAGTTATGGTTTTGTAATGAATTACAAGGATTAGTTAAGACAATGGTAAAATCATGTATTGATAATACACTTGAAGATACAGAGATTGGATACACTTAGAAAATTTGATAGAATAAGTTATAACAAAGCTATCTACAAAGCTTGACTAAGTTCATTAGAGGGTGTTGAGCAAGCTAGTTCATGCCAAGAAAATTATCAGTAAGTGTTGAGAAAATACAAAATCTAGTTTGTGCCAAGTAAAATAGAAGGAACTAAACAACTTCAAGTGCTGAGCAACTAATAAGTGTTGAGCATAAGTGAAAACTTAGTTGATGTTGAGTGAATTCACAATAGGTGTTGAGCATCAGTAAAACATAGTAGGTGCCAAGTAACATAGTATGTGCTAAGCATCAAAATTTCAATAGTGTCGAGCTACTGTATTATTTGAAAAGTCAAAGATTTGACAGATCTAAGCTGACAAGTTTGTTACCTTGAATTTTGTGAGCCAGATGGAAGAATTTCAATAGTGCCAAGCTACTGCATTATTTGAAAAGTCAAATATTCGCCAGATCTGAGCCAACAAGTTTTTTACCTTGAATTTTGTGAACTAGATGGAGGATAAGGATGATGAGTTGGTGGCACTTTATTTTAGGTAAACCATTTTTGGGAAAATATAGCTGGATTCTTCACAATGTTTTTGGAAGAAAGAAAGATTAAGGGTAGATTCATTGAATCTTACCTAATCCATTAAAACCAAAATTAAGAGTAGGAAGATTACAATGGGAAAAGTATTATAGATTTCTATTTAAGGAGTTGTAGGTCAAGAAGCAAGAGTGGTTGTTAAGTGGTTCGTTGGATGTCAAGGTGAAGGCATTGAGAGGAAGGAATAGAGTATAGAGACTCTACTTTGATAGGTAACCATAGAGGATATTGCACTAGTACATCGAGCATGAAGACTCAAGGAGAAAAAGCTTGAAAGGAGGACAAGCTATCAAAGTTGTAGTGACTAAAATCCAGGCAAATTTGAGAGCTGAATCAAGATCTAAAATTTGCAAGTTATGTTGTGAATTGTATCAGATCAAAAGCCCTTTTTCTTACTCTTTAACAATTGCATCAATTAGGGTAAAATCCTATGGACTTAGGTTGGTTTAACAACCATTTGTAAATACTTTAATAGGGTGACATTCTAAGTGAGTGTTCTAAAGTCCTCTAACCAGGCTCACTTCTAATAGGGTGGTTAAATCCCTTAACTAGGTCACATTTAATAGTGTGTTGTAGCCTTTAACAAGGCAAGCCTTTCATAGGGAATCACTTTAGAAGAGTGAGAATTGAGTAGCATGTTACTAGTCATTTTTTCCAAATTGGGTTTCCACATAAATCACTATGTTATGTGTTGACCTTTCATGTCTTATTCTTGCATGTTGCTTTTTCAATAACTTGCTAGGATGAATGAATAGCTTGGATGCATAAATAGTTTAATGGGCTCACTTTACTTGGTGAAAAATTTTATTAGGAAATTTGGGCCTTGAATAACTAATTCATCCCCCTTCTTAGTTATTCTAAAGCATTTCTAACAATTGGTATCAAAGCCATCTGCTGATTTGTTTTAAAGGTACTAGAAGTAGGAAGATCAAGATTCCCAAGAGAGAAGTTCCCAAGCTCAACATAGATAACTTCATAGCATGAAAAAGTTTAATGAAGCTAAACTTTGGACCAATAAGTGAGCATGCACAAACCTCAATTAAAGTGGAACATGTTGATCTAATTGTACCCATTACAGAAGATATGAAGAAAAAGAAAGAGCACAATTAGGCAATGTTGGAGATTTCCTTTGCCCTCAACTATGCTAAATTTGATGAGATCAATAGATGTGACTCTACATTCAAAATGGGGAAAGCCTTCATTGATATTTATGGAGGAGATTAGAATGTTCAAAGAGAAAAAAGAGAAATCCTCAAAGGAAAGTTTGATGACATGAGAATGGAGGAAGGTGAGAACAGTGCTCAATATGCCTCTAGAATGAAAGAAGTAGTAAGTGTAATAAGAAATTTTGGTGGTCATTTAGATGATGAAACTATCAATAGAAAATTCTTAATAATCTTGCTTCCCATCTATTCTATTAGAGTTTTAGCCATTCAAGAGTTAAGATGTGTACCAAGAAACAAACTAACACTTGAAGGTATAGTGGGAAGAGTTACTACATTTGAGTTATCCAACTTTGATAACTACAAACCTAGGAATCTTGAATCTACTTTCAAGGCCAAGCTGTTGTTGAAAGACATTAAGGAGGTGAAACCAAAGAAGAAGAATAAAAAGGTAAAATATGCATCTAGTGACAGTAGTGCAAATGAAGAAGATGTGGAACAATTGGAAGCACTACTGGCCAGAAGATTTCATAGAGGAAAAGGTAAATTTAAAGGTAAGCTACCTATCATTTTTTTTAATTAAAATGAAGTAGGACATATTGATACAAGATGCACATAGAAAAATAACTACAAAGAAGGCAACAAGAACAAAAACAAAAGAGAAGATGATAGTAGAGATTACAAAGACAAAGGCAAAAAGTGTTACATTGTTGAAAAAGAGGATTCTGATGAAAATGATGATGAGGTAGTCTATGTAGCAATGAAGGATGATTCAGATGAAGATGAGGCAATAGCACTAGTAACTTGTGTAAACAAGGATGAAAAATGGATCATAGACAATGGATGCTCACATCACATGACAAGAGACAAAAGTAAGTTTGTTACCTTTACTTAGTATGATAGAAATTGTGTTAGATTTGAAAATGATGATCCATGTCTAATCAAAGGAAAATGTTCTATTAAGCTTATAGAGAAAATTTCATGTGATAATGCATACTATGTTGAAGGATTAAACTACAATCTGCTAAGTGTGTCACAGTTAGGTAATGTGGGATGCAAAGTAGAATTTGGAAACAAAACTTCCAAAATCTATGGCACTGATGGAAATCTAATAGGAAAAGAAGAATAGAGTAAGAGTAATCTATTTTACCTAGATATGAAAAATGCATCCTATCTTGTTGTTAGATTTAATGATGTGTGGCTATGGCATAGAAGGCTATGTCATGTCAACTTTGATAATCTAATTAGCATCATCAAAATGAAGAAAGTCAGAGGTTTTCCTAAACTAAAGAAGCCTAACAATATAATGTGCAAATAGTGTCAACTAGGAAAGATGACCAAGTCAAGTTTCCAAAGCAAAACCTACACTTCCAAAGAAGTATTAGAGCTAGTCCACATAGATTTATGTGGACCGATAGAAGTGCAAAGCTACAAAGGAGATAGATATATAATTTTGTTTGTAGATGACCACTCTAAGATGATGATTGTTATGTTCTTAAAGAAAAAATCTGATGCATTTCAAATGTTTAAGTGGTATTTGGCTAGGGTTGAAAAATAAACTAGAAAGAGTCTGATGTGTCTAAGATTAGATAGAGGAGGAGAGTTCACATCAAAAGAATTTGAGATATTTTGCAATGACAAAGGAATTAAAAGACAAACAACAGAACCTAGAACTGTCCCACAGAATGACATTATAGAAAGGAGGAATAGATTAGTGGTAGAATATTCCATAACATTAATGATGGAAAATAATGTTGTAGTAAAGTATTGGAGAGAAGTTGTAAGTATAACTATCTACACTTTGAGTCGAGTACAAGTCAAGAAAAGTACAAATGCAACACATTTGAACTATGGTATGCTCACTCACTCAATGTAAACTATTTCAAAGTATTTGGTTGTAGATGCTATATTCTTAAATATTCTAGAAATAGAAAGTTTGATGCAAAGAGTGATGAAGGCATATTCCTTGGATACTCCACTAGAAGTAAAGCATATAAGAATTTGAATACTAAAACTAACAAGATTGTGGAGAGTGCAAATGTAAATTTTGATGAGCATGCAGAAGTTCAAGATAATGAACCCATCAAGAAACCAGAAGAATAAAGATCCTTTGTATACTTTTATGAAGGAATTCCTACTGAAGGAGAAGTTTCCAATCAAGTTGGGAATCAGCAACAAGTTTTAGTATCAGCTAAGTCAAAACTAGTGAATGTCAAGTTGCATTCAAAAGCTAAGTTGTAGAATGAAGATAATGCACATGTTGATTCTAAAATTAGTCCACATGAGAGATATGTTGGATTACCTGAAAGAGGTGTGCATAGTGAATTTGAAGCTGAAAGAACAAACATGGAAACAAGGATAGAACCAAGATTATCCAAGTATGTGAGAAGAGATCACCCTACAAATTAAATTATTGGTGACAAGGAAGCTAGACCAATGACAAGAAATAGGCTAAGAAATGAATCATGTCTGCTAAGCAAGATTGAACCCAAAATAGTGAAAGATGCACTAGAAGATGATAATTGGCATAAAGCTATGGAAGAACAGATAGATCAGATAGAGAAGAACAAAACTTGAACTTTAGTTCCAAGACCAGCTAATAAGAATGTGATTGGTACCAAGTGGGTATTCAGAAACAAGCTAGATTAGAATGGCGAGATCACAAAAAAAAGGCAAACTAGTCTACAAAGGATATGCACAAGAAGAAGGACTAGACTATTGCGAAACATTTTCCCATGTTGCGAGGATGGAAGGAGTAAGAACACTACTTGCATATGTTTCTTACAAAGGTTTTAAAGTTTACCAAATTGATTTAAAGTCTATTTTTCTGAATGGTATACTAGAAGAGGAAGTCTACATAGAACAACTAGAGGGATTTGTTGATGACAAAAACAAAGATATGGTTTGCAAATTGCATAAAGCACTTTATGGTTTGAAACAAGCGCCTAGAGCATTGTATGAGACACTGCACAAATATCTTGTGAAGATAGGATTTGAAATAATAGAGACAACAACAACCTATATATCAAGGTAGAAAAGGTAAAGACATTTCGATATCTAAAATCTTTGTTGATTATATAATACTTGGAGGAAAAGATGCCCTATGCAAAGAGTTTTCTAATTAAATGAAACATGAGTTTGAGATGTCAATGTTTGGAGAACTCAAATTCTTCGTTAAATTGCAAGTACATCAACTAAAACATGGCATATTTATGACCCAATCAAAACATATCAAAGAGAAACTCAAGAAATTTGGCTTAGAAGATTCAAAACTAGTCAATACACCAATAGTAACAAGACATAAGTTATCCAAGAATGATGAGTCAGCTGAGGTAAATCAAACAATGTACAGATCAATGATTGGAAAGTTATAGTATGTTGTGCATAGTAGACTAGACATTGTATTAGCTATTGGAATAGTGGCAAGATTTTCTACAAACCCAAGAGAAAATCATCTTATGGTAGTAAAAATAATATTGATGTATCTAAAAGAAACTAATGACTTTGGATTATATTACAAGAAGACTGAAAAGTTTGAATTGAAAGCCTACACTGATGTAGATTGGGGAGGTAATATTGATGATAGAAAATACACCAGTGGAGGAGCACTTTTCTTAGGTAAAAGATTGGTTGCTTGGACTAGCAAAAATAAAAGTTGTACCTCATAGTCCATAGCAAAAGTTGAGTATGTTGTTGTTGCTATCAACTACACTAATATTGTATGCAGAGATGACTGAACCTATGATACTATATTGTGATAACACTAGTGTCATCAACATATCAAAGAATCATATGATGCATGCCAAAAAAAAGTACATTGTAATTAAGTATCATTATGTAAGAGAATTGGTGGAAGAGAAGCAAGTGAAGATGGAATATGTCAACTCAAATGAACAAATTGCTGACATCTTCACAAAAGAATTAACTAAAGATGCATTTGAGTATCTTAGAGGTAAGTTAGGTGTGATACCCCTATCCAAGGTTGTTTGAGCAATAGCAAGATTTCCCTACATCAAATGAGTTGATTGTTGAAATTTTATAAATTGATGCAAAGGATACTTACTTTAGGTTTTTTCTTGAAGTAATCAAAGTACTGAGATTTCAAATAAGTCAAAAGCAAGGTGATAGAGGGAGAAATTGGAGTTTGTACAAATGCTACAATTGTATGACAAAATTTTGAAATAGTATGTCTTTGGCATTGTTTTCAAAGAGGGAGAAATAGGAAAAATGATCAAAGTGGTAAGCTAGAGAATAGAGGGAGTCATACAGAAACTGATTAGACATATAGAGGGAGAAATGTGTAAAGGGAAAATAGCAAAAAATAAGAAGAAAAGAAAATAGCAGCTCAGAGGGAGAAAACAATGCAAACAAGAATCAATTAGAAAGAGAGTAGAACAAAAGAGGAGAAGGTAGTGTATCAACAAAAGAGTTATCCCTAATACTTTGGAAGAGGGAGTTACTCATAGAATTTAGAGGGAGTCACAAGCTAGTTTATGTTTCTAATAGAATGAACATTTTTGGATAAAGTTTTCTTTTTGGCATTTGATTTACTATTTTATCCTAGTTAGCATTTTGATAACTTGGCTGATCAGTTTGGTTTTCCATCAATGCCAAAGAGGGAGATTGTTGAGATCTGATTGAAAAGATCATGAAGAAGAGAGATTGTTTGCAAAGAGGGAGATTTTTGATAAAGAATATTTTCAATCATTGTTTTTTCACTAATGTCATACTTGCTATTTTCTAGAATGATAATTGCTTATAAGATCCAAGTACTATCACTTAGTTGATTGATGAAGAGGATTTAATCAATAAGATGTAATACAAGCACCTAAGGGAAAGGTTGAGTTATGGTTTTGTAATGAAGTACAAGGATCAATTAAGACAATGGAAAAATGATGTATTGATAATACACTTGAAGATACAAAGGTTGGTGACACTTAGAAACTTTGGAAGAATAAGTTGTAACAAAGTTGTCAATAAAGGTTGACTAAGTTCATTAGTGGGTGCTGAGCAAGCTAGTTCATGCTGAGCAGATTATCAATAAGTGCTGAGCAAATACAAAATCTAGTGTGTGCTAAGTAAAATAGAAGGAGCCAAGAAACTTCAAGTGTCAAGCAAGTAATAAGTGCTGACCATCAATAAAAACTTAGTTGATGTTGAGTGAATCCATAGAAGGTGTCAAGCATTAGTAAAACATAGTAGGTGTTGAGCATTAGTAAAACATAGTAGGTGCTGAGTAACACATTATGTGTCAAGCATCAAAATTTCAATAGTGCCAAGTTGCTGCATTATTTGAAAAGTCAAAGATTCACCAGATCTAAGCTAACAAGTTTGTTACCTTGAATTTTTTGAACCAGATGGAAGAATTTCAATAGTGTCGAGCTACTGCATCATTTAAAAAGTTAAAAATTTATCAGATCTAAGCCAACAAGTTTGTTACCTTGAATTTTATGAACTAGATGGAGGATAAGGATGATGAGTTGGTGGCATAGAATTTTAGGTAAACCATTTTTAGGTGAATATAGGTGGATTCTTCATGATGTTTCTAGAAGAAAACAAGATTAAGGGTAGATTCATTGAATGTTACCTAATCCATTCAAACCAAAATTAAGAGCAGGAGGATTAGAGCAAGAAAACTATTCCTAACTTCTATTTAAGGAGCTATAGCTCAAGAAGCAAGAGTGGTTGTTGAGTGGTTGGTTGGATGTCAAAGTTAAGGCATCAAGAGGAAGGAACAGAGTATAGAGACTTTGCTTTGATAGGTGACCATAGAGGAGATTATAATTGTACATTGAGCATGAAGACTCAAGGAGACAAAGGTTGAAAGGAGGACAAGCTATTAGAGCTATAGAGATTGAAAGCCAAGAAAATTTGAGAGCTGAATCAAGATCTAAAATCTGCAAGTTATGTTGTGAGTTGTATCATATCAAAATCCCTTGTTGTTACTCTCTAACAATTGTATTAGTTAGGGTAAAATCCTATGGACTTAGGTTGGTTTAACAACCATTTATAAATCCTTTAATAGGGTGACATTCCAAGTGAGTGTTCTAAAGTCCTATAACTAGGCTTACTTCTAATAGGGTGGTTAAATAATTTAACTGGGTCACATTTAATAGTGTGTTGTAGCCTTTAATAGGGTAGGCCTTTCATAGGGCATCACTTTAGAAGAGTGAGAATTGAGTAGTATGTTGTTGGTGGTTTTTCCCAAATTGGGTTTCTACATAAATCATTATGTTAGGTGTTGATCTTCATGTCTTATTCTTGCACGTTGATTTTTCAGTAACTTGCTAGGTTGAATGAATAGCTTGGATGCATAAATAGTTTAATGGGCTCACTTTACTTGGTGAAAATTTTTATTAGGAAATTTGGACCTTGAATAACTAATTCATCCCCCCTCTCAATTATTCTAAAGCATTTCTAATAGGTCATATTGCTACAAGATGTCCTGATAGGGATGGCAAGGATGAAAGAAAAAACAATGAGTTCAAAGGTAGAAGAGATGGAAAATACAACAAAGGATACAAGGATTAAAAAGGAAAAGGTAAGAAGTCTTGTTACATTTCTGAAGAAGAAAGTGATATTAAATCTGACAGTAATGATGAAGAATTTGTTTATGTTTCTATGAAAGATGATTTTGATGAAGATGAGAAAATTGCACTTGTTTATATGTGACGAAAGGTGATAGATGGATAATTGATAGAGGTTTCTCAAATCACATGATTGGTGATAAAAGTAAGTTTGAAAAACTAGAATATTATAAAGGAGATTGTGCTAAGTTTGGTAATGGCGCACCATGTTTTGTGAAAAGTAAAGGACCAATAAAATTAATTGATAAGATTGGATGTTTAAATACTTCTAAAATTGGTTGAGTGTGGAATAGTTAAATAGTTCAAGTTACAAATTTGAATTTGAGAATAAGAATTCAAAAATCTATAATGGTTCAAGAGAATTGATTGGAAGTGGAGACCAAACCTAAAGTAACTTGTTCTATCTAGACCTATCTTACGAAACTTGATTGTTTATGCAATGCAAATATATATTGTAATCACATAAGAGGATAGGTCATGTGAACTTTGAAAAATTGGTAGGTATTAGTAAGATGAAGAAAGTAAGAGGGCTACCAAAATTGAAGAACCTAATAATGCGATGTGTAAACAATGCTAGTTGGGAAAAATGACAAAGTCTAGTTTCAAGAGAAAAAACCTATACTTATGATGTCACTTTAGAATTGGTTCATATTGACCTTTGTGGACCTATTGGTGTACACAACTACTATGGTGAAAAATATTTTGTTTTATTTGTTGATGACTACTCTAGAATGATGATTGTGATGTTTCTTAAAGAAAATTTTGATACATTTCAAATGTTTAAGTAGTGTTTGGCTAGAGTTAAGAATGAAATAGCTAAAAGCTTGAAGTGTCTGAGATCTAGTAGAGAAGTTGAATTCATATATCAATAATTCAATAGATTCTACAATGATAAAGGAATTAAAAGGCATATGTCTTCACCTAGGACCCCTCCACAGAATAGTATAGCTTAAAGGAGAAATAGATCAATCATGTATTGTGTTAGGACATTGATGATGGAGAAGAATGTTGCACCTAAGTAGTAGGGAAAAGTTATAAGTATAGTTTTTTATACCTTGAACAAAATAAAATTCAAGAAAGATACTTTAATCACCTAAAAATGGTCATCTAGACTATTAGCCCTTTTTTTAGCATTTTGGCTAAGCTAATTAATCATTTCCCTAGATTAAATTGATAAAAATTAATTAATTTGATTATAACCTATAGTTTGACTATACTATACTAAGTTCATTATTTGATTGAAAGAGCATATCTCCTTTTAATTAAATAAAAGACACCATTCTTCTAACCCACTCAATGTGCACACATAAAGTCATTTTCCTATTATACAAATTAAAAGAAAAGGCTTTTGTTTGTCTCACATGAAAATTCAACTCTTTCTTATTGGTTGACTTCCTCTTGCACATGGATCATGCCAAAGTCAAATTGCACCCTTGATTGGTCATCCCTTGATCTTGATCTCCACCATCCACATGTCTTTAAGAGAAAGAGCTCTCCCCTTCTCAAATGATACACATTTTTCTTGAGTATTGTTATGCTACAATTTTATTGATTGATTTCTTAAGAGTTTGTGGAGAACTTATATCCTCTTGTCTAAATTATCTTATACCATGGCATATTAGCTTAGAATCATATAGTGTATTTTTCTATTTTGCAATAATCTAGCTCACATAACTTAAATAGTGCGGATTTGTAACACTCGCATCTTTCTTAGTATAGTTGCATTTAGAATTGCATTCCATTTTGAGAGTTCTCTTAGACATTGACATTCTTGCTCTTGTCTCAAAGAACCTCAAATTGCATGATTTACTAGCAAGGGTTGAGTCTCAAAGACTCAATTGAGAGCTATTTTAATTTTCCTAAACATGCCTTTACACTCCATGGATAGGGATCTCTAAGCTGACATTCAAGCATCCTAATTCATAGGATCACTTGGATAGAAGGGTTTAGAGTGTGACACATTTATAGTGTACACTTTTGGTGCCCACCGTAGGGTTGAACACTCTAGTTCTACTCCTAATCTACATATATTTCTTACATTTTCTATTCTCTATTTGGCCTTTTGTTTTTTAATAGTGATAGATATTGGGAAATACTTTTCCAATATCGTATGATGTTTGTACTATCAAGTTATACTTTTCTAGTAAAAGTATCACACATTTATACTAAACTATATCACCTCATCATAGAAAGTTGTATTGCATGACTATAGGGAAATCTATCACACAAAGGAAAAGTGTCATATGAGTATACTAAATAGTATCATGCAATAGCCTTCCAGCAAAAAGTATCACCCAACCTAAAACTACTTGTTGTTTGGGTGTTTTTGATCAGTTTTTTAGTTTTTGATGTTTGTCTGTCAAGTTTTACAGGTCCATTATAGTTTGATAAAAGTCTACCTATAGATTTTTACATTATTTTAGACTTGTTGGTCTGGATTTCACTCAATTTTTATTCTTATGCCTCTCTAAGTGAGTGCTCCAATCCCCTTTGTAAAAAATTAGGGTTTTGCATTTTAATTTTGTCTAACCCTAGAATAACCCTAATTTTTGTTTCACTAAGTGTTTCCCTAGAAAGCTTTGGATTATGTTTTGTAGTATGCCTTTTCAAAATAAAATGTGTGGGAAAAACCTTTTAATGTGGGCTTTTTATTTTTCCTAGGTACCTTTTAAAATTCATTTGAATTGTCTAAACATTATCCTATGTCTCCAAAAATATTCTTAACCTAAGCTTTCATTTTAATTTTCCACAAGTTTATGTCTTTATTTGAAAAAGGTGATCAAATAATGATAACCTTGATCTTTCTTAAGATCAAGAGTTCATGTTATGTCACTATAAGAAATAACATGCTATTTATTCCTAGTGACATAGTGACCAAGCAATGCTACCCATGGGACACAGTCAATAAAAGAATGAGGTTTTAAGAAAAATATTTGCACTATCATATATTATCATGATCAATGGTGATCACTTTGTCACCATGGGAAACCACAAGGTTCTTACCCTTGGAAATATCACAACAACTTGGCATGTGGATATGTGGCAGGACCAACCTTTGAAGATGGTGCCATGATATCCATGTCATCAACAACCTTGTCAACATGTTATGATGTTAGGATGTCAGATGCCATGTGGGATTTACATTGAAGGAAATGGAGCATTGATCCACACCATTAGATCTTCAAAAGATCGATGGTGGTTTCTTTGGTGCTAATAGGAGATTCAAGAACTTTATCCTTGTAAAAAAAATGACCTAAAAGAAATACCGTAGACCCACTTCATTTATAACTCAATTATCATATGAGCTCTATTGTCCAATGCAAGGTTGATCAATGATGGTCACTTTGTCACCAATGGGAGCTGCTCAATTTTTACCCTTGGTGACATAGCGAGAATATGAAATGTGTCTAGGGGTGTAAGTGGGCCCAATGTAAGTCACCAATAGTGAAAGAAAAGGCTTGTGTGGAAGATTCAATTGGGTTAAATGCCAACTAGAAGGGTTGAAGCTAAGTCATAAAATTTTTTATTCCTAAATCATTCGATTTTCCAAAAAAATTAACAGCCTATTTTCAAATTTGAAAGGTGATGCCACTCTATTTCTCTACAATCAATTTATGAGAATTAAAGCTCCCCATGTGAAATAAAACAAGTAATATATTGTAGACATTTAATATTTTCTTCATGAAAATGTATTCTTTATTTTTTGAGAGGTAGAACTTCTTGAGGAGCTATTTTCTTGACTGGTTGAATTGTGAAGGACTTCCTATATCAACGATTCACTACAGAATTCAGAGAGAAGAAGAAAAAGAGCCAAGTAAGTATCTTAGTTCAAATATATTTCAAAGAATTCTATGCTTGCTTCATTATGATCATATATGCCTCCAAGGAATGATTTCTTGGGGAAAATAGAGTATGCTAGTAGGAATATCCATGATGATTTCCTTGAACAATTAAGTGAATCTATGAATGAATCAGCCCAAATTAAAAAGATAGTTCTTGTAAACCCTAGGATCTAAATTGTAGATGGTTTTTATGATAAGGGGAATTGGACTAGGGATTCCATGACCTCTAAAACAAGGCTCCAATTCTTCAAGAAATGATTCTCAGAAAGTAAATTATCTACTCCCCATGGAAATGTTTGGAACTTTGATTTAGGTAACTTAGTAGTCCCTAGGATTTTCATGGATTCGGACCTACTCACAACTATAGCCCTAAATTATGACCTAGTAGCCAAGATGGTGAGGAGAATAGATGGGGAGTGTTTGGTAAAAATTATTGCAAAAGAGGTTCAAGAGGTTTTTAGAATGTAGCCAACCATAGATTATCATTAGATCATTGACTTTTAGGGATTAGAGAAAGAATATTTGTCTCAAAGAGATCAAATCAGATAAGGTGCATTGAGAGGACACCTAGCCATAATTGGTAATTTAACTTTTGTTACAACATCAAAAAAAGAGCCTTTTAAGAAGCATTTTTTCAATACTAGGTCCATAGACATTTACATGACTTTATATAGGGTGTTTGGTGAAGATGAACAAGATTTTATACCAATAAAGTTCATGCATAGATGACACAGATTTCTTTTTGGTGTGGATATCATTTTTTATTTTGCATCTTATTTGGTAGAGGAAATTCACATAGCTCTAATTGAAATTGCAAAGGGTAAAATTGAAAAGACATTTGGTTGCTATTCCTTATCGATGCAGATGTTCTTGTATGAAGGTGTAACTTTCATTGAAAAGGAAATGGAATTGAATAGAGAGTATGAAGGAGAAGTTCTGCTAGTCCAATTATGGAGTGTGGATATGACCTGGGATGTAGAAGAGGCTAGCTTTGTGATATTTGATAGATACTTCACATCTAGTTTGAGGAGCATTTTATTAAGGGACAATCCCAGAATACCCAAGGCACTGTTAGATTTCATCAGGCCTATGGATAACCTTACTAGTTTGAAGGTGTCCCATAATTGGGAAAATATCATACCACATCCTATGTCTACATTTTTTAGAGTGTATGGATTCCAAGGAACTCTCCATGTACTTCCCTACCAAGTACCTCTAAAGGTAGGAATAGCTGAAATGATATGGCAAATAGGTGGATTGGAGGAAGCACAACTAACTGGTTCATCGAGAGGTTCAATTTTCCCATCTTGTATTATTTCCCATCAATTTATAATCACCAAGGGTGGTTGGCTATTTCTATATAAATTTCAAGATAAATATAAAATGGTTATTTCTCATGATCATTTCAATGATAGTGAAGGATTCTTTGCTATTTTCAAAGAGAGTGCTAAGAGTGGTACTATAAAAAATCATCCTTGGTTCCTTGAAGATATAATTAGAAATGAATTCTCTCTCCAAGAGCAAGAGATCAAGAAGGAAAAGTAGAGATTTTACTCCAAGGTCTTAGAATTTATCAATTGTTTTGACAAAGATAATAAACCTCTAAAAGATGCAAAGATAGAGGTGGATAAGATAAATAAATCGATGATTACTTTTCCTAAGACTATGGAAGAAATGAATGAAAAAAAAAAAAACATTTTTTATTAATTCTTATCTTGATAAGGCTCAAGAGGACATGAAAGGTTTATCTTTTACCCCTGCAATAGGATTAGGGAAATTAATTATTTAGAGGAGGGCTAGGTATAATATTATTAATAATAAAGAGCCCATAGTAGACAAAGGAAAACCAATAGTTGGCTCAACTAGTATTTTTTTGGAAGAGAGGCCTGAAGAGCCAAAGGCTAAGAGGCAGAAGATAGAAGAAAAACATGTTCCCCAAGTAGAAGAATACTCACCTTCTCAATTCTAATTGTACGTAGGAGATGAACATCTAACCAAGGAGAAAATGGAGCAATTAGGATCCCAAGGGGGATTTTTTATCACAATCCTCAAGAGCCTCCCATGCCTAGCCCAAAATTAACTATTTCTCATTATAGAGGAAGGGAATTGGATGTTGTGGTGGAATAAGCTAGTCAAGAGTTTCTACCAGTTTGCATGGAGGAAAAATATTAAATTATTTGAGGAAAGGTGTAACAAGATAAAAGTAAAGCATCCTAAGATAGAAGAAGTAGCTCTAAAAAATCAAATAAAAGAGGACATGATGCAAGAGTTTAAGAACTTGACCCATGAAGAAGGGAGAAAAATGGTAAGATCGTCCAAAGTTTTGCTCCTACCAAAATAGGACATTGTAGATGCAATGATTTTTAATTCTATTACTAAGAAGTTAAATGAAGATGAAAGGTTGAAAAAAGAGCTAAAAGGTGCCAAATTCAGTGAGGACCATGTTGCATTAGTGATTTGGTCTATGAGAAAAAGATCCAAAGCTAGTTCCTCCTAGCCTAATGATACTGGCTTGATTGGAAACTAAACTTGCTAGTTCCTCCTAGCTTGATGATACTGGCTTGATTGGAAACTTCCTTGTAAAAAGAGTAGAGGATACTCCAAATGTAGAGGCTACAAAGCTAAATGTTGGAACAACCAATGTCGACCTAGCCACATCTCTAAGGGAGAAAAAAGAGAAATTAGAAGTTTTATTTTCTTATAATAAAGAAGTGCAAAAAAGAATAGAGCTTGAGAATAAGGTGATGGGGCAACAAGGATAGTCTAGTAGGCCTAGAATTGCTTATCCTCATCCATAAATGGAGCCTTTTAAATCCACTCCTCTTATAGAAATTCTAGATACACCACAAAGACCTCAATATTATACTGCAGAGGAATTTGAAGAAGAAAAGAGAAAACTATGGGCATTGCATGTAGAACTGGATATTCAATATGAAGATAGGTGGAGGAAAGAAATTATATATTTGGTAGATATAATTGGTTGCCCTACAATCTATGAAAAATTGGAAAAGGTAATAAACATGTGGAATGACCTAAAATATAATGGGGAGGCTTTGAAGCCAATTGTTAGTAAATGGAATAATAAGGATAAAGATGTGAATCTTCTATTTTTTTCAGTTATCAGTTTATCTTGTGAACAAATAGAAATGACTTTTGATTTGACTAATGATCTCTCCAAGTTTGATAATAAGAGAATTTTATTACAAAGGAGAATCATTAACTATCTTGCAAAATATAAGAGCAAAAACTTTTAACTATTTCTCCATGCCCTATATAAAAAGGATAAATTAAAAAATAAAGAGGAATGGGCCCTGGAATTGGATGACTTGTTATGCCTTAGGATGAATAGGGTCATAAATAAAATTAGAAATGCATGGTGGGAAAATACAACTAAATAAGTTTTAAAAATGAAATTATTTTATGATTCTTTAAGAGAAAATTTTGTTGAAATAGAAAAATTGGGAGAGTATGTAATGAAGAAACATCATGATATCCTAATTTTTAATTGGCTACACTTTTTGACAAGTGGATGGAAAATTTCATACATGCAAAGCAGTTAGAACTTGGTGAAACTGATGATGATGAAATGGATCAAGATGATTTGTAGGTAACTAACACATTAGTTAAAATAGAACAAGACAAATACACAACCAACTATAGAGACACATATAGATGTGGAAACTAATGACTTGGCAATAGGACAATCAAATTTGACTATCGATTTGTTAGTACAAGATAACATGGATGGAGAACCCTAGGTTCATCTTAGCTTTCAAGTATTAGAATATGACCCATCACATGCAAGTCCAATGGTCACACACTCTAAGGAATGACAATAATAGCAAAGCCAATCGTGAACTCCTTAGCAATGAAGAAGTGCAGCATAAGTGGTTCCCATAAAAGGAATATTCATGATGTAAATCATTCTGTTGCACCAATTTTTTTCTTTTATGATAGTACCTTTTAAATATATTTCTCTCTTAAGGACAACAGTCGATACTCTGTAAGCCTAAAGCATGTTACATCTCACATTATATAAGTGAGATTTCAAGGCTAGAGAAAGGGATCTGAACATTTTTTATAAATTTTAGTTTTGTTAGTTTTATTCGGTCTAGTCTTTCTTGATATCAAAATTGTATAATGTATTTTGTCTATAAATTTGAAGATACATTAGCTTTGAAGGATTAAATTGTCTAGTTTTGAGTTGTTTTGAATTCTACTCCACTGTTACATAATTTTCAAGGAGAACTATACAAAGCTGAACTGTCACCATATATTTTTCTCTGATTCTTGTCTCCATTGTTATTGATTGGTTATTTTGAGATTGTTGGGCAAAGCTTGTTCATTTTAGTGCAACTAAGATAGGTTGTATGTCAATTCAATATTTCTTTTGGTTTAATGAATTGAGTAAATGCTTTAGTGATATGATAGGATCTCCAATAAATTATAGGGATATGCATAAGAATGAATTTTAGGGATAATTTCTAATGATATTGATTGTAATGCAATCAATTAGGTCAAAATAGTTGGATAGACTCTGAATCACAATGGATGAGGCACTGATCAATTAGTTTAGTTTACATGTGAAAAGATCATAAATAAAAATCAAGAAAAAATCTTAAAATCAAAATCAATTTTACTTTAAATGTATGAAGAGTATCATAGCTGGTCAATAATTATTTGCATTTAATCTTTGAGTTTTAGTTAGCTGATGTTACCCAAAATTTCTTGTAATCTAAGAAGAAATATGACCAAACATCTACTATAAGGGATGAGTATTGTAATAAAATTATCATTGAATGAATTCTGAAGATAATATGAAGTTTTGAATCTTTTATCCCTCAGGTGCACCCACCTTGGTTTCGCAGAGCCAAAAGAGTAGAAAATCTTTATGATTTTGTTGAAATTGGGTCCAGATATGAAGACCATCTAGCTGAGCATAGGAAGCAGCTAATCCTTGGCCTATTTTGATCTTCACCATCTTGGTATCAGGTATCTTATTACTTGGTAGTGTAAAAAACACCAAAATGACTAACTTGTGTTGGACTAATGGTTGTTCTTATATGTTGTTTCCTTAAAATGCTTGCAAACTTACCTTGAAAAGAATGCATGTCAAAACTTCAAATGCACAAAGGCTACTAATGGTTGTTTGTAGGGCTACCTAAAGCATAAAATCCAAGCATGTGCTTATATTTCCTCTATTTTATGTGTGGCATCATACTAGTTGTTTACATTTTTTGGGCACATAAACTTGTAATTATGATCCCTTGGTGATAGGAAAGTATGCTCTTCGCCCTTGTGGTGAATCAAAAATCTTGACCCACCTTTGGATTTCAAAAATAAGAGGGTTAATTGAAATGTTTTGGTGTTTTTGGGGGAAAAAATTGAGGTAAGAGAGTATGCTCTTCACCCTTGTAGTGAATCAAAAATTTTGACTCTCGAAAGTGGATCTAATCTATTGTAGTTAGAATCCTTTAGAGGGCTTGCTCTTGAGCAACCAAACCCACTATAATCTCAAGGCTATCAAGGAGACAAAACCTTGGTAGATTTAGTGTTTGTCTTCTCTTAGTGTGAGTACTTGTGATATTGGGACCATGAGGAAAATGCTAGGCAAGAATGGTTAAGGTGCTCTTGTGACCATGAGGTCTGTTACCTACCGCAAGGTGGGTTGTCGCATAATTGGATGCAAAAGGAACATTATGAATGGAAGCCCTTTCTAAATACTCTAAGTTAGTAACTACCTTAATTTTTTGCTCAACTTCTTGGTGCAAGGATCAATCCTAGCGGATTACTTGGATCACCCCAAGATTTTAGACTTACCATCTGTGTTCCCTTAATTATGTTTATGGCATTTAAATTAAAAGGCCAATATTCTTGTAGACAACCACTTGGTGTGAGGTGAAGAAGCACTTAGTGTGGGCCAAGTTATTGATTAATGAACCTTGACTTCTAGGTAGATATGATTGGTAAGTATTTTTGAATGTGTTGATCAGTGTAAACATTCTCTCAAATCAAACATTTCATTAGATTTGGTAGAAATATATTCTGATATTACAAATGCGTATTGGCAAAGTTTCTTTATCCCTTGTTCAATTGGTTGAGACATAAAAAATATCTCTACTATTTGCAAACCATATCACTCTCTGACATAAACTGATGTCATATACTACCTACACAACATTCTAAAATGAAAAAAAATTGACTATAAAACTAAAACACAAGTTTTTTGGTCAAAATTGCTCTTTTTCACAATTCACTAGCACTTTATCATATGACTTTTGGAGAAATAACATATGAACTTATTTTTCAAAAATTGCATCACCTAGTTACTCTGAGTTCTATCACCTAGCTCTACTAAACTTTGTCACCCTCCTTAAGAGAAAGTGTCACCTAAAACAAAAGTGTCACCAGGTTACTTTGGACTATATCATATGATATTATTTGTTGTCCTGTTATCACCCAACTCTTTGAAAATTATTGCCTGGGTTCTTTTGCATTCAAAATAGAGTCTAAAATGTGTTTTAACTGATCTAGGGGTATTGTTACTTCATCCTTCTTGAATTTTGTCACAAATCTCTATGTTAGGTACTATCTTAAGTTGAAAAGATGGGTCTAGTCTGCCAGATGTAAGTCTCAAAACATCATTGATGATTACTTGTCAAAAATCCATTACTATTCTATGCTAGCTATTTTCTATCAAGCTTCTTTCTCACTCTCTCATTTAGAGTCATTAGTGTTGTAAATTCTTGAGTACTCTTGACAAGCCATCTATTTTACTCTAACAAGTGATTATTCTTAATTGTATAAGCTTCAAATTTGAAACACTTTTCTCATCATCCTAAACATAGACATAACCTTACATGTTGGTCACAGCTAGGTTCCAAGTTAGTAAAGGTAGTCATCTCTCTTTCACATTCACACAATTGGAAACTACATGTAGGCACCCTTGCAGACAACCTTGTGTAAGATCTTGACACTAATATAACATAAGAAGCCAACATCTAACATAATCTTCTCTATAGCTTTGAAAAACCATTTGTCAAACCTATTGATACACCTATGGGTGAAGACAACATATTGATTACAATTCATCCTAAGAAGATCAAATGCCACTTAGAAGAACAAGTGTGAGAAAGTGAAAGACTCAAAGAGGCCATACATGCTAGAGAAAAAGCTTGTCAACAAGTTGAGCCTGGTACTCATGCACATAATGAGGAAAATAGGAGAGGTTACTACAACAACCCATTTCATAATATCCCCCTCATTGGAAATGACGGAAACAACACACCTTTTAGGACTCCTAGAGTCAACATAGGAGCATTCCCATCACCACCTACATAGTCACAATCACATCATGAAAGTGATGACAAAATAACTAATGAAGAGGTGATGAGATTGCAACAAGAAGAGGTCCCCAAAAATTTATCCTCATAGCCTTAGAATAGAATGGGGACCAATACTTTCAATATATGATAGAAAAGAGATGAAAACTCCCTCAAGACTTTGATGTGCAAGGGATGATAAAAAAATGAGAGCCCACTGAGGCTGGAATTTTGAGAGAAGAGATGAAAGAGCTTAGAAAACAACTTGCATAACTTAAAGTCTCCAAAGAACAACCAAAAGCTTCCTTTTTTGAATCAATATGTGCTCTTCCTTTCGATAGGATTCTTTATATGCTTTCATTTCCTAGGGATATAGGAAATATAAAAAATATGATGGAAATGATGACCCTCATGATCATGTGAGGAACTTCTATGCTATTAACACAGATTTTATGTATGAAGACACTTATCTCATGAGGTTATTTCCTAGGATTTTAAGAGGACAAGCCATGAAATGGTTTATAAAATTGACACCTCCTTTTAAAAATTTTGATGAACTTGTACAATGTTTCATTCAATAGTACTCCTATAACATTCAACATTCTTTCACTATGTTGGATTTGTGCAATATCAAATAAAAACAAGGAGAACTCTTTTCAACATATCTTCAACAATGAATATCTCTACATTCTAGGTATCCTTGACAAGTTCCTAAGACCAAGAAGATTGGTATCTTTGTCAATACACTTGTACCAAAACTTCACTTTGACCTAAGAAAATAATTGTTCACATCCTTTAATGCCATGGTTGAAAGTTCATACTATATTGAGGATGTTGTTATTACGAAAGGTGACATGTTCTTCAATAAAGATAAGAATGGCAACATAAATGGAAAGGACAAGAACAAGCCTTGGAACAAAAACAAATATGTTGTCAATGATGGAGTAATGGATGCTCATAATACCAAGGTGTTTGTGTTCAACCTTTCTGATGTCATTTATACTATAAAACAAAAAGAGGGTGCAAAGCCCCAAACATCTAACAAAAATAAAAAATTTGCTAAGAAAATACATGTTTACACACCAATGGTTGAACCTTGTAAAGTGGTTTTGATAACCTTAAGTGCAAAAACCTTGGTCATGCTTCTAGGTAATTCCTACCCCTAGGATCCACACAATAGACCCTCTTGGTCGAGAGAGGATCATATCTGTAGTTATGACAGAAGAAAATGCCACAATACTGAACATTTCTTTAAGCTCAAAGATGTCATTCAAGATCTCATAGATGAAGGAAAAGTTGTCATAGATGGCTTGGTCAAAAAATTTGATCACAAAGCTTTCAAACAACCACTACCAAAGTATAAAAAAGATGAATCCTCCATAGTCCATGATGCCAAGATCAACTATGCGTATGTAGATACCAACAATGTTATAAAGATGATCAAGCCCATTGATATTTTTTTTTATGATGAGTTCTAATTCTGACAAACAACTCAATTATGATGCTTATGATAAAAGGCCCAAGGTTGTCCTCAAGGCATGAAATTCTCAACAAAAACATGGGAATACTCAACCCCAAGGTAGTACTTCAAGTGGCATAATCATCCTTCATGTAGAGTGAGCCACTTCATGCTATCACTAGGGAACAATCCAAAGTCATTCTTAAATTTTTCCATGATCCTAAAAATGCTTCATCATCTAAACAAGAAACTAGCTTAGGAATCTCTAGTTATGACCTTATTAGTCAATTGCAGTGAACTCAAACCCAAATATCCATCTTTGAGTTGTTAGATTTATCCCCTTTCCAAGAGTATATTCTAAAAAAAGCCTTTCTCTCTATTAATATCCCCATAGATATTGACACAAAGTGATTCCAATCTATGGTGAATCACATTTCTTCAACTCATTATCTTGCCTTTTCTAAAGAAGATGACAAATCTCTCAATCATCCCCATAATATCGTCCTCCACATAGAAGTTTGAATCTTTCATACTCATGTTCATCAAGTCCTAATAGACAATGGTGAAGGGTTGAATATTATCTCTTTTAATGTTATCCAACAACTAGGAATATTTGAATTTTCCATTGACCCTAGGTGAAAGATCACCATCAAAGTCTATGATGAGGTTGAAAGACCTTCTAAAGGTCTCATTTTTCTACCAATCTAGGTTGGTTTTGTTGAAAAATATGTGTTTTTATAAGTCCTATACATCTCACTCATGTATAATTTTTTTTTGGTAAGACCTTGGATTCATGATATGTAAGCAGTACCTTCTACATACCACTAGTGTATAAAGTTTCCTTTTAATAGTATTGAGATAGTTATCCCCAAAGATAATTCAATGTCCATAAATACACAATTTATTGTTGAAACATTGGTTCCTCATAATCACTCTTCTCACAAGCTAAAACCATCTTTTACAAAGTGCGAACAAGAATTGAAAATGATGAGCCTATATATGGCCGAATACACTATGGATTCTATTTCTACTCTACTAGTTTCCCCTAGAACTTATGGGAGACCTTCTACCAGATTAAATTCTTCAACTTCTATAATGACCATTTTTCGCAATTTTGTTCAATCTTTAGTTCTCCTAGAAGCGGAAAAAGAAGACCAAGCCATCAAGGATTGGATATATAGAGAAGAAGAAGATATGGAGGAAGTCATGGCCACTACCCCTATCTCTCCTAAGTGATATGACAAAGGATACAAATTTCTACAAGAAATGGGATATCAGGGCCATGGGTCCTTAAGTGATCATAAGAATGCTCTTATAGAACCCTTAATTCATATTGAGGGCTGTACATGTAGAGATACTATTGGATTAGGCTTTGGCCTTGAAGATGAAATACCCAAATTTGACAGAAGAGCTCCCATGATTAGTGAATCAGAGGATAATGAACCATCTTTTGGTATAACTATCCTATAAGAAGAGGATTCTTTGTCTTCTACTTCTCTCCTTTAGGGAGAAGAATCAATAATTACCCACAATGATGTTGAGGTTTCTACTTCTAGACATCATGAACATGATAAATCTAGCCATGAAAAAAATGAAGGATTAGAGAGAATATTACTTGCTTAATTGCTAGGAACCAGAGAATAGATTCTAGTGAGTATGAATGGGAGAGTCTCTCAAATGCATCTTGTGAATTAGGGTTGTATTTTATTCATGTCTATGATGCCCAACCAAATGTAGTTGAAGAGTCTAGTTTAGGGTTAGACCAGTTTGGTTTACATATTGCTTTAGTGGACCATGTTGGTTCCTCTAGGCCTATTCCTGATCTAGATTCCTTTGTAACTTTCATTATAGGCTCAACTTCTCATGTCACCACAAATGAATCCTTCTATATTAATAACCTTGAAGTCTCCACATCCCTTTCCTTGATTCAACCTAATCTCATAGATTTGTCAGCTCAACATCAAAGACTTGAAATATTATCTTTCCAAAATGACTATGAGATCACTCACTACCTTAATGTCATTGAACCTATGGTTAACATGGCATAAGTGGATATCAAGTACCTCAATCACAAAATCAAAAGAAAAATAAGAATTTAGATGGAGAAAACCACTTTGTGGTTGTGTTTGAATCCAAAAAGTAAAAATAAAGACATATTCAATGGTAAAAACCTCCTTGAGGTTCTTATAGATGAGGTACTTGGTAGTTTTCCAAGCTATTTCTAGGATAGATCTTTGGTTCTCATTGAGCTTATGCAGCCTATCAACTTGGGTACATAAGAGTCTCCTAAAATCATTCACATGGCTCAATCCCTATCAACTAAAGAAAAGGATAGCTTCACCAAGTTCTTTCAAGTAAAGAAAATCAATTTTCCATGAGCTTACTCAGATATTCATGGTCTTGAAATAGATCTAATTATGTAGCATTTATCTATCTCTCTTGGTGTCAAACTTGTTAAGAAAAAACTAAGAAAGATGCGCCCAAATGTGGCCCTCTTAGTCAAAGTAGAGTTGAAAAAACTCCTAAATGAAAATTCCATCAGAGCTATTGATTATGTGAAATGGATTTCCAATATTGTACCTATGTCTAAACATGATAATTCTATTTGAGTATGCACTGAATTTAGAGATTTAACTTTCCACTACTCATTATAGACATGATAGTGGATATGTCAAGGGGTTATGAAATGTACTCCTTAACGGATGGCTTCTCTGGGTATAACCAAATCAAAATTTCCTTTATTGATCAAGAGAAAATGACCTTTACATGTGTATGGGGTACCTTCTATTGAAATGTCATGCCCTTTAGGCTAAAGACTATTGGCACTACCTATCAATGAGCAATGACCACTATTTTCCATGACATGATGCACAAGAATATGGAAGATTATGTTGATGACACACTGGCCAAATCTAGGAAAAAAAACACACATCTTGATGACCTTAGTTTGATATTGAATTTGTATGGAACAATTTTAGCTAAGGCTAAATCCAAAAAAGTGCACCTTTGGTGTCACATTAGGAAAATTGCTAGGCTACATCATATTAGAAAAAAGCATTAAGGTTGACCTTAAAAAAGTACAAGCCATTATGGAAATGCCTCCTCCTAGAAATATCATCCAACTCAAATGTCTTTACACTCAATCTTTCAATAAAAATTTGCATAAAAGCTCTACCTATATCTAGAACAAAGGTTGTCAACAAAGCCTAGATCAAATAAAAGGATAATTTTCTAAATCTCCAGTATTGATGCCACACATAGCGGGAAAACCTTTGATCTTATATATCTTAGCTATGGATTCCTCTATAGTAGTATTATTGGCACAAAGTGATGAGACCAAAAAAGAATGTGCTATATACTACATTAGTCATACTTTGGTGGCCTATCAAGTGAACTATGACAACATTGAGAAGGCTTTCCTTCTAGTGATATTTGCCTCTCAAAAACTCAAACACTATATGTTGGCTCACATAGTCCATCTCATTGCTAAAATTGATCACTTAAAATACATATTAAGTTGCTCTTACCAATCATCTGGCTAAATGGATGATGATTCTCTCTAAATTTGACAATAAATACATTGAACAAAAAGCTATCAAGGGGAAGGCTATAACAAATTAACTAGATGATTTTCGACTAGAAGATACAATGCCTATGAAGATTGAATTTCCAGATGCTTCAATAATGTACATAACTGAAAGAACTTGGAAAATGTTCTTCGATGGTTCTCATACCCAGAATGGGCTAGGGCTAGCATCCTATTTATCAAACCTCATAGTTACATAATCCCAATGTCTAAAAAATCCCATTTACTTGCACTAAGAATATTGTGAAGGATAAGGCTTTAACAAATAAGATTAAAATGGCTCTAGAATGGAGAATCATAGAGTTGCACATCTATGATTCCCAAGTTGTCATAAACTAAGTCAACAATGAATATCAAACTAAAGATGACAAGTTTGTAACTTAAAAGAAGTTGATTGATGCTCTAAGGAACTATTTCAAATTCATGACATTCTAACAAATTCCTAGAGTAGAAAACAAGGCTGCAGATGATATGGCCACCCTAGCACTCATCCTCCAGTTACAAGAACATGAATCACATTTTGAGTTCCTGGTGGAAGAATTATGCCATCTTGCCTATGATTGATAACCATGTAATTTTTATTATTATTTTTTCACAATTCATCTCACTATGATACCATCTTCTCCTACATGTCTAAGAATATTATTCTTAAAAATCTTAGGTGCAATCAAAAATGCCAACTCCTTGACAATGCCTCACACTATACCTTGGTCTCTAGGGACTTGTATAGAAAGGGTCTAAATGGAACGGTGATTAGGTTTCTAGAGATAGAAGAGTCTAAAAATGCATTAGCTTAAGTCCATTATGGAATTTGTGGGGCACACTCAAATGGCCTTGCACTTGCTCAAAAATTTCTTAGGGTAGGTTATTATTTGGAAACCATGCAAGCTAACATTGTTCGCTATGCTAAATCTTGTAAGAAATATTAGCTTCATGGTAACTTGATTCATGCTCCTAGATGAGAGATCATACCTTCTATTACATACTTGTCATTTTAGAAATGGGCCTTTGACTTAGTAGGAAAGATTCATCCAAGTTCATCCAATGGCCACAACTTCATTATTACAGTGGCTAAATACTTCACCAAATGGGTTGAGATTGTACCTTTATCTATTGCTATAGGAAAACATGTTTCCTTATTTATACTTAACCACATAATCTTTTTCTATGACATCCCATCCTCCATTGTTACTAATAATGGATAAAAATTAAAAAACAAGGACCTAAGGTAGCTATGTAAAAATTCAAAATCAAACAACATTGGTCCTCAATCTACTATCCCCAAGGGAATGAACAAGTTGAGGCCTCTAACAAAACATTTCTTAAAATCTTGTGTAGAATGATTCATAAATTAGGCAACTACTAAAACTTATAGATTAATCTACCACTATGGGCCAACAAAACCACCATCCATACTCCTATAGGGGCTACACCCTTTTCTTTAGTCTACGATACTGAGGTTTTCCTACCCTTAGAAGTTAAGGTTCCCTTATTATGAGTCTCCCTACACAGGTTGATAAATGATGAAGACCATATAGATATGAGGGTACAAGAGCTAGAAACCCTTGATGAGTGTTGCAAGGCTACTTTTGACCATATGAGGGATTACCAAAAAGGAATGTCTACTACATACAACAAGAAAGCTCATCCCAGTGAGTTCTAATTGGGTGAGCTTGTGCTTACAAAAAATCCCCAAAATTAGCATAACAAAGATAAGAAAGGGAAATTTGAGTCTAATTGGTTGGACCCTTACATTATCACAACAACATTTAGATCTGGTGCATATTAGCTTTATAATCTTGAAGGGGAACAACTTGTGGAACTTATCAATGTGCTACATCTCAAGAAGTTCTACGTTTGAGGCTTACAACTCAAATTTTGTATATAGCTACTAATTCTTAAAAAATCCTAAAAAGAAGAAAATGTCTTGAAAAAATGATCATCTCGTTGAGAATCTAGCAATAAGAAGTTTGATGTATCACCAAAAACAAAACCAAAAATTTCAAAAATACAAAAAAATTAAAACAAGTCATGAAAATAATCTACCAAGTGGTGAAAACTTGGAAACATCCGCTACTTGAGACCCTTGCACCTATATCTATCAATCTCACTCATTCACTCTGCAATACATTTCCTAGCTTGGAATTTTCTTTTGTCCTTGTCTCAAGGACAAGACTGCTTAGCTTATTGGGGTCTCCTTATGCATTAGGGTTTCTTTGAAAAATCACAAAGTAGTGTTTCTTAACACTACCCCCAACATGGCATCAAGTGTTTCTCAACACTTTTTAGCTAGTCTACCTATAGTCTCAGATGTTGTGATATTTATCATGATCAAATTCAAGCCTAAAATAAATTGCCATATGACTTACACACACGCACTTAAACATCAAACTATTGAGCTATGATGAACTTTACCTTCTTTGTGTGTTGTCTATGATGATTTCTTTTCTATGTGCTCCCTCCTTAATAGTATTTCGAGGATGTCATGAACTAGAAGATTGGGGGCATGGGGCATGTTTTCACTTTCTTTCTAGTTTTGGGTATACTTTGTTAATACAATTTTTTTAGAGCATTCATGCTTGTCCTACTTGATACTTTGGACCTACAATGTATCATCTTTGTTTATTTTTACAAGACCACACTCAAGAGTTATCCTAGAGTTTATGCCTTGATACATGTGTAACCTAACTATATTAAACTTAGGGAATCTAATCACGTAGCCATCTTGACTTACATGTCATTGATGCTTAGATTAAATTTCCACATTCCTATCTAATATCGATCATATTTGTTGGAGTAAATAAGTATTTACTTATTACACTTAAGTTTACATAGGTTAATGTATTATTTAATTATTTTGCATTATTTTATTATTTATTTAGGTGAGACATTTAGGAGTTTGTTTACTCTCATGAGTTATGCAACTCTAATTATGCACATGGTGTCTACAACATAGGAGTTCACATCATTCACTGAGTTGTCATGTTGACAACATAGTTATTTGCACTCCTTATTTAGCACATGTTGTCTACACCACTAATTTGTGTGCTACACCATTGTAGGCTTATCCTCACATCATCACATTTAATTCCATGCTTAATGGAGGATAACACATATCTGGTGGACATGTGCCTGGTTGTATGACTTATCATGTTGATGAATTCTCTACATTTTAGAAGATCTCCTAAGGCCTTTATATATAGGCACTCCTAATATACTCTCATCATGGCATATTGAATGAATATCATCATTCTGGTCATACTCTCTCTCTATTTTGGTCTATCGTGTGCTTGTGTTTGAGTTCCTTGGTCTTGGGTGAATTCTAGCCTAAGCCAAATTCTTATATGGTATCAGAGCTAAGGGAGATTCTCTACACATAGCCATTCGATACCGTTCATGCTTTAGCACCTTGACCTAAATTCAGAGGATCCATAGAAATTGGGAGCATCTAGAGTTAGATTTTACCTCATCATTGTGTCCAAAGCGTCGATTCGATGAAGATCGACTATAAATTTGCCTATGTTGGGTGAAAATTGATCGTGAGGCAAAAAAAAATTTACAAATCAAAACCTAAAGGCCTTGATTTGAAGTTTGACTATGATCATTTAATTGATTTGGTTATTGTATTTTAGATCTACAATTATTTTATTTCTCTATATTTTTTGAATTTGGTATTTTGGATTTATTACATAGGCAGAGAATATTTTTTTAGCCGAATTGGGCAGTGACAGCCCAGCTTGGCTTTGTAATTTGGTGGAATTTTTGGATTTATTATTACGTAGGCTTTATTATTTATTTCATGTGCATATTATATCATTTTTTTGGCCTCTACAAAATTCAGCCGTACTGTGCATCATATTTGGGTAGATTGTATAGAAATTCTGTCAATCACATGTGGAAATTTGGCGATGAAATCAACAATTGGCTAGTTTGCTACAATTTCCACCAGTGACACATAAATTTGAGTAGCAATCCACTGACCGGTGACTTCAAATATTTGGCTAGGCTCTTCATTCTTCTAACCATGTTAGAAGATTTTTAAAAAGCTTTGAGACCCACATTCCTATTGATGTGGGATTTATATTAAAACTTGACAACATTTGAGGAATATTCTAGGTGCGCATAAGTAGTTTCGGCAAGTGCATAAAACAAAACTTGAAAAAATATGCTATTTCAGAACCTGTTGCTCTTTTGGACATGTGGTGAGGAACAAGAAGTCCACGTGGGTTATTGCTCTGCCACATGGTGCATTAAAGCTCTAAAATGCGATGAAAAATCTGCAAGCAACGTCACATAATGATGTAGATAGTAGTACACATCAGCACCCATGTGTTATAGCCTAGTAAATAGATAGCTTGATACCATGTACCCCACCCTATCAACTTTTTCCATATAGTCCATACAGATCCCTACCATGTTGATGCCATCTAATGGACAAGGTGTGTTGATGTCATCAGTTTAACTAGTTTAATATTGATGGCTATCTGACTGTCAAAATAGGGAAAAATACAACTACTACAATGGTTGTATGACCATCAAATTTAACCTTGTCATTCATTGATGCAACCCCTCTCTAGATTGATTTTGGTTTTTGTAGTTTGACTTCGAGAGGCCATAACTCGGACATCCAGACTCCAATTTATGTGCAATTTTTAAAAAAAATTGGGTAGAATTTTCTAAATTTTTTAGTGGTGTAGCTATTTTCTAGTTTTGGTGAACAAATTGTTCAAAAATTGCATTTTTTGGCAACTATACCTGTATAATCCTATATTTTGCAACTTCAAATGCTTCGTATGGGCACATCTAGAGTCGAAAATAGGTTCTTTTTTTTTGAAAGTGCATTATTTTTTGTCTACTTTCTAGATCCTTAGTTAGATTATAGGGATGTTTGGACAAAAGTGTCACTTCCAGCAATATGACCTTTCTTTGCTTTGTAATGCTTTAGAATTGTAGCACATTGTAAAGTTCTAGATTTTTAATTCATTAAGAGGTTGTAACAAGAAAAATTAGAAGTCCACCAAGGCCAAAATTGGCAAGTGGCTCATTGTACTTGCACTATTGATAAAGTTCCTAAAGCATCTCTTTTGCGGGGGTTTCTTGATTTAGTGAAAAGGGGGGGTGTTCTTGGTGTTGTGTTCTCTATTTTCTACATTTTTCTTTCATTTTCTACATTATGGGAAACTTTAAGTTTTCTAAATTAACTCCTCATAACTATGCTACATGATCAATAAAAATGTGGTATCACTTAATGCATAATGGAGTTTCACAATATGTAGATGGTACTCTTCCTAAACCAGCAGGTGATAAGGTATTAGAAAGTGATATTTCAGCTTGGACCATAATGGATAGGAAAGCCCCAGGTGATTTATGTTTGGGGGTAGATAATAAGATCATGTATCAAATAAAGAAGTGTTCTACATCCAAGGAAACTTGGGATACCCTTGAAAACCTTTATGGTAAAGTGTTTCAAGAGGATGTTTTCAAAATTGAAGATGAGCTTGTATCTTTAGATCCTAAATCATATGATTGAATATAGGATTTCATCATGAAGGTGAATGAACTAAGGACAAATCTTACTGATTGTGGGAGTTTTATCAAAGATGACAGACTGATCTATCTAATATATAACAAGTTGTCATTAGAATATTCTACATTTGTATCTTCTTTTAACACCATAAAGACTACCTATAAGAAATTCACTTTTGATGAATATGCTAAACTATTGGATGATGAAGAAAAGAAGTTGAAATCAATGGGGATTCTTAAATCACCTACATCTAAAGCATTGGTGGCCAATGAGGGTTCTCAAAATTTAGCTGGACAGTCTTCAAATAAAGGAAAGGGTAAGAAGAAATGGAAGAACAAATATGAGGATGTAGAAAAGACAACACCACAATCCAATCAACAAGGCAAGTCCTTGAATTCCAACAAGAAGGGGGACAACAATAAGGAGAAGAGGAAGTGTGCTTATTGCAAGAAATTGGGTCATGAAGAGCATGAGTGTAATATTAAAAAGATTGATGAGTTGACCAAGATCATGAGGAAACATAATGTTCCATTGCCTAATGCTTACAAGGATAAAGGGTCTTCTTTAGATTCAAAGGGCACAGGCAAGCATTCATGGAAAATTCACACTCTTCAAAGGAATGGATTTTTGACTAAGGTGCCTCTTATCACATGGGTTCTTCAAAGGAATATTTTTCTTCAATGAATCACTCAAAGGTACCACACATCTTCATGGGGAATGATAGAAAAATGGAAGTTGAAGGAAAAGGAAATGTGGAGATGGAAAATGGAGAGTTTCAAAATGTTCTCTATGCTCCAACCCTAAGTTCAAATCTCCTATCAATCTACCAAATCACTCACCTCGGAGATGGACATAGAGTTGAGTTCCTTCTAGACTTAGTAAAGGTGCACAGTCTTAAAGAGGATTCCTTGGTTTTAGTGGGGAAAATGAATCATAAAAAAAGGTTGAACTCCTTCTCTCATTTTGTGCCCAAGTCTCCTTCAAAGGCCTTGTTATCAAAATCAAATTCAAACATGCAATTATGGCATGAGTGGTATGGTCATCTTGACTTCCGCTATCTTTAACAACTTTGCACATATAGAATGGTCAAAGGTCTACCTCAAATCAACTTTTCTAAGGGTGAATGTTCAAAAAATTCAATGGATATGCATCCAGAGTGGAAGTTACAGAAAGGGAAGTCTTCAAGAGCACCAGGTGCTCTTCAGATGGTTCACATGGTATTACTAGGTCCTTTTGCATTCAGCCAAGGTCGCTACATCTTGACTTTCATTGATGACTTTTCAAGGTTTACTTGGGTCTACTTTCTTCATAATAAGAATGAAGTGTTTGAAACATTTCTAGCCTTCAAGACTCATGTAGAATAGAAATCTAGGAAAGCCATCAAAGCACTCTGAATGGATAATGGAAGCATGTATGTGAATAGAAGACTTATGGACTTTTGTAGACATGAGGTAATTCATCTTTAGACTCCACTAGCATTCAGTTTGCATAAGACAGATGTTGCAACTTTGAGGATCTACACTCTTAAGTCTATGGAAAGTTGCATGATATAGGCTAAGTCTCTTAATCCATCATTAGAAGTCAAAGCAATCTCTAGTGCCACTCACATTCTTAATCATTCTCCTCATCTAGCCTTAGATGGAAAAACACCTTTTGAGGCATGGTGTGGCAAAAAACCTATTGTGACACACTTCATAGTCTTTGGTTTTCCTACATGGACAAATAGGTCTTCCAAGGGATGCAAGGCATAGTCATCTCAATCTTGTACCTTTACTAGTTATGAAGATAGTGTGAAGGCATACAGACTTCCAAATCTTGAGACACATCAAATTTTTGTGGAGAAGGATGAATACTTTGAGGAAAGTTCACCAAGCTTGTCTTCCACTCCTCTCTACACATCATACCATGTGGAAACTGATAGTGACACTAATGATAGTGTTTCAATAGATTTAGACATGTGGGGTTCTATCAATAGTTGCAGTGAGAGGTCACTACATTAGTTTAGTCCACAGGCATACATAGCCATAGTGATAGGTCCAGAACAGTAGGGTACATCCTATCTTCTAGATACAAGTTTAGTGACAAATTTGGGGGATAATATGGATGATCTGCCTCTTTTTCTTGATGAAGAAGCACCTTCTTTAGTTGTCACAAGGGCTCCATTTGATCCTCTTGTTCATTCTCTACATGATCAATCATTATAGGTTGAAGTGATTGTGGATACTTATGATCAGTAGTTGTAGTAGGGCTCTTCATTAGTTATAGAGATAGACAATTCTTTGGGATAGGTTCTTTAGTTAGTTGAGTAGGTTTCAAAGATATCACTTATCCATGGGATTCTTTCCACACATAGTGGAAGCATCTCATTTGTACCCTTGGCATTGTTTCTTCCTAAGGGGAGTAAGACCACTCTACAGTCTTGGATTAGCTTCTTCATCGGAGCAGTCACTATTCAAAATTCTTTTTTGGTGGGGAGCTTATCTTGTCTCTCTTTCTCTTCTCATCATTCTATTATGTATATACTGGATGTATGTCATAATTTGGGGGGTGTGTCTTGATTACTCCATCCATCCATGCATCCTTATTCATCTCTCTTTTTGAGGGAGGGTTTTGCCCATGAGGTTTTCCCTCTTTCTCTGCTTTATGAGAGATTGCATATCATTATGTACATGGGTACCTAACATGGCCTAGTAGCCAAGACCCATATTTCATTTCATCCTAGATTTTGTAAGCTTAAGGGCATTCCCCTAAGTTGCACTTAAGGGGGGGTGTTGGTGTAAATTAGTATTTACTTATTAAACTTAAATTTACTTAGGTTAATGCATTATTTTATTTATTTAGGTGAGACACTTAGGATTTTATGTACTCTCATGAATTATGCAACTCTAATTATGCACATGGTGTCTACAACATAGGAATTTGCATCATTCACTAAGTTGTCATGTTGATAACATAGTTATTTGAACTCCTTATTTAGCACATGTTGCCTACACCACTGATTTTCATGCTAGACCATTGTAGGCTTATCCTCACATCATTGCACTTAATTTCATGCTTAATGGAGGATAACCCATATCCGATGGACATGTGCTTGGTTGTATGACTTATCATGTTGCTGACTTCTATCCATTCTAGAAGCTCTCCTAAGGCCTTTATATATAGGCACTCCTAGTGTACTCTCATCATGGCATATTGAATGAATATCATCATTATGATCGTACTCTCTCTCTATTTTGTTCTATTGTATGCTTGTGTTTGAGTTCCTTGGGCTTGGGTGAATTCTAGCCTAAGCCAAATTCTTACAATATTCATATCCTCATAGTTATACTAGTGATTTTTGTATGATCTAATGATGTTATTAACAAATTCTCAATGATGAAATTAGAGTATAAATTATTTGTGTCCCTTGCAAGTAAACCAATTTGAGTTTGAGTTTGCATTATAGACTCATTTTTCTATCTTGTTGGATAACAATTTATCCCTCTTGCTAACCTGGCTTTACCTTGACTATAGAAGCCTAGAGTGTGAGGAAGAAAATAAATGTCACCAATAAATGGGTCATTGTATGTGTTATATCACTACTCTCTAAATTATAAGGTACAACTCTCTTATATGCAATATATATGTAATGAATATTATCTTTAACAGATCACTGTGATGGGGGTATGTTCTTAACTTGAGAGAAAAAGAGGATAAACTAGTATGCTCATAACTACAAACACCTTAGGAAAAAATAAATTTGGGAAATCTATAACACCCAATGGAATGGATATCACAAGTTATTTTAAAGCCCTTCTCTAACCTGAATGTAGATTAGTACTACTAAAATGTAATCTAGCAAGATAGTAGAGATGTACATGAAAGATGAAATGGAATCCACCTTGACCAATAACCTTCTACTAAAATAGAATCTAGTAACATATCACTAGCTTCAAACATATCTATCCTACAATCCCATAGAGACTACTTTACTATGCATGGTTAGTCCAGCTAGAGGAGACAATAAATAGAACATTAGAAATGATGATCTTAAATGGAATTAAGACCACACAAAATCTAGTTGCAGATATCAATCAAATCCTCCATTTCATATAAAATCTCAATTCTCGCTTAGTATCTAGCAATATAGGGGTAGAATTTGCATAAAATTGTCGATTCATTCTATTAACTTAGAAAATTACATATATAGGCCCCCTCTTAGGGTTCTTAGCAAATTTTAGATTCATTAGATACATTAAAATAGTACTTAAAGCACTCTAAAATCCAACAATCATCAATCATAATTCAATATAGTAGAGAAAGAAAGAAAAATGGATAGAAACCATCTAAATGGTTCATATTCTTCTCTGATCTATAATAGTCATTTTGGCACCAAAACTTTTATTTCATATCCTAACAGTCACATAAAGTTTGAATCTTTTTTGTTGATCTCCAATGGTTTATTTCACCATAAGTTATTGTGATATACCTTCATTTATCTCTCTTTTCCATATATAAAACAAGCCTTCTCTACACAATGATTAACCTAATCACTATATGCTATAACAACATCCTATGAATCTATAACATCTTGATCATTGATCATCACCACAATGTCTTAGTACTCAATTTGGCCTTTGATAGGATCATTGTTATAGGATATAGAAATAAACTCTCTTTTGTGTACTATGACCTTGATCTTCACATCACTATGACCTATGGTGATAACTTCACTATCCACCAGTATAACTAAGTTTTTCTCATTTGACTGCTGATGATGGCTTTGACTTATGGTTATAGACATTTCTTTATGTACAAAAATGTAATATGATAATAATCTATGTACATGGCATTCATTCATTTTCTATTGACCTTTTAACACTCATCCTGCCACCTTGACCCAATGCTTAATCTTATGAAGCCACAAATGCATTCTTTCACTCTGTTGCAACACTAACCTTAGTTTAACCGCATGCAATGATGTGATAACTTTTTGAGCTTTAACTATCATTTCATTCTTCGCATCCTCGCAACTTGAAAAGTCTTAAATTTTTCCACTCATGGTGTTGTGGCATTCATCTTGAGTTTAACTATCACCTTGTGTGCAACTTCACAACTTAAGATTTTAACTCCCCTTCTAACTAAGTGATGTTGTGATTACTACACACTTAACTTTCTAGGTCACTTTTTTCATCTTCACAACTTATCTATCATCATATGGAATAGAAGTTGCAATGTTGTGAATTAGGGATTATCGCTACTTCACAACATAAAGTTAAGAGTTTAGTGGGTTTCTTGTGATGGTGTGAAAACCTTTGAGTTGATCCCCATTGGATGATTAGGAATCCATCTCCAATGGAAATTGACCTTTCAGCCTTTATTCTTGCCACCTTTGACTAGGGCATTCACCATTGTTAAGAAGATTGAGCATTTATGAAAGCTTCTTTTGCCTCCTCTACATTTGATCAGATTGTACTCAATTCAACCTATTTCCATAACCTTGTGCTTGATTCTAGTGATCTTGGTTTTATTCCTTTCAACCTTAGAGATGAACTTATTTCCTTTGACCATTCTCTTCTTGTTTCCACATCTATTTGTGTTCATGTGATCTTTTTCTAATTGAACATATCTTCACCATAAACACTTGATCAAAGAATTAGGGTTTTAGAAAAACTTCCTTCTCATCTAGGAAATGCATAAACTTACCCTCCTTTTTCTAATCACCTAATATTAATGAATGCATTATATTTCTTTTAAATGCCCACCTAATTGCACATAGAGGGGCAGATGAGAGGACAACTTCCTTAAGGGTAATCTAGACATAGATATGAAATCACATTGACTTTAACCCTAATCCTAGAAGTTTTAAAAATATAGGGGAACTAAAACTTCTCTAGCATAGCTTAGTCTTGCATTTCTACATATGAGGAGAGCTCTCTTTTCATCTTTCCTTAGAAATATTGGCTAATTTATTTCATATCTTCTTTTCTTTCTTCTTGATCATGTCTTTTCATCTCTATAATTTTTTTCTGCACCTCTCACAAGGGGTTAATCTAAAAATCACATCTGATCTATCCAAGTATTACATTTTCAAAACATGAGTCTATATCATACACATGAGAGCTAAAAACTATACACAAGAGAGATCCATGAGAATATCAACATGAGCAAGAAACTAAAACATCTGTATACAACATTCACAATATGAGACAAGTATACAAAACTATCTCTCAAATCCAGTATCTCGTATATATCAAAATGTGTCATAGTACATATACAATACAATATCCAAAATATGGAAATTTCTCAAAGTATGCATGGTACAAAAAAATATCACAAGGACATCATCCTAGGCTAACCCTAACTCTATGAATAACTCCCACCATCTTGAACTACTAGTGGTCATGGAGGTGGAGCATGCCTCCCATCTGTTAGTTGCACAACACCCTCTAATATGGCTACTCACTTTGAGTAATCTAGAAATATCTCTCTTGGTGGTACCACACCCCTATATGGTGCATAATACTACACAACTTGTGCCACATGATGTGTTGACTCTTTCCTAGTAGCATCTCTCTCCCTATAGAGATCCTCTTCTGATGCTCACTCATCTATGAGATGATAATCCCATACTATGATGGTAACCTCTGTCTACTATAACACTACCTCAAGAGCCTAAACCCTAGCCTCTCGATCATTGTCTCCTCCATCCCCTCCATTTCCTCCTACATAATACTCTTGTCATACCTTCACCTATACTGTTCTCTTGTGTCTCAATAGATGCTCCTCTTCTTCATTCTCTTTATCCTCCTCTCTCATGGCATGGGCATGCATCTACCTCCTCCCACCAGATCAAGAACTACCACTAACCTCCAGACATCTACCATCCCTAGCTCTACCTCCACTACCATCTCCCCCCATCTTTCTTTCATGGCTAGGACATTTGGTAGGGTGAATTTGGGAAAAGGATGCCTCTGCATCTCATACATATATGTTGGATCTAATCCTACATATGCTACATCTAGATGGTAGTTCTAGGGCTCACATACCAAATTTTTTTTTATCTCTTGTAAGGTGGCTTGATAGTTAAGTAAGGGTAGCCAAACCTAAGACTCCTCATGAAATTGGGCATACATAGTGGTCTCCATTAAGATCCCTTTTTGCTAGCCAAATTGGCACCATACTCGACTAATAATGAACCACTCTACTATATTAGAGTACCTCCCAATGAGTGGTCTGCTATAGCATATATACTCACACTCCCATGAATATGACTATCTATTGTAATCATGATATGGCTGCTAGAAAAAAGAAGCAATGTCATCAAAGGGCCACTAATAGTAGGTCACATCTCCATTGTGAATCTATGGGATGAACCTTGTATACCTATAAATATAGGGCTTGTTGCACTCTCATGGTTATACCCATAGTCAAATCACTACAATATTCTCTCACACCCATATTTGGGCCAGTTCTTTGCCACATACCCATGTCTACCCCTCTTAGTAGACTATTTGATGGAGCTCCTTATACATATTAGCCAAAATTTTAGGTCCCCATGCCATCCTTTGAGGTTTTTCTAACAAATCTACTAGTAGTCTACTTGTAGTGGGAAGCCCTTCTTGCTCCCATCAATAACTAGATCTTGGGCACTCCATGAACACAAAAGGAAAAGTAGTGGATGCTCAATCTTGTATTATCTATGAGCTTCTCCCAACTTAGGTGACTATCCAAGATGGTGAAATATTGAAAAACCTATTACATGATTACTCTCCTTTCTATTAGGTTCTGATCATAATATACCTATGACATGCAAAAACCTCACATTAGTATACCTTGCCTAGATTTTAGAAACATAAAAACAAAGGAGCAACAAAACATAACCACTTACTAGCTCTACATAGTAGGGAACACAAAGGATGTATTATACATCCTCTACTGTGATGGTGGCCTCTCTAGTATGAAAGTGAAAGGTTTTGTGCTTGCTATATCACCACTCAAATAAAGCACTTATTAACTCATGAGTCACCCATATATGGGGCATATGTATCACCCAGTTTAGTCCCATACATGATATGGCATACCTCTCATCATCATTGAGATACTCAATGGCATGCAACCCCACCACTTCGAGGGCCCTGATATGAAGTGTGAGAAACACAATCTACAAAACAAAGTAAAATGAACCTCAGTAAAATCAAAACAGTTAGATACCTAGGAAGAATCAAATCAAAGATCTATCTAAGGCTTCTCCTATGACAACCAAGAGCAACTGCAAACTAGATGTGTGCTCTACTACCAAAGCAGGTAGAAAATTAGAGAGGGAGTCCAGAGAGGAGGAGACTAGAAGATGATTGGTGAATGGGTGCCAAAGCACTCTGAAGGATTCTTCTAAGAATAATAAATGAAGATCATCTCATGGAATATTAGGGGCCTAAATGGCACCCATAAATAGGAAATTATTAGAAATCTGATTAGAGACTAGAAACCTAACATTTTGATGATCCAAGAAACAAAAATGAAAAGGGATTCTTTGAGAAATATCAAGTTTAGTAACCTGATGAGGGGGGAGGCTTCAAACTCTGATATAGCCTTTGGGGGTCTACTGACATTATTCAAGACAATACTTTTCAAGGTGGAATCTTTCTTCAATGAAGGTAACATTCTTTTTTGTAAAGTGTTCAGTATTTAAAGGGAAAAAACAAATAGGATGGGAGCACATGTTCAAAAGTCCAATCTAGAGATGGGCAGGAAGTCACAGGGAGGTAGATCTCATTCACAAGGCATGCAAGAGGAGATCTAGGTAGGCAACATAGAGTCAGGAGATGGGGACAAATGTGAGGACATACTAGGGAATCTCCCAAAGAAATGGGCCTCACTCTTTGGTGTCAAGCCATCTAGTAAGTCCTCTTTCCCTCTTCTTAAGGTTGTGTTAGGACTGGAAAAGGGTTCTTGCATGATTTCTCTTCCAGACAAGATTGTTGACCACAACATTGCCTCTATGGTCTTAATGCTTGTTAGGAAGTTTATTGGCCTGAGACCAAATATTGATGCAGTTTGGGCCTACACTTTGAAAAAATGGAGCTTGAAAGGTCAGGTCAGTGTCACCACAATGGCTAAGGGTTTTCTCTCTTTTGAGTTCACTTGTCAAGGAGACATGGCTGACATTCTGTGTGAAAGCTCCTAGAGCTTTAAGAGGGCCACCCTGGTGCTTCAAAAATGGTCATCTAAACTGGACTTAAATGAATCATTCCTTTAGCAAGCTCTAGTATGGGTTAGACTCCCTGAGCTACCTTTGGAGTTCTAGAAAGAGGATGTCTTTAAGGGAGTGGCCAGCTCTTTTGGAGAGCTTCTCTCCATTGACCCTATTATAGCTTCTAAGAGTAGGCTGACTTATGTGAGGATCTACATAGGTGTAAGGGAAGGGGATGATATGCCTAAAGTGGTATGTTTTCAGTCCAAACTTGGCTTTCATATCCAATATTTGGACTATGAGAGTGTCCCTTTTGGGTGTTTTCATTGTCTTAAAATAGGTCGCAAGGCTTTTCAGTGCCTGAAAGCTAAGACTGCTCAGAAGAAGAATTCTCCTTCTTCTTCTTAAATGAGGGTGAAGAAAGTTTGGAAAAAGAAGACCACTAAATAAGGCCAAAAGGGCCTTTCTCTAGAGACCCAAAAAGTAGCAGATGCCCCTAAGATGACCAACAAAGAGCCTTAGGGTAGGGAAAGAAAAGAAGGGGAGTCAGTCAAGTTAGGACCAAGTTCCTCTTTACCTTTAAATGCTTCCCAATAGATTGAGGATGACCAGGTCAAGGAAAGGACCCTCATGCCTAGAGAAGAGGAAGGTAAGGTTGCCTTGCATAAATGCTTTCAGGAGTCTAGAATGGACAATTTCCCCAGTGAGGAAGAGCTGAAACTGGGTTCCACAGAGGAGGTAAAGGAAAGAGAAAATAAGGAAATTATTGTCTTTCAAGACCCAGAGGAAAACTTGGTTTCCACCAGAGAAGTAGCAACCAAAATAGGAAAAAAGGAGGACTTGTTGAGAGATCTAGACCAAAGGGTAGATCTTCTCAGCACCCCAAAGAATGGTAACAAGGCTTCTATATCCTTGAAGTTTGAAAAGAAGGGAGAGATACCTAGGAAGAATCAAATTAAAGATCTACTTAAGGCTTCTCCTATGGCAACCAGGATTAGCTGCAAACCAAATGTTGGCTCTACTACCAAAGTAGGTAGAAAATCAAAGAGGGAGTCTAGAGAGGAGGAGACCAGAAGATGCTTGGCGAATGGGTGCCAAAGCACTTTGAAGGATTTTTCTAAGAATAATAAATGAAGATCATCTAATGGAATATTAGGGGCCTAAATGGCACCCATAAATAGGAAATTATTAGAAATCTAATTAGAGACCAAAGACTTGACATTTTGATGATCTAAGAAAAAAAAATGAAAAAGGATTCTTTGAGAAATATCAAGTTCAGTAACCTGATGAGTAGGGAGGCTTCAGACTCTAATGGAGCCTTTGGGGTCTGCTGACATTATTCAAGACAAAACTTTTTAGGGTGGAATCTATCTTCAATGAAGGTAACATTATTTTTTGTAAAGTGTTCCATATCCATTCCAATGAATTTTTTTTTTTGCTCAATATTTATGCTCCCAATAACAAGAGAGATAGAAAGTCCTTCTGGTCTAGGGCAGAAGGGATGGTACAAAATAGTAACATGAAGAAAGGAATCATTATGGGAGACTTCAATACCCCTCTTCTGGACAAGGAGAAGAAGGGTGGCCTACCTCAGGATTGGGATAGCAAGCATGACCTTTCTAACTTCATCAATGGATTGGCTTCTCTGGATCTAGACCTAATGGGAGGTTACTTCACTTGGTCCAATAAATGCATAGGCAAGGATTGTATTTAGGTTAGATTGGATAGAGCTCTCATTTCTCTTGATTGGTTGTAGTCTTCCTCTTGCAAGTTGGCTCTTTTGCCTAGAGTTGGGTTAGACCACTCCCCCATCTCCCTCTCAATTGTTCTTTTTGATCCCGTTAGACCTCCTCCCTTCCATTTTGAGAAAATGTGGACTTCCCACCCTGACCTTTTAGAAAGAATTAATGTCTGGTGGAGCATAGATATGGAAGGCATTGCAATGTTCAAGGTCACTAGAAACTCATTAATGTTAAAAGGATGGTAAAAGCTTGGAATAAGAAAAATTTTGGTCATTTATTCTCTCTTAAAGAGGATCTCTCTACAAATCTCTCTTCTATCCAAGCCTCCATTCAGGATAATGGGTATGATGCCACGAATAGGGAAGAAGAGTTGTCCATCCTATCTAAAATACATGACATCATTACCAAAGAGGAAAAGTTCTGGAGGCAAAGATCTAGAATCAACTGGCTTAAGGAAGGAGACTAGAACACAAAGTTCTTTCATTTATCCACTCTTAAGCATAGAGAAAATAACAAGATTTTTGGCTTGAAGAAAGACCAGGGTGTGCTGACTAAGGAAGAAGATATTTCAAAAGAAGCTATTTATTTTTTCTCCTCCCTACTGTCTTAGGATCCTTTTCTCTCTAAAGTGGACCAGGATGACATTGTTTCTTGTATCCCTCAGATCCTCCAATCATACCATAATAATATGCTTCAGGTCATTCCTTCAAATTCTAAAGTAAGAGAAGCTCTTTTTTCTCTTTCAATAGATAAATCACCTGGACCTGATGGTTTTTCCACCTTATTTTTCCAAATGTACCAGCCTATCATTATGAAGGATGTCATAAAGGTAGTTCAGGAATTCTTTGGAGCCATAAGTATTTTGAAGGAAATTAACTCTATATTCTTAGTTATTATTCCCAAAGTGCCAGGAGCTAACACTCTAGATAAGTTCAGACCCATCAGTTTATGCAACTCATTTTATAAGATCATCTTGAAGGTGCTCACTTCAAGGCTGCTTAAGCTTCTCCCCCTAATTATTTCTCAGCAAAAATCTGATTTTGTCCCGGGCAGATAGATTTTAGATTCAATTATTATGGTGCATGAACTAATTCACTCTATGGAAGCTAGAAAGAGAGAAGAGTTTTTACTCAAACTAGACATGTCCAAAGCTTATGATTAGGTGGATTGGTCTTTTTTGGAATTGGTGTTGAAGGCTTTTGGCTTTGATGTCAAATCATGTAAGCTAATCTCATAGTTGGTCACCACCCCCTCGCTAGCTGTTCTAGTGAATGGATCCCCCTCTCATTTCTTCAAACCTACCAGAGGCCTACGTCAAGGGGATCTTTTATCACCTATACTCTTTTTTATCTTGGAAAAATGCATTGGCAGACTCATGGAGAAGAAAAAGAAAGAAGGGAGGATCAAATCTTTTAAACCTTCTTCCAAATGCACCCCCTTTACGCATCAACAATTTTTTGATGACATTATTATGGGTGGGGAGGCCTCGATCAAGGAGGAAAAGGATATGAAAGACACTTTGGACACCTATTCTAGAGGGTTGGGTCAGCTCATCAATTGGGACAGAAGCTCTATTTTCTTTATCAATACTCTAGATGAAAGATAGAAGAGAATCTCCAAAATCCTAGGATGTCAAGTGGGGAAGCTTCCTTCTACCTACCTTGGTCTCTCCTTGGGAATGACCCTATCTGACTCCTTCTGAAATGACATCATGGAAAGGTTTAGTAAGAAGTTGGCTGGATGGAAAGGAGCCCTTCTTAGCCAAGCTAGAAAATGTCAACTAGTCAAATCCATCCTCCAAAACTTGTCGATATATGCTCTGACCCTTTTTACCATACTAGTGAAATATGCCAAGAGGATGGAGAAAATCAAAAGGGATTTTTTATGGATGGGAACTGAAAGGAATAAGAGGTACCCCCTTGTTGCATGGGACAAAGTTTGTCTCCCAAAGAAGAAAGGAGGTCTAGGAATTAGGAAGCTCACTCACCTCAATAAGGCCCTCCTGGGAAAGAAAATATGGTGCATCTTTAGTAGCACCGGGGAATGGAGAGACACTATAGTAAATAAGTATATAAAAAGGCCCTCTATTCAGTTTGCCCTATTCAGTGAGGACATCCCAAGAGGCTCTATTGTTTGGAATGGTTTCTTAAAAGCCAGGGACTTAGCTAACTCAAAAGTCTCCTAGAAGCTGGGTAATGGGGAGAACATTTTGTTCTGTTTTGACTGTTGGCTTTCTTAGGGCCCCCTTATGAACAACTCTAGCTATGGATTATGGGCTAATGATTGCATCAATCTTTATGGGCACAAAGTTAGCAATTACAGGACCGAATAGGGGCGAAAGGACTTTTCCATTATCTCAAAGGACCTCAAACCAATCATGATCATGCTTTATTCCTTATCCCTTAGCAATAATAAGGATGAACTAGTTTGGAGGGATAATTCCAATGGGATCTATTTGGTTTCCTTTGGGTACTCTACTTTATGGAGCTTAAAAGAGTCTCCCCCTTGGTCCAGGGCTTGGTTCCCTAGCCTAACACCAAAATTCAACATGTTTTTTGGTTGGCTCTTCAAGACAAAACTCTCACCCAGGAAAATCTCATCAAAAGAGGTCACATCATGCCTAGCAAATGTGTTTTGTGTAAAGAAGAGTTAGAGATAGGTAACCATATGTTTGCTCACTATTCTTACTCCAGGACAATTTGGGGTTTCCTCACCCAAGACTTAGGCCACAGCTGGCGCTTTCCTTCTAACCTTCTAGACTTCTTCTGTCAATGGCATGGCATGTTCAATGGGTCTGCCTTGTAGGAAATTAGCTCCTAGATCCTGCCCCATTTTTGTTGTAGCATATGGGAGGAGAGAAACAATTGGATTTTTAGAGATAGGGAGGAGCTGACTATAGTTGTTAGGAGGAAGATCTTCAGTAACATAAAGGAAAACTTTTTTGTGAGGAAGGGGGGAGATTTTTAGATAGGAGGTAGGAAAAAGGAGAAGGTAAAAGACAAAGTGAGGAAAAGATAGGAAGCCAAGTGGCTCCTCCCCCATGAAGGCTGGCACAAAGCCAACTTCGACGAAGCCTCCAAGGGAAACCTTGGATCCTTGGGTAGTGGAGGTGTGATAAGGAATGAAAATGGAGATAGTATTGTAGCTTTTTCTCGCCTGCTAGGATTCCAAACAAATCATTTTGCGACGCCGTGTGCAATGTAGTTAAACTAGCTTTTGAAATTGGGGTTACCAATCTATGGCTTGAAGGGGACTCGAATAACATTATAAAGTGCATCAATGGCAACTCACATCCATCATGGACAATTGTGAATCTCATTGATGAGACTCGAGTGACCCTCACCAAATTTAATAGAATCCATGTCACTAATATTTTTCAAGAAGCAAACCTAGTTGCTGATAGGTTTGCGAATATAGGGGTTGGCACAGACTAAAAAATGACTTGGCATCCCAGAACTTGTTTTTCGGCAAACATTAAAGTTTGATCGACTTGGATAAAATCCAAGGTAGTACAAATAAAATCAAGCTTTAATTATGAACATGAAGGTTTTAGGAAATAAGGGTACTTTTCATATAGAAGCATGGGAAATTGTAAATGCAGTAATCTATTATTGATTAATCAACACGCTTTGTGGGTTATTTTTTGCAATTGCTTCTTGGGCAACAACGGGTTATTTTTTTCTATTCATTGCTAACTCTCAGAGGTCCATTTTAGTCACAGAGTGAAGGGCACATGAGTAAAGTGGGTGTGCAGTGTGCGGAAATGGTAGGCAAGAGATGTAGAAAGGAGCCGGTGGGAGATTTTGAGAAATGGAGAAGTAGGCCGAAAGTGTGGGAAAAGCTTGAAGAGGGTGGGTTTACCAATTATATCATGAAGCTACATGGATTCGATCAGGAGGTGAAAAAAAGTATGGTGGGGTCCTAGAAGGATGGCAGGATGAAGGTGAATGGTATCTACTTGTGGATAACAGAGGAGGTGATTGCGACTATCACCAAAATCCCTTGCAAAGGTTTAAATTCTTCAGGGATAAGAATCTCTCGGCCAATGTAGTTAGGGACTTTGTGGAGAGTGAGAAGGAATTGAAGGCACTAAAAAAGATTGACACCTACTATGTCCTCGACTCCATGAAGAAGTGGTGGATTATGTTCTGAAAGCTGTTATCGAGTACATTACTTTGGACCCTAGGTTTTATAGAGCTCGTACCCATCACTTTGTTATTTTTAACCATTTTTGGCATAATGCTAAAATTTCCTTTCCTTATTATCTATTAACCTCAATGAGCAAGGTGGTGGATAGCTTTAAAAAGAAGCCCATCACAAACTTGACTCTGCACGAGGGGTTGTTGCTGCTTATCCATGAGCACTTCAAGGCTTAGACTATAAGCATCACCCCCCCTTAGGTAGAGAATGTGGAGTCTAGTAGTTCTAGTTACTCCTCTAACTCAGATGAAATACAGAGCCTCATCACAAAGAAAGGAGGGATCTCTTCTTCGAGGAAAGCAGTGACTTACCAAGCTAAAAAATTGCCCTCCCCCATAACCCCTAGCAGAAAAAGCCCTAGGGATCTCAAGCAAAAGCCTCCTGAGAAAGTTGAGGAGGGACACAACAATGATGAGGAGGGTTGGAGTCTGAGGAGGTGGTTAAGGAGATGTAGGAGGAAATTAAGGAGGAAAGTGGAAGGAAGAAATGCAAGAGGGAGAGTTTGGAGGAAGTGCGCTCTCAATTTGAGGGGCGTTTGTGCTGCCCCTTTCTCCTGTCCATCTCCAATCTAAGGAGCAGAAAGAGGAGAAAGCTAGGTATGCAGAAGGGGAAGTGTAGACCAATGATAGGAGGAAAGTGTGGATAAACTTCAATGTCAAGACTTCCAAGATGGGCATCTTTAGGGAGGCGATGAATCCCCAAATCCTTGTGAAAAATCAAGAACAACAGTGGCTGGAAGAACTCATTGACCCATTAATTATGGCTATTTTGGACAGAGCCAAGGAGACAAGGATGATCCTCTTGAATAATGCTTGTAACAGTATGATTGATAATTTTAGATCAATCAAATGGCTTTTCCATGAGTTGGAGGAGGTCAAAGATCAGGTGAAACATATTGAGGCAACACGGAAAGGGATGGATGCTAACAAGAGGACAGAATCGACTGACAGGATCAGTCTGGCTAAAAAAGGGATTCATAACTTGGAGAACTACAATCACAACCTTGCGAATCAGATGTTCTCTTTGTTAAGCTCCATTAACAACAACAACATCTCACTTATGGGTTGGATCAAAGATAGAGAAATGCAGGAAGATAAGGAAGGAAATGATAGGGATGAAGCTAGAAAGGAGGATGACTCTGCTAAGGACAGCTCCATTCCTGATCAAGACCAAGGGAACCAAAGGGTGCAATAGCTAGAAGCGGAGGAGAATCAATTGGCCTTTGAGGCTGCTCAGGTTATGCAAGAGCTAGAGTGAAAGAATGAGGAATAACTCTAGACTTTTCTTTTGTTTCTTGTTGTCTTTTGGCTTTTTGTTCTTGCTTTAGGCCATGGCTTTGCTTGTCTTTTTTCCTGGTCTTTTCTTAGAACTTTACTTTTTGGTTGGGATTTATGCTTATTATCAGCATATGAACTTATACTTTTTTAGCTGGTCTTTCATGCTTATTTTCAGCCTTTTATGTTTTAACTATTGGGTTTTAGGTTCCCTGTAAAACTTGTTTATCTAATCAAAAACATCAAAACAATGCTAAAAAATGCAAACTTTAACTCAACAACTCAAAAAAATACATCGTATGACACTTTTTACTATGTGCAGGCAATACCTTTTAGTAACTAAATATCATGCAACACTTTTCATAATACCAAGGTGATGCTTTTTGCCTAGGCAACATTTCACACCATGTAGTATGACATTTGGGTATGGCTCAGATGACAAAATTTGTAAAGTGGGGCAATACTTTTGTAATAACATAAATATCGTGTGATATTTCTTAATGTACCCATGCAATAATTTTAAAGTATCACATGATATTTATTATTTAAACCCCTAAAATGTACAAAAAAGGTAATAAACACTTCAAAAAATGATAAAATTTTGATAACTTATTGAGGCCTTATAGTCATGTGCTCAGTTGTACAACTAGCTACACTCAAAATGGTGTTTGTGGATTGAAACACCTACCAAAGCCAATTTCTCTCTCTCTAGACCACTCAAAAGATCTCAAAAATACAAAAGAAAAATGATTTGAAAATGACACTTGGACCCCTTTTATAGTCATTTGACCTCATTTTGACTCATTTTTCAAACTCCTTGGAATCTCGCAAAAATGGCACCCCTAGCTAATTTTGACACCTTGGATCCATTTTTGGGATTGAAATCCAAATCCAAGTTCATATTGATAGTCAAAATCACATTTCAAAATTCTACCTTCTTTTATGCAGTTAGCTGACCTTTTGGGATCTAATCTTCAAATCTTCATTGGGGCATCTTTATTTTTCCAAGTCTTCACTATTTCTACACTTTCTATCTACTTCAATTCACAACATATAGCATAGCTTCCTTTTTTGCAATAATCTAGCTCACATAGCTTAACTAGTTTGGATTTGTAACACTCTCATCTTTCTTAATATAGTTGCATTTTTCATTGCATGCTAGCTTAGTTCATATTTGCATTTCATTTTGAGAGTTCTCTTGGACATTGGCATTCTTGCTCTCATCTCACAGAACCTCCCATTAAAACTCAAAAAATTGATTGTACAACACTTTTTACTAAATGCAGGCAATACTTTTTGCTGATTAAATATTGTGCAACACTTTTCATAATACTTGGGTGATACCTTTTGCTTAGTTAACATTTTGTACAATGCAATATGACATTTGGGTATGGCTTAAACAACAAAATTTGTAAAGTGGGGTGATACTTTTGCAATAATAGCAATATCGTGAAATATTTCTTAAAGCACCCATGTGATACTTTTAAATTATCACACAATATTTCTTGTTTAAATCCCTACAATGTACAAAAAAGGCAATAAATGCTTTAAAAAATAATGAAATGTTGATAACTTACTAGGGTCTTATAGTTAGGTGGTCGATTGTGCAACCAACTATGCTTGAAATGCTGATTGTGGATCAAAATGCTTGCCAAAGCCATTTTTTCTCTCCAAACCACTCAAAAGCTCTCAAAACCACAAAAGACAATTGAATTGAAAATGACACTTGGACCCCTTATATATCCCATTGACCTCATTTTGACTCATTTTTCAAACTCCTCAGAATCTCACAAAAATTTCACCCCTAGCTAATTTCTATGGCCTCAATCTATTTTTATGATTGAACTTGAAATCTGAGTTCATCTTGATATTCAAAATTGCATTTCAAAATTCTAACTTCTTCTATGTATTTAGTTGACCTTTTGAGATCTAATCTTCAAATATTCACTGGGGCATCTTCATTTTTCCATGTCTTAACTATTTATACACTTCCTATCTACTTCAATTCATAGCTTTCACTTCTAAATCATCCTTCTACTTAATTTGAACTAATTTGCATACTTTATCCTTCATGGTCAACTTTGGTCAAACTAGGGCATCCTATTATTCCTTAATAGTCACTCTTTGGTTCTAATCATATATATCTATCATCATAGTCTTTTCTATATCTCTATTTTCTCATATCTTTCTTGTTTCTACACCCCCTTTACCTCATTTCAATTTTGATCGTAAGGGAGTAGAAATACTCTATCATTGCTTGCTACTACTATCTATTTCTTAGGAGCATATGTTTGATCTTTTCACATGCACTTCACCTACCTACTTTTCTCGGCGTTAGAATTCTTCCTAATTTTTAACATTGTCTCTTTCCTAGTGTTTAGTACTATCACTACCAAGTTGTAAAATTAGTATTTTCTATCTCTTTCTATATTTCATTCTTCAGAATCAAATCTTTCTATCTATTGTTGTCTACTTAGCTTCTGTATTCTCTGTTGTAATGTGTTCCCAAATCGATCACACATTAGTCAAAGAGGGGAAAATATAATCACCTAAAAATGGTCATCTATACTATTAGCCCCCTTCATAGCATTTTGGCTAAATTAATTAATCATTTTCCTAGACTAAATTGCTAAAAATTAATTAGTTTTATTATAACCTATAGTTTTACTATACTATCCTAAGTTCATTATTTGATTAAAACAATAGGTCTCCTTTTTATTAAACAACAGACCCCATTCTTTTAACCCACTCAATATGCACACATAAAGTCCTCTTTCTATTTTAAAAATTAAAAGAAAAGGCTTTTTTTTGTCTCACATGCAAAGTCAACTCTTTTCTTATTGGTTGACTTCCTATTGCACATGAATCATGCCACAATCAACTTGCACCCTTGATCATTCATCCCTTGATCTTGACCTCCACCATCTATACATCTTTAAAAGAAAGAACTCTTCCCTTCTCAAAGTATCCACATTTCATGAGTATTGTTATGTTGTAGGTTTATCAATCAATTTCTTGAGAGTTTATGGACAACTTTTATCATCTTGTCTAAATTCTCTCATACCATGGAATATTAGCTTAGAATCATAAGTGTAGTTTTATATTTTGCAATAATCTAGCTCACATAGCTTAAATAGTTTGGATTTTTAACACTCATATCTTGCTAAATATAGTTACATTTTGCATTGCATGCTAGCTTAGTTCATATTTGCAATTTATTTTGAGAGTTCTCTTGGACATTGGCATTCTTTCTCTTGTCTCAAAGAACCTCCCATTGCATGGTTTATTAGCAAGGGTTTTGTTTCAAAGACTTAGTTGAGAGCTATTTGCATTTCTCTAAGCATACCTTTGCACTCCATGGATAGTGAGCTCTAAGCCAACATTCAAGCATTCCAACTCATGAGATCACTTGGATAGAACCATTTAGAGTGTGACACATTTATAGTGTATAGGTACAAACCTTACACCTTTTGAGCTATGGTATGGTCATGCACTTAATGTGAAATATTTCAATTTTTTTGGAAGAAAATGTTATATATTAAAAGACAATAAAAATAAAAAACTTGATGCTAAAAGTGACGAAGGCATATTCTTAGGTTATTAAACTAAGAGAAAAGCATATAAATGTTTGAACTATAATACTAATAAAGTTGTGGAAAGTGAAAAAGTGAAAGCTGATGAATATGCAAAAAATAATGAGATTGAATGTAAAAAGGATCTTGAAGATTATAGAAGCTTTATATACATTGATGAAGGTGAGCCCCACACCTTACCTAAACCTTAAAAGAAATCTATCAAGTAGGAGTAGCTAGTACATGTTGAGTCACAACCACATCATATCAAGCATTAGTCAATTTGTGCCAAGCATTGGGAAGTGCATGCCAATGACAAGAAAAACTTGTTGAGCAATAAGAAGTGATTTTCAAATAACTAGAAGAATAAGTAGAACATGAATTGCTACCTAAAGTCAATCTACAAGATGAACTTGAAGAAGAAGAAAGAAGATGAGAACCTACATTATCAAAGTATGTGTGAAGACATCATGCACCTAATCAAATCATTGGAGACAAGGACTCTGTAGCTATGACAAGGAAGAGACTAAGGAGTGATACATGATTACTATGTGAATTTGAGCCCAAACTAGTGAAGGATGCCTTGGATAATGAATATTAGATCCAAGCAATAAATGAAGAGATTGAGTAGATAGATAAGAATAAAACCTGGTCAATTATTCCTAGACCAAAGAATAAGAATTTTATTGGAACAAATTGGGAATTCAAAAAAAAGATAAATGAGAAAGGAGAAGTAACAAGAAACAAAGTAATACTAGTTTGTAAGGGATATACACAATAAGAAGGAATTGACTATGGGGAGACATTTTCCCCTATTGCAAGATTTGATGGAGTGAGAACACTTCTTGCCTATGTTGTTTACAAAGGATTAAAAGTATACCAGATAGATGTCAAAGTCTACATTTTTTAATATAATTCTAGAAGAAGTCTATGTTGACCAATTCAAATATTTTTTGACCCAAATAACATAGATATGGTATGTAAGTTGCACAATTATTTGTATGGATTGAAATAAGCCCCTAGAGAATGGTATAAAAGATTGTATACATATTTGGTGAAGATTGGTTTTGCAAGGAAAAATGATAATGGAAATTAGTAGTTGAAGAATAAGTCTAATAAAGAGATAATATTGGTTGAGATATTTGTTGATGATATAATATTTGGAGGAAATGATGTGTTTTTTATTAGATAAATAGATTTTATAGGGACCCTGAAACCCAAAAGTAGCTACATAAACATGGCTGAAAATAAGCAATAGAAGTCTAGCAAGATAAAAACAAGTCTAATGACTGATAATAAGCACAAGGCCCAGCCAGCAGAAAAGGCCAATGGAAAGGCTAGAAAAATAAACTGTCTTTTAATAGAACTTAGGAAAAGCTAGAACCAAAAGCCAAAAATGATACTTCAAAAAAAAAAAAGAAAGAACAAGAGGGCTACTCTTCATTCTTCCTCTCAAGATCATACATGGCTTGGGCTACCTCATAAACCTTCTAGTTCTCCTCAACCATCTGATCTTGCACTTTTTGCATATCCTAGTCCAAACTAGTATGGGTGATATCCTACTCTTCCTCTATCCTTACCCTCCTCACTAGACAGTAGGCCTCTATCTTTAAGCACACTCATTAAGGAGAGAATGTTTTCATTGATCAAATTGAGGGGAGAAATCATCTAATTAGCCAAATTATAATTGTAGTTTTCTAGATTCTTTATTCTCCTCTCAGCCAGACTAACTCTTTCCTTCTATTCCTCTTGGTTCTCATTATCTATATTCTTCATGTTGCCCTCCAACTAACCAACCTTCTCTCTCACCTCTTCCACCTCATGGTATATCCACTTGATTGATCTGAAATTATCAATCATACTATTATTATTGTTGTTCAAAACATTCATTCCTATCTCCCTAGCATTATCAGTGATAGCCAAAATAGCTAGGTCAATGAGCTCTTCAAGCCAGGGTTGTTCCTAATTAGCCACCAGAATCTAAGGATTCATAGCTTCTCTAAAAATTCCCATCTTTGTAGTCCCAACATTGAAATTCCTCCAAGATTTTCTCCTTTCTTTGATAAGAACTTCCACCACTTTACCACCAAATTCAGCCTTTTCCTTCTCCTCGGGATGGGATTGAGGATGTATAGGGGAGAGAGGGAGAATCATAACATCTAGCCCCTACTTCAAAACCCTCTCATATTCCATACCATCCCTCTTCCATTTCTTCCCTACATGTTCTTCCATATTCTCCTCTTCCTTCTCCTTGCCCTCATCATTTGAAGCCATGTCCTCCTCATCCTCATTTTAATCCATCTCATCTTTAACAGTGATTTTTCCATGGTCCCTTGGACTCTTTCTTCTCAAGGTTATTACAGAGGGTGACTTCTTAACTTGACCCTTTATTTTCTTTCTAGAAGAATTATTCCCCTCCCCCTTTGAGCTTATGCTCTGAATGTCATTAGAATTAGAAAAGTAGCTACAGCTACCATTGTTAGCTTCCACTTCCAGCAAGGGATTTTTTCTAACCATCTAAGCTTTCAAGTGCTCATGGATTAGTAGAAACAATCCCTCATGTAGAGTAGGGTTGACAGTTGGTTTCTTCTTAAAACTAGAAATTGCCTTACTGATGGAGATAAATAAATAGTAAGGGAAAGAAATTTTACTATCATGTTGAAAGTGATTTAGAAGAATGAAATGATGGGTTCTAACTTGATCAAACCTAGGATCTAGAGTAATATATTTAATGAAAACATGCAGAACATACCTCCAGAGCTTCTTGATGGATATTGTTACATAAAATGTCTCACTTTTAACTAGATCAATCATTTCTTCAGTGCTCTACACAAAATCCTTCACTACATTGGTTGAGAGTTTTTTATCCCTAAAAAACTTGAAACCCTCCATTAGAATCTCAGTAACCATAGTGACAACCTCTTCTATGATCATAAAAAAGACACCATTCACCTTAACCTTTCCATCCTTCCATGAATTCACCATGCTATTAGTGACCTCAAGATCAAATCCATGAATTTTTGCAATGTAATTTACAACTCCTCCCTTTTCCACTTTTTCCCAAAATTTTCCCTTGTTTCTCCATTTCTCCACTTCCCCCACTAGCTCCTTTCTATAGAATTCTCCCACCATCTCTTCACTTTTAGCTCCTACAATTCTCATAAACTCCAAGATCTGCAACTCCTTCACAAACAAAATTTTGGCTATGTTCCTTTGAAGAGTGCCAAAATAATTTACCTTAAAAAAAAATAGGTAGTAAATGAAAATTTTGACCCACAAAAAATGCCAAAAAGATAATGATAACCTCAGTTACTTGTGATATTCAAAAAATCTTTTATTACTTCTACTCATTCCCCAAATTCCATTAATAGTCATAATTGCTATTAGATCTCCACTATACACCCATGGATTTTTTCTAGGTTGATAAGGGTCTTGGATTCTACCAAAATATTTTTTCCCAATTTCCATGTAATCAACTTTTCAGATCCCACATCTTTGTTGGAAAACCAATCCACAATAGGATTTGCTTCCCTAAACACATGTGTGATGTGGACAGTTTCAAATTTTGCAAGTGTGTCATGTGTCTCTTCAATTAAATCAGCAATCGACCAAGATGGAAGATTTTTTCCATTTATATAATTAATGATATTGTTAGAGTCCCCCTCTAACCAAAGTTTATTTATTCCAACTTCAAAAGCTAGTTTAACCACATGGCACGCTACTCTAGCTTCAACAAAATGATTGGTTTGGATTCCCAATGGAAGAGAAAAGGCCGCAACTCCCTCACCAAAGTTATTTCTTATTATTCCACCACTTCCTGAAGGACCTAGATTTCCTTTAGAGGCACCGTCAAAGTTGGCTTTATACCATCCCTCCAAGGGAAGAAGCCATTTGGCTTCCTATCTTTTTAGTTTCCTATCTTTTTCCTTCTCCATTTTTTGCACCAACTTCAATATCTCCCCCCTTCTTAACTTGATAGTTTTCCTTTATATTTTTATATATCTTCCTCTCGAGAACAAATGAAGTGACTTTAAAATCAAATGAGGCACGATTTTGAGATGTCTATGTTTTGAGAAATCATTTTTTTTAATTTCTTACAAGTTTATCAAATGAAGAAAGGTATCTACATTACTCAATCAATGTATATCAAGGAGATACTAATTTTTTTTTGTATTGAAGAGTAAATATCATTAGGAACACCCATGGCTACTAGACATAAACTTTCAAATAATGATGATTTTACTTATGTGAATCAAACTTTGTATAGATCAATGATTGGCAAGTTGTAGTATATTCTTCATAGGAGACTAGATATTCCACTAGCAATTGGGATTGTTGAAAAAAAATTTTGCAAATCCTAAGGAGAATAACATGATGGCAGTAAAAAGAATACTAAGATATATGAAAGTCACAAAGGATTATGGACTATTACAAGACAAATGAAAAGTTTTTGTGGAAAGTTTATACCAATGCAAATTGTGTTGGTAATGTAGATAAAATGGTGGAGCTTTCTTTGCAAGAAAGAGATTAGTTTCATGGACAAGTAAGAAGAAAAACTATATTTCTAAAACCACAATAGATGGTGAATATGTAGCTACAGTAGTTAATAGTTCTAACATAGTGTGGATCAAGAAATTATTGAAAGGAATGAAGGAAGAGATCATTGAACCAATTGTTATATTTTGTGATAACACAAGTTCTATAAACATCTCTAAAAATCATGTGATGCATACCAAGACCAAGCATATTACTATCAATTATCATTACTTGAGAGAGTTGGTACAAGACAGAGAAGATTGGTATATGTGAATACAAAGGAAAAAATTGTTGATATATTAACAAAATCTTTACCTAAGGATGCACATGAATATCTAAGAGGTAAACTAGCAGTGATTCCCCTAACTAAGTCTACTTAAGCTAAGATGGATATTTGCATCAAAAGTTTTGATCATAATATCTTACAAGTTGATGTAGAAATAAACACTTTAGGACTTGCCTAAATTTGTGAAAAGAGAAATCAATCATAAGAAAAGATGATAGAAGAAGAACCTAGTTCAGAGACCTAACCAAGAGATATCTACATGTTGAAGATGTATGTGACAAAGGTACTTGGTGATGGTATTGAGGCGTCTTTATATTTATTGTCAAAGAGGGAGATATTGTGTAGTTACCATATGAGGAAGCAAACTGAAAGAGATGTCACAAAAAGAGGGAGAGTGAATAAAGAGATAAATCAATGAAAGGTGTTTCTATCAATCAAGAAACTAATAAGTTCAAGAGTTTTATATAAAAGAGGGAGTTGGTTGATATCATGTTTTGATATGAAAGAGGGAGTCTATTTGTTGTTATATCTAGAGGTGTTCCATATGAGAGATGCATGGATAAGAATCAAAATGGAACAAAAAAGGGAGATTGTTGGACACTAAGATGAGAAATAGAATGAAACTAATAATATTAATGAAGGTTTGATACTGAACATAGAAGGATCTACTTGAGGAAAGTAACTTTTTTGGATTGCATGGTAACTAGAGGTGTTTTCATCAATGAAAAAGAGGGAGATTGTTGGAACTATAATTGAAATAATTGTTATGTTGTCATTGATGTCAAACCTTATTGGTGAGATAATTTCTACCCAATTAGAGTGTCATATTAATATGATTGATGAAGAGGATTTGAGAAGAAGAGACAACAAGATAATCCAATGAAAAGGTTGAGTTATGTGGAGTTACAATGGGCACTTGATCAATTGTACCTTGGCAATATAATTTGTTGTTTAATAATAACATTAAGTAGAGAATTTAGTTGAATTAAATCCTAGAAGAGATAATCAATAAAGAACAAATACTTAGGCCTAACTAATCTTCAAAGAAGAAGATTAAGGAACTTATAGTTGAAGCTAAGCTATGCTAGTGTCCATCGAGAAAATGGTAGAAGTTGAGAAGATTTAGTGTCCACCAACAATCAATAAAAGAAAGAAAAACAAATAAGTTGAACTAAGTGCCAGTAAATGGATTGAGTGAAGATAGTGAAAATAGAGTGGGAGAAGATAGTGATGACTGACTTGTCTAGTGATGACCGAGGCCAAGGAAAATAGTGTTGGCTGAGTGACAATATTTTATAGTTTGTGAAGGAATCTTAATTCTTGGCTAACATAGTTGAATTCTTGAAAGGGAAATTTTTTTTGAGTGTTTTTGTGCATGGATTCAAAGAGAAGTTTAAAGAATTTTCTAGAAGAGGAAGGAGGAAACAAAAAGATGGAAGGATTTAATGAATCTAACCTAACCCTAAGATGAATAGTGATGTTTAAGTGGAAAAAGATCAAGATACCTATTTAAAAAGGCATAAGGGATAATTTAAAGAGATTGGAAGAGGTTAAGAAGACCTTAAAAACTTTGGAGAAGTTATTGATTCTGTTGATTGGTAGATTTGAGAAGAAGACCAAATAGTGAAGAGTTGAGGAGAAGAGTTATTACTTGAAGCATTGACAAGAGAATTAGTGATGGAGATGATAATGAAGGCTAGTCAATGAGTCATCTATCAAACAAAATTTGTGATCTATATTTGCAAAGTGAGTTTTATTTATTTAGATCAACCTGATATTACTTTCTAAACATTTTATCAGCTTGAAATCCTTTAATCAAGGTTGGCCTAATAGTCATTTGTAGATCCTTTCATCAATGTGACATTCTAATGGAATGTTCTTAAGTTCTCTAATAAGGCTACTCCTTATAGGGTGATTAAATCCTTTAATCAAGATCATAATTAAAAGTGTGTATTGTAACATTTAATAGGGTTGGCTCCCAACATAGCTCAATTTAGAAGAATGAAAATATTGGTGACATGTTGTTGGTGGTTTTTTCCAAATTGGACTTTCACATTAAATCCTAGTGTCTTACTTGTGTGGATGTAACTTGAGATTTTTTATTGTTAATGTTTTACATTCTGCAATTTTATTATTATATGGATAATAGACTGCAAGTTTTATGTTACTAATAAATTTCTATAAAGATTGAGCCACTTAATGACTAGATCTAAGTTAGTTGTAGTGTCTAAAAGTTTAATTGGTACATCTGGGCCTAAGGATAATTGATTCAGCACCCCCTCGCCCCTCCCCCCACCCGACCCCCCTCTTAGTTATTCTAAATCATTCTAACAATGGACATCCTCTATAATTAGTAATAACCAAAACTAAAAAATTACTATGAAGAACCCTCTTTCTTAATTGGTCTTAGATACTAAAACTTTCAACATGATTTTGTATTTGGAAAACAACACATGTCAATTATATAACTATAATCTCATAAGAATTTACACTATCAGTTAAGTAATGATAAGATAAAAATATCTCACTTCTATTCATTACCCTTTGTATGAATAATAGTTGAAGAGAAAATCAGTTCATAAATAATACTTTTTGAAGCTAAGTTAATCATATTTCTTTGTAGTTGGTATTAGAATTTTTTTTTTTTCTTTGTGGCCAATTCCAAGTCTAATTGATACTTGAATTTTGTTGTCTAGTAGATACATCATTTTGAGACTTAATGAAAACAAATGCACACATGTCATGATCAATATGAATAGGTTTTGCACAAATTTAGTATAATATTTAAGTTTTAAAACCTTTGTTGGAAGTAATGGCTATTCTGGGAGGAGGGTGAATGAGAATAGATATTTTTAAGACCTTTTTAATCTTTCTTTAATTCATACACATTTTACATAAAGATAACAATATATATTTAAACTAGACATAAACAAATGAAAGTGCAAGATATCAAAGAAGATTAAACAACTCACAAAAGAGAGACACAATATTTTGTACTAAGTGGGAAACCATCAAAACCTTTCAGTATTCTCATAGGGAAAAAACCAATTTATTGGACCTATCATCTTTATTGAGCAACAACTCATCATTACAATAGGAGCTACAAATACTTAGGATTTAACCCCTTTCTTCTTTTACAATGTATTTTTTCACAAATCATTTACATACAATAATTGTATGCTTTATGTACACACACACACACACACATGTATATGTATATGTATGTATGTATGTATGTATATATGTATGTATGTATATGTATTTATGGATGTATGTATATATATACATATATATATATATTTTACATATATATATATATATATATATATATATATATATATATATATAGATATTTACATACATAGATACATACATACTATTGGAATTATAGATGAGGTAACTAAGAAGGGGGGGTGGGGGGGGTGGTGAATTAGTTACTTCAAAAACAAATCTTGATCCCTTAGATGTATTAAAATAACTAGTTACTACTGTCACTCGGTAAACACTTCACAAAATTATGTAACTCAGTAGATTAACTTATTAATGAACTTTAAGCATTCATAATTGTTAGCATGAATGCAATAGTAAATAACAAGAACACAAGAGACACCAGATTTAACGTGGAAACCCAATATGGGAAAAACCACCAAGTAACTAGCTACCAATTTTCACTCTTTTGAAGTGAGCCCTGTTAGGAGCCAACCTTGTTAAAGGTTACAATACACACTGTTAGGTGTGACCCTATTAGAGGATTTAATCACCCTATTAGGAGTGGCTTTGCTAGAGGTCTTTAGAACATTTCAACTAAACTATCACCTTATTAGAGGACTTACAAAATGGTTGTTAAACCAACTTTGTTAAGAGATTTTGAAATCACTGCTACAATGGTTAGAAATTAACAATGAATTGACCTAAATATGATGCAACTAAATTTTTTGATTATAGATCTCTATTCTACACCATTAGATTCTCCTTGATCAAATATAGCTTTGCTACTCCTTAATGATCTTTGATCATCCTTCAAAATTTGCTTTCATACTAATCAATCGTTCTTCACACTCATATCACATCAAATCCATCACACACTTAGAATTCACAACTTGACCTCTTATATATACCATTCAGATTATGAAGTCGACTCATTCATAAGTTACATTTACCAATAAACCATACATTAGTCGGGTACAAATATTACATTAAACAAATAAACTTTATTTCATGAAACAATGAAATTCTTCATTGGTTGACCCTGCTCAATAAGCATTGCTTCCAAAAAATATTTCTTAAGTTAACCATCTCAACTCAGTTAATATTGCAAAATCTGCAAAATCCTTTAAACTTGGTAAGAATTGAATTTCCTTTGCTAACCATGAGAGCTCAGTAAGAACTCTCTCTACCATATTTCCCTTTGACGACTGAGTGAGCTTGGTAACAATTGAATTTCCTTTGCTAACCTTGAAAGCTCAGTAACAACTGTCTACACAAGGTAAAGTCTGAGAATGCTCGGTAGACACTGTAAACCTTCTTTGCTAGCCTTCTAACCTTGGTAGACTCTATCTGATGATTGATATGACATTTGTGTAACATCAAAGATAACACACAATTGAAAAATTGTATCCAACAACATACATACATACATATATACATACATACATATGTATGTATTTATGTATGTATGTATGTATATATGTATGTATGTATAAATAATATTTTTATTTTGTTCTCAATACTTTAACCAAGTTATCCACATGCAAGGCAATATGACTATGTGTCTCATTTTTCCTTTTTGTTTTTCACACACACCTATACTCCCCTATATATAGACATACTTTTAAATATTTACATTTACTTAAAGCACTATTCAATTATAAAATTGATAATGATTAATATAAACAAACCCTTAAATAAAAGGTTAAAAATTATTTTCTTTTAATAATTTTCAAAAACTGTAGAAGTATAGAAACAACTTCATAAACTATTCCTATACTTTTAAATTTCCTGATAATAGAAAATAGAATTGGTTCAATTTCAATATTTAATATCTTCACAAACTAAATCAAAACCCTCATTTAATGTTGATAAAAAAATATTTCTAGAACAAACTATTACCTGTGGCTGGAAAGTACACAAAATAAAACAACTCTTCTATAAAGAAAACTATTTGATAGAGAAAAAATTTGTGTACTTTATGCCCTTCAGATACTCACAACATTTATGTAGTGCAAAGAAATCATACAAAAACAAGAAGTGGGTCATGGAATAAAATATGAAATTTTTTATCTTTCAATCCATGTAGACAACATGAGTGATGCTCACACCAAATCACAAATAAACTACAATTTTGTACAAAATGCAATCATTTACCTTCAAACATTATCATTGGTTTCTATTTCCATGAAACCCAAAAGAAACCTTCAAAATATTATTCAAACACCTTTTCATGATGCTAACTTTGACAAATTTATCCAGATCCCAACAAGATTAGTATCAAAAGAATCATAGTCTCACAATGATTAACATACCAAAAATACATCAAAAGATTTAATCACTTATTTCAATGACTTGTAGTCAAAGCTTAATCATGGAAATAACTACAAGGTTTTGAGAAAAAAAATGATACTCAAAACTTAGAATAGATTTTTAACTCATATTTTGTTTCCAAATTGAGTTTCATAAATTTTAAGATCCATCATACAAGATTACAACATAGCATGATCAAAGCCAAGTTTTTAAATCATGGGTAACATGAACTCAACCACTATAGTTAGGATGAGTGAATTTTTTAACTAAGTGATGACAATACATTCAATTCTCACTTAAAAATGCTTTTTCTCTTGAATCAATGCCACATATTATATTAAAAAATTTCCACATCATTATTGTTGAAGTGCACTATACATCTTTTTGACTTGTCAATGCATAGACACCTTTTACATTTCTTGTAGCAAGGATAACACATGTTCAACAAACTCCCTCATTGTCCTTGAGACAAAATATAGATGATATAGAAATATCAAGAATTTACATTTACTTGCATACATGACAACCAAAAATATGCAATTACATTTGAATTTACTAAATATGATATATAAATTTTTAAAAAATGAAATAGCATAGATATACCTATCCATCTATACCAAAATTGTCCACAAACTTGTCACACATATACCTGTCCACTATTAGGAGAATCAATGCCAAAATCACAATAATATATCAATCGTATTTCTAAATCAAATGCACTGAATCAAAATCAAAATCCATTGATACTATTGAAACCATTGAATTGTCAAATATCAATTGAGAAAATATATTTCTCTTCTATTTTGCATCAAGGACACAAAAGAACTAATTTTTGATAAAAATGATTTAGTGTAGGAGTAGAAACCTAAAAATAGACTCCCCCACATTGAAAATTTTATTACAACAAAGATTGAGGGAAAACTCCCAATTTGGTGCAAAGTTGTTCAAAAGTGTCACAAGGTAGGGATTTAGTAATAATATTAGCCATTTTTTCTTGAGTAATCACATTTATCAACTAAAATCCATTTTCAAGAACTTTATCTCTCAAGAAATGAAGTTTAATAGCCACATATTTAGTTCTAGAGTACAAAACTAGATTCTTACTCAACTGGATAACACTCATATTATCACACATAATGCAAAAAGCTTTGATTCTTGTAGGCAAAAATCAAATAGTTGATATGACATACAAATTAAGTAAGTATATCATGTTGTAGCATCAAAAAAATTAGACTCACAAGTGGATAGAGTTGCACATTCCTGCTTTTTGCTATGTTAGGCAACTTACCGATCACTAAGAAAGAATGTAGCACCATTGATGCTCTTTGTATCCTCAAAATAACCCCAATACATATGTTTGTATAACTAATCAAGGTGAAGTCATTATCATGTGAATACCATAGGCCAAAATCAAGTGTACCTTCAATATATCTAAATATTATGTTAACTACATTATTATGATACTATTTTGGAGAATATTAAAATCAAAATACCAAACATAAAACTTACATAAGATCAGGCCTAGAAGTTGTTAGATATAAGAAAAATATGAATCATGGATCTACATTCAATCTAATTAACCACAAGAAAATCATCATTTTTAACCAATGTGCAACCAGATTCCATAAGTGTGCTACCTAGTTTGCAATCAACCATATTAGATTTCTTTAACATTTCCTTTTTGTTCTTTTTTTGTGACAAAAATAAGCCATATTCAGTTTGTGATACTTATATCCCTAGAAAAAATGTAAGTTTAGCAAAAAGGGACATTTCAAACTCAGATTCCATAATGTTAGAAAAAAGTTTTGGCAAGTCATCATTTATGGAACCAAAAATGATACCATTAATCTAAATCTCAATAGCTAAAATATCATCATTAACAACTTTTCTTTACAAAGTGTTGTCAATACCACTATGAGTAAATCCATTTGCAATGAGATGTTTATCCATCCATCCTAGAGTACCAAGCTCTAGGAGCTTTTTCTAAGGCATATAATGCATTTTTAAGGTGATATAAATTTTTATTTTTTTTAGAAGACTCAAAGCCTTTTGGTTATTCCATATAAACTCCCACCTCAAGATAACCATTTAAAAATGTTTTTTTGATATCCTTTTGATAAACACTAAATTTCCTTATAGCTAGCATATGAATATTCTAATTGATTCCTTTCTTGCAACTAGTGTGAAAGTTTCATTGAAATCAATACCTTCATGTTAAGCATATCCCTTACACACAAACCTAGCTTTATTTGTAATAAATTTTCCATCTTCATTCAGTTTATTATGAAATGCCCATTTTTCACCAATGACATTTTTGTCATCAAGGCTAGGAACTAGTTCCCATGTTTTAATTTTCTCAATTTGATTGATTTCATGTTGCATAGCATTCATCTATCAAGAATCTATGAGTTCTTTAACCACATTTATAGATTAAAAAAATGATATTAAACAAGAATGTTCTGCAATATTAGCATGTTCATCATTTTTATCTTTTCTTCTATTTAATACTTTTGTCTCTTTATCTCCTATAACCTAAGACTCATGATGCCTTTTAGTAATGATTCTAGAAGGAGTTTTTAGATTAGTATTAGTCAGTTTAGGAGTTAAAAAAATTTCTTGTTCATTTTGATCAAGTATTTATGAATCAACACCATCTAATTCTTGATCACCAAAAATTCTATTCTTTAAAGAGAACCTTCTTCGATGTCTTTTTCATTATTTTCATTTAACAAATAAATTTCATCTGATATCACATTTCTAGCTTCTATGGCTTTATTTAGCCATTTATTGTAGCATTTGAAAGCTTTTCTATGAGTAGAATATCCTAAGAATTTACCTTCATTAGATCTTGAATTGAAACTTTATAATGAATCATTATCATTTTTAATGAAACATTTACAGATAATTTTTTTGAGGCTTTTAACATTAGCAGTTTTACCATTCCATAGTTCATAAGGAGTATCTTACTCTAATGTGAGCTCTATTTAAGATATATATAGTTGCATGAATAATTCCCTTCTAGAATTTAGCAGGCAATTTGGCTTCATTCAACATTGTTTGAGCCATTTCCTTAACTATATTATTTTTTCTTTCCATAACACCATTTTATTGTGGTGTATAGGTAGTTGAATACTATCTCTTGATACCATGTTTCTCATAATATTCAATGAATTACTGAAAGGTGAACTCTCCACCTTGGTTTGATTTTGATTCAATTTTAGATAAGCTTCCATTTTTACCATTTTCTAGAATATTTTGAAGTGTTCAAAGGCTTCAAATTTATGTTTCAAAAAAGTTACCCAAACCATTCATGTATAATCATCCACAAATAATATAAATTGTTTTTCACCATTCAAAGTTGGATTCTTGGTTGGACCACATAGATCAGTATGCACAAGTTCTAATGGTCTATTTGATTGATATTCCTTGGTTTTAAAAGAACTTTTTGGTTTCTTTCCTTTCACACATTCTTAAAAATATTTTGCTAGTTTACTGATTAGAGGAAGACCTCTAACCTTTTTGCCCTTGTTGATCCTAGCAATATTATCAAAGTTTCGGTGTCATAATATTTTGTACCATAGCTAATTTTCTTCAACTTGACTCATAAAACAAGTATTTATTAATTTGATTCTTGAACTATTGAATCAATTAGATTTGTAAAGGTTTCCTCTAATTCTTGAACCACTAACAATCACTTTATCCTTTTTTTTTTGATAGAACGTCCCTTAGCATCAAAAGAAATAGAATACCCACTAAAATCTAACTTACACTCAGAATATTATGTTTTAGACTTTCTACATAGTACACAATAGGTATAAGACTATCTTTATCAAGAGTAATTGAAGCACAACCTATGATATAGGCACCTAAATTATCTCCAAATCTAAAAAACACTCCATCAAAATCTTCTAGGGTTTTAAACTTTATTTTTTTGCCAATCATATGATGAGAAAAACCACTACCCAAAACCCAAGTTTTAGGTTTATGAGAAATTTGGGTTGTCTCCACATTCAAATAATTTTCAGCATTAACATGTATAGGTTTCCATACTTGTTTAGGCTTTAGATTTAATTTATATTGACTCAATAAGTGCTCATAGTGATATCACTTAAAGCATCTAATCACTTTCTTGAACCCATATTTTGATTCATCTACTAGCTTGAATTTGTATGAGTTATGTGTAATGCCCTCATCAAGGAACTTGATTAACTAGGATAAAATCATCCAAGTGGTGAAGTTTTTTTTTTTTTTTTTTTTTAATAGAGTAACAACATAATCCACAATAATTAGTTCTTATACTATTTTCCATAAACTAACTCGATTAACTAATCCAATTTATAACTTAAAATTAAGATTTACTTATTAACCAAAACAATGATATAAATTAAGAAAAAAGATCATTGAGCACAAGAAAAGATAATACTTATAAATAAAAATGAAACATAACATGAATCCATATACTCAAATAGTCATAAGTATACATATATCAAAATTATTCTCACAAGAGGGAGATGGAAACCTTTTCTTTTCAAGTGAATCTCAATATACAAGATCTTATCTCTATCCACCCAATGCTTATACATAGATTTTCTTTTAAATACATGAAACTCAATTCTCTTTTTATGTTACATATCAATGTACATAAAATTATATCAAATTACATCAATGTAATTATTAGGAACATCCTTAATTATCTTCAAAAAATCATCCAAGCATCTCTTCATGAAAGCATTCCAACACCAAGATACAAGAAAAGTCCCTAGTTTGTCCACCCAACCATGTGCACCCTAAGGAGCCACCCTTTGAGCTAGGAGATAAATCTAGATCCATAAAAGGCCTAAGATAATGCTAGGGCTTAGTCCCAAGATAGAAATGACAAAGTATAAAAATAGGAGCTTATAAGAGACCACAAAAATGCAAGGAAAATATTGAAGGGTATATCCTCCTTTAGGTGAGTGTTATTGTACCTTCCTATATGGTTGGATCCACCCCGTTGGCTTAAGATCATCCTTCCACTCATAATGTATTTTCCTTGAGTACTCCAAAAAGACTAGGCATGACCAAGTAATATTTGGATCAACTTCAAGTACTCCAACAAAAATTCCACAATTATCTTATTAAATATGAATACCCATACCCCATCCCATTATTAATTTTCATTATATTATCACTTGTTTACTCACTCACAATTGAGCCAGCTTGCGTAGGGGTCTGGTCTCCTAGCATAAGATTCCCTAGCTATCATTTTTGGGCCCTAACACCTATGGTGAGCCACTAAACTATGGTTTCTACCCTTCTCAATATTTACAGTCAAACATGTCCATACAAGAATTTTTATCATATAAAATATCATGTCTTGATCCCACATAAGACAATAAAAAGTACAAACCAAAATTCAACCAAAGGATCAACTCGCAACATTCCAAAATGACTACACAACTATAGAACTATGCATATATTGAGCATAATGGTTCATATACCTAAGAGTGTTGCAATTTTATTATAATTATGCACCTATAAAGTAGGAAGGCACATTGGTATCATAGAACATGCAATTGTTTTATTTTCACTAGTCTTGTGTATCTATTTGTCATGATGATGCATATGTAAAACATAATTGTACTTGTATTATATTTTTGTATTAATTTTATAGTGATGTACATAGATTAAATAGCATAATCACATTTTTTAAAGACGATTGACATAAAGGTCAAGAATTTAGGATTGCAGTGATGTGCTTGCATTTGCATAGTATACTCATGCATCTATAAAAACGGACTCAATATATATATATGAATGTTATGAATTGGGGATTAATCAGTAGCAAATGATCTCCTAGAATGAAGTGGGCTAAAATTCTAGTCTAGAAACCCTTCCAACTTCTAACCCAAGAGATTCAATTTGTAGCATTCTATGTACACACTTTCATTATTCAAAAAAATATGACTATAAACTATTGGAAATGTAATGAAAGCTAGATGACTAAGAGGGGGATAGGGGGGTGAATCAAGAACCACTTAAAAATTCTCACCCTTAATCCACTTTATATATTATATAATCTACTTGTGTGCATGCAATATAATTCAATAAAGTAACAACACTATAACACTTTGACACAAGATTGATAACCCAAAAACCCTCCAAGTAGAAGGTAAAACTATGGTGGGCATGACACCCAAAATGCTTCACTATTATAGTAATCAAGTTGACCTATTAAGGCTTATAATTGATCACTTATGGTGATCTACTCAGTTACGAGTAAGTAGGACTATTAGGTCCAACTTGTGAAAGGATTTTTACAATACAATTAAGTGTGCACTCTATTAGGAGTTTTTGCAAAGGACTACTATGTCCACCCTATTAAATGATTTGGGGCTAATTCACCTATTAAGATGAATTGGTAGATTGATCTTTTCTATGCAACTTTGTTTGTTGATGAAGATCCTTTGAAGTAAACTAATCACCTAACTATGATAAATGAGTCTCTACCTTTCCTTGATACTACTTTTAGCCTTATAAATGCTCTTCTCTTTCATATTCACTTATATGAAATGTTCTTCTATGGATAGTACATTATTTGGATAATCAAATTAACTTATATTTATATCCATCTAAATAATTACACTGGTAAGTCAGCTACAACTTCAATAGTTTCAAAAATAGTTACCAAGTTGGCTCAGTGCTAAGACTCAGGTCCAATAGCTTACTGGGGTGATACTGGAAACACTCAGGCAATACAATCACCCTGGCTAACTCTAGCTCTTGTTTAACATTGGATGCTCAGTCCATATTGATCACTCAAAAAAATTGGTTGGGTTGGTTCACTCTACTTTGTTTGCTTGATTCTCCTTCTAAAACAAGAGTCCTAATTTGAGTCAATTTACACTGAGCTTAGTGGATATTGTCCACTCAGTTGACACTATTACTTCTTTCTTAGTTAACACTATTAACTTGGTTCACACATGAGCTTAGTTAACACTTCTATCTAGTAGCTTGGTCATTACTGACTTCTCATAATGACTAAGTATTTTGGCACTAATTGACAACATGTCATGCCATAAGGTTTACAATCTCCCTCTTTGGCATTAGTGACAAATACACTTGTCATGCATAAAATTTGATATCAAAATTCTTCATTCAAACTCTTGCTTTTAGTGGCTCTATTCTGTAGCTTGATTTTCACTAAAAACTCTACAACTTGGTTTGAATTGAAAACTCTATTTTTTATTTTTCAAAATTGTTTTTCTTTAACTAATTTTTACATATCTTCTATTTTACATGTTCTTTCTATACATATTCCCTCTATCATGCATATATATACTTTCCCCCTTGTTTTTGTTACAAATGCCAAAAATTTACAAGGTTGTGCCAAAATGAGAGATAAAATCATGATGTACCTTTAAAATCAAAGACATAGTCTTATCCCAGTTATCTTGTAGCACCTTTAATCTGTGTAGATTAATTTTAAGTTCTTCCTATAACTCCAACATGTGTTATGCCACTAAAAGGTTTGTGCCATTAACTAGTCTATTTGCATGATCTATTCTCTTATGCATAATGTCCATGTTGGGAAGCATCATTCTATGATACCAATTGGCTGAAATGTAATGCAAGCTAGGTGACTAAGAGGGGGGCGAGGGCTAAATCAGGAACCACTTAAAACTTCTTACTCTTAATCCACTTTATTTTATCATTTAATCTTATTGTATGCATGTGACATAATTCAATAAAGTAACAAAACCATAACACTTTGGCACAATATTGGTAATTGAGAAACCCTCTAAACATGAGGTAAAATTGGGGTGGGGATGACACCCACATTGCTCCACTATTGCAATAATAAAGTTGGCTTGTTAAGGCTTACAATCAATCACTTCTAATGATTTACTCAGTTAGGAATAAGTAGGATTTTTAGGTGTACCTTGTGAAAGAAACTATACAATACAACTAAGTACGTACTCTATTAGGAGTTTCTACAAAGGATCTGGGGCTAACACACCTTTTTGGATGAATTGGTGGATTGATATTTTCTATGAAACTTTATTTTTTAATGAAGATTCCTTGAAGTAAACTTATCACCTAACTGTGATACATGAGTCTCTGTCTTTCCTTGATACTTCTTGTAGCCTTCTAAACACTCTACTCTTTCATATTCATTTGTATGCAATGTTCTTCTCTTGATAGTAAATTATTTGGATAATCAAATTAACTTACATTTGTTGAAAAAAATTGGTTAATTGTATATTGTCTTTGATGTTACACAAAATGTCATATCTTTTCTAGTCAATGTATGTCGAGCTCACTCGGGTGATGAAGATATTTCCTTGTGTTTGCCAAGAATTCCAAGTGTTTTCCAAGTTCACTTGGGTGTTGAAGAGAAGTTAACTAAAGTTGAGTGTTAACCTAGCTCACTCAGTTAACAAAGGAGAGTAGGATACAACCAATGCTAACCAAGCTCACTTAGTTACCAAAGGAAATTTTTTGACAATCTAGAGTTACCATTACACCAAAAGATTGACCTATTAATATCCAATACAACCACTAGACTTATAGAACATAGGAAGTATTTAAGGCATGTCATGAATCCAAAAGGAGAAGGCAAGTAGTTAGTACAACAATTCCCCTTTAACATACTTGAGGAGATTTGAACCTATCACCAAGCTCTGATATCAATTGTTAGAAATAGGGATTACTGAGAGGGGGGTGAATTAGTAATCTATATTCTTTAATTTCCAATTGGATATTATTTCTTAATTTAAACCATGCATAACAAAGCAATAAAGTAATGTTGAATAGTAACAGTAACAATACACAAAGATAACTCATACCACCATATTTTGTTAACTAAGGCAACCCTAGTGGTGATGATACCCACTAGATAATATACTGATATATAAGTTCCATGTTAGAGGATGGACCTATTAGGAGTTTTAGTATAGTAAATACAAGATGAGCTCACTGCCCAAACATGCACTTCCAATTACAAGAAGAGTTCACAACCTAAAAAAGTAATCAAATTTGTAGAATATAGATACTATAACTTCTTCCTTTATTGATCTCTAATCTTTAGCTTGATCTCGGATCACAAAATAGCTTATATGAAACTTTGCATATATTGCTTTCACAAAAGTTTGTATATAATAACAATTATAAGATAGCACTTGTAATCATAATCACACTTGTCATCGCAAACTATCCTTTGGATAAATACCATGCCTTTACAAAAATTGTTATTGGGTTGGCTAAGACCACAATTTACTTTTCCAACTTAGATTAAACATCTAGGATGTTGATCATAATTGGACAAGAAATTATCTTCTAAACAAAACAATTATTTCCTTCAATTTTGTTGTCTTGTTTCACTTCAAACATGATTATCTATGTTCCATATAATATGTACCAACTTTTGAGGTTATACACGTCATTAGAAAAATGTATACTATCTCCATCTAACTTTTCTAGTTATAATATGACATCAACAACAAGTTATAAACAAAACAATACACTTATATATACCAAATTTCATACTTAGAAAATTTTTTGATTACCAAACATTATCTTTATTTTTTAGGCTTCTTGTAGGCATGTGCATCACATATTGTCATAAATGACAACAATTACATATCTCTATTAGACAATTGTCAACAAGTTTGTGAAGATGCAGTGTTAACCAAGCTCACTTGGTTAACATAGTAAAATGATTTCTAAGTTAGTGTCTATAGAGTAGGGTCGGCTAACAAAAAAAATTCTTATTTTGGAAAATTAAGTTTCATAGATTTGATTTTTGGTTCTAGATAAATAAGGAGATGAATATTAATTATTCTAAGGTATATTCAAACTAACTTGACATTGTGTATGATATAAGTTTAAGGTCAAGTAGAGAATTGAATGTATGTAAGTGGATGGAAGAATAGAAGATGCTAAGAGCAAGAAAATTGGAAGGATAAGAATATTATCCTTGAGAAGTTGCAAAGATACATTTGATTAGGAAGGATCAAGTATTCAAGCTAGAATTGAGATCTAAAATTTGAAATATTGGTGTATCAGAAATCAGGTCATATCATTGTTACTTTCTAACCATTGTAGCAGTGAACTAAAACTCTTAACAGAGTTGGCTTAACAAATATTTGTAAATCCTCTAACAGGGTGGAATTTCTAGATTGAAGCATCTAAAAACCTCTAACAAGGCCAATCCTAATAAGGGGATTAAATCCTCTAACAAGGTTGCACCTAACAGTGTGTTTTGTAACCTTTAACAGGGTTGGCTCCTAACAGGGCTCACTTTAGAAGAGTAAAAATCAATAACTAGTTGCAATTGGTGGTTTTTCCCAAATTGGGTTTCCACATTAGATCTTGGTGTCACTTTTGTTCATGTTATTTCTTTCATATGTATGCAACTAAGTTATTATTTCAGTGGTTACAAAGCTACAACATATTGTTAGTGTTGACTGAGTAACAATAGTTTCATCAAAGTTTGTGTTTTGTAGTGATATCTAAGGGATCTGGTATTTATTTTTGTGGTAATTGATTCACCCCTTCACACCTCTTATGTTTCCAATAATTGGTATTAGATATTTTGGTGCTTGTAGAGAAGGTTTCAAGGACCTCAGCTAAAGATCGAGATGTCTTACAAAAGGGAGATCCCCAAGATAAATAGAGATAACTTCAATGCATGGAAGAAATTTATGAAGTTACATTTAGAAACCATCAATGATTTAGGTTAGAAATATTTAAATTTTAATTATTTCATACCCACAAGAACTATGGCTATTGAAGAAATTGCGGTGAAGAAGAATCATAACATAATGATGATTGGTATTGCTTCAACTCTCAACTATGCTAAATTTGATGAAGTTAAATACTATGGTACTACTTATGAGATGTGGATAAAGATAAAATCCATCTATGGAGGAGATGATAATGTAAGAAGATCCAAAAATGAAATTCTCAAAGGAAAATTTGATAAAATAAAGATGAGAGAAGATGAGAATATTGCAAAGTATAGTGACAGAATTAAAGCGAGTGTTTGTGCAATCAAAGCCTCAAGAGGAAAGATTGAAGATGAAACACCAATAAGTAAGTTTCTTATAACACTTCATCCTATATATGTAATCAAAGTGTCATAAATTCAAGAGATGAGATGCAATCCAAAGAATGATATAGCATTGGATACAATAGTTGGAAAATTGGCAACATTTGAGCTAGATGACTATGACAATTATATTCCTATTTCTAGCAATCTTGAGTCTACATTTGAAGCCAAGTTGTCACTCAAGAAGAAAGATAGAATATCTAAAGGAAAAAATTCTTAAATTAAAGAGGAAGATAGTTTTGATAGCAATCTTGAAGCCATTGAAGCATTACTTGCAAGAAGGTATCCCAAAGGCAAAGGAAAGTACAAAGGTAAAATTCCTTTAATCTACTTTTCTTGTGAAGAAGTTGGTCACATTGTTGAAAGGTGTCCAAATATAGAAGACAAAGATGAAAAAGAAGAGTAGAAAACACAAAGGCAAGAAGGTTTCAAAATCTACATGGACTACAAGGATAAAGGTAAGAAGTCTTCTTTTATGCCTAAAGATTTAGATAGTAGTGAAGATGATGAAATGGTCTATTTTGCTGTAAAATATGAATTTGATGATGAAGAAAATAAAATGGAACTTATTTATCATGTAAGAAAAAATGATACATGGATTATTGATAATATTTTTTCTCATCATATGACTAGTGACAAAACAAATTTTGAACATAAGAAACACTATGATGGTGGAAGTGTAAGATCTAGAAATAATTAACCATGTTGCATAAAGGGAAAAGGTTGTATCTCACTAAGCAATGAACTTAGATGTGATAATGATTATTGGGTTAAAGGTCTAAAGAATAATATACTAAGTGTGGCATAGTTGAATAACATTAGAGTCAAGGTGGAATTTATCAATGCAAAGGCCATGGTGCTAGATGGAAAAGGAAATCTAGCTGGGTCTGGTAACCAGACAAAATGTAATATATTCTACCTAGATCTTAGTCAAATTTCATGTTTCATTTCTCAAGTAGAAGAAATTTGGTTATGGCATAAGAGGTTGTTTCATGTGAACTTTGATAACATAATCAAGATAAGAAAAAAAAAAGTGAGAGGTATTCCTAGTTTGAGGAAACCTAACATGGGCCTATGCAAAAATTGTCAAATTGGTAAGATGGGCAACAAAAGTTTCAAGAGCAAGAACCATAATTCTAAAGAAGTCTTGGAGTTGGTTCATACAAACTTTTGTGGACCTATTGGAATTGAGAGCTACAATGGAGATAAGTACTTTATTATTTGTGTTTATGATTATTCTAGAATAATGACTCTAATGTACCTGAAAGATAAGTCTAAAGCTTTTCAAAAGTTTAAGTGGTATCTATCAACAGTAGAAAAGGAAATAGGAAAGAATTTGAAATGTTTGAGATTAGATAGAGGTGGTGAATTCATTTCTAATGAATTCAATGAATTTTTCACTAAAAGAGGAATCAAAAGAAAAGTATGATCCCTTGGTACACCTTAGAAGAATGGTATAGATGAAAGAAGAAACATATCAATCATGGACTATGCAAAAGCCTTGATGATAGAGAAGAATGTTACAAACAAATACTAGAAGGAAGCAATCAATACAACATTGCATACCTTAAACAGAGTATAGCTGAAGAAAGACTCAAATCAAACTCCTTATGAACCATGGTATGGCTACAAACCTAATGTAAGTTACTTGAAATTATTTGGTAGCAAATGTTATATTCTGAAAGAGACTAGAAAAGGTAAATTTGATGTCAAAGGTGATGAAGGAATATTCCTAGGATACTCCAACAAAATTAAAGCATATAAATGTTTAAATATGACTACTCATAAGATCGTAGAAAGTGTACATGTAAGAATTTATGAGTTTGTAGAAAAGAGTGAAGAAGAGAGCAACAAAGAACCTAAAGATTATAGAAAGTTCATCTACTTTGAACCTGATACATTGCCAAATCCAATTGGAAGTCAATAGACCTCACCTCCTGAGTACCCAAAATATCCAAAAGCTACCAAGTTACAACAAATACAACCTGAGTCACAATATGAAGGACCTGAGTCATAGTCAGAGGTTACCTAGTTGCATCCAAAGAAAACCAAGTCTGAAGGACCCAAGTCATAGTTAGTGGGACCTATGTATGATGCAGAAGATTGTGGTGAGGCAAGTGAAACAAGTTCTAAATCCAAGGTACCTGTGTTAGAAAGATATTTAGAAGGCACCATGCACCTGATTAGATCATTGGATACAAGTCAAATGGAACTATGAAAAGGCAAAAATTGAAAGTTACATGTTTTCTTATTGAATTTGAACCTAGAATAGTTAAAGATGCTTTGAATAATGAAAGTTTAATTGAAGCAATGAATGAAGAGATAGAACATATAGAAAGGAATAAGACTTTGAATATTTTTCCTAGACCCAAGGATAAGAATGTAATTGGAACAAAGTGGGTTTTTAGAAATAAGCTGAATGAAGTTGGAGTAGTTTCAAGAAACAAAGAAAGGTTAGTATGCAAATGCTATTCTCAAGAAGAAGATATTGATTATGGTTAAAAAATTTCTCCTATTGCAAGATTAGAAGGTGTTAGGACTTTACTTTCTTATGTTGCACATAAAGGATTTAAATTTTATCAAATGGATGTGAAATTTTCATTCTTGAAGAGGAAGTCTACACAGAACAACTTGAAGATTTTCTAGATCCCAACAAAAAGGATATGGTTTCAAAGTTGCACAAAGAATTGTATGGTCTCAATCAAGCTCCCAGAGCTTGGTATGAAAGACTTCATAATATCTTATGAAGATTGGTTGTCAAATGACAAATGATAACAACAACCTATACATAAAAGAAGGACTAGAAAATAAGATTTTGTTGGTATAAATCTTTGTGGATAAAACATTGTTTACTAGAAATGATGACTTGTGAAAAGCTTTTTTAGAGGAAATGAGTAAGGAAATTGAGATGTCCATGTTTGGAAAGATAAAAAAAATTATTGGATTAAAAATTCAACAGAAGAAAGATGGTATCTACACCACTCAATCTAAGTATATCAAGGAGATATTGAAGAAATTTGGAATGGAGGATTCAAGACCAATTGTAACACCTATGTCTATTGGACATAATCTTTTCAAAAATGATGATTCCAAGGAGGTAGATTAGACCATGTACAAATCAATGATTGGAAAACTACAATATGTAGTGCATAAAAGGTTTGATATTGCATTAACAATTGGTATGGTGGAAATATTTTTAGCTAATCCTAAAAAGAATAATAAAATGAAAATAAAGAGAGAATCATGAGGTATATGAAGGGTATTGAAGACTATGGATTATGGTACAAGAAATGAGGCAATTTAGATCTAAAAGCCTTGATAGATGTTGATTGGGCAGGAAGTGTTGATGGCAAAAAGAGCACCAGTGGTGGAGCATTCTTTCTTGGTAAGAGACTAGTCTCTTGAACAAGTAAGAAGCAAAATAAAATTTCTCAATCTACAATAAAGACAGAGTTATGTTGTAATAGTAGTTAATTATTCCAATGTTGTTTGGTTCAAGCAAATGTTGGTAGGTATTAAGGTTTAGATCAAGGATCTAGTGGTTATCTTCTTTGATAACATCAATACAATTAATCTATCAAATAATCATGTGATGCATACCAAGACCAAGAACATTGCAATAAGATATCATTTTCTAAAAGAATTGGTGCAAGACAAAGAGGTAAGATTGGAATATGTGAATACTAAGAAATAAATTGCATACATATTCACAAAGCCATTACCTAAGGATATATTCTTGTATCTAAGAGGTAAGTTACGGGTCATTCCCATATTTGAAGCTGACTAAATGAAGTTTAGTGATGCATTAACTAGAGCATATTGAAGATCAATCAAGTTAATGCAGTAATGAAAGGACATAATGCATATGAATTAGTATATTAGGTACATTGATATTCACAGAGTATTGTCTTTGGCATAAGATGTCAAAGAGGGAGAGTTTGGTTAAACATATCACAAACTTTTTCTAAAGATGAAGAGTTTTCATATCTTAGAGATATCAAAGTAGAAGAACTTGGTCTGATATCAGAGAGAGAGTTTGTTATTAGAAGAAGATGTTGAAGATAGAATTTGCTAATAGAGGGAGAAACTGAAGTTAGAGGGAGTTCTCATGGATGAGAATTAGAATGAAACTAAGGACATTTTTCCTTATTTTATTTTTCTCTAAAATTTAATTGTATTATGACATGTTGTGTTGCCATCAATGCCAAAGAGGAATATTGTCTAAAATAATTAGTTAATTGTATATTGTCTTTGATGTTACACATAATGTCATATATTTTCCAGTCTGTGTATGTCAAACTCACTCGGGTGATGAAGATAGTTCCCTTTGTCTATTGAGTGTTCCAAGTGTTTTCCAAGTTTAAAATATAGTGTCTGCCAATTTCACTTGGGCATCGAAGAGAAGTTAGCTAAAGTTGAGTGTTAACTGAGCTCACTTGATTAACAAAAGAAAGTTAGATGGAACCAGAACTAACAAAGCTCACTTAGTTACCAAAAGAAGTTTGTGAAGATGTAGTGTTAATCGAGTTCACTTGATTAACATAGGAAAATCATTTCTGAGTTAGTGTTTATTGAGAAGGGTCAGCTAATGAAGGATTTTATTGTTTGGGCATATTAAGTTTAATAGATTTTTTTGTTGGTTCTAGCCATCTAAGGAGATGAATATTAATTATTCTAAGGTGTATTGAAGTTGACTTGATGTTGTGTATGATATAAGTATAAGGTCAAGTTGAGGATTGAATGTGTGTAAGTGGATGGAAGAATGTAAGATGCTAAGAGGAAGTGAATTGGAAGGATATGATCTAGGAGCATCATGGGTGTAAGGGCAATCTTGCATCACCCCAAAATATTTTATTTTCAGCCTTTTCTATTTTAATAAGGACTAGCATATAGGGTGGTTACTATTTATGGGAACTTGCTATTTTTAGTAAGTTTGTCATACAAGCTCAAAATATTCTCATTTTCTACAAGAAGGTTCATTTTAAAGATATATGCCTACCATAAAAATCACATTGCTCTAGCTTAAGTATTAGAGAAGTTATTGCAGATTTTTGGTGGAAAAATTTGTAGAAAAATATTCAAGCTCACTGTTGGAGGCCTTAAAGTGCCTAGATGAGGTCTAAAAATTTGATAGAAGGCACTAGGGCAATTTCAAGTCTATAGATCAAGAGCTAGCATTTTCAAAAAGTGGTTATAATAGCCAATCAGAGCAATAGTTTATGAGTTATGGCCTTTGAAAGTTGGGCTACCAAAATTTCTAAAATAATTTGTCAAAGATGTATTTGGCCAACTCTATGTGTATTATTAGGGTCTATCAGCCCTAGGTATTAAGTTTGAGCATCTAGAACTTTCTCAGGCAACATAAAATTATCTATTTAAAAAAGGCCTAAACATTGTCTAGGACAGCTTTGGGTGATAGTTCACAACATCCTCTTGTATATTATTGTAATGAAGGTGCCCATTTGGGTTAGCATATTGTAATTGAGAGTTCTGTAATTCCATATTTGCAGTGATAATAAGAATTCCATTTTTTGTTTCTTGCATTTTCTATTGTTTCTTTGTTTTTATTATGAGTTTATGGTATTAAGGGGAGTCCCCTACATCAAGTGGTATAAGAGCTAGAGTTCTTGATCATGTGGAAAAATCATTGACTTTGAGGTAGTTTGCACTAGGACCATGGCTTGGGCTAAGCGTGTAGACAAATTGCCAATTGTGAGGCAGTTTGCACTAGGGTTTTAGTAGAAGCATGAAAATGCCTCCACAAAGAGAGCATGGTGGAAGAGCTACAAGTGTTACACCTGAGGGATTTCAAGCCCTCCAAAGAAAAATGAAAGCATTGGAAGAACAAATGCATAGAGGAATGAATCTTCCCATAAGAGATGAAAGTGAAGATGAGGATGAAGTAGAAGAAAATGCTAAAGCAGAGGCAGTTCTAAATCCAGAGGAAGAGAGACTTTTTAGGGCCATCTCCAAGATTGGAAAAAGACCTAAGTTTGAGGTTCCCACATTTTAAGGAAATCTTAACCCAAAAGAGTTGATCGATTAGATCAATGAACTAGAGGATTACTTTGAGTATGAAGAAATTGAGGATCTGAATAGGGTCAAGTTTGCAAAGGCAAAACTAAAGGGACATGCAAAGATCTAGTGGCAAGAGGTTCAATTGGAATGAAATAGAAAGGGAGAGCAAACAATCACCAGATGGGATTGGATGATAGCTAAAATAAAGCAACAATTCATCCCTATGGATTATGAGTTTGATTTGTTAAAGAAGATGCAAGGAATGAAGCATGAAGGAAAATCTATTCAAGAGTATATTGAGGGGTTCTACTACGTTCTCATTAGAACTAGCCATGCAAAAGTTGACAAGTAGAAAGTTGCTCGTTACCTTAATGGGTTAAGGCCCAGCATTTAGGATGAGCTGAGTCTAGTTTGAATGAATAGTATTGAGGAGGCATACCATTTTTCCCTAAGAGTTGAGGAGAAACTAAGCAAAAATTTTGACAATAAGAATAGTGGAAGAGGTCATGGTGGAAGATTTGGTAGATGATCTTATGGAGGCCATAATGATGATCAAAAGAACAAGGATGAGGCTGGAATTAGAAACCAGAACCAAAGAGGAAACAATTCCAATTATTTCCATGATCAAAATAATAGAGATCAAAGAGGAAGAGGTAGAGGACAAGGATCTAGAAGAGAAGGCTTCCATGGAAAATGTTTTCACTATGGAGAAGAAGGGAATAGAGAATTTGAATGTACCAAGCACCAAGGAAGGACAAATTAAAGAATAGAAGGCCAAGCTAGAGTTGCACATGTTGATGAAGATGCTAGATCGTCACATTTTGAAGATGTTGAAAGAGGAGAAGTCCTAGTTAATAGAAGAGTCATGCTGAGTGGTGAGAATGAACTTGATTAGAGGAGTTTTTTTCACACAAGGTGTAGATGTGAAGATAAGTGTTGTGATGTGATCATTGATGGTGGAAGTACTAACAATCTGGTGTCAGAAACAATGGTCACCAAGTTGAAGCTGAAGAGATAGAAACACTGGCATCCATACTATATTGCTTGGGTGCAAGATGACCACAAGGTTATGGTTAATGAGTAGTGCTTAGTGAAGTTCAAGATTGGGAGCTACTAGAATGAGGTACTTTGTGATATCATACCTATGGACATATGTTATATGTTGTTGGGTAGGTCATGGTAGTTTGGTAGGCATGTTGTACATGATGAGAAAGAAAATACCTGCACTTTAACTAAGAATGGAGTGAAAAATAAGTTGAAGTCATTGAAAGATAAAGAAGAAAAGGTATGTAGTGCTGCTAGAATATGTTTTGTTGATGGAAAAGAGTTTCTTAAAGGTATGAAACATGAGCACATGTGTTTTGCTATAATTTCTAAAGATAGTAAACAAGAAGTAGAGGAGGTACCTGTAGAAGTTGCAGATATGCTGGAAGAGTTTCTAATATTGTATTGGATGATGTACTTGATGGATTACCCCCAATGAGGAAGATAAATAACTAGATGGATTTGGTTCTAGGAGCTAGTTTTCCAAACAAGGCAGCACACAAAATGACACCAGTAGAAAGTGAAGAGTTGAACAGGCAAGTTCATGAGTTGTTGCAGAAGCGGTTGATTCGAGAGAGTCTGAGTCCATGTGTTGTACTAGTAGTATTAGCACCAAAGAAGAATGGAGAATGGAGGATGTGCACAGATTCTCGTGCTATCAATAAGATCACCATCAAGTATCAATTTCCTTTGTTAAGGATGGATGATATTATGGGCTATTTGAGTGGAGCTTAGTATTTCACAAAGATAGATGTAAAGATTGGGTACCATCAAATTCTTATCAAAGAAGGTGATGAGTGGAAGACTACTTTCAAGACAAGGGAATGATTGCATGAGTGGTTAGTCATGCATTTTGGGCTAACCAATACACCAGGCACTTTCATGAGGCTCATGAATGAGGTACTGAAGGAGTTTCTAGGTAAGTTTGTCAATGGTTACCTAGATGATATATTAATCTTTAGTAAGACATTGGAGGAGCATTTGATCCATATTTGCAAGGTGTTTGAAAAGTTGAGGGAAGAAAAGTTGGTGATAAACCTGAAGAAGTGTAGTTTTGTAAAGAAAGATTTGGTGTACTTGGGATTTGTAGTCTCAAGAGAAGGTCTAAAAATGGACCAAGAGAAAGTGAAGGCTATCCTTGAATGGCCTACTCCAAGGAGTGCAAAAAAGGTAAGGTCTTTTCATGGACTAGCTACATTTCGTAGAAAGTTTATAAGAAGTTTTAGTAGCATTTGTGGACCCTTGACTAAAACAATGAGAGGAGATAGGAAAGAGTTTAAGTGGACTATAGGGGCAGATAAGAGTTTCAATCTATTGAAATAGAAAGTTACTGAGCAACCTATTTTAGCACTTCCTAATTTTAACAAGGTGTTTTAAGTATACTGTGATGCTAGTGGTACAACAATAGGAGCTATTTTGAGCCAGGAAGCTAGACTAGTTGCTTATTTCAATGAGAAGTTGAATGATGCAAAAAGAAAATATTCTATTTATGATCAAGAATTCTATGCTATAGTTCAAGCATTGAAGGAGTGGAGACACTATCTTCTTCCCAAGGAGTTTTAGTAAACTAATCATCAAGCTTTGCAATATTTGAATAGTCAAGGAAAATTGAACCAAAGGCATTTAAAGTGGGTTGAGTTTTTGTAGAGTTATACATTTATTTTGAAACACAGAAGAGGGAAGTCTAACAAAGTTGCAAATGCTCTTAGTAGAAGACAACTTTTGTTGATAGAAATTTAGATAGAGGTGTTTGGGTTCAAGGAACTTAGTACATTGTATCTAGATGATCCTAATTTTGGCGAAGTGTGGGAGGCTTGTACAAAACCTATTACACTTGACAGGACAAAGTGGTTGGATTTTATGATTGAAGATAATATGTTGTTCAAAGGAAGCTAGTTGTGTATTCCAAGAAGTTCAATGAGAGAGAACCTTATAAGGAGAAGCGTAGTGGAGGATCGATTGGGCATTTTGGCAGAGATAAAACTATAGCTTTGGTTGCTAAAAACTATTACTGGCCACAATACAACAAGATGTGATGCAGTTTGTACAAATTTGTCGAGTATATCAAATGGAGAAAGGAGTGAAGCAAAATACAGGGTTGTATCAGCCATTACCTATACCAGAAAGCCATTGAAAGATGTTAGCATGGATTTTGTTCTTGGATAACCAAGGACATAGCATGGACATAATTCTATTTTTGTGGTGGTTGATAGGTTTTCAAAGATGGCACATTTTATTCCATTCAAGAAGACTAGTGATGCTATTCATGTAGTAGAGTTTCTTTTTAGAGAAGTGGTAAGATTACATGGTCTGCAAAGGAGTATAGTTTTAGATCAAGATACCAAATTTGTTGGGTATTTCTAGCATACATTGTGGAAGAAGTTGAAGATAGATTTGAAGTTCAATTCATTACATCATCCTTAGACTAATGGATAGACAGAAGCTATGAATCATAGTTTTGGAAACTTGCTAAGATGTTTGGTTGGAGATAAACCAAAAGGATGGGATATGATTTTACCACAGGCAAAATTTGCATATAATAATTCTATCAATAGGAGTACTAGTAAAACACCATTCTGAATTGTATGTGGGAGTAGTCCCAAAAGTGTTTCTAAATTGAGAAAGTTGGATAAAGGAGAGATAAGTAGTCTTGAAGCAAAAGAATTTGTTGAACATCTGAAGAACATCCATGAGCAGGTGAGGAAGCACATCACAAAGATGAATACATAATATAAGACTAAGGCATATATGAAAAGGATATATAAGAAATTTCAAATTGGAGATGAAGTCATGGTTCATTTGAGAAAGGAGCATTTTCTAATAGGTACATATAATAAGCTAAAAATGAAAAAGTTTGGACCATGCAAGATAGTGAAGAGGCATAATTTTGGAAATGCATATGAGGTAGAGTTGCCTGCTGAATTAAATATTTCACCAGTATTTAATATTTTAGATTTGACAGAGTATTATGAAGGAGGTGATGGAGATGGAGTTACAAAAGTGCAGTGGAGCATTCTAGCAACTAGTTCAGCTACCAAGGAGATTGAGGAGATACTAGATAGTCATATTGGAAAAAGTACCAAAAATAGAGCTTATGAGGAATATCTAGTCAAATGGAAAGGGAGACAAGTTGAAGATTCATCATGGCTAGCAAAGGAGGAGGTCAATCATCTTGGTTTTCATTTGAACACCTAAGACATGGTGGGGTCACTTCTCAAATTACCCTGGGTGTTTGATGCAAAAGCATCTTGGGTGTAAGGGCAATCTTGTATCACCCAAAAATATATTATTTTTAGCCTTTTCTATTTTAATAAGGACTAGTAGACAGGGTTGTTACTATTTATGGGAACTTGCTATTTTTAGTAAGTTTTTCATACGAGCTTAGAATGTTCTCATTTTCTAAAGGAAGGTTCATTTTAGAGATATAAGCCTACCATAAAAATCACATTGCTCCAACTTAAGTATCAGAGAAGTTATTGCAGATTTTTGGTGGAAAAATTTGCAGAAAAATCTTTAGGCTCACTACTGGAGGCCTTAGAGTGCCTAGATGAGGTCTAAAAACTCGACGGAAGGTTGCTAGTGTAGTGTTGAGCCTATAGATTAGGAGCTGGCATTTCTAAAAAGTGGTTATCATAGCCAATCGGAGAAACAATTTGTGAGTTATGGCCTTTAGAAGTTGGGCTACCAAAATTTCTAAAATAATTTGTCAAAGATGTATTTGGCTAACTCTATGTGTATTGTTAGGGTCTGTCAGCCCTAGGTGTTAAGTTTCAACATCTAGAACCTTCCTAGGCAGCATAAAATTGCCTATTTAAGAAAGGCCTAAACATTGTCTAAGATAGCTCTGGGTGATAGTTTGCAAGATTGTCTTGTAGATTACTGTAATGAAGGTGCCTATTTGGGTTAGCATATTATAATTGAGAGTTCTGTAATTCTACATTTGTGGTGATAATAAGAAGTCCATATTTTGTTTCTTACATTTGCTACTATTTCTTTTTTTTGTTATGATTTTATGGTATTAATGAGAGTCCCCTGCATCAGGATAAGCATAATATCCTTGATCATCTACAAAGATACATTTGATCAATAAGGATCAAGTATTTGAGCTAGAATTGAGATCTAAAATCAACAATATAGTTATATCAAAAATCATGTCATATCATTGGTACTCTCTAACCATTGTAGTAGTGAACTAAAACTCTTAATAGAGTTGGATTAATAACTATTTGTAAATCCTCTAACAAGACAACATTTCTAGATTAAAGTGTCTAAAGAACTCTAACAAGGACACTCCTAATATGTTGATTAAATCCTCTAACAAGGTCACACATAATAGTTTGTTTTGTAACCTTTAATAGGGTTGGCTCCTAACATGGCTCACTTCAAAAGAGTGAAAATCAGTAATTAATTGCAATTGGTGATTTTTCCCAAATCAGGTTTCCATGTTAAATCTTGGTATCACTTATGTTCATGCTATTTCTTTCATGTGTATGCAACTAAGTTAATTAAGATTAATCACAAATAATATCTTAACTTTTGCATGTTCAGTATTTGTCAAGTAACAATAGTTATTTTAGTGGTTACTAAGTTACAACATATTGTTAGTGTTAACCGAGTAACAATAGTTTCATCAGAGTTTGTATTTTGTAGTGACATCTAAGGGATCTAGGATTTTTTTTTTGGTAATTGATTCACCCCTCCCCTCTCAATTACTAATCTTATATTTCTAACAATAGTTATATCCATCCAAATAATTTTAATAGTATGTTGGCTACAACATTAATATTTTTAGAAATATTTGCCAAGTTGGCTTAATGCTGAGACTCAAGTCCAATAGCTTACTCAGTTGATACTACAGACACTCGAAAAACACTATCACCTTGGCCAACTTTGGTACTTAATTGATATTGGATGATTGGTTCATACTCATCACTTGGAAAACTTGGTTGGTTCAGTTCACATTGATTTGCCTTATTGGTTCTTATTTTGAAGCAAGATTGCTAACTTGACTAGGTTTACACTAGAGCTTGGTGGACACTATCAACTTGGTTGACATTTTTTACTGCTTGCTTGGTTCACACATGAGCTTAGTTAACACTTTTTTCTAGTAGCTTAGTCGCTACTGACTTCTCATAATTACTAACTAATTGACAACATGTCATTCTGTAAGGTCTATAGAAAACATCACATGAAAAAGGACATGGAATTCAAGGATTTCTAGACAAAAGTTGAGAATAAAATCTCACATTGTATAGTTCAACTATGTCTTGTTTAATTCAAATTTTAGATATAACATTATGTGATAGTGACCTACTTCTTTTGTTCTTTTGAGGTGGCTAATGGAGTTGTATATACATATCTTCCTATTTCTTTAGGCCTCCTTGTCCTTAAAAGATCTGGTTTTCCCTCCTTCCTTAGTTTCTCCCAAGTTCCTATGGATAATATTCTTCTCTAAAATAGTTGACTATAGTTATTGCATAAAAATATTTCCTATATTTTGGTTTCTTGGAAAATCTTTCTTTATAGGAGGTTGAAGCCATTGAAAATAGTTGTAGTCATTGGAAATGGGTCCTCGCTAAGGTTTAATTAAATAAATCTCATTCATTTGTTTGAGCTTTTTTGGAAATAATTAATGCTTTACATAGCTTTCTAGTCATATTTATTTATGTGTGGAGGAAGTTCAAGCATGTTGTATGGTGCAGTGGTTGGGTTGTGAAGTTCTCCCCCAAAAGGTCATGGATTCAAATATCTTAACATTCTAAGTTTGACCTCTTGGTTAGATTATTATGAGTTCAAAACCTTATTCCAAAAAGGGATTGTTGAAATGTCATCTAAGTGAGTTGGTTGAAGATAGGGTTGAATGAGTGGTAGGTTCAATGTTCAAATCTCTTAGTCTATTTTTCTTCCTTATAAACTTTATTTTAATTTTTGTCATTTATTTTTATGCAAAAAATTATACTAGCATAAACAAAATAATCATATATATATATATATATATATATATATATATACACACACACACACATATATATATATATACACATATATAGATGTATATATATATATGTATATATATATATATACATACATATGTATATATACATATAGATATGTATGTATATATATGTATATATGTATGTATATATATACATATGTATGTATATATATACATACATGTATGTATGTATGTATGTACATATATATTTATATGTATATATATAAATATAATAAAAGAGTACAAATTTGTGTCACCTTTTACGCTAACTTATCAGAATGAAAGAAATTTGAGTATTTCTATCTAAAAACCAATTGTATTTAAACATGTGACCTATATAAATTCATTAAAACTAAGTTCTATAATTTCTCACACTTTTCTAATTGGAGACATCTATTAAATGCATGTTTTATATCAATTTGTGTCATATTGCTAAAGAAATAAAATTATTCACAAAAGTGATGTTTCAATAACTCTTACTCTTTTTAATGATATTTTTTTAATAACATATAAACACCATTTTGTAGAATTCAGAGTCAAAAATATTCTCATATAGAGTTTATAGTATTTTAATTAGTCATAATATATTATAATTAAAAAATACTACAAGTACCTATTTTAACACTCAAAAAGATGTTGATTTTGAGAAAGGAAAAAGTACTAAATCATATCAAAAAAAATTTAAAAAGCATTTGATGTTCTAGAGGAGATATTTCTCTTCAAGAATGTATACTTTTTTATTTTATTTTTTAAATAGTTTTGTTATGAAAAATGTGGTAAACTATCAATTTTAGGTGAGTTGAAATTTGAATTGTTATAAAAGAGAAAATATATGTCAAAAATGAGTTTTTAATTTGTGTGGCTCTAGATATATATATTAACTATAACTAAATCTGAGATCAAAGAGATAGAGGTTTATTTCCATATAGTTTTGTGGTGGGAATTAGACCCCTAATTTTTAGCATTTTTCAATGACTAAAAAATCATCTTTAAAAATTATAAAAATATATCAAATATTAATTCCAAATAATCATTACAAATAATAATCCTAAACTTCATCCATTTCTACACATTTCATTAATTTATTTCATTTTTAAATTCTAAATAGTAAAAACCACTTTCATTTCATTAAATTTTAAGAGATATAATTTTGTTAGCATTTTCCTTTATAAAAGGGTGACACATGTTTGTGCCTACTTCTACTTAAAAAATTAATTGTCATAACATAAAATTCCCCAAGCTCCCAAAATTAGGGTAATAGACTCTCTTATGAGGAAATCTCTAGGCTCAGGGTGCCTATATGGATCATGGTTCCATCTCTAGATCAATTATTATTGTAAAGGCTTTTGTACTTGTACCTACACACACCTACATTACCAACCAATGTACATGCATGTCTATATAATCTCATGGTATATATATCACTTAGTTCTATGAGCCTCAAATGGGTTAGTAGGGTTATAAATCCATAAAAGCAATAAAAATATAAGGAGAACATGTGTGTGTGTGTGTGTAAGAAATGTATGTCTAGTGTCTCATGTAAGGTAACATCACATCTCCTACCTCTGGCATGAAATATGAATCCATTACAAAATAAATCAAGTTACTAGGGTGGGCACTACATCCTCCTCCTCTAGGACTATGATTTCTCTTGAAAGCCAGCAAATAAATATAGATAAGATGCCTTGTATCTATCAGCATCCTCCTAGGTGGAAGATATCTCATTATTGGGGTCCTATTAGAACCTTGAACTATTCCACAATATGACTTCTAAGGTGTAGGATTCTTTGCTAGAATATGTGCACTAGCTCCAAAGCTAGTTTCCCATCTATGAACTATAAAGGATGTCAATCCAAAACATGAGAAATATTAAGAATATACCCTTGAAGCATAGATATATGAAAAATATCATGTATGTGAGAAAGGCTAGGTGAAAAGGAAAGTTAGTAGGAAACATGTTCAATCTTCTCCAAGATCTCAAATGTTCCAACAAACCATGGTGCTAATTTATCTCCTTTCCCATATTTGATCAGACTCTTCCATGGTCTCACACTTAAAAAGACTTTTTTTCCTACTAAAAACTACTTATCCATCCTATAGGCATCCGCATATTTCTTTTTTTGATCTTGTATGATCACTATATGTTCCCTGGTCCTTTATACTTGTCTTTTCATGTCTTGAAGGATTTCTTACCCCTAGCTCACACTATCCTCTAGATGGTCCCAACTCAAGGGAGTACAAAAGGGATGACTTTAAAATGTCTAGAATGGTGTCATGCCAATAGAGCTATGATATCCATTATTCTACGAAAATTACACAACATATAAAGAATCCTCCTAATGAATTTTTCTATCCATAACATACATCCAAAGAATATCTTCCAAGACATAGTTTACCCTTTTTGTTTGTCCATTTGTTTCTAGGTGATAGACTGAGCTAAAGTTTAGCTTTGTACCTAAGGCCTTCTAGAGTGATGTCCAGAGATTTGAGGTGAAAATAAGGTCTCTATGTGAAATAATCTTCTTTGATATTACACGAAGTCAAATCACATCCTTTCTAAAAATTCTTACCACTAAGATAGCTATATAATAATACTAAATAGGAATTAAATGTGCTACTTTTGTGAGCCTATCCACAATTACCATGATAACATCATGCCTCTAAGGTGTCAAGGTAAATCCAACAATGAAGTCCATAGAAATAATATCCCATTTCCACCTAGGAATGGAGTGGATCTATAATAGACATGTTGAATTTTGATGCTCTTCCTTCATCCTCTAGCATTCTAAGAATCTCACCACAAAATTGGCTATGTCTCTTTTGAGGTCTTCCCAGAAATAGAGTCATCATAAGTCTACCTATATTTTCCTAACTCCTAGGTTGGATGAATATGGTGATTTACATGCCTTTGATAAGATAAAATCTCTCAACCCATCAAGAAGATATATTCTACCCTAATGTCTCAAAAGAACATTCTCTTTTAAGTGATAACGAAAGAACCATCCTCCTAGATTTGTTCTTGACTCCATCACTAACTTAACTTCTTGATACCATCTATTAGGGGGTATTCATTGAAGTATTAGATTGTGCATGTCAACATTGATATTGAGGGAGGAGACTTCATGTCTTCACCTACTATGACATCTACTACTACATTTTATTTCCCCTAAATATACTTTACATCAAAGTCATATTCACATAGGAACTCCATCCATCTTTGTTGCCTTGAATTGAGATTTGGTTGAGTGAATATGTATTGAAGGCTTCTATGTTCTATATGTACCTCAACTTATGCCCAAGGAGAAAATGTCTCCATCTAACCAGAGCATGTACTACTTTTGCCAACTCTAAGTCATGGATGGGGTAGTTGAGTTCATAAATATTTAGCTACCTACACTCATAAGAAATCACTCTTCCTTGTTCCATGAGAACTCATCCTTTTCATTCTAAAGATTCATCAATACATAGTACAAATTTTCCCATAGAATCAAGTACTACAAGATTTAGGGCACTAGTCAATTTCTATTTAAGAATAAAACACTAGAATGTTACTTCACATTTTTCTATCCAAATAAATTGTTTCCCTTTTCTTTGGAGGGATGTAATCGAGTGGGAAATTTTGGAGAACCCCATCAGAAACCTTCTATAATACCTAACCAATCCCATTAAAATCCTCTCTTCTAAGACATTGGTAGGGGTTGGTCAGTCCAGTATTGACTGTATTTTAGAGGAATCTACCAGATTCCTTCTCCCAAGGTTACATGTCCAAATTATTTGAATTCTACCTAGAAAAATTCATGCTTCTCCTAGTTGAAATGTAATTGATTTTATCTAAGGCATTAAATGACTTGTCATAGATGTTTTTCATTCTCTTCAATGGTCTTGGAATATACACATATGTCATCTTGAAATACTATGAAAAAATTATCCAAGTAATTTCTAAAACTGCCATTCATCAAACTCATAAATATGGAGGGTTCATTTTATAATCCATAAGGTATAAGTGTAAACTCATAATTACCATATCGGGTGTGAAAAATCATTTGATGAACATCGACTACATATATTTTGAGTTGACAATACCTAGATTTCAAATCAATCTTTGAAAAGAGTTTTCCCCCTTTCATCTGATCAAACAAGTCATCAATTCTAGGTAGGGGATACCATTTCTTAATGGTGACTTTATTAAGTTTTCTATAATAAATACACAACTTTAATGAACCATCCTTCCTTTTGAAAAATGTTATGGGCACTCCCTAGTGTGATAAACTTGGTCTAATAAACCCCTTTTCCAAAAGTTATTCTAACTGCAGTGTTAACTCACTCAACTCTTGCATAGTCATTCTATAGGGTGCCTTGGAGAAGGGTTCTTCCTCTAGTACCAAATAAATATGAAAATTGATGTCTCTCCCTAGTGGCATCCCTAGAATTTCTTCTAGAAACACATCTACAAATTCTTCCAACAAGGGACGATTAAGTTTTGTTTCTCATATCTCCCCATTAGGGTTATTAACTATTACTAAAAAAAGTTGGCATCCTTTTCTCATTATTCATTTTAATTGCATTGCTAATATCATTCACAAGGGAATGGACCTTTGTATCCATATTATTTTCATTTCCCTTCCAAAATCATCCTTACAAAGGATCTCCTTCTTTCTACAATATATGTTGGATTTATGTGTACCGCCCAATCTATACCCAAAATCTCTCCATAGAAACCTAATGGAATAACCCCAAGGTTTACCTTTTTAGAAAAAGGTCCTGAGTTCATCTCATAGATTTCTACCAGTAGGTTTGTGGACATTGTAGCTCCTTAAGGCAATTCTACTTACCACCTGTCATCTTTCCCCTTAGGCTCTAACCCACACAAATTTACTACAGTAGGAGAAATGAAAGAATCTATAGCTCCTAAATCAAATAAGGTATATATTATTTTTTTCCTTAACACAAATAAGATATCCACCACTGTCCCCTAAAAGTCCACCCGACACATGTCTACAACTACAAAAATCTGGTATGAATGCCCTGCATTTCCTACTATGGGTTTTGAGACTACCTATTTCTATATATAAGTTTTATTTGATCCATGTGAGAAACTACTTGCATAATAACCTTGTTGGCCATAGGGAAAATACCCTGTATTTCTGCCAAAATTTTAGCAAGGAGGTGCACTATTTTGTTGAATAGTCCTCATTATTCTAAGAATTTTTCCATGAGTTGTATTTTCTATTTGTTTTATCATTGGCATGCTTCCCTTTACTATGATGCAAATTTTTCCTTTTCTATAATTTTTTACCTTCCTTAAAGGATGGTTTTATCTACAAATCTATGGCCCTTTGATTGTTTTCAATATTTTTTTGAGTGTTTTGGCTACCTATGTTACCTTCCATACCTATCATCACATTCCTTTCTACTAAAAAGGATTTAGAAATTACATCCCTTAGATTTTTAGTTCAAATACAACCACTCTGCTAGATTTTTAATCACTAAGGCCCCTGATGAAGTACTAAATTAAGATAGGGCCATCTTCCTTATAGATAGAGAAATTTTTAAAAACATAGAATTTCCTTTCATATTTCTCTATAGTCATATTCTTTTGTTTAAGCTGATGGAACTATTTTTCTCTACCCTATCTCCATCAATTAGAGAGATAGCTATCCCTAAAAGCATTCAACATTTCTTCTTCCTAATGCCACTAATTTGATGTGTTCTTCCCTTAATGCATTATAGCACATCTAGCTTTTACATTATTATTTAATTAATACATAGTAAAACATCTTTCTAGGTCAAAAGGCCAAGACTTTTTTGTTGACCCTCCTTCATTGCCATAGAACTTAGGTATCTATAACATTGGTAAGTATCTATCATATGGGTGGCAACTAGTGTTTGATGGTCTTCTAGGATTTTTCTCCTAGGATTTATTTTACATTCTCTATGGCCACTTGTATGGGAATGATTTTCTTCTTCATGACCCATCTTTTTTTCCAACTAATCTAGTCTTTGCATCATTTTTTTGCATTAATCTCCTTAGTTGTACTACTTTGTTTTCCTCACCCTAACTTCCACTACCTTCATTCCTATTTTATTCCCCTTTCTCTCCTTGAGAGTTTACATGTTTATATTTTTGGGGTGAGTCTCTACCCCTACTAGCCCTTCGTGTCTTGGGAGGCATCTCGAAGTTGAAAGATTCATAGTTTAGATGAGAGATGTAGTAACTTAGGACTTTGATGCCAAATGTAATGCCCCCATCAGGGAACCTAGTAAAACTACACTAAAAGAATCCAAGTGATGAAGTTTTTTTTTTTAACTAGGTAAAAATAGGCTCCCCAACAATTAATTCTTAAACAATTTTTTTTAAGTAACTTGATTGATTAATCTGATTTATAATTTAAACTTAAGATGTGCTTATCAACCAAATCAATGATATACATTAAGAGAAAAGATCATTAAGCACAAGAAAATTTAATTCTTATAAATGTAATTAAATATAAAATTAATCCATATACTCAAATAGTCATAAAATTATGCTCATAAGAGGGAGATAACAACCTTTTCTTTTCAAGAGAATCTCAAACTATCCCTAGATAATCCCTATAGGCCAACCTAGGAAGGCACCCTATGCTCTGATACCACTAGTTAGAAGTAATGGCTATTTTGAGAGGGAGAGTGAATCAGAATAGATGTTTTAAATACTTTTCTTCAATCTTTTTTTAACTCATACATATTTGACATATAGACAATTGTATATATTTAAACTTCACATAAACAAATGAAAGTGCAAGATATCATAGAAGATTAGAAGACTCACAAAAGAGAGAAACATGATTCTTGTGCTGAGTGGGAAACCCTCAAAACCTTTTAGTTTCCTCATAGGGAAAAAAACCACTCCATTGGAACCTATCATCTTTATCAAGAAAAAAATCATCTTTACTATTCATCCAAAAAAGAATTTTTTTTTACCATGTGGGGTTGTCAAAGCCAATTTTTTAAATCATGGGTAACATAAACTTGACCACAACAGTCATGATGAGTGAATTCCCTAAGTGATAATAATGTACTCAATTATCACTGAACATTTCATTTTAAAAGGTCTTTTAAATTAGTGCCATATATTATATTAAATATTTTCCACATCATTGATGCCCAAGTGAATTTTACATCCTTTTCACTTGTCAATTTATAGACACCTTTACATCAAGGATAACACATGTCCACCAACCTGCACATGTAATATGTAACAAATTCTCAATAGTCAAAGTTGGACTCAATGATGGGAGATCATGTCTTGATGAACTTGTCAAATCCAACGTAAGCCTCATTTTATTAATGCCTCACATTAATTCTTCATGACTCAAGGCAAAGTTGGCCCTTCATTGATTTTTGTAAGAATTTTCCTTAGGGAAAAATTCACTCAAGATCAAAGAACTCAAGGACAAGCACAACAGTGGACCAAAAAGAGTATGATCAAAATATCGATATGTATTCGATTCAATGTGAAAGTACACTAGGAGTGCATGTATATAAAGGCCTATGGAATGCTTCTAGAATGCATAGGAATCAATAACATAATAAGTCATACAACTAGGCAAATGTCCACTAGGTGTGCATTATCCTCCATTAAGCATAGGAGTAAGTGTAATGATGTGAGGATAAGCCTACAAATGTGTAGTACACAAAATAATGTTGTATACACCATGAGCTAAGTTAGGAGTGTGAACATGATGGCTCAGTTAATGATGTAAACTCCAGTGTTGTAGACACCATGTTCTAAATTAGAGCTGGCTATTTCTATATTGTCAACGTGACAACTCATGAGAGTATGAAAACTCCTAAGTGTCTTACCTAAATAAATAATAAAATAATACAATATAATTAAATAACATTAACCTAAGTAAACTTAAGTAAAGTGTAAATAGTAAATAAGTGTTTACACCAACAATTTTGAAAGACAAAGACACATAAATTATCTGAAGGAATACCAAAGGAAAGGCGTCGACCATCAATATGCTCAACATCTAGTCCAATAAAGCATAATATTTACATATTCATTAGAATATTTGTGCAGAATTGGACTGTGAAACAAAGTTTCAAACAATCAACTTTCTTTTATCATGGATGGTTTTAGTGCACAAATATAATTAATCTAAAACCTAGATATGCATCGTCTAGTAACTGAGAAAAACATAAAAATTATATAATATTCTATAGCTCATAGCTTTATGGATGTATAGGTTGGAAAATATTTGGAAATTTCTAAAAAAAAGGTCAACTTGAATGGTTGAAATACTACTTTAATCCTCAACAAAATTATAGTATAAAAACAAATTTCATTTTTAAATTTCAAGCTTGATGTTTTACAAGATGAGAAGGGTGGTCTATAATTTTTTATGGCTACAACTCATCTGAGTTCGTGTGACATTCCTAATTGGCCTTAATGGCCCTATGTGTTATTGTTTATCTTTCTCTTTTTCTTTTATGTTGAGGATTATTATGCTAGTTCAATTCTAGTTTTTCTAGCCCCTTCACTAGCTTGCACGTGTGAGCCAAAGTTGATGGGGGATACCAATAATGTTTCAAGTGATTCATTGGGTGAGTGTATAATGTGTTCCAATGATGATATGAAATATGAAAAAAAAATGTTGAGTAATGATAAACCAGAGGGTTCAAAAAATGATGGAAAGACAAGCCTTGATGAGAATATCATTGGTAAATCAAGCACTAGAAATAAGAATGAAAAGTTATCTTATAAAAAAGTTCTTGTTGAAGATTCAGTTCTAGTGTGTCCCACTTCTACTCATTTCAATGGAAAATTTGAAAGGAAATTGGTTTAATAATGTTCCAATGGAGTGACAAGTTTCACAACCAATGGAGATAGATGGGATCCTAAAGATGGGGACAAAACAATGCCTAGAGAAAGAGATGGTAGGATTCCTTCTCCTAGTTTGAAAACCCTAATATTGTCTCCCAATGAATATATGGTTAAAGTAGTTAGAGGAGAAAAAAATTGATTAAAAAATATTTCTATATTTTTTATTTACTTAGATGTTAATGGTTTTCCATCTTGTAAATTTCTTGACGAATGTAGTTTGCAGAAAGAAATTTGTCTTACATGTTAGTTTTTGTAGAATGCTACAAAAAAGGATTTTTGTTATTTTATTGGAAATTCACAATATGAAAGAAAGAATCCTCAAAAAAGGGTTTTGGAATATTGTTCATTCCTTATTCAAAGTGTATGCTTGGTCACCAATTGAAAATTTTGATAAATTTATAGAAAGGTCCATGCCAAATTGGGTGGAAATTAAGAACCTTCAAGCTAAGTTTTGGCCCTTTATTTCTCATATTCTGAGTCCCCTAGGGTCTATGTTGTAGATTGAAGAGTCTAGGGTTACACTACCTCATTCAAATTATTGTATTCTAGTTACCCTATCTCTAGATATTGTCTTTCTTGACTTATAAGGTGAAAATTTTTCATGAGAAGTTTCTCTATTAGACAACCTCTATGCATGCTTTCATTGTAAGCTTAATGGACATACTAAGAAGAATTTTCTAGTTCTTAAAAGAGTTTGATAAGGCTAAAGTTAATATCAATGGTGAAAAAGTGTAGGCTCCTATGTTGGTTAATTATGAGGTCATATCCAAGCAGGGGATATCCTTAACCAAAAGCAATAAATGTGGTAATTCTAATCCTTCCTAGTCTCCAAAAAATTCTTTAGAGATTGAAACAACTAATAGTGGTGGGCTTATTTTTTTGGATAACCCTATTTATGATAGATATTTTGAGGTTATCTCAACTACTCATTCTAATCATTTTTCTTGTGAGGCTCATCCCATGACACTTGCTATGGGATCACCAACAAAACCTAAGGAGGCTAACTTTGTTGAGATCCCTAACCAATTGAATGCTTAGAAACTATCTATTAGGTCCTTAATGAGAAGACCCATGCTCTTAGAAGTGTTATTCTCATTCCTAAGGAGACTAGTGCTTCCTTACTTGTGGCTCAAAAGGCCTTGAATACATATTCAGGTTTGCAATTCATTGATGTTGTAAGAAAAAAGAGGAAGATTTATTGAAAGAGGTCTATTTCTTCTAGTGATCATAACAAGAATGTTATTCCAAACTATTTTAAAGACTTGATAAGAATTTAGAGACCTAAAATGCTCCAAATAATCCCTTCATGATGATTAATCTCCATACTTGGAATGCTAGAGGCCTAGAGGCAGACATAAAATACATTGTTAGAAAGTGGTGCAATAAGATCCAAGACAAGGACATTATTTTTCTCCAAGAGATTAAAGTAGTTGGTTTTCAAGCATCTTCTGTGATCAAATTTCTCTGGGACAAAGCCCTTAGATTTCATTTTGATCATGATAGAGGAAAAGGTGGTATTTCCATTTTGGTAGGCCCCAACTGGGCTGATTCCATTATTCAACATGGATGTTCACCATGTTAGAGAGCACTTTGGGTAACCCTCAAGCATAATGGAGACTTAAATAGGATATGCAACATTTATGCCCCAAATGACTACAGGGAAAGAGCTAAATAATGGGAATGGTGTTCTTCAAAGTTTCCTAGAGCTTACTAGATCTTTGTAGGGGACTTTAACATGCTGAAATATAGTTGTGATGAGCTAGGAGGTTTGAAACACTCATAGAAAGGTAATGAAAAATATTTTTGGTTAAAACTAAAAAGATGTTTCAACTTGGTGGATCCTCTTGAAAATAAAAGGGAAAATCTCAAAGATATATGGTTGACATGGTGTAATAATTAAGGAGTAGTAGAGTTTTCTATAGATTTTACATGGTTTATAATGAGACCTCTTTTTCCTCATTTCAAGCCATTGAGGACCATTTTCTGGTAGTAGTTTCACCTACTTCTATATCAGATCACTCTCCAATCTATACTAGGATTCTTATCAATTAGAATGTACCTAAAATTAGTTCTATGTTTAGGAACAAAGTGTTCTAGTTGAACACTTCTCTAATTAGAGACTTTGACACTAAGGAGACTATAATAATGGGGATAGTATTATCTAAAATGTAAAATTAATTTTGAAGGCTGGTTAAGCAATGGGACCAACTAGTAGATACATGGAGAAAAATGTATCAAATTTTTGGAAAAAAGAATGCTAGGGATAGGAACAAGGAGGAGAATGGTATGTAAATTAGATTAAATGAAGTAGAGCATGCACTTCAAAATAAATAGGGTGACCTCATTCCTAAACATTAATTGGTCTCTAATTAGTACCAATTGAGGTACTTGAAAAGTTATAAGATCCAAGGGAATGTTGGAATGCTCAAATGGGAAGAGTACTTCTGAGAGGGAAGGGTGAATCAGAAGTAACTAGTTTTTATCCTTTTTGACCCTCATTAACACATAATTGAAAGTAAAGTACATGCATGTAAACATATAAGAAAACATGAAATAAAAGCATGCATCAACACATGACACAAGAGATTTGGTAACCCAGAAACCCTCCAAGAATAAGAAGGTAAAACTTGGGTGGGGATGACACCCACAAAAGTTACTATAGCAATAAATGTTCAACCACTTCTGATGGTATGCCCTGTAAGAGGCCTGCCTTATTAAAGGCTTTCCATTGTATTAATAGTGACCTAGTTAGAGGATTTACAAATACATTACATGAAGTGTCACCCTATTAAAGGATTTACAATAGGTTGTTAAACCCACCTAATACATAAGATTTTCAATCACCTTCTCTAAAGGTTCTCCTACCTAGCTATTAAGCTAACCTATCAACATAGGACTTTACCATCTAATACAATGGTGAGAAAGTATTAGAAAATTTGACCTGATAGAGTACAATCTTCAATTGCTAGGTTCATGTACTATATCTACTCTTCCAATTCTGATCCTTGCTTGATCTAATCTTTGTATGTGTCCCCTATTTTGTTCTAATCAACTAGATATGCAATTGCTGCTCCTTTCACTAAGTCTTTCCTTCTTCACACTAAAATTTCACTATAATCCTCCCATACATTGTTCTCATCCACACTCTTGATTGAGTATTTGACCTCCTTTTAAAGATTTTGAAGACTTAGGGTTAGGTATGGATCTATGATTCATATTGAATCTCAAATTCCTGCTCATATCTTTCATTTTTCTCATTGGTTGCATGCCTTCTCCATTTTTCTAATTGGCTGCATGCAGATCACATAGGGAATGTAAATGATTCGTCTTTATCCTTTTTCCTTTTCAAAATCTCTCTATGTTGGCTCCAAAAATCATTTACATCTAAGTTTGTAAGGGCACAAAATTATGTTGATTCTATGTTACTTGGTGCATATTATATTACTGATGGTTGGCACATGAATGTTCCTATATTGCTTGGCACATGTTACATTTCTAGATTGCTCGACATCTATTACACTCTGTGTTTCTTGGCACATGAATATTCCTAAATCACTTAGCACATACTATGCTATGTCTTACTTGACATCTATTACTTGCTCAACATCTATTACTTACTCGGCACCTATTAAGATTCTGACTTGGCAACTACTAAAACTCACTTGACATACATAGTGTACTCAACATATATAGTGGAATTGGTTATGTGTGTTGACACTCGAATGTGAAGACCATTCTAAGACCAACAATCTTCCCGTTTGACATGAGTGTCAAAAACACTTAAGTATGCATTGGTGAATTGATCTGATTGAGTACAATCTTTATTCTTGCTCAACACACATGCAAAATTTCAAAAATTGTTCAAAATTTTGTTAGCAAAAATATACCTTATGACTCCACCTGAGTTGATTATTCCTAGTCCATTTTTGAAACTTGAAATTCTATGCTAATGTGCTTGATTCTCTCTATTCTTTGTCCTGTTCCTATTCCCTATACCTGTATATTATATCTGATCTATATAAGTTCCCTATTTCAAATCTATTTTCCACATACTTGTCAAAATTTTGCATCTCCCCCTCACTTTGCCTTATTTATTGTCTTCCCCTTTTTGGCTATCTATAGACTTTACACTTTATTCTCAAAAAGAATGAAAGAATGTAATCAAAATTATCAAAATTTGGTATTCTCCATATATCTTCATATATCTCCATATCTACATATCTCCCCCTAATGTATATATCTCCCCCTTTTTGACACTAATGTCAAAGGGTTCTAAGGATTAATACCATACTTAGCCAAAAATGCACTATTTACCTCTAAGAGTATCTTTAGAGCTACATCCCAATTTTCCAATCCAATGTTTAGTGACTTGTGCTAGATGGAAATCTCTACAACAAGGTGTACAAGTCCATCTAGGGTAGAAAGATTTGGATCTTTCTTTAGGAATATTTCTCTGTACACTTGCTCCTTATAGAGGACCTCTAAGTGTGGGGCTATGGAGGAATAGATTTGCATCAATTTTGCCTTTATGTTTGCCTCCTCTGCTATTAATATAGCTAATTCCCTTTGTGTGTGAAGCATCTATGCAAAATGCTTCTCACTCTAAGCTAGATTTGTTGGAAGTTGCATGATAGAAATCTTAAGATTTCTTTCTAAGCTCATTATTCTTTGGCTAGTCTCCTGTGTGAAGATGGAAAAATCACATAGTTTGTTGTACAATGAGAAAGTATTCCCAAGTACAATTTTCACTCTTTCTAGTTTCTTAGCCAATTCAACTTGTGCTAATGATATATCATTTGATATTTTCTCATTTACTTTTCCCTAGAATTTTCTTTCTGACAATTCCATTAATTTTACATTTGTATCATGGTCTTCATTAGTCACCTGATCAACTATATCTGATAGTTGTTCTACTATAGGCCTGGTTTCATCTGGTGACTACAAGCTGAAGGCATCCATGAAGATGTCCTTTATCTCTTTCAATGCTTTCCTATACTTTTATTCTCTTCTCAATACTTATTGTCTCTTTCTCCTATCCAGTGCACCTTGTACTTCATTTATCTTTTCTATGGTGAGGGTGCTAGATTCATAGGAGGGAATGATGATCTCTTCATCAAGTTTAGGATCTCCATAATGAAGTATCCTAGCTACCTTTCTAGAGCTCAAGCCTAGTGTTTGAACTTGTACTGATATCATATTAGTGCTTGGCTTCTGAAGAGTTTGAGTGGGAGTACCTATTTTTGGTAATTCAACCAATGTCTATATTGTAGCTTGCTCCTCATCTCTTGTCTCTTCCTTCTTTTCTTCTAATTTCCCTTTATCACTAACAATTTTTGGGGGTGAACCTATTGACTATTCTTATTTTCCTATATCTTCCCCTATTGTTGCACTCAGCATCTAAAGTGCATCACTTACTTCTTTTGGTGGGGATGGTGGTGGAAGTGGTAGGAGTTTGGTAGTAGTATATGTAAAAGGTTGTTCCTTTGGCTTCACCTTTTCTCTTTGAGGTGTTGCTACTACTCTTTGTAATTCATCTACACTCACTAATACAGGGCTTGTACACAACTGTGGCTATAGGGTAGATTGGTGAAGGATCTTTGAGAGATCCTCTGCAGTTAAAGGATTGATGTTTTGACATGAAGTGTCAATAACATCCTTTATTTTTATGGTCTCTGCAGGTGTGATAGTGGCATGAGGAGGGCTAGGAGGTGGCATTTGTGTGTCTTGCACACTTTTTTCTCCCTGTTCATCTAATTCCTTTTCCTCTTCTTTAGTTGTATTCTCTTCTTCTTCCTCCTTATTTACTTCCTCTTCTACTCTTCCTTCCTCACCTTTTTCCTCTTCTTCATCTTTCTTCTCCTCTACTTTCTCTATTGTCTCTTTTGTTTCTTCTCTCTTTGAGCTAGCCTCAGCCCTAAATTCCTCATCAAATACATCATCAATTGACTTGTATATTGACTTCTACAATTTTGTGAATTTATTTACAACTTCCTCTATCTTATTTTTGAGGATGCAAAATGCTCTATTTTTAGGAGAAAATTTTCTATTATGCCTTTTATTTGGCTTAGCTATTTGACCTTTAGTCAAGACTGGCAGCACTCTAGCTAAGGTTGATTCTCTTATCTCCTTTTCCATTTGTAAACAAAAATGCCACTTATCTACAACTATCTTGTATAGCTCCTTGGGCATTGTACTATCTAACTCTAAAGGTGTGTGTTTGTATTCAACCATCATTGCATACATTGTTTCCTCTATTTTATTTTTCTCTTCTTTATTTGACCTTATTAAAGTCTATAGTCTTTAAACCATTCAAGTTTTATTTTCTAATATTTACACATAACTTGTTAATGGAAAACTTTGAGGGATGACTTACCACTCTAAACTAGTTGTTGTCATCTAACTCTATTCTTTCTTCATCTAAGTTTGGCTGGGTAACACATTTCCTTCTCTTCCTTGGTTCTTCACCAGTCTACTTTGTGGCTTTCTTCTTCTCTTTGGCTTCATCTTTTGACTTTTGAGTTGCAGCCCTAGTGGTAGCCCTTGTAGTAGGATTCTTTGCTTTGACTTTAGTGGGATTTGTCCCTTTCTTTGCCTTGGGCTAGGATGCAAGCTAAGTTTTGACTTTCCTTTTGGTGGCTTTGGCTTTAGTGGGTGCTTCCTTGGCTTCTTCTTCCTTAGCACCTTCTTCTTTGTCCTCTTCTAGGCCTTGTGTCAATTGTTCTGGCTCTTGCCCTTGCTCACCTTCTTCCTCACTATCACCTTCCACTTCTTCTAATTCTTCTTCACCTGCTTCCCCTTCAATGCTTGCCCCAAATGTCTTCTTTATTTTTCTTACCATTTTATCTTTTTTTTCACTGTAGATTTTATCTTCAAATCTATTACCACCCTAGATTTGACAATATCATAAGTGCCAAAATGAGGATCCTTGTCAATTTCTTCTGCAAGTAAAGCATTGATTGTAGCTAAAGCTTGGTCTACATCAAGCTCATATCTAAGTGGCCTAAGCCATCTTACTATAGGTATCATAGCTTGGATGTAGATGTAATCTATGTCAACCAAGAAACAAATTTTATTTACATGTTGCTCAACCAGTGATACTAGTATCCTCATCCTTTTTTTCATGGACTTCTTGAAGCCCTCAAAGTAGCTTGTCATCTGAGCATCAAAATTTTCTCCCATTTGCTCAATAAACTCATTGACTTGTGTAACAATTTTCTTGTTTGGATCTCATTTCACCTTTCCAACTAATGGAGATTCCTTCATGACATAGAAAAATATGCAAACCAACACTAATCCAAATTTTCATTGAGCTCCTTTTGATTTCCTTATGGCTCCCAAATTTTCATTGATTTGTTGTAGCATGAGCTCTGCTAGATCATAAGTGTGGTCCTTCTTGACAAGTTTGAATGAAACATCTATTACTATGCATGGTATGTTGTTCAATTTTCTTGATTGATAGAATTTGTGAGATATGACTCTAACAACGAAATCAACTAGGGGATTAGTGATGGTGTCAATGGTCATTCCCATGTTGTTCCATTTGGCACTAGTATTTTCTCTATGGCCTCCTTTTTGTCACTTCTTAGGGCCTTAGGCCAATCTAGGGTTGGAAATCTAGTAACCCTATGAACAATTTTCTATGTGATCTTCACTAGCCCTATTTCTAACCAAAATGAACCATCATGAATTTGACTCAAAACTATATGAATCCATTCAGTCTTAAATACCATGGGAAAAACTAGGGCTTTAGTTAAACCCTTCTTTTCAATAATCTGAAACTCGTCCTTCAATATACCCTTGTCACACAGCTTATCAAAGGAATTGAAAATTTTTGGGTCACCTATAGCTCCAATCTTAGAGTTATAACATTTTCTGACATCTTGGACCATTACTACTTTGTTTGGAATGACTAACAAAGCACCAACTGGGTCATTTTTATAGGCAACTTTGGGTATTGGCCTAAATTTGAGTTGTTTAACTTCATTTATAACAAGTTGAATCTCATGATCATCCTTTCCCCTCATGGTTTTAGACCCAGATGCCATCTTGACCAAACTAGGGTTTAATATTAAATAAACTTTCAAATACTGTGTAGCTCGGCAATTGATGAAATACTTTTAGATCGAAGAGTTAAGGTTGAATTGTTGTTGAGATTGATGCAAATCACTACTAAATCACTATTTGATCACCTCTTTTCTCTTCTCATTTTCACTTTGTGTTCGAATGAGTGATTTTCAACTCTTTTTAAGCTCAAAACCTAGCATTTATTGCATAGTGTTTACAGCTATACACTTGGTACTTGAAGGATTTAAAATAACTCCGCTTCCATTGTAATTCATTTACTTGGCTTCCACTAACATATATCATTAGACATCAACTAGACTTTCTAGCTTAGCATATACTGGAGTTTCACTTGGCATCCAAGGGTAGCTCTACATCTTCTACAAAATTTTCAATTTTTAACTTGACATCTTTTCTCATGCAGATTTCTTCTTGGCAGCACTTCATTGTTCTTTTGGAACTGATGTATGATTTGAATTAGTATATTAGTCCCATACATTTTCCTTTCCTTAGTTTGATGAAGTGTGATCATTGGACCTCTTGGGTGAAGTGATCTCTCCATTGGGTGTACTTGATTCATCTCTTCTTTGCCATGTCTTTTTTATCTCTATCCTGATGTGTTCCACATCAACTTTTTCTTTACCCTTGTTGACTTCTAATTTGGGTTCCTTGGCCTTTGTTGGAAAATACTTGCTAACATGTCCTATCTTCAAGCAACTAAAACATGTGGTTTGGCTTAACCACCTACTGTAATTTCCCTTGAAGTGTGTTCTTATGTAGTTCTGAGGAACATGACCATATTCTTGATAGTAGTGACAACTTTTCCTGGTGTTGTAATCCCAATTGTAGTGGTGTGCATAGTTGTTTCTCCTTGTAGGTTGATTATGTGTCCACATAGGCTTTGATCTAAACTCAAAAGCTCTATGTCCATACTTTTTGCAGTTGTAGTGGTGACCTTCAAATCATGGTGTCCTCATGGTTTTGGTTCTACAGTCTTGTGTTGAGTGTCCTTGCATGTTACACTTGTGACAATAACCTTTGTTTTTGGATGTGTCCTACTAATTGGTCTTTCTACTCCTAAAAACATTAGTAGTGTGCCCCTTTTTATTATAGAAATGACAAGTGGGTTTAGTGTTCTTACCTTTGTTGGTCCTTTCTGTTGTAGTCTTGGATGATTCTCCTTGTTTAGTATTGGTGTAACCAAGTCCTAAAGTATCATTACTAGCCCTTTGTGATTTCAATAATTGTTCAAAGTACTTGATAGCCTCATTGGGCTTGTTGTAGCTTTCTACCATCTCCTTTTCTCTCTTTAATTCATTCTACAATTGTTCATTCTGCATTTTTAGGGTAGAGATCTCAATATCCTTTGTGTTTAGCTCATGATGAGAATTCATCATTTGGCTTAAGGTGTCTAGCTACATGTTTGAGATCTTTTCAAACTCAATTGTCTTCTCCTCCAATTTATTTTCAAGGTTTCTTTTATCATCCTCAAGCATGGCTCTATCCTTAATTGCTCTCTTCTTTTGTTTAGTTATTTCACATAGCATTATGGCTTGTGATTCTTATTCCATTTTAAGAGATCTTATCTCTTTTCCTTGAGCTCTATTTTTCTCCATCAATTCTACTATTGTTGCATCAAATTCCTTGAAATATCCATTTGAAAACACTTGTGTGGTGTCAATATCCTTGTAGTGTATGTCATTCTCAGCTATGGCTATCTCCTTTCTTCTTTTTAGGGATTTTCTCAATTCCTCTTTGGCTTCCTCTACCTTGTGTAGAGCTAGATGCACATCAATCACTTGATTGTCAATAATTTTCCCAAGTTTGAAGACTTCCATCCTCAGATCTTTTCTCTAAGATATTAGGCTACTCCTTGTGAGAACCTACACTCTGATACCAATTTTTGGAATGCTCAAATGGGAAGAGTACTTCTGAGAGGTGGGGGTGAATCAGAAGTAACTAGTTTTTATCCTTTTTGACCCTTATTAACACATACATGAAAGAAAAGTATATGCATGTAAACATATAAGAAAACATGAAATTAAAGCATGCATCAACACATGACACAAGAGATTTGGTAACCTAGAAACCCTTCAAGAATAAGAAGGTAAAACTAGGGTGGGGACGTCACCCAAAAAAATTACTACAACAATAAATGTTCAACCACTTCTGATGGTCTGCCCTGTAAGAGGCCTACCCTATTAAAGGCTTTGCATTGTATCAATAGTGACCTAGTTAGAGGATTTACAAATAATTTACATGAAGTGTCACCCTGTTAAAGGATTTACAATAGGTTTTTAAACCCACCTAATACATAGGATTTTCAATCACCTTCTCCAAAGGTTCTCCTACCTAGCTGTTAAGCTAACCTATCAACATAGGATTTTAACATCTAATACAATGGTGAGAAAGTATTAGAACATTTGACCTAATAGATTACAATCTTTAATTGATGGGTTTAGGTACTAGATCTGCTCTTCCAATTCCGATCCTTGCTTGATCTGATCTCTGTATGTGTCCCCTATTCTATTCTAATCAACTAGATATGTAATTGTTGCTCCTTTCACTAAGTCTTTCCTTCTTCATACTAAATTTTTTCTATAATCTCCCCATACACTATTCTCATCCACACTCCTGATTGAGTATTCTGTTGGTGTTTGAAAATAGTAGAGGGGTTTCAATTATGCCAATGAGAATATGACATATCTAGGGGTAGCTAACTCCCATTTTCAATATTCCATTTCAAACATCAGGCCAACTATAAGGCATGAACCTTCTTCTACTTTAGGCTCTACTAAACCTAGGCAGGTAGACCTCAGATTCAAATGATACCGTACCAGTGCAAATACATATCCTTGAATCTATTAAGTAGATTTTACCCTTATATCTCCTAATAACTTATGTAATAACATAAATCTATAGTAGCTGAATGGAAATCTATGAAATGCATAAGATGAGTGAGGGTTAGACATTTAGGTTCTTCAACATGAAAGGGAAAGAATGTTTGATTTATAATGTTGAATTCAACAAACCCTCAGATATGCTACAATAAGACTTTAATGATCTTGTAGCTGACTAGTGCCTAATCCATTGGGCAAATCCATGAATCAAATGCATACATATGGATATCTGACACTAATTTATATATTCAGATATATGATCTATCTATTTACCTTGTAAATAGATATATGTGCTCAATCTGAACCTCATTCTTACATGATATCCCCCTTAGTAAACTTGCAACCCTGTTGATTCTCTCAAGCATTTACATAACTCCTTGAGTCATAAGCAACAATAGAACAACATAAAACCTTAAGGGACTGCAACTATGACCTAAGCTCTTTGTTCAAAGACCATAAAACATTAAAAATTTACTGAGATAGGAGACAAGAATCAGAATGAAACTGATGAAATTCTTGTTCATTTGTATTCATTTCCTTGAAACAATACAACCAAATGCATGAAATTAACTCATAAAGAACCTAATAGATCTGAACTATCTGTATTTATCTTCCTATTTCTATTCATACAAGAAGAATTTGTTGAAGAAAATGGTTTCACAGTAAAACATTGGAACCCTGCTGGTATTACCTAGAGAAAATTGCCTACAACTTGCAAAAGAGAAAAGGAGAGAAAGATATAGGAAGGAAAAAATTTCTCAGATTGAATCTGCAACTAACATGTGTAACCTCAAAATTCCTTCCCAAGAAGATGAAAAAGCCTCTCTATACCTTCTCTCTGCAACTGAATATCAAATCCCCATCATTTGGTCTCAGAGGCATAAAGAATCTCAAAAATCTAAATGATGAAAGAATGCAACTAATTTCTGATGTTAAAATGAACACAAGGTAAAAGTAACAAATCAGTTGAAAAGTAACTTCCAAAATGCAAGAAAACTATTTAAAGATGATTTTCTTCAAATTTAGATCCCAATAAGCCTTTAGAACTATCCTCTAACCAATTCTGATGCTCCATGATCAAATTTGCCTATTCTATTATCAATGGCACCCCAGATTTCACAAAATTACCTATAGCATGAACTAGTGAGTACTTGTGCACAATCTGACTTCATATTTATAAAATTCATATTTTCTTGGTTCCAATGGTCTATTGGAGCTTCTACTTTGGATAAAAATTACTCCAATTATGGTCGTTTGAAAATCTGACCTTGGCTCCATGACTTCTCATTAAAAATTCAAAAATTCTATCCTTTTATATAGTTTCAACTATATTGAAAGTTTCCAAACTTTATTTAAAAAATCTGATCTACACGTGAAATAATTATAAATAAATTTTATATTTGAGATCTTTGAATTTTCCTTCCTCTTTTCAATTCAGGTCAAACTTATTTTGACCAACCTTGACACATGGTGACATATGATTTTCTCCTTCCATGCACAACTATCAAACACCTCCAACTAGATGCCATGTGTCATCACCAGATTTGTCCATCTCACCACCATGTTAGTGCCACTTGGATGCCACATCATACTTGCTATGTCACTATGTTAACTGGCATGCATCTTTCCTCTGGCGACATAGCAAGAACCACACGATCTTCCATGTGTCATGATCTCATGTGCCTTAGATATCCACTACCACATCACAATCTACCTTGAAACTCATGCCACATGGCACTTTGGGATTGGTCATTCATACCTGAGCGGGACCCACGTTGGAGCTGTGCCAAATTTTGAGGTTTTTTGGAAACTCACTACCTTGTTAGCCAAAAATCTTGGATTTTTCAGCTAGCAAGGTAGCAACTTATCAAATTTTGGACTTTTTTGGCAACTTTCTCATTTTACATGCATGGTTAAATTTTTTGTCTAGCTTTCTTCAATTGGCCGACCATGGGCCCCACCCGCACAAGCCACAGTTTCCTTGGCTTGTAAAAGCCAACGTCTTTAATACATCATATGAAGTTTGTTGATTAGTATTAAAAGACTTAAGTGAGACACCATATAGGCGATGTGGGATATATTCTTAAAGGAAAACTCTCCCCTGTTACTGCTCATGCAGGCTCTATTCTATCCTTTGGCATGGGGCTGCATTTTTATAGGCATGAGTGCTTCTAGACACATGCCAATCCATATGCTATGTCATGGATTCACTATCTTACTGGCTTTTGGCTTCATTTTATCTTGTGTGGAGAGTTCTATTTAATGTGGGTGTCCATTTCTAAATGCCTCTGCCTTTGCACTATTGTGTGCAGTCCCCTTTGAAACTAGTTCGCTCCCTTATCTAATGTGAAACACCTTTTTTTATGCACTTACGTAGGATCTCTTTTTTAATTGATTGGTGCCCTATCTTTATATAATGGCACTAATTTTTTTCTCAATATTTGTTGTTGGGCGGCTTATCTATCTCTTCCCTTTTTTCAAAGCCACTTTGGGCTCTCCTCTATTTTGTTACTTTGCTTGGCGTGGATGGGTTTTTTCGCTTATAGGCACAGGGTGCTTCTTCTTCAAATGTCATAGTCCTCTGGCTCTTCTCTACCTGCAAATGGTATTTCCCAATTTATCCTATGATCTTTTTAATGTGCTCTCCTATTGCTTAGAATGTGTGGTTACTATGCTTTACCAGCATGAGTGCTCCTTTATGCACTGACTTTTTTGCATGAGATGCCTATTAATATTGAATGTGTGAGGCTCTTTGGGTGTGCTTTTAACAGAACTCCCTTCTTTTTTTTAAAAGTGTGAACAATAGGCATGGACTCCCCTTAGACTTTGGATACATTTGTTTCCACATGCCCTAGATTTTGATACTACCAACTAGCAGCTTCATAAAATGTTTCCTCCTTTTTAAGCTACTCTAGGCTCTCCCACTGTAGGCTCTCTTGTTTTCAATTAGTTTTAGATGCCTACCCCACATTTTCAGACTCTCCACTAAGGGGAGGGAAGGTAGCTTTCTTGAGAGAGGGATTAAGTGTTCTTTGACTTACTGCTACAAGATATCTTGGAGATGCATTTGCCAATGGAATTGCAGAAGAGTTTGCTACATCCTTGGAAGAAAGCAATGAAGGCATTGGATCATGACTCATAGAATCAACTACAAGCTCAGCTGAAGCAGTCAACATAGAATTATGAATAAAACTCTATATACTTTATATCTCAGTGCTAAATATATTAGTCATAGAAAGGTGATCATTCACATTTCCTTTTTAATATAAGACCTTTGGTTATATTCATAATCATCAATCCCCCTATTTGAGCTAACTTGTCCATTGTAATGAAGCTTTGATACTCCTAATATAATTGAGGCTTCCTTCAAAATATCTTCAAGTCTCTGGAGTTAGACCGATCTGACACAATTAGTCGGGCCCCAAAAGTGTGTCCGGCTAAAAAAAAATTCATTTTCAAACACCTGAACTATCAAACTAATCCATTAACCATTTGGCACTAATTCATAACAAATCTAACCACTAATATGTCATTCAAGACTCATTTTATCATTTTCTGCCAACTATCAAATTTGTGTCAGGAGGTCCATTGACTGGCCTTAAAAATTGACCCAAACACCTGATCAAGCTCTAAAAACTAACCCACTCTCTGTTCTGTACACTTGCACCCCATCAAATCTTGTCTTATGATGAATTCTCAGTCAAAAGATATTCACTGTCAAAGTTGACCTCTCAGAACTACCTGCAAGTAAACATGTTAGAAAACAATAAACTGGGTAAACTGACACTTGGAAAAATGAAACTTGGGGCATTGGTTTACTATTATGAGGTGAGTATAAATTTTTGATCTATGCTCATGATGAATAACTAGGCACATTTGGCAAGTGATCAAAGTAGGCTACTTGGATTTTGCAAACTGGAAACATTGACAGAAAACATTTTTTGCGAATGGAATTGACCTAGGAAAGTGTGCAAATGGATTCGTCAAGACCTAAAAACTAGCACACTTGGAGTATTTTTAGAGGAAAAAATAGTGGTACAATCCATTCAATTTCAGCTATCATAGATTTTGAGTTATGAAGTCTCGAACAGGGATACCAAACAATCTGCAAATATTGACATTAGCAAAACTTTAGAAATTATGTTTGGAATCGCATTTGAAAACTAATCAAATGGATTTGCCATAAGCTGAAACTTGAAACATAACAATTCTCTAATGTCTAAAATTTAACACAAAAGGAATTTCAAAATTTTGGTCAACTGTGTCAAAGTTATAGCAAGTCAAATAGGGCCTCCCAAAATTCAGAATTAATTGCAAAAGCATGAAAATAGTAACTAACCAACTTTAAGGGATTCAAAACCTAGTCAAACAGACTCAAAATGACTCAAAATCTGAAACATAGACTCTCAAGTATGGATACTAAACACTCCCAAAGTGGTGAGTCATGAAACATTTCTAGGCACAAGATATTTAGTTGCAAACAAGGCCTCCTGTCATTGTTTGACACTTAGGTGAAAATGCAAATATGACATTGGCTCAAAATAGGACTTCACCAAATGACTCAGAATGTCAATTTATCATCATGGAAAACTTAAACACACTAAGTGGAGGGTGTTAGAAACATTAAACACCTTAGGGGCCTCAAAGGTATAGCCAGGTACATATGCATTTATGGGGCTTGATTTGACTCAAAATTTGAAATAGATGCTCAAAATGGGAACACAATTTTGAACGCCAACATATTCAACCTCCTTTTAAAGATTTTGAAGACTTAGGGTTAGGTATGGATCTACGATCCATATTGAATCTCAAATTCTTGATCATATCTTACATTTTTCTCATTGGTTGCATGCCTCCATTTTTCTAATTGGTTGCATGTAGATCGCACAAGGAATGTAAATGATTCATCCTTATCCTTTTTCCTTTTCAAAATATCTCTATTTCAGCTCCAAAAATGATTTACATATGTGTTTGTGAGGGATAAAACTCATATGTTGATTCTATGTTACTCAGCACATATTATATTACTGAAACTCATATGTTGATTCTATGTTACTCAGCACATATTATATTACTGATGCTCAGGACATGAATGTTCCTGTATTGCTCAACACATGTTACATTTTTGGATTTTCTCAGCACCTGTTACACTCTATGTTGCTCAGCACATGAATATTCTTGAATCACTCAACACATACTATGCTTTGTCTTACTCATCATCTGTTACTTGCTTGGCATCTATTACTTGCTTGGCACCTATTAAGATTCTAACTTGGCAACTACTATAACTCACTCAACATACATAGTGTACTCAACATATATGGTAGAATTGGTTAAGTGTGTTGACACTCAAATGTCAATAACATTCTAAGACCAATAGGGAAAATGATCTTGGCCAAAATGAATTGGTTAAGAGAGGGAGATATAGGTTCCATGTTTTTTAAACATCATTAGGGAAAAGTAAAAGGTAAAATTGATAGAGGATATTTAGGTGGAGGGAGGAAGAACTAGTTATCCTAATGTATTTAGGGAAGCTTTTTTCATTTTCTACACTGAACTATTTTCATCAAAATTTCTAAGAATCAACAAAAGGATTTGAATGAATGCTTGAAGATGATTCTTAAAAATATATCAAAATTGGAAAGTGAGAAACTTAGCAGGAACATTTCTATAGATGAGATTCAAGAAGCCATCAAAGTTATGGCTAATAACAAGTCCTCAGGACTTGATGGGCTGCCAGTTGAATTTTATAAAGAAAATTTTGAGTGGATTGGTGAAGAACTTATAATTTTTTATAATGATTCTTTTGAATATGGCTCTCTTGGATGCATTGTGAATAAAGGGGCTGTCAATTTTCTCCCCAAAAGTGGGGATAAATCCCTAGTCAAGAGTTGGAGGCCTATCACCTTACTTAATCTATCTTATAAAATTATAGGAAAAAATTTGGCTAGAAGAATTGCAGGTATTACTATAAGAAAAAGTTTAGTTACTCAAACTAGATTCATGAAGGGAATCTATATATTTTGGAGAATCTCATCACTAGTTGGGAAGCTATGAATTAGGAAAAGGTTAGAGGACAAAACATGGCTATGATTCTTCTAGATTTTGAGAAAGCTTATGACATATTTGAATTTCCCTTTGTCAGTGTAATGCTTAAAATTTTTGGGTTTCCTCCTTATTTTTGTTAATGGATTGAAATCATGTTTCAAGACTCTTCTATTTTTATTGATGTGAAGGGGGAGTTATTAGATCCTATTGTTCCTTATAGATCTATTTGGAAGTGTTGCCCTATGTTCCCCTCCCTCTTTGTGATTGTTTTTTATGCTTTCTTTTACATGCAAAGAGATACCACTTTGGGACTTCCCATTAATGGCATTAATATTCCCAACTTAGAGGAGTTAATTAATCCCCAATTCACTAATGATACTACTCTTTATTTAGAATGTTCTGAGGATAACTTCTCTTTGGCCCTCAGCAGACTTCATTTCTTTTGTCTAGCTTCTAGTGACAAAGTGGCCCTCCACAAGTCTTCTATTCATGGCTAGATGGATTTTACTCCTATTTGGTTAACCAAGTTGGGTTGGAACTAGACTAGGCCTAAAACTATCACTAGATACTTGGGTATTCCATTTTCTCTAGAAACATCATTTTATGATATGTGGAAGTTGGTTTTCAGTAAGATTAATAGGAAGCATATTAGATGGAAAAATCATTCCCACTCTCTTGTTGGGAGAATTCAAGTTGTTCAAAAGGTACTTTCTTCCCATCCCTTCTTCTTTGCCTCTACTTGGTTGTTTTCCAAATTTTAGTTTAATATGCTTGAAAAATTCTAAAAGAACTTTTGTGGTCTTATCGTATGGGATAAAAAAGAAGACATTGTGTTAAATGGGATTGGTTTTTCCTCCCTACGTAGATTGGGGGCCTTGGGATAAAAGATATTAGAACCCAAGGGATTTCCCTTTCTACTAAATGGATTTATAAAGCTTTCTTAGGGAATAAGCCATGGAATATTCTTGTGAGAAATAATATTGAAAAAATTGTGATTAAGAAAGGTAAATAGTGGTCTAACATTCCTTTCTAGGATATCATTATGGAGGATATTAAAATGAAAATCTCTAGGTCTAAAGTGTTCAATTCCCTCTAGTCTTCTTGGATGTAAGTGAGGATCTCCTTTAGGAATGCTATTGGGGGCCCTCCTAACTATCTTGTTGTTGACAAATCAATTTGGTGGGGATTGTATTTGAACAACAAGCCTCTCTCTCTTACTTGAAGTTGTTCTACAAAAAGTGGAATGATATAGGTAATTCTCTAATTAGTGATCTATTAGCTAACAATAAGCTTGGGGCATGGGATGAAATCTCCAACAAGTATGGTATCCCTAGATCCAAATAGAAGACATATACTCTCTTGTCCAAAGTGACTAGTAAGGAGAAAGTTGGGAGAATTATCAAGTGTGATAATTTTGTTAGAAATGAAAAATGGAAGGGTGGTATTGCTATTGATAATACTTCTACTAAGAAGATTGATGGCATATTTAAGAATGAACACTCTATGTTCCTTTGTGTTTCTAAGTGTTTGGGTTTTGAATGTCCTTTCTCAAACTAGTAGTTTTTCTTTAATTGTTTTTGGAGTGGCCCTTGTGAAGCTAAAGTCATTTATTTTAGATTTTTTTTGTTGATTAAATTTTTTCTAGTGGTTCAATTTTATCCTCCATTAGTGTTGAGCCCATGATTTGCAATTTGTTTAATAAGCCTAAAAGTTTTTAGCATGTTTTCTTTGATAGTATTTATGCCAAGAAGATTTGGGCCATTTTCTTTGGGTCTCCAATTGACTAGAGTAGTTGATCTAAATTAAGAATCCAAAAAACAATACTTGGTGTAGAACATGTGGTATTGTGACTAAATTGAAGCCCTATTGAAGCCCATAAATGCCCCAAATGCCTCCAAAAATGAAAAATACTATAACATAGAAAATACCAAAAAATAATATTTCAGATTTTTCTCATTTTTACTTATGAAAACATCCTCAACATCTTTTTGGACTATGTTTTCATCATTCCTTCCTCCTTGAGAGGAAATGGGCCCCATTTTATCCAAGATTTTGCATCAAATAAGGAAAATGAAGTTGGATTTTTTCACATGTAAGCCATTTTCCCTATTGAACAAATTGTCTTGCTTTTACCATATGGTACAACTAGATTTTCTAGTTCCTCAAATTCTTCATGACAACCTACACAATTTGATCACTTTGAAGTGGATTGAAATTTTTTGGATATAACTCTATATGATTTATTTCTTTAGCAACATCTACAATATCTACTAAAGGAGGGAAAATTGGCTTCAACAGTCTTACATTGAAGACTGGGTGAACACCCAAAAATGGAGGTAGGTTTAGTTCAAATGCATTTTCACCAACTTTCTTTATAATATTATAGGGACCATAGTGAAGAGGATGGAGCTTCCTATGAGAGTCTTGTAAGCATTACTTTTGGAAATGAAACCATACCTTATCCCAACCTAAAAATTATAAGGAGTTTGATGTTAATCATGCCTCTATTTACACTTCTTAGTGGTCTTCTCTAAAATTTAAAAAACTTGCTGCTGAAAATGATGAATTCTATCAATGAAATTCATTGCTTTTTCCTTCTCCTTATCCAAGCATGGTACCATGTCAGTTTTCATAACATGAATATAAACATTTATTAGTGCTAAGGGCTGATATTTGAGACAAACTCCAAATGGGATATGGCTAGTTGAACTATGAATTTTCTTGTTGTAGCTATGTTGTACATATGGAAGGCTCTCATCCCATGTATGAGGATATTTGGAGTTATACATATGTAAGATTTGAATAATCATTCGATTAACAACCTTTTCTTGACCATCTATTTCAGGGTGGAAAGCAGTAGACTTTGCTAGTTTTGTGTCTATCATTTCCCATAATGAAGAGAAAAATTTACAAATAAACTAACTATCCCTATTTGAAATAATGATTTTTGGTAGCCCAAAATGAACCCAAACATGCTAAAAAGAGAGTTTTTTAGTTTCTTTTTCAAATATTTCCTTTCTACAAGTCACCAAGATTGTCATTTTCAAAAATCTATCAACTACAACATATACACAATCATGCACATGTTTATTGGTAGGAAAACCAGACATAAAATCTATTGAAATTGAATGCCAATGTTCATCTAGGATAGGAAGTGGTAAATATAAACCCAACTTACATTTTGTAGGTTTTGCAATGACAGATGTTGTACATGCTTGAATATATTTTATCACATTATTTTTCATTTTTGGATAGTAAAAACATCTTTTTAGTATAGCAGTAGTCTTACCTATTCCAAAATGACCAACAACCTTACTATAGTGAGCTTCTGATATTAACTTCTTGTGTTCTTCCTCAGGAACATAGACTTGGCCAAAGTGGCAAAGCATTCCATCAAAATAATTCACATGTTTACCTTCCACTAGCTAAGTATAAACATCAAAAAATTCATCATCATGTTCATACAAGTGGACCCAATTTTTTTGTTTAGTGACCACATGATTCTAATACCATACTTATTCCTACAATTGGAGGTCTACTCAAACAATCTGCTACCTTATTGGTGCTTCCTTTTTTATGAAAAATGTTGAGATGAAATTATTGAAGATAAGCTAACCATATTTGATGCCTATCATCTTTAATTTACCTTGTGTTTGTAAATATTGAAGGGGTTTGTGATCTATGTGGATAATAGTCTCCTTTCCCAATATATACTATTTTGATTGCTTGCAAAATTGAATAATAACATATAATTCTTTGTCATAGGTGGGATATTTACACACTATATCAAAAAAATTCTCACTATGGTAGGAAATTGGATGTCCATGTTGCATGAGGACTACTCCCAAGGCATATACTTATGCATCAGTTTGTATTTCAAAAGATTGTTGTAAATCAGGGAGAGATAAAACTAGTGTAGAACATAACCTTTGTTTTAACTCCTTAAATTCTTGTTGTTGATCACCTATCTACTTTAATTTCACTTTCATATCTCCTCATAATGACTAATTCAAAGGCCAAGACAAAACTGAAAATCCAAACACAAATCTATGATAAAATTTAGCTAACCCCAAGAAGCTACACAACTCTATGAGATTCCTTAGAGTAGGTCAATCTTTAATTACTTGGATCTTTTCAAGATCAACATAAACACCCTCACTATCAATAACATATCCTAAGTACTTAATACTTTTCATACCTTTATAAATTTTTTTATTTATTTGCACAGAGTCCATGGTCTTGTAATATAGAAATTATCTGTTCCACATGTTGCATATTTTCTTCCCAAGTTTTATTGAAAATTAGAATATCATCTAGATAGACAACTACAAATGATTCAGTCAATGGCCTAAGTGTTGGAAATAGGGATTACTGAGAGGGGGAGGGGGAAGAGGGGTGGTGAATCAGTAATCTACAAAATTTAGTCGCTAGCTAGATATTATTACTTACTTTAGACCATCCATAACAAAGCAATCAAGAAATGTTGAATAGTAAGAGTAACAATGACACAAAGATAACTCATGACACCATATTTTGTTAACTAGGGAAACCCTGGCCAAGGGAAAACCCTAGTGGGGATGATACCCACTAGATAATATATTGATATATGTTTCATGTTAGAGGATGGACCCTGTTAGGTGTCAATGAGAATATTTAGTATATCAGTCCCATTTAGGAGACTTTGAATCCCTATTAGGAGATTCCAACCCTATTAGGAGTTGTACTATAATGTATGCAAGAAGATCCCACTACCCAAACATGCAATTTTAACTACAAAAAGAGCTCACTGCTCAAACAAGTAATCTACTATTATTTTCCTTCCTTCACTAATCTCTAATATTTATCTTGATCTTGAATCATGAGATAGTTCATACATAACTTTTCATATATTTCTTACACAAAAGTTTTCTTACAAGTTCACACACTTGATACACACTAGCACACACCCTTCTTATCATAAGAAGTCCTTTCCATAAATAACATGCCCATGCATAAAATACTACTGAGTTAAATAAGACCATAATTCACTTTCCCAAGTTAGAGTAAACATCTAGGATGTTGGCCCTAATTGGACAAGTAATTGTTTTAAAACCAAAAAAATTCTTTCCTTCAATTATGTTGTCCTACTTCATCAAAACACCATCAACTTTTCTCTATATAGTTTGTACAAACTTCTGAGGTTATACATTTCATCACCAACATGTATACTATCTCCATGTAACTTTGCTTGTCATAATATGACGTCTGTAACATGTTATAAACAAAATAGTACATAGCTATAAACCAAATTCTATACTTAGACAATTTTCTAATAACCAAACACTAAGTATCTTTATTTCTGAAGTTTCCTATCAATATTTACATCATGTGTTGCCATTAATGACAAAAATTTCATATCACAATTCGCCAATTGTCAACAATCTCCCCCTTTGACATTGATGGCAACAAAATAGGGAAAATTGGCTAGGTGACAAAAACAAACTATCAAAATAATATTACATCTATTACAACATTACAAATATGCCCCCCCTTACAATATGCTTCATACTATACATGTATATCTCCTCTTTAGTATCTAAATTTTCTACTTTCCAATGTTCTTCTACTATTATTCCCCTTTTGAAATCAATGAAAAGGTCTCAAAATGTTAAGATTTTGTCCAAAATTATCCAAAACTTCTTGTCCTTGCCTTTATGCTAAAATAATATTCATACAATCATCAAAAATAGTATTCAAACTATCCATACCTTTGTTCCATGTTTCTTTGGTAGACTTTACCAATGTCAGAATTGCACATAATTCATATGATGCAATCTCAACTGCATTGATATCTGAATACAAAAAGTTTGTATATGTGTCTTTGGCCTTGACACATTCTTCTAGTTGCTTTTCAACAAATGATAACTTTAGAGCAATAGATTCTTTGAAATCAAATGTTCTCTTCAATATCTGCTCTTTTTGAAATTCTAATTTCCTAATCTCACTATGAACACTAGCAACTTGACTCTCAATATCATCAACTTTGCTAGATGGGTGTTGGATTAGGCTAGATAAATTATCTAGCTCATTCATCTTTGCCTCTATCTAATTTTCTAAATCCTTAGTTAGTTTGTATGATAATGTACACTTAACATACAAATCTTTCCCTTCCTCCTAACATTTTTGAAGTTCTTTGATGCTCGTATCAAGGTCGACTAAGTCATTCTTGATATTCTGGTAGATGGTGCTAAACAAATTAGCATCATGATAAATTTGATCTTTTTCCTCTATGACACTCAATAGATTTGTAAAATCTTCATCAAAAGACTTTAGCACTATCTAAGCTCTTAGTTTGGGATCTAACTTAGAATGTTGTACTATCAAATTACTATGCAATCTATTAGTCACCTTCATCAATGATCTCTGCAAACTCTTCACTATCTTTTTTTGTAAGAGTTTGGATAAGGATGAAATCAGATCACTCTGATCATCATCATCAATGGAAAAACTTGCAAGAGAGAGTGGAGTAGATGAGCTAGATGGTTTAGTCTCTTCCTCCCTCTATTTCTTTGTTGCTTCCTTAGCTTTCCTCTATTACTCTTCTTTCCTTTCCTTTTCCTTTATTTCTTTCTTCTCTTCTAATATTTTCTTTTGTTCTTTCTCTATTTTCTTTTTCCTTTCTTCTTTGGCAATTCTCCTAATTTCTTCATTTTCCTTTCTTTTCCTTTCATCCTCAAGTAATTTCTACTTGGCTTCCTCTATTTTCTATTTTTCTATTTCTATTAGCCTCTTTTCCTCCTCAATTTGTTTCAACTTCTCTTCAACATCTTCAGTATTAGGCACATTTGGTTCAGAACCAACAAATGGATTGGTATCATCAATGTTGATTGTAACATTGGTTTGATAAATCTTCATAGTATAACCAATAACTAATACTTCCAAAGTTCTAGGAGCTAGAGGAGTTGTTGTATGTGATTCTGACAACATCTTGCTAATAGCTACTATAGTCTCCTTCCTCAATTTATTCTTCTCACCAACCATAAATAAGAATGGACTCAACTTATTTCTCAAGTATGGAGTGAGGTTATTCAGCAATCTTTTTATCTCATCTTCATCATCAGCCTTGCAGATTATCCTTAGCATAAACTTTTGAATTTCAAGGTCTTCTTCTCTTTCTAGAGTTTTCTTCTCTATGAGTCTCTCATAAACTTTCTAGTTCACTACTCCTTTTATATCCTTCATACTTAGATCATTTGCAATGATATGTCTTATAGTAGATATATCAATTAGATCCTTCTCAAAATTATTATAAAGATCATAAAATTTTTTCATCTAAACAAATTTTCCCTCATTTTTAATCATTGTGTTAATCTTCTCAATCTCCATCTTCCATGGTTGTCAAGCTTTGCCCGTTGCTTGCTTAGGTGGAGTCACCATTTTAGCTTGCTTGGTTTCCTATTCCTCAACTTCTTCATCATTGCTAGATTCAATTGTCAACAATGCTTTGTAATTCTTTCCAAGTCATGTAGCCATCTATTTGACTCTCTTAGTCTTTGTTGGCACTACTTTAGCCAATCTCTCTAATTTTGTCTTATGTTTGTTGATTTGAACATCAAATATTGTTGTATATGGTATACTTTGTCCTGAAGTTGTCTTAGCAACTAAAATCAACAAGGGTTGTATATTCAATACACCTTTTTTCATAGTTTGTGTCATGGCTTTAGACTTACTTTCTATAATCTAGCCTCAAATAATGCCTTCTTCATTATTGACTCAACCTTCTTGTGAGATGCCTTCTCCAAGGTTTCTTGATGAGCATGTTGTTTGATCTCATCATATGTGCCAAATATGTATTATGCCTTATCTTTCTTAGAATTCAATAATAGATCAATGTAGCCAACTACAACATCATCACTCAATTCATAGCTCAAATGATGCAAAAATGTTTCCTGAGGTTCTACTACTTGAATGTATGTATAATCAGTATCAACTAAAATAAATGTCTTCATTGAACCTATTCACAATTAAAAGTGAGATCCTAAACCTCTATTTCATCTCATTTTGGAATTTTCTCATAATTAGATTACCACTATCCAATACCTTTCCTATAGGGTGTCTTCTACATACCTCTGATATTTTCTCCATAGTGCATCTATCACTATTCATTATATCTATTACTAACAAGTAGAGAAATCTCTTCATCACATGAAAGAATATGTGATTTATTAATGATTGGAATCTAAATACACCATTCTTTGTCCTCTTATTCTCATCAAGGTTCTCCAATAGTTGCATTCTCAGAATTTCACTCAAATTCACATGTTCTTTCTCAACACAGATCTTTTAAAATGTATATATAAATCCTACTGAAAGTTCATCTGTCTTAGAACTTGAACAAACTGAATAAGCTATTATTTTGCTAAGAAATCTCACATTATCCTACTTGATGGAGTTGATTACCATAACCTTCCCATTATAAATGGCCTTAGTGTAACTTTCTACTTTCTTCTTAACTAGTTTCTCTCCTATGGGTACACTCCTTTGTTTGCTAAGACTAGTTACCTAATGAATAAGGTTGGCTGAGATGTCTACTACATTATCTTCCATCCACAATTTTCCATCATGAATTTTGTTCAGTATAATTTGTGTCCATTCATCTATATCTAATTCATAGTAGAAATGATACTTAAACAAGTCCAATTCACCTAAATATTCAAATCTATCCTTCACTATCATGTCATGGTTAAAGACCAATTCCATATCTTTGTTCATATATTTGCTGCCAATAGACTCAAACTTGCAATTCAAATAGTTTTCTACATCTTCTAGATAGACTACATTGTTTGGAGTGATAGACAATGTAGAGTTAGGTTTTCCTTCACTAGGTTTTATGAAAACTACCTTAATCTTAGGTCTATCCTCATTCTCAACACTATAAATAACTAACATATCCATAATTCTTATCAACAATATCTTTTACTGAATAATTTTATGGAATATGATTAAAAACCTATTTCTAAAAATAGGGTTTTCTTTGAAATCACTTTGAAAAGTTTCTTTAGAATGTTCTTCACTTTGAATGTGTTCCTAATGAAGTAAAATCAATTATGTACTCCATTTATGCATCAACTTGAAATTGCATTAATTGCGTACTTCAAAAATATGAATAAGCTATCATTTGCATTCTACAATTAGATAACTTATCCAGAATCATGTGTCTAATCTTCAAATGCCACTTGAGGTTTACTAAAGCCTCCTTCCATCATGAAAATCATCTTGAAAACTTTGCATCACAAAATTCTCTGCAAAAATGTACTTTCAATCTTCTATTACAGAATCAACTCTTACTATAATACCAGTAACAATGAATTTCATCATATATTATTTATATGAGCTCCAAATCACAAGGAAGCTTTGGTACCATCTAAAAAAAACTAGATACATCATTTCCTAACTTTTCTACCTCTAATTTGGTCTCTCTATGAAGTTCTCAAATTCTCATGTTGTGAACAAGCTTAATCCAAGTTTATTGATTCAAACTCAACAACTACCTTCAATCTTTTTGTATCATCATCTAAATTTTCTTTTGAGATATTTTGTCCTTTCACAAATGCTTCATTAATTTTTTCTTGAAGTTTGCTAACAATTTTTCTTTTTTCTTCGTTGCTTTTTCTAGTTCTAGAGTTATTTCTTGGTTCCTTCTATCATTTCTTCTATTCCCAAATTTTCTTCCATTGTTCCTTCTATCTCCAAATTTTCTATCCATTCTGCACTACCTTTTTGTGTGTCTAAAGTTATTGTATAACTGACATACATGTGCTTTACTTCTAGGATTATGTTAATCATCAAGTGCATGACAATTTTGAGAAATGTGTCCTAAGTTGTTACACTTATAACACACAATCTGTCTTCTACCTATTGGAATATTCAAATGGGAAGAGTACTTCTAAGTGGGGGAGGGGTGAATCAGAAGTACCACACTTTTCCCCTTATTCAAACCTTTAAACATATAGCTAGAAAATAAAATTCATGCATGTAAACATATAAAGCAAATCACATGCAATAACACATAACACAAGAGATTTGATAACCCAAAAACCCTCCAGGAATGAGAAGATAAAACTAGGGTGGGGATGACACCCACAAAAATTAGTACAACAATAAAAGTTCAACCACTTCTGATGATCTGATAGTTCAACAATAGGTTGTTAAACCCACCTAATACATAAGATTTTCAATCACCTTCTCCAAAGGTTCTCCTCCCTAGTTGTTAAGCTAACCTATCAATATAGGATTTTAGAATCTAATACAATAGTGAGAAAGTATTAGAAAATTTAACTTGATAGAGTGAAATCTTCAATTTTTGGGTTTAGGTACTAGATCTAATCTTCCTATACTGATCCTTTCTTGATCTAATCTCTGTATGTGTTCCTTTTCCCTTGTGTTGTTTTGATCAACTGGATGTGAAATTGTTGCTCTATTCCTCTAAGTCTTTCCCTCTTCATACTGAAATTTTTCTATAATCTCCCCATATAGTGTTCTCATCCACTCATGCAATGGGTTTTTGACCTCCTTTTAAAGATTGTAAAGACTTAGGGTTAGGTATGGATCTATGATCCACATTGAATCTTCAAATTCCTACTCATACCTTGCATTTTTCTCATCTGTTTCATGCCTTCTCCATTTTTCTAATTGGCTACATGGAGATTGCATATGAAATATAAATGATTCATCCTTATCCTTTTTCTTCTTCAAAATATCTCTAAGTTGGCTCCAAAAATGGTTTACATCTCAGTTTGTGAAGGCACAAACTATTATGCTAATTTTGTGTTACTCGGTACATACTATATTGTTGATGCTCGACACTTGAATGTTCCTGTATTGCTCAGCACATGTTACATTTCTATTTTTCTCGGAACCTATTATACTCAGTGTTGCTCGGCACATGAGTCTTCCTAAATCACATGGCACATACTATTCTCTATCTTGCTTGGCATCCATTACTTGCTTGGTACTTGAAGTCACTTGGCACTTGTTAAGATTCTAACTTGGTAGCTACTATTATTCACTCGACATACATAGTGTACTTGACATATATGGTGGAATTGGTTAAGTGTGTTGACACTCAAATGTCAAGACCATTCTAATGCCAACAATCTCCCCCTTTGACATGAGTGTCAAAAACACTTAACTATGCATTAATGAACTAATCTAATTGAGTACATTTTTTATTCTTTCTTAGCATACATGCAAAATTTCAAAAGTGTTCAAAATTTTGTGAGCAACAATATATCTTATGACTCCCCTTGAGTTGATTTTTCCTAGTATATTCTTATTTACTAAAATTTTATGCTAATGTGCCTTATTCTCTTTGTCCTTTGTCTTGTTCCTATTCCAGATCTATTTTCTACATGCTTGTCAAAATCTTGCATCTCCCCCTTACTTTTGTCTTATTACTTGTCTCCCCATATATACATGTCTCCCCCTACTATATATTTCTCACCCTTTTTGACACTAATGTCAAAGGGTTCTAAGGACTAATACCATACTTAGCCAAAAATGTACTATTTACCTCCATTATTATTTTGAGAGTTGTATCCCAATTCTCCAATGCAATGTCCAGTGACTTATGCTAGATGGCAGTCTCTGTAGCAAGGTGTATAAGTCCATCTAGGGTGGAAATATTTGGACCTTTCTTTAGGACTGTTTCTTTGTATGCTTGCTCCTTATGGAGGAACTCTAAGTGTGGGGTTATGGAGGATTGGATTTGCATCAATTTTGCCTTTATGTTTGCCTCCTCTGCTATTAACACAACTAATTCCCTTTGTGTGTGAAGCATCTGTGCAAAATGCTTCTCACTCTAAGCTAGATCTCTAGGTAATTGCATGCTAGAGATTTTTAAGTTCCTTTCCAAGCTCATTATTCTTTGAGTGGTTTCTTGTGTGAAATTTGAAAAGTCACACAACTTCCTATACAATGAAAAAATGTTTTCAAGAACAATTTTGGCCTTATCTATTGTCTTGGCCAACTGTACCTATTCAAGTGTAATTCCACTTGATATCTTCTCATTAACCTTTTCTTGAAACTTTCTTTCTGAACATTCCATTAATTTTACATTTGTATCATGGTCTTCATTAGTCACTTGATCAACTATATTTGATAGTTGTTCTACTATAGGCCTAGTTTCATCTAGTGATTGCAAGCTGAATGCATCCATGAAGATTTCCTTTATCTCATTCAATGCTTGCCTATACTTGTATTCTCTTCTTAATACTTATTATCTCTTTCTCCTATCCAACACACCTTGTATTTCATTTATCTTTTCTATGGTGAGGGTTCTGGATTCATAGGAGGGAATGATGATCTCTTCATCAATTTTAGGATCTCCATAGTGAAGTATCCTGGCTACCTCTATGGAACTTGAGCCTAGTGTTTTAACTTACATTGATATCATTTCAATGCTTGGCTTCTGAAGAGTCTGAGTGGGAGTACCAATTTCTAGTAATTCAACCAATGTCTATATTGCAGCTTGCTCCTCATCTCTTGTCTCTTCCTTCCTTTCTCCTACTTTCCCTTTATCTCTGACAATTGTTGGGGGTGAACCTATTGACTATTGTTGTTTCTCTATATCTTCCCCTATTGCTGCACTCGGCATCTAAAGTGCATTACTTACTGCTTTTGGTGGAGATGATGGTGGAAGTAGTAGGGTTTTAGTAGCAGTGTATGTAAAAGGTTGTTCCTATGGCTTCACCTTTTCTCTTTGAATTTGTGCTATTGCTTTTTGTAGTTCATCTATAGTCACCAATATAGGGCTTGTACACAACTATGCCTATAGGGTAGATTTGTGAAGGATCTTTGAGAGATCCTTTGCAATTAAAGGATTGATGTTTTGACATAAAGTGTCAATAACATCCTTTATTTTTATGGTCTCTACAAGTGTGATAGTGGCATGAGGAGGGCTAAGAGGTGGCATTTCTATTTCTTGCACACTTTGTTCTTCGTATTCATTTAATGCCTTTTCCTCTCCTTTAGATGTGTTCTCTTTTTCCCTTTCCTTATTAGCTTCCTCTTCTACTCTTCCTTCCTCACCTTTCTTTTCTTCTTCACTTTTCCTCTCTTCCACTTTCTTTGTTATTTCTTTTACTTCTTTTCTCTTTGCACTAGCCTCAACTTTATATTCCTCACTAAATACATCATCAATTGTCTTGTATATTGACTTTCACAATTTTGTGGATCTATTTACAACATCGTCTATCTTATTTTGAAGAATGCTAAATGCTCTGTTCTTAGGAGAAAATTTTCTATTATGCCTTTTATTTGCCTTATCTATTTGACCTTTAGTCAAGTTAGGTAGTAATGTGGCTAGGGTTGATTTTCTTATCTCCTTTTCCATTTGCAAACAAAAATGCCACTTATCTGCAACTATCTTGTATAACTCCTTGGGCATTGTACTATCTAACTCTAGAGGTGTGTGTCTATATTCAGCCATCATTGCATACAGTGATTCCTTTATTTTATTTTTCTCTTCTTTATTGAGCTTATTAAAATTTATAGTCTTTAAACAATTCAAGTTTTCTTTTCTAATATTTACACATAACTTATCAATGGTAGACTTTGTGGAATGACTTACTGTAGACACCTAAAAACCTTTAGAAAATAAAGTATTTTTATTTTCTGAAAAATTTCTGATGACATCATCATTTATTAATTAATTAATTATTTAATTAATTAATTAATTTTTATGCCATTAAATCCCTTTATCTTAATTAAAAATATTTAATTAAGGAATCCCTCCCAAAAAATTTTAAATCTTATTTAAACATTATTTCCTTATTTATTAATTATTTAATTAATAAATTGACCAAAAAACCCAAAATAAATAAAAAAATTATTTTTTGCCCAGAACTTGGCCAATTTCCTTAAGACCACTAACCTCTTCCAAAATCTTCTAATCCTTCTTTAATTTTGATTAAAGGCTAATCCCATCATTTCCTACCCCTAATCCCAACTCAAAATATTTAATTAAGATTAAATATTAATCCTCATGTTTATTAAAAAAGTTTTAATAAATATCTCCTCAACCCAAACCCTTGAAATAAATAAAACTTTATTTATTTTCTAAAAATCTAATTTATCCTCATCCTAAGAAGTTCTAGACTCTTCTAGAAAGTCTTCATCCTCATCCTAGGAAATTCTAGACTATTCTAGAAAGTCTTTATCCTCATCCAAAGTCTAGACTCTTCTAGAAGATGTCTTTAAACCTAATCCTTATCCCCTCCTAACCTTGTCACATTCTCTAAAAATGGGTTAAGACTTACTAACCCAAGCCAAAGTTAACAAATATCTCCTCCTTCACCCACCCTCATTAAATGCCATCCACTTGCCTTTCCCTAAGCTAATCCTAAACCATCCTAATCCATCCTCTAATCATTTGCACAATCCTAAGCAAGCTTAAAACCCTCCTAAAGAAGCCCAAGTCGAAATTCCTCTCATCTCCCTCAAAATATCTCAACCATAAAACTTTATGAAGCCCACTAGGCCATAAATGACTCTTCCAAGCCCTTTTATTTCTCTTACAAGCCATTATGAGGGTCTTTATGAAGATTTTATCCCTTGAGCCTCCTTTTTTGACTCATCCTTCCCCTTTTCTCCATCCTCTCACCCTGTGACATGTGTCACTCCCTAATTGGCTATAAGGAAGCACAATCCATGTGCTCTCCTCTCATTCAATCTGAGCCTTCCATAAGCTTTTTCCCATCCTTGCATCCTAGCCCTTGATCCCTCAAGCCCTTTGCCTATTTAAGGAATCCTCTCCCAAACCATTTTAACACAATCCATGAAGTAAAGTCATAATGCCATTTTAAGAATCCATTTTACATCAAAACCATACACTCACACTCAAATTCCAACTCCATTTGAAGCCCTTTTTGAAGCATAAAGCTTGAGCATACATCCTATCTATTTAGACAAAGCCACTCAACAAGAGAGCTTCTTATTCAGAGAGCCCATTAATGGCTCATATTCTTAATTGAGAGCTCATCTTAGTCTATCTTGAAGTTTATGAATTTTGTTTAGTTTGTAGAAGCTTTGTTTAAATTTGGTTTCTATTAGCATACTAACATTGCTCATATACACTTACCACTTTAAACTAGCTGATATCATTTGACTCTATTCTTTCTTCATCTATGTCAGGTTGGGCAACATATCATCTTATTTTCCTTGGTTCCTCACCAGTCTACATTGTGGCTTTCTTCTTCTCTTTGGCTTTATCCTTTGCCTTTTGAGTTGTAGCCTTGGTGGTATCCCTTGTAGTTGGCTTCTTTTCTTTGAATTCAATAGAATTTTTCCCTTTCTTTACCTTGGGTTGAGGTGTAGGCTGAGTTTTGGCTTTCCTTTTGGTGGTTGTGACTTTAGTGGGTGCTTTCTCAACTTCTTCTTCCTTAGCACCTTCTTCCTTGTCCTCTTCTAGGCCCTGTGTCAATTCTTTTGGCTCTTGCCCTTGCTCACCTTCTTCCTCATTATCACCTTCTACTTCTTCTACCTCTTCTTCACCTACTTCTCCTTCAATATCTACCCTAAATGTCTTCTTTATTTTTCTTACCATTGTGTCCTTCTTCTTTATAGTAGATGTTGTCTTCAAGTCTATTACCACCCTAGATTTGACAATATCATAAGTTCCAAAATGAGGAGCATCTTTGTTAATCTCTTCTACAAGTAAAGCAATGATTGCAACTAAAGCTTGGTCAACATCAAGCTCATATCCAAGTGGTGTAAGCCATCTTACTCTAGGTATCATAGCTTTGATGTAGGTATAATCTATGTCAACCAAGAAACAAATGTTATTTACATGTTGTTCAACTAGTGATACTAGTATGCTCATCCTTTGTTTCATGGACTTCATGAAATCCTCAAAGTAACTTGTCATCTGAGCATCAAAATTGTCTCCCATTTTTTCAATAAACTCATTGATTTGTGTGACAATTGTCTTGTTAGGATCCCATCTTACCTTTCCAACTGATGGAAATTCCCTCATGACATAGAAAAATATGTAGACCAACAGTGATCCAAATTTTCATTGAGCTCCTTTAGATTTCCTTATGGCTCCCAACATTCCATTAATTTTTTGTAACATGAGCTCTGATAGATCATAAGTGTGATCCTTCTTTACAAGTTTATATGCTACATCTACTGCTATACATGGCACGCTATTCAACCTGCTTGATTGATAGAATTTGTGAGATATGACTCTAACAGTGAAATCAAGTAGGGGATCAGTAATGGTATCAATAGCCATTCCCTTGTTGTTCCATTTGGCACTAGTGTTCTTCTCCATGGCCTCCTTTTTGTCACTTCTCAAAGTCTTGGGCCAATCCAGGGTTGGGAAACTAGTAACCCTATGAACAATTTTCTTCGTAACCTTCACTGGCCCTGTTTCTAACCAAAATGATCCATCATGAATTTGGCTCAACACTATAAAAATCCATTCAATCTTAAATACAATGGGGAAAACTAGGGCTTTAGTTAAACCCTTCTTCTCAACAATTTGAAACTCATCCTTCAATATACCCTTGTTACATAGCTTATCAAAGGCATTGAAAATTTCTAAGTCACCTATGGCTCCAATCTTACAGTTGTAACATTTCCTGACATCATGGACCACTACAACTTTGTCTAGAATGACTGACAAAGCACCAGATGGGTCATTTTTGTAGGTAACTTTAGGTATTGGCCTAAATTTAGGTTGTTTAACTTCATTACTAACAAGTTGAATCTCATGATCCTCCTTTCCCTTTGTGGTTTTAGACTTAGATGCCATCTTAACTGAACTAGGGTTTAATATTAAATAAACTTTCAAATATTGTGTAGCTCGGCACTTGATGAAATACCTTTAAATCAATGAGTTTGAGTTGGATTACTATTGAGATTAGTGGAAATCACTATAGAATTGTTGTTTGGTCACCTCTTCACTCTTCTCATTTTTTCTTTGTGTTTGAATGGCTTCAAAAATGACTGATTTTCAACTTTATTAGGTTTAAACCTAGCATTTATTGCATAGTACTTATGGCTATACACTTGGCTCCCATTGTGATTCATTTACTCAACTTCTACTAGCATATCTCATTCGACATCAACTAGACTTTCTAGCTTGGCATATATTGGAGTTTCACTCGGCATCCAAGGGTAGCTTGGCATCTTCTATAAACTTTTAGTTTTTTCTTTTTTAACTTGACATCTTTTCTCATGCAGATTTCTTCTTGGTAGCATTTCTTTATTCTTTTGGACTGATGTATGAAATATGTCCTTATATATATCAGTCCCATATACTTGTCTTATGCTAAATTAGATGAAGTGTCATCACTTGACCTCTTGGATGAAGTGATCCCTCCATTAGGTGTACTTGATCCATCTCTTCTTTGACATGTCTTTTTCATTTCTGCCTTGATGTTTTCCTCATTAACTTTTTCTTTACCCTTGTTGTTTTTTGGCTTGGGTGCCTTGGCCTTTATTGAGCAATTCTTGCTAACATGTCATTTCTCCAAGAAACTAAAACATGTGGTTTGGCTTAACCATCTACTATAATTTCCCTTGAAGTGTTTTCTTATGCAGTTCTAAGGAATGTTACCATATTCTTGACAGTAATGACAACTTTTCCTGGTATTGTAATCCCAATTATAGTGGTGTACATTGTTGTTTCTCCTTGCAAGCTGATTAGGTGTCCACAAAGGGTTTGATCTACACTCAAAAGCTCTATGTCCATACTTTTTGCAGTTGTAGCAATGACCTTCAAATCTTGGTGTCCTCATGGTTTTGGTTCTATAGACATGTTCTGAATCTCCTTGTATGTTACACTTGTGACAATAACCTTTGTTTTTGAATGTGTCCTACTGGTTTGTCTTTCTACTCCTGCAAACATTAGCAATGTGCCCCTTTTTATTACAAAAATGACAAGTGGGTTTGGTGTTCTTACCCTTTTTTATCCTTTCTACTGTAGCCTTAGATGATTCTCCTTGTTAAGTACTAGTGGAACCAAGTCCTGAAGTATCATTACTAGCCCTTGGTGGTTTGAGTAATTGTTCAAAGTACCTGATAGCCTCATTTGGTTTTTGGTAGCTTTCTACTATCTCTTTTTCTCTCTTTAATTCATTCCACATCTTCAAGGTGCAAATCTCAATGTCTGTCATGTTTAGCTCATGATGAGCATTCATCATCTAGGTTAAGGTGTCTACCTACATGTTTGAAATCTTTTCAAACTCAATTGTCTTCTCCTCAAGTCTATTGATGAGGTTTCTCTTATCATCTTCAAGCATGGCTCTATCCTCAATTGCTTTCTTCTTTTGTTCAGTTATTTCACATAGCATTATTGCTTGTGATTCTTATTCAAGCTTGAGTAATTTGATTTCTTTAGCTTGTGTTCTATTTTTGTCCATCAATTCTGATATTGCTGCATCAAACTCATTGCAATCTCCATTGGCAAACACTTGTGTGGTGTCAATATCCTTGTAGTTTATATTGTTTTCAGCTATGGCTATCTCCTTTCTTCTTTTTAAGGATTTTCTCAATTCCTCTCTAGCTTCCTCTACTTTGTGTAGAGCTAGATTCACATCAATCACTTGATTGTCAATAATCTTCCAAAGTTTGAAGACTTCCATTCTTCAAACCTTTTCTCTAAGCTATTAGGCTTCTCCTTGTGAGAACCTTGCTCTAATACCACTTGTTGGAATATTCAAATAGGAAGAGTACTTCTAAGAGGGGGGGTGAATCAAAAGTACCATACTTTTCCCCTTATTCAAACCATTAAACATATAACTGGAAAATAAAACGCATGCATGTAAACATATAAAGTAAATCACATGCAATAACAAATAACACAAGAGATTTGATAACCCAAAAACCCTTTAGGAATAAGAAGGTAAAATTTGGGTGGGGATGACACCCACAAAAATTACTGCTACAATAATAGTTCAACCACTTTTGATGGTTTTCCCTGTTAAAGGCTTTACACTATATCAATAGTGACCTAGTTAGAGGATTTACAAACACTTACATGAAGTGTCACCCTGATAAAGGATTTACAATAGGTTGTTAAACCCACCTAATACATAGGATTTTCAATCACCTTCTCCAAAGGTTCTCCTACCTAGTTGTTGAGCTAACCTATCAATATAAGATTTCAACATCTAATAAAATGGTGAGAAAGTATTAGAACATTTGACCTAATAGAGTGCAATCTTCAATTTTTTGGTTCAGGTACTAGATCTTGTCTTTCTATAATGATCCTTGCTTGATCTGATCTCTATATGTGTTCCTTGTCCCTTATGCTATTATGATCAACTAGATGTGTAATTGTTGCTCTGTTCCTCTAAGTCTTTCCCTCTTCACACTAAATTTTTTTGATAATCTCCCCATACACTATTCTCATCCACTCATGCAATGGGTTTTCAACCTCCTTTTAAAGATTGTAAAGACTTGGAGTTAGGTATGGATCTATGATCCATATTGAATCTTCAAATTCTTGCTCATACCTTTCATTTTTCTCATTGGTTGCATGCCTTCTCCATTTTTCTAATTGGTTGCATGCAAATCGCATAGGGAATGTAAATGATTCATCCTTATCCTTTTTCTTCTTCAAAATCTCTCTAAGTTGGCTCCAAAAATGGTTTAAATCTTAGTTTGTGAAGGCACAAACTATTATGTTGATTCTATGTTACTTGGCACATACTATATTACTAATGCTCAACACTGGAATGTTCTTGTATTGCTTGGCACATGTTACATTACTGGTTTGCTCGGCACCTATTATACTCTATGTTTCTCTACCCTATCAATCTTCCTAAATCATTTGGCACATACTATGCTCTGTTTTGCTCAGTATCCATTGCTTACTCAGTACCTAAGTCAATTGACACTTGTTAAGATCCTGACTTGGCAGCTATTATTATTCACTTGGCATACGTAGTGTACTCGACATATATGGTGGAATTGGTTAAGTGTGTTGACACTCGAATGTCAAGACCATTCTAAGACCAACACTATCATCATAAGATCTTCTATCTCTCAATGTCCTTTCATTAGATCTTCTTCTATCTATAGGGTTAATATTTGTAGACATTCTACTATTTCTTCTAGCATTATCATACTTAGGTTTCCTACAATCAATTTCATTATGATCCATACCATGACAATTATGATAGTAAAAGTCATTAACATGATTAAACAACTTATTAGTAAAATCCTTTTTCATATGATCTATTTCATTACATAAAAATCACTTACCACCAAATTCATACCTAGTTGTCTTAGGAGTCTCCACTTGCTTTGGTTCATCCAAGATTTTAACTTCCTTGATTTTTTCAATTTCTTTAGGTTTCTAAGAAGATTGACTTGACTAAATCTTATCATCAAATTTTTCTTTTTCTTTTGGATTTGATCTAATCTCAGGTTTCTTCCCAAACATGTTAATTAAATAACCAAGACCGGTCTTGTCACATGAAGGCCTCTGTATAGACATAGAATCATCAAGATTTTCTCTATTGGAATAAAGTTTCTCAAGCTACTATTTGCACTATGTTAGTTCACCTTTCACAATAGTATTGAACTTAAGGAGTTCTTCATGATCTTCTTTCAATGTTTCAAACTCAAATGTTTTCTTTGCTAGACATGCTCTCAAATCTCCATTTTCAATCTTCAAATCAGATTCAACTTTGCTAGGATCATTTCTCAAAGTCAACTTCAAATTTGTAATGTTTAATTCATTCTTCAAGATTTTTTATTCTATCTTCAACTTTGAATCGTCATCATTAGTAGTTCCAGATTTAGTAGATTTAGGCTTGGATTTCAAATGATCAATCTTTTCTTTCAACTAACCAATGTATACTTTGGAGTCTTCATATCTATCCTTTAGGTTATCTCTTTCTTCAATAAGGAGATCAATTTGTTCAAGAGCTTCTTCAAGGTTCTTCATCAACTATTCCATATTCATAGGGATCTTACTTAAGCTATTAAGCCTCTTCAAAGAAACTAAGCTCTGATACCAATTGTTAGAAATAGGGATTATTGAGAGGGGAGGTGAATTAGTAATTTACAAAATTTAGTTGCCAACTAGATATTATTACTTTAAACCGTGCATAAAAAAGCAATAAAGAAATGTTCAAAGAGTAATAGTCACAATGCACAAAGATAACTCATGACACCATATTTTGTTAACTAGGGAAACCCTGGTGGGGATGATACCCACTAGATAATATACTGATATATATGTTGCTTGTTAGAGGATGGACCTTGTTAGGAGTTAATAACATAACAGTCCCTATTAGGAGACTTTGAATCCTTGTTAGGAGATTTCAACCATATTAGGAGTTGTAGTATAATGTATGCAAGAAGAGCCCACTACCCAAACATGCAATTTCAACTACAAGAAAATTTCACTACTCAAACAAGTAATCTACTATTATTTTCCTTCCCTCACTAATCTTAGATCTTCATCTCGATCTCAGATCACCAGATAGTTCATACATAACTTCGCATATATCGCTTTCACAAAAGTTTGCTCACAAGTTCACACACTTGATACACACTAGCACACACCCTTCTTATCATAAGAAGTCCTTTGCATAAATACCATGCCATTACACAAAATACTACTAGTTTAGCTAAGACCACAATTTACTTTTCCAAGTTAGAGTAAACATCTAGGATGTTGGCCCTAATTGGACAAGTAATTTTTTTGCAACCAAAACAATTCTTTCCTTCAATTCTACTATCCTACTTCATCAAAACATGATTAAGTCTATTTCGTATAGTTTGTAAAAACTTTTAAGGTTATACACATCATCACCAACATTTATACTATCTCCATGTAACTTCACTTGTCATAATATGATATCTGGAACATGTTATAAACAAAACAATACATTGTTATAAACCAAAGTCTATACTTAGACAATTTTTTGAACAATTTTTTTGATAACCAAACACTAAGTATCTTTATTTATGAGGTTTCATGTCAACATGTACATCATGTGTTGCCATTAATGACAAAAATTACATATCACAATTAGCCAATTTTCAACACTAAGAACATCATTCATCATCCTCATAAATGTGATTGGGGCATTTTTGAGACAAAAAGGCATCATCAACCATTCCTTTAGTCCCTCTTTAGATTTAAAAGTAGTCTTTGATACATCTATTAGATAAATTGGTACTTGATGGTACCTAGATTTCAAGTCAATTTTAGTGAAGAATTTTTCCCCTCTAAGCTCGTCTAAGAGATCATCTACTCAAGGATTTGGGTATCTATTTTTAATAGTGATCTTATTCAATGATCTGTACTCAATATAGAGCCTCCATGTACCATCTTTTTCCTTTGCAAGAACAATTGGGCTATCACAAGGAGATGCATTTGGGTGGATATATCCTTTCTTAATTAATTCTTGTATCTTCCTTTTTATCTCATCATTTTCTAGAACTAATCTCCTATATACTAGCTCATTAGGCAATGGGGTTCCTGGTATCAAATCAATAGAGTGTCTAACTTGGCAATGTGAGGGTACCCTTGTTGGTAACTCAAACACATTTTGATATTTTGTTAAAATTTGATCCATTCATCTTTTTGTTGTGATGAATACCATGTAATGGAAAGCACACATTTTTCTTTTGTTCCTTGGGATGGATCATTAATAACACAAACATACCAGTGTGGGCTATTAACCTTCTATGTTGTTTTACACTAATCAAAGATGCAGAGTGTGCAAGACTTACCTCTAGAATTTTGTACTTTTGTCCACCTAATTTCATTGTCTTGCATATACTTTTGTTTATAGGTATCCTTAGGGTAATATTCTTTTTTTATATGCTCTACAAATTCTTCCCATACAGCTTTTCCATCAAATAACATAGAAAATTCATGTCCATCCTAAGCTTCTTGGGTTTCTTTAGTTGTTAAGTGTACCTCTCATGCCAACATATGATTCTCAACTTTGAGGAGGGGGAAGGTTATCTTTTCAATATCTAAGAAATTATTAACACAAAAGTACCTCTCCAATTTGGAGATCCAGTCATCAATGACATCTACATTAATTTTCCCTTGAAAATTTGGTCTATCAAAATTTACTTGCACCTTGAATGGCCTTTTCAAGGAAATATTTGAATTTCTTGAACTGGCATGTAACTCTCATTTTTCAAGAATCTGTAAAAATTGTTGCATCATTTCTTCATGTTATTTATTTAATGCCTCTTCTACCAGTGTTTTGAATGATTCATCCATCCCCTCTGATGATTTCTTTTCCATTTGCAACTGTGTGTGTCTCAATGGAAGATAATTTGAGAGGTCTCTCATGGGCAATCCCAACCTTTAATAAGTTTATTGTGTTTGATGGTGCATATAGGAGTGAACAAGTTTTGATTCCATTGATCTGAATTAAGAATTCATACTACAATACCTAGTGTAGAACTTGTGGTATTGTAACTAAATTGAAACTAATTACAATGCAATAGTAGATGTTTCTACAAGCCAAAGAGTGATCCATTCATTTCAAAAAATAGAGTTTATACAAGTTTGATGTTTGATGGATCCCAAGGGTCACCATTCTCCCTTGGAAATCAAAACAAAAATTCCACAAGCTAATTAATTACAAAATAAACTCTAACAACTATAAAAACTATAAAATCCTATATTAAAAGTTATGTCTACTTGTAGAATTCATAACTTTCTACTCATAACTTGATATCATGAACCACTATAATTTCCTGGAAAGATCTTCTAGAGTTCTACATTTATTATCCTTCGCTTGGTCGAAGCCCAAAATGCCTTGAAGGCATCTAAAAATGAAAAATACTATAGCACAGAAAATACCAAAATATTATATATTTTGGATTTTTCTCATTGTTACTTATGAAAACATCCTTAGCATATTTTTGGACTATGTTTTGATAAGTAGTAGTCTTGGTTTTTTGTGGAGTGAAATCCTAGCTAGTTATGTTAAATCTTTGAACTTGTATCTTAAAAGATTTTGGTTTTCTCTTATTGGTGAAGTACTATGGCTTTTGATGGCATGGATTTTCAGCTACCAAAAAAATTGAGATATTCTAGTAAAAATTAGGAAGAAATTTATTTTGATTTGCATAGGGTTTCTCAAAAATTGTTTTTCCACATGAAAAAAATCTAGGGCAAAGGTTATGTTTTATCTCATGTTGAAATATTCATAAATTAAAATGAAGTGCCAAATAGGGATAGATAAAAATCTTTCTTGTGCAATTATATCCCTAGGTATTGTCACCTTATATTTCATGCTTCTCTTATCTCTTAAGTTACGATGTTGCAAAAGTCATTTAATCGCAACATTGCTCTGATCTACTCACTAACCATGTTGAAAGATGTGAGGATGCAAAATATTCTATCATCAATTCAGCGCAAATTCATAGTTTTTAGTGTTGACTATTAAGTTAAGGGTGTGAAGGAGCAATATAACAAAGATCACATCATCACAGATCAATTCTGGCTTAAGGAAATTTAAGTCATAATGGTGTGAAGGAAATAAGTGGCAATCTAAATTTGGGTCAGCGCATGATCACAAGCATTCAAATTAACTCTAAAGTCTAAGTTGTGATGTTGTGAATAGAAGGAAGCAGTCAACAAGATAGTTATTGTTCCATCAAAGGAAGTCATATAAACCTTGAAAGTAGAGTTACGAGGATGTGAAAGACAACAGTGGTTATCTTTTTAGGTTATCACATGCTCATAGGTGGTTAAGAGAAAAATTAGGTTAAAGTAGTAAGGCTACAAAAGTTTTCAATCACACCTTCACAAGGTTACATGTTGAGTTAAGTTTTTAAGTTGTGAAGTAGTGACAATAGAGAAAATAATCAAGTTAATGGTTGATCACAGTGTTAGACAAGTAAGTTGGAAGTGAATGTTTTAAGCTAAAAAGCTATGAGGAGTATCTGATGGCTAGAAAAATTTATCATTTCTCTTTTGCAAGGGTTTGAAATGTAGTACAAATTTAACTTGTGATGGTGTCAGAAGTAATTAAGAAATTAAGTTTTAAACTATCATAAAATTATAGGAGATTGTGATTAACTCAAGGTTATAGTAACAAAGTAGCGAAGGCTTGAAATTGCATTTTTGTGAGCTTTAGCTAAGGTTAAGATTTTATGGTTCAAAGTTGTGAAGTAAACTAATAGTTAATATAAACAAGTGGTCGCATCATCACATGACTAGGAAAGGTTTTGTATCTGATAATCATGAATGTGTGAGCAGTAACTTGATAGTTAAGATCAAAGAAATTGCAGCATCACAAGGAGTAAAAGTTTACTTGAGGTCAAATTTGTGACATAGCCAATTTCTCATGATTGCATCTTTGTAGGTCAAAAATTGCAGTTAAGAAATGAAGTTGTGATCTCATAAGCAAAGAAAATGTTACAATTAAAGGTGATCATCTCATCTTTGCATGGTTTCATTTGTTGTTAATAATTTAAGTTGTGAAGTGGGAAAGAAATTTTTATCACACTTTCACAAGCTCTCAAAGGCAAGTGAAATTTTGAGTTGTGACATTGTGAGATGAACTTGCAGTTAAGGAAAATAGTTAGTGCAACATTACACAATTAGAGTAAGCATGATGTCTAGTAGTTTTAAGGAAGCCATAAGGTAACTATATGAAGCATCACATAATCAAAAGTAATTAAAGTGTTAAGTCACAAATCATGGTGAGGATGTCAAGAAATTAATAAAAAGGCAATTACAGCCATACATGACAGACATTGCAGTTGTATAAAATGGTACCAAAGTTAAGAAATAGCTTAAGGAAAATTGTTTTGCATGGTCATAGCCAAAGATAAGGAAAGGAAAAAAAACCTTGGTAAAGCAATGATAAAGAGGTAATCACATCATAGCATCTTTCAGTTTTAATGCATAAAATAGTTTTCAATGGTCATGTCTAAACTGGATAAAAGAGTATGAGCTAGAAGTATGAAATTATATAAAAAAGAAAATATTTAACCAGATTTTTGAAGATTGATAGGTTTGGAAGTGTTTTGATTCAAATTTCATTAATGCCACACTCCTGTTGCAAAGATAAATAAATTATAAAAGATACAAAGATTTTTGTTACCAATTGCATAATTGTTGGAGCTTTTAGAGAAAAAATTGAGTTACAAAGAGATTTAGAGTTATTATCTAGCATATACCATTCAAAATTGATTGAATTGCATGGAGAAATTGCTTATGAAGAAGGTGAATTGATTGCACAAGTCTAGATTGAAGAATCTACATCTCAAGCAAAAAGCCCTAGTTCATTTTTGGAAGAGTGGATGCACATTTTACCTGGTTCTACTAATGCATAATCTACAAATGATCATGCTTCCAAAGATCAATATGCATTTTGTAGAGATGTAGAGGTTCTGGATAAGAATGGATATGGATTGTTCTAGTTCTTTTACAAGAACAAAATGAAGAAATTTCTAGTTTGCAACCCTTGGGTTAGGAATTTGAGCAAGCTAATTATGCTAGAAGTACTTGTGGATGTTGACTTGGTAAAGGCAATAATAAAATGTTATAATCCATTCAGCAATTCATTCCACCAAAGAGATAGAAGCATTTTCCTAGCTCTAGAGAAAGAGACATTCATAGAGGCATTCAATCTAGGAGGCCCAATATCATTGCCTATTGACATTAATGACCTAAATGAGAATTTCAAAAGTTAGAAGAGCTTTTATATGGGTACAACAATGACAATGCACATTACTCCATCTAGAAAAGAGAAGGGAGAAATACCACATAAAAAGGAAGTGGATAAAATCATGCCTATTGAATTCTTTCAAAGCTATTTCCAAATGCTATCTTCAGCCTCAACAAAGACCTTGTTTTAGATAGAACCATGAATGGTATAGGAGGACACTATGTTATGGCATTGAAATTCAAGACCCTAATACCAATGTTGGGTATGACTATGTAACATACATCATTGAAAAAATCCATGAGGAGATTAGTGTTGCATAGTAGGCACAATTGGAAAACCTTAGATTTTCTCACTACTCTTTGATCATGTATTTGATTTTGTTCAAAAATGTCGATTCCTTTGACTAGAGTTTCTTTGAATATACAGAGGAATGAGAAGAAAGGCTACTAGTGAAAAGGTAGGCAAGGGTATGGAAAAGGTTCTACCCATATTCAAATGCCATTTCCTTTTATAATGATTTTGTGCATCATATTTTGAAAATGATAAGATTGATCAATGAAAAATTACCTCGAAGTGTTAGGAAAATTGGTAAACCTAAAATGTATTTTGATGTTGGGAAATAATTGACATGTGATTGGGGAAGTATTTTTCTATTTTAAGAGTACATTGTTACCATAATATATGAATACCCTCAGCCACCTCACATTCTACCCAAATATGTCCTAGGGAGAATAGGGTTTGTAGACATTTTTTGGAAATTGATCTCATTAATTAGGGAATATTTAGAAAAACTTGTCAAGAAAGGAACATTTTTGTATAGATGCACTAAAGTAGGAGATTTTGAGATAGGAAAAAATTCCATTGAGGAGATTGATGCCTCTTTAAGAGGCTAAAAATTTCCAAGTGGACTAGCAAGAACATATGACCCCTATGATACTGTCAAGCATGCCCTAAAGAACATTAGGGGATATAATTTACCTCCTACAAAACCTCTATGGGAGGAAGGTGTTATTGCTAACAGATTGAATGAGGACATCTATAGAGAAAGAATGATCAAATATAGAGATTTTTTGAGCTTTGAGCAAGAGATGAAAAAGGTAGATCCATCCATTAAGGAATTCTATCACGAAGAAGACTATTGGTCAAGGTTGGACAAGTGTGTACAAAATTTTGATGAAATATCAGCAAAAGTAACTCAAGAAATAAGGAAGAAAGTTGATATTCTAATGAAGACATTGTAGTTGAAGTCAATGATGATGAGGAAGATTAACCTAAGTGTTCAAAGTGGGTAGAGAAGAGGAATAAGAGATAGAAGATGGTGGAGATTCCACAAAAGCTTCAAAAAAGATCCTTATAAATCTTGACCAAAGGTAGCCAATACTTTGATGATGTCAAAAGAAGATATCTAATAGCTCATGCCTCTAAGGATGAGAAAAGGGCTAAGAAGCTATAGCTAAAGGCCCAAATTAATGATGAAAGATTTATAAAAGAAAAAGAGTTCATGACTGATGATAACTTTATCAAAACAAAAGAATTTAAAAGCTTGCTTTTGAAGTAAAAAAAAAATGAGTTGTCTCTACAAATGAAGCCATGTGATTCTAATGAGGTGATTACTGAGTTAGTGTAGAAACTACAAGAATATGATCTAGCCAGTGAAACCCTCACTACAGAAGAAGCCAGAGATCTAGTGAGAAGAAGTGGTATGATTGTCATCCCAGGATGGGATACTAGTTCCACTTTTCTACTAGATTAGATGAGGAGACAACACGAGTCAATTTCCTTTGAAGATGAAAATTAGTTGGGAGAACTAAGAGGGTCAAGATAAAACATTGATGCTCAAACAATGCTTATATAGAGTCTAGATCCAGAGCATCAAAATCCCACCCTTATGGAAATCAAAGAGTCCCCTAGGGGGAATGTAATATTTTGGAATGTACACTCTACCTCTAGTAGCTAGATATATGGAATGCAAACTTTAGTAGCACTTTTGAGAAAAAAATGGATGTTCTTGAAGCATAGTTGGAGGAAGCCTATGAGCAGTACATCAAAACCAAGAGGCATTATGAGGAAGAAATCAAGAAGACTTATGTCTTAGAACAGAAAACCCTTAGATTGGAGAATGAAATAGTAGCATTAAGAAATACTTTCAGATTAGCTACAATGGTCAAATACCAAGGCATCTAGATAGAGGGCCAACCATCTAAGATAGAAGGTACATTAGATCAAGCCATGGAAGTTTATGAGGAAGACTTAATGTCCAACAAGGAGATTGAAATCAAAACTATCAAGAACTTACTAGTTCACAAAATAAATACACTAAATCTTGTCTCCCAAAGTGTACACAACAACTATCCTATTTTGCAGAGAGTAGAGTAGAAGTTTTTAGAGAAATTTACTCTATTATCTCTTATTTTTACCATATAGGGTCCTTACACTCCATTTTTTGATTGTCTTGTACATATACTGGCACAAAAGAAATATCTACCAAAGGTAATGATTATTAATACTAGGAGGATGATAAATAAAGTAAGGAATTTGAATGGATTTTTTGTTAGAAAATGACAATTGATCCATTATAAAATCAAAGCAATTACTACAGAAGCACCCAATTTTGTGCCTAAAATTTTGGATAGTGATGGAGGAATTAAGGACTAGGTGGAGTGGTTGTCATCTTTCAATAATATTCTAAATCATCTTAGATTCCTAGCATATTGCAATAATGAGGCAAGTATAGTAGTGGTATATGATTTGATTGACATGCTCTATAAGTTAGAAGCATAAATTTCAAAGATAATTGTAGATGTAAAGGAAATAATAGATGCCAAGTAGAACAAATGCCTTGAGGAGGTAAATATAGTTAGGGATACCACCTAGCCTGATGTGGACATAGACATAGCCATTTGGGAAGTCATTGTGGATATTAAATCTTTACCATTCAGTGAAAGTGAGTAAGATGGCATAAAGATGTAGTTAAAGGGAAAAAAAGACAAAAGGAAAAGAAAAGGAAAGGAAAAAATTTGGAATTACAATAGGAAAGGTAAGCTTTTGAGAGGGTGGGGCTGAATTAGTAGTTTAAACTTTGACCCATAAAAAATTCACCACACATCCACTAAGTAAACTAAAATACCATATAAAGAATGTACTTCTAAATCATGTAAATAAATAATCATTTCACACATATATGACACCATATATGATTACCCAAAAACCCTCCAATGAGAAGGTAAAACTAGGGTGGGGATGACACCCACAAATCTTCACTACTAAAGTAATAAATTGTATCTAATAAAGGTTACAATATTTGATCATGAAACATGATCTGCCATGTGAAAGGTTTTCCCTATTAAAGGCTTACAAAGATTGTTAGATCTTGCCCTATTAAAGGATTTCAACACCTTTTTAGAAGTGTGCCTTGTTAAAGGACTTTAACTAACAATTAAGTACGCACCTTGTTAGAAGATTTCAATACAACCTATTAGGACTACTCTATTAAAAGATTTAACTAATTCACCTATTAGAATGACTCAACATTGATCTTGCAATTAGCACTTTTTTGCTTGATGATAGATCACCTCTAAACTAATGTATTTTTTATCCTTCTTGATCCGATGTCTTGCTGCTATATGCTATTCCATTCCTCTATTCTCCTTTAACTAATTCTACAATGAAATTTCAATTCACAATTCCTTAGCCACCATGAATACTCTATTTCTGCATGCAATCTTCTCTCTTCACTCCTTTCACATTACTTAGAAATTTTAGGGTTTATCTTCCTTAAGAAGATCTTAGTGACTTAGGGTTAGGTATGAATCAATGGCTATGAGTCATCCATTTTTCAACCTATACCTTCCCTTTTTCTGATTTGATGCATGCAATTTATAGGGATTCCAAATTAAGATTCATCCTTATCTTCAAAATATCATAATTCAATCTATAAGTTGAATCAAAAATAGGTTACATAGTAGTTTGTGCCATTACAAATAATTATGAAAAAACTATCTTACTTGGCATTTGAAGTCTCTAATGCTTGGCATATACTAATTTCTATACTATGATTTGGCATCTAAATAACTTGGCATCCATTATTTTCTTAGCTCCTAAATCACTTGGTATAAATTTTCTACTTGACACTTGAGTGACTCAACACATGAGTGGCTTGGCACTCACCATGGACATGGCATGCTCTATCTTATACATGTTCTACTCTACATGTACTACTTGTTCAGTATGAACTAAGTAAATGACTTAAGTATGTAGAAACTCAATTGTCAAAACCAGTCTAAGATCAACAATCTCCACCTTTGACATGAGTGTCAAAAAAACTTTGTAATATATTGATATCCTCATTCTTATGACAATAACATATCTCTTATTCAGCTTATGTACAAAATTTCAGAATATCAAAATTTTGCAATAATTTTATACCTCAACATTTGATAACTCCATAACTCCTTGAGTTAATAGGTCTAGTTCTATACTAAAAAAATGGTTCTCCTACTAAGTAGATATGTTTGTACTATTCTTTGCTTGCTCCCCCATTCTTTGCACTCTATTTTAGCTTAACTCTCTTTTTGTTTACTTTCTCCCCCTTTTTTTATGCTCACTTTTCTCCCTTTTATTTGATTATTCTCCCCCTTTCTCTTTTCTCCCCCTTTTTGAAATTGATGTCAATGGGCTATACACTAATAGTGTGTTTTTCCAAGAAATATTTATGGACCTCTAGTATAATATTAAGAGCTACATCCCAATTTTCACATGCTACATCCAAAGATTTAATTTGGATAGCTAGCTTGATAGCAAGATGAACTAGGCCATCTAATGTAGAAATATTGGGGTCTTTCTTCATAAGAGTTTCCTCATAGCCTAATTCCTTGTTCAAAATCTTCATGTAAGAAGTCATTGTGGTTTGGATACTCATCACTTTGGCCCTAATGTTGATAACTAACTCTAGGCTTTCAATAAAGCTTTAAAATGCTTTTCACTTTGAGCTAGAGTTATATGCAATTTAGCTTTTGATGATTGTATGTTGCTTTCCAAGCTCGAGATGTGATTCTTTGTTTATTGTGTGAAGAATGTGGGGTTGCACTATTTGGTGTATAGTGAGAAAATGTTCTCAAGTACCTTCTTCACACTTTCTACCTTAGTTGCCAATGCAACTTGTTTAAGTGCTATATCACCTGATATTGTCTCATTCACTTTACATTGAAATTTCTTTTTAGACCATTCTAAAAAATTTGCATTAGTGTCAAGGTTTGCATCACTTACCTTTTCCACTATATCTATCAATTCTTTAATGAGTGGATTTGTTTCTTCTAGAGTGGGCAAATTAAATGCATCTAGGAAGATGTCTTTAATGTCATGCAAATATTTCTTCTACCTATGCTCCCTTCTAAGAAATTCTCAATGCTTCTTTCTAGCAAGGGCTTCTTTTAGTATGCCCATCTACTCTATTGTCATTATGTCATAATCATATTTTGGCAACATAATTTCTACACCCAGGCTTACATCTCCATATCATATTACCTCTTCTACCTTTGATGAACTTGGACTTGGATATTTGCAAAGGTGTTGCATCTATACTTGGATTTTGAAGAGTGTGACTAGAAGGAGTGCCAAATTCTGGTAAAGTTATAAGGGCTTAAATTTTTGCTTGCTCCTTCAACTTGGGTGTCAACTCCATCTCTTCAAACTTGTCCTTATCTACCAAAATGCTTTGAATTGCACCTTAAACTCATGTGAGAGGGGCAAATAAATCTATCTAACCTATTTGACTTTGTGTATCAGTAGTAAGCTTGAGTTTCCACTTTATCTCCTTCAATTGTATCAACCTTTTTTGGTACAATTTTTGGTATTTTGCTAAAGATTGTACATTAGTGACTTTAGGAGTGATGGTAGGTGGTTCTTGTGTTTTCACCTCTTCCCTTGTAGTGTCAATAACTATTTTCTAATTTCATCTACACTCACTAATACAAGATTATCGCACAATTTTCCTGTAGTGTAGATTGATCAAGTATCTTTTTTAGATCTTCCTCTATTAAGGGGTTGATGTTTTGAGTAGTGAGATCAGTAACATCCTTTACTATTACTATTTTAGTGTTTACACTTGTTATTTATTGAGGACTTACATTTTGCAATTGTGTATCTTGTACACTTTATTCTTGTTGCTATTAAACTTCAATTGTTGCCTAGTCACCTATATGCATTTCAGTTCCCCCCTCAACTGTGTATTCATTGTTGTCATCTTCTTCATCATCTTTAACCTCTATAGGCTCATGTTTACCTTCTTTCACTATAGCTAATCCATATGTGACCTTCCACATCTATGTGGACTTCTTCACAACATATTCAATATTGTTTTGCAATATGCTAAAGGCTTTATATTTGGGTATAAATCTAACTACATATTTCTTCATGGCCTTAGCAATTTGTGCCTTACTAAGTTTGGGCATAACTTGAGCTAGTGATGAATTCCTTATTTTCCTTTCTAAATTCAAACAACAATGCCATTTTTTTCAACTCTTTCATATAAACTTTTAGGCATAGAGTTGGTAATCTCTAGTGGCAATTTCTTAAAATTTACCATCATGGCATATATTGCCTCCTCCACTTGATTCTTTTCAACTTTACCAAGATTATCAAAATCAATGTGAGAAAATCCTAATAAATTTTCATTATCCCTAAATTTCTGACATAGGTTGTCTAAATCTGAAGTTGGATTGTGACTCACCACTTGGAATTGGCTATTGTCATCTGATTCTATTCTTTCCTCATTAGGTTCAATTTGAGCAATGTATTTTCTCCTCGGTCTTTTCTTTTTTCCTTTTTACTACTCTATAGGTTGTATCTTTTCTTTTGCCTTTTGCATAGTGACACAAGCACTAGCCCTTATGGTAGGTGGTGTAGGTTTGGCTTGGCTTGGCTTAGCAATCTTCTTGGACCTTGTCACTAATTAAGCCTTAGCCTTTCTCTTCTTTTGATCAGTAGGAGTAGGTGCTTCCTTAGCTTCTTCTTCCTCAACACCTTCTACAATTTGTGTCTCTTCCTCTTGCTAATATTCTCCCATTCCTTGTGTTAGTGCAAGTGGTACTTAGGTTTGGGTGTCTTCTTCCTCTTCATCCTCTTCCCCTTCATCCTCTTCGTAGTTGGCACCTTCACCAAATTTAGATTTCAATTTCTTCAACAACTTCTCCTTCTTCTTTATAATAGAGGTAGTCTTTAGTTCCATCGTAATTTAGATTTAGCCATCTCATAATTACCAAATTCTTTAGAATTTTTATCTATTTCTTTTACAAGTAACACATTTATTGTTGTAGAGGCCTCATCTAATTTTATTTTATAGCCTAATTCCCTTAGCCATCTTACCCCTAGAGTTAGTTCTTGAACAAATGTATAATCAACATCAACTAGGAAACAAACATCATCCTAATGTTTTTCCACTAATGATATTAGAATTCTCAATATTTTCTTCATAGATTGCTCAAATTCCTCAAAGTAATGGGTCATTACAGATTCAAAATTTTCACCCAATTGTTGAATGAACTCACCTATTTGTACTGCCACAGACCTATTTATTTTCCATGTCATAAAAGAAAATGCATATCAAAATAGAACCAAATTTTCACTAAGCACTCTTTGTTTTCCTTATTGCTCATAGGTTTTCAATCAGCTATTGTAGTTATAGCTTGGCAAGATCATATGTATGACCCTTCTTGACAATTTTTTAACCTACATCCACTACAATATAGGGCACATTGTTCAATCTGCTAGATTGGTAAAACTCATGTGCATTTACCCTTACTACAAAATCTATCAATGGCTCTATGATGGTGTCAATAGTTATTCCTCTCTTATTCCACATAGCCCCTGCGTTCTTCTCAATAACCTCTTTTGAATTTCTCATTAAAGTCTTATGCTGATCTAGGGTTGATTATCTTGTTACCCCATGGATTATTCTTTTGGTGATTTTGATAGGCCCATTGTCTAACCATAGTTAATTATCATGAATCCTGCTCAATACAATCCTAATCCTTTTGATTTTGAAAACATTTGGGAAATGTAGGGCACGAGTTAACCCTTTCTTCTCTACAATTTTAAATTCTTCCCTTAACACCCTATTTTCACATAGTCTATCATATGCTTGTCTGATCTCCATGTCTCCAATACTTCCAATCTTATAGTTGTAACATTTTCTAACATCTTGAACCATTGAAAATTGTAATGGTATCATGGATAATGCACCCAAGGGATCTTGTTTATATGTAATATCTAGTATGGCTTTGAAAATTTGTTGTTTGACCACATTACTAACCAATTGAACATTCAAAACCTCCTTACCCTCTACACCCTTTGAACTAGATGCCATTATATGAGACTAGGGTTTATGAAAGTAGAAATAGCATAGCTTAGTAGATGATAAATACCTTGCAAAATCTGATGAAGTGGTGTTGAATCACTATTTAAATCTTCTACAATCACTTCTAATGAATTTCTTGATCGCGTTTATCTCTCCTTGCTCTTTATCAATTTTGAAATATTGTAAAATGAGCTAAGAATCAATCAAATATCCTTTTGAAACACTACAATTAATGTTGATTGCTTACAAAACTATAAGATTAGTATCAACTAATTTTAGTCTCACTCGACATCCACTAGCATTTCATTTGGAAATCATATGGAACTTTTCATGCTTGGTAATAACATGAAAAACTTGGAGATTTTTCTTTGATTCCTAATAACATCTTGCATCTTTATTCATGCTTATGTACAACTTATGAATATTAGTCCTGCATACCTCTTGATTGCTTAGCTTGATGAGGTGTGATCACCTAACCCGTTGGGTGAAGTGATCCCTTCTCCACTTGATGTGTCACAATACTCCTTTTTCTTCCATGTCTTTTTCATTTAATTTCTAATATTTTCAACATATACCTTTCCTTTTCCTTTACTAAACTCACAACTTGTTGCCTTTGACCTTTTTGGAAAATATTGATTGTTGTGACCAATCTTCAAATAATGAAAACATGTAGTTTGACTCAACCACCTATTGTCGTCACTTCTAAAGTGTGTCCTAATGCAATTCTTAGGAACATGTCCATAATCTTAACAATAATGATAGCTATATCTTGTATTATATCTATGTTGTACATTCATGTGATTGATGACCTTGTTTGTTGCACTTATGGTAGTGAACCATGCTCTTATGCTTGCCATTCTAATTTGTAGTTTACTCCTATACACATTAGTAGTATGTCCTTTCTTACTGTAATTATGACAAGTAGGTTTGGAATTCTTACCTTTTTTATTCCTTTCTTCAGCACTTTTGAATGAACCTCCTTCTTTAGTAATTGTGTATCCTAGTCTAGATGTATCTTTGTTGGATGTGGGGGATCTCAATAATTGATCAAAGTATTTGATGGTTGCATTTTTTGTTGTTGAAACTTTCAGCAAATTCCTTTTCCCTTTTTAGGTTAGCTTCAATGTTGTTATCTAAATGTCTTTGATATTTAATTCATATTTGGCATTCATCATTTCACTCAAAGTATCTAACTTCATGTTGGAAATCTTGGTTAGCTTTGATGATTTTTCTTTCACTCTATTGGTCAAAACTCTTTTTTCATCTTAAATCATGGCTTTATCTTCCATAGCTTTCATTTTTTGTTTAGTCACCTCGCATAGTAGTATCGCTTGTGATTCTTGCTCTAACTTGAGATTTCTAATTTCTATAGCTTGAGCTCTATTCATTTCCATTAGATCTAAAATTGCTGCATCAAATTCATTGGAGTCTCCATTAGCAAAGAGCTTAGTAGTGTCAATCTCTTTATATTGTGAGTCATTCTCCTCTATGGAAACTTTTGTTCTTCTCTTAAAAGATTTCTTTAGGTCTTCTCCTACTTCATTCAATAGATGTAGAATGAGTTGTATTTCAATTCCCTAATTCTAAATGATCTTTCCAAACTTGAAGATTTTCATTTTCAAGATCTTTCCTCAAAGTTTCAAACCTTCTCTTTCAGAGAACTAGGCTCTGATACCAATTGTTAGAATTACAATAGGAAAGGTAAACTTCTAAGAGGGTGGGGGGGAGGGGGTGTGAATTAGTAGTTTAAACTTTGATCCATAAAACATTCACCACACATCCATCTCTTACATTCACTAAGTAAACTAAAATACCATGTAAAGCATGTACATCTAAGTCATGTAAACAAGTAAGCATTTCACACATATATGACACCAAATACGATTACCCAAAAACCCTCCAATGAGAAGGTAAAATAGGGGTGGGGATGACACTCACAAATCTTCACAACTATAGTAATAAAATGTATCTAATGAGGGTTACATTTTTTTATCATGAAACATGATCTACCCAATGAAAGGTTTTCCCTGTTAAAGGCTTACAAAGACTGTTAGGTCTTACCCTATTAAAGGATTCCAACACCTTATTAGAAGTGTGCCTTGCTAAAGGACTTTAACCCATAATTAAGTAAGCACCTTATTAGAGGATTTCAATATAGATTGTTAGGATAACTATGTTATGAGATTTAACTGATTAACCTATTAGAATGACTCAACATTGATCCTAGAATTAGCACTCTATTGCTTAATGATGAATCACCTCTAAACTAATGCATTTTTTATCCTTCTTGATCAAATGTCTTGTTGATGTGTACTATTCCATTCCTCTATTCCCCTTTAATTGATTCTACAATGCAATTTCAATTCACAATTCCTTAGCCACCATGAATACTCTATTTGTACATGCAACCTTCTCTCTTCACTCCTTTCAAATTACTTAGAATCTTTAGGGTTTTTCCTCCTTAAGAAGATCTCAGTGGGTTAGGATTAGGTATGAATCAACAACTATGATTATGACAAAACTATCTTACTTGACATTTGAAGTATTTGGTGCTCAGCATATACTAATTTCTATACTATGACTCAGCCTCTAAATAACTTGGCATCCACTTTTTACTCAACTACCAAATTACTTAGTATACATTGTCTGCTCAACACTTGAGTGACTTCGTACATGAGTGGCTTGGCACTCACTATGGACTCGGCATGTACTACTTGTTCAACATGAACTAAGTAAATGACTTAAGTGGGTATACACTCACTTGTCAAAACCAATCTAAGATTGACAAAAGCAACAAGAAGTTGAAGACTAATAGAAAAATGCTCAAGACACTTGTAGAAAGTACCACTTGCCAATTTTGTAACTACATTATATTTTGTGTCCAAAGTACAAAGAATGTTTGTAATGAAACAATATAAAATATCTTTGTATTTGTTTCCCAATGAATTTTTTACATATGTCCTCCCATCTAAAGCTTGTTGAAATGATTCTGATAAAAGAATTTCCATGATGTAGAGTGAGGGTCCAATGTTTGTGCAATTTTAATGTTTATTCTATTTTGTTGTCATTCTAGTTAGTCTTTATGTTAATTTTTGTGATCGTATTAAATTTCTCCATATAAGAATACAAATGAATCTTCAATGATAGTTATGTCATATCTTGAGTTATTCTTGATTTTATACCAATAATATATTATTTTCAAGGAAGATTAATATAAATGAAGGTTGTGTAATATCTGTGTCTCTAAGTTTTGTCTCCCTTTTCATATATCTATAATTTTGGGATTGAAAGAACAAGATTCTTTCACTTTAATGAAACTTGGATAGGTTGTATATATTTTCATTGATTTTTTTAATTCAAGGAGTTGAGTAAATTATTTCATTGAATTGATAGGGTTTCTAGGTATATGGGGGGGATATCATAAGAATGAAATTCAGGGTTAACTGCTTATAAAATTAATTGTAAGGCAATTGATTAGGTCAAGTTTTGTTGGTTAGACTCTGTATAGCAAGGGATAAGGCGTAGATCATCTATTCAGATGCAAATTGATAAGTTCATGTGGTTACACAAAGCACATTTAAAATCAAATCAAATTTTACTTTTATAATGAAGAATCAAATTGTTGGTCGTTGCTTATTTGTGATAGAATTTCTTTGAGTTATAGTTAGTCATTGTAATCAAGGAGTTATTACAATTCTAAGATGAATTTTTGACCATTATCTACTATAGGAGATAGATTTGATAGGAAGAGTGTGAATGAAACTAGTTTTGAAGGAGAAATAAAAATATCCAATCATTTTTATCCCTGAGGTGCACTTGCCATGGCCCTACAGAGCCTAAAGTGTAGAGAATCTTGTGATTCAGTTGAAGTTGGTCCAAATTTGAAGAAAATCCTATTAAGTATGGAATCTAGCTAATCATTAGGCTTGTTTTTATCTTCTACATCTTGGTATTAGGTCCTTTGCAACCTGGTACTTATAAAACACCAAAAAAATGGTGACTCTACTAAGTATTCAGTCATTCTTTGAACAAAATGTGACTCTATTGGGGAGCCTATGAAAGAAATGATATTTGAAGTTCTGGAATCTTTGTTGTGAATCACATATCTATAGTCATAGCTCTGTTATCTTGTAAACTTGTGCTTGGGTATTGGTTGTATTTGAGTGACAAACCTTGAGAATCTATAAAAGTTCCAGTACCACAGAAGCTATGTGACATAGAATGGGCTTGCAAAGTTCCATATTGTCCAAAGAGTTGTATTCCTAAAAGTATACAATATATTTTTTTATCAAAGGGTGGGTCCCTTTGTCAGATCTGCTTATAGAAAAAAAAAATTCCCATAAAATTTCTTCTCTTTTAGCCATTATGAAAGATATTTTTCCCCTAGTAAGTGGCAAATCAGTCTTAGGTTTTGTTACTAGTGCATGTATTAAAGTGAAATATGGTTGATAGAAGGAAAAATATGAGAACTTATGTAAGGGAAATCCATGATGTCCCATTGTTTATAGAGTTACCAAAGGGTGGTAAAAATAATTGGCACAAAAAGAAAGTGGAATCTAGTCATACATGGTAACCTAGAGATAACCCACAATACCAGCCCTTAGTTGAGAAAGAGGTTTCATGATTGTCATGCCATAAATTTACGAGACAAAACACAACCAATGATTTTTTCTTTTTCTTTTTTTAAATTTTTGAAAGGTGAACTAAAAGTATTATGTATCAATCTTTACTTGTTTGAATGTTCTATTCGAACTATGAGGTGTGACCTAATAGTTAGGTAATATTATCATATTAAAATTCACATCCGATCCTTGAAGTGAGTAATTACTTATGTGATTGTGAACCACAAACTTTTGCATCCATGTGGTTATAATGGTTCTGTAGTTGTTTTTGTGAAGATGTTTTAAAACTAGATGGTTTAAATTGTTTATCATGTATTCATTGTCCAAATTATATGATGTAATACAATTTACTAATCCCTTGTTATTATTTGAAAAATATACCATTATTGTTTAATGAAAATAAATAAGGTGATATGAAAATTCAATCAAGAATTACGAAGCTTAGATTATTCCCCCACTTAGCAAATTTATGTTTCTAATTAGCAAGCATCACCTAATTTCCAAGTACCTAACCATTGCTAACACATATACTTACCAATCTATCATTAAATAAATCTTACCATACTATGTTGATTCACTACAATCAATGAATCTATATTTGTTTAAAAAATTAAATGTCTACTAATTGACTTTATCCTACTAACTACTAACTACATTCACATCTCCTCCTTACTTACAAATATTAATTTAAAACCACACCCAAATTTCTTATTTCCTACTAAACTATATTAATACCAACCATCTTACTACTTTAATTATTATGATTACATATACTTATCCATCTAATACCTATATGTAAGTCAGTCACTTTATAATTACTATATTAGTCCTATAATCCAATATCTATTCACCATAACATAATTACTTTATAATTTATTAAATAATCCTAATTATCCTAATTAATAAAATACATTCTCATTTATTTCTTTTTGATACCATACATTATTAGTTAGTTAACCCCTAGTCATAACTACACCAAACATAAGAAAATCAAAACACCCAAAATTAAGTAACCTACTTTAATGTGCTACTAAACTATACTATATTTCTAATCTAAGATATATTCTTCCTAGCTACTAACACATATCACAAAATAACTAAACCTAAAGATGTTAATAAAGGGAAAGCCACTTAATAAAATATATTCCTCAACCATTCTAATACTTCCATTTTATAACATACATTATTTTCCCTATATTTATTACATAAGCATGGAAGTAGAAACAAACTTAATTTAATAGCATCCACAAGAAAAATTTTCCAAAGTCTCACCCAAATCGCACATACCCTTATCTTTCCCTCCAAGGAATTTGATAATGATGTTTTTACCTCCCCCACCAAGCACCTATTTGCAAGGACAAGTCACATCAGCCCCAAGTTGTCAAATCTGCCATGATCATATTTCCCCAAATTTTATCTCCTCTCCCACTTTTTCCAACACCTAACTTCTCCTTTTCTATGTGAGATGTGGTGAAAGAAATCAAAGTTTTAACTTTTTGCAGAATTCCAAATGTGCTAAGTGTTGTCCCTTTTTTTTTTATTACTTTTTTTTTCTCTTGTTTTCATTTCCATCCTCCTATCCCATCATGTACCTATGGTGTATTTTTTTAAGTTTAGTTTATTATTTTGTTTTTTACAAGGTCCTATCATGATCTAAGGGCATCATAAGGCTGACACCTTATTAATGGGTGAGTGGTTTTAAAATTATTTATTTCTAACTTATAATTTTCAAGATATTATTATCTTACTCAGGGTTTATTATTTTATTGACCTTTATTGACAAGAGACATTATTTGATTTTACTCATACATTTTCTAGAGAATGAATATGCATCTACGGGCACTTGTTTTTTAAGTTGAGCTTATTGCCTTGTTTTCTTCACAATTTTCTCTATCGTTACTTATAACTGAGCTGATATAATTTGAACATTGCATTATGTATTTCAATGATTATTCCATATAGTGAAATCTATGGTTGGTACATGACAACTACCTTATTGCTATCAAACTTAAATTGCAAGATACTCTTATATGAGACACAATGCAATCTTTTACATGTAATTTTATGAACTTTAAATACTCCAATTCTATTGTTGATGTCTCCTTCATAACTACGAATTCATTATCAATTAGAAACATAATCTACACCTAATATAATTCAAGATTGAACACAATGCATCTAAATTTTTTTCATATGAGACTTGAGGAAATAAGAATAATAAAATGATAATTTCCTATTCATCTTTCTAATGTCTACCATGACACTTAATCCTTTCCTCAATGCATTCATATCCAAGAAAATGAAAATACAATTACAATTCAATAGAATTCTCTTTCAAAGTCCTCTCATTTCTTCCACACTACACACTTGTCAAACATGAACATAGGGTGGTGAATCAATATTTTGAAATATACACAATAGAAATACCTTTTCACAATACATAGATGACTCATAGCCCCTCTATTGAAAAATAAAATAGAAAAAAGACAACACGCTCACAAATACAATATAATCACATAACAAAATGGATTTTTCTCTCTATTTCAATACAAATATAATAGTGTCTTCTTCTTCCATGCAAAGGAAAGGATTATATGAACTCCAAGTTTCCAAGATCATCAAGTGAAACCTGCAAAAGAAAGAGAAAAATGGGAACCATGGAGGTTCACCTCCCATCCTAGGCCTCAAGGAGGCCACCTGCTGAGCTTGGGGAAACAAGGCACAAATGGTTGCACACCTTCAAGCTTACATATTATGCATAACTATAAAAGAACATCTCAAAAAAACACAATACAACCCATCCCAAGGCTTTCACATAGATTCAACAATAGAATAAAGATATAGGGTGCAGGTGGGATCTCTCTCCATGAGGAGAATGTAAAATCCATGAATCAAATATATTCACATTTTCTCATAACTTGCCCATTCAAGGCTTAACAATGTCTTACCTTCTTCATACACCTCCTTATACCTCCTAATAATGCAAGTAATCATGAATTCCATACTCCATTGAAACACATCAAAATCATCTCCACACATGGGAGATTTTCTCAACTACATGGGTGAGCCCAACTAACCCCCTCACCCAAGAATCTCTTCCCTCCCAAGGGTGAGTGATGCCTCACACCTACTTTACACAAAAAAACAACATGGAAAAAATAATATTCAAGAAGAACTCACATAAAACTCTCATATTCCACACACATACAACAAGATTCTTCACAAAACTACGTCTACTCCATATCAAATCAAAAATGCAGTGAAGAAACACCATATCAAATCTATAGTGCAATGAAAAAACACCATGGATCATGGATATCAACCTCACTCCAAGCAATGGCACATGAAATTTGTTGTAGAGCTCCTTATCCACTTCCTCCAAACCCCAAATGTCTCTAAAGTTAGAGAGTGGGCAAGTGGTTTTCTAATTTGGCCATGCCTCTATATATGACTCTCATTTTCGGATTAGATATAAAATGCATTCTTTTTGGGGTCTCCTAGGTCTTCTAGGCTCCCTAGTGGTCACTACTAGCCCCCTAACTTAAAGTATTATCATGGGTAGGGTTTATTTTCATCACAAATTCACCTTAGAGGTACTTTTTGGCCCTCACAATGCTAGGTAAAGTCCAATTTCAAATTTTCTATACTAATAACCTTTGTTTCCCTTACTAAGTCAAGGAAATTAGTCTAATTCTTAATTAAGGAATTTAACTTGAGATGAGGTGGCTACACAATCCATTTTCAAGGAAAATGTCATCTTCACACAATGAGTACAAGCGCCAAGTGACACGCACAAAATTCACTTTACATCACACATGAAATATTTTGAATCTATTCATGATATACATACTAAACACATACATACCATGTTTACAAAATAAACACATCACAATGAGGTTTATGAATCTTCTAAAGATTGACCTTGGAAATGTCAAATGAACATGTGTTTATACCTTGTTTCCTCGTTATGTTTCCATGGTTCTTTTCTTGCACACTAAACTCAAGCATTAGTAGTCCAATGAAAAGTCACATATAAAATAAATATGAAGTAAAGATACATAATAATTTCATTATTCTACAATTGACATATAACGCATTTAACTCCCTATTCCTCATCATTTTCTTATAAAACATTTAATCATTAAACTTCCAAAAATTTGCATATTACATTAAATCACAAATCATCATAATCATCATATCATAATATAATTTTGTCATGTCATAAATTTGCATCCATATGTGTTTGATCATTCCATTCATAATATTAGGTGCATAGTACATATCATAGATGCAAAATACTACTGTAAACATCAAAATCAATAGATAAAATAAGCCATGGTCCTTCTAAGTCTTGAATAATGTCAAAATATCCAAATCTTGAATATCAACAGCAAGTAACATACCCCCACTTAACATTTCATCACAAGCATTTTTGTAATTCAGCTTCTATCAAAGCAATTGAAAAGGGTTAGTACATGAATAAAATCATTACTTATATCATTGAGGTCTTAATGTCCAGATATAAGTGCAGATCATCAAAATAAAAATATTAAAATAACATAACCCTATAGTCTTGAAAGTATATCAAAACATCAACTAAGAAGTATCATAATGCAATTATGCCACCTATAGTATGACAGATCGGGTGAGGCCTTACAATTCCATAGTTATGAATCTAAAACTACTAGGATCCTGGTAATATTTTTCAACACCTTATCATGAAGATGGGATACACCAATATAAAATGGTATCATCTATGGGAGATATTGTTTCCAAACCAATTGTTATGAAAGAAATGAAGCAATGTCTCAAACCTAGAAGTGTTCAATCTAATAGACCACATCTTGGACAAGTCCCATACAATGATTTAAAACTGATAGATTTGGATGACCTTGTAGAATCTAAAGCAACAACCACAGACCATGATTTCTTTCTTTCTAAAGTAGAAGTCCTAAAAAGAAGGATTTTTGAAGAAGAAGCCAAATGCATCCATTTGGAAAAGGAGAAAGAAAAAATTACTTTGAAGAATTGTATGATTGATTCTAAAGCATCTAATACAATCATGCCTTATGAGGTAATGAAGGAGCTAGGATTGAAAGTGGATACCCCTTAGGGAAAGTTTTATGCTATGGATAAAAGGGAACTTACTATCATAGGGACCATAAATGTAATGCCCTATAAATTACTTGCCTATTCTAAAAAACAACAAACCATGAGTGTCCTAGTTGTAGATATTCCACCCCAATATGGCATGTTATTATCTAGAAAATGAAGTGCAATAATGGGGGGAAGTTTGTAATGTGATCTATCATGTGCAACATTTCAAATTGATGATAAGTTGGTGAAGGTGAATAGGGAACCCAAAAGTATCTACATGATTGAGAAAGAAGTTGAAGATGATATGACATGCTTTGCAAACACTGATGTAAATGTTTTTAGGGCTGAAGTTTTGGTACTAAAAAAAGATAAAATCAAGCCACCCATTATAAAAGAAGTTGAGTCAAAATTAGAAAAGGGTGATCTCTCAATGATGTACTTTAATGGAGCTTGCTGCAAGGAAGGATCAAGGGCGGATATTATTTTGTTTCTCCTAAGGGTTGCACTTATAAGTTCTCTTTTACTCTCAATTTTCCATGTACAAATAACATAGCAGAGTATGAAGCCATATTGTTAGGACTGAGATTATCTCATACACTTGGAATCAAATTCTTGTATGTCATTGGTGATTCTAAAATAATTATGTCTAAATTAAGAGGATTATATTATTCGAAGAATAAAAGATTAAAGCAATATATAAATATTATCTAGGATATGATTGAATGTTTTTGTCAGAATATTTTAGAATAACTAAGAGGGGGAGTGAATTAGTTATCCAAGGTCCAGATGTATAAATAAAACTTGTCATAGCTTTAGTGAACCCATAAAACATTTATACTCATGCATGCATCCATAAGATTATGCAATCACTTAAAACTTGTAAGTTACTATTAAATCAACTTGCAAAAATGTAAAGCATGAAACATAACAGATTCATCAGCACACTTGACACAATGATTTACATGAAAACCTAATTTGGGAAAAACCACCAGTAACATGCTCATGTTTTCACTCTCCTAAAGTGATGCCCTGTAAAAGGCCAGCCCTATTAAAGGTTACAATACACACTGTCAAATGTGACCCTGGTAAAGGATTTCAACCACCCTATTAGGAGTGAGCCTTGTTAGAGGACTTTAGACCATTCAATTCGAATGTCACCCAATTAAAGAATTTATAAATGACTATTAGGTCAACTTTAATCCAAAGGATTTACCCTAGACTAATACAAATGTTAGAGAGTAGCAGTAAGGCTTTGATCTGATACAATTTACAACTTCACTTGCAAATTATAGATCTCTATTCAGCACTCAATTCTTCTTGGCCTTCATACTTTGCAAATCTGATAGCGTGTTCACCCTTTAAGCATTTATCTCCTTAAGCCTTCTTGCTTAACATGTCATTGCAGACTCTTCTCTTAGGTCACTAGATGAAGAAAAACCCTTGACTCCTTGTCTCCCTTAGGTTCTCACACATGACAACCTTGCTTCATGACTAGTCATACCTATAAATAGGAAATTAAGATATTTTGATGCTCATTTTCCATCATCCAAATTAGGGTTCATATGGATTAGGTAGGATACAATGTATCTACCCCATATCTCATATCCCTTCTAGAAACTTCTCCTAGAAACCATTTGAATTTTTCTAAAAATAATTTACCTTAAATACTATGACACCAACCCATTAACCTTATCTTCCACTTGGTACACACAATCCAAGAAAACAAACTTGTTAGCTCATATTTATCAAATCAATGATCTTTTTAATAATAGGGTATGTGCAAGATCATGGTGTGCCAAAAAGTGGTGATGTGAAAAAAATAGAGTTTGAGAATGTCTAAAAGTGCTTAAAAATTTGTTGTGACTTTTTTTTTCACCTATCCAGGTACCAAACCTGGAAAGTAAGGCCCAACCCTTATCGGATATCTAATTTGATATTGGATACTCGATATTATATCGAATACCCGATAACAAGTACTTAAAAATATATAATATGAAATATATATAAAGTAATATGAAATAATAAATTAGTTATTACATTATATAATTATAAAATAGTAAACATATATTATATTATTTATGAAGATTAATATTTTTATATTTCAAAAATCATTCACAAATATTAATATGAGTAAAATATAGTATAATAGTATAATATAATAGTATAGTATAAATTACTAATATAATATAATAGTATAATATATTATACTATAATATAATATTATTATAATAATATAACAATAATAATTATACTATAATATATTATTATTAATATATTATTATATTATAATATATTATATAATATTATAATATAATAGTATAATATAATATAATACATTACCTAATATGTTGACCCAGAGGGTGTTTCAAAAAAGACAACCTGTGGGTTGTTTTCACAGGCTTATTTAGCATTTAGTGGCTTAGATATCAGGTTTAAAATCAGATACATGATATAAGGTTTTTTTTTTTTTTTTATATCAATTTTAATATAAATTTAATAGATTTTATCATGAATTTGTAAGTTTTAGTTTAATTTAGGGTTTTTTTGATAGAAATTGTTAAAATTAAGGTTTTTTTAATAATATATATTATGTTTTGCAAATTAATAGGAATGGCTGATCAAAATGATGACACTGAGGCAAGGAATAATATTTCTCATAACCCCCCACCAAATGATCCAGTGCCCCCACAAAAACCATCCACCAAATGGTCCTTTACCCCCTCAAAACCTTCCTGAAATCGAGGATTTGATAATTGAAAATCTCACCCAATTGAGGACTTTGCAAAGAACATATAATAATTTACCCGCATTGGCTCCTATGTTATCCACATTAAACACCATAGTGGATATGTAGTGTCTGCCCCTAGTTTGCATTTTTGCTATCATTGTCGAACTCTTTTAGGGCTAGTTTTATGTTGATGATTATTAGTAACATTATTTTGAGATTATCAGATATTGTTTTAGATTCAGTTTATTATATGATGAGATTACTTGGTACTTTATAGTTCATGTATGTATGATGATTATTATAGTGTTTGCAATTATTGATGATGATTAGTTAGATGATTTATTATCATATGTGTTTTCTTATGGATACTTACTCCATACTTGTATGTGTATGGTGTGCATATTTGTTTTCGTTCTGTATGGCATTTCTGATGTGGTTAAGGAAGGGAGTCGTAGTCACCTACTAGTTAGGATCTACATGATGCACCACTTCCTCCCATTGCCTATTTAGCTTAGTATATATTGTGCTTGTACATGCATGGATTTTATGTAGGTTGCAGGTACCGGGTATCAACTTCCCTGAATTGCCAGGATGAGCATACCCTATCACATTATCTCAATGGTAAGAGAGGGGAGATAAATTCTCAAGTCCAAATTCCAACCCTTAAGCCATTTTTTCTTATTGAAAATCAAGACAAGTATCTGAGTCGAGTACCTTCTGAATACGTTGGATGACGTAATTTGTGATATTAACCCTTTTGGTTTGATTTTGTATGTGTTTTGCTATGATGGGTTTTTTGTATTTTACTTTATGAGTCTTTAGTGTATTTTCTATTAATTAAGTCTAATTAAAAGATTTAATTTAATGGAAAATTAATATGATATTTTAATATTTATTTTATTTAATTAATTGAAAAATTAATTAAATAAAAGAATTAAATTTGAAGATAAAAGTTATAAGTTTAAATTTGGAACGTGATAATATTTATTTAATTTAATAATAATATATTTAGAGTTTATTTTTAAATAAATGCTAAATAATATTATTATTTAAGTTAATAAATATTTTATCAATTAAGTTTTGAAAATAAATTTAAAAGTGGAAAAGAAATTAATTTATTAAAACTTCATGACCACATGATAAGTGCATGAGATTTGAAATTAATAAATAAATTTAAAAAAGAGTAAAGTGAATATTAAATAAAGTAATGTGTATTATTTTAATACTTATTCACATAGGAGTATGCAAACTTTTGTAAGTTGTCATGTTGACAACACAAGAGTTTGCACTCTAATTATGCATGTGTTGTCTACACTTAGGAGTTAGCATATTATTTGAGCACATGGTGCCTACAACATTCTAGATACCTCATCATGTTTATCTTCTTATCGTAGAAATTATGTGCTTAGTTGTCATGATTATCTCCTAGTTCTTTCTACACACATTCTAGATGCATCTTAGAGGCCTTTATAAATAGGCTCTCCTAGAGTGTATGGACATGCTCATAGGCTTTTACAAGCTCATATGCTCCTACATGCTCATAGGCTTCTACAAGCTGGAATTGCGAATGTTGGAGAAGGAAGGAGTAGGATCTGAGAGGAGGAGCTTCTCTACAATTTTTTGAGGTGTGGTGAATTAGCATCAGTGTCGAGGTAGGCACTCATGATTATTTCATATATTCTATTATGCTCTCTCTCTCTTCCTATCTTCATCGTGTCTGCTAGATGATTGCTTGGATAATTCTTGTGATGAATGTTCTATATTGTGGAAATTTGGGCATGCATGTTGTTCCATCTAGATTGAGGAATTAAAAATATTATTGCAATCTTCCCTTAGTAGAATCAAGATTTGGAAATTAATTCGGGTTTGGGTTTGAATTAAAATCAAATTGAGAAATCAGATTTGGGAAGGGTTTTAAATAATATGAGAATTTTATATTGAAAACTCAATTAATTTGTTGTATCTTTCCTATTAGAATACAAGTGGAATTTATGTCGAAAAAAAGAATAAATAAAAATAAAATATAAAATATGTATTATATTGTATGGGGAGGTTTGTTTTTAATTAAGCAAAATTTGTATTTTAAAAAAAATATGTTGAAGGGGAAAATAATAAAATTTAAACACAATAGTGTGGATCCATTACATTTCTAAGAAACATTAGATGTAAAATATTTTTATTAAAAATTAAATTAAGAAAAAAATATTTATATTATAAAATTTGGGTGGGGCGGGTTTTACCCACCCCATACCCCCACTTACCTTCTCACCCTGGCAGCATTACATGTGCTCAACTGCAAATGTAGTGTAGCATACCTGCAAAGGGTGGTGGGTGTAATAATATTGCCGCATGACCTATAATCATAGACTGCACAGCTTAGTAAAGCCTTCAGTGATCTTAAAATCACTTCAAACTTTGTTATGCCTTCCTTTTTTTATATATATATTGAATTGCAATGTTTTATTAAATGCTTTATGGTAAGTTTTTAAGTTTTATAAATTTTGATTTAATATTGTTAAGTTTTAATAATATAAGTTTTATTAATCATTTGTGTTTAATAATATATGTTATTAAATATTATTCAATAAATATATATATCATTAATTAACATTAATATTTGTTATTTAATATATTAATGTTAATGTATTGTAATTGTTATTATTATATTTACAATGTTAAATATATGGAATTATTAATTTAATAATAATTTTTTAATTATTATTAAATTAAAAATAAATATTAGTATTCATTAAAAAAATATAATGATGAATCTTGTATTGCCGATTTATTAATAAGATTTTTAATATAACTTGTTATTATTTATTAACAAGTTATTATTAAATTATTATTTTGAATATTAATGGAATTGGAATATAGTTGATGAAATTATTGTTAATTATTAATTGATCGATAATCATTGAGTTATTAATAGAGTTATGTAATTATTAATTAAATTTAATTGATAATTAAGTTGTGCCATGGAGTTTTAATTGATGTGAATATTGATAATACCGATTTTAAGGAAATTGTAAATTATTCTTTTGAAAGTTGATAAGTATTATCTTAATAATTCGAATAATGGGAGACACTTCTTGGAATTGTTAGTAACATTGATTTTAGTAAAATAATGCAAATGATTTTATTAAAAGTCAATGGGAACTAGTTTAATGATTTAAAAAGTAAGTAATTATCTTCTTATTATCTTATACACTTGAAGTATACTTGAAATGAAAACTACAACCTCATATTTGGCTTAACCATCTGATTGCGAAAGCAAACTAAAATATGTGTTTGTATCTTATTTTTTATGCTATCCATGTTTGGGGTTTGGGTGGTCCTAGAGTGTTAACCAGTTAGGATGTCTACCAAAGGCTTGGGAGTTATGCAAATGTGATAGCATGTTGATGTTATTTGATCTTGATCTTTCTAAACCCAACCATGGTAATGTGATGGTATGCTCTATGAGATGTTTTTATTTACTTATTGTTATTGCTTTCTAGTCTTCTTGTGTGAAGCTAAGGTGTATGTATTTGAGATACTTGACTTAACCATTTTTGAGTCATCGATCAGTTATACTTGGGTTACTTTCCAATCACCTTGATGGGACTGAAGTGTTTGTTTTGATCTTGATGATATCATGTTGTGACATGTTTTGACTTGACCATTTTGGAGTCTTTGATTAGTATTACTTTGAGATAATTTTTGGTTGCTCATTGAGAACCAATGGACATTGTGATTTATTGTGGTTGCTCATTGAGAAACATTGGATATTATGATTTATCATTGGTGCCTTTAGTTGCTTATAGAAAATTGTTGTGATTATTATGATTATCATTTGATACTTTTTAGTTGCTTGAGAATAACTGATGTGATTATTTTGATTATTTTTTTGATGCTTTCCAATCGCTTGTATAGGATTGAGGTGATTTTGTGATTTGTGATTTCATGAGCCTAGGGTAGGTTATCTACTTGTAGTGTCAGGAGGTGGCTTGCAATGGGGGCTGAGGCCCTAAGTGGCTGCCAAGGTAACTCATTGTAAGCTATTTAATAAGTGAAAATATTTACACTAAATGGGGATTAAAATAAACCTAATAAGATAATTGTATGTTCTTGACCATGCTTTGAGTGCTAGTATAGACTAGGATGGGAGTAGAGAGAATGCTTGGTTGAGACCTTACATTCTGTAGTATGCCTTATCAGTACAAGAGGATACTAGTGGCCATATAGGGATCACTAAGGGGTCAGGGTCTATTGAGAGACTACTAGGGTAACTCTAGCAAAAAAAAATTTGGAGCAACCACGTCAAACACACCAACATCCTAGAAAGCTTTCTACAAGGATGAAATTTGTTATAACTAGGGAGTCCTCGATATATGCAAGGTACGTGAGGCCCAAATCCATAGATGAAACCAAAAAGATGTCACACAGCAGAGAGGAGCGGTAACCCACTTCTCCTCTTTCACTTCTCAAGGGTATAAAGTTCCTTGAGGCTTAGCTTAACAGACATGCGTTTATTCCAATTGATGATTTAGATTTTGTAAGCTATGATTGAAGACACTTGTGATTATGGCATACAATGTTCATTCCAATTTGACAACACTGTCAGCATAATGAAAGTCAAGAGATTGTCAACATAAGAAATGCAAGCGTCATTGAAAATGCGTCCAAACCATGCAATGTTCATTGATTGTTAGGCATTCAAGATTGAGTGTGAGTTTGTTTTAAGCCCAAAACAAAGATGTGTGAAACTCAATTGCCAAGCGTGCGCCCGGAGGCCCTCCACGTCAAGAGTTGTTCAATTTTTATGCCCAAATGAAGTGTTAGCAAGACTAATGCGCATTCAAGGAATTGTCTAACTTAGAAAAACCACTAAAAACCCAAGTGAGTGGAGTTTGATTTGCGTGGAGCACTTAACACCCTCTTAGGTGGACCCATCCCCATAGATGGTGCTGAGATTGCAAGCAATGATTAAATTGATGGGTGATTAAAGAGGGTGAGTCCAACTACAAACTTACTCAAACCATCTCTATTAGTTTTTATAACTCAGAAGATTTCAAAAATGTGGATTCTTTTTATGCCCCAAAAGATGATTATTTGATCTATGGCATTCAAGATTGGATTTTGTTGTTTTAATCATGCATTCATAAAAAAACAAACTTGATTTTAATCCATGGCACTCAAGAGTGATTTTAGCAACATGCATTCAAAGACAAGCGATTAAACATTAAAGTTTTTTCCTTTGAGCATTCAAGATTGAGATTTTCTGTGTTGTTTTAAGAACTTTTAAGTGCTTTGTTTTAACCTTAGATCATTCAAGATTGTTTTGGTCTCAAAAGTGAAAATGACTCTTTGGACTTTGGTTTTCATTCAAGATTTTGTGTTCTAGTTTGCATATTTTAAGCCCAAAAATGATATTCCTAGATTGTTTTGATGCATGAAAAACCTAAGAAACATTCAAAATTTTGCAACAAGACATTTGTTTGGAACAAATAACAAAGCTTTTAGGACAATTTTTGGAAACCATTTAGGACTCTTAGTTTTCATGAGATTTTTAAAAGAACTTTAAAATATTTGCAAATGAGGTTCATTTTATCCTTGATTGATGCTTTGAGTTTGATTTAGCTTTTAGTGTGCACTTAGTGTTGATTTTGAACCTTTTGAAATGGAAACTTGAAGTTATTTTTAAATTTCCAAAAATGAAGTGTTCCTAACTTTGCATGAATGCATCTAAAACCTTGATGTTGCAAGGATGCAAATTATTGGATTGGTTTAGTTTAACTTGTTAAAAAAAAAAAAATTCTTTTTGCAAATTTTTAATTTTTTAATGAATTTAAGTATGATTTGGGGGTTCATTTTAAGCACTAAAAAGAAGTGTGTATGATTTTTCTTATTTAAAAAAAAATGGCCAAGATCTCCCACAAGAAGAAGAAGAAGAAGTAGATGGAATAAGAAGAATATAGACAAGAAGAGGAAGAAGAATTCCAAGTGCTTTGTCCACCTATAAGCTTGAAAAATCTGCAAATACTATGAAATAGACTATGAGTTCCTTTGTCTTCTTCATGCTCATGTGGATCTACAAAACCAATTTATACAATCCTACCAATCACAAAAATAATAAAAATTAGCCAAAATTAGCAAATGACATACAAAACTTGACTAAAAAAGCTAATGAAGATGACCCATGTGGGGTCCCACCGGGTGTGCCAAAATGTATATGAGCAATATTAGTATGCTAATAGAAATCAAATTTAAATAAAGCTTCTACAAACTAAACAAAATTCATAAACTTCAAGATAGACTAAGATGAGCTCTCAATTGAGAATATGAGCCATTAATGGGCTCTCTCAATGAGAAGCTCTCTTGTTGAGTAGCTTTGTCTAAATAGATAGGATGTATGCTCAAGCTTTATGCTTCAAAAAGGGCTTCAAATAGAGTTGGAATTTGGGTGTGAGTGTATGGTTTTGATGTAAAATGGCTTCTCAAAATGGCATTATGACTTTACTTCATGGATTGTGTTATTTTGCAAAGGGAAAGGATCCAATTTATAGGCAAGAGGCTTGAGGGATTGAGGGTTAAGATGCAAGGATGGGAAAAAGCTCATGGAGGGCTCAGATTGCATGAGAGGAGAGCACATAGATTGTGCTTCCTTACAGCCAATCAGGGAGTGACACATGTCACAGGGTGAGAGGATGGAGGAAAGGGGAAGGATGAGTCAACAAAGGAGGCTCAAGGGATAAAATCTTCATATAGACCCTCATAATGGCTTTTAAGAGCAATAAAAAGGCTTGGAAGAGTCATTTATGGCCTAGTGGGCTTCATAAAGTTTTATGTTTGATATATTTTGAGGGAGATGAGAGAAATTTAAACTTGGGCTTGATTAGGAGGGTTTTAAGCTTTCTTAGGCTTGTGTAAATGATTAGAGGATGGATTAGGATGGTTTAGGATTAGCTTAGGAATAGGCAAGTGGATGGCATTTAATGAGGGTGGGTGAAGGAGGAGATATTTGTTAACTTTGGCTTGGGTTAGTAAGTTTTAACCCATGTTTAGGGAATGTGACAAGGTTAGGAGGGGATTAGGATTAGGTTTAAAGACATCTTCTAGAAGAGTCTAGACTTTGGATGAGGATAAAGACTTTCTAGAATAGTCTAGAATTTCCTAGGATGAGGATGAAGACTTTCTAGAAGAGTCTAGAACTTCTTAGGATGAGGATAAATTAGATTTTTAGGAAATAAATAAAGTTTTATTTATTTCAAGGGTTTGGGTTGAGGAGATATTTATTAAAACTTTTTTAATTAACATGAGGATTAATATTTAATCTTAATTAAATATTTTGAGTTGGGATTAGGGGTAGGAAATGATGGGATTTAACTTTAATCAAAATTAAAGAAGGATTAGAAGATTTTGGAAGAGGTTAGTGGTCTTAAGGAAATTGGCCAAGTTTTGGGCAAAAAATTTTTTTTATTTTTATTTTGGGTTTTTTGGTCAATTTATTAATTAAATAATTAATAAATAAGGAAATAATGTTTAAATAAGATTTAAACATTTTTGGGAGGGATTCCTTAATTAAATATTTTTAACTAAGATAAAGGGATTTAATGGCATAATAATAAATAAATTAATTAAATAATTAATTAATTAATAAATGATGATGCCATCAGGAATTTTTTAGAAAATAAAAATACTTTATTTTCTAAAGGTTTTTTTGGTGTTTACATTTTGCCCCTCTTTGATGTGATGCCGCAAGTGGCATGGCATCAAAGATAAGAAAATAAGATGCCCAAGGCTAGAGTAGAAGAGGAGAGAATGGACTGCAAGATGCCCCCTCAAGAAGGTGGCGGGGAGAGAAAGCGAAGCTCGACGAGTTCTTGAAAAGTACAAGAATCCAAGATGAGCAAGAAGACTCAGATTGGCAAAGAGAAGGGGTTGAATTAGCTCAAACTCTCACTATGGGAGAATGATAAAGGAGAATCAGATGCACAAGAGGAAGCAAGCTTAAGACTTTAGGGAAGGTGGAGGATGAAGGAGCGGAGCGCTATAAAAAGGAATCCAAGATAGGGAGATGGATGAGGGGATTATAAAATTGATGCAATAGGATTTCAAAGAGTCAGATTGGCAGAAGATGGGTTTCGAAGATCCCTAGGACTAGGATTGTGGATCTCGAAAGATGAGGCTTGGTGGATTGATTTGGATTGGTGGATCCCTAAGACTAGGATTGTGGATCTCTAAAGCTAAAGGTGAGGAGTGATTCAAAGAGATACTGATGCATAAGCTAGGGTAGGAGAGATGGATGCTGGATATGGATGGGGGATAATGGAGATGAAGGAAAACCATTGAAGCTTTTTGAGCGGGGGGATACTTCAAAAAGAAGTACCACCATGTAGTTGAGCACTAGATTTGCTATAGGACTGTTGGTTAATTGCCAAGGTTACCAAGAACATCAAGGCCTTTTCACCAATTGTCTAGAGGACTGATGAACTGACTCAAAATAAACATGTAAGGATTGCCCTAGTATCACACATGAATCCCAGAGGAAGCAGTGTGTAAATGACACTGGGTAACCCACAAGCAGAAAAGAAAACAAGCAAAAGACATGATCAAGACCTTATGCTCTGATTGCCCCATTCGCAGTATACCATGATATGGAGGATCATGGCAACCTTGAGGGAGAAACAAGGAGATTGCTTGGAAAAGATATTTCAAGACCCAACAGGGAAGAGTCCAAATCAAAAGAAAGCAAAAATCCAAAAGAGAACCATTTGCCAATGAGATGGGTAGGACGAGGTACTAACGGACCAAGATCAGACATGAGGAAAGCTATGTCCTGCAAGGACCTATTAGAGAGCACCTAAGCTAGTGGATTGCGATGAGTGATGCATCTAGCAAGCTGAACTAAGAAAGATAACACTTTGGTGATAGGAAATCTAGCTAAAGGATGCATTGGAATAGCTAACCAAGATGTGTGATGGGTGCAAGATGCTGATCAAGGATGAACTAACACAAAAGCTGGATAGATACAATGGTACTAAGATAAAGAGGATGTACAAGCTGACGGACCAAGATATTTACGAGCTGAAGCTGACCAAGATAGTTACAAGTAGGAAAAAGCTCAGGATGATAGGATAGCGGGATGGTTCGATGTTGTGCAAGATGCAAAAGCTAAGGGTGGGGTGATAGCAAAAGATATGGATTTGGCAGGATGCATCCAATGATGATGAGAGATTTTGTGACCAAGGATAGCTAGAGGAGCAAGATGAGATGGCTAGATAGGATGGTAGATAGCTAGGATTATGATGGATATAAAGAGATGACATTGGGTTTGCATGAGGATAGCCTAGAGCTAGATACCAATGACAAGGGAGGATGGACAAGACAAGATCTCCAAAGAATATAGTGACCCCAATTAGAAGATAACATGCGGAAGGAGGTCTTATGATGGATGTGATAGGATTGAAGTTAGGATGGAAAAAGCTGAAGGGACTAGGGAGATGGATGATAGTTGGGATGGTTGGCTGAAGCTACAGGAGATAAGTGGATGGCGTGAGATGGAAGATGGAAGGTGGAGGATAGGTGGATAGATTGGAAGATGGAGTTGGATGTCAAGAGATGACCAAAAGCATGAGGGTGATAGGCTAAGCTAGGGATGGCAGGATTATGCATGACACTTGTTTGCCAATTTTTCATCATGGTACTTGTCCAAGGCGCTTGAATTGCCAAGTTTTCACCAGTGGATGCTTTATTTTTCTTTATTATTTTTTGACTTTTTGACTTTCAACTTAGCTAGAATGATTTTGGTTTTCTTTAGCTATTTTTGGCTCATAGATGTTGGTAGGAGGGATGAAAAAGGATTGGATTGAACAAGTGGAATGGTGGGTGGGAGTTTGATAGATAATGGATGCGAAGACATAAGGCTTGTGGGTAAATGGATGAGGAAAATGGAAAGATCATCATTGGCACACACCTTGAGAGGTGATAAAGTAGTGGGAAAGATGGTTTTGAGCAAGGTTGAGGAGAAAATGGAGGAAGAGAAAGATAAGGACTAAAAGTAGAGTTGGAAGATGGAGGATGGGAAATTTAGGATAAGAAGCATATGGACTAAAAGTGGATTGGGGGGATGAACGATGCTTATACGGGGATTTGGATGAAGGATGGATGGATGAGGCTTTTTGAGTAGCATGAATGGATGCCAATTGAGATTTTTCTTTGAGATGCATTTATTTTATGAGCATCTTAGGTATCCACATGATTTTTGACTTTTTTAGCTTGGGCTTTTGCGGCCTCTTGGCTTTTTCTTTGATTGGGATTAAATGTTTTGTGTTTTGAACATGTATTTTAGAAGGGACATGTTGAGACTTGGATTTTTGTGGATTTTTGGATTTATGCTTTTGTATTTTGGCATCCAATATGCTTCTATTAGCCATGGGATGGGAACAAGAGCATGGAGGAGATGGAGGGGATAAAGGATTCATATTAGGTATGTAAGGACCCAAAATGGATGGAAAGGGTGTGGGATTTAGATAAGGGATATATGGACCCAAAATGGAGGGTTAGAGATAAGGAGTAGGATGAGGGCCCAAAATAGATGCGGAATAAGATGGATGGGAACTTTGGGGTGGAGATGGAAGGACTTGGGACCATGAAGGAATAGCGGGGATACCAACATATAGAAATACATTTTCATTTCTTTTTTCAATATGATGTTCATTATTTGGAACACAAGATGTGAGTCCATTACTAGCTGAAGGAGTTGGAGCTTTGGATATGATAATTAGTTCTTTTTTGATGGATCTATCATCATGGATCATGGGAGATGTATGATCATGAAGCAGAGGAGATGGGAGGATAGGATCTTGAGTTGGGTGGGCTGAGGGAAAGGGATCTTGAGATGGAGTAAGTAAGATGGTAGGATTTAGATATGGAGGGGATGGTAAAAGTGGATCATGTAGGAGAATAAGTGGGATGGTAGGATCTACTATTTTTTCGGAGGATATTTGAACATGATTTTGGACAATATCTTGACAAGAATGGATGGGAGTGGATGCATGAGGTTCATTATATGGGATTTGGATAATGCTTGGAGGAGGAGATGTGGATGGGATTTGGAGCGATTCGATGGGTGGTGGATATTTGATGCTTGCAGGAAGTGGAAGGATTTTAAGCAACTTGATGGATGGTGTGGGGATGATAGCTATCGAAGATGGGGGTGATATTATAGATGGGGAAGCTTCATCACTGACTACTTCACATGGTTGGATTAGATGACATGGCTTATCGACTATTGGAGGTGGCTTTTCTTGTATTTCCTCTAAGAGATTCCTTGGAGACTCGTGTGTCGGAGGTGGAGGTGGATTGATAGGAATAGCTAGTGTGATGGGGGTGGAAGATTGGAAGCTTGGTTGATTGGGTGATGGAGGAAAAGCTGGGATATCAGATGGCATGACTAGATAGTTTGGAATAACTCTTGGATTTTGGGGGATGGTTGGTGGAATGTTTCTAAGGCTCTCAAGATACCCTTCATAGTCAACCAGATTTTCATCATCATTGGAATAGGAGGTGGTAGGAGCAAGGACAATATGACCAAACACATCATGATAAGATTGGTACTTCATAGTTTGACGATGAGTTTGATGGGGATGGGGTCTTGCATGTGGATGAACATGGAAGCTCATGGTCAGATTTGGATTAAGCTCAGATTTTGGATTGGTTGATGAAAGATTTCCTAGGGAGAGTCAAAGCTGTATGACGGACCTAAGGAGGATTGGCTGGAGATTTTTGGCTTTCCTGTGGATGGAAGACTTCAAGGGCATGCTGTCAAAAAGTGAGAGTTTTTCTTTCCTATGCATTGGATTGGTGGAGATTGTGTCAACTTAAGGATAGACTAATGATCCTATGGGCATGACACAAGATTGACCACATGTGGATCCCAACCTTTAGCTCAAGGTGATGAGGGATAACAAGTGACAAAGCTAGATTACCCTAGACAAAGCTCTGTCAAAGGGATAACCTTGGTGAGGCTGGTGGATTGGTCAGATTGATTGGATAGCAAATTCTAGCAGAATGACAACAACTCTCTAAAGGCTTGGGTGTGATTTTGGATTGGGTTGCTAGCTAGTTGTGGGGGAATGATTTGGAGAGACTTTGGATTTAGGATTGTTCTAAAGCAAGGAACTAGATAGATTTGATTGCAGTGAGGGAGCTTGGATGATTTTATGATGAGGCAGTGACTATGCTAAGTATGCCTTGAGCTGGGAGATTTCTAATTTTTTGGGATTTTGACCAAAGTTGGCAAACATTCATTCAAAAGCTATGAACAAACAAGTAGACAAAATTTTGGAGCAAGCACGTCAAACACACCAACATCCTAGGAATCTTTCTACAAGGATGAAATTTTTTATAGCTAGGGAGTCCTCGATATACACAAGGTATGTGAGGCCCAAATCCATAGATGAAAGCAAAAAGATGTCACACAGCTGAGAGGAGCGGTAACCCACTTCTCCTCTTTCACTTCTCAAGGGTATAAAGTTCCTTGAGGCTTAGCCTGAGTGACAAAATCTTGATTCCAAGAGAGGTGTCTTTGGATTCACCCCCTAATTTTTATACTCCGTCAAAACGCTGGAGTTGAGGTCATCCCAAGGGGTGATGAAATCTCCAAGCAGGCCTCCTAAAAAGTGTAAAACAAGACCACATACATGATCTTGGGCTTTAACAGACACACGTTTATTCCAATTGATGATTTAGATTTTGTAAGCTATGATTGAAGACACTTGTGATTATGGCATACAATATTCATTCCAATTTGACAGCATCGTCAGCATAATGAAAGTCGAGAGATCGTCAATATAAGAAATGCGAGCATCATGGAAAATGCGTCCAAACCATGCAATGTTCATTAATTGTTAGGCATTCAAGATTGAGTGTGAGTTTTTTTTAAGCCCAAAACAAAGATGTGTGAAACTCGATTGCCAAGCGCGTGCCCGGAGGCCCTGCACATCAAGAGTTGTTCAATTTTTTTGCCCAAATGAAGTGTTAGTGAGACTAATGCACATTCAAGGAATTTTCTAACTTAGAAAAACCACTAAAAACCCAAGTGAGTGGAGTTTGATTTGCTTGGAGCACTTAACACCCTCTTAGGTGGACCCATCCCCATAGATGGCACTGAGATTGCAACCAATGGTTAAATTGATGGGTGATTAAAGAGGGTGAGTCCAACTACAAACTTACTCAAACCGTCTTTATTAGTTTTTATAACTCAGAAGATTTCAAAAATGTGGATTTTTTTTATGCCCCAAAAGATGATTATTTGATCTATGGCATTCAAGATTGGATTTTGTTGTTTTAATTATGCATTCATAAAAAAAACAAACTTGATTTTAATCCATGGCACTCAAGAGTGATTTTAGCAACATGCATTCAAAGACAAGTGATTAAACATTAAAGTTTTTTCCTTTGAGCATTCAAGATTGAGATTTTGTGTGTTGTTTTAAGAACTTTGAAGTGCTTTGTTTTAACCTTAAATCATTCAAGATTGTTTTGGACTCAAAAGTGAAAATGACTCTTTGGACTTTGGTTTTCATTCAAGATTTTGTGTTCTAGTTTGCATATTTTATGCCCAAAAATGATATTCCTAGATTGTTTTGATGCATGAAAAACCTAAGAAATATTCAAGATTTTGCAACAAGACATTTGTTTGGAACAAATAACAAAGCTTTTAGGACAATTTTTGGCAACCATTTAGGACTCTTAGTTTTCATGAGATTTTTAAAAAAACTTTAAAATATTTGCAAATGAGGTTCATTTTATCCTTGATTGATGCTTTGAGTTTGATTTAGCTTTTAGTGTGCACTTAGTGTTGATTTTGAACCTTTTGAAATGGAAACTTGAAGTTCTTTTTAAATTTCCAAAAATGAAGTGTTCCTAACTTTGCACGAATGCATCTAAAACCTTGATGTTGCAAGGATGCAAATGATTGGATTGGTTTAGTTTCACTTGTTAAAAGATTTTTTCTTTTTTGCAAATTTTTAATTTTTTAATGGATTTAAGTATGATTTGGGGGTTCATTTTAAGCACTAAAAAGAAGCGTGTATGATTTTTCTTACTTAAAAAAAAATGGCCAAGATCTCCCACAAGAAGAAGAAGAAGAAGTAGATGGAATAAGAAGAATATAGACAAGAAGAGGAAGAAGAATTCCAAGTGCTTTGTCCACCTATAAGCTTGAAAAATCTGCAAATACTATGAGATAGACTATGAGTTCCTTTGTCTTCTTCATGCTCATGTGGACCTACAAAACCAATTTATACAATCTTACCAATCACAAAAACAAGAAAAATTAGCCAAAATTAGCAAATGACATACAAAACTTGACTAAAAAAGCTAATGAAGATGACCCATGCGGGGTCCCACCAGGCGCGCCAAAATGTATATGAGCAATGTTAGTATGCTAATAGAAACCAAATTTAAATAAAGCTTCTACAAACTAAACAAAATTCATAAACTTCAAGATAGACTAAGATGAGCTCTCAATTGAGAATATGAGCCATTAATGGGCTCTCTCAATGAGAAGCTCTCTTGTTGAGTAGCTTTGTCTAAATAGATAGGATGTATGCTCAAGCTTTATGCTTCAAAAAGGGCTTCAAATGGAATTGGAATTTGGGTGCGAGTGTATGATTTTGATGTAAAATGGCTTCTCAAAATGGCATTATGACTTTACTTCATGGATTGTGTTATTTTGCAAAGGGGAAGGATCCAATTTATAGGCAAGAGGCTTGAGGGATTGAGGGCTAAGATGCAAGGATGGGGAAAAGCTCATGGAGGGCTCAGATTGCATGAGAGGAGAGCATATGGATTGTGCTTCCTTACAGACAATCAGGGAGTGACACATGTCACAGGGTGAGAGGATGGAGGAAAGGGGAAGGATGAGTTAACAAAGGAGGCTCAAGGGATAAAATCTTCATATAGACCCTCATAATGGCTTTTAAGAGCAATAAAAGAGCTTGGAAGAGTCATTTATGGCCTAGTGGGCATCATAAAGTTTTATGGTTGAGATATTTTGAGGGAGATGAGAGTAATTTCAAGTTGAGCTTGATTAGGAGGGTTTTAAGCTTGCTTAGGCTTGTGCAAATGATTAGAGGATGGATTAGGATGGTTTAGGATTAGCTTAGGGATAGGCAAGTGGATGGTATTTAATGAGGGTGGGTGAAGGAGGAGATATTTGTTAACTTTGGCTTGGGTTAGTAAGTTTTAACCCATGTTTAGGGAATGTGACAAGGTTAGGAGGGGATTAGGATTAGGTTTAAAGAAATCTTCTAGAAGAGTCTAGACTTTGGATGAGGATAAAGACTTTCTAGAATAGTCTAGAATTTCCTAGGATGAGGATGAAGACTTTCTAGAAGAGTCTAGAACTTCTTAGGATGAGGATAAATTAGATTTTTAGGAAATAAATAAAGTTTTATTTATTTCAAGGGTTTGGGTTGAGGAGATATTTATTAAAACTTTTTTAATAAACATGAGGATTAATATTTAATCTTAATTAAATTATTTTGAGTTGGGATTAGGGGTAGGAAATGATGGGATTAGCCTTTAATCAGAATTAAAGAAGGATTAGAAGATTTTGGAAGAGGTTAGTGGCCTTAAGGAAATTGGCCAAGTTTTGGGCAAAAAATAAATTTTTTATTTATTTTGGGTTTTTTGGTCAATTTATTAATTAAATAATTAATAAATAAGGAAATAATGTTTAAATAAGATTTAAACATTTTTGGGAGGGATTCCTTAATTAAATATTTTTAATTAAGATAAAGGGATTTAATGGCATAAAAATAAATAAATTAATTAATTAATTAATTAATTAATGATGATGTCATCAGGAATTTTTTAGAAAATAAAAATACTTTATTTTCTAAAAGTTTTTTAGGTGTCTACATTTCCCATCTCTAAAAATCTTCATACATCATCATACTCACCCAAAAATGTTGAGCTAGAATTCAAAATTCCTATTCAATCTATGGATAAGAAAGGAAATATATTAATGAGCCAAATTTAGGCTTAATGTACACTCCACAATTGACAAGTATTATCCAAAGGTAACACTTATAGCAAGCTTGAAAACTAACCTACTCTACCCTAACTAGTAATAAGAAAAAGGCTAAATAAATTCATTCACTGGTTGGCTAAAATAGTTGACTTTAATCTTAAAAGTTCCATGATTAACATCCTTAAAGGAAAATACCAAAATATGGATAAATGAACAATATTGAATCGTTTGATGCAACATCTACTGAGGAATGAAAATGGTGTGACTCAATTCACATTGTTGATTGAAAGTATCAACATTTGGGATTGAATCAACATGTTGTATTTGATCCTCTCCATAATCATCTTCATTTTCAAGTGCTAGCTTGAATAGTGACTCCTTCCTTGACTTGAGCTAGGAAAAATACCCGATTGCATAGCCTCTTGAAAGCACAAACTTTAATCTTGATTTGTTGGACTCTACTATTCTTTTATTCATGTTTAGTCTAGAAGACCAACCAAAGCTAAAGAAGAGTTCAACTTCTCCCTTGTTACTAGCTTTGGCAATATTTCTATTAGATTGGCATTTGTATGTATCTTCTCTAGCTTTAACTGTCCATCCTCCAAAATTGTCCAAATGAAATGGTACTACAACTGTATGTGTTTGGTCTTTGAATGCAAAGCTGAATTCTTCACAAGATGAATGACACTCTGACTATCTATGAACAAATAATTATCTTTCTAAGGATGCCCCAATTCTTCCAAGAAGAACTAAAGCCATACCATCTCCTTGGTTGCCTCTGTAGTAGCTACATTCTCTACCTTTGCAGTGGATAAAGCATTAACCTTTTGTAACCTAGAAACCCAGCTCATGGCTGCCCCACCAATAGTAAAGATGTAACCTAGACTACTCCCCCTAGTATCAATATCCCTTGCCAAATCTGAGTCAACATAGCCCTGTAAATCAGTAGTAGATCCCCCAAAATGTAAACACTTATTAGATGTTCCTCTCAAATATCTAAGATTCTATTTTACTGCATTCCAATGCTCAATTCCTAGATGACTCATATACTTGCTAACAACTCTCACTACATGTGCAATATCTGGCCTAGTACATACCATAGCATACATCAAGCTTCCTACAGCTAAAGCATAGGGTACCTTAGAAATCTTATCCCCCTCTTTTTGTGTCTTGGGACACATCTCCTTAGTCAATTTCAAATGACTAGGTAAAGGTGTGCTGATAGCTTTAGCATTCTCCATAGAGAAACGTTGCAACACCTTCTCAACATAATCAGCCTAAGATAGCATCAATGTTCTATTTTTCCTATCTCTACAAATCTTCATACCAAGGATTTTTTTTTCTGCCCCCAAATCCTTCATAGAAAATGCACATGCTAATTGACTTTTTAGCCCCTTAATGTGATCCATGTTAGACCCAACTACAAACATATCATCAACATATAAACATAAAATAATGTAGCTACCATAAACCAACCTCTTAAAGTAGACACAATGATCTGAATGACACCTACTATAACTATGCTAACGCATAAAATTGTCAAATTTTAGATACCATTTCTAAGGTGCTTTCTTCAAGCCATATAAACTTTTCTTCAATTTGCACACTAAGTTCTCCTTACCTTTGACCTCAAAACCTTGTGGCTAAGCCATATAAATTTCTTCAATCAAATCACCATGAAAGAAGGCTATTTTAACATCTAGCTACTCTAAATGCAAGTCTTCAGTAGCCACAAGACTTATAACAATATGAATAGAAATCATCTTAACAACAGGAGAAAATATCTCATCAAAATCAATTCCCTTTTTTTGAGAAAATCCTTTTACAACTAACCTAGCTTTAAATCTTTTCTTACCTCCTTCCTCTTCTTTTAACCTGTAAACCCACTTATTCTATAAAGCCTTTTACTTGCAGGCAAATTGCACAAATCCCATGTGTTATTCTTCAGTAAAGAGTCCATTTCATCTTTCATTGTAGACTCCCACTGAGTCTTAGTATCCTCCTGCATAGCTTCATCATAACTTTCAGGTTCACCAGCATCAGTAAGTAAAATAGAATACAAAGAGGGAAAACATATTTGTGGATGTCTAATTTTCTTTATTGACTGTCTAACATTCACTTTGCAGTTGTTGCACATCATGAGAAATGGTTGGAACATTAGCTTTTGGAGTATCATCCAACACTACATAATCATCTTCTTTGTTCTCATGTTGTTGCAATAAATCTTTGTACAACACTTTCTCATTGAATATGACATCCCAACTTCTTACAATTTTATGATTTTAAAAATCCTAAAGCCTATAACCAAACTCATTAATGCCATATCCAAAAAATACACATTTCTTTGACTTAGCTTCTAGCTTGGTTCTAATTTCAAAATCTATGTCAGCAAATGATTCACAACTGAAAGTTTTGAAAAAAGAATAACTCACCTTCTTACTAGTCCATGCCTCCTCTAGAATACCATAGCCCAAAGGAGTAGAGGGACCTTTATTAATCAAATATATAGGAGTATTGATAGCCTCTACCCACATGTGTAAGGGTAACTCAACATGCAACCTCATGCTCCTTGCACATTCCATTATAGTCCTATTCATGTGTTTAGCCACTCCATTTTTCTATGGAGTCCATGGAATAGATTTTTGTCTACAAATACCATTAGTGGAGCAATAATCTTCAAATATGACTACAATACTCACCACCATTATCAGATCTGAGACATTTTAATTTTTTACCAGTCTCATTTTCAACCAAGCATTTCCATTTCTTAAAAGTTTGAAATACATCAAATTTCTATCTAAGAAAATAAACCCATACTTTTATAGTTGTGTCATCAATAAATGTAACATAGTAATGAGAGACACAAAGGGAAGATACCTAAGATGGTCCCCATACATCAGTATGCACAAGCTCTAATTTCTCCCTTTTATTTTCCTTCCCAGTCTTTGCAAAACTCACTCTCTTTTGTTTTCCATACACAGAACTTTCATAAAAATCCATATTAACACATTTTAGACCTAGTAAATTTTTTTTTGAATGAAGTACTTTTATACCTTTCTCACTCATGTGGCCAATTCTATTGTGCCACAATGCTATATTAGAATCTACAAAATCTATTTTTTCTCCCTACTCAACTGTAGCAATTGTTCCTGAACATTCATTTTTCTCTGAAACAATTAAAGTAGAAGGAACAATATGACCTATACAAAGATATAAGGTGCCTACTTTCACACCTTTTTCTATTACAAGGGAACCTTTTGAAACCTTCCATTTTTTATCATTAAAAACTTCACAACCCTCATCACCGAGTTGCCTTACTAAAATTAAATTCCTACTTAGCCTTGGAACATGTCTTACCTCATGTAGTAGCTAATGATTCCCATTTTGCAACTTAATCTTAATTTTTCCCTTTTCAACAATCTGATAGGGTTCATTATCCTCCAAATAAACAAGCCTAAAATCCCCTTAGACATAATCAATGAAATACCCTCTATGAGGTGTAGCATGAAATGAAGCACTAGAATTTAAAACCCATGAATCATCAACACTTTCTAAAGACAGAAGCAAAGCATCCTCTTTGGATTTGTTACTTACCACAATTGCCTCCTTGTCTCAATCTAATTTATCTCCTTCATTTTTCTTTCAATTCTAGCAATCTTTCTTTTTGTGCCATGGTTTAGTACCAAAAATCATTCGGTCCACTTGATTGAGACCCCCTCCCCTTTGACTTTCCTCTTGATTTCTCGTTATTTCCAAAATTACTTCCTCTCTCAATCATTCTACCTCTACTTTTTGCATTCAAAGCACTTCCTAATGTAGATCCACCTGAGGTTCAGGTTTTCCTATGAGTTTCCTCACTCAAAATAACACCAATCACATCATTATATTTTTGGGTACTAGATTTAGGAACAAAATTACTCAGCCATTACCAAGCCATTCCAGCTTTTAGGCAAAGAACAAAAAATCAATAGAGCCCTAATTTCTTCTTCAAAATTGATACCCATAGAAGATAAATAACTAGTAATAGTATTAAACTTATTTAAGTGATCTATAATAGATCCACCTTCTACAATTTTCATATTAAATAAATGCTTCATGAGAAATACCTTGTTTGAAGCGAAGGGCTTTTCATACAGTGTCACTAGTGTTTTCATCAATTCTTCTATCGTCTTTGCTTTTCTAATATTAAATGCCATCGATGGTGCCAGGCATAATCAAATGCTTCCAAGTGCCTTTCTATCTAAAAGATCTCATTCATCATTTGACATAGATCCTTGATTCTTGGCTTTTCCTTCTAACAGCTTCCATAAGTCCTCCTGATAAAGATAGTCTTCCATTTGCATCTTCCATAACTAGAAGCTATGCCCATTAAACCTATTAGCCCTCAGCTTACCCTCATCTACCATTGCTCCCACTCAACTGTGAGACTCCCACTCAACCATGAAACTTTCCTGTAAACTTCTCCCTTCACTCCTTTCACATTACTTAGAAAGCTTAGGGTTTCTTCTCCTTACAAAGATCTTGGTGACTTAGGGTTAGGTATGAATCAATGGCTATGCTTCATCCATTTTTCCACTTATACCTTCCCTTTTTTTGATTGGATGCATGCAATTTATACTGATTCCAAATTAAGATTCATCCTTATCTTCAAAATATTGTAATTCAATCTGTAAGTCGACTCAAAAATACGTTACATAGTAGTTTGTACCATTACAAATAACTATGACAAAAATGTCTTGGCATTTGAAGTCTTTGATGCTTGGCATATACTAATCTCTATAATGTGACTTGGCATCTAAATAACTTGGCATCCATTATTTTCTCATCTCTTAAATCACTTGGTATACATTGTCTACTTGACACTTGAGTGACTTGACACATGAGTGGCTTGGCATTCACTATGGACTTGGCATGGTCTATCTTATACATGTTGTACTTAGCATGTACTACTTGTTCAACATGAACTAAGTATATGACTTAAGTATGTAGAAACTCACTTGTCAAAACCAATCTGAGATCAAAATCTTCCCCTTTGACATGAGTGTCAAAAACACTTGGTCATGTATTAATATCCTTATTATTATGACAATAACATATCTCTTATGCAACTTATGTAAAAAATTTCAAAATATCAAAATTTTGCAACAATTTTATACCTGAACATTTGATAACTCCGTAACTCCTTGATTTAATAAGTTTGGTTCTATACTAAAAAAATGGTTCTCCTGCTAAGTAGATATGCCTATACTATTCTTTGCTTTCTCCCCCATTCTTTCTACTCTATTTTAGGTTAACTCTCTTTTTTTTTACTTTCTCCCCCTTTTCTTATGCTCACTTTTCTCCCTTTTATTTGATTATTCTCCCCCTTTCTCTTTTCTCCCCCTTTTTGACATTGATGTCAATGGACTATACATTGATAATGTGTTTGTTCAAGAAAGATTTATGGACCTCTAGTATAATCTTAAGAGCTACATCTCAATTTTCACATGCTACATCCAAATATTTAATTTAGATTGCTAGCTTGACAACAAGATGAACTAGGCCATCTAATGTAGAAAGATTAGGGTCTTTCCTCATGAGAGTTTCTTCATAGCCTAATTCCTTCTGAAAAATCTTCATGTAAGGAGTCATTGTGGTTTGGATGCTCATAACTTTGGCCCTAATGTTGGCCTCTTCTGTAGATAATGTTGATAACTAACTCTGGGCTTGCAATAAAGTTCTAAAATGCTTTTCACTTTGAGCTAGAGTCATAGGCAATTTAGCTTTTGATGACTGTATGTTGCTCTCCAAGCTTGGGATGTGATTCCTTGCTTCTTGTGTGATGAATGTAGGGTTGCACAGTTTGGTGTATAGTAAGAAAATGTTCTTAAGTACCTTGTAGACACCTAAAAACCTTTAGAAAATAAAGTATTTTTATTTTCTGAAAAAGTCCTGATGACATCATCATTTATTAATTAATTAATTAATTTTTATGCCATTAAATCCCTTTATCTTAATTAAAAATATTTAATTAAGGAATCCCTCCCAAAAATGTTTAAATCTTATTTAAACATTATTTCCTTATTTATTAATTATTTAATTAATAAATTGACCAAAAATCCTAAAATAAATAAAAAATTTATTTTTTTCCCAAAAGTTGGCCAATTTCCTTATGACCAATAACCTCTTCCAAAATCTTCTAATCCTTCTTTAATTTTGATTAAAGGCTAATCCCATCATTTCCTACCCCTAACCCCAACTCAAAATATTTAATTAAAGTTAAATATTAATCCTCATGTTTATTAAAAAAGTTTTAATAAATATCTCCTCAACCCAAACCCTTGAAATAAATAAAACTTTATTTATTTCCTAAAAATCTAATTTATCCTCATCTTAAGAAGTTCTAGACTCTTCTAGAAAGTCTTCATCCTCATCCTAGGAAATTCTAGACTATTCTAGAAAGTCTTTATCCTCATCCAAAATCTAGACTCTTCTAGAAGATGTCTTTAAACCTAATCCTAATCCCCTCCTAACCTTGTCACATTCCCTAAACATGGGTTAAGACTTACTAACCCAAGCCAAAGTTAACAAATATCTCCTCTTTCACCCACCCTCATTAAATGCCATCCACTTGCCTATCCCTAAGCTAATCCTAAACCATCCTAATCCATCCTCTAATCATTTGCACAAGCCTAAACAAGCTTAAAACCTTCCTAATCAAGTCCAAGTCAAAATTTCTCTCATCACCCTCAAAATATCTCAACCATAAAACTTTATGAAGTCCACTAGGTCATAAATGACTCTTACAAGCCCTTTTATTGCTCTTACAAGTCATTATGAGGGTCTTTATGAAGATTTTATCCCTTGAGCCTCCTTGGTTGACTCATCCTTCCCCTTTCCTCCATCCTCTCACCATGTGACATGTGTCATTCCTTGATTGGTTTTAAGGAAGCACAATCCATGTGCTCTCCTCTCATGCAATCTAAGCCCTCCATGAGCTTTTTCCCATCCTTGCATCTTAGCCCTCAATCCCTCAAGCCTCTTGCCTATAAATTGGATCTTTCCCCTTTGCAAAATAACACAATCCATGAAGTAAAGTTATAATGCTATTTTGAGATCCAAATCCATGCTAAAGCTATCTATCCACACCAAAAATCCACAATCATCCATTGAAGCCTTTGGAAGCATATTCAGCATACATCCTATCCATTTAGATAAAGCTACTCAAAAAGAGAGCTTCTTATTGAGAGAGTCCATTAATGGCTCATATTCTCAATTGAGAGCTCATCTTAGTCTATCTTGAATTTTATGAATTTTGTTTAGTTTGTAGAAGCTTTATTTAAATTTGGTTTCTATTAGCATACTAACATTGCTCATATACATTTTGGCACGCACGGTGGGACCCCGCATGGGTCATCTTCATTAGCTTTTTTAGTCAAGTTTTGTATGTCATTTGCTGATTTTGGCTAATTTTTCTTGTTTTTGTGATTGGTAGGATTGTATAAATTGGTTTTGTAGGTCCACATGAGCATGAAGAAGACAAAGGAACTCATAATCTATCTCATAGTGTTTGCAAATTTTTCAAGCTTATAGGTGGACAAAGAACTTGAAATTCTTCTTCCTCTTCTTGTCTATATTCTTCTTATTCCATCTACTTCTTCTTCTTCTTCTTGTGGGAGATCTTGGCCATTTTTTTTAAGGAAGCAAAACTATACACACTTATTTTTAGTGCTTAAAATGAACCCCCAAATCATACTTAAATCCATTAAAAAATTAAAAATTTGCAAAAAAGAAAAAATATTTTAACAAGTGAAACTAAACCAATCTAATCATTTGCATCCTTGCAAAATCAAGGTTTTAGATGCATTCATGCAAAATTAGGAACACTTCATTTTTGGGAATTTAAAAAGAACTTCAAGTTTCCATTTCAAAAGGTTCAAAATTAACACTAAGTGCACACTAAAGTTCTTTTAAAAAATCTCATGAAAACTAAGAGTCCTAAATGGTTGCCAAAAAATTGTCCTAAAATCTTTGTTATTTGTTCCAAACAAATGTCTTGTTGCAAAATCTTGAATGTTTCTTAGGTTTTTCATGCATCAAAACAATCTAGGAATATCATTTTTGGGCTTAAAATATGCAAACTAGAACACAAAATCTTGAATGAAAACCAAAGTCCAAAGAGTAATTTTCACTTTTGAGTCCAAAAAAATCTTGAATGATCTAAGGTTAAAACAAAGCACTTCAAAGTTCTTAAAACAACACACAAAATCTCAATCTTGAATGCTCAAAGGAAAAAACTTGAATGTTTAATCACTTGTCTTTGAATGCATGTTGCTAAAATCACTCTTGAGTGCCATGGATTAAAATCAAGTTTTTTTTTTTTTATGAATGCATGATTAAAACAACAAATCCAATCTTGAATGCCAAGGATCAATTAACCATTTCAATATCAAACACTTCAAGTTTGGGCACTAAAATTGAACAACTATTGATGTGGAGGGCCTCCGGGCACGCGCTTGAAATCGAATCTCACACACCTTTGTTTTGGGCTTAAAAAAAACTCACACTCAATCTTGAATGCCTAACAATCAATGAACATTGCATGGTTTGGATGCATTTTCAATGGCGCTCGCATTTCTTATGTTGACGATCTCTCAACTTTCATTATGCTGACGATGCTGTCAAATTGGAATGAACATTGTATGCCATAATCACAAGTGTCTTCAATCATAGCTTACAAAATTTAAATCATCAATTGGAATGAATGCGTGTCTTTTAAAGCCCAAGATCATGTATGTGGTCTTGTTTTACACTTTTTAGGAGGCCTACTTGGAGATTTCATCACCCCTTGGGACGACCTCAACTCCAGCATTCTGGCGGAGTATAAAGATTGGAAGGTGAATCCAAAGACACCTCTCTTGGGATCAAAATTTTGTCACTCGGGCTAAGCCTCAAGGAACTTTATACCCTTGAGAAGTGAAAGAGGAGAAGTGGGTTACCGCTCCTCTCGGCTATGTGACATCTTTTTGGTTTCATCTACGGATTTGGGCCTCACGTACCTTGCGTATATCGAGGACTCCCTAGCTATAACAAACTTTCATCCTTGTAGAAAGCTTCCTAGGATGTTGGTGTGTTTGACGTGCTTGCTCAAAACTTTTGTCTGCTTGTTTGTTCATAGCTTTTGAATGAATGTTTGCCAATTTTGGTCGAAATCCCAGAAAAGCAAAAATCTCCCAACTCAAGGCATACTTAGCATAGTCAGTTCCTTATCAGAAAATCATCCAAGCTCCCTCGATGCAACCGAATCTATCTAGTCCTTTGCCTTAGAACAATCCCAAATCCAAATTCCATCCAAATCATCCCCCCAGCCAGCTAGCAACCCAATCCAAAATCACCCAAGCCTTTAAAGAGTTGTTGTCACTTTGCTAGATTTTTCTATCCAATCAATTCTACCAATCAACCAATCTCACCAAGGTTATCCCTTTGACAGAGCATTGTCTAGAGTAATCCAGCTTTGTCACTTGTATCCCTCATCACCTTGAGCTAAAGGTTGGGATCCACAAGTGGTCAATCTCGTGTCATGCCCATAGGATCATTAGTCTATCCTTAAGTTGACACAATCTTCACCAATCCAGTGCATAGGAAAGCAAAACTCTCACTTTTTGATAGCATGCCCTTGAAGTCTTCCATCCACAGGAAAGCCAAAAATCTCCATCCAATCCTCCTTAGGTCTGTCATATAGCTTTGACTCTCCCTAGGAAATCTTTCATCAGCCAATCCAAAATTTGTACTTAACCCAAATCCAACCATGAGCTTCCGTGTTCATCCATATGCAAGACCCCATCCCCATCAAACTCATCATCAAAGCATGAAGTACCAATCCTATCATGATGTGTTTGGTCGCATTGTCCTTGCTCCCGCCACCTCCTATTCCAATGATGATGAAAATCTTGTTGACTATGATGGGTATATTGAAAGCCTTAGAAATATTCCCCCAAGCATCCCCCAAAATCCAAGAGTTATTCCAAACTATCTAGTCATGCCATCTGATATTCCAGCTTCCCCTCCATCACCCCATCAACCAAGCTTCCAATCTTCCACCCCCATCACACTAGCTATTCCTATCAATCCACCTCCACCTTCGACACACGAGTCTCCAAGGAATCTCCTAGAGGAAATACAAGAAAATTTGCCTCCAACAGTCGATAAGCCATGTCATCTAATCCAACCATTTGAAGTAGTCAGTGATGAAGCTTCCCCATCTATAATATCACCTCCATCTCCCATAGCTATCATCCCCATACCATCCATCAAATTGCTTAAAATCCTTCCACTTCCCGCAAGCATCAAAATCCCACCACCTATCAAATCCCTCCAAATCCTATCCACATCGCCTCCAAGAATTTCCCAAATCTCTCGTAATGACCCTTATGCATCCATCTTCTACTCACCCATCTCCACTACTGAATCTCCCATCTATCCATCCGCTGCCTTTGAAGAATCCATCCCTTCACCTCCTATCGCACCATCCACTCCAAACCAATCCTATCAAGATCCTACCCAAAGGCATGTTGACATCCCCCAAAGCATAAATGAAGATATCATCGTACCATGTCTTCCATCCATAGTGCAGTCACCATCTCCAATACCTCAAGCCATATCTCCTCCACTACAAGATATCTTGTCATCCCACCAGCTACATCAAGATCCTATCCTTCCATCTCCCCCGCTCCATGCTTCCATCTTACCACCTATCCAAGCTATTCCACCATCTATAATCTACCCTCTTGGTTTGCTTACATTCATCCACGGTGGCCCTCTCTCAGCAGAAGAATTAAGAACAGTATCTCCCCATTGCAATACACCTAATAAATCACTTCTACCATTTTCTGCAAGCAAAAAGTTTCCTCAGCTTGTTCAAATGCTCAATCGATGGCATTATCAAGGTCAAGGTTTAGGACCACAAGAGCAAGGAATCAAAGAGCCTATTATTGCACAAAAAAATCTAGGATTTCATGGTCTTGGATATGTATCCAAAGGCTCACCATCTAAAGGTGTTGGTACACCACACCTCCAAACCAAGCCTATCTCCAAGCCCACCATGCCAGCCTCCCATCACTCCTTCAAGAAATCTTATGTCATCCCCCCTCCACCATCTTTGCAACCCAAAACAACCTACCATATCCCCCCTTCATCCGCTAAATCCATTTTGGGTCCCTATGTCCCAAAATCTACCATCCTCCATTGTCCTATCAACCATCATAAAAATCCTATTCCATCCATTTTTATGCAAGATCAACAAAGGCGCATATCAGGGCACATCATCCATCATCATCCCCCTACATGCTCTTTCATATCCTCTCCATCTCAGAAAGCTTCTCCTAACCATCTTCCCAAAGCTTACCACAACAATGTAAATGCCAACTTCAAAATGCATAAAGCTAAAAATCCACATCCTAGGCAATCATATGTCTATTCTAAAAGACATACTCCAAAAAGAAAAAATCCAATCAAAGAATGCAAAACAATGCAAAAGCCTATGAAAAGAAAATCCAAAACCATGTGGATCCCCAAGAAAAAAGTTGAAACCCAATGCATAATGGCATCCACCATTGCTAATCCCCCATCTAGTGACTCATGTCCCCCATCTCCTAACTCCATCTTGGTTGCCTATATCCCCAAGCACGCTTCCACAAATCCTCCATCACGCCCGCATCTACCATCTATCCCCCATATGCTCTTTTCACACCCATTCCAACATGTGCCAATGTTGCTCTTGCAAGCATCCCCATCTCATGCTCCTTTCTAGCATTTTCATCCCTCCATCTCCTACCATCAATCCCATCTAATCCGATCTATTGCATAAATCACACATCCGGTGTACCAACAGCTAGCAAAAAAATTGAACATTCCAACAAAAATCCCAAAAAAGCCAAAATAGTTGAAGAAAGCCAAAATCATTCCAGCTAAGTCCAAAGTCAAAAAGTCAAAAAAGAAAACAAAAATAAAGCGTCCACTGGTGAAAACTTGGCAATTCAAGCACCTTGGACAAGTACCATGATGAAAACTTGGCAAACAAGCATCATGCGTAATCTTGCCATCCCCAGCTTAGCCTATCACCCTCATGCTTTTGGTCATCTCTTGACATCCAACTCCATCTTCCAATCTATCCACCTATCCTCCATCCTCCAGCTTCCATCTCACACCATCCACTAATCTTATGCAGCTTCAGCCAATCATCTCAACTATCATCCATCTCCCTAGCCCCTTCAGCTTTTTCCATCCTAGCTTCAATCCTATCACATCCATCATAAGACCTCCTTCCGCATGTTATCTTCTGATTGGGGGCACTATATTCCTTGGAGATCTTGTCTTGTCCATCCTCCCTTGTCATTGGTATCTAGCTCTAGGCTATCCTCATGCAAACCCAATGTCATCTCTTTATATCCATCATAATCCTAGCTATCTACCATCATATCCAACCATCTCATCCTGCTCCTCTAGCTATCCTTGGTCACAAAATCTCTCATCATCATTGGATGCATCCTGCCAAATCCATATCTTTCGCTATCACCCCACCCTTAGCTTTCGCATCTTGCACAAAATTGAGCTATCTCGCTATCCTCTCATCCTGAGCTTTTTATCCATCTATATCATACCTATCATTGGTCTATTAGCTTGTACCATATCTTGATTAGCCCGCTTGTAAATATCTTGGTCTGTCAGCTTGTACATCCTCTTTAGCTTACTACCATTGTATCTATCCAGCTTTCATGTTCGTTCCTCCTTGATTAGCATCTTGCACACATCACACATCTTGGTTAGCTATTCCAATGCATCCTTTAGCTAGATCTCCTATCACCAAAGTGTTATCCTTCTTAGTTCAGCTTGCCAGATGCATCACCCATCTAGATCCATCAGCTTAGGTGCTCTCCGATAGATCCTTATAGGATATAGCTTTCCTCATGTCTGATCTTGGTCCGTTAGTACCTCGTCCTACCCATCTCGTTGGCAAACGGTTCTCTTTTGGATTTTCGCTTTCTTTTGATTTGGAATCTTCCCTTTTGGGTCTTGAAATATCTTTTTCAAGCAATCTTTTTGTTTCCTCCTCAAGGTTGCCACGATCTTCCATATCATGGTATACTATGAATGGGGCAATCAGAGCGTAAGGTCTTGATCATGTCTTTTGCTTGTTTTCTTTTTTGCTTGTGGGTTACCCAGTGTCGTTTCCACACTGCTTCCTCTGGGATTCATGTGTGATACTGGGGCAATCCTTGCGTGTTTGTTTTGAGTCAGTTTGTCAGTCCTCTGGATAGTTGGTGAAAAGGCCTTAATGTTCTTGGTAACCTTGGCAATTAACCAATAGTCCTATAGCAAATCTAGTGCTCAACTACCTGGTGGTACTTCTCTTTGAAGTATCCCCCCGCTCAAAAAGCTTCAATGGTTTTCCTTCATCTCCATTATCCCCCATCCATATCCAGCATCCGTCTCTCCTACCCCAGCTTATGCATCAGTATCTCTTTGAATCATTCCTCACCTTTAGCTTTAGGGATCCACAATCCTAGTCTTAGGGATCCACCAATCCAAATCAATCCACCAAGCCTCATCTTTCGAGATCCACAATCCTAGTCCTAGGGATCTCCGAAACCCATCTTCTGCCAATCTGACTCTTTGAAATCATGTTGCATCAGCTTTATAATCCCCTCATCCATCTCCCTATCCTGGATTCCTTTTTATAGCGCTCTGCTCCTTCATCCTCCACCTTCCCTAAAGTCTTAAGCTTGCTTCCTCTTCTGCATCTGATTCTCCTTTATCATTCTCCCATAGTGAGAGTTTGAGCTAATTCAGCCCCTTCTCTTTGCCAATCTGAGTCTCCTTGCTCATCTCGGATTCTTGTACTTTTCAAGAAGCCATCGATCCTCGCTTTCTCTCCTCGCTACCTTCTTGAGGGGGCATCTCACAGTCCATTCTCTCCTCTTCTGCTCTAGCCTTGGGCGTCTTATTTTCTTATCTTTGATGCCATGCCACTTGTGGCATCACATCAAAGAGGGGCAAAATGTAGACACCTAAAAACCTTTAGAAAATAAAGTATTTTTATTTTCTGAAAAAGTCCTGATGACATCATCATTTATTAATTAATTAATTAATTAATTAATTAATTAATTTTTATGCCATTAAATCCCTTTATCTTAATTAAAAATATTTAATTAAGGAATCCCTCCCAAAAATGTTTAAATCTTATTTAAACATTATTTCCTTATTTATTAATTATTTAATTAATAAATTGACCAAAAATCCTAAAATAAATAAATAAATTATTTTTTTCCCAAAAGTTGGCCAATTTCCTTATGACCAATAACCTCTTCCAAAATCTTCTAATCCTTCTTTAATTTTGATTAAAGGCTAATCCCATCATTTCCTACCCCTAACCCCAACTCAAAATATTTAATTAAAGTTAAATATTAATCCTCATGTTTATTAAAAAAGTTTTAATAAATATCTCCTCAACCCAAACCCTTGAAATAAATAAAACTTTATTTATTTCCTAAAAATCTAATTTATCCTCATCCTAAGAAGTTCTAGACTCTTCTAGAAAGTCTTCATCCTCATCCTAGGAAATTCTAGACTATTCTAGAAAGTCTTTATCCTCATCCAAAATCTAGACTCTTCTAGAAGATGTCTTTAAACCTAATCCTAATCCCCTCCTAACCTTGTCACATTCCCTAAACATGGGTTAAGAATTACTAACCCAAGCCAAAGTTAACAAATATCTCCTCTATCACCCACCCTCATTAAATGCCATCCACTTGCCTATCCCTAAGCTAATCCTAAACCATCCTAATCCATCCTCTAATCATTTGCACAAGCCTAAACAAGCTTAAAACCTTCCTAATCAAGTCCAAGTCGAAATTTCTCTCATCACCCTCAAAATATCTCAACCATAAAACTTTATGAAGTCCACTAGGTCATAAATGACTCTTACAAGCCCTTTTATTGCTCTTACAAGTCATTATGAGGGTCTTTATGAAGATTTTATCCCTTGAGCCTCCTTGGTTGACTCATCCTTCCCCTTTCCTCCATCCTCTCACCATGTGACATGTGTCATTCCTTGATTGATTGTAAGGAAGCACAATCCATGTGCTCTCCTCTCATGCAATCTAAGCCCTCCATGAGCTTTTTCCCATCCTTGCATCTTAGCCCTAAATCCCTCAAGCCTCTTGCCTATAAATTGGATCCTTCCCCTTTGCAAAATAACACAATCCATGAAGTAAAGTTATAATGCTATTTTGAGAGCCAAATCCATACTAAAGCCATCTATCCACACCAAAAATCCACAATCATCCATTGAAGCCTTTGGAAGCATATTGAGCATACATCCTATCCATTTAGATAAAGCTACTCAACAAGAGAGCTTCTTATTGAGAGAGTCCATTAATGGCTCATATTCTCAATTGAGAGCTCATCTTAGTCTATCTTGAAGTTTATGAATTTTGTTTAGTTTGTAGAAGCTTTATTTTAAATTTGGTTTCTATTAGCATACTAACATTGCTCATATACAGTTCACACTTTTGACCTTAGTTGCCAATGCAATTTGTGTAAGTGCTATATCACCTAATATTGTCTCATTCACTTTCCTTTGAAATTTCTCTTCAGACCATTCTAACAATTTTGCATTAGTGTCAAGGTTTGCATCACTTACCTTTTCCACTATATCTATCAATAGTTAAATGAGTGGATTTGTTTCTTCTAGAGTGAGCATATTAAATGCATCTAGGAAGATGTCTTTAATGTCATGCAAAAATTTCTTCTACCTATGATCCCTTCTAAGCAATTCTTGATGCTTCTTTCTAGCTAGGGCTTCTTGTAGTATGCCCATCTACTCTATTGTCATTATGTCATAATCATATTTTGGCAACACAATTTATTCATCTAGGCTTACATCTCCATATTATATTACCTCTTCTACCTTTGATGAACTTGGAATTGGAGATTTGCAAAGTTGTTGCATCTATACTTGGCTTTTGAAGAGTGTGAATAGAAGGAGTGTCAGATTCTACTAAAGTTACAAGGGCTTAAATTGTTTCTTGCTCCTTCATCTTGGGTGTCAATTCCATTTCTTTAGTATTGTCCTTATCTACCAAAATGATTTGAATTGCACCTTAAACTCATGCTAGAGGTGTAGATAAATCTATTTGACCTATATGACTTTGTGTATCAGTAGTGAACTTGAGTTTCCACTTTATCTCCTTCAACTGTATCAACCTTTGTTGGTAAAGTTTCTGGTATTTTGCTAAAGGTTGTACATTAGTGACTTGAGGAGTGATGGTAGGTGGTTCTTGTGTTTTCACCTCTTCCCTTATAGTGTTAGTCACTAATTTCTAAATTTCATCTACACTCACTAATACAGGATTATCACAAAATTTTCCTGTAGTGTAGATAGATCAAGTATCTTTTTGAGATCTTCCTCTATTAAGCGGTTGATGTTTTGAGTAGCGAGATTAAAAACATCCTTTACTATTACTATTTTAGTGTTTACACTTGTTATTTATTGAGGGCTTACATTTGGCAATTGTGTATCTTGTACACTCTGTTCTTGTTGCTACTTTACTTCAATTGTTACCTGGTCACCTATATGCATTTTAGTTCCTCCCTCAATTGTGTCTTCATTGTTGTCATCTTCTTCCTCATCTTTAACCTCTATAGGCTCATGCTGACCTGCTTTCACTATAGCTAATCCATATGTGACCTTCCACATCTATGTGGACTTCTTCACAACATATTCAATATTGTTTTGCAATATACTAAAGGCTCTATATTTGGGTATAAATCTAACTGCATATTTCTTCATGGCCTTAGCAATTTGTGCCTTACTGAGTTTGGGCATAACTTGAGCTAGTGATGACTCCCTTATTTTTCTTTCTAAATTCAAAAAATAATGCCATTTTTGTTTAACTCTTTCATATAAGCTTTTAGGCATTGAGTTGGTAATCTCTAGTGGGGCTTTCTTAAAAAATTTCCATCATGGCATATATTGCCTCCTCCACTTGATTCTTTTCAACTTTACCAAGATTATCAAAATCAATGTGAGAAAATCCTAATAGGTTTGCATTATCCCTAACTTTCTCACATAGGTTTTCTAAATCTAATGTTGGATTGTGACTCACCACTTGGAATTGGCTCTTGTTATCTAATTCCATTCTTTCCTCATTAGGTTAAACTTGAGCAATGTATTTTCTCCTTGGTCTTTTGTTTGTTCCTTTTTCCTGCTCTATAGGTTGTATTTTTTCTTTTGCCTTTTGCATAGTGACACAAGCACTAGCCCTCGTGGCATGTGTTGTAAGTTTGGCTTGGCTTGGCTTAGCAATCTTCTTAGACATTGTCACTAGTTAAGCCTTAGCCTTTCTCTTCTTTTTATCAGTAGGATTAGGTGCTTCCTTGGCTTCTTCTTCCTCAACACCTTCTGCAATTTATGCCTCTTCCTCTTCCTTGTCACCTTCTACAATTCATGTCTCTTCGTCTTGCTAATATTATCCATTCCTTGTGGTAGTGGTGGTGCTTAGGTTTGGGTGTCCTCTTTCTCTTCATCCTCTTCTTGCTTGGCACCTTCACCAAATTTAGCTTTCAATTTCTTCACCAACTTCTCCTTCTTCTTTATAAAAAAGGCAATTTTTAGTTCCATGGTAATTTAGATTTAGCCATCTCATAATTACCAAATGCTTTTCCATTTTTATCTATTTCTTCTACAAGTAATGCATTTATTGTTGTAAAGGCCTCGTCTATATTTATTTCATAGCCTAATGCCCTTAGCCATCTTACCCTTAGAGTTGTTTCTTGAACAAATGTATAATCAACATCAACTAAGAAACAAACATCATCATAATGTTTTTCCACTAATGATATTGGAATTCTCAATATTTTCTTCATAGATTGCTCAAAGTCCTCAAAGTAATTGGTCATTACAGATTCAAAATTTTCACCCAATTGTTCAATGAACTCACCTATTTGTACTACCACAAACTTATTTGTTTTCCATGTCATAGTGCCAAATGTAGGAAATATGTTTTTAACATAAAAGGAAATGCATATCAAAATAGAACCAAATTTGCGCTAAGCACTCTTTGTTTTACTTATTGCTCATAGGTTTTCAATCAACTGTTGTAAATGTAGCTTGGCAAGATCATATGTATGACCCTTCTTGAAAATTTTTTAACCTACATCCACTACAGTATAGGGCACATTGTTTAATCTGCTAGATTGGTAAAACTCATGTGCATTTACCCTTACTATAAAATCTATCAATGGATCTATGATGGTGTCAATAGTCATTCCTGTCTTATTCAACACAGCCCCTGTGTTCTTCTCAATAAACTCTTTTGAATTGCTCCTTAAAGTCTTAGGCTGATCTAGGGTTGATTATCTTGTTACCCTATGGATTTTTTTTTGGTGATTTTGATAGGCCCATTGTCTAACCATAGTTAATTATCATGAATCCTGCTCAATACAATCCTAGTCCTTTCGATTTTGAAAAAAATTGGGAAATCTAGGGCACAAGTTAACCCTTTCTTCTCTACAATTTTAAATTCTTCTCTTAACACCCTATTTTCACATAGTCTATCATACGCTTGTCTGATCTCTATGTCTCCAATACTTCCAATCTTTTAGTTGTAACATTTTCTAACATCTTGAACCATTAAAACTTTCAATGATATGATGGATAATGCACCTAAAAGATCTTATTTATATGTAATATCTAGTATGGCTTTTAAAATTGGTTGTTTGACCTCATTACTAACTAATTTAACATTCAAAACTTCCTTACCCTCTACACCCTTTGAACTAGATGCCATTATACGAGACTAGGTTTTATGAAAGTAGAAATAGAATAGCTCATTAAATGATAAATTCCTTGCAAAATCTGATGAAGTGTGTTGAATCACTATTTAAGTCTTCTCCAATCACTTCTCAAGAATTTCTTGATCACATTTATCTCTCCTTGCTCTTTATCAATTTTGAAATATTGTAAAATGAGCTAAGAATCGATCAAATATCCTTTTGAAACACTACAATTAATGATGAGTGCTTAAACAACTATAAGCTCAGTATCAACTAATTTTAGGCTCACTCAACACCCACTAGCATTTCATTTGGTAATCATAGGGAACTTTTCATGCTTGCTAATAACATGAAAAACTTGGTGCCTTTGACCTTGTTGGACAATATTGATTGTTGTGACCAATCTTCAAATAATGAAAACATGTGTTTTGACTCAACCACCTTTTGTCATCACTTCTAAAGTGTGTCCTACTACAATTCTCAAGAACATGTCTATAATCTTAACAATAATGACAGCTATATCTTGTATTATAATCCCAGTTATAATAATTTCTATTGTTCTTAACTTTTTTTTTCCTATTTGATGACTCCACGGGTTTGGATCTACAATCAGAAGCTCTATGCCTATAATTCTTACAGTTGTAACAATATCATTCAAATCTTTGTGTGAGCATGGTCTATGTTCTACATTCACATGCTTGATGACCTTGTTTGTTGCACTTATCGTAGTGAACCATGCTCTTATGCTTGCCATTTTGATTTTTAGTTTTGCTCCTATATACATTAGTAGTATGTCCTTTCTTACTACAATTATGACAAGTAGGTTTGGAATTCTTACCTTTGTTATTCCTTTCTTCAGCACTTTTGGATGAATCTCCTTCTTTAGTACTTCTGTATCCTAGTCTAGATGTATCATTGTTGGATCTAGGGGATCTTAATAATTGGTCAAAGTATTTGATGGCTTCATTTGGTTTGTTGAAACTTTCAAAAAATTCCTTTTCCCTTTTTAGGTTAGCTTCAATTTTGTTATCTGAATGTCTTTGACATTTAATTCATAGTTGGCATTCATCATTTCACTCAAAGTATCTAACTTCATGTTGGAAATCTTGGTTAGCTTTAATGATTTTTTTTCCAGTCTATTTTTCAAAACTCTTTTGTCATCTTCAATCATGGATTTATCTTCCATAGCTTTCTTTTTTTGTTCAGTCACCTCACATAGTAGTATGGCTTGTGATTTTTTCTCTAACTTGAGATTTCTAATTTCTTCAGCTTGAGCTCTATTCTTTTCCATTAGATCTACAGTTGTTGCATCAAATTAATTGGAGTCTCCATTAGCAAATAGCTTAGTAGTGTTCATCTCTTTATATTGTGAGTCATTCTCCTCTATGGAAACTTTTGTTCTTCTCTTCAAATATTTCTTTAGGTCTTCTCTTGCTTCATTCAATTGATGTAGAATGAGTTGTATTTCAATTCCCTGATTCTCAATGATCTTTCCAAACTTGTAGACAATACTATAAAAATAATCTTCTAAGCTTTGGTTAGCTACCATCTCATTCATTTTTTTTTATCTTGGCATTGAATCATTAGTTCCATTAGCACTAGATGGGTGGGTGAACCTTAGTGAAACCCTTGTTCCATCCATGAAGAGCCTCCATCATCTACAAGTAGCCTATACCGAGTAGTCTCGAAGGTGCTCTAAGTGCATTTTGAGGTCTATCTTTCGAGAGTCGTAACTCAGAGCTCGTGAGGGCTATTGATGAAATGTTGAATTCTATAGAAATGTGATGTTGAGGCCTAAAATAACTTATCTCATTTTTGAGAGATCACATTTCATTTGGATTTAGCATAGTGATCTTGCTTGATGCCAAAACTCGCAGTGTGCCTTAGTTCATAGGTGCACCACAGCATAACTTTGAAATTGCTAATCTTTGCATCAAATCGTCAATGCCATTAGCTTTGGATGGGAAAGTGAACCCTAGTGACACCCTTTTTCTAGCCATGGAGACCATCCATCATCTATGGGCAGCCCATACTGATTAGTCTCCAAGGTGCTCTAACTACATTTCAAGGTTGATCTTTTGAGGCTCGTAACTCAGAGCTCGTGAGGGCTATTGATGAAAACTCTATTTCTATAGAATAGTGATGTCAAGGACTAAAATAATTTATCTCATTTTTGAGAGATCACATTCTATTTGCATTCAACACAGTGATCTCACTCAATGCCAAAACTTGCAGTGTGCCTTAGTTCATAGGTGCACCACAACGTAACTTTGAAACCATTGAGCTTGGGATCAAATCGTCAGTGCCATTAGCTCTAGATGGGTAGGTGAACCCTAGTGACACTCTTTTTCTAGCCATGGAGGCCCTCTTTCATTTGCAGCCACCCTATACTAAGTAGTCTTCAAGGTGCTCTGAGTGCATTTTAAGGTTGATCTTCTGAGGGTCGTAACTCAAAGCTTGTGAGGGCTATCGATGAAACATTGAATTCTATAGGACGGTGATACTAAGGCCTAAAATAAACTATCTCATTTTTTAGATATCACATTTCATTTGGATTTAGCACAGTGATCTTGCTTGATGCCAAAACTCGCAGTGTGCCTTAGTTCATAGGTGCACCACAACGTAACTTTGAAACTGCTGATCTTGGCATCGAATCGTTAGTGCCATTAGCTCTGGATGGGCGGGTGAATCCTAGTTACACCTTGTTCTAGCCACAAAGACCCTCCATCATCTATGAGCAGCCCATATCGAGTAGTTTGCAAGGTTCTCTATGTGCATTTCGAGGTCGATCTTCCGAGGATCATAATTCAGAGCTCGTGAGGACTATCGATGAAATGCCAAATTCTAAATTGATATTTTGATATACTTTCAAGACTATAGGGTTATGTTATTTTAATATTTTCATTTTGATGACCCACACTTATATTTTCATATAAAGAACTAAATGATATAAGTAATAATTTTATTCATGTACTAACCTTTTTCACTAGCTTTGATAGAAGCTAAATTGTAAAAATGCTTGTAATGAAATGTTAAGTAGGGGTATGTTACTTGATGTTGATATTTGAGATTTGGATATTTTGACATTATTAAAGACTTAGAAGGACCATGGCTTATTTTATCTATTGATTTTAATGTTTACAGTAGTATTTTGCATCTATGATATGTATTATGCACCTAATATTATGAATGGAATGATCAAACACATATGGATGCAAATTTATGACATGATAAAATTAGATTATGATATGATGATTACGATGATTTGTGATTTAATGTAATATGATTTTTTTTGGAAGTTTAATGATTAAATGTTTTATAAGAAAATGATGAGGAATACAAAGTTAAATGTGTTATATGTGAATTGTAGAATAATGAAATTATTATGTATCTTTACTTCATATGTATTTTATATGTGACTTTTCATTGGACTACTGATGTTTGAGTTTAGTGTGCAAGAAAGGAACCACGAAAACATAATGAGGAAACAAGGTATAAACACATGTTCATATGACACTGCCAAGGTGAATCTTTAGAAGATTCATTAACCTCATTCTAATGTGTTTATTTTGTAAATGTGACATGTATGTGTGTAGTATGTATTTCATGAATAGATTCAAAACATGTCATGTGTGATGTATAGTGAATTTTGTGTGTGTCACTTGGCACTTGTACTCATTGTGTGAAGATGACATGTTCCTTGAAAATAGATTGTGTAGCCACCTCATCTCAAGTTAAATTCCTTAATTAAGAATTAGACTCATTTCCTTGACTTAGTAAGGGAAAGAAAGGTTATCACCATAGAAATTTTGAAATTGGACTTTACCTAGCATTGTGAGGACCAAAAAGTAGCTCTAAGATGAATTTGTGATGAAAATAAACCCTACCCATGATAAAACTTTAAGTTAGGGGGCTAGTAGTGACCACTAGGGTGCCTAGAAGACCTAGGAGACCCCAAAAGGAATGAATTTTATATTGAATCCGAAAATGGGATTCATATATAGAGGCATGGCCAAACTAGAAAACTACTTGCCCACTCTCTAACTTTAGAGACATTTAGGGTTTGGAGGAAGTAGATAAGGAGATCTACAACAACTTTCATGTGTAGACACCTAAATTTGATTACACTACTTTAGTAATCCTATTTAGTTATCTCTAAAAGCATCATTAATTAAATTCTTATTTAATTAATCTTTTGCCATCCCCTAGCTGATTAATTTAATTAATCATCTATAGTCCTAATTGATAAATCAATAACCTATCATTTATCAATTAAATCCTTTTCTCCTATCTAATTACAAAAATCCTCATTTATTAAATAAATCTATTTGATAAATAAAATCTTCAAATGCAAAAACCCCTAACTTATCCCTAATCCTCCATTTAGTCTAATCCACCCCATCCACCCATACTAACCAAGCTTAACCACTAACTCACCCACCCTCATTAATGCCATCTAACTGCACATCTCTAACATCCCTAATCTAATCTTAAACCCAAGCCTAATCCACCCCCTAATGTTGTCACATTCCCTAAGCAAGTTTAAGACTTTCCTAAACCAAACCAAAGTCTCCCCTCAAAAATCCCAACCACCAAGTCATGAGTGCTCTTACAAACCATAAAAGACTCTTACAAGCCCACTCATGACTCTTACATCCATCTTCCACACTCTTCCCTCTTCCACACTCATTCCTCTTACATCTCTCTTACATACTCAACCCCACTCATCATGCCTTTAACCAACCCTTTACCCTACCCTCTCACACTCATCCTCCTTGTGACAAGTGTCACCTTCCCATTGGTGCTAAACAAGTACAATCCATGTGCTCTCTTTTGAGTGCATCCTAGCCCTCCTTAAGCCTTCATCTCTCCTTGCATCTTAGCCCTCCATCCCTCAAACCCTTAGCCTATAAATTGAATCCCCTCCAAAGTCATTTCAATCACAACCATTTGAGTAAAGTTATCATGCCCTTTTGAAAGCCAAAATCCATATCCATACCCTTATAATGCCAAATTGAGAGCTCACAAAGCTACCAATTTTCCATTACCCATCTCCATTGAAGCCATTTGAGCATACATCCCTAATCCATAAATAGACACATCCCAAAAACAAGAGAACAAATCTCATTGAGAGAGCCTATCCATGGCTCACATTCTCATTTGAGTTTGTCTTCTCTTTGTCTCTCTTATATGTTATGTTAGTTTAATGTGTAAACGCTTTCATTGAATTGGTATTTCTAGCACATTAGATTAGTGTATACATTTTGGCATGCCTGATAGGACCTCGCTATGGGTCATTTTTTTATCCATTTCAATCTACATTTTGCTTTTACAAACTAACAATCTAATGGTTTGTTATTGTTTGAGTGAGTGCAAGGTGTTTTTGCTTGTTTTTCCAGGTTGAAGGACGCACTAGAGAGAAAGACATACCCTTTAAAATCCAAAAATAACCAAAAAAATAAAAATAAAAATTGAAAAAACCCACGCCCGTCAGTTCATTTCGCGCAGTGTTGTCTCTACAGATCGGCGTCTCCTCCTGTCATTTGTGCAAAATGTCATCTGTGAAAGCTCAACTATCATCTTCGCCCACTCAAAATGTCATCTACAAGTTTCAACGTCTCTGCTTGGCTTCTGTCATCTACGCCACCTCCAAAGCTCAAACTGTCATCTCCACCGCCGCCTCTCCTACTCTGTCGTCTCTACCACCGCCTCTCCTATTCTGTTGTCTCTACTGCCGCCAATCTATACCGTCATCTCTGCAAATCAGCATCTCTACTTGTCTCCTATTTTTTGCACTACCAAATTGATCTGTCGTCTTCACTTCTCTCTCTGTCATCTCCACAGATTAGCATCTCCATAGATCAGCGTCTCTGCATTTTGGTGTCTCCGCCTGATAAACTGTCGTCTCTGCCTGTTTATGTAGCATTTTCATTTTAGTATATCAGTTCCTGCACTTTTTTTTTTCTTTTCTTTTTTTCTTTTTTAAAAGAGTATAAATCAAAATTTGACTTTTAGTGGTTCTGTAGGATTTAGACCATTCTAAGCCTTTTTACGCATAGGAAAAACAGGAAAAAAAGTTTTAAATTTTTTTTTCATAGTTAAGCTTTCATTTTGGAATATTTTGGGTGACTAATTAAATTGCTTTTTTTGTCTCATTGCAAGTTGGAGCACATATGAAACCACTAACCATGTTTCTTGCAAGTTCTCATGTTGCTAAAAAAATAAACTTGAATGTTTAATCATTTGTCTTTGAATGCATGTTGCTCAAATGAACTTGAATGTTTAATCATTTGTCGTTGAATGCATGTTGCTAAAATCACTCTTGAGTGCCATGGATTAAAATTAAATTTTCCTTGAATTCATGATTAAAACAACAAATCCAATCTTGAATGCAAAAGGTCAATTAATCATTACAATACATCACACTTCAACTTTTGGGCATAAAAAGAATCTACATTTTAGAAACTTTCTAAATTATAAAAATCAAATAAAGATGCTCTAAGTGAGTTTGTAGTTGGACTCACCCTCTTTAATCACCCATCAATTTAACCATTGGTTGCAATCTCAGCACCATCTATGGGGATGGGTCCACCTAAGAGGGTGTTAAGTGATCCACAAAGATCAAACTTCACTTACTTGTGTTTTTATTAGTTTTTTTAACTTAGAAAATTCCTTGAATGCACATTAGGCTTGCTAACACTTCATTTGAGTATTAAAATTGAACAACTCTTGACGTGGAGGGCCTCCAGGTGCGCGCTTAACAATTGAATCTCCATCGCTTTTTTTTGGGCTTAAAACAAACTCACACTCAATCTTGAATGCCTTAAAGAAAAATCAATCGATACTTGACATGGAGGGCCTCCGGGCGCGCGAGTTTGCTTTTGTTGACCCTAACTCTTCTTCTTGTTTGTATTCTTTGATCGATTTACTTTTGTTGTCGCTTCAGGTTAGAATTGAACATTGTCTCTTAAACATGAGTGCTTGCAAAGTCTAGATTAGCACACATAAGAGTTAGTTGGTAAAAGAACAAGCATGTTTTTTAGCCCAAGGTCATCCAAGTCTTCTCTCCCCTTTGTCATCTTTCGAGGCCATCTTGGGTGCATAAGATTAGGATCCAAAACCTTGTTTCTTTTTTTAAGAGGCCTTCTTGGGGATTTCATCACCCCTTGGATGACCTCAACTCTAGCGTTCCAGCGGAGTATAAGAACCGAGAGGTGAATCGAAAGACATCTCTCTTGGGATCAAGATTTTGTCACTCAGGCTAAGCCTCAAGGAAATTTATACCCTTGAGAAGTGAAAGAGGAGAAGTGGGTTACTGCTCCTCTCGGCTGTGTGACATCTTTTTGGTCTCATCTACGGATTTGGGCCTCACGTACCTTGGGTATATCGAGGACTCCCTAGCTAAACCAAATGTCAGCCTTGCAAACAACCACCTAAGATGTTAATGTGTTTAAAGTGATTGAACAAAAAATTTGTAGAACATACACACTCCTCGGTGCAAGTATCACATTCTGAGAACCACAAACTTCTATCTGGGTGTTCCTATCTATTTCTTGATTTTATTTTACTTGTTGAATGAATGTTTGCCAAACTTGGTCAATCCTAGCTTAGGGCACACTTAGCGTAGTCACTACCTATTTTAAAAGTTGAACAAGTTGAAGAAAAACAACCTAGATCTCTCAAAGCCAATCAGATTCAGGAATTTATGTCAAAACAACCCAAACCCAAACAGAAGTTTCACAAAGTCAAACTCAAGCCATCTCTTGCATACCAAGAACTTTCAGCCACAAGAAAAGAAATAACACCAAGCCTGCGAATTGCCAAACTCCACAAAGTAGAGGACAAAGCTGCCGATGAAGCACTTCAAGAGGCCTAGTTAGAGTGCACCATCAAATTTAGCCAACATTCAAGAACTAATCCTGCTTATGCCTTACCAACTAGGCATGATTTCTACGATTCGACACCCTTGTTTCTCCACATCTTCTTGGATAAGCTTCACTTTAGAGTCATCTTTGTAGAAAAGCCAGCCATCTTAGGTTATCCTCTTCAACATTTTAGCTCATCCATCTCATTTAGAACCAAACCATCTAGCCAACAATCCAAAAACCCTGCACCCAAGCCTTCAAATTTGTTGTCACCTTGCCAAAAGTTTTCCATTCCTAAAATCCTCCAAATCCACCAATCTCATCAAGATTATCCCTCTGACAAAGCATTTGTCTAGGGTAATCTAGCTTTGTCACTTGTTATCCCTCATCACCTTGAGCTAAATTTTGGGGTCCACAAGTGGTCAATCTCGTGTTCTTCCTAAAGGATCATCAGTCTATCCTTAAGTTGACAAAATCACCACCAAGCTTGCACATAAGATAGCAGACCTTTCATGCTTTGGCATACATATCTTTGAAGTTAGAATCCCCAAACCAATCCTCCTTAGGTTTTTTCATATAGATTTTCCTCAACCTAGGAAATCATTTGCATAGAAAAGCCTTCCCCCTTCGCATCCATCAGCATTGTTGCATCTCACCCCTAGGAGCATTTGCATGCCACCCGTCACTCACTTAGACAAGAAGAAGGAAACAATGGAGCCCTATCATTTGGATCCAATAGCATCACTCCCCTTGAGCACTCAACCATCTTTCAGCCCAGAGAACGCTATACCATCACCTACTGACATTGAAGCTTTCATGAACCAACTAGGAAATGCAGTATTGGTGAACGCCATTATAGATAAAAACAAGGAAACAATCATGGCTAACTTTTGAAGGGACAACATTGGAGTCTTCCACTTTGGAAGACCTCCTCCCCTATCAGAGCCATCTCACCCATTTTTTGGACAACTCCCACCACCCATAGGCTTTTATGATTCAAATTATCCTCAATATGTGCCAAAAGAAGAGCCTCAACCCACCCCATATGATCCAACAGACCCAAACATACCAGCCTCCACTCAAGTCAAAATCTCCCTTCCACAAGCCAACCCAGCCACCATCACTCCATCCTTGGTCCATACCACTCCATCCCAAACCCCCTTCACCCAGAACACCTCACCATTCACTCCCTTCACTATTGCTACTACTTCTCTCCAACCCAGCCTTCCAAATCCACCCATCTCCCAAATTAGTGCCAGCATCTTTGGCCAACCTCAGCAATATACAACAGGAATGCCACCTATCGGGCCAAGTAATCAACCTTTCATCACCCCCAGCTTGTTCACCATAACCCAAAGCACAATGCCATCATTCCCATAAGGTCCTTGGAGCTTAGTGCCATCAACCACAAATCCACAAGCTATTACCCTCACTCCACAAAGCTATCAAACCCCACTAGCTACTACCAATATTTTTCCAAGCTCTCAAGTGACCCCAGCTCCCACCACCACTCTACCAAACTTTCAAATCTAGCCACCAAGCTATCAAACCCCATCTGTTCCATTCCCAAGCTTTCAATTCCTGCCACCTCCACCACCAACTAATCCATTACCTCCTATTACCAACTACTTTTCAATGCCACTTCTAGGAGGAAATCCACCACCCCACCCAACCACCAATTATTTGCAGATACCATCCCAAATGGGGGCACAGCCCACATACCTTGGTCAAACCCCACAAGTCCCCCAATCCTTTCCCCAAGCCTCACAACCATCCTATACCTTACCCCCACAAAGCAATCCATTTATCCCATAGCCAGCTTATGTTCCTCAATCCCAACCTCAAAACCCCTATCAACAGCAAGCCTCGCAGTACATGCAGCAATATGCACCACCTCCACCTCAGTAACCTGTCATCCACCATGCAGCTACCCAACCAATGTACAATCCCTATTAGCAAATCCTTTACAGCCATCCATATTCAGTGGCCCCATCTAGCGCATACCTACCTCAAGGCACTCCTACATTGGGGGCACCCAAGCCATCACCTATCAATTCAGAATGGGAGCAAATGAAGACAACTCTAAAATCCATCCAAGAAGGGAATGATCCGAAGACATTCAAGTTTGAGACTGTGTATCCTTATCCATTTGATAGAGCCATTACTATGACTCCATTCCCTAAGCATTTTGAGGTACCTAAATTTGACAAATTTAGAGGAAAAGGAGACCCAGTCACCCACATCAAAGAATTTTACATGCACTGCCAAGAAGTGGCATACAGTGATGTCTTCCTCTTATGCCTCTTTCCCAAAAGCTTGGCCGAGCCAGCTCTTGAATGGTTTTATAGAATCCCATATGGCACAATTAAAAACTTTGTTGAATTGTCTGAGGCATTTGTAGCCCAATATGCCCATCTTGTTGAAACAGAGTTATCAATAGTTGACCTTGTCAACACTAAGAAAAAAGGTGGAGAAAGCCTTGCTGAATACCTACAAAGATGGCAAACCCTTACCACCCGCATATCTTGCACCTTGCCAGAGTGCCATGTGGTGAAAATGTTTATTGATAATGCCCATCCTAGCTTGTCTCACCACATGACCATGAACTATTTGCAGACCTATAAAGATATCAAAGAGAAAGGAATGATCCTTGAGCAAGGACTCATTAAAGATGGTGTGGTCAAGATTTACAAGGAAACCAACCAAAATCAATCACATTTCAATGACAAGTCTAGGTATTGGAACAAAAACAAGCACATTGCAATAGATGGTGTCACTGACACTAGACATTTGAATATTGTTGGTCCTTCCCAAAATCAGTCTAACCCACCATATCAAACAAACAATCAACAATCTATCAACTACCAATAGTAGAGTAACCAAAGCTATCAAAACCACAATTCAAAACCCAACTTCCAAGGATCTAGCAATCAATCTAATGCCATCAATGTAGCTGCAGGGCAAAAGCCCAGATTCCAACCTACACCTAGAAACTATACAACCCTTGGTGAGCCATTGGATGTCATTTTTGAGAAATTAGTCAAGGAAAATCTCATCCAATTTCCTCCTACCCAGCAAATTGACCCAAGCCAATCCAAAGCTGCATGGTACAAAGAGAATGAGTACTACAAATTTTATAGGGTAAAAGGTCACACCACCCTCAGATGCATGAAACTGAAAGACTATGTGCAGGACCTCATTGATCAAAAAGAAATCATGGTTGGAGCACAAACCTCTCCCAATGCAAGCTTGTAGATCTATCAAAATGCATTTCCTCCTCACAATAACCAAAATCCTAGAAAAGCATCTATCCAAAACAACAACAACACCAACAACCACCAGCCAAACTAACAGCATGGGAAGAACAATGACCACACTTCATCCTATATAGACTATGGTAGCCTTATAGGTTGTATATCTAAGAAAGAGCCTTTTGTCAATGTTATCAAAATTCGAGGACCAGACAATGAGTGTGCAGTCACCACTCGAAGAGTGCGATTTAACATCGCAGGCCCACCAGTTTCATCAACACCATAAGCTCCATCAAAAAGTCGATACAATATCTTGGAACATCTTGGGAACATGCCAGCCCAAATCTCCATTTTAGACCTTCTCCGCACTAGTCCTGTGTAGAAAGACATCATTGATAGTGCTCTCATAGAATCTTGTGTCCCTTCTGATATCAATGCTACTAATTTTCGTAATCTTGTTGGACACCTTTCATCCTCATGTGCCCTATCTTTCAAACCCACCGACATACTCGTGGTCAAGCCAGATCACACCCTTCTACTTCGCATAGCCATCATGGTATCTAATTTTGCCATGAAAAGAGTAATGATAGATAATGGATCAGCCTTGAATATTTGCACCCTAAAATTTATAAAACAAGTTGGGTATACTGAGGCAGATATGATCAGTGAGGTTATCACCATCAAAGCTTATGACAACTTGGAAAGAACCACAGAAGGAACTATTTTGCTACCAATCAAGGTTGGGCCAGTCATCCAAGAGATGGTTTGCCATGTTATTGATCTAAACCTACTATTTAACATCCTCCTCAGCCACCCATGGATTCATGCCATGAAAGCCGTTCCATCCATGTACCATCAGTGCATCAAATTTTTGCATCAGGGCACTAAGGTGACCAGCCATGCCAATCCAGAACCCTTTTCTTACTGCAATGCGGTTGAAGCCTCATATACAAATCATTGCCTTGGAATTGATATCGGAATAGCCATCACTAGCTCATCCCACACTTGTAATGACCCAGAAATCATCCTCGCCTCCACCCTATCTACCGTGAAGATCAATAACAAAGGCTGTGGAGAGTATAGTCTGTCAGATGCATTTGATGTTGGGGCACTCCCACTTGATCCACATGCCCATGGATGACTGACATATCAAAAAGCTAAGGAGATTCCACCTTCTTGATACAAATAGTTTGGCCCAACCACTTTTGTATCCTCAAAAACCCCTCTTCATGAAGAGCTCACTCCAGATATCAACAATTGGTTACATAAGGATGCACCTACAAGAAATCAAGTACACCTTGACCACTTCAGCTAGAAGTATCCCCAAGAACATAAGCTCATCACTGAAAAATGGAACTATCAAGGAGGTGGTCTAGGACCAAAAGAAAGAGGCATGCAGTGCCCCATCGAAGCACATAAGTGGGAAACGAAGTCAGGTCTTGGCTTTGGCATACCCACAACTAGGGGCACCAACAAGAACAATCATACTTTTTTGAACATCCACCGTGACCTTGTAAAATTTGAAGACATTCCTGAGGAAGTTGAAAAGAGATCCTACGATGATATCCCAGACCAAATCTTCCTATGAGACTCTGTTCTCCAAGAACTATCCATTCGTCTCATTGACCTACCACTCACTCATCCACAACTCATAGATTGGGACCAACCAAGCGTTATACACATTGATGAGTTTACATCAGAGAAAGCACTTCTAAGATTCATGGGAGTTGAAACACCTCACAAGCAGACAAATCCAAATTTTGCCTATATCTATAAGCTAGATCCCAAGGGGTATTTTGGAGAAAATCCCCAACCTAGTTCCAATACACCCAAAACTGGAACTAAGGTGAATTCAGGACTAGCTAAGGTAGCGAAGAGAACCCCTCAGCAAGAAAATCCAGAGCCACAAGCAGAACATGAGGATTTAGCATTGCCTCCTCAAGATAATCGACCAGAGGTGTCTTCTATTCTAATTAAGGATACTAGGGAAGTCAACATTGGTTCTTTAGAGATCCCCAAACTTGTTCGCATTGCTGCATCCCTATCACAAGACCAAGCTGACCTCCTCTTTGAGGTCTTAAGAGAGAATATTGGCCGATTTTCATGGTCATATCAGGACATGCCAGGACTTGATCCAAAGCTTGTAGTTCATCATCTTGCAGTCGATCCAAAGATCAAGCCCGTCAAAAAAAAGCTTAGAAAAATGTGCCCCAAGGTGGCATTACTGGTCAAAGCTGAATTAGAAAGAATGTTAGCTGCTAAGGTTATTTGACCTATCGACTACTCAGAGTTGATCTCCAACATGGTCCCTGTCATCAAAATCTGCACTAATTTCAGAGATCTTAACAAAGCTTTTCCAAAGGATGATTTTCCCTATCCCAACATAGATATGATTGTAGATCTTACAGCTGGACAAGAAATTTTGTCCCTTATGGATGGATTTTCTAGGTATAATCAGATCAAGATTGCAGAAGAGGATCAGCATAAGACAGCATTCACTACCCCTTGGGGAACCTTTTGCTACACCATGATGCCTTTTGGCCTAAAGAATGCTAGGGCTACCTATCAAAGAGCTATGATAGCCATTTTCCATGATCTTATCCATAGCATTTTGGAGGATTATGTGGATGATATCCTAGTCAAATCTCATACCTTCATGGATCATCTCGCTGACTTGGAGAAACTCTTTGATAGGTTAGCCCAATATCATCTCATGCTAAATCCCAAGAAGTGTGTCTTTGGGGTCACATCTAGCAAGCTTCTAGGCTTCATAGTTTCTAAATGAGGTATAGAGATCGACCCCAAGAAGGTCAAGGCTATCTTAGACATGCCTCCTCCCCAAACACTGTGACAGCTTTGCTCTCTTCAAGGAAAGCTCCAATCTGTTTGGTGCTTCATCTCCCAGCTTGCAGATAAGTGCAACCCCTTTTAACATTTGCTAAAAAAGAATGAGAACTTCAAGTGGGATCCTTTATGTCAACGTAGCTTTGATCAACTCAAGTAGTATCTAGCCAATCCCCCTATCTTGGTTCCATCAGTTCCTGGTCGTCCCTTGATCTTGTACATATTAGCAACACCTACTGCTCTAGGGGTGCTTCTAGCACAACATGATGATTATAGTAGAGAAAGAGCCATCTGCTATATCAGTAGAACCCTAGTTGGTTATGAACTCAATTACACTCCTATGGAAAAAGCTTGTTTGGCAATTGTTTTCTCAACTCAAAAGCTTTGCCACTACATGCTAAGTCATACCATCCAACTAGTATACAAAATTGATCCTCTCAAGTATATGCTCTCTAGAACAGCACTCATAGGTCGGCTAGCCAAATGGGTTATGCTCCTTAGCAAATTTGACATCCAGTATGTGGATAGAAAGGAAATCAAAGGGCAAGCTATAGCAGATCACCTAGTTGATGCACCTCTAATAGATGCATATCCTTTGATCACAGAATTTCTAGATGAGCATATTTGTCTAATTGAAGAATAGCCCCCATGGAAACTTTATTTTGATGGCTCATACACATCTCATGGATCAGGGGTAGGAATATTGTTGGTTACACCTCAAGGAGATTACATTCCAAAAGCCTTCAAGCTACAATTCCCTAGCACCAACAATATAGCGGAATATGAAGCTCTTATAGCAGGATTAAAGATAGCTACAGAATGGAATATAATTGAGTTACAAATCTTTGGCGATTCTTAGCTCATCATCAAGCAAGTCCTAAATGAATATCAAACCAAAGATGAAAAGCTATTACCCTACAAAGAGCTAGTTGATCAGCTAACCCAGCATTTTACAAAGCTTCAATTTACACAAGTACCTTGAATGTAGAACAAAGCAGTAGATGCTATGGCTACTATCGGCTCGCTCTTGGAAATTCCCCAAGTAGCTACACAGTATGAGTTTTTATTCGAGCAACTCCTCACACCCGTCTATGCGAATGAGGATTCAAACTATGTTTGTATCTTGGTTGGTCCCCAATCCCCTTGGTACCATGAAATTCATGCTTACCTTAATGATGGTATCATATCCCCTCACCTCACACGTACCCAACACCAGAACCTCATCCGAAAATCATCTCGCTATGTTATAATAGCCAATATCGTATATCGTCGGGGTTATCACGATACTCTCTCTTAATGTTTAGATGAAAACGAGGCTGTGATGGCGTTAAAAGAAGTACACTCTAGACTTTGCAATGCCCACACAAGTGGTATTGTCCTAGCATGAAAAATCGTTAGAGTAGGTTACTATTGGCCTACCATTGAAGAAGACTCCTATGACTTTGTCAGAAAGTGTCTCCCATGTCAGCAGCACACAAATCTTGTGCACGCTCCAGCACAAGGTTTACAGCCTATTGCACCACCTTGGCCTTTCACTTGTTGGGGCCTTGATCTAGTTGGAACCATCACACCTCTCTCATCTGATGGACATAAATGGATAATAATAGCTACAGACTATTTCACTAAATGGGTGGAAGCAGTCCCCCTAGTCTCAGCTACAAGAGTTCAAGTCTCCAAGTTCATCTTGTACCACATTTTTTTGCTGCTTCGGCATCCCATCCACCATCTTCACTGACCACGGAGGTAACTTTCAAAATCTCAACATGGAAGAATTATGCACTTCCCTCCACATCCATCACCGCTTTTCTAGCCCATATTTCCCACAAGGTAATGGCCAGGCAGAGGCAACTAACAAAACCCTCCTCAAAATCCTAAAGAAAGTTGTTAATGATTTCGGTCGTGATTGGCTCCTACAAATAAATCTAGCTCTATGGGCCTATCGAACCTCCTTTTGTACATCCACAGGAACAACTCCATACTCCCTAGTCTATGGTGCCGAAGTGGTACTACCCATAGAGGTTGAACTTCCCTCCTTGCGCATATCTTTGCGAGGGCAAATATCAGATGAAGAATACAGAGTAGCTCAGCTCACCTAGCTAGATCTCTTAGATGAGAAGTGACAACAAGCCTATGATCATCTCATAGTCCATGACACTTTGAAATGTCCCTTTTCTGATTTTGTATGATATTTCAAGCCTCAAATCAGATCTTTAAAATCAAACAGTTAATATCCCAAAGATCCACCAAATTCCTCAAGAAACCCCAAATCGGGTATGTTGAAAATAGTGCTAAAAGCTTCACAACTTCACAAATTATTAATGAATCTGAAAGTGAAAATTTTTACAGAACTTTCAGCAGCATAACAGCCTACAAATTGACATTTCCAGATCCGTATAGCCTTTACACAACAGCTCGAAAATGTAGGACCAAAACTATGCTCATCGGGCTCCCGAAATAGCACAAAATATGCCCGGAAACACCACAAGAACACTAATAATATATCTCAGAAGTTTAATCACGTCCCAATATATATATTCAGATCTATTTTAACAGCTTAAAGTATAAAATACAGCAGCAACCAAAACTGATATGAAATACTCAACCGGAAACACCAAACTCTCACAAAAATACACCCGGAAACTCACAAATCTGCATTGTTCAGCACAAAGGCAAACTCTGTATGAGCATGCACATGGAATGGCTTCAAACTCCCATCCTTAGCCTTCCTGGAAACCTGCAAACTCCCGTTCTTGGGTCTCCCTGGAAACCTGCAAACTCCTGTTCTTGGGTCTCCTTCTCCACAGGTTTGGCAGCCTCTGAAGAATAACAAAGAATGAGCGAAAATCAAGTCTGGAATCCCCCCAAAATGCCTCCAAACCTCTTTAAAAAGGGCATAACTGTAACTCACGTCCAAGAGAGGTTAATGAAACATATTTTAATAATAATTATCATTTATTAGTCCAACGGTTTCCAAAGATTAACTCCCTTTTTCCGAAACTTCACTTTCTTGGGCCTGCCTGCCTTAGCAAAGATTTTCTTTTTTTTAAATTATTTGAAAAGGGGACATGACACACTTTCAGCCAGGTGACATGGTCTTCAAAGAAAACATGAAACTCCAAGCAGATCAAGAAAAGAAAGGCAAGTTTGAACCTACCTGGCTTGGTCCTTATGTTGTCACTTCCTCCTTTGGCTCTAGAGCCTATCAACTATCTACACTAGAAGGAGAACTCTTGAATGATCCTACTAAAATCATTCATCTCCAGAAGTTCTATGCTTAAAGATCCTTGATATACCTAGGTTTTGAAAAATACAAAAAAAATAGTAAAGAGAAATAAGCATCCAATGGTGAAAACTTGGCAATTCAAGCACCTTGGATAAGTACCTTGGTGAAAACCTAGTAATTCAGGTGCCTTGCGTACTAAGACTAATCCATTATCTATCACTATCCATCCACCCACCATCCCATAACACACCTGCTTGTTCCCCTGGTGTTCCAACCAAATATCCAAAATCTGATGAAGCTTGTAAATACCTCCTGTACAGCTTGTAAAATCTTGTACCTCAGCTTGTAAAATCTTGTACCAAAGTTTGTATTATACCTTGTAAATCTTGTACCATACCTTGCATATTCAAATCTTGTCCAAAGATTATACCATATTCCAACTTGTAAATAATCTTGTATCCTAACTTGTATCCTATCACATGCACACAAAGAACCCCATTTTCACTTAAGCTTTTCGCAAACCATCTAACTATCTACCTATCAACTATTATAGACATCCCATCCTTCACAAACATTTCCATCCCACAAAAACCAAAACATTAACAAACTTGTACATTTGTAACATCTCTTGGTCTATCAGCTTGTACATCCTCTTTAGCTTAGTACCATTGTATCTATCTAGCGTTATGGTGAGTTTGTCCTTGATCAGCATCTTGCACACATCGCACATCTTGGTTAGCTATTCCAATGCATCCTTTAGCTAGATTTCCTATCACCAAAGTGTTATCCTTCTTAGTTCAGCTTGCCAGATGCATCCCTCATCCAAATCCACTAGCTTAGGTGCTCTTTGATAGGTCCTTGCAGGATATAGCTTTCCTCATGTCTGATCTTGGTCCGTTAGTACCTCGTCCTACCCATCTCATTGGCAAATAGTTCTCTTTTTTATTTTTTCTTTCTTTTGATTCAGGATCTTCCCTTTTGGGTCTTGAAAATATCTTTTTCGAGCAATCTCCTTGTTCCTTCTCAAGGTTGCCATGATCTTCCATATCATGGTATGTTGTGAATGGGGCAATTAGAGCGTAAGGTCTTGATCATGTCTTTTGCTTGTTTTCTTTTTTTGCTTGTGGGTTACCCAGTGTCGTTTCCATGCTACTTCCATTGGGATTCATGTGTGATACTGGGGCAATCCTTGTGTGTTTGTTTCGAGTCAATTTGTCAGTCCTCTGGACAGTTGGTGAAAAGGCCTTGATGTTCTTGGTAACCTTGGCAATTAACCAACAGTCCTATAGAAAATATAGTGCTCAACTACATGGTGGTACTTCTCTTTGATGTATCCCCCTGCTCAAAAAGCTTCAATGGAATCCCTTCATCTCCATTATCCCCCATCCATCTCTAGCATCTATTGCTCCTACCCCAACTTATGCATCAGTATCTCTTTGAATCACTCCTCACGCTTAGCTTGAGGGATCCACAATCCTAGTCTTAGGGATCCACCAATCAAATCAATCCACCAAGCCTCATCTTTTGAGATCCACAATCCTAGTCCTAGGGATCTCTGAAACCCATCTTCTGCCAATCTAACTCTTTGAGATCCTATTGCATCAGCTTTATCATTCCATCATCCATCTCCCTACCATGGATTCCTTTTATAGCGCTCTACTCCTCCATCCTCCCCCCCCCAATCCCAAAAAGTCTTAAGCTTGCTTTACTATTGTGCCTCTGATTTCCCTTTATCATTCTCCTGTAGTGAGTGTTTGAGCTAATTCAACCCCTACTTTTTGCCAATCTGTGTCTCTGCTCATCTCAATTTCTTATACATTTCAAGAAGCCATCGAGCCTCATTTCTCTCTCCGCCGCCTTCTTGAGGGGGCATCATCTAAGTCTAGTCTCTCCTCCTCTTATCTGAAACTAGGGCAACCTTGTTGCTAAAACATCTTCCTGATGTTGTCTTCACTCGAACTTCTTTGAAATAGTGTTGTCTCAACACTATGTCAAAGAGGGGCAAAATGTAGACACCTAAATTTGATTACACCACTTTAGTAATCCTATTTAGTTATGTCTAAAGGCATCATTAATTAAATTCTTATTTAATTAATCCTTTGTCATCCCCTAGCTGATTAATTTAATTAATCATCTATAGTCCTAATTGATAAATCAAATAACCTATCATTTATCAATTAAATCTTTTTCTCCTATCTAATTCAAAAAATCCCCATTTATTAAATAAATCTATTTGATAAATAAAATCATCAAATTCAAAAACCCCTAGCTTATCCCTAATCCTCCATTCAGCCTAATCCACCCCATCCACCCATGCTAACAAAGCTTAGCCACTAACTCATCCACCCTCATTAATGTCATCCACTTGCACATCTCTAACATCCCTAATCTAATCCTAATGTTGTCACATTCCCTGAGCAAGTTTAAGACTTTCCTAAACCAAACCAAAGTCTCCCCTCAAAAATCCTAACCACCAAGTCATGAGTGCTCTTACAAACCATAAAAGACTCTTACAAGCCCACTCATGACTCTTACATCCATCTTCCACACTCTTCCGTCTTCCACACTCATTCCTCTTACATCTCTCTTACATACTCAACCCCACTCATCATGCCTTTAACCAACCCTTTACCCTACCCTCTCACACTCATCCTCCTTGTGACAAGTGTCACCTTCCCATTGGTGCTAAACAAGCACAATCCATTTGCTCTCCTTTGAGTGCATCCTAGCCCTCCTTAAGCCTTCATCTCTCCTTGCATCTTAGCCCAACATCCCTCAAGCCCTTAGCCTATAAATTGAATTCCCTCCCAAGCCATTTCAATCAAAACCATTTGAGTAAAGTTATCATGCCCTTTTGAAAGCCAAAATCCATATCCATACCCTTATAATGCCAAATTGAGAGCTCACAAAGCTACCAATTTTCCATTACCCATCTCCATTGAAGCAATTTGAGCATTTGAGCATACATCCCCAATCCATAAATAGACACATCCTAAAAACAAGAGAACAAATCTCATTGAGAGAGCCTATCCATGGCTCACATTCTCATTTGAGTTTATCTTTTCTTTGTCTCTCTTATATGTTATGTTAGTTTAATGTGTAAATGCTTTCATTGAATTGGTATTTCTAACACATTAGATTAGTGTATACATCATGTGTCATTGCTTGGAGTGAGGTTGGTATCCATGATCCCTGGTGTTTCTTCATTGCACTATAGATTTGATATGGTTTTTCTTCATTACATTTTTGATTTGATATGGAGTAGATGTGGTTTTGTGAAGAATCTTGTTGTACGTGTGTGGAATGTGAGAGTTTTATGTGAGTTCTTCTTGAATATTGTTTTGTCCATGTTGTTTGTTTGTGGAAAGTCGGTGTGAGGCATCACTCACCCTTGGGAGGGAAGAGATGCATGGGTGAAGGGGTTAGTTGGGCTCAACCATGTAGTTGAGAAACAGTGTAGAGATGATTTTGATGTGTTTCAATGGAGTATGTAACTCATGATTATTTTCATTCTTGTGAGGTATAAGGAGGTGTATGAAGGAAGGATGGGTTGTATTGTGTTGTGTTGAGATGTGCTTTTATGGTTATGCATAATATGTGAGCTTGAAGATGTGCAACCATTTGTGCCTTGTTTCCCCAAGCTTGGTGAGTGGCCTCCTTGAGGCCTAGGATGGGAGGTGAGCCTGCATGGTTCCCATTTTTTTTCTTTTTGCAGGTTTCACTTGATGATCTTGGAAACTTGGAGTTCATATAATCCTTTCCTTTGCATGGAAGAAGAAGACACTATTATATTTGTATTGAAATAGAGAGAAAAATCCATCTTGTTATGCGATTATGTTGTATTTGTGAGAGTGTTGTCTTTTTTCTATTTCATTTTTCAACAGAGGGGTTGTGAGTCATCTATGTATTTTGAAAAGGTATTTTCATTTTGTATATTTTGAAATATTGACTCACCACCCTATGTTCATGTTTGACAAGTTTGTAGTATGGAAGAAATGAGAGGACTTTGTGAAAATTTTGTTGAATTGTAATTGTAGTTTCATTTTCTTGGATATGAATGCATTGAAGAAAGGATTAAGTGTCATGGTAGACATTAGAAAGATGAATAGGAGATTATCATTTTGTTATTCTTATTTCCTCAAGTCTCATATGAAAAAAATTTAGATGCATTGTCTTCAATCTTGAATCATATTAGGTGTAGATTATGTTTCCAATTGATAATGAATTTGTAGTCATGAAGGAGAAATCAAAAATAGAATTGGATTATTTAAAGTTCATAAAATTAAATGTAAAAGATTGCATTGTGTCCCATATAAGAGTATCTCACAATTTAAGTTTGACAGTAATAAGGTAGTTGTCATGTACCTACCATAGATTTCACTATATGAAATAATCATTGAAATACATAATGGAATGTTAAAATTATATCAGCTCAGTTATAAGTAACCATAGAGAAAACTGTGAAGCAATCAAGGCAATAAGCTCAACTTAAAAACAAAGTGTCTATAGATGCATATTCATTCTCTAGAAAATGTATGAGTAAAATCAAATAGTGTCTCTTGTCAATAAAGGTCAATAAAATAATGGGCCCTGAATAAGGTAATAATATCTTGAAAATTATAAGTTAGAAATAAATAATTTTAAAACCACCTGCCTATTAATAAGGTGTCAACCTTATGATGTCCTTAGATCATGATAGGACCTTGTTCAAAATAAAATAATAAACTAAAGTTAAAAAAATACACCATAGGTACATGATGGGATAAAAGGATGGAAATGAAAACAAGAGAAAAAAAGTAATAAAAAAAAGGGACAACACATAGCACATTTGGAATTGTGCAAAAAGTTAAAACTTTGATTTCTTTCACCACATCTAACCTAGAAAAGGAGAAGTTAGGCATTGGAAAAAGTGGGAGAGGAAATAAAGTTTGGGCAAATATGAACATGGCAGATTTGACACCTTGGGGCTGATGTGACTTGTCCTTGCAAATAGGTGCTTGGTGGGGGACGTAAAAACATCATTATCAAATTCCTTGGAGGGAAAGATAAGGGTATGTGAGATTTGGGTGAGACTTTGGAAAAATTTTCTTGGGGATGCTATTAAATTAAGTTTTTTTCTACTTCCATGCTTATGTAATAAATATAGGTAAAATAATGTATGTTATAAAATGGAAGTATTAGAATGGTTGAGAAATAGATTTTATTAAGTGGCTTTCCCTTTATTAACATCTTTAGGTTTATTTGTTTTGTGACATGTGTTAGTAGCTAGGAAGTGTATACCTTGGGTTAGAAATATAGTATAGTTTAGTAGCACATTAAAGTAGGTTACTTAATTTTGGGTGTTTTGTTTTTCTTATGTTTGGTGTAGTTATGACTAGGGGTTAACTAACTAATAATGTATGCTATCAAAAAGAAATAAATTAGAATGCATAAATTAATTAGGATTATTAGGATTATTTAATAAATTATAAAGTAACTATGTTATGGTGAGTAGACATTGGATTATAGGATTAATATAGCAATTATAAAGTGATTGATTTACATATAGGTATTAGATGGATAAGTATATGTAATCGTAATAATTAAAGCAGTAAAATGGTTGGTATTAATATAGTTTAGTAGGAAATAAGAAATTTAGGTGTGTTTTTAAATTAATATTTGTAAGTAAGGAGGAGATGTGAATGTATTTAGTAGTTAGTAGGATAAAGTCGATTAGTAGATATTTAATGTTTTAAACAAATATAGATTCATTGATTGTAGTGAATCAACATAGTATGGTAAGATTTATTTAATGATATATTGGAAAGTATATGTATTACCAATGGTTAGGTTGTTGGAAATTAGGTTATGCTTGCTAATTAGAAACATAAATTTGCTAAGTGGAGGAATAATCTAAGATTTGTAATTCTTGATTGAATTTTCATATCACCTTATTTATTTTCATTAAACAATAATGGTATATTTTTCAAATAATAACAAGGGATTAGTAAATTGTATTACATCATATAATTTGGAGAATGAATAAATGATAACCAATTTAAACCATCTAGTGGTAAAACATCTTCACAAAAACAACTGCAAAACCATTATAACCACACAGATGTATAAGTTTGTGGTTCACAATCACATAAGTAATGACCCACTTTGAGGATGGGATTTGAATTTTAATATGATCATATTACCTAACTATTAGGTCACACCTCATACTTAAAATAGAACATTCAAACAAGTAAAGATTGATACATAATACTTTTAGTTCACCTTTCAAAAATTTAAAAAAAGAAAAAGAAAAAATTTTTGGTTGTGTTTTGTCTCATAAATTTAGGGCATGACAGGCATGAAACCTCTTTCTCAACTAAGGGCTAGTATTGTGGGTTATCTCTAGGTTTCCATGTATGACTAGATTCCCCTTTCTTTTTGTGCCAATTATTTTTACCACCCTTTGGTAACTCTATAAACAATGGGACATCATGGTTTTCCCTTACATAAGCTCTCATATTTTTCCTTCTATCAACCATATTTCACTTTAATACATGCACTAGTAACAAAACCTAAGACTGATTTTCCACTCACTAGGGGAAAAATATCTTTTATAATGGCTAAAAGACAAGAAAATTTATGGGAATTATTTTTTTGTAAAAATAGATTTGAAAAAGGGACCCAACCTTTGAAAAAAAAAATATTGTATACTTTTAGGAATAAAACTCTTTAGACAATATGGAACTTTGCAAGCCCATTCTATGTCACACAACTTCTGTAGTACTGGAACTTTTACAGATTCTCAAGGTTTGTCACTCAAATACAACCAATACCCAAGCATGGGTTTACAAGATAATAGAACTATGACTATGGATATGTGATGCATAGCAAAGATTCCAAAACTTCAAAGATCATTTCTTTCATAGGCTCCCTAATAGAGTCAGCATTTTGTTCAAAGAATGACTGAATACCTAATAAAGTCACCATTTTTTGGTGTTTTAAAAGTACTAGGTTGCAAAGGACCTAATACCAAGATGAAGAAGATAAAGACAAGCCTAAGGATTAGCTAGATTCCATAATCAATAGGATTTTCTTCAAATCTAGACCAACTTCAACTAAATCACAAGATTCTTTACACTTTAGGCTCTGTAGGGCCAAGGCAAGTGCACCTTAGGGATAGAAATGACTAGATATTTTGATTTATCATTCAAAACTAGTTTCATTCACACTCTTCTTATCAAATATATCCCCTATAGTAGATAATGGTCAAAAATTCATCTTAGAATTGTAATAACTCCTTGATTACAATGACTAACTATAACTCAAAGAAATTCTATCACAAATATTCAAAGACCAACGGTTTGATTCTTCATTATAGAAAAGTAAAATTTGATTTGATTTTAAATATGCTTTGTGTAACCACATGAACTTATCAATTTGCATCTAAATAGATAATCTGTACCTTATCCCTTGCTATACAGAGTCTAACCAACAAAATTTGACCTAATCAATTGCATTCCAATTAATTTTATAAGTAGTTAACCCTAAATTTAATTCTTATGATATCCCCCCATATACCTAGAAACCCTATCAATTCAATGAAAGAATTTAATTAACTCCTTGAATTAAAATAATCAATGAAGATATATACAACCTATCCAAGTTTCATTAAAGTGAAAGAATCTTGTTCTTTCAATCCAAAAATTATAGATATATGAAAATGGAGACAAAACTTAGAGACACAGATATTACACAACCTTCATTTGTATTAATCTTCCTTGAAAATAATATCTTATTGGTATAAACTCAAGAATAACTCAAGATATGACATAACTATCATTGAAGATCCATTTGTATTCCTAGATGGAAAAATTGAATACGATCACAAAAATTGACATAAAGACTAACTAGAATGACAACAAAATAGCATAAACACTAAAATTGCACAAACATTGGACCCTCACTCTACATCTTGGAAATCCTTTTATAAGAATCATTTCAACAAGCTTTATATGGGAGGACATATGTCAAAAATTCATTGGAAAACAAATACAAAGATATTTTATAGTGTTTCATTACAAACATTCTTTTTACTTTGGACACAAAATAGAATGTAGTTACAAAATTGGCAAGTGGTACTTTTTATAGGTGTCTTGAGAAATTTTCTATTAGTCTTCAACTTATTGTTGCTTTTGTCAATCTTACATTGGTTTTGACAAGTGAGTGTATACACACTTAAGTCATTTACTTAGTTCATGCTAAAAAAGTAGTACATGTTGAGTCCACAATGAGTGCCAAGCCACTCATCTACCAAGTCACTCAAGTGCTAAGGAGACAATGTATACTGAGTGATTTGGTATCCGAGTAAAAAGTGCATGCCAAGTTATTTAGATGCTGAGTCATAGTATAGAAATTAGCATATGCCAACCATCAAAGACTTCAAATGTTGAGTAAGATAGTTTTTTCATAATCATAGTTGTTGATTCATACCTAACCCTAAGCCACTAAAATGTTCTTAAGGAGGAAAAACCCTAAAGATTCTAAGTAATGTGAAAGGATCAAAGAGAGAAGGTTGCATGTGCAAATAGATTATTCATGGTGGCTAAGGAATTGTGAATTGAAATTGCATTGTAGAATCAATTAAAGGAGAATAGAGGAATGGAACAGTATACATCAACAAGACATCTAATCAAGAAGGATAAAAAATACATCAGTTTAGAGGTGATCTATCATCAAGCAATAGAGTGCTAATTTTAGGATCAATGTTGAGTCATTCTAATATGTGAATTAGTTAAATCTCGTAACAAAGTAGTCCTAACAAGCTATATTGAAATCCTCTAATAAGGTGCTTACTTAATTATGAGTTAAAGTCGTTTAGCAAGGCACACTTCTAATAGGGTGTTGAAATCCTTTGATAGGGTAAGACCTAACATTCTTTGCAAGCCTTTAACAAGGAAAACCTTTCACAGTAATGAAGATTTGTGGGTGTAATCCCCACCCCTATTTTACCTTCTTGTTGGAGGGTTTCTAGGTAATCATATTTTGTGTCATATATATGTGAAATGCTTACTTGTTTACATGACTTAGATGTACATGCTTTACATGGTATTTTAGTTTACTTAGTGAATGTAAGAGATGGATGTGTGGTGAATGTTTTATGGATCAAAGTTTAAACTACTAATTCACACCCCCCTCCCCCCCACCCTATTAGAAATTTACCTTTCCTATTGTAATTCTAACAAAATGTATCAGAGCCTAGTTCTCTGAAAGAGAAGGTTTGCAACTTTGAGGAAAGATCTTGAAAATGAAAGTCTACAAGTTTGGAAAGATCATTGAGAATTAGGGAATTTAAATACAACTTATTCTACATCAATTGAATGAAGCAAGAGAAGACCTAAAGAAATATTTGAAGAGAACAAAAAAAATTTCCATTAAGGAGAACGACACACAATATAAAGAGATAGACACCAATGAATTTGATTCAGCAATTGTAGATCTAACAGAAAAGAATAGAGCTCAAGCTGAAGAAATTAGAAATCTCAAGTTAGAGCAAGAATCACAAGCCATACTACTATGTGATGTGACTGAACAAAACAAGAAAGCTATGGCAAGTAAAGCCATGACTGAAGATGACAAAAGAGTTTTGACCAATAGACTGGAAGAAAAATCATCAAAGCTAACAAATATTTCCAACACTAAGTTAGATACTTTGAGTCAAATGATGAATGCCAACTATGAACTAAATGTCAAAGACATTTAGATAACAACATTGAAGCTGGTGTAAAAAGGGAAAAGGAATTTTCTAAAAGTTTCAACAAACCTAATGAAGCCATCAAACACTTTGATCAATTATTGACATCCCCTAGATCCAACAATGATACATCTAGACTAGGATACACAGGTACTAAAGAAGGAGATTCATCCAAAATTGTTAAAGAAAGGAATAACGAAGGTAAGAATTCCAAACCTACTTGTCATAATTGTGGTAAGAAAGGACATACTGCTAATGTATATAAGAGCAAAACTAAAAATCAGAATGGCAAGCATAAGAGCATGGTTCACTACCATAAGTGCAACAAACAAGGTCATCAAGCACATGAATGTAGAACATAGACAATGCACACACAAAGATTTGAATGACATTGTTACAACTGTTAGAAGTATGGACATAGAGCTTTTGAGTGTAGATCCAAACCCATGTAGTCATCAAACAGGAAAAACAAAGGTAAAGAACAATGGAAATTATTATAACTAGGATTATAATACAAGATATAGTTGTCATTATTGTTAAGATTATGGACATGTTCCTGAGAATTGTTTTAGGACACACTTTAGAAGTGAAGAAAAAAGGTGGTTGTGTCAAACCACATGTTTGGTAGATGTTGAAAACACAAAAACCACCTACCCTCACTCCTCAAGTCACTAATGTACAACATTTAGCAAAATACTAGAAATTGTATCAACAAAGGTTGATATAGTTGAAGGAGATAAAGTGGAAACTCAAGTTCACTACTAATACACAAAGTCATATAGGTTAGATAGATTTATTTGAACCTCTAGCATGATTTTAAGGTGCAATTTAAAGAATTTTGGTAGATAAGGACAAGTCTAAAGAGATAGAATTGACACCCTAGATGAAGGAGCAAGTAACAATTTAAGCCCTCGTAACTTTACCAGAATCTGGCACTCCTTCTAGGCACACTCTTCAAAAGCCAAGTATAGATGCAACACCTTTGTAAATCTCCAAGTCCAAGTTCATCAAAGGTAGAAGAGGTAATATAATATGGAGATGTAAGCCTGGATGAAGAAATTGTGTTGCCAAAATATGATTATGACATAATGACAATAGAGTAGATGGGCATACTACAAGAAGCACTAGATAGAAAGAAGCATCAAGAATTGCTTAGAAGGGAGCATAGGTAGAAGAAATATTTGCATGACATTAAAGACATCTTCCTAGATGCATTTAATTTGCCCACTCTAGAAGAAACAAATCCACTCATTTAACAATTGATAGATATAGTGGAAAAGGTAAGTGATGCAAACCTTGGCACAAGTTGCATTGGCAACCAAGGTAGAAAATGTGAAGAAGGTACTTGAGAACATTTTCTCACTATACAACAAACTGTGCAACCCCACATTCTTTGCACAAGAAACAAGGAATTACATCCCAAGATTGGAGAGCAACATACAATCATCAAAAGATAAATTGCCTATGACTTCAGCTCAAAGTGAAAAGCATTTTAGAACTTTATTGAAAGCCTAGAGTTAGTTATCAACATTATCTATAGAAGAGGTCAAAATCAGGATCAAAGTTATGAGCATCCAAACCACATTGACTCCTTACATGAATATTTTGCACAAGGAATTAGGCTATGAAGAAACTCTTATGAAGGAAGACCCCAGTCTTTCTACATTAGATGGCCTAGTTCATCTTGTTGTCAAGCTAGCTATCCAAATTAAATCTTTGGATGTAGCATGTGAAAATTGGGATGTAGCTCTTAACATTATACTATAGGTCCATAAATCTTTCTTGGACAAACACATTATCAGTGTATAGCCCATTGACATCAATGTCAAAAAGGGGGAGAAAAGTGAGCATAAGAAAAGGGGCAGAAAGTAAACAAAAAGAGAGTTAAGCTAAAATAGAGTGCAAAGAATGGGGGAGCAAGCAAAGAATAGTATAGGCATATCTACTTAGTAGGAGAACCCTTTTTTTTATTATAGAACTAGACCTACTAACCCAAGGAGTTATGGAGTTATCAAATGTTGAGGTATAAAATTATTGTAAATTTTTGATATTCTAAAATTTTGTACATAAGCTAAATAAGAGATATGTTATTCTCGTAAGAATGAGGATATTAATACATGACCAAGTGTTTTTGACACTCATGTCAAAGGGGAAGATTTTTGATCTTAGATTGGTTTTGACAAGTGAGTTTCTACATACTTAAGTCATTTACTTAGTTCATACTAAACAAGTAGTACATGTAGAGTAGAACATGTATAAGATAGAGCATGCCAAGTCCACAGTGAGCACCAAGCCACTCATGTGTTGAGTCACTCAAATTTCAAGTAAACAATGTATACCAAGTGATTTAGGAGCTAAACCAAGTTATTTAGATGCTGAGTCATAGTATAGAAATTAGTATATGCCAAGCATTAGAGACTTCAAATGCCAAGTAAGATAGTTTTTTCATAATTATTTGTAATGGCACAAACTACTATGTAACCTATTTTTGAGTCAACTTACAGATTGAATTATGATATTTTGAAGATAAGGATGAATCTTAATTTAGAATTCCTATAAATTGCATGCATCCAATCAGAAAAAGGGAAGGTATAGGTGGAAAAATGGATGAATCATAGCCATTGATTCATACCTAACCCTAAGTCACCAAGATCTTCTTAAGGAGGAAAAACCCTAAAATTTCTAAGTAATGTGAAAGGAGTAAAGAGAGAAGTTTGAAGGAAATTTTTATGGTTGAGTGGGAGTGATGTTAGACAAGGGTAAGCTAAGGGTTGACAAGTTTAATGGGAAGAACTTCTAGTTATGGAAGATGCAAATGGAAGACTATCTTTATTAGAAGGACTTATGGAAGCCATTAGAAGGAAAAGCCAAGAATCAAGGATCTATGTCAAATGATGAATGGGATCTTTTAGACAGAAAGGCACTTAGAAGCATTCGATTATGCCTAGCACCATTAGCGGCATTTAATATTACAAAAGCAAACATGATAGAAGAATTGATGAAAACCCTAGTGACATTGTATGAAAAGCCCTCCACTTCAAACAAGGTATTTCTCATGAAGCGTTTATTTAATATGAAAATGGAAAAAGGTGAATCTATTATAGATCACTTAAATGAGTTCAATACTATTATTAGTGATTTATCTTCTATGGGTGTCAATTTTGAAGAAGAAAGTAGGGCTCTCTTGATTTTGTGTTCTTTGCCTGAAACTTGTAATGGCTTGGTAATGGTTGTGAGTAATTATGTTCCTGAATCTAGTACCCTAAAATATGATGATGTAATCAGTGTTATTTTGAGTGAGGAAACTCATAGGAAAACCTTAGGTGGATCTACATCAGGAAATGTTGCAAGGGCAAAATGGCTGAGAGATGAAGTAATTCTAGAAATCATGGGAAATCAGGAGGAAAGTCAAAGGGGAGGAGGTCTCAATCAAGAGGACCGAATGACTACTTGTACTATAGGAAACCAAGCACAAAAAGAAAGATTTTTGAAATCGAAAGAAAAATAGAGGAGATAAACTAGATGGAGACAAGGAGGCAAATGTGGTAAGTAAAAAATTTGAAGAGGATGCTTTACTTTTGTCTTTAGAATGTGTCGATGATTCATGGGTTTTAGATTTTGGTGCTTCATTTCTTACTACACCCCATAGAGGTTATTTCATTGATTATGTCCAAGGGGATTTTGGGCTTGTTTATTTGGGGAATAATGAACCCTGTCAGATTGTTGGAAAGGGAAAAATTAAGATTAAGTTGCAGAATGAGAATCATTAGCTACTACATGAGGTAAGACATGTTCCAAGGCTGAGTAGAAATTTAATTTCATCAAGGCAACTCAGTGATGAGGTTTGTGTAGTTACTTTTAATGATAAAAATTGGAAGGTTTCAAAACGTTCCCTTGTAGTAGCAAAAGGTATGAAAGTAGGCACCTTATATCTTTGTACAGGTCATATTGTTCCTTCAACTTTAATTGTTTCAAAAAAAATGAATGTTTAGGAACAATTTTTGCAATTGAGCAGGGAGAACAAATAGCTACTGTAGATTCTGATATAGTGTTATGGCACAATAGACTTGGCCACATGAGTGAGAAAGGTATGAAAATACTTCATTCAAAGAAAGTTTTACTAGGTCTAAAATGTGTTAATATGGATTTCTATGAAAGTTGTTTGTATGGAAAAAAAAAAGAGAGTGAGTTTTGCAAAGACAAGGAAAGAAAATAAGAGGGAGAAATTAGAGCTTGTGCATATCGATGTATGGGGACTGGCTCAGGTATCTTCCTTTGATGGCTCTCATTATTATGTTACATTTATTGATGACACAACTAGAAAAGTATGGGTTTATTTCCTTAGACAGAAATATGATGTATTTCAAACTTTTAAGAAATGCAAATGCTTGGTTGAAACTGAGACTAGTAAAAAATTAAAATGTCTTAGATATGATAATGGTGGTGAGTATTACAGTCATGAATTTGAATATTATTGCTCTACTAATGGTATTCATAGAAAAAAAATTGTTCCAAGGACTCCACAGGAAAATGGAGTGGCTGAACACATGAACAAGACTATAATGGAATGTGCAAGAAGCATGAGGTTACATGCTAGGTTTCCCTTACACATGTGAGTGGAGGCTATCAATATTGTTTTGTATTTGATTAATATAGGTCCCTCTACTCCTTTGGGTTGTGGTATTCCAAAGGAGGCATGGACTAGTAACAAGGTGAGTTATTCTTTTCTCAAAACCTTAAGTTGTGAAGTATTTTCTCACATAGATTTTGAAAATAGAACCAAGCTAGAAGCTAAGTAAAAGAAATGTGTATTTTTTGTATATGGTATTAATGAGTTTGGTCATAGGCTTTGGGATTTTGAAAATCATAAAATTGTAAGAAGCTGGGATGTCATATTCAATGAGAAAGTGTTCTAAAAAGATCTGGTGCAGCAACATGAGAAGAAAGAAGATGATTATCTAGTGTTATAGGATACTCCAAAAGCTAATGTTCCAGTCATTCCCAATGATGTGCAACAACTACAACAACAAATACCACACACACCAATGAATGCTAGACAGTCAACAAGGAAAATTAGACCTCCACAAAGATTTTCTCCCTCTTTGTATTCTATTTTACTTACTAATGTTGGTGAACCTAAAAGTTATGATGAAGCTATGTAGGTGGATACTAAGAATCAGTGGGAGTCTGCAATGAGATATAAAATGGACTCTTTGCTAAAGAATAAGACATGGAATTTGTGCAAGTTGCCTACAGGTAAAAAGGCTTTTCAAAATAAGTGGGTTTATAAGTTAAAAGAAAAGGAAGGAGGTAAGAAAGTATTTGAAGCCATGTTAGTTGTAAAAGGATTTTCACATAAAAATGGAATTGATTTTGATGAGATATTTTCTCCTGTTGTTAAGATGACTTCTATCTGTACTATTTTAAGTCTTGTGGCTACTGAAGATTTTCATTTAGAGTAGTTGGATGTTAAAATTTCCTTCCTTCATGGTGATTTGGATGAAGAAATATAAATATGGCTTAGCCAAAAGGTTTTGAGGTCAAAAGTAACAAGAACTTAGTGTGCAAATTGAAGAAAAGTTTATATGGCTTGAAGCAAGCACCTCAGCAATGGTATCTAAAATTTGATAGTTTTATGCATTAGCATAGTTACAGTAGGTGTCATTCAGATCATTGTGTCTACTTTAAGAGGTTGGATGATGGTAGCTACATTATTTTACATTTATATGTTGATGATATGCTTGTAGCTCGGTCTAACATGGATCACATTAAGGGGCTAAAAAGCCAATTAGCACGTGCATTTTCTATGAAGGATTTGGGGGCAGCAAAACAAATTCTTGGTATGAAGATTTGTAGAGATAGGAAAAATAGAACATTGATGCTATCTCAGGTTGATTATGTTGAGAAGGTGTTGCAACATTTCTCTATGGAGAATGTTGAAGCTATCAACACACCTTTACCTGGTCATTTGAAATTGACTAAAGAGATGTGTCCCAAGACACAAGAAGAGGAGGATAAGATTTCCAAGGCACCCTATGCTTCAGTTGTAGGAAGCTTGATGTATGCTATGGTATGTACTAGGCTAAATATTGCACATGTAGTGGGAGTTGTTAGCAAGTATATATGTCATCCAAGAATTGAGAATTGGAATGCAGTCAAATGGATTCTTAGATATTTGAGAGGAACATGCAATAAGTGTTTACATTTTGGGGGCTCTACTACTAATTTATAGGGCTATGTTGACTCAGATTCTACAAGGGATATTGATACCAGGCAGAGTACTGCAGCTTACATCTTTACTATTGGTGGGGCAGCCATGAGCTAGGTTTCTAGGTTACAAAAGGTTAATGCTTTATCCAATACAAAGGAAGAGAATGTAGCTGCTACAGAGGTAGCCAAGGAGATTATATGGCTTTAGTTCTTCTTGCAAGAATTGTGACATCCTTAGAAAGATAATTATTTGTTCATAGATAGTCAGAGTGTCATTCATCTTTCCAAGAATTCAGCTCTACATTGAAAGACCAAACACATACAGTTGTAGTACCATTTCATTTGGTAAATTTTGGAGGATGGATAGTTAAAGCTGGAGAAGATACATACAAATGCCAATCTAATAAATATGTTTCCAAAGGTAGTAACAAGGGAGAAGTTGAACTCTTCTTCAGCTTTCGTTGGTCTTCTAGACTAAACATGAATAAAAGAACAGTAGAGTCCAGCAAATTAAGCTTAAAGTTTGTGCTTTCAAGAGGCTGTGCAATTGGGTATTTTTCCTAGCTCAAGTCAAGGGAGGAGTCACCATTCAAACTGGCACTTGAAAATGAAGATGATTATGGAGAGGATCAAATACAACATGTTGATTCAGTCCCAAATGTTGATACTTTCAATCAACAATGTGAATTAAGTCACACCATTTTCATTCCTCAATAGATGTTGCATCAAACGATTCAATATTGTTCATTTATCCATATTTTGGTATTTTCCTTTAAGGATGTTAATCATGGCACTTTTAAGAATATAGTCAACTATTTTAGCCAACCAGTGAATGAATTTATTTAGCATTTTTCTTATTACTAGTTAGGGTAGAGTAGGTTAGATTTCAAGCTTTCTACAAGTGTTACCTTTGGATAATACTTGTCAATTGTGGAGTGTACATTAAGCCTAAATTTGGCTCATTAATATCTTTCCTTTCTTATACATAGATTCAATAGGAATTTTGAATTCTAGCTCAACATTTTTTGGTAAGTATGATGATGTGTCACAACCATGTCTCTCTTCTAATAAATCAACATGGAAAAAGGTTGAAAGGTGAAACACTCATTTTAATTTGACATATCTTTAGAGATGTTAATTCACCCCCCTTAGGATCATATAACCAATAGGCTTTACTAGAGTCATAATAACCAATAAGGATTAATTTTTCAATGTTATTATCATAATTCATTGTCTTCTCTTTTTGGGATATGTTAACCTATGTTGACTAAGTCTAGAATAGGTTAACCTAGGTTGACTAAGTCTAGAATAGGTAAACCTAAGTCCAACTGTTCCAAAATAGGATGACCTAGGTTGACCTATTCCCTAAGGACTTTGGGTCCTAGTACAATTTTTTTTCTTAGAGTTGTAAATTGGAATTTGGGTGACTTGTAGGCTTGCTTTTTCTTTTTCCATTGCAGAATTTGAGCAATATAAATTCATGAAACCCTGAAAAACACATGTATGCAAGAACTTGTCATAGATAGGCAAAGAGAAAAAAAAAAAAAGGGTTTAACTTTGACAATATACAAGATCACATTATTAGAATAAAATAATGAGTAAAATATACAATGGATATATATGGACAACAATACTTTGAGTTTATAAAAATAGATTAGATAAATGTAGTAAAGCACACAAGTATTTCAATAAGTTTATGTGATTGTTGTCACATAATTAGAGCCTATATAATATATACAACCCAAAATTTGACTTGAACTATAACAACAAACTTTAATAAACTATAATAGAACCACCCTAGCATTCCCAAGATATAGAAAAACATTATCCAAATCAACTATTTCTTTTACCCATTTCTCTTCTTGCACCATGAGTCTTTGTTTATAATAACCTAGAGATGGAAACCTCACACCAAAAAAAAAATGAAATGCATTGATAAGACTTGTTGTAAAAGGCTTACACAATATTAGCATCATAAAATCACTTCTTGTTTCAATGCCTCATTGTGAATCAGTATTCAAACTTATTGACACCTTCCCTAAATTATTTTTTAAGGAATCAATTATTCTAATTGTTCATCCGTATTTTCTAGATTTGTCTTATTTGACTAGTTTGATAAAAATGGTTTCAATAATCATAATGTCAAGTCTATGTCAAATAAGAAAAAAGCCAAACTTGTAATAAGATATCAGCAAGCAATTATCTTTCATTGTCTCCTTGCTTCAATACTCTTATAGTTATAAATGCTCTTAAAATTGTCCTTATAGCCTTGTATCACATGCAAATATGACTTGCAAGAACTTGTTCAATATATTCCTCTTATAATTCCTTACAAAGAACCTACCAAAATACAAATTAGAATGTGTAACTAATTTAACATGTCTTTTTCATTATTTCAAAAACCATATACAAAAAAACTTCATATTTTACATCATAATACATCATAAATCTTAGGAAATTCTCCCTAACACCACCCCCCCCCCCCCCCCAACTCTTCATGATGCACCTACGTTCGAATATCATAAAAAATTAGTAAATTATTGTATTAAACAAGATAATAATCAATTCACTAAATTATTATGAAGAAAATAACATAAGAAGTAAATATACCTAGTTGAGTGTTCCCATAGGGTCCTCTCTCTATTTTAGGGTCTCCAATAGGGCTTCATGATCAGCATTAGTAATAGTAAAAATTTCTTTTACTTTTGCACATTTTGAACACTTCTCATTTAAGAAAGCATTTCTATAAAAGAAACAACCATCAACTTTACAAAATAAAAATTGATCTAACAAGTCTCTTGATGATTTTGAAAGCCCACTAGCACTAAAATTCTCCAACATTTCTTTACTATGAAAAGTAGAACGGATGGAGCGTAATAGTTCATGGTGCATAGAAAACTCGACATGATATTTGCAACAACATGTATTTCAAATTTAAGTGGCACACAATAAAATGGCTTCAAAGATTCAAAAGCCCTTTGTGATATATGAAGACTTGGATGACTCTCTCTAAATTGTTTGATCAACATAGTTTGACTTACTTCCAAATAGTGTTTAGGATGCGGCTTGCGGTCTATGATGCCAATTATCAACTTTAATACATCTTTAGCATTGGGTGATACTTATGAGCTAGAGTGCCAAAATTATGTAATTTCTTCCTTCAAATCATCAGATAGCTTCTTATCAAAACATGAAAGTCTCCCACCAAAAGCCCATGTTTCATTTTGAAGAGGATCATCAATTCTCTCTCGTCGACGAAGTGCTCTTCTCAAAGTAGTATAATTTAGGTTCAAGTCAATAAAAGTTTGTCTCATATATCTACCCTTTCTCAAATGATGACTTACCAAAGAGATTGTAATAACCCTTCGAGCAGCGCTCTTATCCTTCTCCCTACTATTTTTTCCAATGCTATTGAGAGCACTGAAAAAATTCTTCACAATAATGGTATTTCTTTCCAACTTTTTATTGACACAAATCTTCAATCTAGAAAGCATAGGTCTCATCTTTTGCATCTTTAATAAGTGCATAAAAAGTTGACATTGCTCCAGCACTGTCTTGTTGTTGAAAAACATCTTATATAGTCTTGAAGCCCATAACCGAATGGTTCTTTCTAATTTTTTCCCTTCCAAATTGGTAATAATCATTTCATCAATTTCAATTATCCATTTTGTTATTCTAGAACCTTCATGTTGATTCTAATAAGGAGATATGTAAGGTTCTTGTGCATTGTCATGTTCGGCAAGGTCAATCATGCAATTTACATTATGACCTAGTAGCATTTCATCCTCCAAATTTTCATTCTCTAAATTTTCAATTCTGGCATTATCATTTTCAATTGGCAAATTTTCATTCCCCAACCACACATATTCATTATCTAACTCTATGATTTCACATTTGACTAATTCATCATCAACTTGACTCACATTTAACATATCTTGTCTTTTCCTTTGGTATTCTATTTTGTCCCTTTCCCTATATGCCACAATGTCTTCATTGGATACCTTCCTTTTGTGTTTAGCCTTTCAACGATTGTTGCTCCCCATTCATATGACAATATTAGAAACATAGGGATATATTATCAAACTTTTTTCGATTGTTTGGGCCCCAAAATGTGACTTTTCCTAAAACTTGTGAAAAAGACCCACAAAAAGCGATGTTGTCTACTCTGCAGTGATAGCAAATATTTTGGATTAATAATACCAGTAAATATCTGGTATCCGATTTTAGATTGGATATCTGATCTAAAATCTGATATTCGATATTGCCACAAAAATATTCGAGGGAAAAACAAATTATAATTCATTATTAGTGAGTAATGACTTATGAATTACCAAAATATATGAGTTATGAGTTATGTAATACCTTATAATGTATTATTATATTATATTATTATTATTTTTACTTTATTATTATTAAATATCATAACGTAATATATTATATAGGTTATTAATATATATTATTATTATTATCTATAAATTATAACCTATAATATATATACATTATTATTATTATTATTATCTATAAATATTATATATATATATATATATAATTTTTACTATATAATTTTTATTTATTGCTATAACAACATATAATATTGTTGTTATTATTAATAGAATCATTTATATGGGTCGAATGGGGCCATAGGATGACCTAAACCCCTTTCGACACATTCTATGACGACATATGTCTTTAGGAGTCCTAGGACCCCTAGAGACAAATTAGAATCATTTATTTGGGTCAAAAGGGTGACACATTCCATGACGACATATGTCTTTAGGGGTCTTAGGACCCCTATGGACATATTATAATCATTTATATGAGTCAAAAGAAATCATAAGATAACCTATGACCCCTTTTAACACATTTCATGACAACATATGTCTCCAGGGGTGCTAGGACCACTAGGGACATATTAGTATAGTTTATATGGGTCAAAAGGGGTCATAGGATGACCTATGACCCCTTTTGACACATTTTATTACAACATATGTCTTTAGGGGCCCTAGGACCCCTAGGGACGTATTAGAATTGTTTATATGGGTTGAAAGGGGTCATAGGATGACCTATGACTCTTTTTAACACATTCCATGATGACATATGTGTTTATGGGCCTTAGGACCCCTAGAGACATATTAGTATCATTTATATGTGTTAAAAAGGGTCATAGGTCCTTTCAACACATTCCATGAGGACATATGTCTCTAGGGGCCCTAGGACCCATAGGAACATATTAGAATCATTTATATGGGCTGAAAGAGGACATAGGATGACCCATAACCCCTTTCAACACATTTCATGATGACATATGTCTCTACGGGACCTAGCACCCCTAGGGACATATTAGAATCATTTATATGGGTTGAAAGGGACCATATGATGACTGATGACCTCTTTCAACACATTTCATGATGACATATGTCTCTAGGGTTCCTAAGACCTCTAGAGACATACTATAATCATTTATATAGGTCAAAAAGGGGCATAGGTCATTTGACACATTCCATGATGACATATGTCTCTAGGGGTTGTAGCACCCCTAGGGACATATTAGAATCATTTATATGGGTCAAAAGGGGGCATAAGATGACCTATGACCTATTTTGACACATTCCATGATGACATATGTCGCTAAGGGTCCTAGGTCCCCTAGTGACATATTATAATTGTTTATATGGGTCAAAAGGAGTCATAGGATGACCTATGACCCCTTTCGACACATTCTATGATGACATATGTCTTTAAGGGTCCTAAGAAATCTAGGGACACATTAAAATCATTTATATAGATCAAAAGGGATAGTAGGATGACCTATGACCTCTTTCAATACATTCCATCATGACATATGTTGCTAGGGGTCCGAGGACCTATAAGGACATATTATAATCATTTATATCGGTCGAAAGGGGCCATAGGATGACCTATGACCCCTTTTGACACATTCAATGATGACATATGTCTCGATGGGTCATAAGACCCCTATGGACCTATTAGAATCATTTATACGGGTCGAGAGGGGCCATACGATGACCTATGATCCCTTTCAATACATTTCATGATGACATGTCTCTAAGAGTTCTAAGACCTCTAGGGACATATTGGAATAGTTTATATGGGTCAACAGGGGTCATAGGTTGACCTATGACCCCTTATGAGACATTTCATTACAACATAAGACCCCTGGAGACATATTACAATCATTCATACAGGTCGAAAGGGGCCATAGGATGACCTATGAACCCTTTCGAGACATTCCATGATGACATATGTCACTAGGGGTCCTATGACCCCTAGGGACATATTAGAATCATTTATATTGGTTGAAAGGGGCCATAGGATTACCTATGACCACTTTCAACACATTCCATTATGACATGTGTCTAAGGGTCTTAGGACCCCTCAAGACATATTAGAATCATTTATATGGGTTGAAAGGGGCCATAGGATGACCTATGACCCCTGTCGACACATTTTATTACAACATATGTCCTTAGGGGCCTTAGGACCCCTAGCGACATATTAGAATCATTTATATGGGTTGAAAGGGGTCATAGGTCATTTCGAGACATTCTTTGACGACGTATATCTCTAAAGGCCCTAAAACCCCTATGGAGATATTAGAGTTGTTTATGTGGGTAGAATGGGGTCATAAGATGACTTATTACCCCTTTCAACACATTCCTTGACAACATATGTCTCTAGGGATCCTAAGAACCCTAGGGACATATTATAATCATTTATATGAGTCGAAAGGTGCCATAGGATGACCTATGACCTATTTCAACACATTCCATGATGACATATGTCTCTAGGCATCGTAGGACCCCTAAGAACATATTACAATAGTTTATATGGGTCGAAAGGGGCCATAGGATGACCTATGAAACTTTTTGACACATTTTATTACAACATATGTCTCTAAGGCTCATATGACCCCTAGGGACATATTATAATTGTTTATATGGGTCAAAAGGGCACATAGGATGACCTATGATCCCTTTCGACACATTCCATTATGAAATATGTCTCGAGGGGTAATAGGACTCCTAGAGACATTTTATAATTATTTATATGGGTTAAAAGTGGCCATACAATGCCCTATGACCTTTTTCGACACATTTCATAATGACATATGTCTCTAGTGGTCCTAGTACCTCGAGGGACATATTACAATCATTTATATGGGTCAAAAGGGGCCATAGGATGACCTATGACCCCTTTCAAAACATTTTGTTACAACATATGTCTCTAGGGGTTATAGGACCCCTCGAAACATATTATAATTATTTATATGGGTCAAAAAGGGGCATTGGATGACCTATGACCCCTTTCGACACATTCTATTATGACATATGTCTTTAAGGGTCCTAAGAACCCCAAGGACATATTAAAATCATTTATATGGGCCAAAAGGGACCATAGGATGACTTGTGATACCTTTCAACACATTCCATGATGACATGTCGCTAGGGGAATATTAAAATCATTTATATGGGTTGAAAGGGGCCATAAGATGACCTATGATGCCTTTTGACAATTTTGATGATAACTTATGTCTCTAGGGGTCCTAGGACCCCTAAGAACATATTATAATCATTTATATGGGTTGAAAGGGGTCATAGGATGACCTATGACCCCTTCCAACATAGTCCATGATGATATATGTCTCTAGGGGTCCTAGGACCCCTAGCGACATATTAGAATCATTTATATGGGTTGAAAGGGTCCATAGGATAGCCTATGACCCCTTTCAACACATTCCATGAAGACATTATGGGTCAAAAGGGGCCATAGGATGACCTATGACCTCTTTCAACACATTCCATGACAACATATGTATCTAGGGGTCCTAAGACCCCTATGGACATATTAGAATCATTTATATGGGTCAAAAGGGGCCATAGAATGACTTATGACCCCTCTCGACACATTCCATAATGACATATGTGTTTAGGGGTCCTAAGACCCCTAGTGACATATTAGAATCATTTATATGGGGCGAAAGGGGTCATATGGGTCATAGGATGACCTATGACCCTTTTTGACACATTTTATTACAACATATGTCTATAGGGGCCCTAGGACCCCTAGAGACATATTAGAATCATTTATATAGTTCGAAAGGGGCCATAAGATGACCTATCACCCTTTTTGACACATTTTATTACAACATGTCTCTAGGGGCCCTAAGACCTCTATGGATATATTAGAATCATTTATACGATTCTAAAGGGGTCATAAGATGACCTATGACCGCTTTCAACACATTTCATTATGACATATGTCTCTAGGGGTCATATGACCCCTAGGGACATATTATAATCATTTATATTGGTCAAAAGGGGGCATACGATGACTTATGACCCCTTTCGACACATTTCATGACTACATATGTCGCTAGGGGTCCTAGGACCCCTAGGGGCATATTAAAATCATTTATATGCATCAAAAGGGGCCATAGGATGACCTATGATCCCTTTCGACAAATTTTATTACATGTCTCTAGTGGTCATAGGAAACTTAGGGATATATTATAACTATTAATATGGGTCGAAAGGGGCTATAGGATGACCTATGACCCCTTTCGATAGATTCCATGATGACATATGTCTATAGGGGTCCTAAGACCCTTATGGACATATTATAATCATTTGTATGGGTTGAGAGGTACCAGATGATGACCTATGGCCACTTTCAACAAATTTCATGATGACATATGTCTCTAGAGGTCTTAGGACCCCAAGAGACATATTACAATCGTTTATATAGGTCAAAAGGTGCCATATGATGACCTATGGCCCTTTCAACACATTCCATAATGACATATGTCTCTAAGAGTTTTAGGACCCCTAAAGACATTAAAATAATTTATATGAGTCAAAAGGGGTCATACAATGACCTATAATCATTTTCGACACATTCCATGATGACATACATTGCTAAGAGTCTTAGGACCCCTAGGGACATATTAGAATCATTTATATGGGTCCTTTCGACACATTTCATGAAAACATATGTGTCTAAGTGTCCTAGGACCCCAAGGGACATATTATAATCATTTATATGGGTCAAAAGGGGTCATAAGATGACCTATAACCCCTTTTGATGCATTGTATGATGATATATGTCTCTAAGTATCCTAAGACCCCTAAGGACATATTAGAATCATTTATATGGGTCAAAAAGTGTCATACAATGAACTATGACCACTTTCGACACATTCCATTATTACTTAAGTGTTTAGGGGTCCTAGGAGCCCTGTGGATATATTAGAAATATTTATATGGGTCAAAATGAGCCATAGGATGACCTATGACCCCTTTTGACACATTTTATTACAACATATGTTCCTATAGGCCCAAGGACACCTAAGGACATATTAGAAACATTTATAAGGGTCAAAAAGGGACATATAATGACATATGACCCCTTTTAACACATATTATTACAAAATGTCTCTTGGAGCCCTAAGACCCCTTGCATTTATATTAGAATCATTTATATCAATCGAAAGGGGTTATAGGTCTTTCAACACATTCCATGATGACATATGTCTCTAGGGGTCCTAGGACCCATAGGGACATATTATAATCATTTATATGGGTTGAAAGGGGCCTTGCAATGACCTATAAACCCTTTCCACACATTCCATGATGACATATGTCTCTAGGATTCTTGAGACCCCTAGGGATATATTACAATTGTTTATATGGGTTGAACGGAAAGATAACATGACCTATGACCTTTTTTGACACATTTTACTACAACATATGTCTCTAGGAGTCATAGGACCCCTAGGGACATATTATGATTGTTTATATGAGTCGAAAAGGGGACATAAGATGACCTATGACCTCTTTTGACACATTCCATAATGACATATCTCATTAGAGGTCCTAAGATCCATAGGGACATATTATAATTGTCTATATGGGTCAAAAGGGGCTACAGGATGACCTATGTCTCCTTTCAACAAATTTTATTACAATATATGTCACTAGGGGCCCTAAGACCCCTAGGGACATATTAGAATCATTTGTATGGGTCGAAGGGGGCTATAGGATGATCTATGATCCCTTTTGACACATTTTATTACAAACATATATCGCTAGGGTCCCTAAGACCCTTAGGAAAATATTACAATCATTTATATCAGTTGAAAGGGGTCATAGGATGACCCATTTTGACACATTCCATGACGACATATGCCACTAGGGGTCCTAGGACCCCTAAGGATGTATTATAATCATTTATATGAATCCAGAGGGGCCATCCGATGACCTATGGCCCCTTTAAAAATATTGCATACTAACATGTCTCTAAGGGTCCTAGGACCCATAGAGACATATTACAATTGTTTATATGGGTCAAAAGGGGCCATAGGATGACCTATGACCCCTTTTGACAGATTTCATGACTACATATGTCTCTAGGGGTCCTAGGACCCCTAGTGACATATTAAAATTGTTTGCTAACATATATAAGGACATATTACAATAATTTATATGGGTCAAAAGGGGTCATAGGTCCCTTTTAACACATTCCATGACTACATATGTCTCTAGATATTCTAGGACCTCTAGTGACATTACAATTGTTTATATGGGTTGAAAGGGGTCATATGATGACCTATGACTTCTTTCGACACATTTCATAATGACATGTCTCTAAGGGTCCTAGGACCCCTATGGACATATTATAATCATTTATATGAGTCAGAAGGGGTCATAGCATGACCTATGACCCTTTTCGACACATTCCATAACAACATATATCACTAGCAGTTCTAAGACCCCTAGAGACATATTATAATCATTTATATGGTTCAAAAAGAGCCATAGGATGACCTATGACCCCTTTCGACACATTTCATGATGACATATGTGTCTAGGGTTCCTAAGACCTATAGAGACATATTAGAATTATTTTTATGTGTCAAAAGGGGTCATAGGATGACGTACAACCCCTTTCGAAACACTTTATTACAACATATGTCACTAGAGGCCCTAGAACCCCTTGTGACATATTAGAATTGATTATAATAGTTGAAAGGGGTCATAAGATGACCTATGACCCCTTTCAACACATTTCATGATGATATATGTCTCTAGGGGTCCTAGGACTCCTAGGCACATATTATAATCTTTTATGTACGTCAAAAAGGGCCATACGATGACCTATGACCCATTTCAACACATTCCATGATGACATATGTCTCTATGGGTCTTAGGAACCCTAGGGACATATTATAATAGTTTATATAGGTTGGTAGGAGCCAAACAATGACCTATGACCCCTTTTAAATCATTTTATGATGACATGTCTCTAGGGGTTTTAGGATCCATAGGAACATATTACAATCATTTATATGGGTCAAAATGGGCCATAGGATGACCTATGACCTTTTTTGACACATTCCATGACTACATATTTTTCTAGGGGTCCTAGGACCCCTAGTGACATATTACAATTGTTTGCTAACATGTCTCTAAGGGTCCTAGGACTTGAAAGGACATATTACAATCGTTTATATAGGACAAAAGGGGTCATAGGATGACCTATGACCTTTTTTGACACATTTCATGACTACATATGTCTCTAGGAATCCTAGGACCCCTAGTGACATATTACAATTGTTTATATGGGTTGAAGGGGGTCATACAATGACTTATGACCTCTTTCAACACATTTCATGATGACATATGTCTCTAAGGGTCCTACGACCCCTATGGACATATTATAATCATTTATATGGGTTAGAAGGGGTCATAGCATGACTGATGACCCTTTTCGACACATTTCATGATGATATATATCACTAGCAGTCTTAAGACCCCTAGAGACATATTATAATTATTTATATGGTTCAAAAGGGGCCATAAGATGACCTATGACCCCTTTCGACACATTCTATGATGACATATGTGTCTAGGGTTCCTAAGACCTATTGGGACATATTAGAATCATTTATATGTGTTGAAAGGGGTTATAGGATAACATATGACTCCTTTCGACACATTTTATTACAACATGTCACTAGGGGCCCTAGGACCCATTGTGACATATTAGAATCGATTATAATGGTTGAAAGGGGTCATAAGATGACGTATGACCCCTTTTGACACATTTCATGATGATATATGTCTCTAGGGGTCTTAGGACTCCTAAGCACATATTACAATCTTTTATGTACGTCAAAAGGGGCCATACACTGACCTATGACCCCTTTCGACACATTCCATGATGACATATGTCTCTAGGGGCCTTAGGACCCTTAGGGACATATTATAATAGTTTATATGAGTTTATAGGAGCCACACAATGACCTATGACCCTTTTTAAATCATTTTATTATGACATATGTCTCTAGGGGTTCTAGGACCCATAGGGACATATTACAATCATTTATATGGCTCAATAGGGTCCATAGGATGACCTATGACCCCTTTCAAAAAAATTGATTACAACATATGTCTCTAGGGATCATAAGACCCCTAGGGACATATAATAATTGTTTATATAGGTCAAAAGGTGGCATAGGATGTACTATGATCCCTTTCGACTCATTCTATGGTGAAATATCTCTCAAGGGGTCTTAGGACCCTTAAGTACATATTTCAATCATTTATATGGGTCAAAATAGACCATAGGATGACCTATGAACCTTTTTGACACATTCCATGATGAGATATATCAGTAGGGGTCCTAGGACCCCTAGGGACATATTATAATTGTGTATATGGGTCAAAAGGGGCCATAGGATGACCTAAGACTCCATTCGATATATTCCATGATGGCATATGTCTCCAGTGGTCGCAGGACCCCTAGAGAGATTAAAATCATTTATATGGGTCGAAAGGGGCTATAGGATGGCCTATGACCCCTTTCGATAAATTCCATGATGACATGTCTCTAGGGGTCTTAGAACCCCTAGTGACATATTATAATCATTTATATGGGTCAAAAGGGGCCATAGGATGACTTATGATCCCTTTTGACACATTCCATGAGGACAAATGTCTCTAGGGGTCCTAGGACCCCTAGGGACATATTAGAATCATTTATATGGGGTCAAAAGGGGTCATAGGATGACCTATTACTCCTTTTGACACATTCCATAATTACATATGAGTCTAGAGGTCCTAGGACCTTTAGGAACATATTCAAATAATTTATATGGGTTGAAAGGGGCTATAGGATGACCTATGACCCCTTTTGTGACACATTTTATTACAATATGTCTCTAAGGGCCTTAGGACTACTAGGGACATATTAGAATCATTTATATGGGTCAAAAGGGGCCATAAGATGACCTATGACCCTTTTTGACACATTTTATTATAATGTGTCTCTAGGAGCCCACGGACCCTTAGGGACATATTAGAATCATTTATATGAGTTGAAAGAGGTCATAGGATGACCTATGACCCCTTTTAACACATTCTATGAAAGCATGTCTCTATGGGTGCTAGAACGCCTAGGGCATATTATAATTATTTATATGAGTTAAAAAGGGTCATATGATGACCTATGACCCCTTTTGACACATTCCATGATGACATATATCACTAGAATATTACAATCATTTATATGGGTTGAAAGGGGCCATAGGATGACCTATGACCCCTTTCGATACATTTTATTACAACATGTGTCTCTAGGGGTCATAGGACCCTTAGGGACATTATAATTTTTTATATGGGTTGAAAGGGGTGATAGGATGACCTATGACCCCTTTTGACACATTCTATAATGACATGTCTCTAGTGGTCCTGGAAACCCTAGTGACATATTACAATTATTTATATGGGTCAAAAGGGACTATAGGATGACCTATGACCCCTTTCGACACATTCCATGATGACATATGTTGCTAAGGGTCGTAGGATCTCTAGGTACATATTATAATAATTTATATGGGTCAAAAAGGGTCATAGGATGATCTATGACCCCTTTGGACACATTCCACGATGACATATGTTGTCAGGGGTCATAGGACCACTAAGGATACATTAGAATCATTTATATGGGTCGAAAGGGGCCATAGGATGACCTATGACTACTTTCGACACATTCCATCACAACACGTCTCTAGGGGTCTTAAGAGCCTTAGGAACATATTAAAAATGTTTATATGGGTCGAAAGGGGCCATAGGATGACCTTTGACCACTTTTGACATATTCTATGATAACATATGTCTCTAGGAGTCGTAGGACCCCTAGGGACATATTATAATCATTTATATTGGTTGAAAAGGGCCATAGGATGACCTATGACCCCTTTCAACACATTCTATGATGACATATGTCGCTAGGAGTCTTAGCACATATAGAGACATATTAATATCATTTATATGGGTCAAAAGGGGTCATAGGTCCATTTGGACACATTCCATGATGACATATGTCTCTAAGGGTCCTAAGACCCCTAGGGACATATTATAATCATTTATATTGGTCGAAAGGGTCCATACAATAACTTATGACCCCTTTCGACACATTTCATGACAATATATGTTGCTAGGGGTCTTAGGACCCCTAGGGACATATTATAATCATTTATATAGATCTTAAGTGACCATAGGATGACCTATGACCCCTTTCGACACATTCCATGATGACATATGTTGCTAAAGGTCCTAGGACCCCTAGCGGCATATTATAATTATTTATATGGGTTGAAAGTGGCCATAGGATGGCTTGTGACCCCTTTCGACATTTGATGATGACATGTGTCTGCAGTCCCTAACACCCCTAGGACATTTTAGAATCATTTATATGGGTTGTAAGGGACCATAGGTTGACCTATGACCCCTTTCAACACATTTCATGATGACATATGTCTCTAGGAGTCTTAGGACTTGTAGGGACATATTATAATCATTTATATGAGTCAAAAGGGGCCAAAGGATGACCTATGACTCCTTTTAACACAATCCATGATGACATATGTCTTCAGGGGTCTTAGGAACCTTAAGGACATATTAGAATCATTTAAATGCATCAAAAGGAGCCATAGGATGACATATGACCTCTTTCGACACATTCCATGATGACATATGTGTATAGGGGTCTGAGGAACTATAAAGACATATTAGAATCATTTATATGGGTTGAAAGGGGCCATAGGATGACCTATCACCCCTTTTAACACAATTTATTATAGCATATATCTCTAGGGGCCCTAGGACCCCTACAGACATATTAGAATCGTTTATATGGGTCGAAAGTGGCAATGGGATGACCGATGCCCCTTTTCAACACATTTTATTACAACATATGTCTCTACGGGCCCATGGACCCCTACAGACATATTAGAATTATTTATATGGATAGAAAAGTGTCATTTAATGACTTATGACTTCTTTTGACACATTTCATGATGACATGTCTCTATAGGTCCTAAGACCCCTATGGACATACAATAATCATTTATGTGGTTCGAAAGGGGCCATGTAATGACCTATGCCCCCTTTTGACACATTCCATGATGACATATGTCTCAGGGGTCCTAAGACCCCAAGGGAAATATAACAATCATTTATATGGGTCGAAGGGGGCCAAAGGATGACCTATGACCCCTTTCAATACATTTTATTACATGTGTCACTATGGGTCATAGGACCCATGGAGACATATTATAATTGTTTATATGAGACAAAAGGGGTCATAGGTCATTTCAATGTATTCCATGAGAACATATGTCTTTAGGGGTCCTAGGACCCTAAGGGACATATTATAATCATTTATGTAGATCGAAAGGGGTTATACAATGACCTATGACCCTTTTTGATACATTTTATTTTAACATATGTCACTAGGGGCCATAAGACTCCTAGCGACATATTAGAATCATTTATATGGGATGAAAGGGGCCATAGGATGACCTATGATCACTTTCGACACATTTTATTACAACATATGTCTCTAGGGTCCCTAGGAACCCTAGGGACATATTATAATCATTTATATGAGTCGAAAGAGGTCATAGGATGACCTATACCCCCTTTTAACATATTCCATGACGACATATTATAATTGTTTATATGGCTCAAAAGGGGCCATACAATAACCTATGACCCCTTTTGACACATTCCATGATGAAATATGTCTCTAGGAGAACTAGGACCCGTATGGACATATTACAATTGTTTATATGAGTCAAAAGGGGGCCATAGGATGAAATATGAAACTTTTCAACACATTTTATTATAGCATATGTCTTTATGGGTCATAGGGCCCCTACAGATATATTTTAATTTTTTATATGGGTCAAAAGTGGCCATAGGATGACCTATAACCCCTTTCGACACATTTCAAAATGACATGTGTCTAAGAGTCCCAAGACTCTTAGGGACATATTAGAATCATTTGTATAGGTCGAAAGGGGCTAGATGATGACCTATGACATATTACAATCATTTATATAGGTCAAAAAAGGCCATAGGATGACCTATGATCCCTTTCAACACATTCCATGATGACATATGTCACTAGGGGTCCTAAGATCCCTATGGACATATTATAATAGTTTATATAGGTCGAAGGGTCCATAGAATGACCTATGATCCCTTTCAACACATTTCATGATGACATGTGTCATTAAGGGTCCTAGGACCCCTAGGGACATATTAGAATCATTTATATAGGTTGAAAGGGGGCATAGGATGACCTATGACCCCTTTTAACACATTTTATTACAACATATGACTCTAGGGGCCCTATGACCCCTAGGGACATATTAGAATTGTTTACATGGGTTGAAAGGGGTCATCGGTCCTTTCGACACATTTCATGACAATGTATGTCTCTAAGTGTACTAGGACTCTTAAGGACATATTATAATCTTTTATATGGGTCGAAAGGGGCCATATGTTGACGTATTGCCCCTTTCAACAGATTTCATGATAACATATGTCTGCTTTCCACACATTTCATGATGACATATGTTGTTAGGGTTCTTAGGACCCCTAAGGACATATTACAATTGTTTATATCGATCAAAAGGGACCATAGGATGACCTATGACCCCTTTCGACATATTCCTTGAAGACATATCGGTAGGGGTCGTAGGACCCCTAAGGACACATTATAATCATTTATATGGGTCAAAAAGAGCCATAGGATGACTTATGGTCCCTTTTGGCATAGTCTATGATGACATATGTCTCTAAGGGTCCTACAACCCATAGTGATATATTAGAATTGTTTATATGGGTCGAAAGGGGCCATAGGATGACCTATGATCCTTTTCGACACATTCCATGATGACATGTCTCTATTATTTTTAAGACTCCTAGGAACATATTAGAATTATTTATATGGTTCGAAAGGAGCCATAGGATGATAGACCTTTTTCAACACATTTCATGATAACATATATCTCTAGGGGTCCTAGGACCCCTAAGGACATAATACAATTGTTTATATGGGTTGAAAGGGCCCATATGATGACCTATGACCCCTTTCGACACATTCCATGATGACATATGTCACTAAGGGTCCTACAACCCTTAGGGACCCATCAAAATCATTTATATGGGTCGAAAGAGGCCATAGGATGACCTATGACCCCTTTCGATACATTTTATGACAACATATATGTCTAGGGGTCCTAGGACCCCTAGGGACATATTAAAATTATTTATATGGGTTGAAAGTGGCCATAAGATTACCTATGATCTCTTTTGACACATTTTATTACAACATATGTCGCCAGGGGCCCTAGGACCCCTAGGGACATATTAGAATTTTTTATATGTGTTAAAAGGAGCCATAGGATGACCTATGACCGCTTTTGACACATTTTATTATAAAATATGTCTCTAGAGACCCTAAGATCCATAGGGACATATTAAAATCATTTATATGGGTCGAAAGAGGTTTATAGGATGACTTATGACCCCTTTCGACACATTCCATTATAACATATGTCTCTAGGGGTCCTAGGACCACTATAGACATATTGTAATCATTTATATGTGTCGAAAGGGGCTATACAATGATCTATGACCCCTTTTGACACATTCCATGATGATACATTTTGTTAAGGGTCGTAGGACCCCTAGGGACATTTTACAATTATTTATAAGGGTCGAAAGTTTCAACACATTGTATTACAACATATGTGTCTAGGGGTCATAAGACCCCTAGGGACGTATTATAATTTTTTATATGAGTCGAAAGGGACCATATGATAACAAATTACCCTTTTTGACATATTTCATGATGAAATATATCTTTAGGGGTCCTAGGACCTATAAGGACATATTATAATCATTTATATGAGTCGAAAGGGGCTATATGATGACCTATGATCCCTTTTGACACATTCCATGATGATGCATGTCTCTAAGGATCCTAGAATTTTTAAGGACATATTACAATCATTTATATAGGTTGAAAATGGCCAAGGGATGACCTATAACTCCTTTTGACACATTTCATGATGACATATGTGTCTAGGGGTCTTAGGACCTCTAGGGAGATATTAGAATTATTTATATGGGTTGAAAGGGGTCATAGGATGACCTATGACCCCTTTTGACACATTTAATTACAACATATATCTATAGGGGCCCTAAGACCCCTAGGGACATATTATAATCATTTATATGTATCAAAAGGGGCATAAGATGACCTATGACCCCTTTCGACACATTCCATCATGACATGTGTCTAGGGGTCCTTGGACTCCTAGGGACATATTAGAATCATTTATATAACTCAAAAGGGACCATAGGATGACCTATGATCCCTTTCATCACATTCCATGATGACATATGTCTCTAGGGTTCCTACGACCCCTAGGGACATATTATAATCATTTATTTGGGTCGAAAGGGGCCATACGATGACCTATGACCACTTTCGACACATTCTATTACGACATATGTCTCTACGGGTCCTAGAACCCCTAGGGACATATTACAATTGTTTATATGAGTCAAAATGTGCCATAGGACTACCTATGACCCCTTTCGACATATTTTATTACAACATATGTCTCTAGGGGTCATAGGACTCCTAAGGACATATTATAATTATTTATATTGTTTGAAAGGGGCCATAGAATGACCTATGACCCCTTTTGACACATTCCAGGATTACATATGTCTTTATGGGTCGTAAGAATCTTAGGGACATTATAATCATTTATATGTGTCAAAAGGGGGCATACGATGACCTATGATCCCTTTCGACACAATCGATGATGACATATCTTATTAGGGGTCCTAAGACCCCTAGGGACATATTATAATCATTTATATGGGTTAAAAGGGGCTATAGGATGACCTATTACCCCTTTCGACACATTTTATTATAGCATATGTCCCTAGGGGTCATAGGACACCTAGGGACATATTATAATTGTTAATATGAGTTAAAAGGGGCCATAGGATGACCTATGACCCCTTTTGACACATTCTATGATGAGATATGTCACTAGGGGTCCTAGGAACCCTAGGGACATATTACAATCATTTATATAGGTCAAAAAGGAGCATAGGATGAACTATGACTCCTTTTGACACATTTCATGATGGCATATGGCACTATGGGTCCTAGGACCCCTAGGGACATATTATAATCATTTATATGGGTCGAAAGGGGCCATAGGATGACCTATGATGCCTTTCGACACATTCCATGAGGAAATATGTCTCTAGGGGTCCTAAGACCCCTAGGAACATATTAGAATTGTTTATGTGGGTTAAAAGGGGTCATAGGATCACTTATGACCCCTTTCGACACATTCTATGATGACATGTCTCTAGGTGTCCTAGGACACCTACGAACATATTAGAATCATTTATATGGGTCGAAAGGGGCCATAAGATGATCTATGACACCTTTCAACACGTTTCATGATGACATATGTCCATAAGGGTCCTAAGACCTCTAGGGACATATTATTATCATTTATATGAGGTTGAAAGGGGCCATAGGATGACCTATGACCCCTTTCGACACATTTCAAGATGACATATGTCGCTAGGGGTCCTAGGACCCCTAGGGACATATTAGAATTATTTATATGGGTTGAAAGGGGCCATAGGATGACCTATGACCCCTTTCGACACATTCCATGATGACATGTGTTTAGGGATCCTAAGACCCTTAGAAAAATATTAAAAATATTTATATGGGTCGAAAGGGGCCATAAGATGATCTATGACACCTTTCAACACGTTTCATGATGACATATGTCCATAAGAGTCCTAAGACCTCTAGGGACATATTATTATCATTTATATGAGATTGAAAGGGGCCATAGGATGACCTATGACCCCTTTCGACACATTTCAAGATGACATATGTCGCTAGGGGTCCTAGGACCCCTAGAGACATATTAAAATTATTTATATGGGTTGAAAGGGGCCATAGGATGACCTATGACCCCTTTCGACACATTCCATGACGACATGTGTTTAGGGATCCTAAGACCCTTAGAAAAATATTAAAAATATTTATATGGGTCGAAAGGGGCCATAAGATGACCTATGACCCCTTTCAACACATTTTATTACAACATATTTCTCTAGGGGCCCTAGGACCCCTAGGGACATATTAGAATCATTTATATGGGTTGAAAGGGGCCAAAGGATGACCAATGACCCCTTTCGAGACATTTTATTACAACATATGTCTCTAGGGGTCCTAGAACCCCTAGGGACATATTAGAATCATTTATATGGTTGAAAGTGGTCTTAGGATGACCTATGACCACTTTCGACACATTTCATGATGACATATGTCTCTAGGGGTCCTAGTACCCTTTCGATGCATTTCATGATGACATATGTCTCTAGGGGTCCTAGGACCCCTAGGGACATATTACAATCGTTTATATGGGTCGAAAGGGGCCGTAGGATGACCTAGGACCCCTTTCAACACATTGTATTACAACATATGTCTCTAGGGGTCATAGGACCCTTAAGGACATATTATAATTGTTTATATGGGTCAAAACAGGCCAAAAGATGATCTATGACCCCTTTTGACACATTCCATGATGACATATGTCGCTGGGGGTCCTAAGACCCCTAGGGACATATCACAATCATTTATATGGGTTGAAAGGTGCCATAATATGATCTATGAACCCTTTCAACACATTCCATGATGACACATCTCTCTAGGGGTCCTAGGACCCCTAGGGATATATTACAATCATTTATATAGGTCAATAGGGGCCATAGGATGACCTATGACCCTTTTCGACACATTTAATTACAACATGTGTCTAGGGGTCATAGGACCCCTAGGGACATGTTATAATAGTTTATATGGGTCAAAATGGTCCATAAGATGACCTATGATTGCTTTCAACACATTCCATGATGACATATGTCTCTAGGGTCCTAGGACCCCAAGGGACATATTACAATGATTTATATGAGTCAAAAGGGGCCATACGATGACCTATGACCCTTTTCGACACATTCCATGATGACATATATCACTAGGGATCCTAGGACCCCTAAGGACATATTATAATCATTTATATGGTTCAAAAGGGGCCACAGGATGACCTATGGCCCCTTTAACACATTCCATGACAACATATGTCTTTAGGGGTATTAGGACCCTTAGGACCCCTAGGGACATATTAAATTTTTTTATATGGGTCAAAAGGGGCCATAAGATGACCTATGACCCCTTTCAACACATTCCATAATGAGATATGTCACTAGGAGTCCTAAGACCCCTAGGGACTTATTACAATCATTGATATGTGTCAACCTATGACTCTTTTTGACACATTCCATGATGACATATGTCACTAGGGGTCCTAGGACCCCTAGGGACATATTATAATCATTTATATGGGTCGAAAGGGGCCATAGGATGACCTATGACCCTTTTTGACACATTTGATGACAACATATGTTAAGACCTCTAGAGACATATCAGAATCTTTTATATGGGTCTTAAGGGGCCATAGGATGACCTATGACCCCTTTCGACACATTCCATGATGACCTATGCCATATTTTATTTAGCCTTACAATCTTCATATCAATATATACTATCTTGATATTAACCCCTTAACAAATTAAAAATTCAATGATTGACAAATGAAAACTTCCAAGAATAAGAGAAATTCACATTAAAAATGAGATGAATTTCTAAGAATTCTATTAAAAAATGGAAGAATATGGAGCATGGAAGACCTTTTTAAGCTTCATGCAAATGAATGGTGATTTGCATCTACATTCATATGTAGGGGCTAAGTAACCTAGATATACAATCTTGATAGTGTAGATACTCCCCACTCCATCTTTTACATCAGATGGAAACCACTATAATTTGCATTTTATTAGTAACAATGACAATGTTTTTGTTGCACCTAGTCTTCTGTAGGAGGATAATAAAGCACAAACCAGTTCAGCTAAGAGTCTATGACATTCATTTTGGACCCGAACAAGTTGCAAAGTTAAAGTAGAACTTAAGGAGTAAGACAATTTCCTGAAAAGAAAGGATGAGCCTCAACAAAAGAAGATTTTAAAAGGGTGTAGTGATTTCAATGCAGTACATATTGATGATTCTTATCCTAGCTCTCTTGAATAATAGTTTGAGGTGGGGCTTGGTTGTAGAGTTGTTTATCCATTGTTCAGCTTACACAATTTTTGTATATCATATTAAAGATGGAAGATTTTAGTATACTTTACAAAATGTCATGAGAAAATCTCTACATTACCACTGTAGTAACATCATTCAATATATAAAATTATTGGTGTAACTATTGCACCCTTCAAAGGTGGAAGTGCTAGTAGATAGGTGGGAACATCCCAAATTAACATGTACATCATCATCAACTTCAACAAAGAAATCAAAATGTCATTTTGATACTATTTTTGCAAACTATATATGTGACTTGCTAGATAGCTCATGGTAACCTTCACAGAATAATGTGCAATATTAATATAGTACAATATATTAACGGCCAAAGAGTTTTAAATTTTTAATTAAGGTAACAACACAAAATTGTGCATTTGGGTTAAGTAGAAAACTGTAACATGATCATGGAAAAAGGAAAACTTAGGATAATGGAAAAAGATAGTGAAATGATTTTTTAAATAACAGTTGAATGATGAGGACAACAGGTTAAGTGGGGTTGTTGGAAAAAATAGGAATGGGGGAAAATGTAGAAACATAGCAATTATAGGTGGATACACATTTTGTCAAATAGAGAAAGCCTATTAAAAACAAAAGAAAGGGAGTTTGCAGTATAGTTTAATGCAAATCTAAATTTTAGATAAGATGTAGAATCTAAGAATGTTATGTAAAGTAAGAAATAGAAGGTAATGTGTTTGTGTCTCCTAAAATCAAGAGAGTAGGTCTGATGCACCATATTATATTCAAGTAAGTCCTAAGTACATGGTATTATGATCAATTCAAATGATGTCATATTTGTATCTCATGCAATGACCTTATAGAAAATTGTTGGTTGAAAAAAAGAATTTATTTCATTAGAGTGTAAATATTGCACAAGTTTTTTTGCTTTGAAAAGTACAATTTTATATGTTATCATGAGGTGTGACAAATAAAGAAGATGTTAGTTGCAAGGCTACTCTTAGATATTATATACTACACAAAAAGATCAAGCTTAAGGAAAAAAATTCAACTTATACTATTTAATACTTTTATTTAAGAATCAGTAATTAATTAATGTGATGCTTACATAGGTGGCTATTACGTATTTTTTTAACAAAAGGCGATATAAGGTTGAATAGTTATTGATAGTAAATAGTAGAAAGTACACTGTATTGAGCATGTACATTTCTAAAAAACTTGCTGCTACTCCAACTAGTAAGCATATCAAATTAACATTACAATTGATCATAGTTATGATCCTGATTTATACAAAAGTGTAGTACGTTGTTATTACTAAGACCATAAAAATCACCCATAAGAGATCCATCCAAGACATTTGCAATGTGTAGACCCAATGATGGAACTGGGCTAGAACCTACTACGAACACCCATTAAAGAAAGAAAAATGAATGTGGGGATATAGAAAAAAATACCATATCATGATCAAAAGTTCCTCATTAGCATATACACTTAGATCATCCCAAGATTGTCATGTCTCATTTTTTGAAATGCTTATTTGGATGCTTATGTGTTAGTTGAGACAAAGTTAGACCGAAAACCCTTTTGTTTGACAACAATTAAGAGATATTTAAGCTAATTTCCTAAGTTTTGTGACTTAATTTCATTTATGAGGATGAATTAATGATTAATTGAGGCATAGATGGATGTTATGAGATGTCACATTTCATTTTATGTGATGTTATGTTATGTTATGTTTTTGATAAGGTAAACAGGTTTTAAGGGGTCCTGAAACCCATAAGTTTAACAACAAGAAAGGCTGAAAATAAGCAAAAAAATGCCCAGCCAAAACATAAGCCTTACAGCTGAAAATAAGCCCAAAGGCCCAGCCCGAAACAACTGCCCACTAAAAAGGCCAGAGAACCAACCAAAAAAATAAAGACCAGACAAAAAGCCAAAGCCAGGAGAAACAAAAACCAAAGGACAGAGACCCAACCTAGCAGACTACTTCTCCATCTCGAGCATGGTCTGGGCAGCTTCGGCGCACTCTTGTTGCTCTTCTGCCTTATGATCCTGGGCATTCGTCAAATCTTGCTCCATAGTGCTGTCCTTGGCTTTATCCACATCCAGCCTATCTTTGTCTCTGTTCTGTTTATCATCTTCCTCCATCTGGTTCCTGTCTTTGATATTTTCCAAGAGAGAGAGGATGTTGTCGTTGATCGAAGCAAGGAGGGAGATCATTTGACTTGCCAGGTTGTGATTGTAGTTCTCAATATTTTTTACTCTCCTCTCCATCAGAGTCTCCCAGCTGTTCTGGTCGCCTTGGCTTTCTGCACCTGTCTTGCTCTTGATTTTTTCCATTTGGGAAACCCTATCTCTGACATCCTCAAGCTCATGGAAAAGCCATTTAATTGATCTGAAGTTGTCGATCATGCTATTGCGGGCATTGTTCAACAGATTCATGCCCATTTCTCTTGCATTATCAGAAATAGCCACCATAGTCAGGTTAATTAGCTCATTGAGTCTAGGCTTCTCAAGGTCATCCACCAGGAGTTGGGGGTTCATCACCTCTCTGTAGATTCCCATAGTGGCCGTTCTCACATTGAATTTGAGCCGTCCTTCCCAAGATTTTATCTTGGTCGATAAGAAACTTTGCCTCTGCCAAAAAATCTTTTCCGGCATGCCAGGTCAGATTATTGGTGGCGTTAACCCCTTTATTAGCAAACCAATCAGCGACTGGGTTTGCCTCTCTGTAAACATGAGTGACGTGGACCTTATCGAACTTTGTGAGAGTGGCGCAAGTCTCAGCAATTATGTTCGCAATCATCCACGAGGGAGGGGAAATACCATTAATGGTATTAATAATGTTTTTGGAGTCCCCCTCAAGCCAGAGTTTAGTAATCCTGGCTTCAAAAGCCAACTTGACCACCTTACTCGCAGCTCTTGCTTCAGCCAGATGAATAGTCTGGATTCCCAGCGGGGAAGCAAAGGCAGCTATTCCCTCCCCATAGCTATTTCTTATGATTCCACCGCAACCTGAAGGGCCTGGGTTACCCTTAGAAGCCCCATCAAAGTTGGCTTTTGACCAACCATCTAGGGGGAGAAGCCAGCTAGCATCCTGCCTTTTGAGGTTCTTGTCTTTTTCTTTAGCTATCTTTTTGTCCCCTTCTTCTTCTTCTTCCTCCTTCAGCACTTGGAGATTTTCCTTTATATTCTTCGAGACCTTCCTGCCAAGGATTATAGCCGGCTCCTCTCTGTCTCTAAATATTCTATTATTCCTTTCCTTCCAAATTCCCCAGCAAAAATGGGGTAAAATCCAGTCCGAGTGATCCTGCCAACCAGCAATCTTACAAAGACCTTTCCACTAATGGAAAAAATCCATGAGATTATCTGGTTTGCACCAGAGAGTTTCATTATCATGTGTGATGACATTCCACACCTCCCCGGCATAGTCAGATAAGATGAAAATGTGATTTCCGATCTCAGCCTGATTCTTACACAAGGGACATCTACTGGGCATAACATGTCCTCGCTTCATGAGATTGTCATGAGTAAGGATTTTGTTCTGAAGAGCCAGCCAGTAAAAAATGTTGATCTTTGGAGTGAGACCCGGAATCCAAGCCTCCGCCCAAGGGGCCTTCTCTTTTAAGCTCCAAAGGGAATTATAGCCTGAGGCAACAGAGTATCTTCCATTGGGATTATCCCTCCAGACCAGCTCATCCCCCAAATTGATAGGAATCATGGAATTGAGCATAAGCATTATAGGAGTCAAGTCCTCAGAGATGAGGGATAGGTCACTCCATTCCTGGCCATTCCAATAATCACAAACTTTGGACCCAATTTGATCAGTACAAGCTTGCATCCATCTCTCAAAAACAGGGTTATTGATAAGTGGATCTTGGGAAAGCCATCTATTTGACCAGAACTGGATGTCCTTCCCATTTCCCAATTTCCATGATATCCTGGCCTTAGCCAGGTCCCTGGCTTTCATGATCCCATTCCAAATGTTCGATCCTTTTGGGATATCTTCATTAAAAAGGGTGAAAAGAAGAGTGGGTCTTCTAAGGTACTTGTTATGTTATGTTACTCATGATTACATTTAGTGTTGTATTTAATCATACTATCTAGATTACTAACACATTGCCTATTGTGAGTGTTTGAGTGGTTGCAAGATCAATAGGATGAGAGTGTGGTTGAGGTAGAGAGGGTTAGCCTCTCGGAAGGGGATTAATAGAATGATCTTGTAGCTCACACACCACTAGGAATTGATGTTTAGTTTATGTCATATTTTTCTCTACTCTAACCCTTGTATGATTTTTTGATGTTAGATGAAATTGGAAATAATGTAGTAGATATGATAAGTACATTAGAAATATGCTTAATTATTTTTAAAAAAATGTTTAGATTTAGATTTCAATAAATATTTTTTAAAAAAATTGACTATATATATATATATATATACCTTGGATATAATTCTTCCTAACATAAGTAAAATGACACTTCTTGTATATTTTTATTCTATTTTATTTCTTTAGAAAATTTAGTAGAACATGTATATAGGTAGTGTTGTTTTGAACCTTAGCAAGTTATAAGTTTTACACACACACACACACACACACCTTCTAATAAAATGAAAAACTCAATGTGGAGGCTCTTGGAAAAATATACAATTTAGGGGTTTTGGAAAACAAATGGATGGCACTAGGTTGGATATGTTTTTATGGAGATGTAAAAAAGGGGAAAAAAAAAATTCAGTGGGGAAAAGCAACAATGGCTAGAGGAAGGGAATTGTTGGGAGGCACTGGAAGCAATATTAGAGAAAGAAAAGAAGGACAACTCTCAAACACTTAACCAAGTTCCTTATTACATCCTCCAAATTTCTTTACGCAAATGTAAATTGTGTTTTAATGGCTAAAAATAACATTGACAAAATGAAACTACCACAAGAGTATTTATTTAGGGATCACTTGGTTGTTGTTAGTGAATTAAACATGGGTGTAGGGCATCAAAACTTACTGGGTCCCCTCGAACTCATTCTTTCTTTCTTTCTTTCTTTGTTGCTTTCATTTACATAAAACACCACTTCTTCTGCTCAATCAGTGTATATTTTTGGAAAGTCTATTCCTTGACTGGTTGTGCGATTGATGCAGTGTGTATATTCATTCTGGTAAATAGGTGTTACAGTGCAGTGATTTTCAAATGCTAGAAATGGTAGTTCTTAAATTAAAAGACTTACTAAATGTTGTGCATGAGACCATCAATTCATATGAAAACTAGAGACTATTGTGAATTTGACAACACCATCTCTAGCACAAAAACAACTTGTAAATTAAGCAAAGATTAGTGTTCAATTAGTGCATGATGAGTTTTTATTTAGATGTAAATGCTTTCAAATAGAGTACTAGTTTTGACAAAAAGAAACCGTGGTAATCAGATTGGATTAATAAGGTTAAAAGAATGGTAAGATGTGCATAGCTGGGATTAGATTTGAGTAAATGTCATGTCTTTGTGAAATGTGGCATTCTTAGATTGCGAAGAGGAACCAATGGTCTATAAGTTAAATGTTGAACACTACTTCCCTTATACCTAATATAAGATAGGCTCATTTTAGAGAAAAACAAAACAAAAAAAAAACACTCTGAAGATTGATGTTATGTGCTTCTGGGTGATTATTTTTCTTTACATTAAGAAAATCATTGTAAAATTCATTGCTCTCTTGAAGTACTGCAAATATAGTTAATCTTGATTAAAGTTCAAAATAGTTGTAGCTATAAAATATTGATGAATGTCCTAAGTGTTTAAATGTATGACTCTCTTATGTTTGAGTTACTAGTATTATGTTGCATTTGAATACAGAACAATCTGAATTGGTAGTGCAACTCCATTGAATCTCATGTTTAGCTTGATGAAGTGCAATGTCTAGTCTTTTAAATCTAAATTCAATTGTTATTATCTCTGCATCTATAAATAGAAAATAAGGTTTATCTTATAGTGGATAGCTTGTTAGCTAGGTTATTACAATTTAAATCATGAAGTATTGTTTCTTTTATACAAAGTTGGTTGTATTTTAACCACTATTGAACCTAGTTCATGTCAAAACCTCTGTATCAGCCACAAATAATGTAACCTATAGACTCAATGCAACTGTTGTAGAATGAAACATTAAACTTAGGTGATAAATAAATCAAGATGTATATTATTGAGTTAGATTTGTGATTTGGACATTTTTTTTATAAAAAATTGTGTGTATGATGTTTGCCTCATGGAAGGGTGTAATGTGACATTTGGGAGGGTGGGATGGATGCATTTTGTTTTTTCTTCTCTCAACCCATCAGGATTCTGAAAAGTAGGACTCACTATGTTTTGTCTCTTTTTTCAGTATTGCTAACAAATTTAATGCTTGACCAAGCTATTTATTTAATTTCATTTAAATATGTTGTTTCTAACATATAGAATATGTATGTGAATATGCTTACTTTCATTTTACATATGGATAGATATGTTTAGATAAAATAAATGTACATGTGGGTAGATATGTTACAATTTTTCTTTCACTACATATGGGTAGATGTGTAGTGTTTTTTCTTTCCCTTGCCACATTTTGTGATTAGGCTACTAGGTACATAATTGTGTGTAGTATGTTTCATGGCTACACCAAATTCATCTGATCCATTTTGTTCCGAGAAGCTAGGCTTCTCATGCCAAGGTTGAGGCATTCTTCATGTCAAGAAGGATCCCGAGGGAGTAAACACTTTGTGGGTGGTGAGGTAAACGTGTCTGGGCCACACTCCCATCTCAGATAGTAGATGGAAAAATTCCAATGGCTTGAATATTAGTTACACTGAAAGACACCTATTGAATTCCAGTAACTTTTCCAATGGTCTTGTACCTTCATCTTGACAATGAGTACACTAACATTTAATTGACATAATCTTTGATTATTGGATAATGTAATCATAAATATGGTGATGTACTATTGTTCATGTATATGATAGGCATGCGATGTATATGCAATGTAAATCAGCACCTTAATTATTATGTTGTTTTGAATTAGTTGACAACTATTGAATATTTTGCAATCTTAAATTTGGAAATCGAATAGTTTCAATTGACTTTTCAACTCTATTCCTATTGGTTCATTTTCACATTTTTCATTCTTGTGTGATGTGGCATGTCTTTTAATTATTACAAAGATAGACAATACAATAACAACCTCTCACAGATGAACCAAAAAACTACAACATGAACAATTATAAACCAAGGAACCCAACTAAAAATCCATCACCGATCATAGAGGCCTACCCGTAGACATTGGATGCAAAGATAGACATAAGTTTCCATGAAAACACAACATACCAAGAAAGCACATAAAACCAGATGTACCTATGAGAAATAATGAAATGAAGCAGAATAATCCAAGTATTAATTAGGCCCATAACCAAACCAAAATCAAGTACAGAAGAGCAGTCACTTAACCATTTCAGCCCAGCTAAATTATGATTCAAAATACACGGTAGCCATCAGCCACCTGATATGGCATGAAAAATTCCCCGAGGACTACCAGCAATTACAAGCACCCTAATTTAGACTCTTGAAAAACCATACCTATTAAGGTGAAGTTATATGATGAAAAGGTAAAGGAAATCGATACCTGCACATATGGGTATAGAAAATATCAAGTGATCCTTGCTCAATAGCCAAATTTGCTAAACAATCAGCCACTAAATTACCCTCATGAAATGTGTGAGAGGTTAAATAACTATCAAACTTATCCAATAATCACCATGATGACTAAAACATATAATATAGTTTCCAATTAATGGATGATCACTTGATCAATACTTGAACAATCAATAAAGTATCACCTTCCATGTGAATATGTTGGATTTGAAGAGAGATTTCCAATTGGAGACCATAATGTAAAGCTAAAACTTTAAATAATTATTTGAACCAGGCAACAATTCAATAGATTTAGTAACTATGAGCCTCCCATAATGATCTCTAATAAAAATCCCAATTTTAGATTGATCAATATTTCCATGAGAAGAAACATCAAATTTTAGTTTGAGGAAAGGGTGCCTTGAATAGTATCATTTGAGTTCTTTCCAATTGATTTTTTCTTCTTGGACAAAAAAACTTAAGGGTGGAAGGTACAAAGAAAGCCAATCTTTGAGGACTTCATTATTCTAAGATGAGAAAATTTGAGAAGATGAATAGTTGTAAAGGACAATAGTGTTCAATTTTTCACACATGGTGGAAACTATCTTTTTCTAGACCATTTCAACTAAAGATATTTCATGTTTGGAGATATGCAAGAATCAATATTCAATGTTTTTCAAACAAAGAATCACTAAGAAACATAGACCAAGATTGAAGAAGATCCTAGATTGGATGCAGGAAGAGAGAAGGAGCAATGTAGCTTATGTAAAGTAGATTTCCAACAATCGCTGGCAAATGGAAAAAATAAGGAACAAATGATCTAAGTCCTCAAAACCTACATCACAAAAAACATATTTAAAGGGATCACAAATAATATTCAACTTTGATAGCCTATTGCTGGTATGCACCCTCTTCTTTAAAACTAGCTATGTAAAAATCCCAGCTCTAGGAGGAACACATGAATGGCAATAGAACTTAAAAGCTCTCTGTGGTGGAGACTAGGACTGTAAAGATTGGAGGGTACAAAAATCAAGTTTGATAGAGTATTACCCTAAGGGTGAAGGGAGCCAAATGACTTTGTCCCATTTCTTAGATTAAAAAAACCATCATGTTGTCTAGAATATAATTATCTTTAACATGTCAGCGAAGGACAATTGGAATAGGAAGCATGAATGGATATTTCCAAATAACTTTCCAAGAATGAATCTCCACAGCTTCCACATAATGTATCAATTTTGTTCCTCAAAGTTTTGACACAATATCTTGGAAATCAACAAGAAGTTCATCTTGTGACAAGGGAACAAAGCCATTCCAAGAATCAAGACAAAAAAGAAACTCCTTTCCATTATGGACTTTCCAAGATAGATAATTGATTATCAACTTATGAGAAGATGGAATCAATTCCCACATATCCAAGCCTTTTGGGGTATTAGATACAATGAGAATTCTAGTGGGGTTCAAGGAATCAAGATATTTGGAATGCATAAATTTACACCATGGAAAATTTGGATTGTTGTACATCTACCAAACTATCTTAGCTCCAAATGCAGAATTCCTATGGACAAGATTGTGTACACCAGCTCCCCCTACAGTTTATCCAAGAACATATTATGAAGTGATATCAGCTGAATCCATTTCTTTTGATATACATTATTATTCCAAAAAAAGTTTCTGATGATCATCTCTATCTATTTAATAACTAATTTAGGTTCTCTAGAACTTCCATGAAGTAATTTGGGATGGAAGCTAAAATTAGCCTACCAGAAAATGAAATTCATCGAGCTTTCCATTGAGTAGTCCTTTCCCTTATTCTATTGATAGCCCCACACCAATATTGCTTCTTGTTTGGACCTTGGGATAATAGGATACCAAGATAAGAACTAGGCAATTGTGCATATGAGAAATCCAATATGCTTAAAATTTTACTTTTAATTTGACTCAAAGTATTGAAAATAAAAAGACAATATTTTGTGTGATTTACTTTCTGATTTGAGACTCACTCATGCAAATCTAAAAGAAACTTAACATGTTAGAATTATCACTAAATTAGCTTTGCAAAACAAAAGTGTATCATCTGCAAATAAAGAGTGGGAATATGTAATCTCCATGTTTGGGGTGTGAGTATAGGTAGCTATTATAAATAAAAATTTATGCAATTTATATGAAAACTATCATCAAAGAAAATACAAGACTATGAATTACAAAAGAATACTTAGGTTTAAGAAGCTCTCCTAGTTTTTTCATATAAATGCAATTGCTATAGATTAAATTTGATTTTAACATAGTTTGAAACACAAATTTTTGTAATAATTTTGCATTTGTCTTTATTACCTATGTTTTAAGTTAATGTAACATGTTTTCTTATATTAAATTTCTCTCATACTAGAAAGATTAATCATTGTAGAGACAACCATGATCTATATTTGTTGTTTCTCAAATCTTATATATCTCTCTTGTAGGAAAGAATGATTATAATAGTAATAAATTTGATAACCATGTGTTACATGAAAAAAACTCCTCAAATTATACAAGTTTAATTTTTGAAAATGAAGAGGAGAACATGGATAGATTTAAAGATATCTTAAAAGAAAAAATATCGTATGAAAAGATTTTGGAGGTTATTTACAATGACTACCCTTCAAATGATGAGATCAAGATGGATTGAATGAAATGGCTAGAGAAATGCCCTTTATTTATACATCATTCATGCATAAGAGAACGGGATAGATTGACATAGTCAACGCACACATACCCAATTGATATGTTGTTAACCTTAGCATGCCAATGCTTAAGGATACTGTTCTTACAAATATGTCTTGGCTCTATAAAAAGATGCAAGCTACCCACTAAAATAAGAGGATATATTCTAAAGGTAAATAAAATTATTTATATATTTCAATATTTTTGACATTATGTTGTTTCCTTTTTTCATTTTATTTAATTAAATTATATTTTGCATTCTCCATTGGTTAGACAGTGAATTGAATCTTAGAAAAATATTTATTTTGCATTATGCATTCTACTGTGAATGAAATTTTAGGCAACATTTAAATTTCATGTAAAAATTTTCACCAAAAATTTTATTTACCCTGCATGTTTTGTGACAACTATAATCTAAGAGTTTATAAGTAATTCAATTAGTAAGTTAAATGAACATTTTTTGTTTTAATTTTTGAAAGACTTCATGGCCATTCTTTATTTTTCTCAGATTATAATTTACAATGATTTTATATTGAAGGAAAAAATGTTAGATGAAAACAAATCATCATTTGAACTTGCAAACTATGGCAGGTTGGATGCCTCTTTGTGTTGCATTATTTTTTTCATGATAGCAATGTTTGTATTAAAGAAAAAGAAGCTATTAAATACAATTTTCTCTCCATATAGTTACAAATAAATGCTACACCTCTTAATTTGTACTTGATCTTAGATAAATTGTTCCAACCAAACCTTTTCACCTGATCCATGCAAGTGATAGTTTTATAAGAAAATTTCCTATAAATTCATTCATATCATTTCAAATATTTTGATGAAATAAAACTTAATAATATTAATTTTATAATATATTTTGTTAAAAAACATACATCTAAAATTTAAGAAAAATTCAAAAAAATTAAACATAAGAGGATTTTCTAATTATATTGATTAAACTAGTATACATTTACATGTTTAGTACACCTCCATGCTTATAGCCCTACACGGAAATGAACAAAGGTTGCAGGGAAACTGAGTTCCTTGCCAAGATTGGAAAAATAGTTTATGTGTTAAGTTTGCAAACCAAAATAGCATTAACAAAAGGGAAACTTAGAAAATATATAAGAATAGATGATAACAATATTGACCCTAAGTAAATGCTCAAAAATACTGAGTCATACCCAATAAATAGATCCTTTATTAAAATTCCTTGAAACAAGCTTACAAATATCTAATATCTCAAAGCATACTCAAAAACTAGATAGTCAAGCCTTCAAACAAATCTTATTATGCATGCACAAAAAAATGCAATAGATCAATATATTCTTCTCTTTCACTAACATATGTAACAAAGTAGCACACCCATAAATCTAACTTCCACACAAAGTATCTGAGTATTCAAAACTTCAGAACAATAACATTAGTAACTTGACTTTTTAATTCCCATAATAAACCATTGTATTAGTGATAGATGGACTACAGTCAAGAAATAGAAAGAAAAAAATGTGGATGTCTGTCTCATGAAAGAAGAATGATATCTGACACTACCATTGAGCATAACATTGATAGAGAAGTCAAATATGCATAAATTTCAGTAATTAGAACCCTCTAGTCCACCCCCATTTGGTAGTTTTAATTATCCTACAACTATATCCATGTGTATATGTAATTAGTTTCAATTTAGTATTTACCTTTACAATTATTAGTTTGTGTTTTCTTTGTGAGTCACTTTTTTATTTTGGTTCAAATTGGTTCAACAGGTTTGACACTTAAAAAATTATCTTGGAAAAATATAGGTGGGACCTAGCGCCAATTGACATCAAAATCAAAGGATGGGATATCATAAATTTGAAGATAAGATCGAGGTGTATCTTGATGACATGAGTGAAGAAATAGGCAGTGTGTGAGTCCCTTGGAAAAGAAAGGTAATTATGATAGAGTCTTGTGTGTTCTAAAATCATTAAATGAAGAGCATTCATAGATCGAGATCCACAAAATCAAGCAAATTGTGCACATGTGGAGCCAATCATGACAAGGTAAATGATGAAGGAATGAAAAGATACCTACTCATGGTAGTAACTACTTTGAACCTCATTGTACCATCTTGTGAGGTGGACAAATCTGGTCGGTATCCCTCAAATCATGTTAATTACCTTAAAGTTTCTTTAAACTTGACTCATTCAAGATGGTAAGTCTGCTGAAAAATTAGTTGTGGAGAAACATAGAATAGTGAGTTCATGAGGTTCAATAGAGTCACTATTGCAAGTTAAAGGTAATTTTCCCATACCTTTTTAGTTCAAGTTTCAGTTCTCGGCAATTTTTTCATTTGGGATTGGTTGAATCTTGTGGTTCTCTCCCTTGAAATGAGAAATGAAACCATCTCTGCATTTTTTTGGAAATTTTTCTAGTATGGATTGCAAGGGTCCTTTGCTAATTGATAAAGACCTAGTGGGTGTCAATATAAATGAGGTTTACAAAAAAATGTAGTCAAATGTAGAGGTCGAGTATATAGGTGAAATCATGGATAGTGGGATATTGCAAGCCACAACCTTTCCTTAGGCTGTAATCAGCCATGAACTAGTTTAGGAATTTGCTAATAATTATGATAGTAGGTCTTGTTGTGTTAGGAGGAATGATGGAAGTATTTTACTTTTAGTTAACCAAGATACTATTGTCTCTATATTCAAAATTCCACATGAAACCTTTGTTGACTTTACCCCCCACTCAATCCCTTGCTAAAGTTGATGAAAATTCTAAGAATAATTGCTCAATTATAGCCCAATGTTGGATGGAAAAATTCTATAACGGGGTTTTGAGGATTCCTAAGATCTTGAACAAGGATTACATGAAATCCCATATACATGATTTAGTAGTCATAGTGCATAGAGTCAAAGGTTCACCTAAGGCATATCTTTTTGAAGATTGGATGTACCATTTCATAGATATCATTTTAGATGGGAAGCAGTATATATTCCAACTCAACATAATGAAGTGGGATCGTGACATGTGGAAAATGTGGATTATGAGCTTAGGGACTACCAATTTAAGTGCACTTCATGAATTTGTAGGTGTCTACTATAGCTAGAAACTGACTAGAGATGCAAGTGGCAATGATGAGCAAGCTAGAAATGTGAGAAAAATTTGTGGTTCACAAGCATGGTGGGCCCTTATATTTAATTTTTCAATAAATTTTGAACTTAGAGATTGCATGTCTCTTGCTGAACCTTTCCATTTTGTTAACTATTTTTGTTTAATCGTGAAGTGTAGTTGGGTTTTCAAGGAGACCCCCTCTGGCATAACCTATTTAAGATGTATATGAAAAATGATTAAGGGTTAGGAAAAGATAAGAGGGAGAAAGAAAAACATACTAGTGTTTCCATGCTCTTTGATAGTATATAACTGAATGTTACCTTTCTTTTTGAGATGGTTAATAGAATCAAAGAGTACTTAGCATTTTATAAATCTTTTTTGTTTTGATTAGTAAAAACAGGTTTTAAAGGACCCAAAACCTTTATAGAAACAGAAGTCTAGAGAAAAACAAAATAAAAAAGCAATAGTGAAAAGTATCCAACAACAACATGAAACAAACCTCCAACAGAAACATCTAGGAGGTCACAACAGATAGAGCTAGAAAAAATAGCAAAAGTATAACAAAGGAAAAATGACCGACCAGCTAAGAAGTATTTATTAGGTAAATAGCCTGATCCACCAAAGTTTACATATTTTTAGTAGCAGCCTTCATCTCTTCCTTCTTACTGATCTCTTCATTCTTCTTAGAGTGAGCATAGGTACATTTACTTGGTCCTTGAGAGTCAGCCATTGGATGGGAATCATGGCCCTTATCAAGCTCATTCCTTTTCAAGAGAATACTCACATTATCCACCAGTCATTTGACCAATTTCTCCATGTTACCCATCTTAGTATCCAATTTGGACACCTTCCCCTGAATGCTACTAATGTCCTTATCCATGACCCTTTGTTTAGCTTCGATCATTGGGACCTTATGCATGAGATTTTTCACTTCTTCAACATTCCTTATAACTTTTGAAAGCTGTTCAATATGCTGGCCTAAAGTTTGCTCCCCTCTAGAAGTTCTGCTCAGTTGTTCCATTTCCTTACCCAACAACTGCATTTGTTTCTTGAGGATACCAATCTCCTTCATAATAGAACCTAGGTTGCTGAATAAACCCATGGAAGACCCTCTCCCACTTTTAGCTTTATCACCCGATTCTGACATATGCCCCTATTCTCCATCATCCTCATTGTCTAAATCCCCATTCTTCTTTGTTTTACTAACCTCTTGTTGCCTTAAGAATTTTCTTTTCCTGTCCATTCGTCGAACCAAAGGCTCATCATCAAAAGGATCAAAAGTCCACTCATCTTGACAACCATTGCCTTTTCCTTTGCCTCCACTCTTCTTATCATAATGGTCTCTAACTATTATAAATCTTTTTTGTTGAACTATGAATCATGGTGGATTAAATAGATCATGAAGTCAAATATAAATCTATATATTTTGATTTGTATTAGGAAATGTTTCTTTGAAAACACTCTTTTGAATGCTTATTGATCAAATTCTATTTTTTCGTTGAAGAAAGTTATTTGATTTAGGTGTCATTATCATTCTGTGATCAACTTGGGATAATTTTAATATAAGGAAAATTGTGTTGTTCTTTGATCAATTAATTATTCCTTATAACTTTTCATTGTTAACCATTTTTTCAAGAACACATTGTGTTACCTTTAATTTATTTTCTAGTAAAAAAAAAAAGGTTGTGTATTTAGTTTAAGGATTCATTACAAATCCTATGGGGACTTGTACCTTATATGAATTCAAAGGAAAGTTAATTATGTGAACCTTTCCTAATTGTTGCGGTTGATGGTTGTCTTCTTATCAAGGGGATAGATTTATTTGTGAAACATAAATTTTGGAGACAAATCTATTTGCAAACAATTTTTTGGCAACTCTAAAGGGGACCAATTAGTGGATAACCTAGTATACTAAAAATAAGTTTTTAGATAATGATAAATCACAATTTTTCCATATTACAATGTTTTTCCCATGCTTCAACCAAATTTTGGTTTTCATGATACCCAAGAAGACATCTTCTTAGATTTAAATATAGTTGCTTCAAATCTCAAAACTAATAACTGTCAATATCAACAAATATTGAGATTCCTATGAGGAGAATAAGAATAAGAAGCAAGATTGAGAGGCATCCCCATTTCCCAAGAAAGAGTAGTGGTAGAAAAGGTGGCTCAAAATCCTAGGAGAAATTAAATTTTGGAGTATCAAGTTGTTAAAAATTTGGCTGAACTTAAATATACCAGGGCCAAGAGGCAAGAAAGGCTTATAGAGAAAGATTTTAAAGCAATGTGAAACTTAGGTTTTGCACTCATTCACACCCAAAGGAGGAGAAATAAGGTAAAATATGTTAGTAGACCTAATTCTCTACCCCCTATTCATCATCCTTCTTTAGCATTTCAAGCACTCACCTCTCTCGAGACTTCAATACCTCTTTTCATTAATATTCACCCCCTAAACTTCACATTCTCCACTATGGCCCAAAATCCCTAAGGGAAAACTAGAGGTCCTTTACACTTGGGGGAAAATCTTGGGGACTTACCTAAAGGGGCCCAATATGTCCTACCTATTTTCATAAGTGATGGTAAAATATGTGCAAAATACCATCTATGTGCATTTAATTATGCTTGTAGAGTTTTGGATGTACCTTTAGAAGATGTTGATATTCATCTTTTTATCAAAACTCTTGCTGATATCATTGTTGATTAGTTTCATCACTTACCTCAGACATCCATTACTTCTTGGGATCAAATGGTAGCTACTTTTGAATCTAGATTCAAGATACTCAAAGATAAACATACTTTTCTTCTTTAGTTAGCAGAACTGAAAAAGGAAATACATCAGCCAATGCAAGAATTTGTAGCAAGGTTCAACAAGATTTTTCAAAAAATCCTTGGAGCCTCCAAACCTAATGTTGATTATTAGAAGGGATTCTTTCTCAATTCTATTCCACTAGATATGAGATTCCACTTGTAGAAAGATGGGGTTCAAGATTTGGCTGTAGCACAAAGATCAGCTATCCAACTCAAAGACATGCTAATTACCACTGGTAAATGGAAGTGTGATGCTCACCAACAAGGTTCATCATCATCAATCTCCATTGACCCAATTTTTTATAGGTTAGTAAATGATGTTCTCACTCTAAAGAGGTAGAGAACACCTAATTATCCTTACTAGAACCCCTACCAAGATTCAGAACGTAAGCAATATAATGCTCCTTAGGAAAAGGCATTAAGATACCCCTAACCTTGTCTACATATTGAAGATACCTCAAGGGTAGGAAACAATGTGTACCTTTCATTTGATCACAGATCATGATGGAAACATTTTCCCAGATTGGCTAAGATGTTTGTAGCTAAACACCATGAATGATGAACTTAAAGAAAAAATGATAAAGGAAGAGGACCCAAGAACATCGAGGATTTTTGGTTCATTTTATGTATAATATGATTCTGATGGAGAGGAAAGGAGGGATATTCTAGCTACTCTTAATGACCCTACTTATGTAGTCCTAACAAGGAATCAAAGGTCTCTTAAATTCTTGCTAGCTAGAAGTACATCGACAAGTACACCTAAGGGAAAAGAACAAACTAAAGGTACTCCTCAAGACTTGAAGGTAGGAACTAATATCAAAATCCATCAGAAGAATATAATGAGTTTTTCTTCTTCTCCTTCTTTTGATATTGTAGATCTTTGTAAAATATCTACACTTAGTATTTCCATTGTGGATTATTTGAAGTCTAATCCCCAAGAACTAGATAGGTTGATTAAATACATAAAAGGTGATAAACCAAAATCCAAAACCAACTATTTTGAAGAAACTACACCAGTAGTTTAATCCCCTATTTTTGTATATGAAGATGCTCTTGAAACACCATCAGACCCTAAGCCCTCACATATACTAGAAACTAAGAGAGGAGATAAAAAACCTAACCCTTTCTACATGTCTTTGCTATTGAATGGTAGAAAATTGAGTAATTAAATTATAGATTTAGATGCTTCTAATAATATTATGCCTTCCTCAGTTGCAAGAGCCTTAGGTATTACCCTCAAAAAAAAAATTTGGAAATGTTATTAAAAGGATGGTAAATAGGTCCCCTTAATGGACCAAGTAAAAGATGCCCAAGTCTTCCTAGCTACTTGCCCAAATAAGAGGGTTAAATTAACAATTTTAGTCACATATATCCTTGCAATCTATTGAATACTACTCAGTAGGACCTTTTGTAAATATATGGAAAAGAAATAAAGATGGACTACTTGGAAGCCATAAAGAAAAATTAAACTGGAACCTGGGCCACAAAATAAGTTTACTATTTCTCATTCTAATGACCCTAAAGCTCGAATTGTGTATCATGAGTGTCAGTTTGGGAACTATGTTAGTTTACTAGGAAATGAACTTAATCCTTAATAACACTTATTGGAGAAGGATTTTTTATTTGGAAGATGGAGTTTGATGGGAGTGCCTCTAGTACAAGTTCCAGTGCTAGGATAGTGTTAATTTCTCCTTTTGGAGAATTCTTTCCTTTCTCTTTCAGGTCGGATTTTAAAAATACCAATAATATTGTAGAGTATGAGGCTTTATTGGTTGGATTATAGGAAGCTAGGTTAAAGGGAATGAAATGCCTAATAGTGAATGGGATACTAAACTCATTGCAAATCAACTGAGAAAGTGGTATGTTGTGAAAAATGCTAGAGTGTAATATTATTGAAATAGGATCTGGGATAAACTGGAGTTTTTTGAAACTTCCTCAATTGAAGCCACCCCTAGAAATTTCAATACTCGAGTTGATTCATTAGAAGTATTTGCATCTCTACTACTGCCCCACCTTTATTTTAAGATTGATACCTATAGAATTGAGATGGTTTATCAACATAGTGTCCTTGGCAATGTAGATAATTGGAAATTTTTTAATAATGATATGAAAATTGAGGAGTTTTTCACTTGTGTTGGGTGTTTTGTTGACCTATATTTTAAAGGTTTTGACAAGTTTTGTAAGGAAGCATGTGTAGGTTCAAGTAATGATGAAAATATAATTCAATTGAAAGGAAACAAGATCTTAAAAGGCTTGGTTTCTTTAGAACACCTGTTCTCCAATAGAGATGATAGCTTGCACACTAGAAGATTGACACATCCCAAAGTCACAAGGGAGTATGACCTTGAACCAAGATGTAGTGCCTCTCATGTTTACAATCTAAACCTTGTTATATTTTGATTCATGAGATACTTGATACTCTTGTTATTACTTTTGTATTTGAGATTACCTGAGGGTCAGATGCTATACTTTGATTTTAGTACCATGGATGCTATATTGCTATGCTATTCATGTAATGCTACACTAAAAAAAACCAAAAGATTTGAAACAAAGAACAATAAATGCAACAATTTTTTTTTATATTATAACAACTTAATACAAGTACAAATACATAGATTGAACCACTCTCAATCTGAAAACCTCAAAATGAAAGATGTTATCATCCATGTACATATCCATTATAATGCGAATACATATAGAGTTCAGTACAATAATGAAGTACAACATCTTTCTTAATCACTAATGTCCAATATATGGACCCTACAAGTAATTAAAAATTGATTCAAGAAGAAACTTCAATAGTCATCCTTAGCTACTTGCTAATTAACTTGAAGCACCTGTAAAACATATAGAAATGCAACACAACACAAAAAGGGGGCTCAGTACACACTGAGTTGAAAAGCGTAATCCACTATCATACATGTTAGAATAAACATATACATAACCATAATGCAGATATCTGATCCACTTAACATAGTGTAGTTCCAAAATTAATATGCAAGAAGTAAACATTTACTTAACAATGCAAAATTGAACTCACACTAAGAATAACCCATAAATGAATCATATATATACTGAGGTGTCATTGTTATGGAACTAAGATTCTGCATCCATGTATGGTATGCTCATAGTCATCACATAATGGTATTCTCTATTATACTTGTCAATGACAGAATAGAGATATGCCTTGTTCTCCGTACTTAACCATATAGGTTTAAGTCATAGGTAAGGCCAATTATCTTTTATATGTAATTACCCACCCAATTCATTTTAAAGTTATCACTGAGTTAGTTAACTGAATAGGATAAATCGATATTCAGCCACCTCAATATGTGTTCATTATAGCTATCCTTAAAATACACATCAAATAGATATTCTAAGAATACACAAGCAACGAATAACTATTCAATTTTCTCATGATATTCCATTCTTCATCTTTTGAAAATCTCATCTTTTACTACCAAATTCAAAAGTAAACTTAGACTATTTTAACAATAGAAATAAATACTACAATATTACGCTCTCGTGAATATAAATAAACTGATACATCAATTTAATGATATTTACCAGTCATAGTACTATACTACTTATTCCTACAGTTTTAATAACTAAACTTATCTTTTGAAATGACCAAGATAATAAAACAATGCTCATATGATATTCTTGCTTTAATTGACATATCATCAAACATATATCATAAATCTGCCTCATACATGAAACAACTTTCCATTTCAATTATGAACTGAAATAGATCTTTATAATAAACGAATTCTATTTCAAACATCATATGTCAAAATGATCCATAAATGCTATTAAAACACTTCATAATCAAAATCAAACATAATAGAAACTAAGTACAGTCAATGCTTAACAAATGACCATTAACGAGGTTATTAAAATGCAAGTGTCTATTGAAGTTACATCGTTGTTTAAAAATAAGCTACCACTCAATTTTAACTACAACAACATATAAAGACATAATATCTGAAATCAATTTAAAATATGATTCACAAAATGCAATGTGACTTTCAGCATGTCAATATCCAACAGCAATTTAGAATGTAAAATCCCTATACCATAAGATGCATACTGGCTGTTCACATAATGGCCATGTAGTTATTGAAACAACAACAACTATCAATGTTTTTTTTTATCAAATATTACCTTATACAGTTGTGAATAATATCTTAAAACATCAATTAAATATGAACCAGTTTTCCATCACATTTTAATGGTAAATTATGCTATCACTATGTTATCTCTAATAGTTTCAAGTTTCTTATTCATATAATGCTGCCCTCGATAACCATTCACAATAGACATCATGCTTATTCAACTACTAAATCTAAGTTAAATATTTATTCATAATTCCTTATTGAAAACAATATCCATATTAATAGTAAGTAATTTATGTTGTCGCATCAAGTTTTCTACTTGATTCGAATTCTCTCTCCCTTAACTGTTTGATATAATGTCACAACCGATGTTAACAACAGCAATAACTAAGTTTTCCAATATCCTATAATTACCATAATAGTTAACAAGAAATTAAAACACCATAAATCTCCACAGCATCGACTATTGACAATCTTTCAAAACACATAATAACATCATACCGATAATAGCTAAAACAATATTATCCATGTTTCATGCTAACTATTCAACCAAATGCCTGCCCTTGGTTTTGCATAATTGCTTGACAGTTTACCTATGTTCTAAGGTATCATACTACTCTAAAACCATTCAATACTTTTATTTTAAACCCGTGTTTTATACAGTCACTGTGGGTCGAACTCAAATTTGCACCCGTATATAAATATATATTTTCTTGCAAGACAAACTCTGTTTTATGATAAGACCCAAACCCAAGCAAAAGACATTTCAAAATGTAACTGTGTCGTAAGTCATATGACAATCATATGACAAGATGTCAACATTATATATGAAAATGAAACACACAAAAGACCTCAATTTTTATAAAACTGAGAATAGAAACCATTTTTTTTTAAAACAACAACTAAACCTAGAAGCAGACAACAATACATGTAAATAGTATATAACCCATATCCAAATATGGATATATATAGAACTTGGCACTATATGCCCAATCCTGCATACACCCATACTTGGGTATTAATACATTTTAAAACTACAGTATCTACTATTTCCTTCACACAACCATTAACATGCAAATAATAGTAAGGGAATAGGTAAGGAAATGCCCCCTACCTCAAGTCATAGTAAGTTCCCAAAATGCTCGATACAAAAGTCTACAAATAAACTCGCTGCCAAAGCCCCAAATCAAAAGCACATTTCCAAAACTGGAAACACTGATATGCAAGAGAAAGATAATGATTGATAGGGAGAACCCAAACAATGCTCAGCTTCATAAACACGAATGTCCTTCCGACTAATTCCTCCATGATGTTGATTCATAGCAACTAACATCACAGATGCATAACATACAGAGCAATGTGGCCCATATTCTAGCTCAAACTCAACCAAAAGAAAACTTAACCCAAAAGAAATGGCCGACCTGGCTTCAATGTAATAATTCCTCATAATAAGCATTTAATACAACTAAACCACTTCACTACCAAGTACACATGATAGTCTATTTTCCACTGGCATATATGGCTTTTAAAACAATGAACATATTACCTTTTCAAAGCATTCAAAACCCATTTAGGGTTGTATGTTTTGTTTAAGAAATATCTAAACCTATTTTTAAAAAATAGAAAATGGAAAAATGGTTTTGTCAATCTCCACTTAGAGTATTTAGACCTCTTTCCATTACAATAATATTTTTGCGAAGCCAACTGAAATTATAATTAATAAATTAATTTACATCATATAATCCAAACCAACATAGGGTGATATGCAATAATCAAATTCCTTCTCAGTCACAAATAGGTGAATAAAATAACAAGTTCCATACACATACAACATATAAACACACATATTAAAACTTTCTTTCCAATATATAAAACACTGAATGCAGTATACATCAAGTTAGAAACATAACAAACATGATCAATACCCAAACAACATGCAATAATAAATATATAAAAGTGTACCAGTTTCAAATCATGAAATCTTAAGTATCATACAACATATCTCGAGATCCAAAATGACACATAATATAACCAAGTTTTGCGATGAAAAACAACATATCTACTGAAATGAACTCTAAATAGAAAGGTCTAAAATGCTGATGAACAAAAGTAGTGGTCAGGCATGACAATTCAATATATCATATCTACATGTTGATGCTATTTTGAGATGACAGTAGGTCTACGATGATATCTAGTTATTTGGTATTTTGAAAATATGTCTAATTTGGTTATGTGATGGATTTTATGCTATGGTGATTTACTTCATTCTTATTTCATTATGCTTTATGCAAACATGAGTGATGTAAATTGCAGTCTCCACTCAAAGATCCTTGTAACAAGGATTCAATTCAAGCCAAGATATTTTTTTTACAAGTATGAATGCACATGAAAACATCATATAGGGATCACAAATATCAAAATAGAAGACTTAATCACAATCTCGACAACTAGCAAATCTCCAAATGTCACTACCAAACTGACACACACAAACTCAAGAACAAAAACCAAAGATGACATCAGAACACAAAATCTTTGATCTATCGAATCATGGAACCACTAGTAATCCTAAAGGGTACTCAAAATTCCAAGTTGCATTCTCTAAAGAATAGTAGAGAGGCCCCTTATTTTTTGTGCGAGAGAATAACGACTGACAGTCTCATGTGAGGAAGCACCTTATCATGTGAGAAAGTACACTGAGCAATGCGAGGAAATGCCATCTCACATGAGGACATGTTGGGATGAACAGTCAAAAGCACTACACTAGTGTGGGGTTTCATGCAAGAAAGTGCCAAAGGCCATGCAAAAATGCCCAGTACATCACATGAGATCTTGCATTCTCATGTGACAAAGTAAGATTTTGCAAGAGGATACACATCAGCAAGCCAAAAAAATAAAGGGAAAAAGATAGGAAATAAATTTCCTCTACACTAGGAAGTACTAGATCCACATAAATTGAGGAATGAACACTCAAGTTCATAAACAACAAGATACCATGAAACAAGAACATCTATCCATCTAAACCATAGCAATAAAAAGGACGTACTAAAAGCAACATCGTAGTTTACAAAAGTAGCATCACAATGTACAAAAATAACATCGCAATAATTGAACAACCAAACTAAGCATATGGTTCCTCCAAACTGTCAATAGTATCATAAGACCATCATGGATCCTAGTGATCCCTGGCACATAACATCCCAAACTACCAACCAAATCATCAATGTTATCTCATGAGGACATCACTACTAAAATGTGCTCTAACATAAGAATAAGGAAATATAACATGCTAAACCAATAAGTAATAGATGCACCAACAAAAAAATCCACATCACCTAATCATATGCTAAATAACATAATATGAGAATGCATCAAATAAAATAGCATCATCTAAACATGATATCCAAGCATTCCAATGAAAGCATAAATTGTAAGAAAACTTGGCAAGAAAGAATAGAATCGTTTCCACATAACCCATAATAGATTTGAAACAAACATAGAATTAAAATCCACATGCAAGAGAATAGACAACATACCCACAAAATGTGACACAAGATATACCCTATGAAACCCTCATTGAGAGAAAAACCTAGCCTCCAAAAGCATCCATCACCATGTATTATTCAGCAAAAATACCATTGCAATACAACCATGAAAGCCTTCATGGCCATAGCCACAACCAAGCAAACTATATGAACAAGCATGAATCCACACATCCCATGCCATGCTTCCAACCTTCACAAATGCTCCCTTCGCTAACCTATCAAGCCTTGTCCCACTCGACTCTTGCCTTTTTCCCTTCTCACTCTTCCTCTACAACAACTACCCTTGTGGCTGCTTATATAGTAGCAAGTCCCACAAAACCACTAAGTGGTATTACATAAACCATGTGCTACCTAACCCACTGACCCCACATTTAATATTGGGCATTTAATTCTTTTCCGCAATATTAAATAATTACATGAAATATTATCACAATGTTACAATACAACTCATCAAGAATATTCCATGGGAATCTTTACATGTTGCACGTCCATCTAGGTGGAACATTACATGATAAAATAAAATAATAAAATATAAAAATATAAAAATATTATGCAATGTGTGCAACACCCATTATCTCAACATAAATCACAAGAAAGAATACTCCAGAACCCCAAGTATCAAGTGAAAATAATTAGCAATGGTCACACTCGGATAAAAGATCATCTCTGTACACTGGTCCCAAACAGTGGTAAAGGTAGCTATTCTTCCCAACCATATAGAACCCATAGGCCCACTCCCATTGTGTTGATGGAGATAATGATCCAACCACAAACACACATAAAGAACAACATCCATGGCTAACACTCATGCCAGATAGTATAATGACTAAAACCAAGAACATAGACAATGCACAAACTACAAGTCCTAGTCAGACACTCAATGGGCTACTAAGTAGGGGTTAACAGCATAGGGAGTCGCTTGGCATCCAAAAGCCCAAGCTTGGACTATGTAGATTCAACTCCTCAACAGAAGGCTCTAGCACCCCACATTTTAATTATCTTAAGTTATTTACCATTCACACATTCTATTTAGTTATCACTCACTTAAAACTTCCTATGCCAACCCTCTAGGCATAATGATCACCAGGCTACAGGATAGAAGCCCCCTCCATATGCTACCCTACCCTACCCATACTCATCCAACAATGAGTTCCCATAGGCGTGCAAATTCCCAACCCAACTCCAATGATCATAACTTTTGGAAGTACCATCAAAGATTGGGCCTCATAAGTCACTTGAAAAATGTACACACATGTACTTGTGTGTGGTGCACCACCATCATGAATATCATAATACAAGGACTAGATGAGAACATAAGAAAAATATCACTCAACCAAAACAAGCTTAGGAGGACAGATTCTACACGAATCCCAAAGAATAATAAAACCATACATCATGAACTCACTCAACTGGCCTTAATCTAGAAGTATGGATTCTACATGAATCCAAATGATGCAACAAGACCAAACATCATGAACTCACTCAACCAACCTCAATCTAGGAGTATGGATTCTACATGAATCCTAGTGTCCATGAAACAAGAACAAAAGTTCAAAAGAAACCATAACAACAAGTGTAAAATCACTCAATTGAACATGACATCAAGAGTATGCATGTAGCACACATCCCAATACAAACATAAAAGTGAAACAATGGTCTAATTAACATCTTATAGATAATCCAAGTCCACAACCAACATCATGCCAAGAAAAACCAAAAAAATGGGCGACACACAAATTGAGGTGAAAAACCTCAAAACTCAAAAACTTTGAAATTAAAACCCATTTGGTCTTAGGGCACAAAAGCTACAAAAATAAAATAAAATCTAGGTTCAGACATCATATGCAAAAAAAACCAACATAACGGTGCAAAACCTCAAACCTCCATCTCAAAAATAGGGGAAATGTTCATACCTGACCAACCAGGCATAACCAACAAATAGAAATAGAGGGAAACACTAGTTCTTAGCCTCCTAACAAATGGCTACCAAAAGTAGAAGTTGATACAAAGAAGAAATAATAAAATGGGAGAGCCCTACCTCAAAGCCAAAAGGACAAAATGGGAATCTGAACCATAAAATAAAAATCTCAGAGAAGTAGCAAAAAATCACAGTAATCCAAGCTCTCCCCATGCTAGATCCAATGAGACTGATCTCACAACGATCCCATGCTCATAGCTCCTACAATGAACAAAATAGTAAATCCTCATGAAGAGGACTTTGGGTTTTACTCTCAAACTTTCTAATTCAAAAGTGAGAAGTAAGGAATTAAATTCCTTTTTGGATACTTATTCACTTTTCAAGTGAATAATTGATTAGGTCAATTAACCAGCCAATCTAGTTAAACCTCAAATTGACCCAAACAAAAAGAGGCTATTCCTAGAAATAGGAATTCATCTATGGAAAAGCTGCAGAAAATTAAATTCAATAAAATTAAAAGCCCAAAAAACCCAAAAACACAGAAATTTCCTTAATAACTTTCATGAAAATGCAAACCTCTAAATGCACAAACATGCTTACTGGTCTAATCACATAATGCAAATGAGTTTGGATTTAATAATCATCCAAAAGATTAATTAAACAATTAAAATAAGGATGCATCGACCATACAGGGATGACACTGGTAAAATATGAATGGTTGAAGCATTAACTCCATGTGCCACTACCAGGGATATAAATCATGCACACTAAATAACACGATCAAGTGCAATTGCATATAACAACATAGCCAAAGAAATAAATGTATTAAATCACCTAATTGAACTATTTATTTAATTATATTGAAATAATATATTTACATCACTCACATTCACATAGATCATAACAATGCAAGAACGAAGTAAATATCCATAACATTAAGTCTGCCACATAGCATAATCAAGGATATGTCTAAATACTGGATAACTAGATATCATCATAAAAACACATTGTCATCTCAAAATGGTATCATCATGCAATATGATCAATTGAACATCATAGTAGTCTAACATATATGATACTAGAATCAAAGTATAACATCTGACCCTCAGGTCATCTCAAATGTAAAACATAACATAAGTAACAAATATTTCTTGGATCAAAATATAACAAGGTAAATATCAACAACACAAAACCAATGAATCTAACATGAACAATTCATTTCTAATTATTTTAGCATTTAATGATGGTTGTTTAAACAAGATGGAAAGATTCATAAAACACATAAGAGAAAACAGTCATAAATATGACTAACCACTACTACAGGAACCTAGTCTAGTATAGCATAGTAATAGTACATAGTAAAATCTCTGCACACATCTCAAGGCAATCATAGAATAAGATCATGACACCACATTGATCCTAGTAGCCACTGGCACAAACCTCAATGAACTATAAATCACATCATAATCTCAAAAATCAGCCAAAGCATAATCAAAGCAACTGATTTAGAACATAAATCCAATCACTTCAACAGTGTAGACCACTCATGGTCACAATCATGATCCCTTCTCAAGGAGAGATCAACAAGGTTGCCTGACTTACAAAAGTCAAATGGGAGAGGCACTACATAAATGGCTTATCTCAGTATACTTGAGTAAATGGTTAAATTAGGTATTGAATGCATTTATTGCTTTGGCTATAATATTATATACAATTGTACTTGATCATGTGTTTTAGTGTGCAAGATTTATATCCCTAGCAGTGGCACCTGGAGATAGTGATTCAACTATTCATATTTTACCAATGTCATCCCTATATGGTTGACGTATCCTTATTTTAATTGTTTAATTAAAAATTTTGGTGATTATTAAATCCAAACTCATTTGGATTATGTGACTAGACTAGTGAGTCTGTCTATGCATTTAGAGGTTCACATTATCATGAAATCTATTAAGGAATTTATGTGATTTTTTGGTTTTCAGGCTTTAAATTTTATTGAATTTAATTTTAGGCAGCTTTTCCATAGAGAAATTCTTATTTCTAGGAATAACCTATTTTTGTTTAGGTCAATTAAGAGTCTAGCTAGTCTAACTGGCTATTTTTCCTAATCGATTCACTCAAAAAGTGAATAAGTATTGAAAGAGGAAATTTATTCCTCACTTCTCACTTTTGCAAGATACAAAATTGAGAGTTTTTTTGAGAATCCTCTTCTAGAAGATCATGTTTCTATTCATTGTGAGAGCTGTGGGCATGAGATCTTCACAAGGTCAGTCTCGTTAGATCCAGCTTGGGTTGACATTGCTTTGCCATGACTTTTGACAATTTCAACAAACAATTTATTTTATTGTGTTGTTTTTAGTTTTAGCCCCTTTTGTTGTCAGGTAGGGCTCTCCTATTTTCTTATTGTAGCTCAGATTCTTTTTTATTTTTGGTAGTTGTTGGTTTGGAGGCTAAGAACTAGTGTTCCCCTTTTTTTTTTTTTGCTAGTTCTTCTCGGTTGGTTGGGTAGGAACACTTTTCTTGTTTTTGGGATTGGGGTTTGGGATTTTGAGCTATTATGCTAGTCATTTTTGCAAATAGTGCCTGAACCCAAATTTTATTGGATTTTCATGGCTTTTGTGCCCAAGGAACAAATGGATTTTATTTTTATGTTTTTGAGTTTTGGGGTTTTTACCTTGATTTGTGTGCCACCCAGTTTTCTTTGCTTTTCTTAGTATGACATTGATCATGGACTTGGATCATCTGTTGGATGTCTATCACATCATTGTTGCACTTTTTATGTTGCATTGGGATGCATACCACATCCATCCTCCCAAGTCATTATTTGATTGAGTGTTATTTCTGCTTGCATTCTCATCCAGCCCTTGTGTTTGATCTTTGTAATGGTGGTGCACCACACATGAGCACGTGCACATGCCTTTGTCAGGTGACTTGTGAGGCTTGATCTCCCATTTATATTTTGGTGGAGCTATTTTTATTTGGGATTGGGTTGGGAATATTCATGCCTATAGGCACTCATTGTGTGATGAGTATGGGTATGTAGGGTAAGGTCAGTACATAGGCTTCTAATGCATTTGTGGTGTCCTAGCCTAGGTTGGTGTTAGGAAGTTTATAATAAGTGATAACTAATGAAAATTGTTAGAGAATTAAACAAGATAAGATTGTTAATGTTGGCCTCTCGAGGGTGGTGCTGAGGGGAATGGTCAATGATGCATAGTCCATGTGGTTAAGCCACAGATAAAGCATGTCAACCTCTTAAGGGAATACCAAGGGGAATGGTTTGTTAGCATGTTACCAACTCTCCACCAAGAGTCCCTATATAATTACCCATAGAGTATTTGACTAGGACCTGTTGTACTTGCATTGTTGCATGGTCTTGGTTTTAGTCATCATTACTCTCTGGCATGACTGATAACCATGCATGTTTGCTTTGGTGTGTTTATGGTTGGATCATTATCTCCATCAGCATGGTAGAAGTGGGCCTACAGGTCCCATGTGGTTGGGAGGTGTAGCTACCTTCACCACTATTGGGGACCGGTGTACAAAAATGGTTCTTTATTCCAGTATGACCAATGGTTGTTGTTTCACTTGCTACTTCGGGTTTTGGAGTATGTTATCTTGTATTTTATGCTTTCATTGGAATGCTTGGACATCTTGTTAGATGATGTTAGTTTCATTGATGCATTCCCATATTATTATATTTAGCATATGTTAGATGGTGAGTTTGATTTGTGGGATTATCTTATGCTTTACTCCTAGCATGTTAAATTTTCGTATTCTTATGTTGTACTACATTTTATTAGTGATGTCCTCATAAGGTAGCTCTGACGATCTAGTTGGTAGCTTGGGATGTTTCACGTGGGGGATGGCTAGGACCTTTGAGTTCTCATGATGCTATTATGGTTGGGAGGAACCACACACTTAGTTTGTTGTTTTGGTTTATTGCGATGTTACTTTTGTATACTATGATGTTCCTTTTAGTTATTTTCCTTCATTGCTATGTTAGATGGTTAGATGTAGATTTCCATCTAGTAGTTTTGATCAAGTGTCTTTCCTTGATATGTGGATCTGGTACTCCCTGGTGTGGAGGAACTTTATTCCTTATTTTTTTACTTTTTTTCATTTAGCATGTTGTCTTGGATTCTCATACAAAATTGTATCTTCTCATGCGAGAATGCAAGATCTCACGTGGTGTGCCAAATTTTCTTACATTCACATAAAAACCTACACCAATTTTGGGTTGCCTTGACTGCTAGCCAAGCACTTCCTTATGCTATTTGGTGCAATTCCTCATGTGGAGAGCAATTTCTTGTGTGGCTTGTTGCACATCCTCATATGAGAATCTATCAATCTGTTTTCCTCATGTGAAAACAAGAGGTGTCTACTCAAGTTTTTCAGAAATGAAAATTGGTGTTTCTAGCACCCTTTGAGTTTTCCTGTATTTCCTTGTCTTTGCAGTTTGGAGGTTTTACATTCTCTTGACATTTTGGATTTTTTTATTCTTTAGTTGGTCGTGTTAGTTCGGTACTGGCGTTTGGAGATTTGTTGGTGTTTGGATGTTTGTTTAGTCTTCCATTGTGATCTTTTTGATCCTCATATGTTGTTTATTGTGTGCATCCATACTTATTCAAAAAAAAATTTTATCTTAGCTTGTATTGAATCCTTGTTCCAAGGATCTCCACGTGGGGCATTACACAAGATGGATAATAGTTGGTAAATCTTGCTCTCCATATAAGAGGGACAAGCTAAAATTCTTACTACTTGAATATAGAGATGTTTTTGTTTGGGGATATGAAGATTTAAAAATTTTCATAGATGGTCATTTCAGACACGACATCCTATTGAAACCAAATGTTGTACCCTTTCAACATAAATTGAGGAGTTACAACCCTAAAGTCTGGGAGTCCATCATGAAGGAAGTTGAAAAAATGCTAAAGGCACAAATTATTTACCCAATTCATCATTTAACCTAGATAGTCAACATTATGTCAGTAAGGAAGAAGAATGGTGAAATTAGAATTTATGTGGATTTTTGCAATTTAAATCAAGCCAGTTTTAAAGATAACCATGTTGTATGTAGTGCCTACCCCTAGCTCACATTTCTATTATCATTGCCAAACTCTTTTAGTCTAGTTTCATGCTTGATGTTTAGTGGCATTATCTTGAGATTATAAGATATTGTTTTGCATTCAGTTGATTAAATGATGAGATTACTTGGTACTCTATATTTCATGTATGCAAGATGACTATTTAGTGTTTTCAATTATTGATGATGATTAGTTAGATGGTTTATTATCATATGTGTTTTCTTATGGATACTTACCCCATACTGCATGTGAATGGTGTGTGTGCTAGTTTTCTTTATGTATGGCATTTCTGATGTGGTTAAGGAAGGAGTCGTAGTCACCTGCTAGTCAGGATCTACACAATCCACCATTTCCTACCATTGTCTATTTAGCTTAGAATATTGTGTCTATACATGCATGGATTTTATGCAGGTTGCAGGTACTAGGTATCGACTTCCCTGAATTGCTAGGATGAGTGTACCCTATTGCATTATCTCAATGGTAAGGGAGGGGAGATAAATTCTTAAGTCCAAATCCTAAACCTTTAAGCCATTTGTCCTAATTGGCAATTAGGATAAGTATTTGAGTCATGTACCCTCTAAATGCATCAGATGACATCAATTCATGATTTTAACCCTTTAGTATGATTTGGTATGTGTTTTTCTATGATGGGTTTTTGTATGTTGTTTTATGAGTCTTTGGTGAATTTTCTATTAATTAAGTCTAATTAAAAAGATTAAATTAATGATTTAATCTAATAAAAAAATATTATGAAATTTTAATAGTTAATTATATTTAATTAATTGAGAAATTAATTAAATAACAAGAATTAATTATGAAGATAAAGTTATAAGTTTAAATTTAGAACATGATAATATTTATTTTATTTAATAATAATATATATTTAGAGTTCATTTTTAGATAAATGTTAAATATTATTATTATTTAAGTTAATAAATATTTTATCAATTAAGTTTCTAAAATAAATTTAAAATTGAAAAGATATTAATTTATTAAAAGATTAAAGTTCACATGATTTATGCATGAGATTAAAATAGAAGAAATTAATTAAAAAGAAGTCAAGTGAAAATTAAATAAAGTAATTTAATAATGCAATTAATGTGCACGAATAAGATTAGTGCAAGATAAAGAAAAGATAAATAAAAGTTAATATTGGGTTAAGGGTTGTGAGCAAGGAGTTCTCTCGGGTGAACGCACAATTAGTGCCCTGATTTAAGGAGAGGGCTCTTTATCACCATTAGAGGGTTCATTGTTGAGGGACAAGAATTTTGAAAACGAATTTGGGACATGAATTGGGAGAGAAAAATGTTGGAAGAGGAAGGGATTTTCGATGAGGGAAGGTCTATGAGGAAGGATTTCTCTTCAACCTCTTGGGCATAGTGATTAGCATCAGGTAGACACCTATGATTATTCGCACAATTTAATTATGTAATTTTCATTCCTATCTTCTTCGTGTTTGTGGATTGTGAATTCGAATTCTCTGTGGTGAATACTTAAACATTTCAATATTGTAAATTATTAAACGTTTGTTGTCAATATATTTTCCATACGTAGAGATTAGAAAAGAAATCAAAAAACCCTCATTTTTCTAGATTAAAGAAATTAGAATTTTAATTTGGGAATGGTTTGAATTTAAAAATGAAGATTTTAGATTGAAAAATTTGAATGGTTAATGGAATTTTCTCTATTAGATTATAATTGTAAATGTTATAAAAAAATTAATTAAAAATTAAAAATTATTTATTTATTTAAAATATTATTATTAGTGGAAATCTAAAATAAAATAAAATTACACGTTCATGCAATTGGTAGGGGATTGGTTTTAAAGTTTTCTTTAAAATCTTAAATAAGTAAAAATTAAAATTAAAAATAAATATATCAATATAAATAGTATTTGAATTTAATTTCTAATAAAACTTAAATTAAAAATGTATATTTTAAAAAGGAGATGGCATTGATTCTTAAGAGAACTTTAAAAAAACATATATATAAATTATTTACTAAATTGGGGGTAACGTTTCTTAAAGTTTTTAAATAAAAAAATAATAATAATATAAAATACTTAAAACTTACCTCATACCTACCTTGGGTCGGTGGCCTTATGCATGCATGTATTGCGAATTGCGGTGTCGTGTAGTGTGCAATGGAAATAATAAAAGGGCCGCATGGCTTATTCGGCCGGCGGGCCCTAAATTCTTAGGTTAGTATTTTATTTTATAGTTTTAAATTTGTGTTATTATATTAATTAATATTTATGTTATATAATATATATTAAATTCAAAATTATTATTGTTGATTTTATTAATAGTAGTTTTTTATTATTATTAAATTTAATTAATAATTAATGTATTTTAATAAATTTTTCTTTAAATATTTATTAAATTAATTTAATAAATTTAGTTTAAAATTAAGTTTATCTATTTTTAATTGCGAAGGAGTATTAATTAATAACATTTAGAAAGAAATATTTATTAAAAATAAATATTAATGATAAATAGTTAAACGTTTTAATTATTTTTTATTATTATTAAAATACTTTTGAGAAAAAAAATCGATTATTGAAACTAAATAATAATTAATCAGAATATTTAATTAAATGATTTTTTTTTAAAGAAATTGGAAATGGTAGTTATAAATGATTAATATTGTTTAAAAAAGATATAGACTTCATTATTAATATTAATAAAATTTATTTTTAATAAATGGTATTATTAAACATCAATTATTATTATTTTTATAATTTAAATAAATGATTACCTTTGATTATTTAGGAAAATTTACTTAAATCAAATAAGGGTATTTATGCGATATGTTCATATACAAGAACGAGATAAATAGTAAGGTTTAAAATGTTATTATTATGTACTCAAAAAAACTAAGACTGAAATGAAATTGATACCTTGTTGTGAACTTAAACCTTATCTTTAACTTAACCATGTGATTTTGAAGACAAACCAAAACATGTGCTTGCATCTTGTTCTCTGTGTTTTGTGGAGTTTGGGGTTGATTAGTGTTGACTAGCCCTAGATTGTTACCAGAGGCTCGAGGGTTGTGTGACTGTGATGCTATGTTGTTTTGATCTTGATCTTTTTTAAACACAACCATGGTAATGTAATGACATGCTCTATGATGTGTGTGGATTATTGATTGTTATTGTTTTCCAATCTTCTTGTGTGGAGCTAAAGTGTATGTATATGAGATACCTGACTTAACCATTTTTGAGTCATCGATTAGTTATGTTTGATTTTCCTTCTAGTCACTTTGAGAGGACTGAGAAGTTTTGGATGATTTGTTTATGATGATGTCATGTTTGACTTGACCATTTTGGAGTCTTCAATCAGTATTATTTTGTGGGATACTTTTCAGTTGCTCATTGGAGAACCATTGGATATTGTGTTTTATCATTGATGCCTTTAGTTGCTTATAGAGAGCTGTCGTAATCAATATGATTATCATTTGATGCTTTTTAGTTGCTCATGGAGAACTAATGTGATTATTGTGGATTATCTTTTGATGCTTTCCAGTCACTTGTATAGGACTGATGTGATTTTATGTGATTATTGATTTGTGATTTCATGAGCTTAGGGTAGGTAATCTATATGTAGTGTTGAGAAGTGGTTTGCAATGGGGCTCGGGGCCCTAAGTGGCTACCAGGGTAACTCATTGTAAGTTGTTTTAATAAGTGATAACATTTACACTAAATGAGAATAAAATGAATCTAATAAGATTAATTGTATGTTCTCGCCCATGCCTCAAGTGCTAGTACAAACTAAGATGGGAGTAGAGAGAACGCTTGGTTATGACCTTGCATTTTGTAGTATGCCTCATCAGTATGAGAGGATACTAGTGGCCATAGGGATCACTAGGGACCTGGGATTCCTAAGGGATTGTTTAGGTAACTCCAAATGTGATTCATGCCATGACACTTTCCCACTTATATAGTAGATTCCTACACATGTCTTGTGTGCCTCTAGGTCTAGGTGTTGATCTATGTGTTGGAATATTTGAGTTAGTATACTTTTAGGATTTCTTGAACTTAGAGAGTACTTGTATTATGTGATTTGATATCTTGTTTGGGACTTGAGATTATCTCCTCAGCGTGGTGGGAGTAGGCCATTTAGGTTCCACGCGATTGAGTGGTAGTACTTTTTACTCTTACCATTGAGATCCATTTGTAGTCACTATGGCTAGAGCTTCTTGGGATGCTATTTATCATGTTTAGGTGATGTTATTTACTGATGCATTTCTTTATATTGATGATTAGCATGTTAGATTTCTTATGCGTATGTTGTAGCATGTTTTAGTAGTGATGTCACTATTACTATAGTACCAACGATTTGTTTGATGGCTTGGGATGTTACACACGAGGGATGGCTGGGGCCCATGATGGTCTAATTATGCTATTGATGGTTGGGAGGAACCATGTACTTAGTTAGTTATGTTGTATAATGGATAGTTGTATTTCATGTTGGATGTTTATATCTTTTATGATGGATGGATGTATCATGTATGGTGGATGGTTTCTTTTATTTTACTGTACTTTGTATCATGGATTCGAGGAGGATGATGTATCTTTATTTTTACATATGTATATTCTTTTAGCCTTTTATACCCTATGACATGTACAGTGGATGATTAAGCATTCCAAATTAATTTTTCAAGAGGCATTCAGAACAAATTTATAGTAAATGAACATTGGACTTTTAATTATTCTTTTATGTGGCTGTTGTAGTTGTTAGACTTAGTATTAGATTAGATTTAAATGTGACTCATCGTCTTGGGATTCTTAAGGAATGTAACCTATTATGTATGTCTTAGTCGATTGTATGTTATTGCTTCCGCTACTATGTGTTTGAAGTGCATGTTATATTTTCTTGTTTAAAAAAAAAAATGCTTGGAAAACTTAGTAAAACTTTAGGTTAATTCTTTTTGGATCCCTTGATGGGGCATTACATTGCACCAGCCATGGAGCATGTTCTTCAAACTATAGCTAGTTCTGAGATGATGTCTATGTTGGATGAATTTTCTAGTTATAATTACGTAACTATGGCTAAGGAAGATCAACACATAATGACATTCATAACCCCTTGGGAAATGTATGCTTATAAGAGGATGTCATTTGATCTAATTAATGCAAGAGAGACATTCAAGAGAGCCATAAATTCATCATTCTGGGACCTAAGAAATAATATTATAGTGGTATATCTAGATGATCTCCCATATTCTTGAGATGAAGAAATCATCATCTGAGAGATCTTTGAGTAGTGCTACTAAGATGCAGAGAACACAATATATCTCTCAATCGTAATAAGTCAACCTTCTTCATTGAAGAAGGAAAATTTTTGGCACACATTTTCTCAAAGGCAGGAATTAATATAGATAAAAAAAGGGTAAGGGTCATTCAACAATTATTTTTTCTAGTGAATAGGAATGGAGTGAAATATTTTTTTTGTCAGGTAAACTTCTTAAGATCTTTTGTTCTAGATTTTTAAGAAATAGCCAAACATATTATTGATATTATGAGTAAGAAAGAGCATTTTAGATGGAATGAGGAAGGAAAAAGGGATTTTGATGAGATCAATATTTCCATAGCTAATGCACCTATGTAGACTAGTCCTGACTATAGGAAGGGTTTTATTTTATACTGTTATGCTTTAGAACGTACCCTCTCAAGGATCCTCACCCAAAAAAATGATCAAGAAATATAAGCTCCTATTGCATTCATGACCATCCCTCTAAAGAAGCATGAACTCAAATACTCTTTCATCAAAAAGAAAGCATATGTCATAGTTAAAGTTGTTCAACAATTCAGGTATTATATCCTACATTCTCACTCAATAATATATTTCTTAGATCTAGTAGTCAAAAGTATCCTTACTCAATAAGAAGTTGAAGTGAACAAAAGGGGAACCTAGGTAACAAATATGCAAGAGTATGATCTTACCTTGAAACGCACCAGGTTGGTCAAAGGTAAAGGACTTTGCAAATTGATGGTAGAAAATGAAAAACTCACTCAAGAATGCAGTTAACTAAGAACCCAAAGTGTTGCTAGTAAGTCTTATTGACCCATGGTTTTCTAATATTGCACACTACTTAACCTATGGAGAATGCCCTAGACATTTAACTTCTTGAGGAAAAAGTGATTTGAGATTGAAGGAGAAAAAGTACATAATTTCTCAAGGTGTCCTATATAAAAGAGGTCTAGATGGAACTTTCTTGAGATGCATGTATCAAGTTCAACAATGGGAGCTCCTAAAATCTTTTCATGATGACTTTTTTGGAGTACATTCCTCATCTACCATCATAGGATTCAAAATCTCAAGGATTTTTTAAACTAGCTAAGTATGTTTCAAGATAGCTATGCATATGTAAAAAATTGTTAGAAGTGCAAATTTTTTTATGGGTAGACTTGAACTAGCTTCTTTATCTTTGAAACTAGTTGTGGGTGAAGAATCTTTTACGAAATGGGGTTTGGACTGTATATAGGTCCAATAAAACCAACCTCAAGTTTGGGTCATGTTAGGAATAAGGTGTCTCAACCTTGTATAATTCCTATTCTTATTATTATTTGTTTTGTTAAAATTTATTTTTGCAAATAATATGTAAATGTGAGTGTACATGTCTAGTTGGCATGTTGATCACTTACATGTGTCGGCATCTTGAAGTGTGTGAAGGAGATCATGGCTGAAATGGTTATGAAGGATTCCTATGACATGTAAGAGCTATTTAAGGAATAAGCTATGATAGGTGTAAGAGCATCTTATGACATGAGGCCTATTTGGGCACCCAAGAATGAGTGGTTGGTGTGTGTAAGAGAATATGCCAAAAATAGGTTGGTATGACGGATTTCCTTACACTTCTCTTATGACCGCTATTTTTGGTGGATTCTATGACAAGCTGTCATTGCCTATTCAAGGGATGGATGCCCTTTTCTTGGTATTGGATGTACATGTGGCATTGTGCATGTTTCTTGTTGGTTGAGCCATGAAAAATGCCCAACTCCTTTGTCGGCATTTTGTTGGGTTTTAAGATGTTCATAAAATGAGTATTGCATGTTGTAATGCAATAGTGTGATAGATGAAATTTTCCAGGTACTGAGGTGCTGCTGGAGTCTTCTATTGTTGATGTTGAACTTGCATTGCAAGTGTATTGAAATCTTGTGTTGAAGATAATACATTATGCAAGTTCTGGAGGGGTGGGGTTGTTTTACCGAAAGGTTTTTCCCCACTGGAAAATCTTTGTGTTATGTGTTTCTTACTCTGTCTATTTTTTGTATGCATGGTTGGCTGCTATATTGGTGTTTACATGATATTGAATCTGTAAGTGTAGAAGATTTTAAAAGGATTTGCACCATACTTATGAGATTAGTGTAGGAAGTTGTTTCCGCACCTGAGTTTCCTTACAAGTGGTATTAGGGCTTGATCAAATTTTGATCCTAGTTGTTGGGTAGGGTTTTTTGAGCTAATATCAAGTTGAGTGGGAGTCTTTTGCAGAGCATCCTGAATCTTATTTGCAGATTGAGATGGCGAGTTAATCATATGGAAGAATGGAGGTGGAGAAATTTAATGGCACTAATTTTGAGTTGTGGAAACTCAAGATGGAAGACATGTTGGAAGATCATGACCTATGGGAAGTGACTACAAGTGCTACAAGACCAACAACTATAACTCAAGCAGATTGGGATATGAAAGACCATAAAGCTAAGGGTCTCATAAGACTCTGTTTAACCGATGCAGTCCTTCTGAATGTTCTAGATGAGAAAACCGCATATAGTTTGTGGGAAAGACTTGGGGTCGTGTATCAGGCCAAATCTCTGGTGAACAAGTTGTTCCTAAGGAAGAAGTTGTATTCTTTGTGAATGGAGGAAGGTGGATCCTTAACAGATCATTTAAATGCATTTAATCTGCTGGCTGCATAGTTGACATCTGCTGGTGTCAAGTTAGAGGAGGAGGATCGTTGCTACACACTTTTGTGTTCTTTACCAGATTCATGGGACCATCTTGTGATGGCTCTCAGAAGCACATTAGTCACCTTCAAAATGGATGATGTGGTGTCTTCATTGCTATCAGAGGAGATGCGAAGAAAGGCTTTCATTTCGGAAAAAGAAGCCCTTACTATTCATGGGAGATCCACGGAAAGAGGAAAGAAAAATGACAATAAGTATGACAATAAGGGTAGATCCAAATCTTGTGGGAAGTCAAAGACTTCCAATAAGTCCAAGGCAAAATGTTGGAATTGTGATAAGACTGGGCACTTCCGTAAAGACTGTAAAGAGCCTAAGAAGAAGGAGAAAGCCTCAGATTCTAGTTTTGAAAAATCTCAAGAAGATGGTGATGCATTCATCGTAGCTTTGGCAGCCCATGCACCTGATGATGTGTGGTTGGTTGACTCGGGTGCATTCTTTCACATGACCTCTCATCGAAACTGGTTCTCAAGATATGAAGAGTTCGATGGTGGAAAGGTGTACTTGGGAGATGATTCTCACCTAAAGATAGTTGGACGCGAAAGGGTCACTATCAAATTTCCTGATGGATGAGTAAAGGGAATCAATGGAGTTATGCACATTCCAGGTCTAGCACGAAACCTATTATCTGTAAGTATGCTGAACGATGTAGGTGTGCAAGTTGTTTTTCAAAAGAAGGATGTAAGATGATTAGAGGATCGATGGTGCTTGCTAAGGGTACTAGGAGAGGTACTTTGTTTCAGCTAGATGCATGTATTCCTCTATGTAACAGTTCTTCATCCTCACCATCTAAATGAGCAGTGAAGAATTTTGTGGTTATTGGTTCTGATGGCAATGCAAACACTTTGGAAGGAAAGCTTCCTGCAAAAAAGACAATGTTGTGGCATATGAGATTTGGCCACATTGGTGAGAAGGGTCTCAGAATCCTGGAAAAAAAAATCTCGTTGAGGGGTTAAATGATTGCAATCTTGAGTTCGACTTCTGTGAACACTGTGTATATGGTAAAAAAAATCATGTTCAGTTTTACTCTAGTTCTCACAAGTCTTCTGATGTTTTGGATCTTATTCATTCTGATGTATTTGGTCCTATACAAGTTCCTTCGATCTCCAAGTCTGTATTTTTTGTATCTTTCATAGATGATTACAGTAGAAGGACATGGATTTATTTCCTTAAAAGTAAGACACAAGTCTTTAGTTGATTCAAGGAATTTAATTCCCTTGTAGAGAATCAAACTAGTAAGAAGATTAAGTGTGTGAGAACTGACAATGGTGGTGAGTTTTGCTTAGCAAAGTTTGAATAGTTCTGTAAAGAACAAGGTATCGAGAGGCATAAGACAACTCCTTATACCCCAGAGCAAAATGGAGTTGCAGAGAGAATGAATAGGACACTGATGGAGAAGGCTAGGAGTATGCTTAGTGGAGCTAGTTTAGAACAAATTTTTTGGGCCGAAGCTATGGCCACTACTTGCTATCTGGTTAATAGATCTCCTACATCAGCCCTTGTTGGTAAGACACCCATGGAGGTGTGGTCTGGTAAGAAGCCTTCAAATAGACATCTTCGTGTTTTTGGTTGTGAAGCTTATGCATATGTTCCAAAGGAGAAAAGATCTAAGTTGGAAAATAATGTTGTTAAATGTATTTTCATCAGGTACAATGCTGGTGTGAAAGGATACAAGCTTTGGGATCATGTGACTAGTAAGGTGTTGTATTGTAGAAATGTTATTTTTAGAGAGCTAACATATTCTCCTATTGTGCTACAACCAGATGAAAAAGAAAAGGAAAAAGATGTTGTTCAGTTGCCTCCTACCCCTGAGAAGATTGAATAGAGAGACCATGTTGGGTCTAATGATGAGGAGAGCTCTAGCAGCTCTGACAGTTCAGAAGAAGAGGAAGAACAACCTCAACCTCAGCCCTTGAGGAGATCCACAAGAGAAAGAAAGAAACCAGAAAGGTTTGGTTATTCTATGTTAGATTCTAGTTGTGCTTTTTCTTTGATTACTAACACTGATGAGCCTAGATTTGTGAAAGAGGCTTTGGGCATGGAAGATGTAGGTTCCTGGATTGAGGCTATGGATGATGAGAAGGCTTCATTAGAGAAAAAAAAAACTTGGGATGCAGTTCAGTGAGTATTCAGATATTTGAGGGGTACATCAGATTACTCCATATGTTATCATGGTAACTCTTCTAGATCTCCACATTTAGTTTGTATTCATGGGTTTGTGGATTCAGATTGGGCAGGTGATATTGATCGCAAGAGATCCACCAGTGGTTATGTGTTCACTATGTTTGGTGGTGCCATCAGTTGGATGAGTAAGCAATAACCTGTGGTTGCTTTGTCCACTGTAGAAGCTAAGTACATGGCTGCTACTCATGCTTGTAAGGAAGCCATTTGGATTATGAGATTGTGTTCTAATGTTGGTGTTGATGTAGAATAGATTACTATTTTGTGTGACAGTCAGAGTACTATTTGCCTTGCGAAGAATCCAACTTTCCATGCCAGAGCGAAGCACATTGATGTGCAGTTTCACTTTGTGAGAGATATGGTGGAAGATGGAAAGGTAAATTTGGAGAAGGTAGATACTGTGAAGAATGTTGTAGATGCATTAACGAAACCAGTGGGCACTAAGAAGTTTAGATGGTGTTCGAAGTCTATGGGCCTTTCGACCTATAGTGGTTAGTTCCTGTTATGTTCCTGTTGCTCTTACAAGGTGTTCGACAAGTGGGAGAATGTTAGCAATAAGGTGTCTCAACCTTGTATAATTCCTATTCTTATTATTATTTGTTTTGTAAAATGTATTTTTGCAAATAATATGTAAATGTGAGTGTACATGTCTAGTTGGCATGTTGATCACTTACATGTGTCGGCATCTTGAAGTGTGTGAAGGAGATCATGGCTAAAATGGTTATGACAGATTCCTATGACATGTAAGAGCTATTTAAGGAATAAGCTATGATAGGTGTAAGAGAATCTTATGACATGAGGCCTATTTGGGAACCCAAGAATGAGTGGTTGGTGTGTGTAAGAGAATATGCCAAAAATAGGTTGGTATCACGGATTCCCTTACACTTCTCTTATGACTGCTATTTTTGGCAGATTCTATGACAAGCTGTCATTGCCTATTCAAGGGATGGACGCCCTTTTCTTGGTATTGGATGTATATGTGGCATTGTGCATGTTTCTTGGTGGTTGAGCCATGAAAATTGTCCAACTCCTTTGTGGGCATTTTGTTGGGTCTTAAGATGTTCATAAAATGAGTATTACATGTTGTAATGCAATAGTGTGATAGATGAAATTTTACAGGTACTGAGGTGCTGCTGGAGTCTTCTATTGTTGATGTTGAACTTGTATTGCAAGTGTATTGTAATCTTGTGTTGAAGATAATACATTGTGCAAGTTCTGGAGGGGTGGGGTTGTTTTATTGAAAGGTTTTTCCCCATCGGAAAATCTTTGTGTTATGTGTTTCTTTCTCTGTCTATTTTTTGTATGCATAGTTGGCTGCTATATTGGTGTTTACATGATATTGAATATGTAAGTGTAGAATATTTTAAAAGGATTTGCACCATACTTTCCTTATGAGATTAGTGTACGAAGCTATTTCCGCACCTCAGTTTCCTTATAGGTCATTCTTAGATTATGACACTTATCGATTATTTTACTAAATGGGTTGAGGTCATCCCCACCAAAAAAAGTACTTCTTAGGTAGTCTGTGATTTCCTAAAGGAACATATTTTGGCTTTTTTTGTTGTACCTCACAAAGTGATCATCAATAATTCCACTTGCTTTTTATCCCAAGAATTGAATTTTTCTATTATGACCATGGTATTCTCTTGGCCTATTCTTCAAATTATTTTCCTCAAGGGAATGGACAAGCAGAATCCAAAAATAAGAATTTGATATCTATTATGAAGAAGCTAGTAAGTGAAAATGCTAAGGACTAGCACAAGAAAATATTTGAAGTGGTTTGGGTTGATAAGACTACCCTAAAAATGTTAGTAGGGATGGTACCATTTAAGATAGTCTATGGCATAGGTTATCAAGGATCATTACCTTTGGAACTACCATTAGCAAAATTACAATCGGTGGTCGAAGATGAGCAATTCCAGAGTTCATTGGAGAAAAGCATTTTGTACTTGAATAAATTGGAGGAAGAAAGGGACAATTTAACTAATCATATTACGAAACATAAAATGAGGTCTAAGTAGATATTCAACAAGAAAATAAAACCAAGGAAGTTCATGCAAGGTGATGAAGTCTTACTATGGGACATGTGCAAGGTGGTCAGAGGAACTCATGAAAAATTTGAGTTACTTTGGAAGGGGCCCTTTATTATACAAGAAGATAGTGGTATCAATGCATTCAGGCTTGCAATATCTAGATGGAGAGATCTTATCATTTATTGATAATGGACATGATCTCAAACTTTACAAGATTTGATTTCATATAATGTCCTTCTTGTACATATTTTATTTTCTTGCTTCCTTGTTTTTGGTTTTCATCCCTTTTAACTTTGATATGTTTAATTCTCTCTTTTCTTTGCATTCTCCTAGTCTCCCTCATGTGAGCCAAAGTCTCGAGTTCTTTATTTTTTGTAAAACTCAGTCCCCAATTAGACCCAATGTTAGTTCATGTTTTCTTTGTGAGAGTTTCCTATTTTTTTGTTCCCATTTCTCTTGGAATCATTAGCTTTGATCTAAACCTAGGTCCAATCCTACTATATTTAGTGTTTATGAAAAGGATTTTCTAGTTTTAGTCTCCACTTTGTCCTTTACCAAGTTGTGGTCCTTCTATCTTAGCAGGGTGTGAACAATTGAAATTTGTGAACTATTAAAATCTTTGAACCAATTGAACCATTTTGTACTAGGTTTAAATTAGTTCAATAGGTTTGACACTTTAAAAATCATCTTGGAAAAATAAAGGTGGTAGCTAGTACTAATACACATCAAAATCAAAGGATATGAGATCATGAATTTGAAGATGGGATCTGGGTTTCTGAGACTATTATAATTTCTTATATATTTTGTTGTAACTCAGAATGCCTTACAATTGGGCATGATGGAAGTAAATATTATGATTTTGCTATGAGAGTTGACATTATTTCAATCTAAATCTCTATGTTATTATTTATATTCTACTATGTGGTTATTTGTTGGGGACTAGGAAATCTCCTTTGGGGATTCACATGCCATGCATTGTATCAAGTGGTATCAGAGAGAAGGTTTGATCTAGTTGGAGATTTATTGCTTTGGGTTTGCGAAGATCTTGGAAGGTTCCTCCAAAATGATTGGATCCTAGGGTGATTGATGACCTCTGTGATACTGTGGAAACTAGGATTTCAAAGAAGGTTAGATCAAATTTTAGATCTAAGATAGAGATGATGAAGAATGAGATCATGAGAGCTATTTATAGTGTACCTAGGAATGCGGTTATTGATGATGGTTATGAGGAAGTTCATAAAGACTTTGAAGTTGCTAGGTCTAGTGGAAAAGATAGAACTAATCACATGGAGAGACCTATGGAAGATAGGGATGGTCGATTGGATAGATATGAATCCTAGTTGAAGCTAAAGCATAAGATGCATGTTTCTAATTTCTTAGGTACTTTGGATCTTGAAGACCTGATTGATTGGATTGGTGAGATGGAAGAATGCTTTGAATTAGAGGATATTGGTGATCCACTTAGAGTGAGGGTGGTACAGACTAAGTGAAAATGACATGTTTCTTTATGATGGAAAGAATTGCAAAGGGATAGAGAAGAGGAAGGTGAAATCAAGATCACTAGATGGAGATTGATGGTTACAAAATTGAAGGCTAAGTTCCTTCTAGCTGATTATGAACTTGAATTATTTAAGAGATTATAAAATCTAAAATAGAAGGATTTGTCTATGAAAGATTATACTGAGAAGGTCTATAAGTTGACTATTCAATCTAGACATAAATAATTGTCTAAGGAAAAAGTGGCTAGATATAGTAATGGCTTGAGATTGAAGATTGGTATGTTGAATATTGCTTCAGTTAAGTATTCTTATCAATATGCTTTGAGGGAAGAAGATAAGTTGAAGAGAAGACATCAAGGTAATTCTTGAGGGAAAGAGAAGGAATAATATGAGAAGAATAAAATAATTGCTAGAGATGAACCAAAACCTATTGAATAGAGGAAGAGGACATAAAAAGGTACTTTTTATAAATTTAGTGAAGAAGGACATAGATCTTTTAGATGTCATAAGGCTAGCAATAGAAAAATTATTGTGGTGCAAAAGCATAAGGACTTGGAGAATGAACTTGAACAAGATGTGGACAACTTACTCATTCAACAAGTGTTTCCTTATAGGAGTGCACATGAACCTTGTCCAAGAAGGAATTTATTTAGGACTCATCCTAATTCTTGAGTTAAGACTTGCAATGTGACTGTTGATGGTGGTAGTACTGATAACCTTGTTGCTGAGGGGATGGTTAGGAAACATTGTTTGAAGAGAATGAGACATCCTTTTTCTTATAGGATTTTTTGGTTACAAGATGAACATGCTTTGGAAGTGAGGGAGAAATGTCTTGTTAATTTTTAGATTGGACTATGTATCTTGATCACGTGTTCTGTGATCTTGTGAACATTAGTAGTTGTTACATATTACTCGGTAGATCTTGGAAATATTATTGTAGGGCTATGCATGCTTATGTCAAGAATGTGTTTACTATTGAGAAGGGTGATAGGAAGCATTCCTTGATACCTTTACCAAATTCAGAACTTAGTAGAAGGAATCTGAGTTTTGGTAGCCAAGTTCAATTGAGGGATTATAAAGAGGTTAGAGATTGACATGGAATGAAGAGCTATTGCACACCAAAGAAATTTGTGAAGATGATAGTTACAAAAATGAAGTTATAAAGGTTGAACAAAGGAAAAAGTGTACAATATGGTGTGGTGGAGGACATGTATGTGAAGAACTAGTTTAGGGTTTATGTGTTTGACTTTGAAAGATGTTCTTTCAACTATTAAGAACATCTTTCCTTTGCACCTAGGCCATTTGATGTAGGAGCATCTTGGGAAGTCACATATCCTATATGCAAAATCGGGGAATTGTTCAAGGAATACTAGGTAACCTTGTCCTGAGTCCACATAGAGTTTGGAGTTATCATCTTGGAGTTAGGGCTATTTTGGTGACTATTGGTCATGTGCTCTTAATTTACTAGTAGAATTTGGTGATTGTATTCAAAAGCTTTGATCTGAGGGAATTGGTATGTATGCTATTAGATTTGGATCATTGGATGGAATGTGGACCTATTTCTAAGTGTGCAAACTCATTGGTAGTCATTTGAGTTAGTTATGCATTATGAACTTGGGGCATATCCTAAGTGTTTAACTATTTTGTGTATTTAATGTTTGTAGTCAAGCCAACTTGTGTCTTGAGGATGTATTTAATGTGAGTTTTTATTCAATGTATTTTATGCTAGGCTGACTTGTGGCTTGGTTTAGTATAAGAAAAGGGCCTTGTGGAGTCTAGACTCATTCATCCAGCATGGAGAAGAAGAGTATCTAAGAGAGAGAAGTTTGTTAGCAGAGTTAGTAGTTGTAGCTTGGAAAAAAAGGAGGTTTCTTGGTGGCTTGTGAGCACAAATTTATATTACTCATGGAGTTCTCTACCAAATTTTCAATCTAGAGTAGCTAGGAGTTGGATCTTGTGAGGTCTTGTAGAATTACTATTTTAATTTCTTATATATCTGGCCATAACCTGGAAGGCCTTACAGTTGGGCATGTTAGATACAAATATTATGATTCTATAATGAGATTTGACATTATTTTGATCTAAATCTTTATGTTATTGTTTATATTTGATTGTGTGGTTAATTTCTAGGGGCTAGGACATCTCCTTTGGGGATTTTCATGCCTTACACTACATCACAACCACATCGATATTCTTCTATAATAATGATGCTTAGGTAGGGGTCTTATAGGAGGGGCTTGGGCTCTTTCTTGTGTTATAGGGTTGCTCCATGATATTTTTTAAGGGGACAAAGGTTTATTTGGAATCTTTTTCTTATAAAATAGGAGCTCCAACTTTTTAACAGTCTTTAATTTTCTCGCCAAAATATGATTTTTATTTTTAAAATTTATGAGACAACCAACTTCCTTGAATTTAGGAAATAATTTTTTAAAGGGGATTCACTTATAAATCCAATGGACCAAGGATACATGCACTATTTTTAAGAAAATAGGTTCCCATGGAATCATATTCTTAATGGGACTCAATTACATGTGTGTCTGAGGAGAAATATGTTTGTATGGCACAAAAATGGTATTTTAATGATATTTTGATAGAGATTCACTGAGTGATTCTAGTGTAAGTTACACCTAGAGGAACCTATTAACTATTCCTCCCACTTATGGCTACAACTCTCTACACTCTTCCTTGCACAACATGTTCTAGGTTACGTCTATATTCACATTGATTGTTTGGTGTAGTTTCACAATGGGTTATGTCCAAACTATAAGTGATTTAGTTCAACTTTTTTCCATCTGCACTTAATTGATATTATCCTTGGTGCTTTCAACCATTTAGATTTTTGAACTACTGCGTTCAAGAAATTAAAAAAAATTATAAAAGAAACATAAATGTACTATAGATAAATAAGTAGCATCATTTATCAGATAAATTCAGTAAGAATATTGTTAAAAGAGTATGGATGGGGATTGTGCTGTTTGATTTTTAGAGCATCCAATATGGTCATAAAAAACTTAAGAAAATGGCTTTGTGGGAAGGAGAAACAAAAATTATAAGTTTGGTACAACTTTGAAATATCTTTCCAACACTTATGATCTTCCCTCTCACAAATGCTCTATCCCTCTTTTTCTATGAGACTTTTGGGCAATAAAGCATTCCTAGATAGAGTACATATCCACACCCATGTGTTCATATTAATGAATTTGAAACTCTAGTAAATTTTCTATTATTACTATATTCATTTCTCATGGTAGCTTGATGGAATAAAGAAAAAATTCAGCCACATTTCATTATGAAGCTTTATGACATAAGTCTTGTTCGTTCTTGACTTTGTTGTAGACATAAATACTAAATTAAAACATATTGTTGTTGGTGAACATATTTATCTCCAAAATTTATGTCTCGCAAATAACTCTATCCACTTGATAAGAATGTTGACATTACAATCAAGTTTGTTCATTAGTGACACACACAATTATTCAAATAGCTAGCAATTATCAAGCTTATTGTATAGTTAACAATGTTAACCAAGTAATTCAAGATCTATTGAGTTCTATAGTTGCTATCAAGTATTAGGAACAATATTCAGTTTGAGCCAAGTAGTTTCTACCAAGTTTTTGATTATCAATGTAGACCAAGCTTCATAATCTTTACCAAGTTTCTCTGTGCAAATCGAGTTGTGCAATGCTTATTGACTTTGTAGTTTCTTTTAACGATGTGAATCTAGTGTTGAATGAGCTATGTAGTGTTACCCAAGTGATTTAGTTTATACTAAGCTTGTAGTAATAGCATTGACCAAGCTATGCAGTGTGAATCAAGTTATTCAATTTATATGCCAAGTTTCACAGTATTCATTGAGTCACCAGTGTAGACCAAGTTTAGACTACTTGAAAGTGATCAATATGAGTTGAGCTTCTACATCTATTGAGTGCATGATGATGCCAAGAGTTGATAATGGTTTTCGAGCATCAAAACCTCACTAAGTTTTTCTTTAGAACTCGAGTACTTGTAGTTGGGCCGACTTTGTTGATTTATAAATTGGATTGGTATATATATAATGTATTGTATCACATCCAAATAAGTATGTAACAAGCAATAAGAAGAAAAAGTGTGAAGTTCAAGGCTACAATAGTATAAGGAGTAGCAAAGATTTATCTATCACAACAACGTGATCATTACACTCAAAGGAATCTTACTCAACAAATCATAGTTCCAGATTAGAGATCAGTCATTGGTTCATCTTAATAGATGGAACAGTTAAATCCTTTCACAAGGTAGGCTTAATAGTCTTTTGTAAATCTCTTTGTCAAGTGCATACTTCACAGTATGTTTGTAAATCCTTTTATAAGGTGGACCCAATGATCCTTATTGCTCCTAAAAGAGAAGATCATCAAAAGTGATCATTGTAAGCCTTAAAAAGCCAACTTTATACTATAGTACCAAAGCTTTTGGGTATCATCCCCACCCTAGTTTTACTTTCTATTTGGAAGGTTTCTAGGTCACCATATTGTGTGTCAAAGTGTTATGAATGTTTTAATGCTTTCAATTTTTTCATGCATGCAATTAGGTTAGAATACACATGAAGGATTAATTGGTAAATAAAGAATAAGTTTTATTATTTACCGGTTCACCCCTCCCCTCTTAGTAACTTATCCTATCATATATATCCAATAATTGGTATCAGATCTTTGTGGTTCTCAGAGAATATGTTTAAAATTTTGACCAAAGATTAGAGGCTATGGAGGTATTCAAACTTGATAAGGCTATTGACAATGAAAAGCTAGATTTGGAATTGGCTATTGGGAAACTTAAGAAAGCAAAGGAGCAACTCTCTCAATCCTTGAAAAGAAGAAAAGATCTCACATTACTAATGAATGACCATCTCTACATTGAATAAAGAATTGAAGACATCTATTCAAAAAGTAATTCAGATGAAGAAAATGAGGTAATCAAAGAAATATTAGAAAAGAATGGTACACTTCAAGAAGAAATTAGAAAGCTGAAAAGAGAGCAAGAAATTCAGTTAGTAAGATTGTGTGAAGTCATGGAAGAGAAAAAAAAGATAAAAGAAGAGTTAGAAGGAAAGAATAATGAAATTTAGTATCTATCCCTTCAACAGGAAGGCTTCATCAATCAACTTACTAATGTAAATGAAGAAATCATGAATCTAAGATTAGAGAATGAAAGACTATAGAATGATTTAAAAACTAAAAGGAAAACCAATGAAAGGATGATGAAATCTCAAGAAAACATGGATCAATTGAATGAGAAAATTCAACACAGACAAAAGGGAAAAGTAGGAATTGGATATATGCAAAGGAAGGTGAATCATCCAAACAAGGAGCTCAAAAGAATCAAAGACCTACTTGCAATCATTGTGGTAAGTTAGGTCATACATAAAACAAATGTTGGAGCAATGGTAAAGCTAAATTCAATGGAAAATGTTACAATTGCAATCAACATGGTCATAGAGCTAATGAATGCATAGAGAAACCTAAATTTGAGGGCAAATGTCACAAATGCAAGAAGCATGGGCACAAATCTTTAGAATGAAAAACTAAGATATTGAATCTAGTTGAATAGATTGTAAAATCTATATTTGGTTGGGACTACAACACTTGGTGCAAATGTCATTACTATGGAGAATTTGGACACATTGGAATAAATTGTGTAAAACATCACATGAGGACAAGAGACACCACAAGGAGATGTTTCATTTGTGCAGAACTTGGTCATCTTTCAAAGAACTATATGAACACTAGAAAAATTGAAGATGAAAAGAAAGTCAAAGTTGATAACATCCAAAAGAAGGTGGGATAGTAGTGGATTCCAAAGTCTTCTAAGAATGCAAGTCTAAGCGATGAAGCTAATGTCACTAAAGAATTGGGTGACTCAAGCACTTCTACTTGATCTCCCACGAGGATAACTAGAACTAAGATTTTGAAGAAGACATCCTATATCAGTTCCAATCAGCTAAAAGGGAAAAGATCCATATCAACATTCTAGATGCAAAGGGCTCACCGAGCGTCTGAACGAATTTTGGACATTACTAAGTGAGGTCGAGTTGCAAGACCCTACTGAGCAAGGTTGGGAGTAACTAAGATTGTTATGTAGACTCTAAGTCATGAATGTTCCTACCAAGCATTTAATTCAAGCTGAGTGGAAGATATTCTATCATCAACCAAGAAAATGTTTCAAGCATTTATGGTGATTGAAAGATGAAATTTGATAAAAAGGGTGAAATTGAATTCATTTGTCACCTTGAATTTTCAAGAGCTATTTGTGAAAGACCAATTTATGTGCATCTGAGTGATCTATGTGAATTGTTGTCGAGTTTTTTCATGTTTTTTGAAACCATACTAAGCAATGGCATCCTCCAATAAAAAGACAAAGAAAGGATCCAAGATACAAGTCTGAGGAGTCAAATGTAAAGCACCAGATTTCAAGCTTAGTCTGGCTATTGCAGAAACCCTTGATCCAACTGGAGCTCAGTCTCAAATTCCATCCAAGGTACTTCTAGTAAATGATATTCGCTCATATTTTTTATGTTCTATCCAGGATATAGGAACCATAGAAATGGATGAAAATTTGGAGAAACTATGTGTGAATGGTGTGTTAAAACTAGAACATCAACACCTTGAAGCGAAGGGTTTGACTCACATTCTACACATGCCTTGAGATTTTCAAATTAATTGGATAAGGTTTATCATTAGTCATGTGCACAATGGGTAGTTATGGTTTGATAATAAAGAAAATGATCCATTAGATCATAGGACTTCCAATGCTAACAAAGGAAAAAACCACCAAAACCCTAAGTCAGGTAGAACTAGAGAAGAAAACACTTGTTGAATGGGATGGAAGGGGTATGTAGCTAAAATTTGGAATTCATATAATTGCACACAAGATATATAGCTCAAGCTATCTAAATAGTGTATCAATTGAAGTTGTGGATCTCACTTTCAAAGTGGTCAGGAACAACATGTCATTTGACCTTGCTGAGTTGATGTTGAACTAGTTCAACAAAAATATGGAAAGCATCATAACATCAAAGAATAATGATTGTATGTTCAGTTCTCTCTTAACCTATTTATCTTTATTTGTACAAAAAAAAATTCCAGCAAAAGGTACAATTGTATGGAGAAAAGATGTACCTATTCTCTATCAAATAAATGAGTATATAGCAAAATGGGAGAAAATTATGTCAGTATCACGGACAACTATTTTGATGCATTCAAGGACATGATGAATAACATATTTATGATACCAAAGAAACTTGTAGAAGACTAAAAGGATGATATCTATTTAATGGTATATTGTGACAAAGTGTATGTACAAGCAGTCAGACCTAGAATTGTATGGGTCAAGCCTCTAGGATATGGGGTTAATATTAATGAAACCAAGGACATCATTCAAGCATTGTTAAATGAACCTATTGATCCAAAGGATATATATTTTGTAACCTATGAGGAAGAAAAAGCCAAAATTGAATTAGAAATAAAACTTCCTTAGGATATTAACAAAGGGAAGAAAAGAATAGAAAAATTGAAACAAACCGGCTCCACTCTCCTATTGATAGAAGGTAGAGGAGATGACATAGAAGAAGATGATGTAGAAGATGAAGAAAATTCAAAAGAAGAAGACCCAATCAAGAAGAAAGGTAAGGTTATTATAACCAACCTACCAAGTCATCTACTACTATATTTACAAGGAGTGCATCTAGAAAGAAAATTGGTAAAGAAGGAGGAGATGTGATTTTCAAACGGCCTCTACCCACATTCCAAGAGAAACTAAAAGAAATTGATTCTGGAGCTAGCATGGCTAATTTTAAATCATTGAGATATGAAATGAAAATTTTTGAAGAGAAGAAGCAAGTTGAAGACATGGTTATGTCTAAGATAGGTAAATGGAAATATTCTCCAGATCAACTTGTACAATAGATTCCTAATGAATTGATGGAGAAAATCAATCCAAGATGGGAACATGCAAAAAAAACTACATCAGACATATATGAGAAGACCTTGAGGCAACTAATGCCAAGCTTGAATGACAAAGAAGTGAAAGAATCCATCAAGAAAAATGAAGAGAAACTTACTTTGAAGTTTAACACTTTTCTAATATTAATCAATGACATTGAACATGTGGTAAGGAATGCCACTAACACATGGAAGAATATTTACAATCTTCATAAGAAGAGTGATTTTGTGGTTCATATTAGTGACAAAGATGATGATGATGATGAAGATGCCAAAGAAGAGGACAAAAATGATGAAGAAGAAACCAATGATGAGGAACAAGAATAGGAAGCTATCAAGGAGAATCTCCTTGAGATTTAGATCATTAAGGAGACCGACCTCAAGAAGATTGCAGTAGATATTATAGCCTCACTTTGTCACTCTTTGAGAAAAGCTTCAAATCCATCTAGCTTAGAGAAAGCTACTCCCAAGTTGGTTGTGTCAAACATTGCAAATATAAGCACTCAACCAATGTTTGCACCTATTCAGCTCAATACTTCATTGACTGAAGTAACCAACACTTCTTCCACCGAGTACTCAATAATTCCTCCATCATCAATTTTGGTCACCCGGTATCAAGGTATTTCTTCAACAAGTTCCATATCTATTTTTACTACTAGTTATACCATTTCCACCATTGTTTCCATTCCAATTATGGAAATAATAAGTATAAGGATAGTTGAGAACAAGCCTCAACTGAGTACAAAAGTTTTTAGCAAAAGCAAAGAAAAGGAAGAAGACATTAGTCTTGATGAGGATATAGTTATCTCAAATTGGGATATCTCTAATATAAATCCTAATTAAATGCATATAATAGGAGAAATTATTCAAAAGAAAGCCAAGAAGAAAAGGCTAAGAGAAGAAAGGAACAAAGAATTTCAAGTGCTTGAAGATGCAAAAAATACTCTTGCAAAGGCACTCAGCACTGAGCTTGACACCTCTCAACCTAGTCTGGCTTAGTTAGCAAAAGTGGTTTAGAAATTCAATGAAGATTTGAATGGACATGAGAAATTATTGCAAAGAGTAGAGAAGAAATTTTAAAAAAAGTATTGGAGCTAGTAGCACAAAAGATTGTAATACATCAAGTATACTTGTCTACTATTCTTAGCTCACTAGAAACCTCTGCCAACAATGTGACTTCTCTATTCGGTAAACTCTATGACACATCCATCTTCACTCAGGATATTAAAGATAAACTCTCTAAGATTGATCAAGATTTGAAGGAAATTGCACATCATTTGTCACTCGACTCAAGCTAGAGTTCTACTCACTATAATAAGATTAGATTTTTAACTCATATGCAAGAAAAATTGCTAAGGGAAGAAGCTAGGATAAGAGCTGCACTTGTAGATATACAAGGCATGATTCTCCCAAACATGGATGTATTGTAGAAATATATTGCACATGCTAAAACTTTCATCCATGATAACAAATTCTCCATTGTTGATCATATGATGGAATTATCAGTAGAAGTGTAGATTGAATTGCATTTAAGCAATGTGTTGCAAGAAAACTGGGACAAGACAATGCCACTAATTCTAAAAGTACATTCTAATTTCTTGTCACATTTTGGAATAACTATGTGTCATACACCTTTGTATTTATGTCAAAAAGGGGGAGAAGATGTATACAACATGTAAAGCACAAAAGATGAGAAGATGTAATAAAAGATGTAATATATCATGATACAATAAAAGGGGAGAAGATGAGAAGATGTATATAATGTATATTGTATATATGTATGGGGAAGAATTATTTAGATAATTATCTCTTGCAAAAGAAATTTTGGAAAATCTCAAAAATAGAGTATGTTACCAAGTTGAAGACACAAGATGGAGACTAAAGATTGTTTTTAAAACATTTTAAGAATTCAACTTTTACTGATAAGTGTTTTTGTCACTAATGCCAAAGGGGGAGTTTTTGACATTATAGTTAGGTTTGTTTATAATGACTCTCTCTCTCTCTCTCTCTCTCTCTCTCTCTCTCTCTCTCTCTCTCTCTCTCTCTCTCTCTCTCTCTCTCTCTCTCTCTCTTAGATAGCTAGCAGTTTTTGAGATTATTGTATAGTTAATAGTGTTAGCCAAGTAATTTAGGCTCTACCAAGTTCTACAGTTGCTACCGAGTATCAGGAATAGTATTCAGTTTGTACTGAGAAGTTTCTACCAAGTTGGTGATTATCAATTTAGACTGAGCTTCATAATATTTATCGAGTTTCTCAATGAAAATTGAGTTGTGCAGTGCTTACCAAGTTTGCAATTTCAATGATGTGAATCTAGTGTTGACTAAGCTATAGAGTGTTAACTAAGTGATTTAATTTATACCAATCTCATAGTGATAGCATTGACCAAGCTACATGGTTTGAATCAAGTGATTAGGTTTATATGTCGAGTTTTGCAGTATTCACTGAGTCACCAGTGCAGACCAAGTTTAGACTACTTGGAAGTGATTAGTATGAGCTAAGCTTCTACATCTAGAAAGTGCATGATGATGTCAAGCATTGACAATGGTTTTCAAGCATCAGAACCTCACCAAGTTTTTCTTCAAAACTAAAGTACCTACAATTGGGCCAACTTTGTGTATTTTGTTGAAACTTGTATTGTAGCTGACTTTGTTGATTTGTAAATTAAATTGGTATAAATGTAATGTATTGTATCACATCCAAATAAGTATGTAACAAGTAGTAAGAAGCAGAAGTGCAAAGTTTAAGGCTACAAAAGTATGAGGAGCAACAAAGATTTATCTATCACAACAAGGTGATCATTACACTCAAAGGACTCTCAATCAACAAATCATAGTTGTAGACCAGAGATCAGCCACTGGTTCATCTTAATAGGTGGAATAGTTAAATCCTTTCACAAGGTAGACTTAATATTATTTTTTAAATCTCTTTATTGAGCAAATATTTCACAATATGTTTGTAAGTACTTTTACAAGGTGGATACAACAATCCTTATTGCTCCTAATAGGGAAAATCATCAAAAGTGATCATTGTAAGCCTTAATAGGCCAAAATTATACTGCAATACTAAAGCTTGTGGGTATCATCCCCACCCTAGTTTTACTTTCTATTTGGAAGGTTTCTAGGTCACCATATTGTGTGTCAAAGTCTTATAAATGTTTTAATGCTTTCAAGTTTATCATGCATGCAATTAGATTAGAATATTCATGAAGGATTAATTTGTAAATAAATATTAAGTTTTATTAGTTACTAATTTACCTCTCCCCTCTCAATAACTTAGCCTATCATATATTTCCAACAAAGAAGACAAACCTCACCCATAGCAGTTGGGAAAGGTTCACATAACTAGCTTTCCTCTAAATTCATAGAAGGTACAACTCTCCATATGATTTGCAATGAATCCCTAAACTAGATGCATAACTTTATTTTTAACTAGAAAACAAACTAAAGGCAACATAACTTGTTCTTGGAAAAGTGATTAAAAACAAAAAATTATAACGATAATTAACTAATCAAAGAAACAAACAATTTTCCTTGTATTAAAATCATCCTAAGTTGATCATAGAATGATAATGGAACCTAAATCAAATATCTTTCTTTAGTATAAATCAAAATTTGATCAATAAGAATTCAAAAGAGTATTTTCAAAAAAAAAATTCTTGATACAAATAAAAATACATATATTTATATTTGACTTAATCATCTATTCAATCCACCATGATTCACAGTTCAATAGAAAAGATTTATCAAACATGAAGTACTATTTGATTCTATTAACCATCTCAAAAAGAAAGGCAACATTCAGTTACATGCTATCAAAGAGAAAAAAAAGAACTAGTATGTTTTTATTTCTCCCGCTTATCTTTTCCTAACCCTTAATCATATTTCAAACAAGTCTTAAATAGGTTACGCCAAAGGGGGTCTCCCTAAAAATCCAATCACCATCGGTGGTTAAACAAAAATACTTGACAAAATAGAAAGGTTCAATAAGAGACACATGGTCTCTGAGTTAAAAAGATATTGAAACATAAAAGATAAGGGCCCACTAGGTCAGTGAACCATGAATTTTGATTCCATTTACATCTTGATCCTTGTTGCCACTTGCATCTCTAGTTATCTTCTAGCTATAGTAAACATGTAAAAATTCATGAAATGCACTTGAATTGGAAATTCATGATCCCACTTCAATATGTTGAGCTAGATTGCATACTCAAGTAGGTGGTCCATTAAAAGAGTTAGCACAAAATCAATATGTGCTACCTTTGCAAGATCTACCAATGTGAACTTGGTTGTTTCCTTGATCACTTTTAGGTGGGATTCAAAAGGTTTAAACAAAGGATTTGTCTACCTCATAAGATGGTTCATCAAGGTTCAAAATAGTAACTACCTTGAATATGTATATTTTCATCCCTTCATCATTTACCTTGTTATGATTATCTTGACATGTGTTTAACTTTCTTGATTTCATAGGACTCAATCTATGTAAGTCCTTCATTTAATGATTTTAGAACACACAAGGCTCCATTATAATTACCTTTCCTTTCTCGAGAACTCATGTGCCACCTATCTATTTGTTGATGTTATCAAGATACATCTAGATCCCATCTTCAAATTCATGATATCATATCCTTTGATTTTGATGTGTATTGGTGTTGGGTCCCACCTTTATTTTCCCAAGATAAATTTTAAAGTGTCAAACCTATTGAAATAATTTGAACTTGGTACAAAAAGGTTCAATAGGTGCAAAAATAGAAGCAAAAATAGAGCTGAAATAGTAAAATAGGAGAGCCCTACTTGATAGCCAAAAGGGAAAATATGGGAGCCCAAGCAATAAAATAAAAAACCTCATAGAAAATCTGAAAGTTAGGATAGTCCAAGGTCTCCCCAAGCTACATTTAATGAGACCAACCTTGTGACGATCCCACACTCATAGCTCCTCTAGTGAACCAAAAAGTATTTCCTCTTGAAGAGGATTTAGAATTTGCTCTCAGATTCCTATTTCAAAAGTCAAAAAGTGAGGAATAAAATTCCTTTTTGGAGATATATTTACTTTTCAAGTGAATAAAAGGATTAGGGTAATTAACCAGATCACCTAGTTAAGCCCTTAATCAACCCAAAAAAAAAAAGGCTATTCCAAGTAATTGGAATCCAACTAGAAAAAATCTTCCAAGAATAAAATAAAATAAGACAAAACCTAAAATTCCTTTTAACAATATTCCATAATAACTTTCATGACAATTGTGAACCTTTATATGCATAGACATGCTCACTAGTCCAATCACATAATGCAAATGAGTCCAAATTTATTAAATCATTGGAGGGTTTAATTAATCAATTAAATAGGATATGTCGACCATACAGGGATGAGATTGGCTAGGTAAGAACAACCAAATCACTAACTCCATGTAGAACTACGAAGGATAGAAATCCTGCGCACCAAACAACATGATCAAGTGCAATTGCATATAGTAATATAACCGAAGTGATAAGTGCATAAAATCACATTAAATAACCATTTATTTAAATAACTCACTACATCATAAAACATCTGAAAGAAAGAATGAAGTAAATAGTTGTAGCAACAAATTAAAATATCTAGAATCCAATAAGTCCATCATATAATAATAAATAGAGTATATGCTCGAATAAAAAATAACCAGATATCATCATAAAACATCATGTCACATCAATAAGAATCATTATGAAAATATGATCAAACTAAACAACATAGAATCTAACATCTATGATACTGGTAAAACAAAATAAAGTATTTGATCATTAGGTCATCTTGAATGTCCTTGAAGATGAGTATCTAGTATCTCTCAAAACAAAAATAATAAGGTACAAAATGCAAACATGGGAGGCACTTCACAATATTTTTTTTTTTATAGGTGAGACAATATAGATTACAATAATTGCAAAGTAATGCAAGTATGTATTTCAACATTGAAGATGGTGCACATTCAAAAAAATATAAAAATTAGTAGATGGTACCGAAAAAACCTAAAAATGATGAATTTTACCAAAGGAGAGAGTCCTCTTCGATAGTATATAAAATTTGTAATGGTTAACATGGATTTACTAGGAAAAACATGGTGAGAATGAGAAACCATTAAATTATGAAAAGTTCAACTTAAAATTTAGCTATAACGGACAAAATGTACTATATATATATATATATATATATATATATATATAGAGAGAGAGAGAGAGAGAGAGAGAGAGAGAGAGAGAGAGTTCTAGGCACATATGGCATCAATGACATACTTCAAATTTAGATGGAAATATAATTGTTTGCGGTTATTTCTATGGTGGGAACTATAACCCCTGATTTGCCTTATTTTTAACATTGTCAAAAAGGTCATTGAAATTTACAAAAACATAATTTTTTTTTATTTTTAAATAAAAGACATAAGCTTCATCCTTTTATACACATTTCATCAGTTACACCAACTTAAAATTCAAACTAGAAATATAACTATTACATTGTTGAAGTTTAACACTTTTATTGATGTTAGCCTTTTCCTTTGTAAAAGTGTGACACATGTTTGTACTTTTACCCATTGGCCTTTCTTTTTGGATCTAGTATTTTTGAGTTTTCTATTCCTGATTTACATTGATCAAAAAACTAAAATATAGGAATCTTCTATACATCAACCCAATAATCATTATGGTCTATCAAAATTTGAATGATGTATGGAGGGGTTGTGTGGAAATGATGAAGAAAATCCTTTAGTGCAACCTAATGTAGGAGCATCCTAGGGAGGTCAAGGATCTTGTATGAAAGGGTTTTAGGCTTGGATTTGTGGAGTTATAGTTTGCATGATTGGGGAAGTGTTCAATTAATATTGGGAAACCTTGTCCTAAGTGTGCCTAGAGTTTGGAGTTATCATCTTGTAGTAAGGGCAATTTTGGTGATTGTTGGTTATGTGTTCCTAATTTACTGGTAGAATTTGGAGATTCTATTTGTGAGCTTTGATCCAAGGGAATTTGCATGTGTAATCCTAGATTTGGATTGATGGATGCCATTTGGACCTATGTTTAAGTGTACAAACTCTTATGTGGTCTTTTGAGTTACTATAAACTTGGGGCCTATCCTAAGTGTTTAATTATTTCATGTATTTAATGTTTGTTGTCAAGTCAACTTGTAGCTTGAGGGTGAATTTAATGTGAGTGTTTATTTAATTTCTTTTATGATAGGCCTACTTGTGCTTGGTTTAGTATAAGTAGAGGGCCTTGTGGAGTCTAGAATCATTCATCTAGCATGGAGAAGCAAAGTAGCTAAGAGAGTTAAGTTTGTTAGCAAAGCTAGTAACTGTAGCATGGGAAACAAGGAGGTTTCTTGGTGGCTTGCAAGAACAAGTTTAGATTCTCCTTTGATTTCTCTACTTGATTGTGCATCTAGAATATCTAGGAGTTAGATCTTGAGAGTTCCTGTGAGGTTTTTATTTCATTGCTTGAGTTCCCATATTTTTCATTTTGGCTATCAAGTAGGGCTCTCCTATTTTACTATTTCAACTCTATTTATACTTCTATTTTTGGTAGTTGTTTGTTAGAAGGTTGAGGACTAGTGTTCCCCTTTGTTTTTGGTTTCTATCTCTACCTAGTTGGGTGGGTATGGGCATTTTCCTATTTTTTTGGGATAGAGGTATGGGGTTTTGCACCATTATGCTATCCATATTTACAAACAAACTTTGAACCTAGACTTTATTTGATATTCATGGCTTTTGTACCCAAAGACAAAATGAGTTTTAGTTTCAAATTTTTTGAATTTTTTGGGTTTTTGCCTCAATTTGCATGTCACCCTAATTTCTCAAGTTTTCTTGGCACGATAGTTGGTCATGAATCCATATTATCCATAGGGGTATCTTTTTGACCCTTGATGTGTTTTCTTAAATGCATTGGGATTCATGTTGAATCCATACTCCTAAATATAGGTTGGTTGAGTGATTTGCTCTTGTGTCTTTTGTTTCTCATCCAAACCTTGTTATTAATGATCATCGTGTACTTGGTGTGCCCACACATTAGCACGTAAGTGTGCAATTGTTAGGTTCTTGCGAGACTTGAGTTCCCAATTGGTATTTAGTTGAGTTATGTTCATTGGGGTTGGGTTGGGAAACTGTATTGCCCATAGGTACTCATTGTGTGATGAGCATGGGTATGTAGGGTAAGGTCAGTGGAGGGGCTTCCCTCATATACCCTAGCTATCCTAACAAAGTATACATGAGGACATTTCTAATAAGTTATAACTAAATAAATTTATGAGTAATTAACTAAGATAAGAAAATGCATTGTTTGTACGGCTCAACGAGGGACCCAACATGTTGGCCTTCTAAGGGAGTACCAGGGGGAAGGATTTGTAATGATATTGAGCTTGGGAGTACCATGCAACTTACTCTCCACTAGAGTCCCTACATAGTAGACTCGTAAAGTATCTGACCAAGACTTGTATATTGTCTCATGATCTTGGTTTTAGTCGTTTGTACTATTTGGCATGAGTGTTAGCCATAGATGATAGTCCTATGTGTGTTTGAGGTTGGATCACTACCTCCATCAACATAATGGGAGTGGGCCTACAACTTCCATGTAGTTGGAAGGTGTAGCTACCATTACCACTACTGGTGACCAATGTACAGAGTTGGCCTTTCTCCATGTTCAGTTTTGGAGTTGGATACTCACATGGTTCTCTATTTCTTCTGGAGTATGTTTCCATGTGATTTAAGTTATTTTAGTTTTTTGAGATAGTTGATTTATGCTTGTATGTTATTGTGATGTAACTTTTTCACATTATTACTAGATGCTATGGATTAGGGATTATACGTTTGATTCATCCCTTCTAGAATGATTAGTTGTTTTGCATTCATTCGAGTGTTCGAGCCTCAACTATTATGGATCTAGTACTCCCTAGTGTGGAGGTTATTTAAATTTCTCATTGGACTATTTCCTTGTAAACTTGGACAACATAAGTTCAACATTGGGCAAAATTGGAAAAGTATCATATGCCTTAAGGAGAATTGTGCAATATTGGAAAGTATCGCACGACAGTAGTAAGTTCTGTTGTATGACATTGGAAAAGTATCACACAATAATATTGAGGTCTATCACATGATCCCTAAAAGTTTTGACTGGTAGTAGTAAGAAGTATCACACAATACTAGAATAGTATGGCTATGAAATGTTGTATGATACTAGAAAAGTATCACCTAATTTCTTGTAAAAACCTGCTCAGGCAAATAGCAAGTATGTCTAGAATTTTGGTCGAGAGTCAAAGGGTGTTTTGGGTACCCTATTGTGATGTTCCCTTCCTATGTCCTAACATGTCAGAGATCATTGGTTTCTTGTTTGCATGAACTTTTTGTTGGGACTCAAAATTGAAGCCTTGATTTTGAGTACCATTCTTAAAATCAAGCCTTATAAGCGCTTTTTAATGCATGTGTACCCAGCTATCCTTTTGAGGAATAAGAGGTGTTTAATTTTTTTAATACCTTTAATTCAGCATATCCACTCATCCCATGAAGATAAATTGTCATTCTGAGTCATTATGTAAAGTTCCATTTTGAGCAATATTCAAATCTACATTTTTACCTAAGTGTCAAACAATGACAGGAGGCCTTGTTTGCATTTGAATATCTTGCACCCAGTAATGTTTCATGACTCACCACTTTGGAAGTTTTTAATGTCCATACTAGAGAACCTATGTTTTAGAATCATTTTGATATATTTTAACTAGGTTTTGAATCCCTCAAATTCGATTGTTTATTGTTGTCATGCTGATGTAAAATGTTTAGAATTTTGGGAGGCCCTGTTTGAACCATTATAACTTTGACCTAGTTGACCAAAATGATAAAATTTCTTTTGCATTGTATTCTATAGGTCAAAGACTTGTTATTTTTCTAATTTGAGCTTTTGAAGAATTTTTTTGACAGTTTTTTGAATGTGATTCCACATGCAACTTATAAATTTTTACTGGTGTCATAAAGTGCAGATTGATTAGTACCCCTATTCGAAATGTCATAACTATGAATCCATGATAGATGAGATCAAATGGATTGCACTATTGTGTTCTACTCTAAAAATAATTTTAAGTGTGCTAGTTTGTATGTCTTGATGAATCTATCTACACACTTTCCCAAGTCCATTCTGTTTGCAAAAATTACTTTTCTACCAATGTTTCCAGTTCTACAAATCTGAGTAGCCCATTTTGACCGCTCACCAAATGTGCCTAGTTATTTTTAATAAGCTCAAATTGCATATTATGTTGTCCTTATGATAGTGAACTAATGCCCCAATTATCATTCCCCCAAGTGTCAGTTTGACCTATTTTCAAAGCCAAATTTGAACGCGTTTTATGGTTTTTTGACATATTTGCTTGAAGGCAATTCTAAGGAGGCAACTTTGACGGTCAATATTTTTTGACCCTAACTTTATCATGAGATTATATTTGATAGGATAAGATATTGTTGAACAAAGAATCAACATGTCACTTTTCAGAGCCTCATTATCTATTCTGGTCAGTTCTCAAGGCTAGTTAGAGGACCCCTTGGCATTAAATTAGCAAATTTGTAGAAGGTTGAAAATGAGTTTCAAATTATCATTCAATGACCAAATTTGATTTCAATTAGTATGACAAATTCAATAGGCTAGTTTGAGTCTTCAGGTGTTTTAGTTCAATTTTTTTTTAGTCAGACCCATTTTGGGGCCCGACTATTTTCATCTGATTACAAAGTTGTACTTGTGAAGTAAAGATGCCTTAGGAGATTAAAATGGGTGCAATCTTTTGATTTTTGTGAAATTGGGATGATCCAAATAATATTGGTGTTTTACAATTGGAGGATGGAATTAGTCCCTAGTCAGAGTTTGTGCCATTTGTATTAGGTTAAATGACATGTGGTGATTTCTATTGAAATTACTTATAAACAAGATAGTAGTCTCTTGGGAGGATAAATACTACTCTAATAAAGGTAAATGAAGATGTCAAGCAAAGGCAGAGGAAGGAACAAGGGGTCAGCCCTCTTCATTTTAATTAATCTACATTAATTTTTAGGGATGACCTAGCAAGATTGGCAGATAAATGGAGGTTTGGATGGTCATCTCTAGAGTCCATTGCTAGTTTCAAAAGGAAGGCAATCAGATCAATTCAAGTGTTGTCACCAATTTGACCCCATCCTGATGGTAGTACTCAATTGATAAATTGCCTTACTTTTTAAAGGGAAGACTAAAGGATGCCTCCCACCCACCCCAATTAGAGTTGACATTTCCTATCTTGCACTCCTTCTCCTATGATGTTTAAGGGCCATCACAATCTCATAAAATGATCTATCTCTCACTTATTCAACCTTGATCACCAGTAATAGTGTGAAATTGGGCATAACACATGAAGTGAATATACTCCAAGCCTAGCACTTCCAAAGAAAAATGAAATGTTTGTTCCCTTGCATCAAATTTGGGTATCATAATAGGGAGAAAGAAGATGGTTTTTGGATGAGAGGAGTATCAGAAAACAATGACATTAGAGCAAGAGGAAGAAGGCAGATTGTAGTAGGGAGATTGACTTTGCGAAGATGAAAGTGGATATCATGATTGAGCAGATAAAGAAACTTGAAAATGGAAAAGGTTGTGACGGTGCCTACACAACAAGTTTCATTTGTGTTTTTTCTTTTCCATAGGGGTATGTGTTTTAGAATTAAATTCCACATTGTGTCAAAGTGTTTAGCACTAGATTAAAATCATAACCAACATGAGTAGTAGTGACACCCAAATGCAAAAGAGAGATGAGCCAAAGCATTGGTAGAAAGAAATAATTTTAGTGAGAATGCAATATCCCAGATTGGGTAGGAGCTGGTTTCCAAATTTATATATATGCCCCAATGTTCACTTTATAAGTGTCTAACAAGACACGGGCTATTTGAAAGTTGCAGGCCGATGTGGGAGGCTTCACCATGGATGAAAATAGCTGGAGGAAAGTCAAAAAAATTTGACCAAAAATGTATTGGCTAACTACAAAAAGGAGGATGCTATCAGCAACAGACAGGTGGCACCATTTCATGGATTCGTATCAGAAATCACCCAGTTATTGTAAATAGCTCTGAACATGCAAAAATCATCATTTTGCATCATGGCCCAAGCTAACCACAATTAGCCATCAAGGGTTTTGAAGCTCTGAAGTGGGGTTAAGTGCCAATTCATCAGGGTTAAGCTAGAGTTGGGGTTAAGACTTGCGAACTCGTGTGGAAATGACACATGGGAAAATTTAGCCAATTAGAGGTTGACATGTGGTAGTCAACAAGGAGGGTTGACTCAAATGGAAAAGGGGTAAATTTTTGAAAAGTAATATTTTAACATTTTATTTGCAAAATTTTGAATGCTCAAGGTCTTGTTTGAAAATTTTGAAAGAATTTTGAGTTTTCTATAGTTTTAACTATAGAGTTTTTTAATAAAAAATTAAATTTAATGCTTTCAACTTGCAATGGGGGTCTAATTTTCAAACGCTTGCTAGAGAGGCATTTTTTGTCATAAATATGCATTGCAATATACTATGGGAACTAGGAGAAGATGGAATTTTTTAATATGGGATTAAAATTTGCATAGGTATTCAGTGGTACAGTCTATAAGAAGATTTGTGTTTTTCAGGGCAATCTCAATAGAACAAGCAGAATTTATCATTGAACATCAAAATTAGTTGGAAGGTAGATATGAAAGTTTTTTGAAATTTGGGGAAAATAATTCTAAAAGTGTTATCTTTCCTCTAGAGGTCATTTGATGGATTTTTTGCCTTTTCTTTTATCTCAAATTTGGCATCAAAATTAGTTATACTTTTTAATCATTCTAAAGATATTTTCAAGGCATCTCAAATAGTAATGAAAATATCTAATGTGTAGTTATAGAGAGAGAGTAGAGAGATGTTTTGCATTTGTAGATGGAGGTTTTCCAAGTGGACACATGTCATTTCTAGATCAAATTCAGGATTCCATTCTTTTCCTATATCTCTTTCTTTCTCATTCATTGTAGGGGTTCCAATTTTGGAGAAAATTTCTCACTGCTGTAATACCATGTGTTGTCAATTTTGACTATGAAACTGGTTGGTTCCAGTTTATCCTTGAGACCACATTGTTGGATCTAGAGCTATGATTCCACCACATTCTTTAGCAAAGTTCTCTTGTATGAATAATAGTAGCTAAGCTAATATAGTTAGTTTTGGCCTATTTAGTGGTTTTATGAATTGTTTTACATGCATTTGAATGTATAGTTTCAAAGAAATGAATACAAATGAGCAAGAATCTCCTTAGTTTTATTTTGATTCTCATCTCCTATCTCTATAATCTGCAATCTTATGTGGTTTAGGGAAAAAGAACTGAGACCCATTTGAATCCCCTTAAGGTTGTATGTTTGATATATTTTGATGTTGCAACAAAGGGCCAAGTAAATGCTTGATGTATTTGATAGGGTTCTTGGTTATTTTAAAATGATATTTCATGAGAATTAGATCTTTATGAACACCGATGTCTGATTCAAAAAGTGATAAGATAACTCTATTATCTTGGTGTATGGAATATGTCACTGGTATCACAAATCTATGTGTGTGATTTGTGGAATTGCCCAATAAATAAGGCATTGATCAGCTACAAGATCAACTTGTTCTTACTATTCCATATTTGGGGTTTTGCTAAAATCAACATCATTAATCAAATATCTTTTCCTTTAATGTTGAAGGAACTGAAAAGTATGCCCTCACTTAGCTTATCAATTTCTTAGGCCATATTATTAGCTATTCCATGTTTGAAATCTTTGTGTAAGTGTTAGAAGATTAAAATTTTTATCTACTTTGTTTAGATTTAGTCTATGCTTTTGACAACTGGTACCATATGAAGAATCTAATTGGTCCACCTACCTAGGTTTTGTTGAGCCTAAAGTAGAAGAAGGGTCTAGCTTTATAGTTGGCCTGACATCTGAAAGGGTATGTTGAAAATGGGAAGTAGCTACCCTAGATGTATCTTGTTCTCATTGGGGTGATTTGTAACCATGATGTTTCAAAACACTAACACTTTCATAGTTAGTTTTGGATGTGTTAGTTAGTAGTGATGCTTGGAGATTCGTTGGTTGCCTCGATTTCGTGGTTCAGTCTTTCGTGCTTGAAAAAAAAATGGCTTTAATTAATCCTTGTTCCAAGGAACTGTAGGTAGGACATCACATATTGGCATAATTATAACTACAAGTTCTATTTAGTGGTATCTTTTGTTTTTTTCAAAACCCTAATTTTGATGATGAAATTGGCCTCTAAAGTGTTAAGTTCTTTAGAATTTTAAAAAAAACATGATAGAAAGTGCCACATTGGATGACACATAGACAATTTCAACTAGATTGAATCTAGTTGAACCGTATCCAATTGTATTGGCATGGCCCAAAAGTCGCATGCACAAGGTCACATGTGATAGCTTTTCTTTTGTTTAAACGATAAAATAAGTTTTATATTTTAAAGGTAAATTTTTATTTTTTAAAATTTTAAATTTAATTCATATTTACATTTGTAGTGTTAAAAAAATTAAATCTTATTGAACTAAATCAATTTTATTGGAGAAATATTTGGAAATTAGATTTTTTTAGTTATTTCTATATTGAAATCGATTAATTAAATTTATTGTTTATTTTAAATTTATTAATTAATTTAATTTTAATCAATTATTAGAATTAATTTAAGTTTTTTAAAAAATTATGAAAACTATTAAAATTATCAAATATTTAAACTATTTAATATACTTAATAAATTGCTTAATCTAAACTTAGCAATTCTTTAATGCAACTAGTTGTCTTAAGATTTTCTAGTCTTACTGATAGCCAAATATAATAAGTTTCTGAACTTGAAAGTTTTTTTTTCTGAATTGTTTAAGATCTAATATTATTTATGTAATTAAATTTGGAAGCCTCTTGTATGCAGATGATTTCAAGCTCTGTACTTAGATTTTGGTGCAATGGGGAATAAAGCAAAAAGAGCAAAAAGATATGATCAAGTAACATATGACTAGAAGAAAGGATGGTAAAAATGTAATATAGAGCCACCAATTGAAGATCCATTCATTGAAGTTGAAGAAGATCATGTTGAAGTTCTAGAAAGTAATAAGACATTTGGAAAATATGGTTTATGGTTGGAAAATTTGTTGGAGATGGACAAAGACTCTCTTTTTAGAGAAATTGAATCATATGAACACATGATACCTGAAAGTACAATTAAGCTACATCTAAAAATTATGTGAGAGGAATATTTTGAAAATAAATCTTTGATTGGTAAAGCACAATTATATGTCTGATTATTTAGGAAAATAAAAATGAGTCTTGTTCTAGAGTTACTAGGTGTGAACAATAAGAAAATATCAGAAGGTAATGTCAAGGCAACAACACTTTAGAATTTGATAGATGCATTAAATGTTATTGATAGCAGAAGTCACATAGTTGATTTAAGTGTTACACAGAAAGCATCAATGACTATGATTACAAAAAAGGACTTGTCATAGAAAAAACAAGTTCGAGCAATTTTTGAAATGCTCAATCTATCTAGAAGAATTGTTCAAAGATACATAAAATGGAGAAATTCTCTTGATGAGAACATTAAAAAGAACTAGGTTAATATTTTTTGGCTTCCTCAAAAGGATAGAATTTCTAAAGATGTTAGAAGACAAGTTGTTGAGTATTGGACTAGCTAGTCACATGTTTCTTCCACTAGAAGAGACACCATACAGATCAAAGATGAAAAGATAGGTATGAAAATAGCACATCCAAAACACTTTGTAGACACAACACAAAGTGAATTATTTGAAGTTTTCAAAAAATAATTTGCAAATGTGAAAATTTTCCAAAGAATGTTTGAGAGATTGTGCCTATGTTTTGTATGCATAAATAAGGTATGTGAAACTTGTTGTTGGTGAAATCATGTTGAGTTTCATCTTTATTTGTAATCTTTTAGAAAAGTTATGGCAGCACTTAAGCCAAATGTGATAATTCCTAGAAGTAGAACACAATTTGTCAAGTCTTTGTTCTATGATAATTGTAAAGAGTTGGATGAATTCAATGTACAATGCATAAAAAATGCATTGCAAATTGTGGAGAGTTGCAAAAATTTCCATATGAAATGGACAATATTGATGTTTCAACACTAGTTGTGTGGAATAGGTTTGAGTATGAGATATATCGAACAAATAATGGAGAAGAATAAAAATAATAGCATTGAAGGAGAGAAATTTTCCATATGGTGAGTTTATGGATAAATTTAGAATTATAATTTATGCACACATCTAACATTATCATGGTGCAATATGGAAAGCGAAATAGATTTGAAATTCAAAAAATAGTTTCCCACTAGGATGTATTATGTCAATTGTAGACTTCTTTAAAAACTATACCTTTTCCCCTCAATCTAAAATTCAAGATAAATATTATCACTCAGATCAAGTTGAAATTTTTGTACAAATTTACTATAAACATGCGCAATTTGAGGTGGACTAGGTAGAAAGTATGGATCTAGATGAATGCATTATCATCAAGGAGGTCTATTTTTTTCTTAGTGATGATAAGGTTCATGATAGGAGCTGTGTAGCTCATTGTTTTGGAATATTCTTTGATGATCTCACGAATCATGGGATAAATGCTTTAGAAGATTTGATTTGGTGTAATGGTTGTGTTGGTATGTGTATTTGAAAGTTAAACTTTAAAATTCCATGCACATATTTAATTAACTAAACAATTATATATATGTAGTTTTCATTACTCATAAATTTGTTTTAACTTTTTTCATAAGGCAATTTAAGTCTACAAAAGCATTGAATTGGCTTGCAACACAACATGCGAGATGAAATGTTAACTTTCTTTGGGACTTCTTTGAAAGTGGTCATGGAAAAGGAGAGCATGATGGAGAAGGAGCATGTGTAAAGAGTTCACTTTGCCAACATGAAATTTTAGGTATAATATTGTTATGTACTAATCAAATTTGATGTATATAACCATCTAATGGATATGTTGGTGTTTTAAAAAGGACTAAAACTACTAAGCAACAAAATGCTTAATACCAAGATGATAATACCCATACAATCTAAGGTCATCCAATTCTTATTAACAATTGCATGTGTAAAGCATGTGGACCCAACTTCGACAAAACCAAAGGTGGTTTTCTACTCTTTTGGATCTGCAAAACCAGGGTGGGTATACCCAGGGATGATTCAAGACTAGGAAAACTGTATGAGGATTTTTTTTAATTTCATTCTGATTCTCATTTCAAAATCCTCAAACACATACATAATTCTTAATAACTTGATAAACACATCCCATATAACAGATATGGCCAAAATTTCTTCTATAGATCTGTAGATGTTCTTAACAATAGTGGCTAACTGAAGCTAAAACATTCCATGCAGACAAGTGTTGGCCAGCTTTGAAGATCTATAGGAAACAAAAGTAAAATTGATTTAATTCTGCATTTTTGACAACCATTTGTGACATACTTCTCCTTCAGCTGAATCAATTTGATCAATGCCTAATCCATTGGGGTTCAGAGTTTGTAGCAAATTCTTAGATCTAACTTGTTGCCTTACAACAAATTCAATCAGGAATTCTTATCATAATTTATCATTCAAAACCCTTTCCATTACTAAAGAAGCCTTATCACATTCATCAAAGCTTTTATTTAATCCATTGAATTAAGAGCAGTGATAAACAGATATACAACCTAACTAGATTGCATTCAATTGCACAAGCCTTTACTTATACAATATCAAGACAACCAAGTAATTAGAAGGAGACAAGATTCAAAAAGAACTGATATGGGGATAGTTCACAATTTGTATTCATTTTCTTTGAAAATGGTATATCATTTATAATAGACTCAGAATTGACCTTCAGAAAGAAACACAGCTCATTCTATATTCATGTATTCTGAGAGAATTGATAGAGAAAATACATCATAAACTTGCTTTCAAAAATTTGGACCAAAGATAGACTAAGTATATCACTTAGAAAATTAGAATTCGGACCATTCTTTAGCCTTGGAATCTCACTTAAATAGTGTGAGATACAACAAGCTTCAGGCTAAAAGAAAGTGACATGTCTCTTCTAAAAGATACTGACAAATATCTATCATAAAAGACAAAAGAAAATAACAGAAAGGCTATTACATCGAACATTCCTTGGTGGGTCCCTTTCTGTTATGCTTCTCAACTGTTAAGACAAGAATATTTGATCTGATTCTTCATTTATTATTCATCCTCAGAGTAAGTGGCCATGAGGTTAAAAAGTGATGTGTCATCTTCAACTACCTGCAAACTTACTTTAATCTGGGGATTTTCCATGTCTTCATTACTAACTATGAGGGTAACTTTTACTTTTGCATCTTCCTCCTCATCACCTTCTAACATTTGTTCTACAAACTGATTTTTCCATTTATTATAAGCAGCATCATCTGGCCAATTAAAATTTAGAGTATCTCTTTGTATAATCACTAAAGAATTTGCAATTTCCTCTAAATCATCAAACTCTTTTCTCATGACATTATAAAATAACTGTATCTTTACTAACTCTTCATTTGTCCTTGCCCAGAACCAATGGCCATTTTCACTCATGATGTTCTTGATCCTTGCATAAAATAATTCATCCAACTCCTTTTTCCACTTTTAATTTTCCTTTATTATATCAACAAATTCTAAAGCATAAGGAAATTAAGTGAATTTTTTAGCAATATACTGGGAAAATCAAAGTGTTAATCTCTTCTGCAAAGAATCCCTTTTATCATCAAAATCTTCTAGTTTATTTAACAAATCAAAAAATTTCTCTACTTGATGATAAGGCATTTGGATGAAAGATATACACATAATTGTGATATCATTATTCCTCTCCCTCCACTTCTGTGCAAGGGGAGTCAATTTATCCTTACCCCTATTCAACTCATCCATGAGGGTTGCAATTCTTGTCAACTGATCAAAGAAGGTTCACCATTGTATTTTATCCCTTAAATACATCATACCCTGCTTTATTTTTCCTTCATATTGATTTCTTAATTCTACCTGCAACTCATGTAATTTGGTTTTTTCTTCTTCAAAGTCATTTGCAATATAGAATTGGGGCCTTTCAGGGGTGTCTGGTATTTCAATAATAGGGGTTGTTCTATCAAATGACTGTGGAGGGTATGCAATTCTAGGTGTGCTGGATTCTCCCACCTTTCTTTTCCCAAGTATCTTCTCCATTTGAGACATTTTATTTTCCAGTGACTGTACCTGTATACCCCTTTCCTCATATGCTTTTAAAACTTCTTCAAACCTAGCATGGCCAGATACAACACCACCCAATTTCAGCACTTCCGAGGCCATTCCCATTATTTGCTTACTACTTACTTCACTAGCCCTGTATACTGTCAATGTACCAATATGCTTTGTAGTGGGAAACTCATGCAGCCTAGTATTTTCCCTCTTTTCCATAGACCATATAACAAGGGCTTGGTGGTCATCACTAAATTTGACTCCTGTATGAGCATGTAATATCTCTTTAGCAGTTGTTAGTTAAACATCTTTCTACTTCCTTACTGAATCAAAAACAATTGCATTTGCTATATCCCATTCTAGCAAAAGGAGGACTCCTGACTATCTAACTATTTGCCTCCCAACTTCAGGAGTAAACTAGGCAAAATCATTCAAAAAATTTGACTTCACCTCTCCCTTAACAACTGAGTTAGGTTTATCTAGTTGGTCAGCTTTGATTTTCTCACAGGCTTTCTCAAAATTTCCCATATTTAATCTCCACAAAAATTGAGCAAAAGCCCTAGATCTTACAAAATTTTCATCATTAATAAATCTTTTAGAAGCCTATGCAACTATTGGGTCAATTTCCTTACCTTGGTAATCAGCAATGGTTAGGTCCAAGGAAGGTGTAGGAGGTTCTTGTGGCTCTCCAACATCCAAGTCTGTAGAAGTGACAATCACATCCCCTTCTCCACCCATTTGTCTAAGCTATTCCCTTAGAGATGCTTCATCAACTATATGGATTGGGGATTGGCTTGGGGAGTATTGTTCCTTTTGAGAAGAAGAAGACCCTTGCTCTAATTTTTTCCTTTTTGGAGAGTGGGCTGCAGATGGGCTTCTTGACCTATGCTTCTAATGAGAGGGTGCTTGTTGCACATTTCAAATCATAACATAACCTGCCCTCTTCTATAATGTATATTGGCTAGGAGCTACCACATTTCTACTACTTATTCTTCTTTGTACTTTTGTAGCCTTGTCTGGATGTGTTTCAACATACATAGCTTTCTTTTCATTCATGGTTTGAATTATTATGGCAAAATAATTCATTAATGCTTGTATTTTAGCTCCCCAATATTTCTTATCTTTCAATGGGTCATACTAGGGGTCAGAAGCATTAATAAATTCTAGGGTCTTATTGAAAACTATCCATTTCTCTTTTCTCAATTCTTGTTCCTACAATGTGAAGATATTCTTGATTATATCTTCTAGATGGTAAACCTGATGTACCATATGGGAAGCTCTTACCCTTTGTTTTAAAAGGTCATAGAATCCTTCAGGGTCACTGAATCTGGCATGAGACTTTGCCATGTTATATCTATCCAAAAACAAATTCAGGTGCTTCCACCTTTTTTTGATAAAGAAAAAATCATGCACTACAGTAACAATTGGAAAGCAAGTGCTCTTCTTAATAAATTCCCTCTCATCTATAGTGCCTATCTGCCATAAGAGCTCAGCAATCCCAATCTTCAAAGGCACATGAAAAGGAAACACATGTGGCTTTCCCATAAAACCATATACCCTTATCACAGTTGAAACATTATAAGGGATTATATCCCCCAAATTATGACTAACCAACAGCCCTTGTGCATGATCTTTAGGTCTAATCAATTCCAATAATGCTTGTGGAATTCTGGGGTTGTCCCCTCTCAAAAGAAATCTCAGCTTAATTGCGAAAAATATATCAAACCTTACATAACTAGCATCTGTGGCTTCTGAAGTCATATCCACACTCCATAACTGCACTAGATTCCTTTCTCCATCCTTGGTTGTTTCCAACTCCATACCCTTGGAGAAGCAAGTGTGTCCCTTGTATAAGCATACGTGCATCAGCAATGAATACCAACAGAATGGTTTGTTTACTTTTCCCCTTGCTATTCCAACCAAACCATTGTGAATCTCTTTTGATAGAAAAGTGGCAAAATCAAGAATGGTACTCATTCCAAATTGAAGGGTTTGAGCCATTATAAGGACAATAGAACCTGGAATTTGATCACCTTCATCTATCCCCAAAATCTTGCAAAGAGAAAAATATAGTGCTTGAGCTCTCAAGTTGAAATGTCTTCTCAACAATGGCTCTAGGGTACTAGCTGTAATCATAGGCAAATTACCAACCTTGGCAGCATGCTCCTGTAGTGGCCCTATTCTTAGATAAATTCATTGTGCATCATATCTGGCTTGTAGATCATCCATATCAATGATTTCATGCACAGCCTGGCTAGGGTTAAGGTTGAAAACCTCACTGAATAGCTCAGGACAAACCCTAAAAAGATTGATTCCAGAATGATTTTTTACCCATCCTGTAATAGGATCATATTTATTTGCCAGGTCCATCAATAAATTACTATCAAAGAAAATAGTGGGGACTACCAGTTTACCAATATCAAACTCCCAAAAATTACTCATAGGAGTATCCAGTTTTTGCTCTGAAAACCATTTCTTGAATAACTCTAGACCTCCCATGGAAACCTCAGCATCTCTTACCCAATTAGCTTTGTCGTAAAAACCCTCTACTACAACTATTCTAGGATGTTTCGGGATGAGTTCCCTCCCCTTTTTTATTTCATGCACTAATAAGGGGAATTGTTCAAGAAAGTCATCATGCATAGAATGTTTCAAATAATCTGTTTGCCTAGTAAACTCTTTTCAGGGAGGCATTTTGAATGAACCCTATAAAATTCTACAACAACAAATACTTCAAATTTACTTAGAAAACCACAGAGTACTTACCTGCCAAAATTCACACTTCTGCACTATGAGAAAACTTCTGCAATTCTACTGGATTGTTAACCAAGAATTCGCATGCCCTAGCTCTAAAAATTTTGTATGCCTTGATATTCTCTTTGTGCTTTAGTGGTTCATTAATGGTGAAATCATGGGCTCTTATCATGCAATAAAATCACACATATAAGGTTTGGATCATATTTACTCTCAGTAACCGTTACCTGCAATTTGCATCCAAGTTTGAATCCCATCCATAGATTTTCACTGGATCGGACGATCCTGATTTAAAAAGTAACGAGCATTATGGCTTTTAAAACAATGCTACATGTCACAATTTTTCTTCCTCGCATTATTTAAAATCTCTTCATCTTAGAATTGTGGGGAAGCGTCATTCGTCGATCAAGACAAGATCGACGATTTGACTAATCCACTTTCTAATAAAAACTAGTCAATTGTACTGACCAATAAGAAACTGCCATATGAGCTCATGCCGTTTGACCACATTTCACGCCAGCAGATCCCACATCATCCTCTGGGTGAGAAAGTACTTGGTATCATTTAGTATATGTGTTGTGCTGGCGCACTCCTGCTTTCCTTATTTAACAAGCATTTTCAAATTGCGAGCCTCTGCCAGTCATCGATCATTGAAAGATCAATGTTGATATTGATCTTACCCTGCAGAGAATCTAAAAAAAAATTTGATGTCACCACAAACATGTGTCTACAAGGCGCATTCCCGCTTTGTTTAAACATCGCTCAAATTCAAAATGCGAGGAAGCGCCTTTCGTTGATCAGGATAAAGATCATCAATCAAAAACAACTCTTCACTTTATGCTAGCATTATCCACTTGGGCCAATGACATAACTACTTTTAACTCGCATGTTCTGACTATTGTGTTCATTTCTGACACCTTTTTGGCCCAGGTCATAAATATCTCCAGCTAAGCACCTTTGGCAGAACCTATGGCATGAATCCTACATTCTTCATGGTTTGGTCCCACTATGACACGCGTCGCAAAGGTGCATTCTTGCTTTTCTTATCTGACTTGTAGCTTCATAATGTGAGATTGCACTAACCATAGATCTTTGAAAGATCTACGATTGATAAGACTTCATTTCCATCCAACAGTCAAAACTCCTCCATGTGGCACATCTGGCAATACATGTCATCAATCATTTATAGTGTGGCATATACTTTGCACATACCTAACCCCACCTTGCCACATGTCACAAATTTTCTTGCCTGCATTACTTATTTCTTGTGCAGTTTCAAAGTGCGAGCATGCGTTGGCCTTTGATCTTTGATAGATCAACGGTTACATAAACTTTTCCTTTTGAGTAGCATATTGGCTAATAGTGACGAATGATGTTCCTCCACCTGTTCCAACTCATTTGACATACATCACGGAGGACATCTCACCATCATTCTTTTAACAACGGGCCCATCTCGTCAAACTGTGCCACTTGTCCAACTTTTGCTTCCTCAAATTATTTATCTGTCGAGCATATTCTTCTTGCGGGAAAGTGCTAGCCCTTGATTGAGATGAAATCAATGGTTGACGCTTCTTGGTGACAAATGGCATATCTCTGTTGGTGAATCCTCCAATAGCATCATGGGAAAATTAGGACGTGCGCAAAAGTACTGACAAACCTACAAAAGTTCTTGACAATTTATGATTCACCAAAATTTAGGAATGTAAAGGCAACGTGTCACCAAGTCGCATGCCCGCTTTACTTAAAGGCCTTACATCTTGAAATTGCAGGTATGCGATACTCGTTGATCTAAACAAGATCAATGATTAAAAAGACTTTGTGTCATCAGAGGTAATTGCTAACAGAATGATTAATCAATTTGTATGCTAAGTGCAATCATGTAAGATTAAAAAAATATATAATGACCTCATGCTTATGCAAGCCCTCCCTTGGGGAAAAATGTCATTGAAAAGATTTTTTTGAAAACAATTTTGAGGGTATTCTAAAGCTAGGGCAATCTAATGACTTTGAAAAAACACAAGAAATAAAACCCTAACTTTCAAAATTTCAAAATTTAAATAATTTTTCACAAGTTTTTCCTTTAACCTCTGCATAGTGAAAAATCAAGCCAATAGGATAATTCTTTTATATTCTGTTAAAATTTATAGAATTGTATTTCTTATACATGTGCAAAGATAGACAAAGAAAATCAAGTTGTTGAATGGTGCAAATCTAATTTTTCTCCTTGTGACACAACATATAATGAACACTTTTCTTAGGAAGTCAAAGGTAATCTTTCCATTTTTCTTTGATATAATTACTTTTATATTTTGATTATTGATATAGAAACTTGCCAATTTAATGTGTTGTAGCCATTGATCAATCAAATCGTTACAATTGTCAACCCATTGTTGGAATTAGAAGATTGCATCAACTAATGAATATCGAACAACATAAACCTCGAGTAATTCAAGTAAGAGAAAAATCATATTTTTGTGATGTCTACATTAAAGACAATGCAATGGGTCAATGTGAAAATATTGTGAATGGGTATGTCTCTAAATGGATGTTAAAACACATAATTAGAAGTACCCCTTATGAAGAATATGATAATGACATAGACATTCATAATCCTATTTATTCAACTAATTATGAATGTGTTTCTAATTGAGATGTTATAGGTGAGTTTCTACAAACATGTTTCATTTTTATATTCAATTATTTTCATATTTATTTATTTATAGTTTCCATTATTTTTGTACATTTGTAGGTGACATCTTTGTTGTGTATGTGGATCCTCCAAATGTGGAAGGTGTAGATTATTATTTACTTAGATGGACACAAGCGAAAATCAAGTTGACTAAACCAACTACAGATGATGATAACCAATCATATCCAACTAGTTTAGTTGTTATAGAAGGTATAGAATATCCCCTTACAAGATCTATACAAGTAATTAGAGAGAGAGATTAATTGTAAAAAAATATTTCTTTTCTATATTATTAAGAATACTCAATGAAGTAAATCTTATTTGGTAGGCACCTATTATCAGCAAACAAAAATTTACCACAATGGTGTTCAATTTATTGAATAGATGCCTAGCCAAAAACTTTTGCATTATAGCCACTTGGTTTTAGCCACAAAGATTCAATTTGACATTGTGCCAAAAAAAGGACATAAAAAACCAAAGTGGAGGTTAGATATCGAGGAGCATGAAATGTTGTTGGAGATTATTAAAGATAGAGAGGATCTTGACCATATGTATCAGAAATTTTTTGATTGATGGATAGGTTTAATGATTCATAAAAATATTTCAAATTTATATATACATAAATTTATTTTTTGTTTACATTGCTTTAAGTGTTTTTTCAATATTTATACATTTTTTTGTTTTTATATTTCTTAAAGTGTCTCAATAAAAGTAATCTAATTATTTCTATTTACATTTACATTTTCTATACACATTTACACCACACATGGAAAATTATGTAAGACATATTTTCATTAATTTATAGAACATGTAAATTTCTTACACATTAAAAATTATTTAATATGTCAACTATAAATATAAATGGTCACATAACTCATGAAGATATCAAATATGTCACTATAAATGTGAATGGTCACATAACTCATGAAACTATCAAATATATCTACTATAAATACAAATGGTCAAATAACTCATACAAATATGAGTGTGTTGTAAATGTAAAATATCTCATAGCTATAAATCTAAATGATATCATGAAAATTCAATATCAAACATCTAAAATATATGAGCCAAACTCATGTATATGACATGTATAAATATCAAACATGATCACGTTGCACTCTATGATGTGATCGACTGGCACAAGATCTCAAACCTTGTGTCCAATATAAGAAAAAATATATCATGACCATGTGTATATATTCAATAAATAATAACATATGTACAATAAAATTTACCTATGAGTCAGGATGACTAGGGTCAACAAGCATCTCTCTATCTCCACCCTTAGGAGTTGTAGATGTAGCTTGTATGATATAGAAGAAAAAAATATATCATAAGTTATACTTTAAAAAATTGAATTTAATATTATATTTAAAAATAAATAGAATATCTATAGACAATTAAATAGACATGTTTGTAAATTTTTACCTATGTCTCCTACTACACAAGATGTGTAGGTGTCTGCAAGTCCCCATATGATATTGTTGTCGCAAATATATGTCTACCTATCTCACTCGAGTATGTATCACTAAAGATCATATCTTTGATGTCAAGCGTAGGGTCTGTGGGCATGTCTATGAATAATGAACGTTGTGGTGGGTAAGAACCTACCTCAGTAGGGGGGCTACATCCTCCTTAACTATGGTCTATGGCAGAGATGTAACTACAACATTTGTGTCCTCCTACCCCTGACTACCCTATGCCTCTGATGTACCTCTGTGATACAACTCACATATGATGGAACCACACTAAGAGGTTGAATGGTCAACAACTAAATAGCTTGATAGGCTGAAAATAGATTAGTAGACAAGCATGTATTGGTAGCCCTCAAATGGTTTATTGAAGACTACGTAGAGATGTCCACTGGAGGTGGGATGTCAACCTCATGTCAGTTGAAGATGATGCAACATTGCGACCACCTGTAGATGTAGATCATAAGCATGTCATTGCACACTCAATCAAAAGACATATCATGCACCTAGGTAGAAATAGTGGCAATCCTCTCTTAGACATCTCTATATGTATCATTTATCACTCTATCTCTAGTTGCAGCTAACTCCAAACATTTTGGCATCACCAAAAGGTTTGGACAAATCAATGCTTGTTTATTAACATGCACAGAAGCATCTAGGTGTCTAAATTTATTTGAGAACCTACCTTGACCCTTCCCAACATGCCTAGGGATATCATTATAATCAACATCTTTATGTAGATGAAATTTTGTAAACAGTTGTTTGTAGAAATATAAAGGGAAATCATCCTTTTGGTGCCACATGTGATGTGCATCCAACCAATGAGGATATATGAAAGGTACCACCAATGGATCAGTACACCTCATAGCATGGGGCATTCTAACCTGTCGGATACAATTGATTAATTGTGTATTGTCTTTGATATTACACAAATGTCATATCATTATCGATGAGAGTATGTCAAGCTCACTTGGGCAATGAAGATAGTTTTCTATGTCTATCAAGTATTCCTATGTTTCTTAGCTCAAAAGGTAGTGTCTATCGAGTTCACTCGACCGTCAAATGAAATCTATAGAAGATGAGTATTAACTAAGCTCACTTAGTTAATGAAGGAAAAGTTGGATGAAACCAGTGTTAGCTAAGCTCACTCAGTTACCAAAAGAATCTTTGTGAGTTTGCAGTGTTAACCAAGCTTTTGTTAGTTAACACAAGAAATCATTTATGAGTTAGTGTCTACCAAGCCAAGTCAACTAATGAAGGATTTTCTTATTTTGGCATATTAAGATTAATTGATTTATCTATTGGTTCTAGCCAACTGAGGTGATGAATATTAATTATTCTAAGTTGTATATGAGCTAACTTGACAAAATGAATGATATAAGTATAAGGTCAAGTTGAGATTTTGAAAGTGTGTAAGAATGTGAATGCACAGATAATTTTGATGATCTAATGATGCAATAAAGTAGTGAATTAGAAGGATAAGTAGAATGTCATTATGAAGTAGAAAAGATATATTTGATCAGGAAGGATCAAGTAAAGCTAGAATCAAGATCTGTAATCAGCAATTCAATTACATTTAAATTAGGTCATCTCATTGTTACTCTCTAACCATTGTAGTAGTGATTTAAATCTCTTAACAAAGTTGGCTTAATAGCTATTTTTAAATCCTCTAACAAGGTGGTAGTTCTATTGAATTGTCTAAAGACCTCTAACAAGGCCACTCCTAATAGGGTGATTAAATCCTTTAACAAGATCACACCTAATAGTGTATTTGGTAACCTTTAACAGGGTTGGCTCCTAAGAGGGCTCATTTTAGAAGAGTGAAAATAGTAACCAAATACAATTGGTGGTTTTTCCCAATTTGGTTTCCACATTAAATCTTGGTTTTAAATGTGTTCATGCTATTTTTCTTTTATGTATTTGCATCAAAGTTAAGATAATGGTAATCACTGATAACATCTAAGATTTGCATGTTCAGTATTTACCGAGTTATAGCATTTTATGTGTGTTTGTTGAGCATCAACAATATTTAGTTTTCAAAGTTTATTTTGTACTAACATATAAAGGGATCTAGGATTTATTTTAGTAGTACCTGACTCACCCCTCCCCTCTCATTTAATCCTCTTATATTTCCAAAAAATTGTATTAGAGCCTTTTGGTGCTTTCAGAAAAGGTTTCAAAGACCTAAGCTAAAGATTAGGATGCCTTATAGAATAGAGATTCCCAAGTTGAACAAAGACAATTTTGCAACATGACAAGGACTTATGAGGTTACATCTGGCTACTATCAGTGATTTAGGGTGCAAATATATTGATACTAAATAGAAGACTCCCATTGGAACATTATCAATTGAAGATATTGCTGAAAAGAAGAATCATAACATCATGATGATTGATATTGCATCTGCTCTTAGTTATCCTGAATTTGGTGAAGGTAAAGATTGCAAAACAACTCATGAGATGTGGACCAAACTAAAAGACATATATGGAGGAGATGCCAATGTAAGAAGAGCTAAGGCTGAAATTCTTAGAGATCATTTTGATCAAATGAAAATGAGAGAAGATGAGAACATTGCAAAATATGTGGAAAGAATCAAAGTAAGTTTAAGTGTAATCAAAGCATCTAGAGCAGACATTGAAGAGAAAATAGTTGTAAGTAAGGTACTTAGAACTCTTCTTCCTATTTATGCAATTAGAGTGTCTACTATTCAAGAGATGAGATGTGATCCAAATAATAAAATATCTTCGGATTCGCTAGTTGGAAGATTGATAGCTTTTGAGTTCGATAACTTTGATAACTATGTTCTTAGTTCAAAAGTTATTGAGACTACATTTAAAGCTAAACTCTCACTCAAAGAAAAGAGTAAGAAATCAAAGTCTAGTTAATCAAGAAGTGAAGAAGAAGAAATAGAAGAAATTTCAAACAGTGATCTTGAAGTTGTTGAAGCCCTATTTGCAAGAAAATATTCCAAAGGCAAAGGAAAGTACAAAGGTAAAATTCCTCTTATCTATTTTTCTTTTGAAGAAGTTGGTCACATTACTACAAGGTGTCCAAATAGAGAATGAAAAGATGAAAAGAAAAGAAATAAGCACAAAGGCAAGAAGGGTTCCAAGAACTACAAGGATAAATGTAAGAAATCTTTTTTTTATAGTTAAATATTCTGATAACAGTGAAGATGAAATGGTATATATTGCTATAAAAGATGAATCTGTTGATGAAGGAGATAAGATGACATTTATCTCTCATGTTAGCAACAATGATACATAGATTATTAATAGTGGCTATTCACATCATATGACTAGGAACAAAACAAAATTTGAGAACATGGAATATTATGATGGAGGTAGTGTGAGATTTGAAAATAATGAACCTTGTAACATAAAAGGAAAATGATGTATTTCATTGACTAAAGAAATTTTATGTGAAAATGCTTATTGGGTTGAAGGACTAAAGCATAATCTACTGAGTGTGGTACAATTGAATAACATTGGATTCAAGGTAGAATTCATGAATGGAAAGGCCAAACTACTAGATGGAAAAGGAAATCTAGTTGGATTTGGCAAGAAAACAAAAGGGAATCTATTTTATCTTAATCTTCATGAATGTTCATGTTTTATTTCTCAAGTAGAAGAAAGTTGGTTATGGCACAAAAGACTATGCCATGTAAACTTTGATAATCTGGTTAAGATAAGAAAACATAAAAGAGTAAGAGGTATTCCTAGTTTGAAGAAACCTGATTTGGGTTTATGCAAGAATTAACCAAATTGGTAAGATGGGAAAGACTAGTTTCAAAAACAAAACCTATTAGTCAGAAGAAGTGTTAGAAATTATTCATACAGACCTATGTGGACCTATTGGAATAGAGAGTTATAGTGGAGAAAAGTTTTTCATTCTTTATATTGATGACTATTCTAGAATGATGACTGTAATGTATCTAAAAGAAAAATTATAAGCTTTTCAAAAATTCAAATGGTATCTGGCAAGAGTAGTAAAATAAATTGGAAAGAGATTGAAATTCTTAAGATCAGATACAGGTGGTGAATTCATCTCCAATGAATTCAATAATTTCTACATTGAAAGAGGAATCAAAAGTCAAGTATCAGCCCCTAGTACTCCACAACATAATGGTATAGCTGAAAGAAAAAATAGATCCATCATGGATTGTGCAAGAACATTGATGATATAAAAAAATGTTGCAATCAAATACTAGAAGGAAGCTACTAGCACTAAAGTTCATACCTCAAACAGAGTTCAATTGAAGAAATACTCAAATCAAACTCCTTATGAACTATGGTATGCTTACAAACTTAATGTAAGTCACTTGAAAGTATTTGGTAGAAAATGTTATATTTTGAAAGAGTATAGAAAAGGAAATTTTTATTTAAAAGGTAATGAAGATATATTTCTAGGATACTCCTACAAAAGTAAAACATACAAATGTTTAAATTTGTCTACTCATAAAATCACAGAAAGTGCAAATGTTAGAATTGATGAGTTTGTAGAAAAGAGTGAAGAAGAAAGTAACAAAAAGTCAGAGGATTATAGAAGATTTTTTTACTATGAATGTAATACCTTGCCTAACCTATATAAAAGAAAGGAGCCTTCATCTCCCAAGTCCCCAAAATCTCCAATAGTTACCAAGTTTTGGATAGTGTAACTCGAGTCATAGTCTCAAGGACATGAGTCATAATGAGAGGCTACTAAGCTATTTCAAATTGAGTTTGATGGACCCAAGTTACAAATAGAGGGACTCGAGCTCAATACTAAAAACCATGATAAAATTAGTGAAACTCGTTCCAAATCCAAAGAAACTATGTTAGCAAGATAAGTGAGAAGGCATCATGCACCAGATCAGATCATTAGAGACAAATCTAATGGAACAATGACAAGAAGAAAATTAAAAGGTACATGTTTACTTGTTGAATTTAAACCAAGAAATATTAAAGATGCATTAGATAATGAAAGTTGGGTTGAAGAAATGAATGAAGAGATAGAATAGATAGAAAAGAACAAAACTTGGACTCTTGTTCCTAGACCCAAGGATAAAAATGTAATTGGCACAAAGTGGGTGTTCATAAATAAGCTGAATGAAGATGGGAAAGTTTCCAAAAACAAGGAAAGACTAGTATATAAAGGATATTCTCAAGAAGAAGGTATTGATTATGGTGAAACTTTTACTCCTATTGTAAGATTAGAAGGTGTTAGAATTTTTCTAGCATATGCAGCACACAGAGGATTTAAAGTGTATCAAATGGATGTTAAATTTGCATTTTTAAATGGAATTCTTGATGAGGAAGTCTAAATTGAACAACCAAAAGGTTTTATAGATCCTAGCAAAAGAGACATGGTTTGAAAATTGCACAAAGCATTATATGGTCTCAAGCAAGCTCCCAAATCTTGGTATGAAAGACTTCATAATTATTTGATATAGATTGGCTTTCAAAGAACAAATGATAATAGTAGTTTGTATATCAAAGAAGGACCACACAAGAAGATTGTGTTGGCAGAAATATTTGTTGATGATACTTCATTCACAAGAAATGATGATTTGTGCAAAGAATTTTTAGAAGAAATGAGTAAAGAATTTGAAATGTCCATGTTTGGTGAGATATAATTCTTTGTTGGGTTTTAGATACAATAGAACAAAAATGGTATCTACATCACTCAATCTAAGTATATCAAGGAGATACTAAAGAAGTTTGGAGTGGAAGATTCAAGACTGGTTGGAACCCCTATGTCTACTAGACATATGCTTTCCAAGAATGATGATTTCAAAGAAGTAGACTAGACCACATACAGATCAATGATTAGAAAATTGTAGTATGTAGTGCATAGAAGGCCTAATATTGCATTAACAATTGGTATGGTGGCAAGATTCTCATAAAATCACAGAGAAAATCACATGATGAAAATCAAGAGAATCATGAGATATCTGAAAGGTACTGAAGACTATGGCTCATGGTATAAACTTGGAGGCAATCCAGACTTAAAGGTGTTTACTAATGCTAATTGGGCAAGAAGTTTTGATAATGGAAAAAGCACTAGTGGTGGAGCATTCTTTCTTGGTAAAAGACTAGTGTCTTGGACAAGTAAGAAAGAAATTTTTATCTCTCAGTCCATAGAAAAAGTAGAATATGTGGAAGCAGTAGTTAATTGTTCTAATATTGTTTGGTTCAAACAGCTATTGGATAGAATGAAGATAGAGATCAAAGATCCCTAATTCATATAATGTGATATCACTAGTGCAATCAATATATTAAAGAATTCAGTGATGCATACCAAAACAAAGCACATTGCTATAAAATATCACTTCTTAAGAGAATTGGTGTAGCATAAAAAAATTAGATTGGAATATGTAAATACAAAAGAATAGATTGCAAACATATTCACCAATCCATTACCTAAGGATGCATTTCTATATCTAAGAGGTAAGTTAGGGGTCATTCCCCTATCTGAAGCTCACTAAATTAAGTGTAGTGAAGCATCAACTAGAACTTATTGAAAGATCAATCAACTGGTACAATATTGACAAGGGCATATTGCAAATGAATTAGTACTTAAGGTACATTGATATCAATAGAATTGTTGTCTTTGCATGTGTTGTCAAAGAGGGAGAAGTTTACTCTTATATCTCATAGAAATTTTATTTATTACAAAGAGGAGAAGTTTTCTTTCATAGAAACTTTATGAAGAGATATCTATGAGGATGAATGAGCTTGGTAGAAGTTGTTGCTGACAGAGGGAGTTCTCATGGAAAAAACTAAGGATATGTTCCTTACTTTATTCTTGTTCCTGAAATTTCATAGTGTTATGACATGTTGTGTTGCCATCAATGCCAAAGAGGGAGATTGTTGGATACAATTGATTAATTGTGTATTGTCTTTGATGTTACAAAAATGTCATATCATTATCAGTCAGTGTATGTTGAGCTCACTCATGTAGTGAAGATAGTTTTTTGTGTCTACCAAGCATTCATGTGTTTTCCTAATTAAAAAGGTAGTGTCTACCAAGTTCACTCAAGTGTCGAAGGAAATATGTAGAAGATGAGTGTTAACCAAGCTCACTCAGTTACAAAAAGAATCTTTGTGAGTCTGCAATGTTAATCGAGCTTCTGTTGGTTAACATAGGAAATCATTTCTAAGTTAGTGTCTACTGAACTAAGTCAGCTAATGGAGGATTTTCTTATTTTTGCATATTAAGCTTAATTGATTTATCTATTAGTTCTAGCCAACTAAGGTGATGAATATTAGTTATTCTAAGTTGTATAAGAGCCGACTTGACAAAATGAATGATATAAGTATAAGGTCAAGTTGAGATTTTGAAAGTGTGTAAGAATGTGAATGCATGGATAATTTTGAAGATCTAATGATGCAATAAGGTAGTGAATTAGAAGGATAAGAAAAATGTCATTGTAAATTAGAAAAGATATATTCAATCAAGAAGGACAAGTAAAGCCAGAATCGAGATCTGTAATTAGCAATTCAGTTGTATTCAAATAAGGTCATCTCATTGTTACTCTCTAACCATTTTAGCAATGATTTAAATCTCTTAATAAAGTTGGCTTAATAATTATTTTTAAATCCTCTAACAAGGTGGTAGTTCTGTTGAATTGTCTAAATACCTCTAACAAGGCCACTCCTAATAGGGTGATTAAATCCTTTAATAGGGTCACACCCAATAGTGTGTTTTGTAACCTTTAACAAGCTTAGCTCCTAAAAGGGCTCACTTCATAAGAGTGAAAATAGTAACCAGTTGCAATTGGTGGTTTTCCCAAATTGGGTTTCCACATTAAATCCTAGTGTCAAATGCTATTTTCTTTTTATATGATTGCATCTAAGTTAAGATAATGGTAATCATAGATAGCATCTAAGATTTGCATGTTTAGTATTTATCGAGTTATAGCATTGTGTGTGTTTATTGAGCATCAACAGTATTCAATTTTCATAGTTTATTTGATACTAACATCTAAAGGGATCTGGGATTTATTTTAGTAGTAATGGATTCACTCGTCCCCTCTCAGTTACTCCTCTTATATTTCCAACATGACCTTTTTGAAAGGCCTATAATATGGGAACATACTCTTCACACTCTCCATTGACACTATGGGATAGAGTGCAATAAATGTGTCCAAACTGAGACTATCATAATGGTTAAAGCCCTTGACAGTGTGCATCATATTGATCAACTCATCTCTAATCATAGTTATTTTATCCCTATGTTGTATGGTAGGTGAAGCTTGTAAGCTCTTATCAATAGCATCGAGTGTTCTATATAAGCATTGAATAGTCTCGATGAACAATGCATTCCTATCTTTTGTACTAGTGGTGGATCTACGTGATGAACCACTATATGGATGATCATGTACACTGGCCTCTCCAAAATCACTACCCCCAAATGCCATAATGATGAAATATATAAACAAACAAAATAAGATAGTTGATAATAGAGATTTGCACATGCATATATATATACATATATACACACATTATTATAAAAACTAATTAAATCAAAACACACTAAATGAATTTTGCTAAAAAAACCTACTGCACAAGATATAAAGAAATGTTAACTACATTACATTTTGATTTCAGTAATAGGTACAAATTAAATTTAGATAACAAGTTTAGGGATTATGGGGTTAGAGAGTGGTTTAGGAGTTAAAGAGATAGGGTTTAGGAGTTAGAGAGAGAGAGAGATAGAGGGTTAAAAGTTTGAGATCTAGAGAGAGAGGAGGTTAGGGTTGGGAGAGATGAAGTTATGAGAGAGAGAGAGAGAGAGAGAGAGAGAGAAGTTTAGGGATTACGGGATTAGAGAGTGGTTTAGGGTTTAGAGAGATGGGATTTACGAGTTAGAGAGAGATAGAGGGTTAAAATTTTGAGATCTAGAGAGAGAGGAGGTTAGGGTTGGGAAAGATGAAGTTATGTAAGTTAGAGAGAGAGTGAAAGAGAAACAACTTTATGGATTATGGGGTTAGAGTGTAGTTTAGGGTTTAGAGAGGTGGGGTTCATGAGTTAGAGAGAGATAGAGGGTTAAAAATATGAGATCTAGAGAGAGAGGAGATTAGAGTTGGGAGAGATGAAGTTATGTAAGTTAGAGAGAGTAAGAAAGAAACAAGTTTAGGGATTATGGGATTAGAGAGAGGTTTAGGGTTTAAAGAGATGGGGTTTAGGAGTTAGAGAGAGACAGAGGGTTAAAATTTTATGGTTTAGGTCAACATATTTTGATCTAAGGTTCAATATGGGTGTTAGAGTCTTATTTGGTTCAATGTGAGAGTTTTAGTTAGAGTTTGATTGGGTTTAATGTTGTGGTTTAGCTACATTCAGTGTTAAGTTTTGATCCTACCTATAATTATTAAGGATCAATGTTAAGGTTACAATTAGAATTTAATTGGGTTCACTGTAAGAGGTAGATACTAATTTAGTTCAATTTGATGGTTTTAGTTACCAGTTTCATTTGCTTCAATGATAGAGCTTTACTTATGCTAGAAAAACTTTTGTACTATTTTTTTTTTTTTTTTTATCAAATATCTCAAACAGTAGTTTCTAAAATTTTACCTAGCAATTTCCAATGATTTTTTATATAAATAAATAAAAATATTTAAATTCTCTAATATTTTCTCTAAATAATTTTCTATATTTAATATTTTTTCTACTATTTTCTAAACTTTCAAAAGTTTCTAACTGTTCTAACATTTTCTAAATTTTCTAACTTTTCTAATATTTTCCATATAATTTTCTACTATTTTCTCTAAATAATATATTGCAATTTTTCTAATTTTACTAATAATGTCTAAACTTTACTAAATTTCAATATTTTTCTAAGTTATCTAATATTACAGTATTTAAAAATTAATGCACTAGTTAAAAACATAGACATATAATAATAACAAATATTTGAACTATTAAAAACTATAAACATTAAAAAAACACATTAAAACTATATTTTTACCTAATGAAAAATAAAATAAAACTTAAAACATATTAAAAATTTGGGAAAAATTGCCGGCATACTTGATTCGATTGAATTACTTGTGTAGCTCTTCCTGCTTCGCAATTCTAACAAACTTGTTTCATGCAAATGAGCGATGGATTTGATTTTTGCAGATTACGTAATTTTTCAAGTTTTGATTGAAATTGATCCAATCGGACTAAGTCTGGCCAAATCGATTTTGGTCAGAATCCTACAGAGGTGTACACGCTATGTGGTGTCTACTTAGTACCATGTGGGTTCAGTTGAATTTGGTCCCACCAAAAGGTGTTTTGCTAGATTCAGTTCTTGCAGATCTTTAAAGTTAGCCTGAAAGGTGACACAGATCCATACTTTCACCCCAATCACAAACCTTAACATTGAGAAAATAAAACATTTTATTGAATTTTTGAATATTGTGCAAAATGAAATGGTACATAGTGCCATACCTGGCGGATATGTATAGGATACCCTATACTTTTTAATTTTTGATATCCCAGTCTCCTAAAATTTCATGTAGAGGTTTTTGTAGGATGATTATTTATTTTTAAACATATTTAGCCCATGACCTTTGTAATCTTCCCAACAACTACCCAAGGAAAATGAGTTACAGATTAAAGGGTTTCAACATATTCTTTATTATGGGTGAATACTTAGTCACTATGAATAAAGTTTATCAATCTCAGCACCTAGCTCATTTGAATAGAGAAAAACATTCAAACATGCCACCTATTAATGCTATATACATTAACAAGAATCTAAAAAACCTAAATGTCCTCTTCAAAAATGGTAAAACCAATGTTTTATATCCATTAGCCTCTTTTTATTACACCAACTATTGACATCATTTGTGAAAAAAAAACCTCCAATAACTCAGCATATTCATGCCTTTTTGTGCATTGGAACTTGTGCAAGCATCCAAGGCATCCAAAATAAATGTGACAACTTTCATATTACAAAGACAAGCCTTAAATATTGAGCATCATTTTATAGAATTGTTTGAATATAAATAAAATATAAAAAATTGACAAATGTTATTGGATGTGTGAGTAAAGATTAATAATGGTTTAACTCCTTTCCCTTGGCATGAGTTCTACTAAAATAGTTTGAAAGATAAATAGATTAACATCTTTTAAGCCTATTGTTTAATCAGAGATATGACATAAGCCTTATATTATGTATCTTAAAAAAAAGCTTGTCTATTTAGTATAATTGATAAAAAAGAATAAAAACAATCCAATTTTCCCTATTTATAGTTGTTTCTCAAAATATGTAACACTTTACAAGTCTATGAAGATTCTAATGTTTTAGATGTTTACAATAAGTCAAATCAACATAATCAATGAGCAAGTAATTAACCAAATTGTATAGAATACACCTAATGTAGTGGAAAAAAGAGCAGTTAGTCAAAAGGTTCCCTTGAGTAATTAACTCTTCCATCTTCTTCTCTTTCAATACTATCTCTTTTTTCCAATACCATCTACACTAAGTAAGGCACCTTTGAAATTCTACATGCCTCATAAAGGGTTATTTCTATCCAACCTAGAATGTAACAATTTTCATCTCATCTTTATACCATGAAAAGGCATGGCATGTCTTATGTGTATTCTCTCTTGAGAAGGAAATGAGTTTTTTGTGTTCTTTATATAAATTGTTATAGGGTTCCATATGAATTGAATGTCAAGATTCAACCATATAAAATTTCATGTTTTTCTCATGTACTATGTAGAGAATATAACAAGTTTGACATGGTGTTAATATTTTAGAGATTCCCATATCTATTTTGGTTAAAATATTGTCATTTTGTCCACTAAATCCTTTTAAAAAGGAAAGCATTCATTAAAAAATTGAAGTGCAATGGTGTAGTTTTTTATAAGGAAAATAGGGTATAAAGGGCCCTTGAAACCATTTAGATATCAAAAGAGATATTCAATAAAAGCCCATTATAGGAAAAAATAGAACAACAAAAGGACAAAAAACAAAAAATCTAATGAAAAAAGCTATCAACTAAAGGACATCCAAAAATAGAAAGGCAGAAACAAATGGAACTAGGAAAACATTAATCCATATTCATAAGGATATTCACAACCTCCTTCTCTAGTACATCCATATTTCTAGAAGCCTCTTTGATCTTAGTGATCTCATTGTTGTTCTCAGAGGCTTTCTTCTTCGTATTGGCTCTAGTCCTTTTTCCTAGGCCTTCAGTCCTAGAACTAGCACCGCCATCATCTTCAATGATCATCACCTTTTCCATTCCAGTGCCTTCCAACCTACTAATAAGTGTCTTGAGGTTTTCATTAGAGGCCTTCAAGATATTGTTGCTTTCATTACCTGTACCCTACAAAGTATCCTTAGTGGTATCCACTTTATTGCTAAGATCCAACACTTTAGCTTCCAAACCAGAGAACGTAGAGAGGTCCATATACTGGTTGGAATTAATGCTCCCTCTAGTAGACTCATTCTATCCTTTATCTTAATAATATGGTGGAATAGTCATTTAATGGACCTAAATTTTTCCTTCAAACTATTCTTATCATTGTTCAAAACATTGATGTTATCTTCCTTCATAAAGTTACTCATGATTAACATCATAGGGCCTATGAGCTTCTAAGGATCCACCTTCCCTTTTAGGTCCTCATGAATTTTCAGCATGATAGCTTTTGGCAATCCAAAGCCAGATGTTATCCATGTTCATATTTTTCTAGGTAGTCACCCTCCCTTTAGTGGAGGTAGTAAAAGACATTGTTTGGTCTTTCATCAAATCGTTCATGGGACTGATAGGACTCTCATTCCCTTGCTAGTCTCCCAAACCCAAATTGTTGATAGGGTTGTGCTCCTTATCCTCTATAGATCCAATAGTCTCCTCTTGAATGGGCCACTTCTCCTTTTATTTGGGGGTCTTTCTCTTAACAACAACCTCTTCCTTCCCTTCCATTTCCATCTCATCTTTGTTCTCATCCTCAACCTCAGTGGAGGACTCCCTCCTTTTTTTCTTCAAGGATTTCTTGGACTTGCCTTTCTTCCTCTACCTCTTAGCAAAGCTAGTCTTATAAGTAGTGTCAAAATCCTCCATATCCATGTCCATATCATCATTACTAACATTGATCTCTTCATTAGATTCACTAGGATTACTCAATGAGGCTTTGGTAGATGCTATTTCTAGTTTTTTTCTAGAATATTTCCTCTTAGAAGTTTTATTCTTGCTCTTTCTAGGTTCAAATCCATCATCAAAATCAAGGCTTTCACTTTCCTCACCATCTGAGGATTCTTCATAATCATCAAAATCCTCTCCCTCGCCCTCAATATGCTTGGTCTCAATGAACATCCCTATGAAATTGATGTTTATGTCCTCATAAATAAGGAGCATGAGGACATCATAAAGTGGGGTATTGGTGATGCTTTGACCGCTTACCCCATTGATGCTCTTATTTAGCAAGCAGTATAGATAAAAAGGAATAAAAATCTTCACATTGTGCCTAAAGTGATTTAAGAGGACAAAATGATATGAATAAACCCTATAAAACCTATCATTAAGGGTGATGTAGGAAACAATGTCCCTAATGATAAACCTCTAGAATTTCTTCAAGTAATGAGGCTTAAAGTAAGTAATACTTTTTTAATTAACCAGTTTCTTCCTCTCCTAGGACATCTTCAAAAAGCTATTAACAATAGTGTCAAAGATCTTCCTATCACTGTAGAATTTCTTCTCAACTATCAAAATGTTAGTGACCTTAGATATATACTCCTCTGTCGTAGATAACTTCCTCCTATTCACCATAAAAAATCCCTCATTCTAATTCTACAATAACAATTGAGTAACTTGGGAATTTCCCTCGTGCAGTTTGTCCAAAAAAGTAGCTATGTCCACTTTGCCAAGAGCTTCCCATATATGCATTCTCTTCCTCCATTTTTCATAGTTAGGTTGCTCGTGTTGTCTTCTTTGGACCCCCATTATCTTCATAGAATTTGTAGACCTAACTAAAATAGAATTCATAGAGTAACAAATAAGACTAGGAATGCCTAGAATCTCTATGAAATAATGAAAGATTAATAGTAAGTACCACTGCCAACTCTCCCACACCTTGTAATAATAAACATGTCCTTCTTAGAAAACATCACTATCTTTAATGATGACCCCTTTAGTGCCTACCATCATATCATGATTGCTTCTTGAGATGACATGATGGAGCAGGTTTTCATTCCATTTTCACAAACTATTACATGTCATAGCCATATTGGTCATAGCATCAAAAATGCCATTGGCTTCAAGGTAGATATGGTCAATAAAGTATCCCTCAAATGAATTAATAATAGAAATATTTTTCTTAATTATATTGACTATGGTCCAAGAGGAAATAGATTGGTCTTTAAGGCACTTGACAATGTTGAGTGAATCTCCCTCTAGCCAAAGTTTAGAAACACCCCTCTCTCTAGCCAATTTAGTGGTTTTGAGGGAAGCCATGGCTTCAACAACATGGTTAGTCTGAACACCCAAGGAGAGTGTAACTCCTACCTAGCCATGACCTAAAGAATCTCTAATCACTCCCTCACACCCAGCTAACCTAGGAGTTCCCTTAGTTGCCCCATAAAATTTTGCTTTGCTCCACCTAGAAAGGGGAAGGGTCCACCAATAGTTAGCTCTTCCCTTGGTAGGATCAATCCCTTTTTATTTCTCTTGGAGAATCTTGTGTCAACCTGAGCATGACTCCTTTCCCAATTTGGCATTCTCCACAATGACACTAAAGACCTTAGAGGACACCACACCTGAGGGAGAGGGGGGATCTCAAAAGATCCTATTGTTTATTTCTTTCCAAAGTCTCCAAAGAATATGGGGAAAGGAGAGGCCCTAGAAAAATGTGAATAGGGGAGAAACAAAAGGGGGAGAGATCCACTAGATAAAGTAGTTAGAGATGTTTCTTGGGAATAACCAATACACTCCAACTTTGGTCAAGAGCTATGCCTAGACATGTAATGCAAAGGGACAATGGAGGAATAAATGACCAACAGATTCTACATTAGCTTTGCAAAGACATCACCTAATAGCAACCATCATTTGCCTCTTGCTTATATTATCCATTGTAAGTATTTTTTTCCACAGCACCAACTAGAGGAAGACATTGATTTTGGAAATGAGCCTGGAGCTCCACACTTTTTTCCAATTAAAGTAGTCATTCTACTCTCCAATGCTAGCAAGATAAGTAGAGGCCACTAAGAATAATCCCAATGCATTACCATCCCAAATTATTGTATCTATTGGCATGCTTATTGAAATAAAGTTCAAGAGAAACATAATTTGGTTTAGGGAAGGATCAATTTATTACAAATTTATCCATGCACCAGCCCTCCAGTAATCCTCCACCTTCATTCCAAACATAGATTCACATAAATCCTTCCAGACATTAAGATTATCAAAAGAATTTAGTGAACCTCAAAGAAACCAATCACCCTCCCAAAATCTTATGAGGTTTCCATTTCTAACTTTCCATTTGATTCTTAGCATAGTAGTTTTTTTGACTTTCAAGAGGCTATTCCATATGCAGGAGCCATTTGAGATTTCCTTAGAGTATAGAAAATCAATTAATTTTGGGGTATTAAAAAGATATTTAGATCAAATTACCCTAGACCATTAAAGATCACTTTGAAAAATTCTCCAAATCTTCTTAGCGAGGAGCCCATATTGAAGAGCCTTAATTTCCTAAGCCCTAGTCCTCCCCTTATCTTAGGTAGGAAATTTTTTTCCTAGTATATAAGGGGAATTATTTTATGATCTTCAGCCCCTAACCAAAGAAACCTCTTTTGGATTATTTTAATTGATTATGCATATTTATTTGGTATCTAAAAAAACACTTAGAGCATAAGTTGGGAGATTTTGAAGAGTTGACTTTATCAACTAAATCTTCCCATCTTGGCTAATGATAATTCCTTTCCATCTAGATAGCTTCCTATTGAACCTTTCCATCATCTCTTCCCAAAAATAATCTAGAGGTTTAGCTCCTAAGGGAAGACCCAAGAATATAGTCAACAATGATTTAATATCATATGGTAGAATATCAATGATTCTTCTTTGCCTACCTTGAGGTGTGTTGACAAAGATCAAGAAACTTTTATCCTAGTTGTTAAGTTGATTTGAAGCCTTGTAGTAGCTATTTAATTAGTCTCTTAAGATTGTAGCTTCTTTGATTGAAGCCATACCCCCTAGGATAGTGTCATCAACAAACTAGTGATGGGAGAATAAATCTAGGCAAGAAGAGGGTTTAATTCCTTCCAAAAAAATTACTATTTATTTTATCCAACATCATTCTCCCTAGTCCTTCCACAATTATGATGGAAAGAATTGGTGATAGAGGATCCCCCTACCTAAGACCACAAAAGGGTTTAAAGAAGGAAGATGGGGAGCCATTCACCAAGACTACCATGGAAGTAGATGAAACCAACTAAAGAACCATCTAACAAACCTTGTCATTAAACCCAAACACATAGAGGACTCTCAAGAGGAGATTCCAATCCACCCCATCATAGGCCTTAGAGAGGTCTATCTTTAGGGGAAAAATTTTCTTATTAGAAGTCATCATAGAATGGAGAACTTCATGAACAAGAGATATTAAGTCTAGGATCTATCTACTAGGTGCAAATCTAGGTTGTTGGGGAGATATAATCATAGGGAGAAATTTTAGGAACCTGGAAGTGAGAACCTTCAAGATGATCTTATAAAAAGCATTATAGAGACTTATGGGTCTAAACTTGTCAATGGAGTTAGCTCCAACAACTTTCAGAACCAGAACCAAAAAGGTGGCATTAATTTCTTTAAGAAGATTCCTCAATCCAAAGAATTCTTGCACTGCTTTCACCAAATCCTTCCTAACAATATCTCAGAAATTATTTTAAAGGATCAAGGGGAACTCATTAAAACTTGGGATGTATCACCATCAAAGGAAAATACCACATTATTAACCTCCTCAATGGGGATAGCTTGTAGAGACTTGTTTGACTCTCAATCAATAATAGAAGGAATATTCCTTAAGAGAAAATCTTGTCTATTCTTTGAGAGAGATAAGTCTTTAGATAGCAAGGATTTAAAGAATCTCTTCATAGCCATACTAATATCATCCTCCTCCTTCAAACTTCTTCCATTACTTTTCAAAAGAGAGATACGATTAGTTGCCCTTTTTTTAAGGGTGGTAAGATGGAAGAATCTCAAATTCTTATCCCCCTTGCTTGGCCATTTAGTTCTTGATCTCTGTCCCCAAAATGTCTTCTCCTTGCTAATAATATCATGATAATCAGAGAGAAGAGCCTTTTTCTTGGCCAAAGAAAAATCATACTCTTCTTTTTGTACCATCATCTAGATCTTGTTTATTTCATTTTGTAGTATAGCCTTAGAAACAAAGTTATTTCCAAAGTCTATCTTGTTCCAAACCTTGATATTGTCCTTTACATACCTTAAGTTTTTGGCAACCCAAAACATAGTTGATCCCAAATGTTGATAGACAAGCACTCTTGAATACAATTTTTGAGACAAGGGTGCTCCAACCACATTTTCTCAAATCTAAAAGGTTAGCCCTTTCTTCTCCTTAAAGCTTGCACACCAAGGGAGATTGGGGAATTGTCTAAACTAACCCTAGTTACAGCCAATAGAGAAAAGGAAGAACCTAAAAGCTAGTCCAAAGATATAAGTGCAATGGTGTAGTTGATAATGATATATGTAATCATTTTTTGTAAAACCTTTAATTTTATAGATTTAGAAAATGTAGATACATTTTTATATACATTAATTGGTTTCAATCATTTTATCAAAATTACTTAAAATAAATTGAAATTTTATAATATTATAAATCATACTCTAAGTTGACATATAAGTTATAAGTTATTTTTCATGAGATATGATCATGTCAAACATCCTAATCTCATCCCTTTTTAGTGTCAAAGTTAGTATGTCTTGATCTCTAGTGGGCTCTTAAAGAACCTTTCAACTTTACTAGTGATATTCAAGTAAGAACACACCTTCCTCTACCTATGCTTTTGTTCCTAACCCCAAGATGGGTAATGCCATTGAGGACGAGAAGTGTAGACTTAGAAACTTTGTCATCTTCCTTGTTGTTCAAGATATTAACTAAATTCTATCAAGATCCTTTCTAAATGATTGGTTCCACAATAATTAGAGAAAGAAACTAGGGCATCATTTATCTTCCCTTAGAATCATTTAGAAAAGCCTTTTCCTTATCTTTTTAAGACCCCAATTCCCAAAACATATTGTGGATAAACAATTTTGGAGAATTGTTAATTCAAACTTCAGGTCTATTCCATGGTCCCTTGAGGTTATTAATGGAAAAATCTTTTCCTTGTCTTCCCCATGGTGGATAACCATCAGTAACTTATCATTATTTCTTTGGAATCTCATCCCATAATATTTGAACCTCTTTACAAGGTTATCAGAATTGATGGGTCATCTACTCTCGTACTCCACAAGGATGCACAAATTCTTATAGCAGTTGACCTTGGTAAAGACATTCCCAAGGATATTATATTTTTTATTCAAGGTCATAACCACATCCACCCTATTATATTTGTGGGTGGATTAAATGTGTTCTTCCTCTATAGAAAGTAAGGCCACATTAGAAAACACTACTCTCTGGAGAAGAAACAAGTCCCCTCCTCCCCCCTGCCTAAGAAAACTAGAAACTTTCCAAAAGGAATAACCTAACCATTTCAACATGGTATAGACATTAGTGATCTCTCTTGGTCTAATTTTCCTCCCCTCAATGTTGAACCTCCAATTTCAGAGGATCTATGTCCATCCTCCTATTACTCCTTCCTCCATGTCTACAAATGATACCCCACCCTCACCATTGAATTACCTAACCCTAATCTAGAATCTTTTTACCTTAAATTGACCTCCCTACTACTAAACATTGAACATTGAATGCTCAACAAATTGTTTTAAAAAAGATCAAAATAAATTTCAGGCCATGGGTTCCAAAACTAGTCTCCTATGCCTCTAGTTATTCCCCCCCTAAGGATGTTGAGGCTATATTGTCAGGCCAACATGATGTAGGATCATCCTAGGTTATTTGGTTATCCTATTTGGTTTAGACTAGATGTACTCAGTTGCATTCTAGAACCTGCTTGGTAGCTATTATTGCAATTGGATTGATGGATTTGCTCTTTCCTTTTCACTAAGTTGGCTTGAATTGACTCAATATGCATGTTTACCAAGTGATACTTTTCTTCATTCATTGAGCATGTTCACTGAATTGTCTAAGTGTTTTGGTGATGCTTTATTTCTTTATTCACCAAGTACTTTATTTGGTTTTTCTTGTTGGAAACTACAATTGGAACAATAATTATGTTGTAATTGATGTCAAACCTACTAGAGAGATATTTACTAACAATCTAGAGTGCTATATCATTTTCTTGATGAAGAAGATTTGAAAAGAGGTGATAGCAAGGTGAGCTAATCAAGTTGTTGATAAGAAAGAAGTTAAGAATTATGGAATTACATTGGGCACTTGATAAGTTGGTCTTTCACAAGATGATGTATTATTCAATCATGTTAGGAACTATTGAACTACTGAGTTAAACACAAGAAAAGCCTAGTAAAATGTGGTCAATCAATGAAGGATTTGAAATAGAAGATTAAGGAACTTAAGAAGAATTCATACAAATAATTTAAGCTAAGTGATAGTTATGGCTGAGCAAGTTGGTGAAGGAAATGTTAGTGTTGACTGAATGTCAGTATCATCGATCAAGATAGTGAATGTCAAGAAAGGAAAAATAGTGGTGACTAAGATATATAGTAATGACTGAGAAAAATTAATTTAGTGATTGTCGAACTACAACAAGTTGATATTTTATGAAATATTTGAGATTTGAAATCGACATAGTTAAATTTTTGGGTTAGTCAAAGAATGAGAACGATGATGATTGATGAGCTAGAATATTTAATGCATGATGAGAGTTTGTTAACTGGTCTATGGAAAGGATTTGATGAGAAGTTTCTAGAAAGGAGTAGGAGAACATAATGATGGAAGGATTTGATAAATTTGACCTAACCCTAAGATCTACGGTGATGTCTAAATGTAAAAAGATCAAAATTGCCTATATAAGGAGGTTTAAGAGATGTTTCCTAAAGTTGGTTCATTGTTGATTGGCAATCTTGAGGAGAACATGTGAAGAATAGTGTAGCAAAAGAGAAGTGAAAAGATTGGTGAAGTGTGACTACTTGAATATTTGTGAAGCAGATGATAATGGAGTTTAGTCAATAAACTAGAAAATGAATCAAATAGAGATCTAAATTTATAAAGTGATTTGTGTTTTATAGATCAAACCTAGTTGTTACTTTTTAACCATTATGGTAGTAAAATCCTTTAGTCATGGTTGACCTAATAGTCATTTTGTAAATCCTTTAATCAAGGTGACATTCTAAGGGAATGCTCAAAGTCCTCTAATAAGGCTCCTCCTAATAGTGTTATCAAATCCTTTACTAGGGTCACATTGAATAGTGTGTTTTGTAACCTTTAATAGGGTTGGCTCTTAACCAAGCTCACTTCAAAAGAGTGAAAAAGTGGTAGCATGTTACTTGTTGATTTTTCCCAAATTGGGTTTCCACATTAAATCTAGTGTCAAAGTGTTATGTATGTATGGATGTTTTTTGCATGCTATTTTTTTTATGTTAGTGTTAGTCGATATACATTGAAACAAAGAGTTAAGTAATGAAAAAAATGTTAAGTTGTTGATATGTTGCTATATTGACCAAGTGGTTTTATGAATTGGATTGAGTTATTTGAAGTTGCCAAATTTGAGATTGGTACATCTAGACCTAAGGATAAATGATTCAACCCCCTCCCCCATTCTCATTTATTCTAATTATTCTAATAATTCATATCAAAGTAATGGTGCTTATAACTAAAGTTTGAAGGGACTTATAGCTAAAGATCAAAATTTACAAGAGAGAGATACCCATGATGAACAAGGATAACTTTCCAACATGGAAATTCTTTATGATATTACACTTATCTGGTATTGGAGATTCTACATCATACTAATTAGACAGTGAATGAATTTAGGTACTTAGACCAACGACTATTGAACAAATGAAAGAGAAGCAGGAGCACAACCAAATGATGATTGAACTAGTAATAGCCCTAAGTTATGTTGAATTTTATGGTGTAAAGGAATGCACTACTGTAAAGTAAATGTGAACAAAGTTGGTACAAATCCATGGAGGAGAAAAAATGTATTGAGTGATAAGGTAGAAATATTGAGAGGAAAATTTGATGATATGAGAATGAAAGAAGGTGATACTATTACATAATATTGTGGCCAAATCAAAGAGGTGTTGAATGCTATCAAAGGTGTTGGAGGAGGCATAGCTAAATAGACTATGATAAGCAAGGTATTGAGAACTTTACTTCCTATTTATGCTATTAGGGTTTCTACAATACAAGACTTGAGATACAACACCTAGTAATGATCTAACCTTGGACAATCTAGTTGGTAGACTTATTGCATTTGAACTATCAAATTTTGATAATTATACACCTACTAGTGTTGAATATTATTTTTAAGCTGAACTAACCCTTGATGGATCTATAATAAAGAAGAAGAGTAAACATTTGGAAAGTAACAATTAATTAGATGATCACCTTGATGAACTTGAATCATTATTGACCAAAAGGCTACTAAGAAGAAAAGGTAAATAAAAAGGTAAACTCCCTATGATCTATTTTACATGTAATAAAGTTGGTCATATTACTACAAGGTGTCCTGAAAGAGATGAGAAGGATGAAAGGAAAGAATTCAAGTACTAAGGAAGGAGAGACAATAGAAATAGCTGAGGTAACAAAAACTACAAAGATAAAGGTATGAAATCTTGCTACATTGCTAAAGAAGATAGTTTTGGTAGTGATTTTGATGATCATGATGAAGAAGTTGTTTATGTTGCAATGAAAGATGATTCTAATAAACATGAGAAAATTTCATTAATTTCACATGTAAGTAAGAATGATAAATGGTTCATTTATATTGGTTTCTAACATCATATGACTAGTGATAGAAGTAAGTTTGAGAAGCTACAACATTATAATGGAAGCTACAACATTATAATGGAAGCAGTGTTAAGTTTGCAAATGAAGCACCATGTTATGTGAAGGATAAAGGATCAATTATACTAAATGATAAGATTAGATGTGACAATGTATATTGGGTTGATGGACTAAACTAAAATTTATTGAGTGTGGCACAGTTGAACAGTACAAGCTATTGATTTGAATTCCAAAACAAGAAGGAAAAGATATATGATTCTACTAGTGAACTAATTGGATGTAGAGAACAAATAAGAGGTAACTTGTTCTACCTAGACCTATATGAGGATGCATGTATATTTTCACAAGTTGAGCATGTTTGGTTATGGAAAGAGGATATTTCATGTGAACATTGATAATTTGATAAGAATTAGTAAGATGAAAAGAGTTAGAGGGTTATCAAAGTTAAGAAAACTTGATAAGGTGTTATGCAAACAATATCAAATCTGTAAAATAATAAAGTCTAGTTTCAAGATTGAAGCCTATTATTTTGATGATATTTTTTAATTGGTTCATATTGATTTATGTGGTCCTATTAGAGTGAAAATATATTATGGTGACAAATATTTCATTCTATTTATTGATGAATTTTCTAGAATGATGATTGTGATGTTTCTTAAAGAAAAAATTGATGCATTTCAAATGTTTAAGTGGTATTTGGATAGAGTTGAAAAGGAAACATGAAAGATTTTAAAGTTCTTGAGATCAAATAGAGGAGGTGAATTTGTATTAGATGAGTTCAACATATTCTACAATGATAAAGGAATCAAGAGACAAATGTGTGCACCTAGGACTCCACTCTAGAATGGTATAGCTTAAAGAAGGAATAGATCAATCATGGATTGTGCAAGAAATTTGGTGATGGAGAAGAATGTTCCACATAAATATTGGAGAGAAGCTATAAGTAGTGCATTCTATACTCTAAACTAAGTACAAGTAAACAAAGGTATAGACAAAACACCTTTTGAAATTTGGTATGGGTATGCACCTAATTTGAATTATTTCAAAGTTTTGGAAGCAAGTGTTACATATTGAAAGATGTAAGAAAAGGTAAACTTGATGCAAAAAGTGATGAAGGTATATATCTAGGCTATTCCATTAAGATAAAATCTTACAAGTGTTTAAATTATAACACTAACAAGATTGTGGAAAGTGGAAATTTTAGAGTTGATGAATTTTTAGAAAAGAATGAAGAAGAATGCAAGAAATAACTTGAAGACCACAATAATTTTTTCTATATCTATGAAGGTGAACCTAGTACCTTAATTGAAACATAAAAGGTGGCTGGCAAGTATTAGTAGCCAAGCACTACCAAGGTTCTACAAAGCATCAATAGACTACCAGGCATTAGGCTATAAGAGTGAAGTCATAGATAGACACTGTCGACCATCAAATAGAGGAAGTTAAGTTGCAGCTAGAGAATTTTACCCCAGTTGCAAGGTTGGAAGGTGTGATAAGTTTTCTTGAATATTCTTCTTACAAAGGACTAAAAGTATATCAAATGGATGTCAAACATATATTTCTAAATGAATTCATAGAGGAAGAAGTCTACATTAAATAATCTAGAGGATTTATTGATCCTAGCAAGAGGAACATGGTATGTCAATTATAAAAAGTATTATATGGTTTGAAGAAAGCCCTTAGAGCATGGTATGAAAGGTTACATAGTTATTTAGGAAAAACTAGTTTTGCACTAGAACAAATGACAATAGAAATTTGTACTTGAAAAGTGAATATGAAAGCAAGATATTGCTAGCTGAAATATTTGTTGATGATATCATATTTGGAGGTAAATATTCAATGGGTAAGTCATTTTCTAATGAAAGGAAGAAGGAATTTGAGATGTCAATATTTGGAGAGATAAAATTATTTGTTGGATTGCAAGTCTATCAACTAAAAGAAGGTATATACATCACATAATCAAATTATATCAAGGAGATATTGAAATACTTTAAAATGAAATATTCAAGACCAATTAGAACACCTATGGTTATGGGTCCTAAATTATCATATAATGATGATTCTTTTGAGGTAAATCAAACACTATATAGTTCAATGATTGGAAAATTGCAATATCTTGTACATAGTAGACCTGATATTGCATTAGCAATTGGTATTGTTGCTATATTTTTTTCTAATCCTAGAGAGAATCATACGATGAAAATAAATGGGATATTGAGAAATCTAAAAGGAAAAAAAGACTATGTATTATGGTACAAAAAAAATGATAAGTTTGAGTTGAAGGTTTTCACTGATGTAGATTGACATAAAAATGTTGATGATAGAAAGAGAAAAAGTGGAGGCACTTTCTTTCTATGAAAGAGATTGATTTCATGGACAAGTAAGAAGAAGAACTATATTTTACAATCTACAATAGAAGTTGAGTATGTTGTTGCAGCAGTCAATTATTCTAACATTGTGTGGATCAAGTAATTGGTGAAGGGTATGAAGGAAGAAATTACTAAAGCTTTTGTGATATATTGCGATAACACAAGTGTTGTAAACATATCAAATAACCTCATGATGTACACAAAGACTAAACATATTGAGATCAAGTATCATTACTTAAGAGAGTTAGTGCAAGACAAAGAAATGAGATTAGAATATGTGAACACAAAAGAACAAATAGCTGACATATTCACAAAGGTACTACCTAAGGATTCTTTTGAGTCTCTATGAGGTAAGTTTGGGTTCATTCCCCTGCCTAAAGAAAACTGAGAAGAGATGCACTATTACATCAATTGTTATGATTAGGATATCTTACAAATTGATGTAGGAGGTCACACTTTAGGATCTTCCTAAAGTTATGAAGTATAAAGTTATCAAGTCACAAATGAAAAAGAACATAAGGATGATGTGTATAGAGTACATAGCATGAGATTGATGTTTTTGAAATTGTATAGATATCGTATAGATGAGAATCAAAATGAAACTAAGAAAGAGAGAACACAAACAAGTGGAGTTGATGGTACACATTTAGAAAAAACATAACAAAGATTTTGGATTGTGTGGTAACTAGAGGTGTTGTCATCAATGCCAAAGAGAGAGATTATTGGAAACTACAATTGGAATAATTGTTATGTTTTCATTGATGTCAAACCTACTCAAGAGACATTTACTAATAGTGTAGAGTGTCATATCATTTTCTTGATGAAAAGGATATGAAAAGAGGTGATAGCAAGGTGAGCTAGTCAAGTTGTTGAGAACAAAGAAGTTAAGAATCATGGAATTACATTGGGTATTTGATAAGTTGGTCTTTGACAAGATGATGTATTCTTCAATCATCTTATGAAGTATGGAAGTGTTGAGTTGAACACAAGAAAATCCTATTAAAATATGGACGGTAAATGAAGGAGCTGAAATAGGAGATTAAGGAACTTAAGAAGAAGTCAAATAAATAATATAAGCTAAGTGATAGGTATGGCCAAGAAAGTTGGTGAAGGAAATGTTAGTATTGACCGAAATGTTAGTATTGACCAAGTTTCAATATCAACTGAGCAAGATAGTGAATGTTAAGTAAGACATAATAGTGATGATCAAGATATACAGTAATGGCTATGTTAAAGAACTTAGTGATTATTGAGATACAAAAATTTTATAGTATATGAAATATTTGAGATCTGAGGATGACATAGTTGAATTTTTGGATCAATCAAAGAATTATAATGATGAGTATTGATGAGTTGGCATATTTAATGCATGATGAGAATTTTTTAACTAGTCTATGGAAAGGATTTGGTGATAATTTTCTAGAAAGGAGAAGGAGAACATAATGAGGAAGGATTTGATGAATATTATCTAACCCTAAGATCTACGGTGATGTTTGAGAAGCAAAAGATAAAAATTACCTATTTAAGGAGGCATAAGAGATGTTTTCTAAGATTGGTTCATTATTGATTGGTGATATTGAGGAGAACTTGTGAAAATAAGAGTATCAGAAGAGAAGTAAAGATATTGGTGAAGTGTGATTACTTGAAGAGTTGCCAAGAAGGTTAGTGATGGAGATGATAATGGAGTCCATTTAATAAACCAACAAATTATCCAAATGGAGATCTAAATTTACAAAGTGAGTTGTGTTTTACAGATCAAACCTAGTTGTTATTTTCAAACCATTGTGGTAGTAAAATACTTTAATAAAGGTTGACCTAACAATCATTTTGTTAATCCTTTAATCAAGGTGATAGTCTAAGGGAATGTTCAAAGACCTCTAACAAGGTCACTCCTAACAAGGTGATTAAATCCTTTAACATAGTCACACCTAACAGTGTGTTTTGCAACCTTTAATAGGGTTGGTTGTTAATTGAGCTCACTTCAAAAGAGTGAAAAAGTAGTAGCATATTACTTGGTGGTTTTTCCCAAATTGTGTTTCCACATTAAATACTAGTGTCAAAATGTTATGTGTATGAATTTTATTTGCATGCTTTTTACTTGTGTATGTTACTGTTAGTTTGCATATACTAAAATAGAGAGTTAAGTTGTTGATATGTTTCTATATTGACTAATTGGCTTATGAATTGGATCAAGTTCTCTAAAAATGTCAAAATTCAAATTGGTACATCTAGACTTGAGGATAACTGATTCATCCCCCGCTTCTTTGTTATTCTAATCAATCTAACATTTCTTTGAGATCTGACCTCTGTATTTTTTGTGATCTAGATTTAATGTATGGGATTGGTCATTTGAAAGCATGTGGACCTATTTTGGGTCATTAATTTTTTCCAATGTAGATATAGAATCTTTTATAAGCCATTTTGGAAAGTATAAATAGGGAGTCGAGTCCTAGGTTTAGGGGGGCTGGGAAATTTTTAAGTATGGAGTTTGGAGATTGTAGATTGTGCATGATGTATAAGGTATTTTTTTTGTAATTGAATTTTTGTATTTGGTTTCAACTAAGAAGGCATTACATCTTGGCATATATGAAGTAAATTGACTAACCAATAAAGATCTATTGATTTCTCTCTTTCTAGCATCGTGTCTTGGTAAATTGGTTTCATTGTAAATTGGTGAGCCTTTCGCCCTATCTATCATTCTACCTTGTGTTAGGTGGTACTAGAGAGAAGGTTTTGTCCTTGTGGATATTGGGATCATGGAGAACCCTAGTTGGATTGGTTGTAGGGTGGAAGATCTACTTTTTGACCTATAACTTGTAGAGGGTTATGATCTTGTAGGGACCTATTGGCAAGATGGTTTGAGGTGGAGGAAATATAGACAATGTTGTTATGGACATGTTGAGACATCTTCCTGATGTTAGTGATGATGAAGTATTGGTGGTACCTAATCCTAAACTTGAAGTAGAAGAGGATGAAGAGAGGATTTTTAGGATTTTGTCTAAAGAAAATTTGAAACCTATTGTTAAAATTTCTAATTGTCATGGGAAATTTTATACCAATGCCTTATTGGATTGGATCTCTAAGATGGATAAGTTATTTAAGTATGAAGGAACCTCTAATAATAGGAAAGTGAAGATAGAATTCACCAAGATGAAGAGTCATACTTTGCTTTGGTGGGAACATTTAAAAATAGATAGATAGATAGAGGAAAGGAAAAGAAAAGATGAGAAATTGGGTGAAGATGATAGGTAAATTGAAGATGAAGTTTCTCCCTACATATTATTAGGTTAATTTTTTGAGGAGAATGCAAAACTTAAGGCACAAAGATATGATTTTGAAGGCTTACACCAAGGAATTCGACAAGTTAGATATAAAATCTACACATGTGGATGATGAGATTGAGAAAGTTGCTAAATATCTAAATGGATTGAGGACTGCAATTCAAGATGAGATCAATTATGTAAAGATGGATAGTGTGGAAGAAGTATAGCAGTATTCCTTGAAGGATAAAGAGGCATGAATAAAGACAAAGAGGAAGAGGAGGAATATTTTAGAAAGGTAGGGATAGATCTTCTAGATAAAATAAAAGATCTAACAATATAGTGCAAGATCAAGGAAAAAATGAATCAAAAGATGAAGATAAAGGTAAGACCAAATGAATAGGTGGCAATTCACACCAAGGAAGAAGTAGTTCTTACCGAGGCATATATAGTAGAGAAGGATTCATGGAACTTGTTTTAAGTTTGGAGAAGAAGGTCATGGAAACTATGAATGTACTCACTTTGGAAGGAAGACATGAAGTGGTGGTAGAAATTCTTTGGCTCAAGAAGGATATTTGAGTCCATCTAATGAACCTAAAAATGGAAGGAACTTCATGATGAGGAGAACCATGTAGAATGATAAATTTGATGAGGAATCTATTCAAGACCAGATCTAAGTTAATAGGAAAATGTTGCAAGGTAATCATTGACGGTGGAAATTGAGATAACTTGGCTTCAAAGGAGTTGGTTAACAAGTTGTAGTTATAAAGGTTGAGACATCATAAACCACATCATATTGCTTGGATCAGCAATGAGTATAATATTTTGGTATGTGAACAATTCCTTGTGAAGTTTAAGCTTGGGAAATATTATGATGAAGTTATGTTTAATATCATGCCTATCAATTATTGTCATATTCTTCTAGGTAGACCTTTGTACCATGATAGATAAGCATTGCATAATGGAAGATTGAATCAATATACAATTTGGGCTAATGGAAAGAGACAACTATTGTTACCCTTGATAGAGAAACTATATGAGGATCATTATACCATAGTTAGGGTTTTCCTAGTGAGTTTTTCAAAGATTTAAAGAAGAATGTTTTCTTTGTTGTAATTCTAAATACACCAAGTCATGATAGTATTGAATGAGTCCTACTAGAAGTTGAAGAGTTACTCATTGAGTATAAGGAGATTATTTTAGATAACGTACCTAATGTTTTACCACTAGTTAGAAGTATTAGTCATTGTATGGACTTGATTCCTAGATCTAGTTTGTCAAAAAAATCACCCTGTAGATTGCCATTGACCAAAAATGAAGAGCTTAATAGGAAAGTACATGAATTATTTTAGAAAGGTTTGATCAAAGAGATTTTGAGCATGTGTATAGTACCTTATATATTGGCACCTAAAAATAATAGAGAATGGAGAATAAATTTTGATTCTAAAGAAATCAACAAGATAACAATGAAATATAGGTTTCCTATACTGAGGATAGATGATATAATGGATTGTTTAAGTGGAGAAATATATTTTTCCAAGATTGATTTGGAGAGTGGTTGTCATCATATTAGAATTAGAGAAGGTGATGAATGGAAGACTTATTTTAAAACAAAAGAAGGTTTGTATGAGTGGTTGGTTATCCCTTTTGGTTTAACTAATGCACCGAGTACTTTCATGAGGTTGATGAATAAGGTTTTGAAGAAATTCTTGAGTAAGTTCTTTTATTGTATACCTTGATGATAATTTGATATTTTGTAATACTAGAGAAGAACATTTCTTGCATATTATGCAGTTGTTGGAGAGATTAATAGAAGAGAAGTTGTTGATTAATTTGAAAAGTGGTCATTCTTGAAAGAGGAAATTGTGTATTTGGGATTTGTGATTTTTTTTTTATGGTTTGAAGATGGATCTTAAAAAGGAAAAAGAAACTCTTGATTGGCCTAAACTTGAGAATGTTGGCAAAGTTAGATCATTTCATGGATTGATAAGTTTCTATAGGAAGTTTAGTTCAATTTGTAATGCTATGACTAAGACAAAGCAAGGAGATAAATGAGAATTCAAGTGGACACATGGAGCTGATAAGAGTTTTAAGACTTTGAAATAAAAGGTTTTTGAGTTATTCATGTTAGCTTTGTTTGATTTCAATAAGGTGTTTCAAGTGGAATGTGATGCAAGTGGAATTACAATTGGAGTTATGCTGATTTGGGAAGGTAAACATGTTGCTTTCTGTAATGAGAAGTTGAATGATGCTAATTATAAGTATTATCCCTACCTTCTTGTTTTTGCATCCTAATCACAACTCTAACCCCATTTTATCCCTTTTGTTTCCTCTTTTCTACTCCAATTTTCTTTTCTTTTTGAGGTGTCATTGGGCCTCTTCCCTATTGCTTTTTCAAGGGGGCATCACCTAGTCTAGTCTCTTCTTTTTATTTTGAGACTAGGGCAACCCTATTTCTTTTAATTTTTCTATGCATTGTCTTTAATCTTCAAATATCTTCAAGTATTGTCATCTCAACATTATGTCAAAGAGGAGAAAATGTAAACACCTAAATCTAATTACATAATTATATAATCTTATTTAGTTATTTTCTAAGGAATAATTAATTAAATATTAATCTTTCATTAATTTATGTCATCCTTGAGTTAGTTAATCTAATTAATTGACTATAATCTAATTAATAAAACAAATGACAACAAATAGGCTTATTATTGATTTAATATTTATTCCTCCATTAAATTTAATAATTGCAAAATACATATTTAATTTAATTCCAAATTCCCCTTTTAATTAAATAATTCTCTTTACTCAATCCTCAATTTTAACCTAAACCTTAACCCAATGCTAACCACTTGGTTCAAACTCAACCCAACTCATTCACCCATGCTAAACCTATTTGATTAACTAATTAAACCTTTTTGATTAAATGACCCACTTTCATTTCTCTAACATCCCCACTTGCCTCCTAGTAACCTTCTAAACTTATCCTAATCTCACTCTAATTATTTGCACAACCATAAGAATGAGGATTAGAAATCCTAACCCAACCCCAAGTCAACTCTTGTCACATCCTTGCACTCCCAAATCCAAGTACTTTTTTCTCAATCTTAAATGCATTTACACATCCCTTACACACTCCAACTCCCTCATACACATTTATCCCCTTCACATCCTCTAAAATGGTCACATTCCCTCCAAAACCCTAATCCCCTCACATGTACTCTCTATGAAACACTTGTCACAAGATTATGCATTTGAGAATGCACAATCCATGTACTCTCATTTCCTTTAATATTAGCCAATATCAAAAATCTCTCCAAGTTTTCATCTTGATTTTCCATTTCCACCTCCCTTTTCCTATAAATTGAACCCTTTTTCCTTTAAAAATCATCCACCTCTTATGCTAAAGTTATAAAGCTCTATTGAAATGAAAAATTATCCAATATGCCCTTATAATTCCAAAATCTCTCCACACTTCTATAATCCAACTTTATCTATTTTTGTTGATCAATCCATTTTCATCCATAAAAGCTTGAACAAGGTTACTTTGAGCACTCAATCCATCACTTGGATTGAATCTACACATATAAGGAGATACTATACCTTGTGAGGTTTTCATTTTAGTTATTTGAATCTCTTTTATGGTCTTATCATAAATGATAAGTTAGTTTTATTTTTTTTAATGTTTTCTTGCTTAATATTCATTTAAACACTATATTTTAGCTTATAAAACATCAAATAGAATCATCTAAGTATAAAATTCTCCAAATTTATCTATTCAGATATAGATCATAGATCAACTTCTTAGGAACAAGTCAACTTCCTAGCCTAGAATCAAACTAGGTCCCTACAATATCTACAAAAACTTCCTACATTATAGAAAGCATGAAAATTAGAAGGAACATGAAAGAAAACATACATATAAATTTAGGCCTACCTCATCCATCTCTATGCCAAATGTCACTATCTGTCAAAGAACCTCCATCTATGTTGGTGACAATCCTTCCTTCCTTGGCATCTTTCTTGTCCTTCTTATCTTTCACCTCCAAGAAAGTTATATAAATGAACCTCAAAAAATTAAATTTTCTTTATGTGTTCTTAATTAGGTTATTTTTTGGATTTCTTTTCAAGAAGTTAACTTTTCTTACTAGATATTAATACCCTCCTTCACTCTTTTGATCGACATATCTTGAGTTTAGTAACTTTGATTTGGGCATCATTATAGGCATTGGAATTGTGATTTATTTTGCTTACTATACAAGTACAGTTTAAGGCATTTATAATTTATCTTTATTCATTTTTAAGGTAACTTTTCAATATATTCCATGCTCAATTCATTGTGGTAAGCATGATTCCATGTTTCATCTTTTTTGAATGATAATTCCAAAATTGGTGGGGGCATATAAATACGCATTAATTTCATCATCTTTATCTAGTAAGTCCTAGGTGATATTTTTATTATCAATAACATATATTGTGTGTGGACTTAGCCTTATCCTTTTCATTTATATATGATTTTCTTACTTTATCTTACATTAGCATTTAGTGTCATATACCAATAAAAAGGGAGATAAATGTACCATATTAAATTGGAAGTACCTTAATTTACTATCTTTTAGCTCCTCTTTAGTGTGATTGGATTGTACACTTGCACTTGGAGTACTCTCTCTCTCTCTCTCTCTCTCTCTCTCTCTCTCTCTCTCTCTCTCTCTCTCTCTCTCTCTCTCTCTCTCTCTCCCTCTCTCCCTCTCTCTCTCTCTCTCTCTCTCTCTCTCTCTCTCTCTCTCTCTCTCTCTCTCTCTCTCTCTCTCTCTCTGAAATCAAGGTAGGAGCTAGCACAACCTCCTTGATTTCCATATTTTATCTTTCCCAATGAATGAGGAACTTGATCTAATTTATACGTAATGTCCTCTTTCTAGGTCCTTTTTCCAATTCTAACCTCAATTTATCAATCCCTTGTGCACATCACATGTAGACCTTCTACATTCTAGGAATCTTGGGTTATTGCCCCAAGATTTTGGCCCCTTAGGGAATAGGTTGACTAGGGTTGACCTCTTTTAAAATATTTGACCAACCTACATCAACCCATGTTGACCTAGACTCTATGGATTTTAATTTTTTGAGCTCTTGTGCTTTTTAAAATTGTAAGCATTTCTCACTCACTACAGTTAGCTCCTACATGGATAATCTCATAAATTCACTATAAAAAAGACATCAATGGTCTCATTTGGCATGAATGGAAGCAACATACAAGATTATGTAGACACCCCAATCTAACATAGAGAAATTGCAAGGTGGAAGCTAAGGTCTAGATTTCGCTCATTCTTTCTCAAGTGAAGATTTTCATCCAAATTCTTCAATTCAAGAACTCAAACACTACATAACATCATGACGATGAAAGGGGATCATGAAGCTAGGTAGAGTACCTTAGCCTTAGGGGCTTGGTATTATTTATATGCTATGTTCAAAAATGATCTTTGTCTCTTTATATCTTGTACACATTAAGACATGCATGTACGTCTACATGCTTGGGTTTCACTCATAGAGCAAACTCCTAGCATTTTCTAGCTCTTTACATTCTAGATTTATAATCTAGGATTCATAAATAGAACATATACACACAATAATACTTCTAGTAACTATTACTATTTGTGGATGTGGGAATCACCAAAATGGGGAGTTGACTAAGGAAGGCTCCTATATAGCCACCTACACACATACACATTATGTTACAGACTTGTAGATTATTAGGATTATGACTAGAGATCTGGAAACTACATGACAAGAGCTTAAAGGAGAACCTAGGCCAATTTTTCTATAATACCTTAGGAATATTTCCATCATCCCATAAAGCATTTAGACACTTTTCTTTAGGTTAACTTGTTCTCGAAGATCAAAAAAATAGAGTTTTTTGGGTATTATGTACTAATCATAGATTTACAATTAGAATAATAGATGTAATTGTAGAATATCAAATTTTTGGACATAAAGGTGTTTCTCCTCATTAATTTTCAGGATAAGTCAATCATATTCTTTTCCTTTGGTATTTTATATTTTATTTCATAACTCATTTAAATTGCACATTGGCATTAAATTTTATTTTCCTAGGCAATTTGGTCAATTCAATTCAGTTAAATCATGTTTGAAGTATTCAAGTTAAAAGCACTACATGAAAAAGGCCTTGCTTTCATATTTCTTTGATGAGATTTGGTTTTAGTTTTGGCATCCCTTGGTCCTATTTTACTAATCTAACTATAATTTCATTCAAAGATATGTTTGGAAGCCTCTCTTTATGTTGTATTGAATGGCTTAGGGTGAAAGTAGTTAACTTGTCTTATCTAGTTTACATTATTAAGCTCATTGGTGGTGTTTCCCACTAAATAACCCTAAAGACTAATAAAGATGAATTTTACTCTAATTCAATCTAAACAAAAGTTTATAGACATGATGCTAACTCTTTCATGGAATATCATTCTATGTCTAAGAGATTAATCTAGAAATCATACCTACTTGGGTTTTGTAAATGTGTCACTCTTATGATTTGTTCTTATTGTAGTCATTAACCTAGTTAGACTTATGAGATTTATAAAATTGTTACATTATGTGTCATAAAGGTATTAGTTGTGTCAATTAGATGATTGAATCTAAGAAATTATAGAACACTCATATTGGATTTTGAATAACTAAGTCAGAAATGTATAGAAAAATATCGTAATGCTCTTAGATGGAACTATCATATGGTCAAGAATAATTATATTCAAAAATATAAAATAGTGTCAAGGTTCCCTATTTCTTGTTAAGAACTATTAATTTTTGGGAAGTTCAATTTAGATGAATCCTATAAAAGATATAACTTAATAGATTATTAGTTAAGGGAACATATATGTAGGTCCTTTGAGAGAATTTGGAAGGAGAAATATGTGTAACTTTGACTCTTTGGAAGTGGAATGTATGTGAGACTTGGGTGAAGGATATCCTTGTGACCTTAAGCTCATAAGGGGCGGTCTAGGGGGTTTACTCAAGGAACTGGGATTATTCTATATGAATTTAACCTTATTTGTTTTGTAGGCGAAAAAAGGAGCTTTAACAATTCATCTAAAATTTCCCACTATTCATTTGTATTTTGAGTTGAAATTGAATATATAAATCTAGAAATGCTTGAAATTAAAATAAGATAAGATACATACCTCATGATGTGGTTAATCTAGAAAGACCTATTTTTAGATGCCTATGTATAGCCTCAGGGGATTCTTCAACCTACTCTAGACTAGAAATGTTGAGATAGACAAAACCTAGAAAACATTTGTCTTTTCAAGGGTAGGTCAACCTTGACCTAGATAGTGGGGCACAATCTTACCCCTTTACATCCAAACTTGACCTACACTAATTCAATGGAAATTTTGTTTGCAAATCTCAAAAATTTATCAAAAAGGGTACTCAGTTCTGTACTTCAATTCTTGAGATAGTGAATGTATATATCTAAAAATGGTGTTTTGGGGTGGTTATATAGGGTTTTGCCTTAGTTAAACCCCCATTTTTGTGATCCCCACCTCCACAAATAGTCAATTCTAATAGAATATGTGTGTGTATTGAATGCATAATGCCAAGATCTAATCTTGTAAATTAAAATCCTAGCATGAGTATGTATGAGAAAGAAATGCAAGGGTTTGAATAAGATAAGAAAGCATACCAAGCCCCCAAGGCTAAAGTACTCCTTCCAAAATCATAATATGTAATTGCTACCCCATGATTGTATCTTTGAATATTTGAATATTGATGATGGTGGATCAAGGAAGATAGGATCTCTCTTGCTCCAAATAGATGTTAACAATGGTGTATTCACAAAAATTCTTGATATCAACAATGGCTTGATCTTCTATATCACCCTCTTATAATCTTGCATCTCAATTTCACCATCATTTGCTTGCTTCTCATGACTCCTTGTTGTAAATGAATACAAATGAGAGTTTTTATATAGAGGTTTCAAGGTGAGGTTCCTAGATTAATGTGAGGACCCATAATTCAAATTTCACCTCAAATTATGGTCCAATCACAATAACCAACTAAGGAGGGAAAATAATTAAATGAATTTCAAATTGAAACCCTTTTGCATTCAGATTTGAAAGCTCAACATTGATTTTGAGGCCCTTTGGGGCCAAATTTTGAAAATTAGAATTGAATCCCAAAGGAGATCAACACTAACCTCAACTCCAACCCAAGTTAGGGTCAACCTCAACCCTAACCTAAGGGTCTAGTTCCAACTAGAATAGGAAACAGGAGGTCTTAGGGATGCCCAAAGACCTAAAAATGATATTAGAATAGGGTAGAGTGCCAAAAATAGTCACAAAATCCAATGATGAATATGAAGGCTAGGAGGACCTATTCCTAAGTCCTACCTAGAAAATAGAGCCATAAAGGAGGGAACTTAAGGACAATCCTCAAGATCCTAGTGTAGAATGCATCCTAAATGCAAGTCTATCATGATAAATACACTAAAAGAGGGTACTAAACCTATAAAGATGGAAGTTCTTCCATTTTAAGATGATACATTTAGCCCCCACTTTATTTTAGATATGACACTATGCGAATATGCAAGCTAAAGTAAGAAAACATCATAGTAAATAAAAGGCATATATCCAAGTCCTCGATATAGAGATGGTGCAAAAAAAATTGTTACACCTTGCAACACACAAGGTTAATGAAAATACATAAATCACCTAAAGCTTACTAAATGACAATTGAGAAGTGCATAAATCCCCTTATGCCCCCCTCCCTCCATGTTTTGTCTTTCTACTTCTAAAGGGATACATAGTCTATTGAAATTTTATTTCCTAAACCAATTAAAAGGATTGCTACCCTTCCTAAATTAATTCAAGGATTTAGGTATCTAAATAATTATTCCAACACCACTAATGGCACTAAAAATGGAGTTACCAAACTCAAGTTATGGTGAAAAGGGTGTATGTCTATCTAAATGCATAAAAAAGGGGAATTCAACTTTACCACGAGTAAATCCTAAAAGAAATCATAATTTGAACTATAAATAAAGAAAAGGAATTCTTAACATTGTCATATTCAAAAAGAGGAAGCAAGATGTCAAGCAGAGAAGAACTTTGAGCGATGTGCATGGAGCTTCTGAGACAGTGCCTAGATACCAAACGGTCACTTCCTGAGGTGAGTTAGTTGTTGTTTGTTCTTGTACTTTCCAAATTCTTGATTTTTGTAGGCAAAGTTTATCCTAGCCCTTAAATGTTCTCCCTAACCCAACTATGTTGACCTTAATCCAAGAAGGTTGACATGGACTAGAAGGTCTCCACCTATTTTGGGATGAGATTGACCTTGACCCAAAATGGTCAATCTTGACCTAGGAAGGTTGACCCTAACCTAATTGAGGTTGACCTTAACCTAGTCAAGTTGGATTTGTAGATTTAATGATGCAGAATGCTGATATGATTTTTGTTTGAACTTATAGGATACAGTCCATCTCTACAAGCACCCCTTTGGAGAGTTGCTAGTGACCATCAGAGAGAGAGACTGTCTAAGTTGAGTAAGGATGAGATGTAGCTATTGAGAGATGTAGGAATATACTAGGTAACAATCCTACCATATATTAGGCTAAACCGAGCCATGATATCATTTCTGATAAAGAAGTGGGATGAGGATACATGCTCCTTCCATCTTCCCTAAAGAGATATTATAGTGACACTAGAGGATGTCTATAGGATCTTGCATCTTCCAATTTGAGGTGAGACTTTCAAACCTAGAGCACAATGAGTTTGTGAGGAGATCCTTGTAGATAAAGAGTATTTCTTGGGACAAGTTCCATAGATATGAACCTAATCAGATCAAGTCCTTTTGTCATCCATACTTCCAATCCCTACACCTTTGGTATGGAGAGTGATGCTTTTTATAGTATCCTTGGTTGTGTTACCCAACTCAAAGGGTACTATATTTTCTACACCTCTTACCCATCTTATATAGAGGATGGAGAACAGAGGACCATGAGCTCATGGGATCATAGCATGTTATCATATTTATACCATGAGCTATGTCAACTAGTGAAATACTAGAGGGAGAGTATATCGATATGCATACTCTTGCAAATTTTGTTGTTTTAGCATTTCACATGTATACATCTATAGGGTTTTCTAATGATGGTATATGCAAGTACACCAAAAGTCTTTTCTTATCCTTTGAGAAATTCTTGGCAGTTTGGGGATATCCTTGATTGGAGGGTACTTCTAGACCACAGTTTGGACATGGATGTGATATGGATACCCTATTACCAGATGATAGAGTAGCTAGATACACAATTATAGATGAGACATTCATAGAAATGGAAGTTACTAGGGGGTACTAGAAAGTCATTAGAATCATATAGTGATGCCATACTATTATGATCAGGTGATGAGATAGTTTGGCCTGTTATAGGGAATCCCTATAGTAGTACCCCGTTATGTACATCTGATGAGGTACTATTACTAGAGACCTAGTGCCATATGTCAATCATCATTAGAAGACATAAATAATAGTGATGTAGATGAGATATAGGATATAGAGGTACCATCAGATGTGACCTATTCAGCATGAGCTAAGATTACATCAAGTACCAGAGTTTGTAGGGGACCTGCCTCATCTTTCTTCAGCATTATCCTATAGGTGATCCAAGTCTTTGAGAGAGGACACACTAGGATAGTGGTAAAGTAGAGGAGGATAAGGATGTTAGAGATGAGGATGAGTACACCTTTGAGGAGATCCCATGGATGAGGAGAGAGTAGAGGAGATGCCCTAGCCAATGATACTATTGTGGATGTACACATTTTTCATGCATCATCATTGAGATCACAACAACCTCCACATGCCCACATAGAGACACCATCGATAAGGCCTAGACATAATGAGCATGGAGAGTGTAGTCACTCCATGCCACCACCATCTAGACCCTTTAGTGATGTCCAGGAGGAAGACCTAGGTATGAAATATGAGATTTTATTAAATATGTAATTTGATTTGAAAAGGTAATAAATTGATAAATGAAAATTTCATTCTACAGCTAGTGTAGTAGAGTGGAGGATCTTTGTATTGGAGATTTTGAAGGATATATGCATATCCCATTGACTACCAGCAAGAGAGTGAGAATCCTCTCTTGGCTATAGAGATCTTGATAGGCATGTCGATATCTTTGCATGTGTCCAACTAGAGCTAAGGATATGTAGAGAGAGGGAGGAGAAGCTAATAGCTAAGTTATAGAGTGTCCAATAGTGTTCCCATGGTATGAGCATATCGAGGAGTCACACATGGACACATAGATCTACATCTTGCTATCATAGGCCAGAGAGATCTGGAAGCCATCGGCCATCAAAGAATAGTGATAGACATAGTGATAAATAGGGTCATTAGCCACATATGTATCAAAACTTGAAACACTTTTGATGAATGAAAAACTTTCTCTATTAATTAATTATATGTTTGATTAATATAAAAATTAACAGAAAGAAAGAAGGTGCATAAATATATTCAATATGTAATTTTTCTAGAACTATATAACCTATAAAACAAATTTTATAAGGAATATATTAATGCATATGGAAACAAAGAATTAACTTAATGATAATAACATTTAAGATGCATAATATTAATAGGTTCCTTAAAATAAAAACCATCCATATTAGCAAGTTTATAAGCACCTGAACCAAAGTCTTAAATGACAACAAAAGGTCCAAGCCAATTAGGGTTAAAATTTCCTCTCTTTTTTCTAGGTAAAGCATTCACATTTTGTTGATTCTCATATAGGACTAAATCACCAACTAAAAATGTTTTTTCAATTACCTTATGATTATATTGTTTCTATAGAGATTTATGATAAGATTTATATGTTCTAACACATGTATTTTTTGTTCATCCAACATTTATAACTCTTGTAAGCATTGTTTCCAAAAAGTATCTTTGTCAATTATCCCATGAAATGAAACACATAAAGAAGGTATTTCTAACTCCAAAGACATAATATCATTAGTACCATAGACAAGATTGTAAGGAGAAGTACCCATGGAAATACAAAAACTTGTCCTATAAGCCCATAAACCATAGATCAATTGAATATGCCAATTTTTCACATGTTTGTTAAATGTTTTTCTTAGAATTTGTTCAATGATTTTATTTGATGTTTCACCTTGACCATTAGATCAAGGATAATAAGGAGTTGAAAATCTATGTTGAATTTGATATTTCTCCTATAATTTCATGACTTCTTTGTTTTTAAAAGTACCATTATCCAAAACTATCATTGAAGGTATAGAAAATCATGTTATGATATTGTTAAGGATGAGATCACAAATAACATCCATAGTTGTTGAATGAAGAGGGACAACTTCAACCTGCTTCATAAAGTAATCTGTAGCAATTAGAATGTCCTTGAGAAGAAGCTAGTGAGATTTTTCCAATATGATCAAAACCTCAAATACTAAAAGGCCATGGAGAAACTGGATTACAAATCTCATGAGTAGGAGCATGAATCAAATTACAATGTTATTGAGATTGAGGGAATTTCTTAACAAACATGAAAGAATCTTGCTCCATCATTTTCCAATAATATCGCATTCTAAGTAATCTATTAACCAAAGATTTTCTGCCAAAATTCCCTCCACAAGAACTAGAATGAGCTTCTGCCAAAGCTATTGGGATTTTAGTTCTATTGAGACATCTTAATAATAATCCTTCATAAGAGCATTTGTAAAGCATATCTCATAAAATAATGTAATGTGTTGCAAGCTTTCTAATATGGTTACACCTGTTTCTTGTCATTGATTTAGGAAAAGTACCATCTTTCAAAAAATGAAAAACATGGGAATACCATTCATCCAAATGCATATCGAAACAATTAGAGAAAATCTTTTTAGAAATTGTAGGATTTTTAAGAGTTTGTCTAGTAAATTAAAAAAATTCAACATTATTCTCAAGACACACTAAAGAATTTGTGCTTGCCATGGCATCCACATGTCAATTACCTTTCCTAGGTAAGGTCTAGATCATATAAGAGGAGAACTGTGAAAGCACATCAAGATCCAAATCTCTATATTATGTCACTTATCATTCTTAGTATCATAACCTCCTTTAATTTTTTCAACTATCAATTGTGAATCTCCATATATTTGCATGTATTTGATATTAAGGAAAATAAAATTCAATTTTGTAAGTAACATCACCCACTTTGACAAGTAGGAGATAATTTCCACAACAATTCAAATTGTGATATTGCTATCAGAATTTAATTGTGTGATTTTGAGTCAAAATCATTGACCTAGGTTTCATGAGTAGTGATTCAACATGAATCCATCTCTCATGAGAATAAATTGAACACTTAGTACTCATTAGATCTAGGTGATTCTCATAAGGGTGAAGCACTGAGACTTCTTAGTAGGTCACCTATCTTAGTACTACTCCAGCCTGAGCATGCTTAACTATGGAGTTTCCTCCATTGTTAAACCCAAAGCTTGCAACACCATTTGCAAAACATTCACCAATTTTTGTACCTTATGAACCATTCATTAGAAATCCCCTTAAGCTCATCAATTGATAAGTAGGAGATAATTTCCATAGCAAGTCAAATTGTGATATTGCTATCAGGATTTAACTATGTGATTTTGAGTCAAACTCATTGACCTAAGTTTCATGAGTAGTGATTCAACATAAATCCATCTCTCATGGGAATAAATGGAACACTTAACACTCATTGGATCTACGTGATACCCATAGAGGTGAAGCACAGAGACTTCCTAGGAGGTCACCCATCCCAGTACTACTCTAGCTTGAGAACACTTAACTACAGAGTTTCCTCCATTATTAAACCCAAAGCTTGTGACCCCATTTGAAAAACCTTCACCAAGTGTTGTTCCTTATGAATCATTCATTAAAAATCCCCTTAAGCTCATCAATTGATAAGTAGGAGATAATTTCCATAGCAAGTCTGACCCAAGTTTCATGAGTAGTGATTCAACATGAATCCATCTCTCATGAGAATAAATAGAACACTTAGCACTCATTGGATCTATGTGATGCTCACAAGGGTGAAGCATCGGGACTTCCTGAGAGGTCACCCATTCCAATACTACTCTAGCTTGAGTGCGCTTAACTATGGAGTTTCCTCAATTGTTAAACCCAAAGCTTGCAACCCAATTTGTAAATCCTTTACCAAGTGTTGTGCCTTATGAATGATTCAGTATAAATCCCCTTAAGCTCATCAATTGATAAGTAGGAGATAATTTCTATAGCAAGCTAAATTGTGATATTGCTATCAGGATTTAACTATGTGATTTTGAGTCAAACTCATTGACCCAAGTTTCATGAGTAGTGATTCAACATGAATCTATATCTCATGAGAATAAATGGAGCACTTAGAACTCATTGGATCTAGGCTATGCTCATAGGGGTGAAGCATTGGGACTTCTTGGGAGGTCATCCATCCCAGTACTACTCCAACCTAAGCATGCTTAGTAGTACTGGGATGGGTGACCTATTGGCAAGTCATAGTGCTTCACCCCTATGAGCATCACCTAGATCCAATGAGTGCTAAGTTTTCCATTTATTCTCATGAGAGATGGATTCATGTTGAATCACTACTCATGAAACTTGGGTCAATGAGTTTGACTCAAAAAAACACAGTTAAATCCTAATAGCAATATCACAATTTGACTTGCTATGGAAATTATCTCCTACTTGTCAATTGATGAGCTTAAGGGGCTTTCTAATGAATGGTTCGTAAGGCACAACACTTGGTGAAGGTTTTGAATATGGGGTTGCAAGCTTTGGATTTAACAATGGAGGAAACTCTATAGTTAAGAATGCTTAGGATGGAGTAGTACTGGGATGGGTGACCTCCTGGGAAGTCCCAGTGCTTCATCCCTATGAGAATCACCTAGATCCAATGAGTGTTAAGTTTTCCATTTACTCTCATAAGAGATGCATTCATGTTGAATCACTACTCATGAAGCTTGGGTCAATGAGTTTGACTCAAAATCACATAGTTAAATCTTGATAGCAATATTACAATTTGACTTGCTATGGAAATTATCTCCTACTTATCAATTGATGATCTTAAGGGGCTTTCTAATGAATAGTTCATAAGGCACAAAACTTGGTGAAGATTTTTCAAATGGGGTTGTAAGCTTTGGGTTTAACAATGGAGGAAACTCCATAGTTAAGCATGCTCATGCTGGAGTAGTACTGGGATGGGTGACCTCCCAAGAAGTCCTGATGCTTCACTCTTGTGAGCATCACTTAGATCCAATGAGTGCTAAGAATTCTATTTATTTTTATGAGATATGGATTCATGTTGAATCACTACTGATGAGACTTGGGTCAATCAGTTTGACTCAAAATCACATAGTTAAATCCTGATAGCAATATCACAATCACCCACTTTTCAAAATAGCGAGAGAGATTAGTTTGTGACAAAAGATGTTTCAAAGGATCAAACTTGACAATCACATTGACTTCAGCATTTATAAGATAATGCATGGGTTTCTGACATGCATAAACTATAGCTAGACATTGCCTTTCCAAATCTATGTATTTTGTTTTATAATCAAGTAAAGTCTGACTAATGTAATACACAAGCCTTTCCTTACCACTATTATCATTTTGAGCTAACAATACACTCACAACTTTCAAAGTTGTTGAAGTATACAACTAAAATGGCTTATCAAATTTAGCTAGCTGCAAGCTAGGAGGATTTGCAATGTACTCCTTAAATTTCTCAAATTTTTGTTTACATATATCATTCTAAGAGAAAGTGGTATCCTTTGTAAGAAAGGAAGTAAAAGGAATAGTTTGATCAGCTAAATTAGAAATAAAGTTACGAATAGTTTATATTTTTTCTTGTAAACTCTATAGCTAATAAGTATTATTAGAAGGAGACATATTAATAATAGCTTCAATCTTTTTAGTATCTACTTCTATGCCTCTCTTAGAGGTTATAAATTCTAATAATTTACCAGAATCTACTCCAAAAATACATTTCTTAGGATTCAATCTCATGTTGTAACTTCTAATCCTTTTAAATATTTTTTGTAAAATAGTAACATGATCTTCTCTTTGTATAGATTTTGCTAAGATATCATCCACATAATCTCCAAGGATCTTGTGAATGTAATCATGAAAAATTGAAGTCATAGCTCGTTGATAAGTTGCTCCTGCATTCTTTAACTCAAAAGGAATCATGACCCAATAAAATGTTCCCCAAGGTGTTATAAATGCGCTCTTAAATTGATCTTCAAGAGGAATAAAGATTTGATCATATCCAGAAAAACCATCCATAAAAGATTTTAAAAAGGTATGAAGCATTGTTGAATCCACAATCATACCAATATTGGGTAATAGAAAATCATTCTTTAAGGATGCCTTGTTTAAATCTCTGAAATTAGTACACATCCTTATATTATTTTCTCCTTTTGAAATAGGCACAATGTTTGAAATCTAATCTGAGTAATCAATAGAATGGATAATAATCCATCTATAACTGGCATATAAAATATGTCCAAGAAAAATATCCCTGAATTCAAGTAAAAGGGAAACCAATTGATCATGTTCATCCCGATTCAAAAATTTACCAATCTTTATCATCTTTTCAAATTTATTCTCATCCATTTGAATATCAATAGTCTTAGTTATTAAAAAAACACTTCATATCATAGAATCCTATTTCAATCTCCTCCATAACCTCTCCACTTCACCTTTACCATAGGGTTTATGCATGGTTACCTTCATGTCCCGCTATATGCAATATTGATAAACCTAAAATGATATATCCTACACCTTTGATGATGATAAAAGGATGTTCTCAAATAAAAATTAAGGGTAAACCTAGATATCCTTTGGATTTCTTTAATAATATTGATTCTGTTTCACATGCATATTGCACATGGAATAATCCTTAGCCTATTTTTCTAGTTTCTTTATTGCCTTCTCAACCTATGCTTCCTCAAGCTCCTAGTTTTCCTAATACCTTTAAGAAGTATGACTTAGTTGACCAATTACATGCTACTTCTACTAATATATCTTTATGGGAATTACTTCAAACTTCCCCAACATACCATGAAGCATTGCAAAAAGCTTCATCCACTCTTTTTTCTTCACCTCCTAATCAAGATAACATTCATTATATTTTAGATTGCATGCATACTATGCCTTCTGTACCTCCTATTGTGTTTTCTAATAATGATCTACCTTCTTCTAAGGTGAAAAATCAATATGATGCTCTTATGGTTGATGTCTCTATTAATTAGAGTATCATTCAAAGAACATTAATTGATAATGGATCTAGGCTTAAAATTTGTAGCATGGATATGCTTAAAGAAATTAAGGCTAATCTCACCACTATTCAACTTGATAATGTCCCTATATGTGGATTTGAAAATATTGCAAAGAAAAATTTGGGCATTATTACTTTACCTATTAAAGTTGGTCCAATTATTCTAACTACACCTATTCATATTATGCTTGGACCTCTCAATTATAACCTTCTTTTAGGAAGAACATGGTTACATACTATGCATGCAATTCCTTCTACTCTTCATCACAAGGTTAGGTTCATTTATAACAATTTAATGTATACATTACATGTGGATGATGAGCCAAATCCTTTCTTAAATGTAGAATATGCTGAAATCTTTGAGCCTCTTCAACCAAGTAAAGAGATCAAAAAAAAAATTGAGACACAACAACCTAGGATTCAACAACCAGAAGCTCCATCTTCTTCTTTGACCAAGGATGATTGGGGGATGTTGGGTTTTAATCCTACTTTCATTGGAGAATATAAGGTCTCTAATTTTGAGTTCATGAAGGAACAAAGTGAATTTGAGAAACAAGTTTTAACTCATTCGCTACTTTCTGAGGAACTAAAAAGTAATTTTTTTTCTGCTTCAATTAATGAGATAATTGAAACAATAAAACATGATTTTTACGACATGGTGACATATACTATTGCTTGGACTCTATCTAATATGGTTGATTGGTATGGTTTTGGTTATCATTTTCTTAATAAATTAGGATTTAATGAGAAAGGATGTGGGAAATATGAGCAAGGTATACAAATACCTTTGGATAATGAAATTTATGATCATATGTATGGATTAGGATTTAATCCTTATAGAAATCTAATCTTATAAGAATGCAACATGTAAATCTAACACCAAAAAGAAAGAGTTGTTGTAAATGGGTTCACCAAAATGAATAGGTGAAAAATGGGGCCTTAACAATGCATCTAACATTTTCTACTATTCATTTGTATTTTGAGTTGAAATTGAATTAGTAATATAAAACTAGAAATGATTGAAATTAGATAAGCTAAGATATATACCTCATAATGAAATTAATCTTGAAATACATTTTTTTTTATGCCTATGTATAGTCTTAGGAAATTCTGCAACTTTCTCTAGACTGGAATTGTCGAGACAAAGAAAACCCAAAAAAAATTTGTCCTTTTGAGACAAGGTTAGCCTTGACCTAGATAGCAGGGTACAATCTTACACCTTTATTTCCAACCTTCTCATGCACTACCCCGATGGAAATTATGTTCATGGATCTCGAAAGTTTTCTAAAAAGGGTATTTAGATCTGTACTTTGATTCTTGAAATAGCAACTGTATATATCTAAAAATGGTGTTTTGGGGTGGTTATATAGGATTTTTCCTTAGTCAAGCCCCTATTTTGGTGGTCTCCACCTCCACAAATAGCTGATTTTAATAGAATATGTGTGTGTATTGAATGTGTAATGCCAATATCTAATCCTCTAGATTAAAACCCTTGCATGAGTATGTATGAGAAAGCAATGAATAGGTTTGAATAAGATAAGAAAACATAAAAGGCCCCCAAGGCTAAAGTACTCCTACCAAACTCATAATTTGTAATTGCTACCCCATGATTATATATTTGAATGTTTGAATATTGATGATGGTGGATCAAGGAAGATAGGATCTATCTTTCTCCAAATAGATGTTCACAATGGTGTGTTCACAAAAATTATTGATACCAACAATGGCTTGATCTTCTGTATCATCCTCTTACAATATTGCATCTTCATTTCACCATAGTTTCCTTGCTTCTCATGACTTCTTGTTGTAAATAAATGCAAATGAGAGTCTTTATATAGAGGTTTCAAGGTGAGCCTCCTAGAGTAATGTGAGGACCCATAATTCAAATTTCACCTTGAATTATGGTCCAATCATAATAACCAAAGAGGAAAAATAATTGAATGAATTTCAAAGAAAAACCATTTTGCATTCGGATCCAAAAGCTCAACATTAATTTTGGGGCCCTTCAGAGCCAAAATTTGAAAAGGGAGATCAAATCTCAAAGAAGGTCAAGGATGACCTCAACTCTAACCGAGGTTAGGGTTGACCTCGACCTTGACCTAGGTCAAGTTCAACCTCAACCTTGACCTAGGTCAGGTTCAGCCTTGACCTTGACCTAGTTTAGGGCCAACCTCAACCTTGATCTAAGGGTCTAGATCTAGCCAGAATAGGAAATAGGAGGTCTTGAGGATACCCCAAGACCTAGAAATGATATCACAAAAGGGCAGAGTGCCAAAAATAGGCACAAAATCCTATGATGAATATGATGAAGGCCAAGAGGACATATGCCCAATTCTTAACTAGAAAATAGAGCCATAAAGGGGGGAAGTTAAGGAGAATCCTCAAGATCCTAACCCTAATTTCACCTAGAACTAAGGAATCAAGTGTAGAATGCATCCTAAATGCAATTCTATCATGATCAATGCACTAAAAGAGGGTGTTAAACCTATTAAGATGGAAGTGACTCAATTTTAAGATGATACAGTAGGATTTAAAGAAAGACATTTTATGTTGGTTTTGTGTCTATTATGTGTTTATAAAGCTCAATTTGGCTTATAGAAATCTATCCATAAACTCCTAAATTAAATAAATATGTTATACATATTGATTTGTTTAGATCTATGATTGTTGCTACAAATGAGCTCCACATGATTAAAATACCAAGATATTTATGTAGAGATAGGAAGTCATTGGACCATGCCAATGATCAATGTGTGGGATACTCTAAGGAATTAGTCAATAGTTACCTAGTTCATAGAGGTGAAGTTTTTAAGGATACCTTGGATTTGACACGATAAAATTTAGTATTTTTCCATTGGGCTATGCCAATGGAGGATGCCTATAGATACTATTATATCTCTTAGATTAGATAGAATTCACCTAATTTAGTAAAGCTGAAAAACTTATAGGGATATTTGGAATTTGATATGGCCATGGTTACATATTTAACTTACTAGGAATGTTTTTCAAATTGAACATCATCAAGCCCTACTACACATTCTACTACATTATTATAATAACTTAACTTGATAAATGAAATTTCTTACCTTCAATTTTCCTCAAGTGTTTCAAAAATGGATTTGTGAGTGTTTTGGGCTCATATTATTGTGCACCAACCTTGGTTCTAGTAAAGTACCCAAGTCATGCTAAAACTCATTGCAATGTAGGACTTAGATTTGGACCTTGTGAAATAAATAAACTAAGAAGTGATATTTTGTAGAAAACTCATGAACTCCTTTCCCCTTTTATTGCAAATAATTTTTATGACCATAGCAATGAAAATAGTTGCATGATCCTTATAACATTTGAGTCTATTGCTTCATAATCCACTTGTTTTGTTTATGAAATTATCATTTTTTCTTGGTTTCCTTTCAAACCCATATTGGATGGATCAAAGTTTTATTTTTCCTTTCATAAACTTTCATCGACGCTTAGCTATCCTAAGCTAGCTAGTTGCAAATGCACAATTTTCTTTCTCTCTCTTTGTTTTAGACTTGTAATTTTTAGGTTGAGTCTGGTATATACCACTAAACAACAACATATGTGTTTGAGAAATTAGAGTTAATGGGTTCAAATGCATCCTTCAAAATATTGGACAAGGTCTATGTAGCAATCAAGATGGATCAAAGGATATTAGACTAAATTTCATACCTTGTAAATCATTATAAGCTATTAGTCATGAAATATAACATTTATAGAATCAATTGTCAAAATATATTTTAATAAAATATCAGTTAATTATTCTACTACTCATGTGTTCTCTTGCATCCTAATGATAGCTCATATAATGTGATCCCAAACATTAATACTAAACTATTTCATACAATGAAATCCAAAAAATGATAAAAATTTCAAATAACTGTCAACTTAATGCATCAATAATTGAATGTAGCTTATGATCTAAGGGTTAAATGATTTCATTATTAATGATACAACCATGATTCAGATCCATTCACCATCTTTCATTTCCCATACTTAACTTTCCAAAGATCACCATTGCATATGGATGGCTCAAGAACGGGTCTAATAGTTTGTTGGATAACTTGGATCAAGCTACTATTCAATTAAATACTACCCTTCTAATTGTGATTTGGTCTCCAACTAAGCTATTTGTCATACCAATACAAGTTTTCCACTAGGATTGAGGAGAGTTAGTTCCATGAAGTCTATGGAAATTTTATGTAGATTAAAGAGATGTCAATTATAGTTAATGAATGAAACTGAACAAATTAAGAATCCAAATAACCAGTTTCTTTCATTGGAACTGAAGCTCAAATTATAAGAGAATGCAAAGATTAGTATTATCTCTGCAAAGTGGAAAATATTGCGTTCCACAAATCCTTGCATGTTTTTGGGTTAATACAAATTTAATACACTTCTAATCTAGATTTAAATAGTTAAAACAAAAAAAATCAAGGGATATTGTGGCTATTTGATTATCTTTGATCAATTATAAAATAATCACTTTAACCTAATTTTTGTTTTTGTTTTTTGCTCAGTAAGAGGATGAAGCCAAGATTGATTATTATGTATTTTATTTCTTTATTTAAATTGACTATATTTGAACCCAAGACCTCTCTTCTAAGAGGCTCACAATTTATTGTTGCATTGTAGACTCTTGCCTAAATATATATATTTTTTATCGATAAATGGTCAAAGCCTAGATTAATTATTGTTATTTATTGTAATCAATTATTTTTATGTGTTAATCAAATTCAAATCGAAGACCTCCCACGTGAGAGGCTCACAATTTACCATTGTGTTGTAGGCTCTTGTCTAACTTAAACCTAAAATTACTAATAATTATTTAACCAAAAATTAACTTTCTACAAATGACTTTTCATAAGACCCTATTTGATCTCCATTTATCTTGTACAAAATTAAAGATTCCATAATGAGATGTAAATTGCACCTACCTCCAGTGACCATGTTTGAGATATGTTTATCTCTTACCAAATAAACTAGAAATTGCATGATTTTGTACCTACAATGATGAGCCAATGGGATTTTACTTTTCGAAAGTGATTTTTCATATAGAATTAAAAAAATTATCGTTAATTATATGTAAAATATTTTTTTAAATGAAATTTAAAAATTGTTTTATATTAAGTAAAACAAGTTTTAGAAGGGTGCCTCAAACCCACCAGTTAACAATAAAAGACGCTAAAAAGTTTAGAGCAAGCTACAAAACAATAGTAAGCAATAGGCCATGACATGCTGCCTTAATTAAACTAAAGTAAAAATAGCTACAAAGAGGAATAGGTAGGCTTAAACCACCAAAAGCCAAGGGTAAGACAAAAAACTAGGAATGTTGCTCAGGGCACAATTTCTTTGACCAACTCCATAGCCTTGAGCTCTAGCTTTCCCATGGTCTTAGCCATAATAGTCATCAAATGAATGTCATCTAGAGAATCCTTCTTTTCCCTCCTCCTCTTGTTCACTCTCCTTCTCTTGGCCAAGCTCTCTACTAGTTGGTTATCATCTTCTTCAATGACCCTTATTTCCTCATTGTCCTTATCCTCTTTCCCCCTAGTGCTTTCCTCCATGATCAAGTGTAGCTATTTTATATTATCATTCAAAACTTTGATAACATTGATGCTCTAGTTACTTGAGTTGTAGAGTGAGCTCTCCATCCTTTCCACTCTTTTGTCCATCTTGATTACCCTCGCATCCAGCTTGCTAGTTCTTTTGGTCTAGTCCTCCCCTTCCTTCCTTTCTTTCCCCTACATCCTAATCTTAATCTCTTCTATTTCATGGAAAATCCACTTAATAGATTGGAAATTGTCCACCTTACTATTGCGAGAATTATTTAGGAGGTTCATCCCCACCTCCCTTGCATTATCACTTAGAATCACCAAAGTCGAGTTGATAAGTTCCTCTAAATGAATCCTACCATTACTTCCATCCAAGACCTCCAACTAGATATGTTCTCTCACTAGGCCCATTTTCACTATACTAGTAACAATGTTCCTCCAAGCAGTTTTCTTTCCCTTAGCACCAAGAGTACAAGTGGTTTTTTCCAAACCATAATTCTCTTTACTCTCCTCTTGAGCATTAGGATGGGTCTCCTTTCCCTTACCATGTGCCTTCTCAGCTTCCTTATCTACTCCCCTCCTCCTTTTGGTTAGGTTGTCATCCTTCCTTCTTACCTATACCTTACTGGTACCCACCTCTTTCACATCATCTTCATTTTTTTTCCATCCCCTCTTCCTCTTCATTGTAATCCTCTACAAAATTAACCTCAGGCTTAATATTCCTACCCTCTAGACCTTTTCCAATGTTTTTCTTCTTTTTCCTACCCAAGTCCTTCATAATCTTGGCCACCTCCTCTTCATCATCTAAATGCACCCCTTCACTATCCTCGATATTTAGATGAAGGTAAGAGCTTTCTATTTCCTCCAAGGACTCCACTTTATTGGTGATATTTCTTCCATGGGTTTGAGCATTGAAGTGCTCATAAATAAGTAACAACAAACCCTCATGGAATTTTTGGTTAGCATATACTTTCTTCTTAAATCTCATGATATTCTTATTTGTAGAGAAGAAAAGGTAGTAGGGGATGAAGATTTTGTCCCATAACTAAACTGGTTTAGGATGACATAATGGTGGGTGCAGATTCTATCATACCTAGTGTCAAGCATAATTTAAGAGATAATCACCCTTAGAACAAACCTCCAAAGTTTCTTTATTGAAGTAGATTCATAGTACACACCAACCTTCACTAATTCTTTCATCTCCTTGGCATCCTTAGCAAAGTCTTTCACAACATTAAGGGAAACTTTCTTGTCCCTAATGAATTTAATGGCCTAAGTAATAGAATCAATGACCTCCACATTGACCCCTTCATTCACCTAAAAATAAATACTATGAATCTTCACCTTCCCATATGTCCATGACTTAACCATAAGATTAGTGATCTTAGGATTCTAGCCATGTATTATGGTTAGTGATCTTAGGATTCCAGCCATGTAGTTTCTCTATAAAACTTGTGATGTTATCTTCCCTCAGCTTCTCCCAGACCTTTGATCTCCTCTTCCAATTCTCTATTTCTCCCTCTAGATCTCTATGATGCCTTTTGAAAACCATGTTGTTGGAGAGCTTTGAACAACTACTCTGTGTCCTCCAAGTGTAAAGAGTCAAAAACTATTTTTTCCCACCAAAATAATTCTTTCTTTTTTCCTCAGGAACACAATTGTAAAAATAATTACCAAACATCCAAAAAATGTGCCACAAAGCCCCCCAATTATAATAACTCTTTTTTAGCATGTGCCAAGCTTTCATCACTATAAATGTAGGATTGAAAGCATTAACTTTCATTATTACACTTTATGCTTCTCGTCCTCCCCTGGATTCTCTCAATCTCTATTAAACTTTTAGCGGCCACTAGAATCCCCTCACCACTTGATTGATGTGTCCCTTCTAACCTACTCACTTTCCATCCAATCAGCAATTGGATTAGCCTCTTCATATACATGTGATACATAGACCCTCTTGAAGGTGAGTAATATTTGTTTGGTTTCTTCCATCATATTCTTAATACTCTTGGATGAGGAATGTTCACCCCTTAGGCATTTAATGATGTTGTTAGAATCCCCCTCAAGCTATAGGCTTTTACACTTATCTCTTTAGCCAACTTAGTAGTTTGAAGGGTAGCACAAGCCTCTATAAAGCGATTAGTTTGGAGTCCCAAAGGGAAAGTTACGACTGCTATACCATACCCATGGAAATTTTTGATTACCCCACCATTGCCTATAGCTCCCAGGTTATCTTTAGCCATACCATCAAAGTTAGCTTTGTGCCATCCCTTTGGGGGTAAATACCAATGACATTCCTTTCTTCTTTTTTTAGTGTCATTTCTAGTTCTAGTGTCTCCTACAAATGGGTTAAATCCTTTGCAAAACATATAATTCTCCAATAGGGCATTTAGAATTTTACTAGACATAATTTTAGCTAGAAGGTAGGCATCCTTGAAGATATAATTATTGTGTTCCTTCCACATTCCACTAACTATAACATAAACTAACTTTTTAACAACAATACTACTAACAAATTAAAAAAAAAGTAACTAATATTAACATAAACTAATCTATACTAAACTAAACTAAATTACATAACATAAAACTAAACTAACCTAACTTTAGCTAACACAAAACATTAAATATACCTAACACTACCACTTCTCCCCTATACTCTACCCTACTCTCAACATTCCTAAGCGCTCACCAAAGAACACATGCGCTTCCCAAGCGTTGGACATGGGTACAGCACTCTGCCCAAGGCATGTGTAAGGCAACACATGCATAGACCCTCCCTCTAGCAAAGTGACGACCAAGGAAAAGAAGGGTGGAAAAGATTTAAAAGAATTTAACCTCCTTTCACAAAGCATGTCAGACCTAGGACTACGAAAATCTATGGAGGGTGCAGGGTGATGTCACCCTAAACAGACTTTGACTTTGTTTTTAAAAATATCTTTTCAAGCCCATGCAAGAAGCTGGCACCAAGAGGGGGATTAATTGCAATAAATTTTATTTGGTGGGAGATAGATATTGAAGATATTAAGTTAGATAGTTATTAACTTATACATTTTCATGTTATAATATACCTATTTTTTTTTTTAATATCTAATTTTAAATTTAAGAATATTTTCAAGAATATTCTCTGTTGCAATATGACATTAAAAATCAAGCCCATACAAAATCCAGAAGGCTTTTTCTCTAGGAAAGTATAAATTTCTTTTTGTGTCATATTTTTCTAAGTGTTAAAAATTTTAACAACAACAAATAAAGCATAAAGATAATTTTTTTTTTTTTTCTAAGTATGACTACCAATTTTGTCCATTTATCAAAGGAGGGTGTGTATATATATATTTGTCATTGAATTTTGCTAACACCTAGTTAAGACAAGAATTAAATAACTACTTAAAATAGCATTGTAAGACTGATTTTTGGTTTACAATAATCACAAAACTGAACCTTCATTCATAACATAATTTTTTGTTTTCAACATATAAGAAAACTTGAAATTTTGCCTAATTGAACATCATCATTTCATCTTATTTTGTGCATTCATATAACTGAAAATTACAAGGAAAACTCATGAGAAATAATAATACTCAACCACTATTTTATTGGCAAACCTGATTCAAAGGCTCAGCTGAGAAAGAACCAGGAAGAAAACTTGGCATCGTTGCCATTACAACAAAGTTTTGAAATATAAATTACATAGGATTCCAATCTCGAAATTAAAACAATCCATTTAAATTTCGTTCATGACCCTTATCAAGGGATCCATATCATTTTCTACAATACATTGCTAAGATCACGGAGGGAATAGAAATTGATCAGGTGTCAAACAAGCATGACCAAGAGACAAAATCAAACATGCATATTCATATTAGGTTTTCATAACAAGATTCATAATGAATCAAAACTAGGGAAAGGTGGATTTTTCCAACAGGAGATGTCAGACACAATATCAAAATAGATGCCCAATCAGAGCTATAATTCAAGAACTTTTGTTCTTCCATTTTAACATGCCAAAACTCATACAAGGTTTGTGCTGACAGGTAGGGGCCCATAACACCCTACCCTCTCTCCCTTTTCTCATCCTGAGAAGAGACTCTACACTGTTGGAGTCCAACTAAAAAGACCTTTCCCAAAATTGGCCACTTCTACCCTATCTAAGGGTGAGTATTTCCAAAGCACCCATACAAGAAAACTTTAAAATTCAAACAAGAACATGAAAGAAAAGCATTCAAGAAACATGGTTTCAATCCTTCCCAACATACCCAACATACATACAAGCATCCAAATAACAACACAATAGCATAAGCATGAAACAAGCATGAAAAATCTGAACAAGGGAGATGAAGAACTCCTACCTTCACAAAGGGGTTATGAGAAATGATCAAATTGAGAAGAGCTTTTCCTTCCTTGCCTTCAATCTTCCAAGACTCCTCTCTAAAAGTAGAGATTGAGTAACAACCAAAACTACTCCAAGAAGGCCCTCTAAAGAAGACCCAAACTCAACCACCAAAAAGGGCAATAACTTCCCCCATTCACCTAAAAATCTAGAAGTTTCTAACCCAACCAATCCTAAGGTTAACCACTGAGTGGAGTTGAGGTGATGCAACTCATGATAACCACTTTCAATTTTTGCACAAAGGCAAAAATAGACATTTTGAGTGACCTCAAAAGTCAACAAAAGGGGCTTAGGGGGTGGAAAATGCCCCAATGCATACCCATACCCCTTGGGTATAAAAATTTCATGTTTTAAAACCTTAGGAATTGATTTGGAACCAAACAAAAGCTAGGAATAATTAGGACCATCTAACAACTCCAAAATGCAGATTAAGCACTAATTCAGATTAGAAGTAACTAAACTTGATTAAGAACAAATTAGCAAAAATGACACTAACTGAATCTAACTTAGGTCCAAAGGTTACACAGTTACAAACAACAAGGTTTCCACAAAAAGCACATAGGGATCATTTTCGTTCCTCCATCGAGTTTCTCGGCTAAAATATCTTGCACACTCATTGCACACATCAGTAGTCCCATAAAATCACATGCACATATGTATATACGTATCAAAAAATCACATAAATTAAAACATACATCCATAAATCAGTCAAGGTTTCTCTCATCCTACTCGATTCTTAACCATTAAAATCTCTTAATCAAAGTGTTAATCCTACATTTACTTATTTTATCAACATACATATACATAAAAAATTAAATGATGAACATCAAATATCTGAAAGTAACATCACACAACATGAAATAATATAATATGTTCAAAGCATCAGATAATATCCCAACATCTCAAGTCATGAGTATCAAAATAATAATAATATATCACTATGCTATGATGGGTTGAGGCGAGGCCTCACATCCTCCCCCACTAGGCATGAACTTCCTCTTGGAGTTCATCAAAAAGATAAGGGTACTGAGATCACATCTGTGCTGCATCCTCCCATGAAGCCATGACCTCATCGTAATAATCCCACTGGATGCTAACCTAGTCTAGCTCTCAGTCTCAAAGTGTTATGGTATGTCTTGCAATAACATAGATAGGCTCCAATCCTAGTTGTTCGTCTGACTCCACCTGTAAAGTATCCCAATCTATAATATGAGACTCATCATAAATGTATCCTCTAAGTACTAAAATGTGAAACACATCGTGGATGCATGACAAGCTAGGTGGCAATGCTAAATAGTATGCAATAGGTCCTATCCTCTCTAAGATCTCGAATGGTCCAACAAATTGAGGTGCCAACTTAGAGCCCTTTTTGAATCGAATTGAACTCTTGTGTGATTGCACCCTCAAGAACACTCTATCACCAACCTGATACTCTCGATCTATCCTCTTTGCATTAGCATACTTCTTTTTCCTATCCTGTGCCTCTCTCAGGCACTGTCTAATCAGGGTCACCTATTGCTCCATCTCCTTGGCTAACTGGGAACCAATAGATACTTGATCTTTGATCCTATCCCAACTCAAGGGCATCCTGTACGGTCTTCCATACAAAACCTCATAAGGTGGCATACCAATGGAGGAATGGCGCCCATTGTTATAGGAAAACTCGACAAGATGTAGGTATTCCTCCCATTTGATCTAATGGTCCATCACATACATATGTAGCATGTCCTCCAAAACCTGATTCACTCACTCAGTCTGACCATCGATCTGAGGATGGTACATTGTACTAAAATTGAGTCTAGTGCCCAAAGCTGCCTATAACTCATTCAAAAATGAAGAAGTGAACAATGAGTCTCTATCAAAGATGATCTTATGGGGAACACCATGAAGTCTGACAATGTCTCAAAAGAACACCTGAGCTATGTCACATGCTATGTACATAGTACGCACAGGTGAAAAATGGGCAACATTGGTCAATGTGTCAACTATCACCAAAATGGCATCACAGCGGTGAGATGACATGAGAAGACCAACAATGAAATCCATAGATATAGTATCCCATTTCCACTTTGCAATCTCATGTGGCTGAAGAAGCCCACCAGGATGACAGTGCTCTGCCTTCACCCTTTGGCACTCAAGGCATCTCGCAACTATGCTAGCAATCTACACTCTCATGACTGGCCAATGATGGAACTATCTCAAATCTACATGCAACTTCTTAACACTAGGATGTGTTGCATAATGTGCTTTATGAGCCTTAAGTACAATGAGCTCATGCAAACCCCCAATGGGAGGTACATACATACGTCCTCTATGATGAAAAAGTCCATTGGACTGTAAGGAATACTCCAACTACTTCCCTTCCAAGGGTCTCTGATAATGCACTATCTGACTCACTTCTGCATAAAGCTCATCAGCTGGTAAGTGTTGTAAGATCCGCTCTCTCAAGTCAATGCAGGTAGTCACAGATGAAAGCTCATGGCACCTTCTACTTAAGGCATTTGCAACCACATTCTCCTTTCCCTTGATGTAATGAACATCAAAATCATACTCACACAAAAACTCCATCCACCTTCTTTGTCTAGCATTAAGGTTAGGCTGAGAAAATATATACTGCAAGCTCTGGTGATTAGAATGAAGCTTGAATCTATGCCCCAGGAGGAAGTGTCACCATCTCACCAAGGCATGAACCACTACTGCAAGTTCTAGGTCATGAGTAGGATAATTGAGTTCATGAGTCATCAACTTCCTAGACTCAAAGGAAATAGGTCATCCATCCTGCATAAGGACTACCCCTATACCGTCTAAAGATGCATCAGTGCACACCACAAAATTTGCAGAAGGATCTGGTACTGCAAGAATTGGTGTACTTGTGAGGGCTCTCTTGAGCTCTTGAAAAGCTCTATCACACTTCTCTGTCCACTCATACTTCCTCCCCTTTTGCTGAAGAGATGTGATGGGGTGTGCCAATCTAGAGAATCCTAAAATGAAGCATCTGTAATAACCTGCTAGCCACATAAAGCTCCTCACTTCAGTAACACTGGTGGGTGTTGGCCAATCCATGATGGCCCTAATATTTGATGGGTCTACTAAGACTCCGTCACCTGATATGACATGACCCAAATAATGTATCTTAGGTCTAAAGAAAGCACACTTTGACAAGTTGTCAAACAACTGATTCTCTCTTAGCTTCTGCAATACCTACCTCAAGTGCTCTTCATGCTCTTTCTCGTCATGAGAATAAATCAGAATTTCATCAAGAAAAACAACCACAAACTTATCCAAAAAGTTAGGGAATACTCCATTCATGAGGCTCATGAATATAGTTGGGTTACTCGTGAGGCCAAATGGTACCACAGTGAACTCATAGTGACCATACCTAGTACAAAAAGTAGTCTTGGGGATATCACTATCCACAATCCTCAACTGATGATAACTTGACTTCAAATCAATCTTTGAAAATACTTGGGCACCCTACAACTAGTCAAAGAGATCATTGATTTTGGGAAGAGGATATTAGTTCTTGATGGTCACTTTGGTCAATTGCTGATAATCGATACACAACCTAAGTGACCCATCCTTCTTCTTGACGAAGATCACTGGTGTACCCCAAGGTGACACACTAGGTTGATTATGCCCCTTCTCTAAGAGTTCCTCCAACTGAGCCTTTAGTTCACTAAGCTCATGAGTATTCATCCTATATGGTGCTCTCACAACTGGCTCAGCTCTTGGCACAAGGTCTATATGAAAATCCACTACTTTAGGTGGAGGCATACCAGGAAACTCTGAAGGAAACACATCTACAAACTCCTGCAAGATTGGAAAATAATTGAGGGATGGCTCCCCCTCAGAATCTTCCTCTCTATCACTAATGGTGATAGTGAACAATTGACAACCCTTTCACATGCACCATCTAAGCTGCATAGTGGAAATCATACGAAGGGATATAGGTCTCTTCACTTCGAAGATCTCCCTAGAGATACCATCATCATCCACACATTCCACCCTCTTCTATCGACAATCCATCTTGGTGCTATGGGCATAAAGCCAATCCATGCCAAGAATAGCATCATAAGAACCTAGAGGGGTGATGCGTAGATCAGACATAGTGGACATGTCTCCAATCTGCATCTGAAAATTTTGCACCATAAAACTAACTGACACTCTGGCTCTTGAGGCTAACTCTACTTCCCAACTAACATCCTGTCTAACTACCACTAGCCCACAATGCTCCACCACATATGGAGATATAAAAGAGTTAGTAGCTCTGGAATCAAATAAAATTACAACCATATGGCCCTGTATAATACCTATACCCTCAATAACTATGGCCTGATACTCAACCTGGTGGTTGTCAACCACTATAAAAAATCTATGGGATCTACCCATGTCACCAACTGTCAGCTTTGAAAAAACCCCTCTCTAACCACCGGATGCCTATCCCTGCGGATACTCCCTAGCTATATGACTCATGCCACCACAAGTGTAGCATGGTCCACGGGTAGAAGATTGTGCACCCTGTGATTCGCACTGATGTGGGCCTCCTAACCTGCTAGATCCACTATATCCACCCCTAGAAGATTGCTAAGTCTTCACTGACTATGAATAGGGGGCCTGTACTTTCTAATCCTGCTTGGGACCCTGTGACTGCCATTGCTTGGGCTTGGAGCCCTGATAACCCTAAGAAGGTTTTTGCTGTTGTTGTTGTTGTGGTTTCAGCTACTGAGACTGTTGGCCCTTAGAGGACCCTGCTGTATAGTTCTAATTCCCTTTCCAATGGGGTTTTTAATGGGTAGAGTTTTGGTTCTAAGACTAATCTCGTGACTCCTGCCTACCTCGAGTATCCTCTACAACTAGTGCTATCTCCACTACCTATCTGAAGGTGGTAGGGAAGCCATCTAAACTGGACCCTGAAGTGAAAAATTCAAACCCATGATAAAGCAATGCACTCACAGTTTCTCATCCTTCATGTATTCCACATAAGGAAGGAGCTCGAGAAACCTACTCTTGTACTAAGCTACTGTAAGACCCCTTTGATATAGAGAATGAAACTTCTCTATCTGCTTCTATCTAAAATGCTTTGACAATTACCTCTCTTGGAATCTCTCTAAGAATGACTCCCATGTGAGGGTATCCATCCTCACTCCTCCTATAGTCTCCTCCTGATGCCACAAATTAGAGGCATCTCCTCTCAACTGATGAACTGCTAGGCATGCCTTTAGATTACTCCCATAAGGATGTAATTGAAAGCATTGTTGTAGGCTCTGTAACGATGCCTCTGCTACTATCCCCTCAGTGGAACTGGTATATAATGGTGGCCTGAGTCGAATCAATTCCCTGATATCATCTCCTATATGCCTAGGAGATCTGTCAAGTCGGGGTCCTCTCTGCTATATTGACTCACCCTCATGCTCACCCTGCCCCTCTATCTATCTTGGCGGGGGACTCCTAGTCCTCTCTCTAACTCCGAGTCCGCCTACCCTGGGTCTCTCTACTTCTGCTATGGGAATCTTCTAACCTGGCTGAACTACAAGTACTACCCTCTGCTGAACTACACCGATCAATATCTGAAGTGCATCTATAATGTCCTAGTTTGGGTTCGGTGTAGGTGGAGGTGGAGGTGGTAGTGGTCCATCCTCCTATCCCGCTCTACCACCCCTAGCCCTACAACCTCTGCCTTGCTAGTTGCTTCGAGTAACAGGAGGCATCTACATAATTTAAAAGTTTGAGTTAAGTTAGGAAGCACAATGGTTTAAGGTTCCTAGTGTTGAAACATGGGCTTTGATACAAAAATGTCATGCCCAAAATACGTGGGTGCAAAACACACATAATTTTTTTTTAAAAAAAAAGATAACTAGATTCACTAGGGTACAAGAGTTGAATACACAAGTGCAAGAATAGAATTACTACATTTCCTCTTAAGTTTGTAAACATGAGGATTGAATTTGATCGTTAAATTTGAGCTCCCATTATTAAAATGATATCGATCTAGATTTGTAATAATATTAGATTGAAACAATACATTGAAATTAATTGATTGACAACACAAACTGAACTTAGATTATAATTAAACAAAACTAACTAACATATCTAAATATATATTGATAAAATTTGAACTAAAATAGGACTAATTCCCAACTTCCTCATAAAATTTGAACACCTCTTACTAATACTAATTTATACAATTAACTCAACATTAAAACCAAAATTTAATTAATCTTTCCATAATATATTTAATTTAGAACATACTAAAAAATATAATAATTGAAAATTATAAGACAATATCTTAAAACTCTTGTTCACTACTACTTTAATAAAGTTTAAAACACTAATACTCAAATTAATTAAATGTTATTAACAAAAAACTTAAACTAGTTATAAATTACAATTAACAAAAAAAACTTTACATAAATAAAATACTAACTAAAATTACTAACTAAATGTAACATAAACTAACTATAACATAAACTAACTTTTTAACAACAATACTACTAACAAATTAAAAAAAAAGTAACTAATATTAACATAAACTAATCTATACTAAACTAAACTAAATTACATAACATAAAACTAAACTAACTTAACTTTAACTAACACAAAACATTAAACATACCTATCACTACCACTTCTTCTCTATACTCTACCCTACTCTCAACATTCCTAAGCACTCACCAAAGAACACATGCGCTTCCCAAGCACTGGACATGGGTACAACTCTCTGTCCAAGGCATGTGTAAGACAACACATGCGTAGACCCTCCCTCTAGCAAAGTAACGACCAAGGAAAAGAAGGGTGAAAAATATTTAAAAGAATTTAACCTCCTTTCACAAAGCATGTCAGATCTAGGACTGTGAAAATCTATGGAGGGTGCAAGGTGATGTCACCCTAAATAGACTTTGACTTTATTTTTAAAAACATCTTTTCAAGCCCATGCAAGAAGCTAGCACCAAGAGGGGGATTAATTGCAATAAAGTTTATTTGGTGTGAGATAGATATTTAGGATATTAAGTTAGATAGTTATTAACTTATACATTTTCATGTTATAATATACCTATATTTCTTTTTTAATATCTAATTTTAAATTTAAGAATATTTTCAAGAATATTCTCTGTTGCAATATGACATTAAAACTCAAGCCCATACAAAATCTAGAGGGCTTTTGCTCTAGGAAAGTTTTTTTTTTTTTTGTGTCATATTTTTCTAAGTGTGATAAATGTTAAGAACAACAACAAAAGCATAAAGATAAATATTTTTTTTTTCTAAGTATGACTACCAAATTTGTCCATTTATCAAAGGAGGATATATATATATTTGTCATTGAATTTTGCTAACACCTAGTTAAGCCAAGAATTGAATAACTACTTAAAATAACATTGCAAGATTGATTTTTGGTTTACAATAATCACAAAACTGAACCTTCATTCATAACATAATTTTTTGTTTTCAACATATAAGAAAACTTGAAATTTTTCCTAATTGAACATCATCATTTCATCTTATTTTTGATGTGCATTCATATAACCGAAAATTACAAGGAAAAGTCATGAGAAACAATAATACTCAACCACTATTTTATTGGCAAACCTAATTCAAAGGCTCAGTTAAGAAAGAACCAAGAAAAAAACTTGGTTTCGTTTCCATTACAAAAAAAATTTGAAATACAAATTACATACGATTCCAATCTCGAAATTATAACAATCCAATTAAATTTCCTTCAGGACCCTTATCAAGGGATCCATATCATTTTCTGCAATACATTGCTAAGATCATGGAGGGAACAGAAACTGATTAGGTGTCAAACAAGCATGACCAAGAGACAAAATCAAACATGCATATTCATACTAGGTTTTCATAACAAGATTCACAATGAATCAAAACTAGAGAAAGGTGGATTTTCCCAATAGGAGATGTCAAACACAACACCAAAATAGATGCCCAATCGGGGCTATATTTCAAGAACTTTCATTCTTCCATTTTAACATGCCAAAACTCATATGAGGTTTGTGTTGACACGTAGGGGCCCATAACACCCTACCCTCTCTCCCTCTTCTCATCTTGAGAAGAGACTCTACATTTTTGGCGTCCAACTAAAAAGACCTTTCCCGAAATTGGCCACTTCTGCCCTATTCAAGGGTGAGTATTACCAAAACACCCATACAAGAAAACTTTGAAATTCAAACAAGAACATGAAAAAAAAGCATTCAAGAAACATGGTTTCAATCCTTCCCAACATACCCAACATACATACAAGAATCCAAATAACAACACAATAGCATAAGCATGAAACAAGCATGAAAAAATTGAACAAGGGAGATGAAGAACTCCTACCTTCACAAAGGGGTTATGGAAAATGATCAAATTGAGAAGAGCTTTTCCTTCCTTGCCTTCAATCTTCCAAGACTCCTCTCTAAAAGTAGAGATTGGGTAACAACTTAAACTACTCCAAGAAGGCCCTCTAAATAAGACCCAAACTCAACCACCAAAAAGGGTAATAACTTCCCCCACTCACCTAAAAATCTAGAATTTTCTAACCCAACCAATCCTAAGGTTAACCACTGAGTGGAGTTGAGGTGATGCAACTCATGATAACCACTTTCAATTTTCGTACAAAGGCAAAAATAGACTTTTTGAGTGACCTCAAAAGTCAACAAAAGGGGCTTAGGGGGTGGAAAATGCTCCCAACCCATACCCATACCCCTTGGGTATAAAAATTTCATGTTTTAAAACCTTAGGAATTAATTTGGAACCAAACAAAAGCTAGGAATAATTAGGACCATCTAACAACTCCAAAATGCAAACTAAGCACTAATTCAAATTAGGAGTAACTAAACTCAATTAAGAACAAATTAGCAAAAATGACACTAATTGAATCTGACTTAGGTCCAAATGTTACACAGTTATGAACAACAAGGTTTCCACAAAAAGTACATAGGGATTAATTTCGTTCCTTTGTCGAGTTTCTCGGCTAAAATATCTTGCACACTCATTGCACACATCAGTAGTCCCATAAAATCACATACACATATGTATATATGTATCATAAAATCACATAAATTAAAACATACATCTATAAATCAATCAGGGTTTCTCTCATCCTACTCAATTCTTAACCATTAAAATCTCTTAATCAAAGTGTTAATCCTACATTTACTTATTTCATCAACATACATATACATAAAACATTAAATGAAAAACATCAAATATCTGAAAGTAACATCACACAATATGAAATAATATAATATGTTCAAAGCATCAAATAATGTCCCGACATCTCGAGTTGTGAGTGTCAAAATAATAATAATGTATCACTATGCTACCATGTGTCGGGGTGAGGCCTCACACTAAGAATGTCATTCCATATTTTGATCTATTGGGAATGGAACCTCCATAGAAAAAGTGTCTTATTGAAGGTTTATGAAGGTACTTGCTTCCATGATGTCCTACTAATCCCCCTTGCTTAAAAAGATTCTTCAAATCTATTTTTCTTGGAGAGCTTTATTGAAAGGTCTTAGTTTTCTTATACGTAGCCCCCCACTCTATTTGAGGAGGCACACATTTTCCCATGCCACAAGGGGAAATATCTTTTTGTATTCTGATCTAGAACATTGAAAATTCCTCTAGATCTTCTTCAAATGGTTGGAATACTTGCAAGGAATCCCATAGAGACTTAGCGCATAAGTTGGGAGATTCTAGAGAGTGGATTTGACCAACTGAATTTTGCTAGCTTGGCTAAGGGTGATTCCTTTCCAACCAGCCAATTTCTTATTGAACCTATCAATAAGGCTATTCTAGAAAGAAATGAGGCCCATTGGGAGACCCAAATAGATAGAAGAGAGGTTGCCCAAGTCACAACCCAGAATATCAGCTATCTTCCTCTATCTCTCAGCTGGAGTGTTAATGAAGAAAACAAAGCTCTTGTTCCAATTGATAAGCTACCCTGAGCCCTTAGAGTAAGATCTTAAGATCTGTTTCACCATCCTAGCTCCCGCAACCAAGGCTTGCCCCCCCCCCAGCATAATAGTGTCATCAAAAAATTGTTGATGGGAGAAAACTAGGGGACTAGAAGAAGGTTTGATACTAGAAAGAGCACCTAAAATTCTTTTGGTAGAAATCATCCTTCCTAGAAATTGAACCAAAATAATGAAAAGAATGGGAAAAATTGAATCTCCTTGCCTAAGCCCTCTTGAGGGTTTGAAGAATGCAAATGGGGAGCCATTGACCAAAATAGCCAAAGAGGTAGAAGAAACCAATTGGTTAATAAGTCTGATGACCCTTGAGTTAAAACCAAAGGCTCTATGAACATTAAAGAGAAAGGACCATTTCACCTAATCATAAGCCATGGACAAGTCAAGCTTGAGGAGGAAACCTTCTCTCTTGACTTCTTCCAAAGAATGGATGACTTTGTGGACAGTCATGATAGAGTCCAGGATTTGTCTACTTGAGACAAATCCTAATTGCTAAGGAGCTATAATGGTTGGAAGAACCTTGATAATTCTTGAAGCTAGAACTTTAGAAATAATCTTGTAGAATGAGTTACAAAGGCTGATAGATCTAAATTGGTCCAAAGAATCCACCCCTACCATTTTAGGAATAAGCACAAGGAAAGTAGCATTTACCTCCTTGATCAGACTCTTGGCACCAAAAAAACCTTAACCGCTTTGATGACATCTTGATGGACCACATTCCAAAACATTTGAAAGAAAAAAGTAGGGAAATCATTTGGCCTAGAGACTTGTCGATAGCAAGGGAAAAGACATCCTACTCAACTTCCAGAGGGCAAGGAATATCCTCAATCATTGTGTTCTCCTCTGATTGGATCAAAGCTAAGATAGTAAAAATAATATCCTATTGATCCTCATCCATAAGATTAAGATCTTTCCAAAGAAGATTAGAGAAGAAAGATATGGCCTCAGTAGCTATATCATTTTCCTCTTCAAAGAAAACATCCCCACCTTGATTCTATTGATTCTATTATAAACTCTATGTTTCAAAGTAGAGATATGGAAGAATCTAGTATCTGGGTCCCCCTCTTTTAACCAAACTACCCTAGATCTTTGTTTTGAGTAGACCTCCTCTTGACCAATTATATTGTGAAGCTCAGTTAGAATTCTTTTTTCTTCCTCCAACCTCTCTTGATTATATCCCTCCTTCTTAATAACATCTTGAATAATGTTGAGATCCTCTAAGATATGTGCTTTGGAATGAAAAATGTTACCAAAAACTGACTTGTTCCACTTTCTAATATTTAGCTTTATATTTTTTAGCTTCTTTTTCAACATGAACATGGCAGTTCCTTCAATGTTAATGTTCCACCACTCCAAATATGAAGAGAAATATCTAGGTGGGAAGTTCACATTCTCTCAATCTGAAGGAGAAGTTACAATTGATATCAATGAGGTCCAAAGTGAGAGAGACAGGAGAGTGATCTAATCTAATCTTGGTCATTAAAGATAGATTACAATAATTTGAATTCATCCAATCTAAAGATATAATAGCCCTGTCCAGTTGAACTTGCAGAATGCATTCTCTACCCACTCTCCTATTGGACCAAGTGAAGGAGCCTCCCTAAAATTCAACATCCAACAATGCCAAATCATTGATAAAATCAGAAAGGTCATGCCTACTATCCAGATCCAAAGCCAGGCCCCCTACTTTTCATCATCTCTTGAGGGGGTGTTGAAGTCCCCCATGATTATACAATTTCCCACTTGGAATGCGGATAAAATATTCTTAATTTTGACCCAATAGTTCCTCCTTCCAATCTTAGAGTTGGGAGCATAAACATTCAAAAGATACTAGCATTCATATTATTTGATATTAACAACTTGAATGAGGAGAATATTACCTTCACCATATAAAAATTGGGGTTTGAAAAGATTAGAGTTGTACAGTGTAAGAAAACCTCCTGAAGCCCCATCTAAATTTGTTGCAAACCCCTCCTAACTCCTATTGAAAGAGATTCTCTCCACTAACTTGTTTCTCATTTTGGTTTCTTGAATTAGCATGAAATTTGGACTATGATCTCTAAGCATATTTATTATTACCTCTTTTTTGTGGGCTCTATTTAGCCCATGAGTGTTCCATGATATGACCTTCATCTCTTCTTTGCAAGGCAAGCCTCTTGGATGGTCTTTTGGATCCCATCCACTAGATTCCTTTTAGTCTCCTCTTTCTTATTTTGACTATGACTATTCCTTCCAAGATTCTTAGGTTTTGCTCCAACATCAACTTTCACTCTACTTCTTGTTGTAGCTAGGGAGACTAGAGAAGGGTCTTGACTCTTCTTTTTATTTCTGACATTAGTCCATTCCCTTGTCATTCATTAATACAACTTGCAAAAAAAGGCTCCATTCTGGTTAATTGGCCCGGCAACAAGGATCTTACTGATTCCACCACTCTTGAAATTTGAATGTCAGCTTCCATAAGGTTGGGCCCACTAGATTGATTTGCATCCACACTCCCTGCCTGAACCTAAGAATTGCGGATAATAGATATTTCCCCTTCTACTCTTGGGTTAGTGCTTGCAATCCTAGATAAGAGGTCCCCCTAGGAGATTTCCCTAGTTGGAAAAGATATCAAATTTTTACCTAAATCCTTAAATTCACTTTCTAACCACTATTTAGTAGCCACAATCTTTAGTGATTCAACTTCCTTGGTGGCTATTCCACCAGACTCTGCCCCTAAGACCACAACATTAGCCAATGGTTGGGTGACCACCAAACTCTCCTACTATTTCTCCGAAGCACTTCATGGTTAGTAATTTCCTTCTATCTCCATACTTTCTCTCCTTCTTTAGAGCTATTGACTTCATCCTTAGTAATACCCTTGGCCTTACTCTTATTTTGAAACTGTTTCCTGGCTTTTTCTTCTTGGAGCCTATGACATAGCTTAAACACATGGTCAATTATATTATAATGAAAGAAATCAAAGGGGACACTTTCAAAGTCCATGTTCTAAATATGGGTTCCCAGCTTTGAATGGAGATACACAACCTCTAGCGTATCTCTACTCTCACTGACCCCTATACAAATCCTTGTGAATGCTAATTAAATCCTTGACATGATAACATGGTCAATGGATAGGAGCTCCCAAAAAAATTTAGCTATGTCATCAAAAGAATCCTCATACCAAAATTTTGTAGGAAGTTCAGGGAAGCATACCCAAATAGGAACTTTAGCAAAGAAAGAGTCATTGAGGTCTAACTTTGAGGTCCATTTTTGCAAATTAAGAGTTGAACAACCAAAGGACAAGGACCCATCACATAGAATCTTGGTGAGATCCTCTAGGAAAGAGAACTTAAAGGAGGGGAAACCCTTAGCCAGAGCTACAATCTCCACATGAACTTTCAGGTCCCACTTAATTCTTACTTAGGACCTCACAATATCAATATTCGGCCTTGGACCTATGAACTTCCCAACCAGAGAGGATGCCATAGAAGCAACATTATGATCTACTAGCTCATTTGGGATTTTAATAGCATACTTCCCCTTTTCTTTGTTCAAGATGTCCTTTATCTCTAAGAAGGAAGACTTACCTATGGGCTTTATGCCAAAGAGAGAAGACTACCAACCTGTTCAACCCTACATCAAGGACTTTCTAAGGGAATTGCAAGCCTAGCATAGTCCAACCAGATTTCAAAGCCTCCTTCCTTCGGACCTACCTTTTTTCACTTGGTCCTCATTCCAAGAGGAAACTTTATTCCCCTAGTCATCCACCTCCTAGCAAGCTCCAAAACCCTTCTCTACACCATCTTGGATAGAACTTCCTAATGTTGAATTCAAATTTTTGATCTCACCTATTCCCGTCCTACTCCCCCTCCCTCTCCATATGTCATTTTTAATGTTTCCTCATCATGGTGTATTTTAATTTAAATTTCTTTTGATAAGTGGTCAAATATGTTAGTGTATTTTTTTGTCTAATATTGATAATTTTTTAAGAAATAATAAGAAATGAACTCATATGTATCCCCCTTTAGATGCACCTACCAAAAGACACTCACAATCTATTATGGTTATAAGCCAATACTTCTAGTTGTAGTTAGTGACTCCCAGTTGGAGTATTACATTTGAAAAAAATTAATTCAGTCCAAGAACCTCCAATTTAGGAATTGTCTAAAATTTACCAACTAAAATAGAAAGAACAAAAATATAAACAAGTGATCCTAAAGACATGGGGCCTATCCCACATATCATAGGCTAGAAAAAGAGAGACAACAAGGCATGTTTGTTCCTAGCCTTTGTTTTGAGGAGGTAAAATGATTTATTAAGCACTTTGGTCATGTACAATCTTCCCAATCAATTTTGAGGATTTTTAACTTCCTTGACCTTGAAAAATTGATCATGGTTTTCTTATCATTGTATCTCACAAGTGGCATTGTTGTGATGTTGTAGAATGCCTCCTACTTCCCCTACAAGACTAAATATTTCTTCACAATGTACTTGAGAATTACAAAAAATAATTAAATTGTTATCATAATGGAAACTCATATAGTTAGAAATAGAAATCGCACTTACAAGTACTACCATTGCAACCACAAAATATTACCATCAAAAAAACTTTTCTAAATATTACTAATATAGAAGCCTAGAAACTATTAAATCTTATCATTGCATAATTATTATTGTGCAAGCCAAAATTTATAGTGTTGAATATTCTCGTTCATTATAAACCCTAGAAACTATAAAATATTATCATTATAGAATTATTAATCATTATTGTATATGGTGAAATTTATAGTGTTGAATATTCTCAATCTTTATAAACCCTAGAAACCCTCCATGCATTGTACAAAGTTGGTATAAGAAGTTCTATCAAACTATACATGAGACCAACTCAAACTCTATACAACAAACAAATCTTATAGTTTGAAAAGTTTAAATGAAATTATATTTAAAAGAGGAAAAAATAAAGGTAACTTGTTATTCGTGATTACAAGATAAGGATGGAAAAACAAAACTTAACTTGCTATTTTTATTTCATATTTTCTTAGTAATTTTGAGAAGAAAAAAAACATAAGAGAAAACAAAAGCTTAACTATTTTCCATAGTGGTAGAAGAAAAAAAATGTAACAAATTTTTTAAATAAGTGTTATATTATATTTCAATCTTTATCATAACTTAATTATTCTAATTAAAAAATTAATATTTAACATGTAAGCTTTATTAAAAAAAGTACTATCACAAACTAAGATTTGATTTATGTTCACTAAAATTCAAACATCTTTTGTCCCTTTTCTACAACTAAAAAATATTTTTAATCTTAATTGAATAATTATACAAATAACTTTGGAAATCTTTGGAGAATATTGACTTAGAACTAGTAGTAATAAAGGTTTACAAAAAAACCATCCATAAGAGGAAAATAAAGCAGTTAGAGAGAAATGACAAACTCATATGGGTAGCATCAAAAGATGTTAGGTATAATGTTAAAATTGGATATAGAGTAATCACACAACCCCAAAGGTAGAAAGAAGTGAATATGCCCCTTAAACTCTATTGGGATTCGTCCTATTTACCAAAGGTAGGCTTCTTTTTGTGGATTTCCTCCCATAAGAGGATTTTAATGGCAGATAGACTTAGGAAGATGGGCATTGAGGGACCATCAAGATGTGTGCTATGTAAGCAAGACAGTGAAAATTTTGATCATCTCTTATATAAATGTCCATTTACACAATACTATTGAGATTGGCTTAGACAAATGCTGGGCTAGATGACTCCTTCGCTAGAATCACTGGATGGTCTCCTTAGGGGTTGGCCAATTGATAGTAGTAATTGTATGTATAGAAAACTATGGAATATTTTCCCATATATCCTTGTTTGGGAAGTTTGGAAAGAAAGGAACAAAAGAATATTTCATGATCAGGCTATGTTTGTAGGTGAGATTACTAATAAAATTGAGGCATATATTGGTGAAACCTTAAACTCTCCCTTGAGGAAAACCCAAAAAGAGGAAGGATCATTTTCATAATGGGATGGTCTAATAAAAAAGAGTTGGAAAAACCTAATTAATCCCCCACTTATGTATAAAAAAAGAATAAAGAGGCAAGGGAAAAATGTAGATGGATTCCACCATCCAGTAGTTGGACCAAACTAAATTTTGATGGAGCCTCAAGAGGAAATCCTAGTATCATAGGAATAGGACGGATCATTAATAATGATTCTGGAAATTGGATAATGAAAAGGGCTAAATTTATAGGATCAACCACTAACAATCTTGCTGAACTAGAAGCCCTTCAAGAAGGTCTACAAATGTGCTTAAATCTTAGTATCTCAAAACTCATTATTGAAGGAGGTTCATAGATTGTCTAAAATGCCATTAGAAAAAGGGGGACTCCAAATTGGGTTTTAAATTTGAAAATGGAAGAAGTACTTAATCTCCCAAGGATCTCTTCGAAGATTTTCAAATTCTACATATATTCTTGGAAAATAATAAAGAGGCAGATCAACTAGTAAATAAGGGTGTTGATGGTGATAATATCATAATCTATAATTAGAAGTAATTTAACCAGAAACTAAATAGATGTCTTAATCAAACTGAATAATGTAAATCTCATTCTTATTAGCAAAATTAGCTTTGACTTTATGCTAAAGATATTTCCAAACGGTTAAAGAAAGCATTGGATGGTCAATAGGTCTTAAGAAATATTTTTTAATAAGATACAAGGTAGAATAGTATACCATCAAATATAAACATCAAGCGAGAAGTAGCTAAGCTAATTTTAGAGTTAGTAAACAAAGGGTCAGGAAGCAGAAGTGATAATTTTTGCAATAGTAGATGTTAAACAATATTGGCAAATGATTCCAAACAAATCAAAGGAAAAAAGGAAATTATGTTTTATCAATCCCCATTTGATCTTGATCAAGTATTGTCATCATGAGTTGATATGCATCATCTTAGAATGGGCAGAAGCATCTTTATTAAGGAAGCAAACCCTTAGTTTGACAAAAGATAGGAACTTGTAAATTATAATGGAGAATGCTATCTTTAAAAGACATGTCATATCACTTAATACATAGAAGTATAGAGTACTTTTAAACATTAGAAAGTATAGAAATTATAGACTTGTTTATTTATATAGTTTTATAAGTTGACTTCTAACCTTATGTGGAAATTAGTAGTGTTTTAGATGCAACTTCCAACCTAATCTTGAAATCTAGAAAGTAAAAATGCAACTATGGGGAAGAGTTTCCTTGTTTCTCATATTCTCAAAAAAGTATTTTGATTAAAATAATTGTATATAAATTAAAAGAGATGATGTAAACTAGGGTATGCCCCTTTTAATCTGTATAATATAGGGCTTCGGTCCTAAGCAAGACTAGAGGTTTTCTTGCCTCGTTCTTTCTTACCAGTGCCCATTTGAATGGAGAATCCATGTAATTTTTTATTTTTATTAAATTATAATACAAGACTTCAGTCGTTTAGTGATCAATACACACACACGTGCACACACACACATGCACACAAACACGCACGCGCGCGCGCGCACATACACACACACACACACACACACACACACACACACACACACACACACACACACACACACACACACACACACACACACACACACACACTCACACACACAAAAAAAAACCAAAAAAACTTAATTCTTCAACAAACACTCACTCAAATCCTCAACAAACACTCAAAACCTCAACAACAACAACAAAAAGATATATTTTAAGTCATTTACATTTAATGAAAAGTAACAACATATTAACTTCAAAAAATAAACATTGATTTAGATATTTATTTAGAAAAAATTTCAAAAACTTAATAAAGTTTTAAATTTACACATTAAAAATATTTTATTTATTTATACTTTCATCTTATTATTGATAAAATACTATTAATACTAATCCAAAATATTTCTATATTTAAATATGATAATTTTCTTCATAGAATTCTATGATTTATTCTAAAAATAAAAGATGAGATAAACAATTAAAATATTTATTTTAAAAACAAATTTTTAGTACTTAAAAATAGCCCGCTATAAGATTAAAGCATCATCTCCCCATCACTTTAGTATAAATCTCCTCATACAAATATATAACATTAGTTTGTCAAAGGTTAATTGTTAAAATACTTCAACATGATTTATAAGATGATGTCATTAATTGAATTATGGAAAATAGCTATTTTTTAGTTGTAAACTAAATGATAGTTTTCTAAGAAAAGGGAAGCCACTAAAAATCAATTTCTTGGTGGACCAATACAAGGCAATCCTCAAGCATTGTTGATAAAACTATGGGAATTTTTGAAATACAACTAAGGAAATGATACACAAAAAATGTAACTTTCAAGATCCTTGACTAAATAATGTTCAACCCTTTTTTCCTAAAAATGACTCCACAAAGAAGAAAGACTGGTCAATCATTCTGCAATTTTACATAACATATATTCTGATGAAAGATTTCCATATTAGCAAGTAATATTAAACCAATAATCAAATGATTAAAGGAAAATGAAAAGACCAAGATAACAAAATTGGCTAATTTGTGTGAAACAATATATTACCAAACATGTGATCATCATGAAACTAAAGGAGAAGGTTGCATTGTGAATATAATGCATTGGTAAGTTGATAGACAACTAAAAACCCATAATTTTACAGTAAAATCTATATATATATATATATATATATATATATATATATATATATATATATATAATCAAGCTCCATCATTAATGAAATTCTTCATATCTTTTGTACTATTTGATATAATTATTGAAGTACTTACCTCAATCATCTTGTTGATTTTTGAGAAGTCACTAATATAATATTTTGGTTTGGCCCATGATACCGATTTTTTGTAGGGAAAAATAAAGTTAAGTCTCTATTTCTAGTTTTAGAATAATTTTCTAGTTTTTAAGAAAAAAATTGCAACCTAAAATCAAGAAAGGACTGACAAATTATTTGGCAAAAAATTCTAGGAGGAAGAATCCAACACAAAGTCTATCGGCTTAAGGACTCATTTATAGAAGTCCAATGAATTTGAGATCTGTTTATCTATTACAAAGCTAAAGATTTCACTAATAGTACTCTAATGCCCTGTTTGAGGTGTGAATTTTGATACTTTACCCTATTTAAGATCTTTTTATCTCCTACAAAATGAGGGACCATTAATCGTAATCAACTTTTCCATCAATGAGGAAGGGCTATACTCATGGTGAGAGGACATGAGAAAGTTATAAACAAATATATGTTTGCAAGAATTAAATGAGAGGTCATGGCATCTCATTCCTTTAATGGAGAAGAGTTTGAAAATTTTTAAGGAGATTCATTTAATTATATTACTTATCACTCCTCCAATTACTTATCCATAATTAATCTATGCGCAGACAATTTTTAAGCTATGGTCCTCTTAAATGATTCTATTAAACCACAAGTTTATGTTGTGTTTCTATTTTATGATTGGCTATGGCTAATTTTGTCAGTATTATTTTTTATATTTAAGTTAACAAATTTGGAAAAATAATAATGAATAATCCATATATCTAGGAATCATGGGAGATGGGAACATTATAATAGTTCATGTGGCCACCTTATCCCTAACACTCCCCTTGAGGACTTCGATCAGCATGCTGAATTGTCCTAAGCACAACAATTTTTCCTCAATCCAAAAATCTTTCCAAAATCAAACTTTTAGGACATTACAAAATTTCTATTTAATCCCTTCTATAAACATTCCTCTACATTTTAACACATTATCCCAAATTTTAGAACCTACAAGGAGATTGTGAGAAGACAAAAGATTGTAAAAATAAGAATCATGGAAATATTAACTTTCCTAATAATACACCAATTCAAGGACCTATGAGTAAGCCTCCAACCAATGTTGGCTAACATGGATTTATCAAGGTCCAAAAAAATTATTATCCCTAGCCTACCCACGGCTTTTGGTTAACCATATCTCCATTGAAAAGGCTTAATCTATTTTTCTCTTCCATCCCTATACAAAGAAAGTTCCATTGGGTACACTCTAATTTCTCCACCATCCCCCATATATAAATCTTAAAGATAGACATGAAGTAAACTAGAATCCCTTGGAGGGAAGCACTGAGAAGTTGGAGCTTCCTTGTGTTACTTTATATCTTTCTCTTCCAACTAGCTAGTTTCTTATAACTTCTCTCTAAAATCAAATTCCAAACATTAGGAGAAACTTCCTTGATAATTAGTGGAAGACCAAGATAAGTAGTCGGTAGAGTGGTGGACTACCATCCAATAATCCTAGTGATTTTTCTCTGGAGATCTTTTGAAGTATTAAAAAAGAAAAGGTTACTTGTATCATAATTAAATTTCTATCCCAAGGAAATTTTATACTCTTAAAGGAGGGTTGTGCACTCCCTTCTCTCTATCTTGAGGAAGTCCCAAAGATAAATGTATCATCAAAAAATTGGTGTAACACCTTAGGAGGAATGGAGGTAGTTGCTCTAATCTCGTTGATGTTGCCATTTATCACACATTTTTCTATATTTCTACTAAGAACCTCTACTACCATCAAGAAAATATAAGGTAAAAAAGAGGGTTACCCTTTAAGAGACCTTTCTCCAATTTCAAGAACCCCCAAGGGATCTCATTTACCAAGACCAATAAATGTATAGCCTTATGAAATTAGGATAAAATCCCAGTTAGGTAAGGATGTTATAAAGGAAGTTCAAACTGACTTTGTCATAAGCTTTAGAGATGTCCAGCTTTAGTGCCCTTCTTGGAGCTTTACTCATATCCATGGAGTGTAAAATCTCATGAGTAGAAAAAGCAACATCTAGAATTTGACGGCATGGGACAAACCCTTTCTAAGACTAACTAATGAATTTGTCAAGTAATATCTTCAATTTGTTAACCATCACCTTAGAGAAGATTTTATATATAGTATTGCATAAACTTATGTGCATAAAGTCCTGCAAAGTCTTAGGAACAAGGGCAATAAAGGTATTATTTGGAACCCCTAATAATTTTCCATTTGTCACAAAATCATATGCCACCAAAACCACATCATACTTTATCACCTCTGAGAATTCCTCTAAAAGCACTAGGGGGAATCCATCAGGTGTAAGGGCCTTATAGACCCTCATAGAAAAAATCACCACCTTAACTTCCTCTTCTATCACATTGGCCATTAATTACTTATTTTTAGCCTCATCAATAACAATGGGTATCTAGGAGAGAAGGTTCTCCCTAGTCTTATAGGTATCCCCTCTAGCATTCTTAGTATATGCCTAAGTGGAAAAGTTGGCATCATGTTCCCCTTTCCTGTCTTCTTTAGTAAATGTCTCATTATTATTATTGGTAAGAGAATCAATAGTATTCCATATTTTGTGTTTGGAGACAGATTTATAGAAGAAAGAAGTATTTCTATCTACCTTAGTCAACCATAGAATCCTCAACCTCTCCTTCCAATAAATTTCCCTATTTTTGTTGTTAATGGCCTATTTCTTCCTTCATTCATCTTCCTCCTAATGGGTTTCGTTGGAAAGATCTCCATTTGCCATGGTCTGTTGCAATTATTTTCTACATCTCATTTCTTCATTAAAATATCACCAAAAGAAACTTTGCTCCATTCCCTCACTTCTCTTCATATGTTTTCCAATTTCTTAGAGGCTATACATAGTCATCCCCATTATTGGAATATTCCAACATCTAGTTATACAATCTCTAAACCCCATGTGACATAATCTCATAATGGAAAAGCAACGATTCTCACAAAGGTTTCTCAAACCAGTTGAAGAGGATGGGAGCGTGATTCAAGATAGTTTTTGGAAAACCCTTGAGCAGGGTGTTAACTCCCATATCCCATTTAGCAGAGCCTAAGTATCTATCCAACCTGACTTGTATAAGCTATTGCCCCTTCTTATTATTAGACCAAATAAATTTTTCACCACTAAATTCACATCTATCATATCTTTTTTTAGTACTTGCAGAGAGGCATAATACTATTGCAATCAATATTCCATAACAAGTGATTAACAATTTTCATTTCTACCAATCAAAAGAAATTGTTTCTTAATTTTATTATACAATTAATCATTTGTATGGTATAGATGCAAATTTCTTATATTTCTAATTGAAAATAAATAAATTTAGAGCAATGTTATTGACTAAAATATTTGACATCTTATACATGGATTTTCAATAAGCACTGTCTAGCGATAGGGACATTTAAGCAGAACAAATTACATCTTAGATTATGTTTAAGTTAAAAACATTAATCTTTATACTCTTGTTTTTTTTTTTTTTTGTATTTATGACTATTTAGATTAAAAGTTTGAGCTATCATTAGAAATAAATTATATTTTTTAATTAAAAAATGTTATAACTTTACACATTCTTAATAACAATATAGTATATATAGTTTCATTCAACAGATATAATTTTATTTTATTTTTATAGTAAAATGAAATTCACATTATTAGTATATTTTATTTAATAATTACAAACACGGTTTTGATTTTATTATATTTATCAAATAATTGAATTAATTTATGACAAATAATTTTAAATAAAATTAAGATTAACATTTAAATTATTTTTAACTTATATTGCTAATTATTATTACTATTAAAATTATAAAAACTTATAATCAATTAAAATATATTTAATTAAAATTAAGATTATGGTTTAAAATGAAACATTAATAATTAGATTGTTAAAAATTTGTTTTTCTTAATAATTACATGAACATTATAATTCTTAATTATGCAATACAATATAATTTATATTATAATTATAAAAATAACTAAAAATAATATATGAATACTTATATTAAATATAATAAAATTACAATCAAATTTATATATAAAATTATAATTATAATTAATTACATAATGTAAAGTAAGTATTAAGTAGCTATGTGGCACTTATTTCTTATGAATTTAAATAGATCATTCATACTATCATTGTATATAAGAATACAAGGGCATTCTTAAAATGATGGATGATGCCCATTTATTGTTCATTTTTTAGTTATATTGGTTTTTGATTGGTCCATTTGTGCAAAATGTAGTATTATTTTGGTGAGTGGCTATTGGGCGTCTTAGTGGTGGATTTTGGCACCTCACACTTTATGAGCTCAGCTCTGTAAATGTGTGAAAGGCGAAAGATTAGCTTTAAACTCCTCACTCACCTATTTTAAAAAAAATTGGCAAATTTCTATAAACAAATTAAGAACTATATATGTATGACATTAGTCTCAACCTAATCTTCTCACTCCCACATCAATTCGTAATTTATTTGTTGTGAATGATAATAACCCATCTGAATGCATCAAATTCCCCTCACAGCAACTAACAATATGTTTAAAATTTGCACTGTTCGCGTGCGTGCACACATATCGGTGGCATTGTCTAACACCCACGTGATATATATTAGTTTACAGCTTTTGAAATACTATGACAGCATCCATGACAGATGAACCATTTTCATAATGTTCACTCAAATCATAAACCACTTTTAACTTAATAACAAGTGCAAGATTCTCACATCACTGACTCACTTTCAGCTTTTGTATGTACTTTGCCGTCCATCCATTGATATTTCAATAATGACAAGCTTGAACTATTTCTCCAATTCTAAAACAGTGTAAAATGGGTCAAGATAGAAGGCCTCCAGCTTAGAGAAGCCTGCAGAGATACCCAAATTAAGAAACTCCTCCTCAGTCCTTTCCTTGCCTCCTGAGCTGTACATTGCCATTACAAAGATATCCCCTTCAAGCAGAGTTCTTGTTCTCTGGCTATTATCACTCTCCTTGGGCAAAACTGGCTCACATGCAATTACTTTGCCCCCTCTTTCTGGCAGGGCATTATAACAGTTCTGAAGAATTTGAATGCATTTTTCATCACTCCAAGTTGTTAAGATCCACTGCCAAAACATTGAAATTCCAATACATAATCAGGGAGTGAATGTACAAGTGTATGGGAAAGGAGAAAATTGATGATATGGAAAAAATAAGCAACCTTCATGAAAATGGCATCCCCTGAGGGAATGGAAGTGAACATGTCTCCACCCACATTTGTCACACCTGTTCAAAACATAAACAAATCAACAACATAATTATTCAGTGTTTCCTAGTGTTAAAGGTTAATTCCGTGCACAAACTGTAAGTCAGATGTTGCTATTTTTTTCCTTGTACTTCTATAGATGAGTGAAGAGCTTAAGCTTAAGGTTTTGACTTTTGGGTGCAAAATGGTCCTAATGTGTGATTTATGTTTATCACCAATAATTGTTCACTCAAAAAACACCAGTACTGTGGTTAAATGTCTAAGTAGTACTTATGAAGTGTCCCAATAATAATGTACATACAACTCCTTATTGCTTCCAATGCAATTACAGATTTTCCAACAGAAATTAAAAATTTAAAAAACCTAAGCTAGCTAAACATAGTAGGATGGTTTTATGCGAGTTAAAACAGTAAATCTAACTTACTGAGAATGTTTTGCAAACTGGACATTGCCAAGCACTGTTACATGTTTTACTACATTATCATAAACAACTAAACTTATAATTGAAACTTCTTACCTTTAATTTTCCTGAAGTGTCTCAAAAATGGATTTACAAGTGTTTTAGACTCATATTATTGTGCATCAGCCTTGGTTCTGGTAAAGTACCCAGCATGCTAAAAATCATTGCCATGTAGGACTCAAATTTGGATTGTGAAAAAATCAACTAACTTGACATTGTGCAGAAAACTCCTGAACTATTTGCCTTTTAAGTGAGAATAAACTGTCAATTTGTAACCATAGCAATTAAAATAGTTCCATGATGCTTATCAGATTTTCTTGATTGTGTTTCAAAACCATTTACATTGATCAAAGTTTTGTTTTTCTTTTTATGAAATTTTATGTGTGAACGATTTAAAAGTTAAATATCATACATTAAAACTTGATTCTTAAACTAAAAATGTTAAATAATCAAAATTGACTTACTTTTTATAAGTTTAAATTTTCTCAACTAACTGTAAATGAACAGTTTTCTTTCTTTCTCCCCTTATTTTAGACTTAAATTTTTAGGATGACTTTGCTACATACCAGTAAACAACAACGTATGTGTTTGAAAAATTGGACTAAATGGATTCAGATCCTGTCATTAAAAAATTGGACAGGGTCTATATAGCAATTAGGATGTATCAAAGGCTATTAGATTATTTTTAGATCTTGTAAATAGAAATCTCTATATTAGAGTTAGTGAAAGAAACTAAACGAATTAAGAACCCAAATACACAGTCCCATTGATTAGATCTGAAGCTCGAATTATAAGAGAATGATTTGACTAGTGTTTCCTCTGCAAAGTGCAAAGTTTTGAGTGCAACAAATCCCTGCACGTTTCTGGGTTCTTACTATTTTTACTGCACCTCTAATCTGTAATTTAATTAGTTAAAAGGAACAGAGTCAGTGATATTGTGACTATATAATTATCTTTGACCAATTGTAAAATAATTACTTCAATCCAAAATCACTCTTAACTATTTGATCAACACTTAAAACTTCTAAAAATGACTTTTTGTAAGGCCCTCTTTGAGATATCTTAATCTTGTACAAAAACTAAAGATTCTCTAATGGGATGTAAACTTCACCTACCTCCACTGACCCTGTTTGAGATCTCTTTTTCTCTTGCAAAAACTAAAGACTCATTAATGACTTTCAGATCTGTTTATCTATTACAAAGCTAAAGATTCATTCCTAGTAGTCCATTAATGGTGGTCCTTTTCTTTCCAATTCCATGTGGATTCATTAAACTAGAATACTACACTTCACCAATCTGATTCAGCATCATTCTATGAATAAAATTTGTCAGGGGCCCCAAAAACAAGAGGAGAAGAGAAGATTACCTTGATAGGAAGGAGCTCCATCAATAACATGTTGTAGATCAAAATTGATTCCTTTCATATCCACATGTTTCTGTATGATCATATGCAAACAGAAACCAGAGCTGCCTCCCACATCAACAAGAGTGTCAACGCCATCAAAGCCATGATAAGAACTGAGGAGGGTCTTCATGAAAGGAACAGAAACACTTGCCATGGCAGTCCTCATGAGCTCATTGGATTCCCCATCATCACCATAAAACTCATAAGCAGGTTTTCCATGAACTTGTCTGAATGGCTCCTTTGCAGGATCAAGTACAGCTGCATGAAGCATAGGCCAGACTTCAAGCATGGCCTTTTGATGGTGCTGCAACACATATGATCCATATGATAAACCCATCTCATCCTTCACCAGCGTTTTTCCCACCTCAGTTAAGCTATACAATCTCTGAGAAACTCCATTAGAGTAAGCTGAAACAATCTCCTTGAATACATTGTAACTTGCAAGCATTCTCATTATTCTCTGAAGATTCTCAGAGGAGGAAGAAGAGGAAGAGGAAGAGGGGGCTATTTTTGATGATATTTCTGCTGAAGAAAGTGGGGTGTTGAGACCATTCTGCCAAATGATATCAGCAACATTTAGCTGGATGACTGCATTGAGAGCCATGGGCACACTCATCATGTTTGCAAGCTCCATCATCGCCAATCTCCCGTGGCTTTCATGTTCTTCCTCTCCCACTGAACCCATGAGCTTGTTTATTTATGCTATTCACTTCTCCCTCCTCTTTTTGAACTCTATCAATTTGTTTGGCCAAAGGCTTCTATATATTTATTAGTTATCAGAGTAATCTTATCCCAACTTGGGTATATATAATATTATTTTAGTTGTTTGTTACCCCCTCTGCATGTGGATATCTGCAAATTACCTGTAGAGATGTGGAGAGTTGTAAATATCATTCCTTAAAGAATAAGTGTCTCAGTTTTTATTATTTTTGGACCTTTTTAGTTTTTCTAAACTATTTGGATTCATTTTTGTCATATGGTAAGTAAGTCTAAAAGGGTATGGATAGTCTTTAAAAATTCATTTTCATATAGAGACTTTTTAAGTTTGAATTTGTAGCCATCGAATAAGTCTAAAAGGATCTAGTTAGTCTTTATTAAAACAAAAAAATCATTTTCATATAAAAAATTTAAAGTTTGAATCTAAAGATGGCATAATCAAGAAAGGTACCATTTCCTTGTTTAGTTATACTTAACCAATTGAACTAGAACTCTTTGATACAATATGTTCTACCTACTAAAGAACTCATGACATAATCAAGAAAGACCTCATTACCTTTGTTTAGTAGTGCTCAACCAATTGAACTAGAACACTTTGCTACATTGTGAAAGACCTCATTACCTTTGTTTAGTAGTGCTCAACCAATTGAACTAGAACACTTTGCTACATTGTGTCCCACCTATTGACAACTCTTGTGTCGTCTTTTCATTTGACTTGACTACAAGATTTATAATACACTTGATAAACGTTGTGTATCTATTACCTTGGATCAATTGATTGTTGATTTTCCACTCATCAATTTGTATTTAAATGTTATCTTTAAATTTTATTTCAACAAGAGATGAATTGTCAACTTCCTTCATATAGTGATTGCAATGAATTTTGTATCATCTAATTAATTTAAGTTAGTTTATCAAGGAAAAGCTTTATTGTAATATTAACTTACCTTGTCACCCAGAAAACGATTATTATATCAATGTGCTTATATCATTGGAATCATTAATAAAGTTGAAATTTAATGAAATGAATACATGATATTAGAAATGCACTTCACATAAAAGAAATTGAACAATTAATTTTATATTGACTCTTCCGAACATGAACCAATAAAAGAAAAGATAAATGACATTTTTCATAATTAATTGAAATATAAAATATAAGTTATCCAATTTTATTAATTTTGTAGACTCTTTGGGTACTAATAGTAATAACAAAAATTGAATATTGTGGAAATCTAAAAATCAAGGAAAAGGCATGAAAGGGGCATTGACTAACTGTTGCCCCACTTTAGTTTTTTTTAATTATTGGCAAAAATGAGTTCTACATGTTTTAGTTGAAGTCAATTTTCTTCCCATGAATGTTTGAGTCTAAGTCTAGATCCCTGAAGGCTAGGCGGTCTTTATCAAATTTTCCCAAAATGTCATCTCTATTTTCAAAGCTAGGAGGGTTGTTATTTTTGTCTTGTAATTTATCGAGTAGGTATAGTACACAATCTAAGAAATATCATTTTCCACTCATTATAGATGAATCATACTCACCACTTCATTCCTAATGCTCTTAAAAGTTCTATAAAAATCACATGCCTTTACAACACAAGAAATGTAAAAATCTATTGCTATGATTTCAGCATGAATCGGCAGTTGGGTGAAGTAACTTCATGTCACATCAACGGTTGATAAAATAAGATATTGGTAGAAAATCTCATGGTGCCTTCTCCTTGGCGGGTTTTCAACCTATGAAGGTGATTTTATGCATGAACTCAATTGAAGATGCATTTGGCTTGTAGATATTCAAAAGTCATGAATTCCTAAGTAAATTGATGTTTGATTATGAGTTCAGACTCCCAGGCATAATCTAGATTCATTGGCACTCAAGTATGAAGCCTAGGTGGAAAACCTCAGTTTGTCTTCTCTTTGGTGGGTTTTTAACGCATGAAGACAATTTTTCACAAAACAGATATAAGTGAAATGCAAGATGCTAAGTGATATATGAGTGGGTCAATATACCTCAATTAAACATCCTGAACAATCAAAAACACATTTATCATAGATTCAACCAATAAGGAATTGTCAGCGAAAAAATGGATAATGCCTTCTCCTCAGCGGGTTTTCAATCCATGAAGGCAATTTTTTGACTATGCAAAGAAATCAAGTTAACAGAGAAAATTTGGCTCCAAAGTTGAATCTAGTACATGTTAGGATGATACTGGAATGAAATGAACTGTTACAGAAAGAATATGTGATCAGGGTCTCACTCAGTCATCAACGCAGTACTCCAAAAGCTATTCTCTAAAACTAACGAGAAAATAGAAAAGTAAATAATGGGTTAATATAAAGTTATCATTACAACCAACAAAATGGTGAAAAGACTTTTAAGTATCTATTGAACCTTTGCATTTACTTTTAACAAATATTTCCTTAAATTGTCACTCATGTGGCATGAGTTATGAAGTTTAATGGGTGAATTAGGGCCCTTACAAAAAAACACAGATATAGTTGAATAAGTCATTGTGTTATCTTGATTCCTCATTTTTACCAATGCGCATAGCTTTGAAAGCCAGTGATTGTAGAAGTCTATTGTCTTATTCACCTTTGATTCAAAATCCTATTTGTAAGCTATGGCCACTAAGTTCATGGGTTTTGATGGTTTAACTGGGATCAAGTTTCAACTGCAAGACTTCATAAACACATCCCTTCATTTCTATGATATGGCGGATTTCCAAAAGAGGCTAAGAGTCTAACGCATTCACCCTATTACTAAGAAACTATGAGGAAGTAGTCTAGTTGAAGTTTTTGGTTTCCCAATTGCAGTTCAAGCCCCAGAGCTCATTTATGAATGTGTCCACCATTAAAATCTTGAAACAAAGAAAATAGTTCTACTTGATGGTACTGTGTTGATTTTGATTGACAGACAAATGGTGGTAAATTTCCTTCGTGTGCCAAAACAGGAGGAGTTTTCTGACCTAATCGTCAGTGAGGTCATTTCAAAATTCTCGGCAAAGAAGATGATCTAGAGGAAGGAGATCATATGAACATGGTTCTAGAAGCCATGACATGAAAACAGAAAAGTCCCCAAAACCTTGTTTGGGTCTGACGCAGTGCAAGGTAGGAGAATCCCCAAAGGATATGTCCTAGCCCCCAACAAATAACCACACAATAGAAAAAAAAACAATGATTCAAGATCTAATACCAAATCACAACTCTTTATTTATAAAATAACTATTTACATGCAATGTGTCAAGCTATAAGGCCTTCCCATTTATGGCCAAATACAAAGCAATTACAATAATAGTTCTGCAAGATCCCTCAAGATCTAACCCAAGCACTAGCTAGTTTAGATCCACACTCTAGTAGAAACCTTCAAGGAAGATCTCAACTTGTGCTCACAAGCCCACCAAACAATCTCCTTGTTTTCCAAGCTGCACCCACTAGCTCTTCTCACAAACTCGCAACTCCACCACAATCTTGCTATAAACTGCCACACATTCAGCACTCTGTCTACAGACTTAGGAAAACTTGCTCCTCTAATTCCTCCTTCTCTCCAAGCTTCTACTAATAAGAGATCACACCTTGAAGCTTGATTAGAAATGCTCATATGCCTTTCTTGAATAGGCACTTACCACCCAAGATGTTACAAACACAACCAATGTGGGATAAAAGGTAAATGCAACTACCTTACAACAAATATTTAATTTGCACCCAAATACAACTAAGCACCACCATGTGGTCCAAAAAATATTAAATGTATGATTTAAGGAAATGTCCACAAACTTCTAGAAGTCCACCTACACACCTCAATAAATGGAACAACATCCATTTTTGTTTATTTTTCTATTTATGCCACCTATGCACCTCAAAAATAGAAATTCCTTTTTTCTCCTTTTTCCCTTTTTTATTTTTTATTATTATTCCTCTAATTTTTGTCACTTTCTCTCTCCTCTATTTTTTTCCTAATGAAAGATGCTCCTACATCAGGGTCTAACCTCAAACCAAAAATAATCAACATTTTGGTTCTTTTGCATAGATGGAGAGGTGAAACCGAAGCCCTAAATTTTGTTGAACAATACTTCTTTTTAGTTCAAGTTATATGCTCAGATAGACAATATATTGATTGGGCTTAGGACATAAGTGAAATTTTGTCCCATACTCTCCAAGTAGCCAAATTCTATAATTCATTCTATATGTCCTCATTCCTAATATATATGTTGGCTTCCTTGGAATTATGGCTCAATCTCCCATGTTTAGATGATTTCTCGGATGATGTCAAGCCCTACAGATTTTATCCTTGCCTTCAGATGTAGAATAGTTATGCAAAATATGTAAGAGTAAATGATGTGTTTACCATGAGAATTTGTAGGGAATTGCAAAGATTCCTAGAACAAAGATTCTCCCTTGAAGCCATGGCCACCATCAACCAATTTGGTTGTTATTTTATCCAGTTTTCATCTTTTTATTGTGCAGCCTTCAATAGTTTTCCCCTGAACCTGCCAAGATATCTAAGTGACATGATAGTGTTGGTCGAAATCATCCAAAAAGCTCTGCAGGTGAATGTCCTAAGTGAGAGCCTATGAAAGAAAGGGTATGAATTTCCCATGAAAGTCGGAGCATTTAGTTGTGACTCCAAATCTGATGTTAAGAACATTATGAAGATTTTTGAGAAGAAATACAAGTTGGATATGTATGAGGTATTAAGACCTATGTTTGACCCTAATAGGTATGCCAAGGATGTTCTATAGATTGGGACTATGGTGAAACACATCAGCACTATTGAAGACTATAGGGCCAACTATAAAGATGAGTTTGAAAGTTGTAATTGTGTCTTTGCAAGATTAAATATAGATCAAATTAAGCTAGAAAAGATAGATATCAATGTAGAAGGAATTGAAGATGACAGTCAGAACATGTACAATAGAAACTATCTGACCAAGCAAAGAAATACCCCTATAAGTTCTAAGCCAGTCAGAGAGGTCAAAGAATACCTAGACATAATGATGGCTAAAATCTACAAGAGGATCAAGAAGTGGGTTGAGTGGACCACAGCATGACAAAGAAGAAGAAAGGTGCACCCTCTTAGCCCTCCCTAGATATAGTAGCAACATCATCTTTCCCTAGAGGACCTTCAAGCACAATTCCATCCCTTGCTCAAGGACCAACTCAACTAGCTAGTGGAGGCAATCAACCTTTTGATAATAACATCCCATTAGACAAAGCTTGTCAAGATGGTTTAGCACCTGTGATTGGGACAAAGGCAAAAGTTGAAAAGAAGAAGGTAGAAGAACCAAAGGACACTACAGCTCCAGTCGCTCTGCAATCCTAGGGCAGCCCAATCCCATCTACAGGAGTGTTGTTGATCTCCCCTAGTAGTCCTCCATTTAGGTAGTCAACCTTGGCCATGGGGAGAGCAAAAAAATTGAATCCATCGAATCAAATGAAGTAGTAAAAAAGACATATGAAGTGGTGAAGATTAGTGAGGCTCCAAAATTCATATCTCCTATTCCAGGAAATCCTTTCTCCTCATCTTCAAAGGTCTTGAATTTTGTTAGGAGAAAGATGTTTAGTGTGGATACACTAGGAACTGCATCCAAAGTAATCAGTATCGAGTCATGGCTCAAAAATACTTTGGATAGGAAGAGGAAGAGGATAGAAGATGGGTCTTTGAACAAAGAGACTCTATCTTTGGCCATCCACTCTAGGTCATCATTAAGTAAAGTGAAGAAGCCAAAGGCTTTGTCTATCCTCAGTCGAGATTTAAACATGGGACACCTCACTATGGAGATCACCAAGCCCACCAAAGAGGGCAGGATCGAGGATCAAAATACAACCTACTTCAAATTATAGTCTCTGGATCTAGGAGAGGTTAGGCATGACACCAAAGTGGGCTTATGGAAAGCAACTACCAAAGTGATAAAAGAAGAACTTGAAGACCTCAAACTTGCTAAGGTTAGGTTGAAGGCAGAGATCCATGAGCTCAACTACTTCATCAGGCAATTAGTTTCCCCATTAGCAAGTATTTTGGGGATACCATCTACCAGTGATCCCATAGCTATAGATATTCAAGCCATTATCTCTCAGCTATAGGAGGACAAGAATTTTGGACAAACTAGCAGAGGTTGGAGTGAAAAACTCAAGTCTAAAGGACTTGCAATTATAGAACAAGTAGGCAATGCAATGTTGAGGCTTAAGATAGAAAAAGATACCATATTAGCTAATCAAGAAACTTTATCTACCAAAAAGGGAAAAATGTAAAGATTGCATCTCCCTTCTATATATGACCATCCAAATGAAGGCCAAAGAAGTAGTCAAAGCCAAAATTTTACAAAAGGGAAATGAGCCTTTATTTGAATGGCAACAGAGCTTGCAATTCAAAGCTAACATGATCTCCACAATAGAAGAAGGACTGCAGGATATAGAGATAAAATTTAATAAGGAACAAGATAGAGACTACGAGTTGCTAAAAGGCCTACATACCAAATTCCAAACAAGTGGGCAGGGAAAGGGAGTAGTATGAGTCTCTGTTATACAAAAGGCCTTCTCCAACTACTAGGATAAGTTAATAGAGAGATCTCCTAGCCCACATGATAGAGTATTGGATGTCCAACATCTCAACAGATGTATACATGTGGCAAAAGGAGAAGTACAAGAGAGGTTGAACACAATCAAAGACCTAGAAAGAGAACAATCCAAGTGGCTTATTGGATATACCAACATCCACATCAATAGACACGATGAGCTCATTCCAATAATTATTGTTGCCAAGGCCTATAAAGCGAAATTGGAAAAGGGGAAAAAAGTGAAATGGTATTGCTCCCACTCTATTTGTATTCTAATATGAGTTTGTAACTAATAATTGGCTTCTCTCCATTTGTCATTTTTGAGAAGAAGATGAACCAATTCAGTTTCTTTTTGTAACGGTTCATCTTGGAATCCTATATATACTCAATTGAAAATTAATGAAAGGGTCAGCTAAATTTTGGTGTGAAATACTTCAAATTGCAAAGGCAACTTGAATGTGTTTTGTATCTGTTATTTACTATTCCATTGCATATCTTAGTTAGGAATGTCTCTTTGAGTTGAATTAAACTAATGAACAAAAAAAGCTTTGCTCTCCTATTTTAATACAACAAACTGAAGATAATCATAGTATTGTTAGAAGAAAAAAGAGACTTTTTCCAGTGTTGTTTCTTAAGCTAGTTTCCTATGTTTTAGAGTTTAATTCATTTCATTAAGCATCTTTTTCATTTAAATAGATTTTTCTATTGCATCACCAGGTTATTGGGTTCATAAGATGTGTGGATTCACATATTTGGTTAATATTAAGACCTAAATTTCAGCCTGAGTTAGTTCATGTCTAGGCTTAACTTGGTTTTCCTCTCCTATTCTGTAGTCAAGACCAAACCCCATCTTAGAATTAGAAAAAAAAAAATTCATTGCAAATCATAAACTCAAGGGAGTTGTACATATAAATTGAGAGGGAAATTGGTCACTTAGATATAGTTTCCCAACTATTGTAATCAATCATTGTTCAAAGATATTGGGCATTTAAAGAATTAATTAAAAAAGAATAATTTGTTTACCAATAGATTTTGGCGACTCTACTGGGGAGATGAACAGTCGCTAGACTAGAAGAATTATACCATAAGAGAAGATGGTGCTACCTCATTAGAGCATATTTCCCATACTCTTACCTAACCTTGGATTCCAAGATGACAAGGAAGATATTATTTTGTCCCTAAATACATTTGTTTGGAGATAGAGGAGAAACGCATAACACTATAGAAATGTTAGCCAAGTTCTTGAGGAAGAAGAAGCCAGAGTTGAGGCATGAGAAAGGGTTACTCATAGGAGAGAGATCCAAAGAGCACAAAGGTGAGTAGAGCATGAAGCTCAAAGATGATATTAATTTAGTACCCTGGACCAAAGAAGGTTCCTTAGGAGCACCAAAGATCAAGGTGGGTGAGACCCTATAATTTGAAAATCTTACAAAACTTGGATTTCCCATCCTAAAAGCACCTTGATAAAAGGGTGACAAGAAGAGTAGGATAAATCCATCCTCACCCTCCATAAATCAAATCACATTACACACTACTTGTCAGGAATTGACTTTACATGTAGTAGTTGCTCCTCCAATTATCAACTTTCTGCAATACCTTGCTAGGACAATTATGGCTACTCCCTAGGTCATAGCAATTGGTCCATTGTAACTTGCAACATACCATCTAGTTCAATCTATTTCAAGAAATACCTTCCCCAAGTTTTCAAGTGATGGGAAGGTTTCTATTGATGAACACATTAAGGAATTTTTCTTAGCAACCCATATCTTGGGAATGGCACACGAAGATGTAGCTATTAGACTGTTTGTAGAAACTCTAATAGAAATCACAATAGATTTGTTTTATCATTTGGATGATGCCTCAATTATGAATTGGGGTATGATGAGAATGGCCTTCAAAACAAAATTCAAAACCATAGAAGATGAACATGTTCTACTAGCACAATTGATGTCTATCAAAAAATATGCCTCTATAAGTATGAGGGATTTCTTTGCTAACTTTAACAAGATCACTAGTAGAATCCCTACTATTGACAGACCTACTATAGGTAATTTATAAACATTATTCATAAGTGCGATGCCACCAAAAATAAACTATGATTTAAGGATATCTCATCCCACCAATTTGGGAGATGCCTAGAAGAAAGTTATTGAACTAGAAGATGACATAATCTTTGCCAAAAAGTGGAAACAAGAGTTTCAAACTAAGGCAAGTACTAGTAGCACCACTTTGGCTTATGAAAGTTTCAAAAATGATCAAACCAACTAGTTTCCATGAAGAGGAAACTCCCCAAATTCAATAATTCCTACCAACAGAATTTCCAAAATTAACCTAGCAGGAATATCGATGGGAAAACCCTACAACTTACTAACCTGCAATAGAGACTCGCTATAGAAGTTGCACCAAAAAGGGGAATATGTGCATTTTCCATTTAACAATGGATCATGATAATGAAAGTTGTCTGAGATAGCTCATATGATGTAGTTATTGTCCACTAACAAGCTAAATACTACAACTTCTAGTCTTGAGTCAAATTTGTACTCAAATGGAAACTTTGGAAATTTATTTTTAGAGTATGAATTAGACTCAAAAGGGCAAGCCAAATGCTATGCTACTATTGATGAGACCTCATCTACAATGATGACTTGAAGCCAGATGAATAAAAACTAGGTTCTAATCATTCTCCAAGTGGTAATGTTGATTCTCCTCCAAGTACTAGTAATGATGATCAATGAGTCAAGATCCCTTAGTTGGGTAAGGAAAATAATTCTTTTGATTTCATTTGATTTTGTAAAGACTCTAGGATTTAGATTTCTCCTATAAACTACTTAAAGTCCACTCCCTCTAAATTAAAAAGATTGATAGATCATTGCAAGAGAGATAATATAAACATGAATCGTAATGTTGCATCTATAGAAGATGAGCCTTTAACATCTAATCTTTTTGATCAAGGAGAATCCATGGTTTTGGCAACCTTTCCAGGTCAAAAACCTTACCCATTCTATGTGTCCCTATACATAAATGAGTACAAATTAAGCAACTGTATAATCAATTCAGGTGCTTTGGACAATGTGATGTTGTATCCTATGGCTAAGGCTCTAGTTCTTACTCTTACTAAGGTTCATGGTAGGTGTTACTCCATGGATGCCAAACAAGTCTCACTACTTGGGAAAATCAAAGATGCTCAAGTAGCATTGACCACTCATCTAGAAAAGAAGTTACTACTGATTATCCTAGTCATGGACATTCTAGCCAACTATGGTTTACTTTTGAGTAGAAAGTTTTGTAAAGACTTAGGAGGAGAGATAAAACTAGATTGGCCTTAGGTGGCGATTCCCATAGGAAGAAATAAAGTGAAATTGGAACCTGAGGAGAAAGCTAAGTTTATAGTTCTGAAGATAGATGATCCTAAGGCTCAAATCCTTTACCAAGAATTAGAATTATGTAATTACATGTTGTTCACTGAAGATGTCATGAATGAGAAAAATGGTGAAGAGCAAGGAAACCAAAATCCTGTTAAAGAAGAAGATGCACAACCGATCTAGATGTTGGAGTTTGATGGGAGTTGTTCCTCATATGGATCTGGTGTAGGGGTGGTGTTGATATCACCTAAGGGAGACCCAAAATCATTTCGTTCAAGTTAGAATTCAAAAACACGAACAACACAACCAAGTACAAGGCCCTACTACTTGGGATAATAGTCTTGAAAGAAAGAGGCATAAAGATCTTGAAGTCTCTAGGTGACATAGAGCTCATTGTATGTCAGATCAAAGGGTAGTACTCTATAAAAAATCATAAGTTGAAAAACTATAGAAAAACCAATTGAAGGCCAAAGAAGTAGTCAAAGACAAGATTTTATAAAAGGGAGATGAGCCTTTGTTGGAATGGCAATAGAGCTTGTAATTCAAAGATGACATGATCTCCTCAACAGAAGAAGGATTACAGGATACAAAGACAAAAGTCAAAGAGGAACAAGACAGAGAATATGAGTTGCTAAAAAGCCTACAAACTGAATCCCAAACAAGTGGGTAGGGAAAAGGAGTAGCAGGAGTCATCATTATACAAAAGGTCTTCTCCAACTACCTGGATAAGTTAACAGAGAGATCTTCTAGCCTTCAGGATAGAGTATTAGATCTCGAATAGCTCAACAAATGTATACATGTGGCAAAAGGAGAAATGTAAAAGAGGTTGAACACAATCAAAGAACTAGCCAAAGAACACTCCAAGTAGCTTATTAGATATGCCAATGTCCATGTCAATAGACACAAGGAGCTCATTTCAATCATCATTGTTGCCAAGGCCTATAAAGCAAAATTGGAAAAGGGGAAAAAGTTGAAATGATTGTTGTGATTTGGAGCCTAATCAAACTAAAAGGTTTATTCAACTCAAATTCCCTCTAGATTATTTATATGGGGGTTTGGGGGCAGCACCCTAGGTGCACCCTTATATTGTAAAAGGCATCGGCTACTGTTTTTCCTATTGGACGACTTATTCTAGCCCTAATTTTGTAAGCAGAAAAAGCTTGTATAAAAAGGCTTAGGGTTAGGAATTTCATTATGTAATGGTGATATTGTGGCTTCTTGTTATGGTATTGAGCTGTAAGGTATTATAGATTGTAATCACTGGATAATAATAATACTGGACTTGTTGTTGGTGGACGTAGCCTAGGGAATGGGTGAACCATGTTAAATCTTGGTGTCTTGTGTTCTCTTATGTGCAGTCTATTATTTTATGATATTGGTAATATTTTCATGTAACTATTATTTCTATCTTAGGTTAATCCTAACAAGTGGTATCAGAGCTAGACAATTGTCATTATTTTTTGGCCAAATTCTCATCATTTATTTATTAATTTTTAGCCAGACCACTATCAATTTGTTTTAGCGATCATTTGCAAGAAGGTCTCACGGTTGAGTGAAAGTGTCATAGTTGAGTGGGAGCAATGGCAAACAAGGGTAAGCTAAGGGTTGAAAAATTTAATGGGTAGAACTTTTAGTTATGGAAGATGCAAATGGAGGACTATCTTTATCATAAGGATTTATGGAAGTTGTTGGAAGGAAAAACTAAAAATCAAGGAACTATGACAAATGAGGAATGGGAGATTTTAGATAGAAAGGCACTTGGAAGCATTTGATTATGCTTGGTACAATCAATAACATTTAACATCACAAAAGTGTAGACAACGAAAGAGTTGATGGAAACCCTAGCAAAACTATATAAAAAGCCCTCCACTTCAAATAAGGTATTTCTCATGAAGCATTTATTTAATATGAAGATGACAGAAGGTGGATTTGTTGCAAATCATTTAAATGAGTTTAATATTGTTACTAGTTAGTTATCTTCTATGGATATTGATTTTGATGAAGAAATTAGGGCTCTCTTGATTTTGTGTTCTTTCCATGAAAGCTAGAATGGCTTGGTAATGGTTGTGAGTAATTTTGTTTCTAGATCTAATACCCTAAAATATGATGAAATGATCGTTGTTATTTTGAGTGAAGAAACTCATAGGAAATCCTTTGGTGGATCTACATCAAGAAGTGATCTAAACACACAAAGTAGAGGTAGAATGATTGAGAGAGGAAATAATTCCAAAAATCATGGGAAATCAAGAAGAAAGTCAAAGGGCAAGAGGTTTCAATTCAAAGGACTGAGAGATTGTCAGTACCGTGATAAAATAGGGCATAAGAAGAATGATTGTTGGACTTGAAAGAACAATGAAGGAGATAAACCAAAAGGGAATAGGGAGAAAAATGTGGTAAGTAACAAATTTGAAGAGGATGTTTTAGTTTTTTCTTTAGAAAGTATTGATGATTCATGGGTTTTAGATTCTAGCGCTTCATTTCATGCTACACCTCATAAAGGTTATATTGATTATGTTGAAGGGGATTTTGGGCTTGTTTATTTGGGGGACAATGAGCCCTGTCAAATTGTTGAAAAGGGAAAAGTTAAGATTAAGTTGTAGAATGGGAATCATTGGCTACTACATGAGGTAAGGTATGTTCCAAGGTTGAGTTAGAATTTTATTTCAGCAGGGAAACTCGGTGATGAGGGTTGTGTAGTTACTTTTAATGATAAAAGTTGGAAGGTTTCAAAAGGTTCCCTTATAGTAGAAAAAAGTATCAAGGTAGGCACCTTATACCTTTGTACAGGTCATATTCTTCCTTCTACTTTGATTGTTTTAGAGAAAAATGAATGTTTAGGAACAGTTGTTGCAGTTGAGCAGGGAGAACAAATTATTGTAGATTCTGATACAGTGCTATGGCACAACAAACTTGGGCACATGAGTGAGAAAGGTATGAAAGTACTTCATTCAAAGAAAGTTTTACCAGGTATAAAATGTGTTAATATGGATTTCTATGAAAGTTGTGTATGAAAAATAAAAGATAATGAGTTTTGTGAAGACTAGGAAGGAAAAGAAAAGTGAGAAATTAGAGCTTCTACATACAGATGTATGAGGACCAGCTTAGGTATATTCCATTGGTTGCTCTCATTATTATGTTACATTTATTGATGATGCAACTAGAAAAGTATGGGTTTATTTTCTTAGACAAAAATCTAATGTATTTCAAATTTTTGAGAAATAGAAATGCTTGGTTGAAAATGAGACTAGTAAGAAATTAAAATGTCTCAGATCTAATAATGGTGGTGAGTATTTTAGTCATGAATTTGAAGATTATTTCTCCACTAATGATATTCATAGATAGAAAATTATTCCAAGGACTCCACAAGAAAATAGAGCGGCTAAATGCATGGACAAGACTATAACCAAGTGTGCAAGAAGCATGAGGTTGCATACTAGGTTACCCTTAAACATGTGGGTGGAGGCAATCAATATTATTTTATATTTGATTAATAGAGGTCCCTCTTCTCCTTTGGGCTATGGTATTCCAGAGGAAGCATGGACTAGTAAGAAGGTGAGTTATTCTTTTCTCAGAACCTTTGGCTGTGAAGCATTTGCAAATGTTGATTCTGAAAATAGAACCAAGATGGAAGCTAAGTCAAACAAATGTGTATTTTTTGGATATGACATTAATGAATTTGGTTATAGGCTTTGGGATTTTAAAAATTGTAAAATTGTAAGTAAGGATGTCATATTCAATAAGAAAATGTTGTACAAAGATCTATTGCAACAACATGAGAATAAAGAAGATGATTATGTAGTGTTAGATGATACTCCAAAAATTAATGTTTGAAAAATTTCTCATGATGTGAAACAACCAAAAAAAAAAAAATACCACACACTCCAGTGAATGTTAGATGGTCAAACAAGCTAAGTAGACCTCCAGAAAGATTTTCTCCTTCCTTATATTCTATTTTACTTCCTGATGCTAGTGAACCTAAATGTTATGATGAAGCTGTACAAGTGGATACAAAGATTTAGTGGGAGTCTGCAATGAAAGAAGAAATGGACTCTTTGCTGAAAAATGAGAAATGGTGTTTATGCAAGTTGTCTATAGGTAAAAGAGTTTTACAGAATAAGTGGGTTTACAGGTTGAAAGAAGATGATGAAGTTACGAAAATATTTAAAGCTAGGTTAGTGGTAAAAGGATTTGCATAGAAAAAAGGAATTAATTTTGATCAGATATTCTCTCCTATTGTTAAAATGACTTCTATTCGCACTGTTTTAAGTATTGTGGCTACTAAAAATTTGCATTTGGAGTAGCTTGATGTTAAAACAACTTTCCTCCATGGTGATTTTGATGAAGAGATATATGGCACATCCATAGGGATTTGAGGTCAAAGGTAAAGAGAACTTATTGTGTAAATTGAAAAAAAGTTTATATGGCTTGAAGCAAGCACCTTGGAAATGATATCTAAAATTTAATAGTTTTATGCATGAGTGTGGATATAGTAGGTGTCATTCATATTATTGTGTTTATTTTAAAAGGTTGGATGATGACAACTAATTTATTTTATGTTTATAAGTTGATGATATGCTTGTAGTAGGGTCTAACATGGATCACATTAAAGAGTTAAAATAGTCAGTACATGCATTTGTTGTGAAGGATTTGGGGGCAGAAAAAAAAATTCTTGGTATAAAGATTTACAAAGATAGGAAGAACAAGAAATTGACATTATCTCAGGTTGATTATATTGAGAAGGTGTTATAACATTTATCTATGGAGAATGTTAAAGTTGTTAGGACACCTTTACCTAGTCATTTGAAGTTGACTAAGGAGATGTGTTCTAAGACATAAGAATAAGAGGATAATATGTCTAAGGTACCTTATGCTTCATCTATAGGAAGCTTGATGTATACTATGGTATGTACTAGGCTAGATATTGCACATGCAGTGTGAGTTGTTAGCAGGCATATGAGTCATCTAGGAATTGAGCATTGGAATGCAATCAAATAGATTCTCAAATATCTAAGAGGAACATCCAGTAAGTGTTTACACTTTAAGGGATCTCTGTCATGCCCAAAAGCAAGGGCAAAAACACACGTAAATTTTTTTTTTAAAGTTAAATCCACTAATTATTAATAAGTTTGTTTTACAAGTGAAAGTATAGGTTCACTACATTTCATCTTAAGTTTATAATCATGAGTAGGAATATATATTTTTAAAATATAAACTCTCATTATTAAATCGATATTGACATTTGTTTCAATATTACATTAATTTTACAACAATATATTTAAAATTATTTGAGTAACAATTTAAATGAATACGAGTCTAATTATTTTGAAATATTAAAATCATAGAACTATTTAAAATAAATGTCACATCTAACATACACATAAATATACTCTATTTAACTTTATTCAAATCACAATTTTATTTAAATCTATAAAAAAAAATTAGAAATAAAATATTCCTAATAAAATAACAATATAAATTAAACTTAAATTTTACTAAATGATAAAGCAAAACAAATTTACATTATCTATTAGTCTAACATATACTAATAAACTTGTTTTTAGACATAAACAAACTAACTAGTTAAAAACTCTATTTAATTAATATCTAAATTTAACAATTACTAACAACTACTCTACTAATACTAATTTAATAAAACAAGATAATAGCTAACACTAAGTTTACTAAACTTTAAATACATTAATTAAATTACTACTAAATTAAAACTAATTTTCTAAATTAATCTACAATCTAAACACTTTTAACTAATACTATTTAATAATTTAAACTATCTTAATTTTTTTTTTTTTTAAACCTTTATATAAATAAAACATACTAAAACTAATATTAAAAAAAAACATCTAAATTAACTACATACTTAATACTATCTAAATCTTAATTAACTACTAACTAATACTAATAAACTAATATTTTAATGACATACAAATAAACAACTATATTACTAAACATATTAACTTTCTTTAAAACTAACCTAAATCTTAAAACTTAATAATTAAATTATCAACAGAATAAAATTAGCATCTAAAACTAACATACTAACTTCATACTTTATTACCAAAATATACTAAACTACCCAGCCCCTTTTTTTAAAACTATAACTACTTCCAAAATGCCTAAAATACTCCCCCTTCCCACCTTACTACCCATGTGGTTATGCACATCCAAAAAAAAAGCTACATCAAAATCGCATGGGGAAAGGAAACAAGGTAATTCCCATGTTTAAAAAAAAAAAAAAAAATTAAACACAAAACTCAACACTATCCACCTCCTTTGAAATGACATGCATGACAAGATGTAAAAAGGTAAATGCAAGAAAAAGTTTGAAAACATTTATTTTTTTACAAAACATTTACATTGGTCTATAGCCCTCTACAACCTACCTCTCCTACTACATCATGTGGTCTATGTGGGCTGCCAAAATTAATGGTGTTACAGGGGTGATGTCACCCTTTCAAATGCTTTATTTTTGGTCAATCTTGCCTGCACCAAGTATGGTGAGGAATAAATGCATAAAGTTTAGTTGTTGTTTTCTTTTTTAAGATAGGATAGGATTTTTTTTTTTTAATATTTGTACAGTATTTTTTGTTTATTTATTCAAATTTTAGTTTATTTAAAGAATTTTTAAAAGGATAATTAGGAGAATCTTAAAGATTCTTTGTTGCAAAAAGGGCTGAATTAATTTTTCCCATACAAACTCTAGTGGGCTTTTTTTCTCTAGGAGGTTTTTTTTTTTTCTAAGTGTTATTTTTTTTGTTTAAGTGTAAATTTTTTTTTTGTAAATTATTTTCTAAGTATAGATATTTTTCAAGCAATGTGTTTTTATAACAAGGGGTATATTTTTCTAAATGAGTTTATAACTTAGAGTTTAATAGTTTTTTTTTTTTTTTTCACAATAATGCAAGAGCAATTTTATCTCCTATTAAGCATGAACACAAATCAAGTTCCAAACATAACATAATTTTTTTGCCTTAACATATTTGAACTTGAAATTTTCATAATTGAACATCATCATTTCATCTCTTTTTTGATACACATACATAACTGAAAATACAAAAATCTCATAAGAAAGAATATTACGCAAATCATTATTTTATTGATCACTTGATTCAAAGGCTCCACTAGGAAAGATTTCAATCTCGAGGAGAAATCTACTCAACATAATTGAATTCAATAACAAGTTGAATTTCCTTCTTAGCCCTTAACAAGGAATCCATTTTGAATTCTGCAATACATCATGGTGATCATGGAGAGAACAAAAACTGACCAAGAGACAACCAATCATAAAATAATGACAAAATCAAACATTCATTTCCATACCAAGTTTTCACAACAAATCCAACATTAAACCAACCTAGGGAGAAGGTGGATTTTTCCAATAGGAGACATCAGACACAACACTAAAATAGATGCCCTATCGGGGCTATAACTCAAGAACTTTCGTTCTTCCATTCTAACATGCCAGAACTCATACATGGTTTGTGCTGACAGGTAGGAACCCATAACACCCTACCCTCTCTCTTTCTTCTCATCTTGAGAAAAGACTCTAAACTGTTGGAGTCCAAGTGAAGACCTTCCCCCAAAAATGGCCACTTCTTCCCTATCCGAGGGCGAGTAATGCTAAAACACTCATAAATTTTTTTTTCAAAATTCAAAAAAAAAAACACAAAGGAAAGACATTTAAGAAACCCTATTTTTAATCCCTCCCAACATACTCAACACACAACATAAATAATGAAACTGAAACATGAAGCACAACAATAAACCAAAATGAGGTGAAGTATTCCTACCTTCAAGAAATCAGGTTATGGAAAATGAACAAGTTTAAGATGAACTTGCTTTCCTCTCATTCTCTTTCAATTCTGAAAATTCCTTTTAAAACTAAAGGTTGGGTGAACACCCAAAACCCTCTCAAAATTGCCTCTAAATAACATCCTAAACTCAACCACCTCTAAAAGAAATAACTTCCCCATTTGCCCAAAAGTTCTAGAGGCTTCTAACACAACTAGACCTAAGGCTAACCTCAAGGTGGAGTTAAAGTCATCCAACTCATGATGTAAACTATCAATTTTTGCAATAAAGCAAAAATGGAATTTTTGAGTGACCATAAAAGTCAACAAAAGGGGCTAGGGGGTGGAAAATGCCCCCAACCCATACCCATACCCTTTGTGTATTTAGATTTCATGAATTTAGGCCTAAGAGATTAATTAGGGACCTAACAAGTGCTAAGATAAATTGGAACTATCTAACAACCTTCAAAATGCAAATTAAGCACTAATTTAGATTAGCTGTAATTAATATCGATAATAAACTAATTAACAAAAAGGTCACTAACCTAGTTTGACTTAGATCTCTAGGTTACTCGATTAACCCTAACTATCATGCTAGAATGCATAAAAAATTCACGAGTGTCAAGCGACACTAAAAAAACACTATTACAAAACGTTAACATTTACTGATTATAGAATGATACATTCATACATCTCATGATACAAATAAAATACAAACGAATCGGTTTTCACGAATGGCACATAGGGTTCAATTTTGTTTCTTCGTTAGGTTTCTTGGCTAAAATATCCTCCACTCTCATTGCACCCATCAATAGCTCAAAAAAATCACATGCACATATGTATATATCATATCAAGGAAATCTCATAAATTAAAACATTCATATTTCAAATAATTCAATTGTTTATCTCATTCTACTCATATTCTCAATCATTAAAATTTCATAATCAAAGTGTTAATTTTGCATTCACTTTCTTCAGTATACATGTTCATAAAGTATTAAATAACAAAATCAAATATCTAAAAGTAAAACATCACAGAACATGAAATGACATAACATAATATGTTCAATGTATCCGATAGTGTCTCGACATATCGAGTCATGAGTACCAAAATAATAAAGTATCACTATGCTATGAAGGGTTGGGGCAAGGCCTCACATCCTCCCCCACTAGGCATGAACTTCATCCTAGAGTTCATCAGAAAGATAAGGGCACTGAGATCATATCTGTGCTGCATCTTGCCATGACACTGTGACCTCATCGTAACAATCCCACTGGACCCTAACTTGGTCTAGCTCTCAGCCTCAAAGTGCTAGGGTCTGTCAGCCAATAATATAGATAGGCTCCAGTGCTAGTTGCCCATCCGACTCCACCTGCAAAGCATCCCAATCTATAATATGAGACTCATCATAAATGTATCCTCTAAGTACTAAAATGTGAAACACATCGTGGATGCATGATAGGCTAGGTGGCAAAGCTAAATGGTAAGCAACATGTCCTATCCTCTCTAGAATCTCGAACAATCCAACAAATTGGGTGCCAACTTATAGCCCTCTCTGAATCAAATCAGACTCTTGTGCAGTCGCACCCTCAAGAAAACTCTATCTCCAACTTGATACTCTTGATCTATCCTCTTCACATTGGCATACTTCTTCTGCCTATCTTGTGCCTCCCTCAGGTGTTGTCTAATCGGGTTCACCTACTTCTCCATATCCTTGACTAACTGAGGGCCAATAGATACTTGATCCTTGATCCTATCCCAACTCAAGGGCATCCTGCAAGGTCTTCCATACAAGGCCTCATAAGGTGGCATACTTATGGAGGAATGGTGCCCATTGTTATAGGCAAACTCGACAAGGTGTAGGTATTCGTCCCATTTAACCTGATGGTCCATCACGTATATACGTAACATGTCCTCCAAAACTTGATTCACTCACTTGGTCTAACCATTAGTTTAAGGATGGTACATTGTACTAAAATTGAGCCTAGTGCCCAATTCTGCCTACAACTCCCTCCAAAAAGATGAAGTGAACAATGAGTTTCTATCAGAGATGATCTTATTGGGGACACCATGAAGTCTGAAAATGTCCTACAAGAATACCTGGGCTATGTCTCATGCTGAGTATGTAGTACACACAGGTGAGAAATGGGAAACCTTGGTCAATGTGTCAATTTTCACCAAAATGGCATCATGGCAGCGAGATGACATGGGGAGACCAACAATAAAATCCATAGATATAGCATCCCACTTCCACTTTGCAATCTCATGAGGCTGAAGAAGTCCGCTGATATGGCGGTCCTCTACCTTCACCCTCTAACACTCGAGGCATCTCGCAACTATGTTAGCAATCTGCACTCTCATGCCTGGCTAGTGATACAATTGTCATAGATCTACATGTAACTTCTTAACACCAAGATTTGCTACATAAGGTGCTCTGTGAGCCTCAAGTACAATGAGCTCATGCAAATCCCCAATGGAAAGTACATACATACATCCTCTATGACGCAAAAGTCCATCAGACTCCAAATAATACTCTAAATACTTCCCTTCCAAGGGTCTTTGAGAATGCACTATCTGACTAACTTCTGCATAAAGCTCATCTGCTAGTAAGTTTTGTAGGATCCACTCCCTCAAGTCAGTACAAAAAGTCACAGATGAAATCTCATGGAACCTTCTACTTAAGGCATCTGCAACCACATTCTCCTTTCCCTTGATGTAATGAACATCAAAATTGTACTCACAAAGGAACTCCATCCACCTTCTTTGCCTAGCATTAAAGTTTGGCTAAGTAAATATGTACTGCAAGCTCTAGTGGTTAGAATGAAGTTCAAATCTATGACCTAGAAGAAAGTGTCACCATCTTACTAAAGCATGAACCACTGTCGCAAGCTCTAGGTTGTGAGTAGGGTAATTGAGTTCATGAGTCTTCAACTTCCTAGACTCAAAGGAAATAGGCCATCCATCCTGCATAAGGATTGCCCCTATACCATCTAAAGATGCATCGGTGCACACCACAAAATTCGTAGAAGGATCTAGTACTACAAGAATGGGTTCATTCATGAGGGCTCTCTTGAGCTCTTGAAAAGCTCTATCACACTTCTCTATCCACTCATACTTCTTCCCCTTTTTCTAAAGAGATGTGTTAGGGTGTGCCAATCTAGAGAATCCTGCAATGAAGCATCGATAATATCCTGTTAGTCCCATAAAGCTCCTCACTTCAGTGATACTGGTGGGTTCTAGCCAATCCATGATGGCCCTAATCTTCGATGGGTCTACTGAGACACCATCGCCTAATGTTACATGACCCAAATAATGTATCTCAAGTCTATAGAACACACACTTCGACAAGCTACCAAATAATTGATTCTCTCTCAACTTCTATAATACTTGTCTTAAGTGCTCCTCATGCTCTTTCTCATCACAAGAATAAATCAAGATGTCATCAAGGAAAACAACCATAAACTTATCCAAAAAGGTACAAAATACTCCATTCATGAGGCTCGTGAATACAGCTGGAGCATTTGTGAGGCCAAATGGTACCACAATGAACTCGTAGTGACCATACCTCATACAAAAGCATTTTTGGGGATATCACTATCCAAAATCCTCAACTGATGATAATTCAACTTCAAATCAATCTTTGAAAATACTTGGGCACCCTGCAACTAGTCAAATAGACCATCGATTCTGGAAAGAGGATATTGGTTCTTGATGGTTACTTTTTTCAACTATCAATAATCAATACACAACCTTAGTGATCCATCATTCTTCTTTGTGAATATCACTAGTGCACCCCAAGGTGACACACTAGGTCAAATATGCCCCTTCTCCAAGAGTTCCTCCAATTAAGCCTTTAGTTCACTGAGCTCATGAGTGGTCATCCTGTATGGTGCTGTCAATACTGACTCAGTTCCTAGCATAAGATCAATATGAAAATCCATTGCTCTGGGTGGAGGCATACTAGGGAGCTCTGAAGGAAACACATCTGCAAACTCCTGCAAGATTGGAAATTTTTTGAGGGATGGCTCTCCCTTTGAATCTTCCTCTCTATCACTAATGGTGATAGTGAAAAACTAACACCTCTTTCGCATACACTGCCTAAGGTGCATAGCAAAAATCATACGAAGGGATACTGGTCTCTTCACTCTAAAGATCTCTCTAGAGACACCATCTTCATCCACACATTCCACACTCTTCTGTCAACAATCCATCTTGGCGTTGTGGGCATAAAGCCAATCCATGCCAAGAACAACATCATAAGAACATAGAGGGTTAATGCGTAGATCAAACATCGTGGTCATGTCTCCAATCTACATGTGGCAATTATGTGACATGGAACTAACTGACACTCTGGCTCCTGAGGCTAACTCTACTTTCTAATTGACATCCTATCTAACTGCCACTAGCTCGTAACGCTCCACTATATATGGAAATATAAAAGAGTTAGTAGCTTTGGAATCAAATAAAACTGCAACCATATGGCCCTGTATGATACCTGTAGCCTCGATAACTATGGCTTGGTGCTTAGCCTGGCAGTTGTCAACTACTACAAAAACTCTATTGGATCTAACCATGTCTCCAATTGTTGGCTCTAAAAAAGCTCCTCTTTGGCCACTAAATGACTGTCCCTGTGGAAACTCTCTAGCTATATGACCCATGCCACCACAAGTGTAGCATGGTCCTCGGGTATAAGATCGTGCACCATATGATCCAGACTGTTGTAGGCCTCCTGACCTACTAGATCCACTATATCCACCCCTGGAAGACTGGTGAGTCTTCACTGACTGTGACTGTGGGGCTTGTACCTTCTGATCCTACTTGGGACCTTGCGATTACCACTATTTGGGCTTGGAGCCCTGATAACCCTATGAAGATTTTTGTTGCTACTGCTACTATTATGGTTTCTACTGTTGAGACTATTGGCCCTTAGAGGACCCTGTTGTATAGTTCTAGTTTCCTTTTCAAGAGTGTTTTTTTTGGGTAGAGTTTGAGTTCTAAGATCGATCCCGTGACTCTGATCTAGCCCAAGTATCCTCAGCAACTAGTGCTATCTCAACTACCTATCTGAAGGTGGTAGGGAAGGCCAAATGAACTGGACCCTGGAATGAAAAATTTAGGCCAATAATGAAGTGATGTACTCAAAGTTTCTTGTCCTTCATGTATTCAACACAAGGAAGGAGCTTGAGAAACCTGCTCTCATACTGAGCTACTGTAAGACCCCTCTAATATAAAGAATGAAACTCCTCTATCTGCTTCTATCTAAAGTGCTCAGACAGGTACCTCTCTCAGAATCTCTCTAAGAATGACTCCCATGTGAGGGTATCCATACTCACTCCTCCTATAGTCTCCTCTTGATGACACCAATTGGAGGCATCTCCCCTAAGCTAATGGACTGCTAAATGTTCCTTTAGATTACTCCATGAGGACGTAATCCAAAGCACCATTGTAGACTCTATAACCAAGCCTCTACTATTGTTTCCTCAATGGAACTGGTAAAGAATGGTGGCCTGAGTCATGTCAACTCCCTGATATCATATGTCTAGGAGGTCTATTGAGTGGTGGTCCCCTCTGGTGTATTGACTCACCCTCATGCTTGCCTTGTCCCTCTACCTGTCTTGGTGGGGGACTCCTACTCCTCTACATGTCTCTAGCCTCGCCTCCTCCGGGTCCCTTTTCTTCCCTTTCGAGAATTTGCTGCCCTAGTTGTACTACAGGTAGTACCCTCTGCTAAACTACAACAATCAATCTCTGAAGGGCATCCAAAATATCCTGATTCAAGTTTGGAGGTGGTTATGGAGGTGGTGGTGGCCCATCCTCCTATTCTGCTCTACCACCTCTCACCCTATGACCTATGCCTCATTGGTTGCTACGTGTAACAAGAGGCATCCTACACAATTAAAAGTTTAGTTTGAGTTCAGAAGCATAATTTTTTAAGGTTCCTAGTGTTGAAACATGGGCTCTGATACCAAAATGTCATGCCCAAAAAGCAAGGGCAAAAACACATGTAAATTATTTTTTTAAAGTTAAATCCACTAAGTTTTAATAAGTTTGTTTCGCAAGCGAAAGTATAGGTTTACTACATTTCATCTTAAGTTTATAATCATGAGTAGGAATATATATTGTTAAAATTTAAACTCTCGTTATTAAATCAATATCAACATTTGTTTTGCTATTACATTAATTTTACAACAATATATTTAAAATTATTTGAGTAACAATTTAAATGAATATGGGTCTAATTATTTTGAAATATTAAAATCATAGAACTATTTAAAATAAATGTCACATCTAACATACACATAAATATACTTTATTTAACTTTATTCAAATCATAATCTTATTTAAATATATATAAAAAAATTAGAAATAAAATATTTCTAATAAAATAACAATATAAATTAAACTTAAATTTGACTAAATGATAAAGCAAAACAACTTTACATTATCTATTAGTCTAACATATACTAATAAACTTGTTTTTAGACATAAACAAACAAACTAGTTAAAAACTTTATTTATTTAAAATCTAAATTTAACAATTACTAACAACTACTCTACTAATACTAACTTAATAAAACAAGATAATAGCTAACACTAAGTTTACTAAACTTTAAATACATTAATTAGATTACTACTAAATTAAAACTAATTTTCTAAATTAATCTACAATCTAAACACTTTTAACTAATACTATTTAATAATTTAAACTATCTTAAATTTATAAAAAAAACTTTATATAAATAAAACATACTAAAACTAATATTTAAAAAAAAAATTGAAATTGACTACATACTTAATACTATCTAAGTCTTAATTAACTACTAACTAATACTAATAAACTAGTATTTTAATGTCATACAAATAAACAACTATATTACTAAACATATTAACTTTCTTTAAAACTAACCTAAATCTTAAAACTTAATAATTAAATTAATAACAAAATAAAATTAGCATCTAAAACTAACATACTAACTTCATACTTTATTACCAAAATATACTAAACTACCCACCCCCTTTTTTAAAAAAAACTATAACTACTTCCAAAATGCCTAAAATACTCCCCCTTCCCACCTTACTACCCATGTGGTTATGCACATCCAAAAAAAAAAACCTACATCAAAATCGCATGGGGAAAGGAAACAAGGTAATTCCCATGGATTTTTTTTTTTTAAAAAATTAAACACAAAACTCAACACTATCCACCTCCTTTGAAATGACATGCATGACAAGATGTAAAAAGGTAAATGCAAGAAAAAGTTTGAAAACATTTATTTTTTAAGAAAAACATTTACATTGGTCTATAGCCCTCTACAACTTACCTCTCCTACTACATCATGTGGTCTAAGTGGGCTGCCAAAATTTATGGTGTTATAGGGGTGATGTCATCCTTTCAAATGCTTTATTTTTTGTCAATCTTGCCTGTGCCAAGTATGGTGAGGAATAAATGCATGAAGTTTAGTTGTTGTTTTCTTTAAGATAGGATAGGATTTTTTTGATTTATATTTGTACAATTTTTTTTGTTTATTTATTCAAATTTTAGTTTATTAAAAGAACTTTTAAAAAGATAATTAGGAGAATCTTAAAGATTCTCTGTTGCAAAAAGGACTGAATTAATTTTTCCCATACAAACTCCAGAGGGCCTTTTTGCTCTAGCAAGTATATTTTTTTCTCTAAGTGTTATTTTTTTTGTTTAAGTGTAGATTTTTTTTCAAGCAATATGTTTTTATAACAAGGGGTATATTTTTCTAAATGAGTTTATAACTTAGAGTTTAATAGTTTTTTTTTCAAAATAATGCAAGAGCAATTTTATCTCTTATTAAGGATGAACATGAATCAAGTTCCAAACATAACATAATTTTTTTGCCTTAACATATTTGAACTTGAAATTTGCATAATTGAACATCATCATTTCATCTGTTTTTTGATACACATACATATAATTGAAAATACGAAAATTTCATAAAAAAGAATATTACGCAAATCATTATTTTATTGACCACTTGATTCAATCCACTAGGAAAGAACCAGGAAGAAAACTCGACATCGTTGCCATTTCAACAATAAATTTAAATACATTTTACATAGGATTTCAATCCCGAGGTGAAATCTTGTCAACATAACTGAATTCAATAATAAGTTGAATTTCCTTCTTGGCCCTTAACAAGGAATCCATTTCAAATTCTGCAATACATCACAGTGATCGTGGAGAGAACAAAAATTGACCAGGAGACAACCAATCATAATGTAATGACAAAATCAGACATTCATTTCCATATTGAGTTTTCACAACAGATCCAACATTAAACCAAACTAGGGAGAAGGTGGATTTTTCCAACAGGAGACGTCAGACACCACCAAAATAGATGCCCTATCGAGGTTGTAATTCAAGAACTTTCATTCTTATATGCCAAAACTCATACGTAGTTTGTGCTGATAGGTAGGGGCCCATAACACCTTACCCTCTCTCCCTCTTCTTGTCCTGAGAAGAAACTCTACACTGTTGGAGTCCAACTGAAGCCCTTCCCCCAAAAATGGCCACTTCTTCCCTATCCAAGGGTGAGTAATGCCAAAACATTCATAAAAAATAAACTTCAAAATTAAAAACAAAACACAAAGGAAAGACATTTAAGAAACCCTGTTTTCAATCTCTCCCAACATACTAAACACACACACATACATACATAAATAATGAAACTGAAACATGAAGCACAACAGGAAAAAAAAAATGAGGTAAAGTATTCCTACCTTCAAGAAATCAGGTTATGGCAAATGAACAAGTTTGAGATGAGCTTATTTTCCTCTCGTTCTCCTTCAATTTTGAAAATCCCTCTAAAACTAGAGGTTGGGTGAACACCCAAAACACTCTCAAAATTGCCTCTAAATAACATCCTAAACTCAACCACCTCTAAAAGAAATAACTTCCCCACTTGCCCAAAAGTTCTGGAGGCTTCTAACAAAACTAGACCTAAGGCTAACCTCAAGGTGGAGTTAAAGTCATCCAACTCATGATGGAAACTATCAATTTTTGCAATAAAGCAAAAATGAAGTTTTTGAGTGACGATAAAAGTCAACAAAAGGGGCTAGGGGAGTGGAAAATTTCCCCAACCCATACCCATACCATTTGGGTATTTAAATTTCATGAATTTAGGCCTAAGGGATTAATTAGGGACCTAAAAAATGTTAGGATAAATTAAAACTATCTAACAACCTTCAAAATGTAGATTAAGCACTAATTTGGATTAGGGGTAATTAATCTTGATAATAAACTAATTAGCAAAAAGGTCATTAACCGAGTCCAACTTAGATCTCTAGGTTACTCGGTTAACCCTAACTATCATGCTAGAATACATAAACAATTCATGAGTGTCAAGCGACACTATAAAAATACTGTTACAAAATGTTAACATTTACTAATTACAGAATGATACATTCATACATCTCACAATACAAATAAAATACAAACGAAAGTGTTTCCACAAATGGCATATAGGGTTCAGTTTCATTTCTCTGTTAGGTTTCTCGACTAAAATATCCTACACACTCATTGCACCCATCAATAGCTCAAGAAAATCACACGCACATATGTATATATATCATATTAGAGAAATCTCATAAATTAAAACATTCATCTTTCAAATAATTCAATTTTTTATCTCATTCTACTCATATTCTCAATCATTACAATTGCATAATCAAAGTGTTAATTCTGCATTCACTTTCTTCAATATACATGTTCATAAAGCATTAAATAACGAAATCAAATATCTGAAAGTAAAACATCACACAACATGTAATGCCCCACCTGGAGATCCTTGGAAACAAGGATGAAATACAAGCCAAAATTTCTTTTTTTTTACAAGTATGAATGCACATGACATCATACAGGGATCACAAAGATCACAACAGAAGACTTCACCACATTTTCGGCAACCAAAAAATCTCCAAACGCCACTACCAAACTGACACACACAAACAAAGCCAACAATGATCACGCACATGATGAGGGCTCAAAGAAATGACCACACATAAACAAAACACCTAGCTGGGGTAAAATATAAAATCCTAAAATTTGGCTAAGCCTAAAATCTTGAAGCCCTAAAAATTGGCTAAGTCTAGATTTATGAAGCCCTGAAATTTCCTAGAATCTTTATCTTATCTCCGAGAGGTCTGAAACCTATCTCAAAAGATTCGTTACATATATTAAAATATATCTTAAGTATAAGGAATTAAATGTATGTCAACTTATACTTGAATCATATATTTTAAACCCCAAAGGACTACAACAAAAACATGCAAAAAGGATTAGAAAGAAAACTACCTGAATCCAAAAAGAAACAACATAGGGTCAAAGAACACCGAAAAGGGTATCCAAAACAACTCTCAAAAAGTTTGGATCAAATCGAAAAAGTGCCCGATGTCAGCCCACGCAGATTTTTTCAAAACTCGTGTGATACTTTAATACAACACTAAAAAATATCGTGCGACATTTCTAAAGAAGGAGGCTGACACTTTCAGAGTTTGAGCAATACTTTTCTCAAGGGCATGTGACACTTTCAGGGTATCGTATGACATTTCTCCAAAGGAGGTGTGAAACTTTCCAATATCACACGACATTCCTCCAAGAGGCGTTCGATACTTTCCAGCATTGTACGACACAGTTTCTATGGGCATGCGATACATTTCTATGTCTCACCATGCTGATAAAATGTCACCCATAGAAACACAAAAACACTAAAGGAAAACACAAAAGGGGAAAAACAGAGAAAAAATGAGTTCAAAACCTCCACATCGGGGAGTACCAGATCCACATAGATCGAGGAGAGAACACTCAACTATATAATCAACAAGATGCCAAGATCAAAAAGGAGATACATCTATCCATCTAAAACTACAACATAAAAGAATGTACTAAAAGCAACATCACAGTGAACATAAGCAACATCGCAATGTACAGAGATAATATCACAATAACAAAACAACCAAATTAAGTACGCAGTTGCTTCCAACCATTAATAGCATCATAAGACCATCATGGATCCTAGCCTTCCCCTGTGTGTAACATCCCAAGCCACTAACCAAATTGCCAGTACTATCATAATAGGGATGTCACTACTAAAACATGCAACAATATAAGCATAAGGAAATCTAACATGCTAGTAGAAAAGCATAAGATAATCCTAAAGTAGATAACATCACCTATCACATGCTAAACATCAATAAGCAATAGATATGCTACTAAAACAATTCACATCATCTAATCATTTACTAAACATCATAATATGAGAATGCATCAAATAAACTAACATCATCTAAACATGATTTCCAAGCATTCCAATGAAAGCATAAATCACAAGAGAGCATACTCCGAAACCCAAAGTACCAAGTGAAAACATCCAGCAATGTCACACTAGGAAAAAAGACCGTCTCTATACACCAATCCCTAGTAGTGGTGAAGGTAGGTACACCTCCCAACCATTTGGCACTTGTAGGTCCACACCCATCATGCTGATGGAGATAAAGATCCAACCACAAACACATAAAAAGCACAACATCCAAGGCTAACGCTCACGCTAGACAATATGATGGTTGTAACCAAGAAACCTAACACAATGCAAGGAGTAGAGGTCCTACTTAGACACTCAAAAGGCTATTAAGTAGGGACTAACATCCTGGAGAGACGCTCGGCATCAAAAAGCCTAAGCTTGGATCGTGCGAATTCAGTATCCCTCAATGGAATGGCTTTGAACAACATTTTATTATTTAAGTTTTATTACCATTCACACATTTTTTGTAGTTATCACTTAATCAAAGCTCCTCTCAGCCATACTCGTGGAATCATGATCGTTGGGCTGCGAGATAGAAGTCCACTCCATATGCTACCCTACCCTACCCATGCTCATCCTACAAAAAGTGCCTATGGGCATGCATACTCCTATCCCAACCCCAATGATCATAACTTCTGGAAGTACCATGGAAGATTGAGCCTTGTAAGTCACCCAACAAATGTACACACACGTACTCATAATGCAAGAGCATCTTGGTTTTGCTTGGTGGCTACTTTGGAGTTCATGGGAGGAGGCTCCGTAGTTGCTTTGGTGGATGCTTGGACTGGTACTCGGTTGAAGAATAAATTTGGGACTTGGCATGGTCCTTGGTTTCTTGACATGGTCTATGGTTGCTTGGCATGGTCTTAGGACTCAAGATGGTCTTTGGTCACTTGGCATGGTCTTTGGTTACTCGGCATGGTCTAGGAGGAGCTTGGCTTTGCTTTGAAATTTGGTGCTTTTTGTAGGCCATGTATCTAATTTTCTACGAATTAGAGGATGAAAATTTAAAGGATGGAAGAGGGCCTAGACTTCTACCTATGGTTTGAAGCTTGAGTTCTAATTCATTCAGAGCTAGGAGATATCGCTATTTTACCAAGACATAAATTTTGGGAATTTAATTATTGTAGGAGGCCGATTTTGGCATTTAATTTATGTATTTCTATTTAATTTGTATTCTGGGCTGACCTGTGGCTTAGATTGGTATAAGTAGGAGTTGTGGGAAAGCCTTTAGGCATTATTCATATATGGAGGGGAAGTAGAGGAGCTTGGAAGAGTGAATTTGGAGAAGAGCTAGTAGCTGTGACTTGGAAAACAAGGAAATTGCTTGGTGGGCTTGCAAGCACAAGTTGAGATCTTCCTTGGAGGTTTCTACCAGAGTGTGGATCTAGACTAGCTAAGGTGTGGGATTAGATCTTGAGGGATCTTGAAGAACTATTACTTGCTTTGTATTTGGCCATAACTGAGAAGGCCTTACAGCCCAGCACATTGCATGTAATCAATTATATTTTATGTATATATTATTATTTGGTATCAAATCTTTCATTGTTACTTCTTGTTATTATGTTTTCACTACATGGTTGTATAGCTGGGGGCTAGGACATCTCCTTTGTGGATTCTCCTGCCTTGCACTGCATCAGGTGGTATTAGAGCGAAGGTTGTTCCTGAGTGTGTGGATAGATCACTGAAGTTGAGGCAGTTTGCACCAAGATTTGGGTTGGAGAAGTAGATCTAAGTTGATCTTGATTTGGTGGTGGATTTTCTTTTTGGAGTCCTAGATCTCTTGGTTGTGAGGTGGAAGATTGTGGTTCTGGCTTGCAATTGTAGAGGGCTTACAGATGGGTCAATGGATGCAAAGATGGGTGAATAATCTTGTTGAGGCATGATCATAGAGAATTTTTGGATTGCAAATCCATGGTCCTAGACTTGTGATGTGGTTCCTAATTGTTCATGCAAGGTTGCAAGTTGTGACCTGACTTGCAAACAATTCAAGGTTGTCACAAGGAGCGTGGGAAGGATTTGTTGTAGAGGGTTTTTGAAGATCTTCAAAGATGGCTCTAAGAGGATTGGACCCTGAGATGATTGCAAAACTCCATGATATAGTGGAGAGGAATTTTTCTAAGATGTTTTCTTGATTGGATGCTAAATTGGCTGATCAAGCTAAGAAGGTCAAGGTGGCAGAGTTTGGTTTTGTTGATCAGTTTGTGGAGTCTGATATAGACCCTGCAGAATAGCTAGAAGTTGTTGCTGAAGATATTCCTAACCTTTTTGATGCTAGGATGAACATTGGTTTTCATGATCAGTTGGATGAGTCTGACATGGAAATTGTAGAGCACTTGGTCATGGATGATCTAGTTGTTTTTGGTGGTGAGTTCTGTGTTGCAGAGCATCTTGTTGTAAGCAATGAGATGGTTGGTGTTGAGAGTTTGGCATGTGTTGATGGAGATCTTCATGTTGCTATTGATGTGGGTTTTGTGGCTGATATGGAGTCTTCTACTACTAGTGTGGATTCACTAGTTGTTGTTGTAGATGAGGATTTTATGTTGAAGCATTATGTTTAGTTTGTTCCTAGGAGTGAGCATGCTGATTGGATGGTTGAGATTCTAGTGTTTGATAGAATGATGTGAATGTGGATGATGTGTAGATTGGTTTTCTTATCCCTGTTGGAGTGGAAGCCTTTGGTGAGATGAAGTTGGTTGTTGCTCTTTCTTTGGGCATCAAAGTGTGGGACACACTTTTCTATTTACCTAAGGAGTCTGATGCAGGAGCATCTTGGTTTTGCTCGGTGGCTACTTTGGAGTTCATGGGAGGAGGCTCGGTAGTTGCTTTGGTGGATGCTTGGACTAATACTCGATTGAAGAAGGAATTTGGGACTCAACATGGTCCTTGTTTTCTTGGCATGGTCTATGGTTTCTCGACATGGTCTTGGGACTCGGCATGGTCTTTGGTCACTCGGCATGGTCTTTGGTCACTCAGCATGGTCTTTGGTCACTCGGTATGGTCTGGGAGGAGCTTGCCTTTTCTTAGGAATTTGGTGCTTGTTGTAGGCCATGCATATAATTTTCTACAATGAGTTAGAGGATGAAAATTTCAAGTATGGAAGAGGGCCAAGACTTCTACCTATGGCTTGAAGCTCGAGTTCTAATTCATTTAGAGCTAGGAGATATCACTATTTTACCAAGACATCAATTTTGGAAATTTAATTGTTGTAGGAGGCCGACTTTGGCATTTAATTTATGTATTTATATTTAATTTGTGTTCTAGGCTGATCTGTGGCTTAGATTGGTATAAGTAGGAGTTGTGGGAAAGTCTTTAGGCATTATTCATCTATGGAGGAGAAGTAGAGGAGCTTGGAAGAGCGAATTTGCAGAAGAGCTACTAGCTGCAGCTTGGAAAACAAGGAGATTGCTTGGTGGGCTTGCAAGCACAAGTTGAGATCTTCCTTGGAGGTTTCTACCAGAGTGTGGATCTAGACTAGCTAGGGTGTGGGATTAGATCTTGAGAGATCTTGCAGAACTATTACTTGCTTTGTATTTGGCCATAATCAAGAAGTCCTTATAGCCCGACACATTGCATGTAATCAATTATATTTTATGAATATATTATTATGATTTGGTATCAAATCTTGCATTGTTACTTCTTGTTATTATGTTTTCGCTGCATGGTTGTATAGTTGGGGGCTAGGACATCTCCTTTGGGGATTCTCTTGCCTTGCACTATGTCAACTCATGTGTGGCACACCACCATCATGAAGATCATAACACAAGGACAGGATGAGAACAAAATGCAAAAGATAACACCCAACTAAAAGCAACACAAGAAGGATAGATTCTACACGAATCCCAAAGCCAATAAAACCATACATCATGAAATCACTCAACCAACCTCAATCTGGGAGTATGGATTCTACATGAATCCCAATGATGTAATAGGACCAAAAGTCATGAACTCACTCCACTGGCCTCAATCCAAGAGTATGGATTCTACATGAATCCTAGTGTCCATGAAACAAAAGCAAGGTCTAAAAGAAATAATAGCACCAGGTATAAAATCACTCATTTGAACGCAACGTCGAGAGTACGAGTGTGACACACATCCCAATGCAACATACAAGTGCAATAGTGGTCTAACTAATATCCAAACATATCATCAATGTCCATGACCCACATTATGCCAAGAAAACTCGATAAAATAGGGTGGCACACAAAATGAGGTAAAAATCTCAAAATTTGAAAAACTTCAAAATTAAAACCCATTTGGCCTTTGGGTACGAAAACCCCAAAAATCCAAAAATAAATTGAATAGAACATTGTATGCAAAAATGGCCAGCATAACGGTGCAAAATCCCAAACCCTCATTTCAAAAAATAAAGAAATGTTCATACCCACCCAACTGGGTAGAACTAGCATACAAAAATGGAGGGGAACACTAGTTCTCAGCCTCCAAACAAATGGCTACCAAAAATAGAAGCAAAAATGGAGCAAAAAAAATAAAATAGGAAAGCCCTACCTCACAGCCAAAAGGGAAAAATGAGAATTTGAACCAGAAAATAAAAAGCCCGCAGAAGTGGCTGAAAATCATGGTAATCCAAGGTCTCATCGAGCTAGATCCAACGAGCTCAACCTCGCAACGATCCCACACCCGTAGCTCCCACATTGAACAAAACAATAAATCCTCATGAAGAGGATTTTGGGTTATGCTCTCCAACTTTCTAATTTGAAAGTGAGAAGTGAGGAATTAAATTCCTTTTTGGATATTTATTCACTTTTCAAGTGAATAATCGATTAGGGCAAATAAACAACCAACCTAGTTAAACCCTGAATCGACCCAAATGAAAATAGGCTATTCCTATAAATAAGAATTCATCTATGGCAAAGCTGCCAGAAATTAAAATAAATCAATTAAAAAGCCCAAAAACTCAAAAACACAAAAATCTCCTTAATAACTTTCGCAACAATGTGAACCTCTAAATGCACAAACACACTCACTAGTCTAATCACATAATGCAAATGAGTTCGAATTTAAAAATCACTGAAAGGTTTAATTTAAATATTTAAAATAAGGATACATAGACCATACAAGGACAACATTGGTAAAATATGAATGGTTGAATCACTAACTCCATGTGCCACTACTAGGGATATAAATCTTGCACACTAAACAACACAATCAAGTGCAATTGCATATAATAACATAGCCAAAGCAATAAATGCATTAAATCACCTAATTTAACCATTTATTTAATTATATTAAAATAATCTATTTACATCACTTACATTCGCACAAAGCATAACAATGTAGGAATAAAGTAAATAACCATAGCATTAAATCCATCACCTAGCATAATTAGAGGTAAGTCCAAGTACCAGATCACCAGATATCATCATAAAACACACTGTCATCTCAAAATGGCATCGTCATGCAATATGATCAACTGAACAACATAGTAGTCTAAAATCTATGATACTGAAATCAAAGTATAACATCTGACCCTCAAGTCCTCTCAAATGCAAAACATCACATTAGTAACAAATATCTCTCAGATCAAAATATAACAAGGTAAATGTCTGCAACACATAACCAAAGAATCCAACATGGACAATCCATTCCTAATTACTTAAGCATTTAATAATGATTGTTTAAAAAACATTAAGAAGGCACTTAAAACACATAAGTGAACATAGTCATAAACATGACTACCCACTGCTACAGGAACTTAGTCCAGTGTAGCATGGTAATAGTACACAGTGCAATCTCTACACACATCTCAGGGTAATCATGGAACAACCTCATGATACCACATCGATCCTAGTAAGCACTAGCACAAACCTCAGTGAACCATAAATCAAATCATAATCTCATAAATCAGTCAAAGCATAAACAAATCAACTGATACAAAAACATAAATCCAAACACCTCAATTGTGTAGACCACTCATGGTCACAATCATGATCCCATCACAACAAAAGATCAGCAAGGTTGCATCCATTAGGATGACTTATAAAAGTCAAATGGGAGAGGCACTACACAACATGAAATTACATAACATAATGTGTTCAGTGTATCTAATAGTGTCTCGACATATCAAGTCATGAGTACCAAAATAATAAAGTATCACTATGCTATGAAGGGTTGGGGCAAGGGCTCACAATCTCCTACTAGTTTACAAGGCCATGTTGACTCTAATTTGGTAGGGGTATTGATACTAGATAGAGTACTACAAGTTATGTATTTACTATTGGTGGGGAGCAATGAGTTGGGTTTCTTGATTATAGAAGGTTAATACTTTATCCACTACAGAGGTAGAGTATGTTGCTACTATAGAGGTAGCTAAGGAGATGATGCAGATTTAGTTCTTCCTTAAAGAATTGGGACACCCTCAAAAGGATAATTATTTGTTTATAGATAGTCAAAGTTTCATTCGTCTTGCAAAGAATTCCTACATTCAAAGATAAAACACATTCAGCTGTGATACCATTTTATTTGGTAGGTTTTGGATGATGGACAATTAAAGCTAGACAAGATACATATAGATGACAATCCAACAGATATGTTTACAAAGATAGTGAAAAGGGAGAAGTTGAATTCCCTTTCAGCTTCATTTGATTTTCTCAACTAAATAGAATAAAAGAACAACAAAGTCCAAGGTGGTTTCATATTCTAGTGGGAGTTGTAAGTTTAGTAGTGCTATGATCAGTCTCCAAGTGGGAGGTTATTGTTGTGGAGCCTAATTAGTCTCCAAGTTGGAGATTGTTGTGATGTCGAGCCTAATCAAACTTAGAGGTTTATTCAGCATGGTTCCTCTCTAGATTATTTCTATGGGGGTTTGGGGGCAATGCCCCCAAGATGGGGTCAAGGGGCAATGCCAAAAATGCCCTTATTTTCTATTGAACAACTTATTCTAGTCATAATTTTGTAAGTGACAAAAGCTTGTATGAAAAGGCTTAGGGTTAGGGATTTCATAATGTAATGGTGATATTTTAGCTTCTTGTGGTGGTATTGAGCTGTAAGGGATTATACATTGTAATCACTAGATAATAATAATATTGGACTTGTTGTTGGTGGGCATAGCCCAGGGATTGGGTGAACCACGTTAAATCTTAGTGTCTTGTGTTATCTTATGTGCAATCTATTATTTTGTGATATTGGTTGTATTTTCATGTAACTATTATTTCTATTTGAGGTTAATCCTAACAATGATATTGCGCCCTCTCTTTTTGTATTCTGATATGAGTTCGCAAACGATAATTGGCTTCTTTCCATTTGCCATTTTTGAGAAGAAGATGAACTGATTTAGTTTCTTTTTGTAACAGTTCATCTTGGAATCCTATATGTACTCAATTGAAAATTAATGAAAGGGTTAGCTAAATTTTAGTGGGAAATACTTTAGATTGCAGAGATAACTTGAATGTGTTTTGTATCAATTATTTACTATTCCATTGCATCTCTTAGTTAGGAACATCTCTTTGAGTTGAATTAAACTAACAAAAAAATGGAGCTTTGTTCCCCTATTTTAATACAACAAACTAAAGAAATCATAGTATTGTTAGAAGGAAAAAGAGACTTTTTCCAGTATTGCTTCTTAAGCTAATTTCTTAACTAATTCGTTCTATTAAGCATCTTTGTCATTTAAATATAATTCAATATTGCATCACCAAGTTTGCGGGTTCATAAGATGTGTGGATTCATAGATTTAGTTAGTATTAAGACCCAAATTTCAGCATGAGTTAGTTCCTATCTAGGCCTAACTTGGTTTTCCTCTCCCATTCTATGGTCAAGAACAAACCCCATCTTATAATTAGAAACAAACAAATTCATTACAAATCATAAACTCAAGGGAGTTGTACCTATAAATTAAGAGGGAAATTAGTCACTTAGTTATGGTTTCCCAACTATTGTAATTCATCATTATTCATAGATATTGGGCATTTAAAGAGTTAATTGAAAAAGAACAATTTGTTTACCAACACTAACAAAGGTAGGTTGAAAGCACTCTGCAAGTTCTTGCCCAAGAAAACTAAAACTTCAAAACTTTAATCTACACATGCTCACTGACAATGGAGGGGAAAATGTTCCTTCATGAGGGGACCTTCCTCCCAAAGATATTGTTGCATATTTGGGCATCACTCCTATGGATCCTTCTACAACTATTCTTTTGGAGGGATTCCTCTGTGGATCTAGGTGCCTATAATGGGACTCTTGTGGAATCCTTAAGTAATAATAGAGAAGGGACAATCAATAGTGAGAACCCTAAGACTAATTAAAAGGGTGCATTAGTTAATGGGACCCATGGGAAGGTGCCCCATAATATTATGACATAATACATTCAAACAAAAGAAGGAACATTAATTTGGTTTCCATATAACACTATAGTGGATTGAATTGTTTCTTCCATGAATAACACTCTGGAAAGGAAATGTATTTCCCTTAGACCAACCACAAAAATGGTTTGGAAATGTGTGGAAGCTAGGTGTAATTTGAAAGGTAGTGTTTCTACTCATATGTTGTGAGATGGGTTTTTCTTATTAAAAGTCATAGTGGAGGACATGATTGATATCTTTACTATTTTTGTGGGCTTATGAAAAGCATTGTTTGGCTCTATAGACCCCAAAAAGCATAAGAAAATAAGGGAAAAAACTCACTTTTTCCCTAAGTTACAAATAGAGCTATTTAAAAAAGGGGAGGATGACTTCACTAAGGAATAAATTGAACTCTCTTTGTCATGTTTTTAAAGAGGTAAAATCTCAAATGTTTTAGAGGAAGGTGGCATTGTAGAGGCAATTTAACCCTCACAAAAAAAAGTAGGGACCCTTGAGGCTAAGAAGTTAAATATTTCCTTGAGTGTTACAACTAGTAACGTTTTGAGCACAAAGGAAGAAGAATGGAAAACTTACAAAAGGGATGTTAGTTTTAAGAAGGTGGATGTGGGATCACAAATAAAGGCAAGTGACCCTTGAATGAGGGTCTCAATCCATAAGAAAATAGCTTGGTAAATCACTAATCAAAAGAAAAGGATCCTAGATTCTAATGAAAGGTCCAAGAAATGAAATTTCTATCATGGAATATGAGAGGGATAAACCTTTCTTATAGCCAATATTATTTAAGAAGATATATTATGTAGCTAATACTTAATAATATTTTACTCCAATAAGTGAAAGTGACTTCTCATACCTTTTCTAGTATTATAGATAGAATATGGCTAGGCTCCTCTTTCTTCATAAGTGATGCTAGTGGAGCCTTAGGAGGAGTAGTTACTATTTAACTCCAAAAAGGTTAGAGGAGACATCTATTTTTTTCCTCCTAATTCTCTTGTTGTGAATTTCACCTCAAGTAGTTATGTGTAGCATTTGATTATCATATATGCTCCTATAATACCTATCACATTTGCAATTTGTAACTTATTTATTTTGATTTGAGAGATACTTGATACTCTTATTATTGTACTTTGAGATGACCTGAGGGTTGGATGTTATACTTTGATTTCACTATCATAGATGTTGTACTGTTATGCTATTCAATTTATCATATTTGCATGTTGATTCCATTTTGAGATGACAGTAGGTCTATGATGATATCTAGTTATTAGGTATTTTAGACATATCTATGATTCCGTTATGTGATGGATTTTATGCTATAGTGATTTACTTCACTCTTGTTTCATTGTGCTTTGTGCGAACATGAGAGATGTAAATGGATTATTTAAGTCTAATTGAATAAATCATTAAATTAGTCATTTAATGTATTTATTTCTTCAGATATGAAATTATATGCAACTGCACTTGATCATGTGTTTTAGTGTGTAGGAATCATATCTTTGGTAGTGGCACATGGAGTTAGTGATTCAACTATTCATATTTCACTAATGTCATCCCTGTATGGTTGGCACATCCTTATTTAATTGTTTAATTAAAACTTTAGGTGATTATTATATCTGAACTCATTTGCATTATGTGACTAGACCTATGAGCATGTCTGTGCATTTAGAGGTATGCATTATCGCGAAAGTTATTAAGGAAGTTTCTATGATTTTGGGTTTTTGAGCTTTATATTTTATGGAATTTATTTTGTGACAACTTTTCCATAGATGAATTCCTATTTTTAGGAATGACCTATTTTCATTTGGGTTAATTCAGAGGCTAGCTAGTCTAACTGGCTATTTGCCCTAATCTATTATTTACTTGAAATGTGAATAAGTATGGAAAGAGGAATTTAATTCCTCACTTCTCACTTTTGAAAACTACAAAATTGAGAGCTTTTCTGAGAATCCTCTTCTGGAGGATCACGTTTCTATTCATTGTGAGAGATTCGAGTGTGGGATCTTTGCAAGATCAATCTCATTGGATCCAACTTGGGGAGACCTTAATTTTCCACAGTTTTTGGCTATATTTGTGGGTCATTTATTTTACCTAGTTGTTTTTCATTTTAGCCCTTTTGGTTTTCAGGTAGGGATCTCCTATTTTCTTGTTTCAGCTCAAATTATGTATCTATTTTTTATAGTTATTTGTCTGGAGGCTAAAAACTAATGTTCCCCTCTATTTTTTTTTGTTGATTCTACCCAGTTGGTTGGGTATGAAAATTTTTCCTATGTTTGGGATGAGGGTTTGGGGTTTCGCACCATTATGTTGGTCATTTTTGCATATGGTGTCTGAACCCAAATTTTATTGGATTTTTGAGAGTTTTGTACCCAAAGACCAAATGGGTTTTAATTTTGAAGTTTTCCAATTTTTTGGGGTTTGTACCTCATTTTTGCATGCCACTCTATTTTCTCAGGTTTTCTTGGCATGATGTTGGTCATAAACATGGATCATCCATTTGGGTGTCATTCAAACCATTATTTCTCTTTTATGTTGTATCAGGATGTGTGTCATATCCATTCTCCCAAGCTAATTTGGTCGAATGTTATTTTGCTTGTGTTCTCATCCAGACTTTTGTTATGATCTTTGTGATGGTTGTGCACCACACATGAGTACGTGTGCATACATTTATCAGGTGACTTGCAAGGCCCAATCTCCCATGGTACTTCTAGGAGTTAAGATCATTGGGTTTGGGTTGGAAATATGCATGCCTATAGGCACTCATCATTAGATGAGTATGGGTAGGATAGGGTAGCATATGGAGGGGGCTTCTATCTCACATCCTAGTGATCATTGTACCCAAAGGCTTGGTAGAGAAATTTTTAATTAAGTGATAGCTAAATAAAACATTGGGTGGTAATAAATCTTAAGATAATAATTTTTGGTAGAGCCTTCCATTGAGGGAGTTGAATCTGCACAATCTAAGCTTGGGCTTATCAATGCCAAGTGACTCTCTATGATGTCAGCCCCTACTTAGTAACCCATTGAATGTCTGACAAGAACATGTAGTTTATGCATTGTCTTTGATCTTGGTTTTAGTCATCATTACTATCTAGTGTGAGTGTTAGCCATGGACATTTTCTTTATGTGTGTTTGTGGTTGGATCATTACCTCCATCAACACAGCAAGAGTGGACCTACAGGTTTCACGTGGTTCAAAGGCATAGCTACCTTCACCACTGCTGAGGACCACTGTATAGAGATGGTCTCTTGACCCAGTACAACTATTTATTGATGTTTTCACTTGGTAATTTGGGTTCTGGAGTATGTTTTCTTGTGATTTATGCTTTCATTTAAATGCTTGTATATCATGTTTAAATGATGTTAGTTTATTGATGCATTCCCATATTATGATGTTCAACATATGATAGATGATGTTATCTACTTAGTTGGAGTATCTATTTCTTTTGGTTTAGCATGTTAGATTTCCTATTCTTATGATGTTATTATGCATTAGTAGTGATGTCCTTATAAGACAACTTCGACTATCGAGTTGGAAGTTTGGGATATTATGTGTAGGGGATGGCTAGGACCTTCGAGGTCTTATGATGCTATTACAATTGGGAGGAACCACACTTAGTTTGTTGATTTTGTACATTGCAATGTTACTTTTAGTTATTTCCCTTCATGGCTTTATTAGATGGTTATATTCAAATTTTGTCTTTTAGTTAATTGATCGAGTGTCCTCGCCTCGATATGTGGATCTAGTACTCCCTAGTGTGGGGGAATTTTATTTCTTTATTTTTATCTTTTTGTTTTCTAGCATGATGTTTAGGATTCTCATGCAAAATCATTCATTCTCATGCAAGAATACAAAATCTTGTGTGGTGTGTTGAGTTTTCTCGCATGGTTTTTGGCACTTTCCTGTGTGAAACCCCACACCAGTTTTGGGTATTTTGGTTGTTAAGCTAAGTACTTTCTCACACCATTTTGGTGCATTTCCTCATGCAAAAGTTAGTTTCTTGCATGGTGTGCTGCACTTCCTCACACAAGATAAACCATCCACCATACATGATATATCCATCCATCATAAAAGATATAGACATCCATCATGAAATATAACCATCCATCATAATGATACATAGATAGAATGAAAGAAAATGCAGTCAATGAAACTCCAACCATGGTAGCAATGGACGTATCTCAATAGCAAGAGTAAAAAGCACTACCACCTGACCGCATGGAACTTAAATGGCTCACTCTCACCATGTTGAGGAGATAGTCTCAAGTCCCAAATAGGATATCAATCCACATATCAAAAGTACTCTCTAAGTACAAAAAATCCTAAAAGTATTATATCTCAAAGGTTCCAAGATAGGTTGACATCTATACCTAGAGGCACACAAGACACGCAGGAAACCTACTATGTAAGCAAGCAAGTTTCATCACACGAATCACACTAGAGTTATCCTAGGAATCTCTTAGGACCCCGACCCCCTAGTGATCCCTATGCAGCCACTAGAATCCTCTCGTATTGACAAGGCATACTATGAATACAAGGTCACAATCAAGCATTCTCTCTACTCCCATCCTAGTTTGTACTAGCACACGAGGCATGGGTGAGAACATACAAAGACTCTTATTAGGTTCATTTTATTCTCGTTTAGTGTAATTTTTTCACTTATTAAACAACTTACAATGGGTTACCTTGGAAACCACTTAGGGCCTCGACCCCCATTGCAAGCCACTTCCTGACACTACATATAGATTACCCACCCTAAGCTCATGAAATCACAAATCAAAGAATCATAGTAAAACCACTCATCCCTATACAAGTGACTGGAAAGCATGAAAAGATAATCATAATAACACATCAGTTCTCTATGAGCAACTGGAAAGCATCCAAAAAATAATACTGATCGAAGACTCATAATGGTTAAGTCAAACATGTCAAAACATGACATCACCAAGAACAAAGAAAACAAACACCTTAGTCTTGTTAAAGTGACTGGAAATCAACCCAAATATAACTAATCAAGGACTGAAAAATTCTTAAGTCAAGTAGGTCATACATTCACCTCAGTGTCACACAAGAACATTGGAAAGCAATAACACTCAAAAGATCAATACACATCATAGAGCATACCATCACATTACTATGGTTGGGTTTAAAAGACAGAGATTAAAACATCATAACATCGCATTCACATAACTCCCAAGCCTCTGGTAAACATCCTAAACTGGTCAATACTCTAGTCAACCCCAATCCCCAAACATAGACAACATATAGAAAATAGTATAGTCTTATAGTTTGGTTGAATTAGAAAACACATTATTGAGTTAATAGTAAGGTTTCAATTTTTCATTCAATGTAAGTTTCAAGTAAATAAGTCTCACAGTTCACCATTATAGTTAACCCATTCTTACTTTTTTAATAATTTGTACAATTACCCCTATTTAATTTAAAGTCAATTATTCCAAATGACTTATAGCTAATTATATATTTAAAATAATAAAATAATACTCATTTATTTTAAAATAAACTATAATTTTATTTAAAATCAATATTATAATACTAATTAAATAAATTTAGATCTTTATTAAATAACTTCTAGTAATAATTTAACTTAATAAACTTACATTTAATTAAATTAAATAATAGTTGTACAAAACTAATTTATATTACCTTTCATTAATAATTTATCAAAATTATTGATTATTAATAAATAAAATTTATTAATAAAACCAATAATTATTAATTAATAATTAAGATAATTATATTTAATAATTATTAATTACAATATTTAATAATCCTTAATTTAATAAATAAATCATAAAATATTAATAATTTTATTAACAATTAATAATTAATTTTTAAATACAAATTAATTTTAATATTATTAAAAACAACTTTAAAAACAAAAACTTTAATGGAATCACTTTTTTTTTTTAAAAACAAATCATGTTTTGTTTTACAAGGCCCACCGGGCTTGGCCTACGACAACAGGTCTAATTGCTACCACAGGCTGTGGTTATTATTGTTGTCGTGACCATTAGTTCGACCTGCAGCCACGGGCAAGTGTCATAGGGTAGGTGGCCCACATTTATTATTTTATTATTTTATTTTATTTTGTTTTAAATTTTTTATTGTAATTTTTTTAAATTAACTTTTTTGTTTTAAATTTTGTTTTGTTTAAATAATATATATTTTAATACAAACAAAACCCCTCCCCAATTATTATTTTTTTTTTTTAAATAAAAAATTTAAAAAAAAAAAAAATATATATATATATATATATATTATAAACAATTGCCATTTTAATCTGATAGGAGAAATACAGACAATCATTCGAATTTACAATCTAGCATTTTCATTTTTTAATTCAAACCCTTCCCAAATTAAATTTTGATTTCTTTCATCTACGGAATGAGGGTTTCTAATTGAGTTATTTCTTTGATCTTTTCGCACAGAAAGAATCAACATGCATACCCAAAATTTCACAATATATAAAAACATTCGTTACAGGAATCCTTCAAATAAGCATACAACAAACATAATGAAGACAGGAAAGAAAGAGCATAGTAAATTTAGTGAATAATCACAAGTGTCTACCTGGACACTGATGCTAATCGCTATGCCCAAGAAAAATTGTAGAAAATTTCCTCTTCCCAAATCCTTCTTCTTTTCAAAAATTCTTTCCCCTTTCAAAATTCGCGGTCCCTTCCCAAAACTTCCCAAATTTTCATTTTTTTTGAAAATGAACCCTCAATCGGTGATAAGGAGTTCTCTCCTCAATTTGGGGCACTAATTGTGCGATCACCCAAGAAGAATCCTTGCTTACAACCCTTAAACTCTTGATTATCTTTTTTTTATCTTTTCCATGCACGTTAATTGAATTATTAAATTACTTTATTTAATTTTCACTTGACTTCTTTTTTAATTAATTTATTAAATTTAATCCCATGAGCACTTTATGCAATTAAAATATCTTTATTAAATTCATGTGTTTTATCTTTTTAATTAATTTCTTATATTCTTATCTCATGCATGCATCATGTGAACTTAAAACTTTTAATAAATTAATATATTTTCACTTTTTAATTCATTTTTTGAAACTTAATTGATAAAATATTTATTAACTTAAATAATAATAATATTTAGCATATATTTAAAAATAAACTCTAAATATATTATTATTATTAAATTAAATTAATATTATCACGTTCTAAAATTATTCTTTTAACTTGCATCTTTAAATTTAATTCTTTTTATTTAATTAATTTCCAAATTAATTAAATATTAAAATATCATAATAATTTTCTATTAGATTAAATCATTAATTTAATTATTTAATTAGACTTAATTAATAGAAAATACACCAAAGACTCATAAAATAAAATATGAAAACCCAACAAAGAAAAACACATAAAATCAAACTATAGGGTTATAATCATGAATTAATGTCATCTGACGCATTCAAAGGGTATACAACTCAGATACTTGTGCTAATTTTCTAGGACAAATGGCTTAAAAGTTTAGGATTTGTACTCAAGAATTTATCTCCCCTCTCTTACCATTGAGATAATGCGATAGAGTATGCTCAACTTAGCAATTTAGGGAAGTCGATACCTGGTACTTGCAACTTACATAAAATTATGCATGTACAAACACAATATTCTAAGCTAAATAGACAATGGCAGAAAGTGGTGCATCATGTAGATCTCGACTAGTAGGTGACTACGACTCCCTTCCTTAACCACATCATAAATGTCCTACATAAAGAAAAACATACATGCACACCATACACATGCAATATGGGGTAAGTATCCATAAGAGAACACATATGATAATCCATCTAACTAATCATCATCAATAACTAAAAACACTATAATAAACATCATGCATACATAAAGCATAGAGTACCAAGTAATCTTATCATATAATCAACTGAATGTAAAACAATATCTGATAATCTCAAAACAATACCACTAGTAATCAAGCATAAAATTGGCCTAAAAGAGTTCGGTAATGACAACAAAATGTAAACTAGGGGCAGGCACTACATCCACCCCCCCTTGACCTAGGCTTACTCCTAGAAGCCTACAAGAATAGTAATACTAACGAACTCATTGTGCGGGTCCCATTAGACCCTTTCCCCCTGTAGGAGAATATGACTCCACTAAGAACACTACAACAATAATATCCATGGTAACAAGGTTCTATAATAACCATAAAACATACTACTTTCAGTCACTTAGAGCAATATGATTCTAGTTTAATAGTAAACCGAAAACCATATTGATCCAACAATCATTCTTTTAACAAATACTGAAATATATTCCCTAAACACTCTAAACCAAGGATCAACATCTCTAATCCATTGGAAAACATACACAATGCTATAATAACCATAAACCATACTACTGTAAGAATATATAAAAGACACATGTTTTGAAAATAATTTAAGTTTTAATTTTTAGTTTTGCCTAATCTAAGTTTAAGTATAATTTCAGTTTTGAAGTCTAAGTGTTCGAGTTGAAAATATACAACTAAAAGTTTAAGTTTCAGTTTCAATTTGAAAGAGATGTACATAATAGTTTAAAGTTTTTCATTTTTGTTCAACTAGTTAACACTAGTGGCATTCCAATATACCCAAAGCTCCCAATGTAAAAACTTGGGCTTTGATACCAAATGTAACACCCTACCAAGGGATCCAAAAGAATGAACCTAAAGTTTTACTAAGTTTTTCAAACAATTTTTTTTTTAACAAGAAAGATAAAACATACACATCAAACACATAATAGTGGAAGAAATAACATACAATTATCTATAAGCATACATAATAGGTTACATTCCTTAAGGATCCCAAGATGCTGAAACACATTTAAATTTAATTAATACTAAGTCTAATAAATAACACATCCACATGAAAGAATAATTAAAAGTCTAAAGTCCATTTAAATAATATACATTTGTTCTAAATGTCTCTTGGAAAATAAAATTTAGAATGCTCAATCATCCATTGTACATGTCATCAGATATAAAAGGCTAAGAGAATATACATATGTAGAACTAGAAATATATCATCCTCCTCATATCCATGATACAAGTACAATAAAATAAATGAAACCATCCACCATACATGATATATCCATCCATCATAAAATATATAGACATCCATCATGAAATATAACCATCCATCATAATGATACATAGATAGAATGAAAGGAAATGCAGTCAAGGAAACTCCAGCCACGGTAGCAATGGATGGATCTTAATAGTAAGAGTAAAAAGCACTACCACCTGACCACATGGAACCTAAATGGCACATACCCCCAAAAAAATCTTCACTTTTATAATGATATTGTCATGGCTTTATACCTAAACTCCAAAGTTTTTTCTCAAAATTGATGGGACTCTCTTATTCAAGTGGTGAATATGCATTAGGTCTCACAAAAGTTGGAGGTAATTAGGAAATAACTAGTGTATATTTAAAATATTTTATACTTTGGAATTTTTTTCCCTATAGGAAAGAAATAAGATTAAAATTTTAATCTATATAGACTTTAATGGTGGTGGGAGACTACTCTCAATCTTTTCACTATGAAGAAGAAACATGGGGGACATTTTGGAAAGAAATTTTTGGGATTTAAGATCTTTACTGTAAGAAAATATATAGGGTGTGATAGCTGAAAGAGGGAGATAGGAACTATAATTTGTTCTGTATATTAGAAAGTAGGAATACTATCCAGAGTTCTAAAAATGACCTCAATTAGGGTATTACAAGGGACTCTAAGATAGGGGAAATTGATTGGATTTTTTTAATGAGATCATAATGAAGCTGGAGGAACTTGACCTTTTCCCCTTGCTATGAGGCATAAGGATAATGGTTATATTTTTCTATAACTATTGAGGAGGAAGTGAGGATTTTTTTCTTATTTATGGAATCTTATGAAACCCCAAGCCTAAATGTCATGCCTCATACTTTTTTCCAATAATTTTGGGATATTGTAGGCTATGATGTCACTATGGTTATGAAATATTTCTTTAGGATAGGTAAATTGTTACATAATATTAACAACACTTTCATATCTTTAATCCTTATTGATTAGTGAAATGGAAGCACTTTAATTTGGTAGACACCTCCACTTCATGTGCTAAAGGATTAAATATGCATGGTGGGAGAAGCAGGATTTCCAAGCACGGTCCCTTTTGAATTCAAATTAGATTAGCAAGACCTAAATAGAGGAAGGGGTTCCAATACTTAATTTGAATTACTAAAAGGAATTTGATGCAAAGAAATACTCTTTATCCTCTATGTGATATGTGTAAATGCAAATGCAAATTGAATTAATTTATTAAGATGTGAAATGTAGATCTAGATGCAAGACATATGAAAAAAAACAAGATATGGAATTATGTTAAGACTAAAAGATTAAATGAAAGATAGAAGACTCACCTTGAAATTTATAGAGGAAAATGTGTTTTTTCTCTAAAAAGTGTGGATATGAGCCTGATTCTAAAATTGCATCTACAAATCCCTAAATAAAATAGTAAACTTAGAAAAAGCTAGATTTTTTTTCCCTAGTAAGGTCTTTGAAATAGGTTGACTTGGAGAAAAAGAATTTAGATTCCATTCAACAAGGTTACCATATTCTTAAGGTCATGTAACCAGGTCAACCCTTATTTTTGTGGATACTTTTGGGAGTTATTTCCAGATCTACAACCAAAATTTTACTATCATGTTCATACACATAGTAAATTTGGATATATTTTTTTGGTTTGATGAGGTATTTCCTTGGTCAATCCCTAGATTAAGGAAGCAACCTTGAATTGAAAGGTAAATGTATCTAAATTAAAACACGATATACATAGAAATGTAACTTTCTTAAAAAACCCTTGTCAATAAGGATTTTTCCTTGTTGAATGTTGTAAATGTTGAATTCAATGTGTAGAAAGTAGGATATCTCCACAATTGCAATGGATCTACCAAAACCACATCATGAAGCTATGGAAGTAAATGTGCATCAAAGAATAATATGATGAATGCCTCAATGTAGATCTCCTCCTTTAATGTCCAAAAAAATGCTAGATCTTGAAGAGGAAATTCTCATAAAGGATCATTGAATGCTTGATGAAAACTTTCTTGCTTGAATTCTTGAATGCCTTGAAATCTTGAACTTATTGATAGTTGTGTGTAGGTGTAGATGTCTCTGAAGCCTATGTATATACTATTTTTGAAGTGGAAAAATAATACAAGCTGACTACGAAACAAAATTAAATTATTAGGTACCTTGAGGCAATTTGGGCCCCACACTCCCAAATCGATGAGAAAGAGGTCAACCTAGCTGACCTCTTCGTAGAAGAGATCAACCTATTCCCAAGGAAGGTCTTGAGAATAGCTCAAAAGACCTAAGAGGAGGTGAAGATGGAATCAGATGAAGTGGAAAGAAATGCAAGAAATGGCACATTAAGAAATTATCATCCATGGTCCAAGAGGTCATTGTGGGATTGGTGTTAAAGGGTCTTAATTCATGGGTTCTTCCATTTTAAGAGAGTACATTTATCCCTCACTTTAGCAGGACTATGAGTTTCCTTAAACTCATGGTAAAGTAAATCAAAAGAAAAAACCACTCTTATCATGAGTAAGGAGATGAAGGAACTATCAAGCCCCCAAGAGATTCAAGTCTTCATCATATCTAAAATCATAATAAGAGAGCTAATGCTATAATGAAGTGTATTCAACTCATCCAATAAGGTTTTTGTTCCTTATAGTGAACTACAAGAGAAAAATGGGGGTGCTAAAAAAAGAGATGACATTGAATGTTCTAGTAAGTTTGTGTGGAATTCTAGTCAACACATTGAAGATGAATTTAATGGTCTAGCAAATGTGTAGAATGCTAGTCAATCCATCAAAAAGATCCGTCTTCAAGGGAACTAGATATCCCAAGAATAATAATCAAAAAATGACCTAGGAATAAGGATGTGTGTGTCCTTAAGAGGTCAAAAACAAGATCAAGATTTCCAAACTATCAATAGTCCAAAGAATGATCAAAAGAAAGGATCAGGCCTCATAAACTATATTCATTAGTCTAGAGAGAGATCCAAAGGGAACAATAAAAATGAAACCCCTATGAACTGTTAGTAGTTCAAAGGAGATAAAACTACTAAAGTGCATGTGTGCATAAGTGAGCAAAGTGTATGCCCTCATGTTAAAGAAATTTAAAATGTCTTAATAGGGGCAATAACTTTAACGAAAGTGTATATGCATCCACTAAGAATGTTTCCACTATGAGATGCCCCCAAGAGAGAATACATCAAGCTAAACAAACACATGAAAAAAGGAACAAGGTGAAGGGATATACTAACTTTAGGATCAATATGATCACATGATAATATGTAATATTATATCAAGTATGAAATATCATCATTTTCCAAAGGAAATAGAATTACAATATAGTAGAGGAAAAAGATCATAAAAGAGACGAAGTAGAGTCTTTTGGAGCCAAAACCATGGAGACTAAAAAGAATCAATACTACCATGTTTTAAGAAACCAAGAAGACTATACAAGGGCACATGTACAAAAAAATAATAGAACATATAAAATATATTATGTAACACTATATAGAGGAAGAGAGATACAAATATAAGAGTGTCTGGCATTTGTTATTACTTTATCCCCTTGTGCTAATAGAGAAACAAGAATAGTCTAAAGTAATTTAGACAAAACATATAACAAAGGACACAAAAGGGGGGACAAGGACTACTATGCTAAAAAAGTTCAAGAATTTGATGTGCTCCCCTCTCCCCGCATCCCCATCTCGAACTAAAATGTTAGGTATGAGAGGAATGACATCTAACATAGTATGAACCACAACTAGATCTAAGCAAGGACTCTGGTGAGAATCATTATTCTTGTTACAAGGAGAGTAAGTTGCATTGAAGTAATTTTAGGAAAACCATAATCCATATCAATATATTCATCATTACTAGAATAATCTAAAATATGAACATAATCATTATGCTTATCTATTTGCATATTCTCACTTTGATTAACTTATTCCAAGGGTTCAACCATGGGTTGATCAAAGGAAGATAAAGGTTGAGATGAAGATGCAATTTGAGAAGAAAGAGTTTGGGCCTTCACCTTATGTTAACAGTTCTTGAACACATGTGAGAATGTCAATTGTGAATAGTTTTCTAAGATAATCTTGAACAATTAGGCTCAAATTTGATAGGTTTCAAAGAGGGAACAAGTATGAGTTTGGGAATAAAGGTGAGAGGAATAGACAAGGTAGGTAAGATAGGTTCATAAATAGTAGTAAGAATAACAAACAAGATAGGTAACATAGAAATAGAAGGATCAATGTTAGGAAGACTACACTCAATAATATTGTCTACCTTATATAATTGATAACATTAATAAATATGATCAAGATAACTAGGTTGTTTTTGAGGGAAGATGACTAATAAAAGTTGATCTTAGCACAATCTTGAGGATGTGAAGGTTAATAAAGAGAATTATTAATAACTTCTCTGTTATGGGGAAATTTGATGCACTTATGAATGGGAGAAGCTACAACTTGCATAGAAGAAAGCCATGGAATACCAATCTTAACTTGAAATTGATTTTAGGTGAGAATAAAAATAAAGGTAGTATGAACAACTTGACTGAAAACAGTGATAGAAAGATTCATAGAATCTTGAGGTTGGCCTACAAAACCATTACAAGTTTGAATCCGTGTACTAGATTTATCATAGGCATCATTTTGTAACCTTTCGTTAAAAGGATTTTATTTATTGATAACATTCATAGATGAAGAAGGATCAACCAAGATGTTATGGTAAGGAATACAAGCAACCCTAGCAATAATGTAAAGAGGACCAATAGGCTATTTGAACATATGAGACTAAAGGTTATAGGAGGTGAATGTTTAGGTTCAAGTGGAGTTAAATTCATAGGTTTAGGTTGAGTCTCAACATGATTAACCACGTGATTATCTTTGTCTACCTTATCATCATAACTAATGCTAGTGTGAGGAGAAGAAGGTTGATTTATGGAATTTGTTGAATGTGAAGGTAAAGGATTATTGTAGATTTGTAAACTCTAATTAAGAGGTGCAACAAGATTATTCATAATAGTGTCAACATCAATAGATGTAGCATTTTAAAAAAAAAGGTATTGAATAACATTTCTCAAAGCATACCATCTTTGAGTAGCATGACCTAGTTGACAATGGTATTGACAAAAAAACTTTTAAATAAAATGACTTAGGAATTAGTTTTCTTGTGTCAATAGGATGGATAGGAGGAAGTTTAATGATTCCAATGAATCAATTCATGATCACATCAAGTAAAGGTTCAGATAAAGGAGTGTACTTTTGGTTAGGATGATAATTGAGAGGTTTGAATGGTACAATTTCATGAAGGTTTAATAGTTCTGATTTTAAAAATTTCTATAATAAATTTTCTACCTCTATTTATCCTACTAGCTCAAAGATCTGAAGTAAAACTCCAACATGTAGGAATCGCATACAAGCTAGATTAAATAGGTAGGTAGAAAATAGACAACTTATTATATTTTGGGAGGTTGAGTGGGAGACAACACTTTTTTAGACAATCTAAGTTGTCAAGGTATAATGGAATTTAGTGGAAGATTCTTTGGTTCTTAGGTGGACAATAACAACTCTCCAATGAAGAAATGGAAATATTTTAGTCAATGTTTTCAAGGCTAGCCTAATTTAGATCTAAAATCCATGGTGCTACAAAGAATGGTTTTCAAGGTTAGAATGTCTATTTTCCCAAGGGGAATAAATTTAGATGGTGAAAATACCAAAAAGGAAACTTTTCTATCAAATTTTCTAATAAAGGATGACTCCTCTCTAGATTGCTGGAAAAATATTTGGAACCTCCATCTAATTCCTAAAAAAAATCTTGGTGGACAACAATGCCTAATAGAATCCTAATCGAGTATAACATTATCAAGAGGGGATTCTAACTCCCAAAAGGGTGTTTTCTTTAAAAGAAAGAAGATTTAGTTCCTCAATTTATGGTCTCTTCATATTTTCCTATGGAGTTATAAAAAATGGTAATGGTCAAAATAGATTCTTCTTGAGTTAGTGATAGTATTATATAATATTTATTTATTTTAATAGAGAGGACCTACTAAGAACCCCTAGTCAAGTAGATATGAAGCTATAAACCCCCCATGTTAGTTGGATATTGTGGAAGGAATAAACAAATCTTTAGAGAATTTAGAAATTTGTGGATAATGTCTTCAAAACCCTATCCAAAATGCTATCAAAGAATATGATGATCACCACATACAAATGTTCTAAATACCACTTGTTGGATGTTGGAGGGAGATTTGTGTTAGGATTTATTTTTGGTTATGTTTGGAATGAATGTTTTATCATTTATACCAACATATATGTCTATCAGATAGTGGTCTTATTGATAATATATAGAGTGTTTTGATGAAGACAATGTTTGGTGAGCCCGAGGTACCAAACTTGATGGGATAGTATTTTGTGATTCTACATGCTATGTTTTTCATTACATGCACTTTTTAGTTTATCCAAGAAGTTTTAGAATTCTTTTAAGCTTGGATATAGATAATATTTACTTGGAACTAATTCAGACATGGGTGTGGTATACTCTTCATTGAGATTCACTAGAATAGAATCTTGCTCTACAATTTTGGATATGTTATGAAGACTTGGATTCGTATCTACTTTCGAACTTTTTTGTAGATTGAAAATTTGGGAGTTAATTTTATTATTGGATAATGAAAGGAATTTTTTTATGGCCAACTTAGTCAATAACTGTGTTGATTGGATTACTAAGATTAATTATTTGTTAGTATCATGTTATTTGATATTGCAATGTACTCTATGTGTTTTAGCCAACACTTATTGAATACAATTGATTGATTTAATTTAATTTGTAATTAGGTCTCATGTGAGATAATCTAATAAGTATTAAAGACTTGTGTTAAGAAATAAATTCATTTTTCAATTTATGTGTGTGCTAATAACAAGAATGATATTATGTGAATTTGTACCAAAGAAAAATATCAAAGTTGGTTGAGTGGAGATAGGAGTAGAATATAATAATGCACCATCTCAATAGATTGTTGTCCATAGTGGATAGTAGTCCACTTGTCAGGTTTTTTCCCATCTCAGTTTTATTTCCCTTATTACAATTGAATTGTAGTCCCATTTGGGTTTTTGTCCGCAGTGAACTCCATGTGAGTGATTAAATGTGTATACATTATCCATCAACCTTTAATAGGTTTTTATATGTTCTATTAACTCATGTAGTGGGTGGATATCATTTTTCCTCTAACAGGGTTTCATGCAAAACAAAGTGTTATTTTCTTTGTATAGCATTTAAGTTTACATATATGATATGTGGTAAATGATTTAATGTATCAATTCTAACATAATTATTCAATACACTCCCCCTCTCAGTTGTGTGTTATGGATTATTATTCCTAACACACCCAACCCCCTTTTATGACAAAATAGCAACAAATTAGGGTTTTCCCAATACTTATTCTAAGTTTAATAATAAAAAATGATTAGAAGGAAGGAATACTAAATGGAAACCCCTTAATCTAGGATGGAATAGGATAATTTTTTATGGGGTTTCTAGAGAAGAAAAGGTTACAAGAGAGGATGTCATTAGATATTTTAGAGGAGAAATTATTGTGGCATATGCTAGAAACCTCAATGGATCTATCAACAACTAGATGGAATGCATTGGTGTTTACTAGGGAATAAAAGTTCATCTCTATGGGTATTAAAGCCCTTGTTAAAGAAGGATATTCTAAACTCATAGTTGACATTATTAAAGAAATAGTCAAAATAAAGTAGTCAATTAAGAATATCATGGAGGATATTAAAAAAATCTTGGACTAGAATGTTTTTCATTCATCATACATTTAGGGAAGGAAATAGAGAAAAAGATTATATGATGTTTGTGGGTTTGAATATGGAAGGCATTAGATGTTGGAGGAATATGGAGTGTCTTTGAAACCAAGTAAAAAATCTCCTAGTTGGACAGAGAAATTTAGAAGATATTACAAATACAAACTAAAACTTTCAACTACTAGTGTTTCCCATTAAGTGGCCTTGTTACTTAATATAAAAAGGTTGGATATTTCTTAGTGTTAGGATTAATGAGATAGAAATAAAAATTACACAAAATATACCCAATAATAAAAAATAATAAAGCACATACTGCAACATTTAGGATCAAATTTTGATGGCAATTTGTGACCGCAATTTGTGACAGTAGGGTAATTTGTGGGTGATTTTTATGTTTTTTTTGCAATTGTCCCCAATGTCATTACAATATAGATGTTGGCGTCACAATTTCAATTCTCGTGTGAGTATAAAAAAACTAAAAAGAACACACGACATAAATCATTCCCCATTTGATTTGATCAATTGTGTAGAGTTACGCACAAAAGAGGGTGGAGAGCTCTAAACATTGGTGGAGATTTCATTGTCATACCCTTGTGATCATTAAATTTCATTTTTGTTCCCTTCTGATCTCTACATTTCATTGTCATGCCCTTGGTGGAGATCAATGGAGATCTAGGATTTCATTGTCGTGTCCTTGTGATTCTTGCATTTCATTATCATTCCCTTTCTTGTGATCTCTTCATTTCATTGTCATCCCCTTGTTATCTTTGTGGCCTTTTCCTATGATTTCATTGTCATGTCATTCTCTTGTGATCATGTACACTTTCCCTATGATTTTATTCAAGGGGAGAAGAGGTACCTATATAAATGTTCTTATTTTTCCTTTTAAACATGTATCTCTTTATATTTCCCCCAGCATGTGATTAGAGAAGCTTCTCTTTATGTATATGTATGTGTATATATACATACATACACATTCATATGTGTGTGTATATGTATGTATGTATATATGGAGAAGCTTCTCTTTATGTGTGCGTGTGTGTGTGTGTGTGTGTGTGTGTGTGTGTGTGTGTGTGTGTGTGTGTGTGTGTGTGTGTGTGTGTGTGTCTATATATGTATGTATGTATGTATGTATATATATAGAGAGATATTTTTTCAAGTGCTTATTACATCTTAGAACAATACAAAAATTGATCTAGCTACATAAATATTGAAGAATCCAAATCATAAAAAAATAAAATTCACTCAACCCATGCTAAATAAATTACCTCAAAATTCTGCACACATAATGCAAACTAGGAAAAATGGGCAGAGTTCACAAGAAATTTAACAAAAAAATATCATAGAAAATATTTTTAGAAAGAAACAAGCCATAACCTAGTTATATTGGTCTAATTTATAATTAACTGGGTTGATTACAAATTCCTGTAGAACTATCATCAAATTAGGTACAATAAAATAAACAACCAGTTGTTCCTAGATAAAATTGCATATGCAGATACATCATTTGCATACCAAGAATGAATCAAATTACCCAACTTACAGTCAATGGTTGGATATAAAGGCTCCATATGTTGGCCCAACAATTGAAGCCAAGCATGTAACCATGCATGTATTGGCACAGTCTCCCTATAAGGATCCTAATTATCTACTGTTGTTAATTTGGGCATCGTTGTATGATCTAGAATGTTATGAACTACTAAAACTATTAGTAACTTCTCCCATGTCTCCATAAAATGTAACATAGGTTTAGGGTCCCTTGGCTCTTAGGAATTTGTAGCAGCTATTCTCACTACTGGAAGAATAACTACACTGAAGAGTTTAGAGTAAGGAGTTGAAGAAGCAAGTTCTATTTCTATGTAAATGTCATAATCACGGGGCTCGTTCCCTTGTAGAAGCCTTAGCCACAATGAAATTACCTCTAAATCATGAAAATGATGTTTAAGTGGTTCCCAACCTTGAAACACTCTCATAATCAATGGAAAAGAAAATGCACATGCAATACATGACAAATTGCACAACTTGTAGTCCTCCTAATATTTGGACTGTAAATTCTAAAAGAAACTTTTAAGTGATTCCAATGTCATAGTACCTATTGAAACACTTTCTTAGATTATATATAGTGCTCCCGTTATATCCTCTATGTTGTCTAGTTGTTGTTTTTGCCATGTAGTCTCTTTCTAAAGTTGCTCCTTCTCCTTCTGGTATATTTCCATAGGCTCTCTCTCTCATGCCTTAAATTTTGATCAAACTTTTGAATATCAACCTCTACCATATCTAAAATCAACTTCACATTGTGTTGTAACTCTGGCATATGTGTTTGATCCTTGATAGCTTTCATTTTAGCATTCAAGTTTTCAAGATTGCTCAAGATTATGCACAAAAATAATGCAGACTAGGAAAAATGGGTAGAGTTGGTTAAAAAAATTAGAAAAACATATCATAGCAAATATTTTTAGAAAGAAACAAGCCATAACCTAGTTAAATTAGTCTAGTTTCTAATTATCTAGGTTGATTAAAAATTCATGTAGAATTTTCATCAGATTAGGTACAATGAAATGAACACTCAGTTGTTCCCAACTAGCAGGATCAAATGCAATTTTCCAAGATGATAAAATTGCATATGTAGATGTATGTATTTATGTATGTATGTATATGTATTAATTTATGTATATATGTATGGATGTATAAATGTATGCATGTATATATATGTATGTATGTATCTATGTATGTATATATGTGTATATATACATAGATAGACACACATATGTGTCTATCTATGTTTGTATGTATGTATGTATACAGAGAAATCTTATGGATTGTGGTTTTTTTATTATGGAAAAAAAAAAAAGAGAACATGACATTAATCATTCCCCATTTTGTGGAGAGCTACATGTGAAAGAGGGTGGAGAGCTTCAAATGAGGGTGGAGATCTCTAAATATTGATGGAGATTGATAGAGGTATAGGATTTCATTTTTGTGCCCTTGTAATGGTTGCATTTTTTTGTCATGCCCTTGTGATCTCTATATTTTGTTGTTGTGCCCTTGTGATCTTTGTATATGTATGTATGTACATAAATATCCATGTGTGTGTGTGTGTGTGTGTGTGTGTGTGTGTGTGTGTGTGTGTGTGTGTGTGTGTGTGTGTACATACATACACACATATATGTGTGTGTCTATGTATGTGTGTATGTATGTATGTATATGTACAAAATGATCTTTTTTAAGGTAGGCCAACTTAAGATAGCCTCTACCTTATCCTTGTCCATCATTGAATTCCCTTGAGATACTACAAACCCCAAATACATTAGTTCCTCCTTCATGAACTCACTATTCTCTAGGTTTACTGTCATCTTTTCCTCTTGAAGCTTCCTCAACACTAATTCTAGGTGTCTCATATGTTCCTCCTTTGTCTTGATGAAGATGAGGATGTCATCTAAGTATACAACAAAAAATACCCCTATGTAGTCTTTCAAGACCTCATTCATCCCCTTATTTAATACTAATGTGATAATATCCACTTTTAAGATCAATTTTGAAAAGTACCTAGCTCCACCAACACAATCCATCAAATCTTCTATCCTAGGAATAGGAAATCTGTACCTAATTGTGATTCTATTAATTCCCCTAGAATCAATGCACATTCTCCACTTACCTCCCTTTTTGGATGCTAGGACAACTAGTACAGTACATGGACTGATGTTGTTCCTAATCAACCCCTAATAAAGTAGCTCTTGAACTTGCCTTGCAATCTCCTTGTTTTGCTCTGGAGTCATCTTGTATGCAGATTTGTTTGTTAGTGATTCTCCTGGTATGAAGTCAATTTTATGACTTATAACTCTTTTAGGAGGTAATGTTTGTTGAAATTTGATTGAAAAAGAGATTGCTAAGAGGGAGATTGTTGAAGAAGACTATGAGTTTCAATCATTGTTTTGTCACTGATGTCAAAGCTGCTATTTGTTGGTAAGACAACTACTTATAAGATTAAGGTATTATCACTTAGTTGATTGATGAAGAGGATTTGATCAATAAGATGTAACAAAAGCACCTAGAGAAAAGGTTGAGTTAAGATTATTTAATGAAGTACAAGGATCAGTTAAGACAGTGATGACATGATGTATTGATGATCTACTTAAAGTTACAAAATGGTTGACTACACTTGGAAAGATTAGAAGAATAAGTTAAATAAAGTTTGTCTATCAAGCTTGACTGAGTGGATAGGAGGTGCTGAGTAAAGTTAGTTCAAGCTAAGCAGAAAGTTGGTTGGAGCCGAGTAAAATAAAATTCTAGTGGATGCCGAGAAAAATACTTGATGTCGAATAAAGTTTAGTTGATGTTGAGCACCAATAAACTTTAGTTGATGTCTAGTGATTTTACAGTTGATGTTGAGCAATGTAGTATGTGTCAAGCAATAGAATATTGATAATCTAGAGCTACTGCATTATGATAAAGATCTAAGATTCACTAAATCTAAGCTGACAAATTTGTTTTCTTAAAACTTGTGAACCAGGAGGAAGATAAGGTTGATGAGCTAGTAGTACTAAATTTTATGTAAACCATTTTTAGGAAAATTCAAATTGATTCTAGGAGAATTTTATATAAAAGAAAATATATGGGGTATATACATTGTATCCTAGCTAATCCATCCAAAACCCTAATTTGGATGATGGATAATGAGTGGGAAAATATTTTAATTCCTATTTATAGGAATGTCTAGTCATGAAGAAAAAAAGGTTGGTGTCATGTACGAGAACCTAAGGAGGAGAAGAAATTAAGGGTTTTGCTTCATCAAAGTGAACCAAGAGAAGAGTCTACAATGGCATGTTAAGTAAGAAGGCTTAAGGAGCTAAATGCTTGAAGGGTGAACAAGCTGTCAGAGTTGCAAAGTATGAAAGCCAAATAGAATTGAGAACTAAAAAAAGATTTTTAATCTACAAGAGAAGTTGTAAGTTGTATCAGATCAAAGCTCTACTATTACGCTCTAACAATTGTATCAGTCTAGGGTAAATCCTTTGGAGTAAGGTTGACCTAACAGTCATTAGAAAATTCTTTAACTGGGTGGTATTCCAAGTGAATGGCCTAAAGTCCTCTAACAAGACTCACTTCTAACAAGGTGATTGAAATCCCTTAACTGGGTCACATTTAATAGTGTGTACTATAATGTTCAATAGGGTTGGCCTTTCATAGGGTATCACTTTAGAAGAGTGAAAAAGAAGTAGCATGTTACTAGTGTTTTTTCCCAAATTGGATTTCCATGTAAATCATTGTGTCAAATGTGGTGATGAATGTGTTGTGTTTCATGCTTTTCACTTCTGCAAATTGATTTGACAATAACATACAAGTTTTAGGAAAAAATGGATGCATGCATGAGTATGAATGTTTTATGGGTTCACTAAATTGTGAAAAGTTTTATTTGTACATCTAGACCTTGGATAACAGATTCACCCCCTCCCCCAGTTATTCTAAAGTAATTCCAACAATTTTCATGGTGCTCCATCACAAATTATATCTTTGAACTGATCCAATAACCCTTACAATTTTTTAGTTATAGGTGTGGCTAAAGAAGACTCCTGCTCCTTAGGTTTTAACATAGTGGAATATCCTACTCCCTCACCCTCCTTCAAGTCCTTGAGGAACTCTTTCCCACTCATGAGCAATGCTTTAGCAATAATATATTCCACCATATCTTCTTCCACTATAGACTATATCCTATAAGTGACTCCATCCTTCTTGAAGGAATACTTGTTTTTCTTTCCATGGTGCACTGCCTCCCTATCATATTGGTAAGGTCTTTCCAACAATAGGTGACAAGCTTCCATTGGGAGAACATCACATAAGATATTTTCCTAATACTTGCCAATGGTGATGTCTACCCACACTTGTTGATTTACTAGGATATTCTTCCCTTTATTAAACCAAGTCACCCTATAAGGACATACGTGTGGTATCTTGGTCAAACCAAGTTTTTGTACTACCTCCTCTAACAAGACATTATTAGTAAACCCTGACTCAATAATCACTTTGTATAACTTGCCTAATATTTTGCATGTTGTCCTCAATAATGCCCTTATCTTCTTAGGCTCATCTTTGAGTGGCTACTTCACCAATACTCTCCTCAACATGAGGTTTTCTCCCTTCTCCACATCAATATCCACTTCTCTATCTTCTAATTATGTTCTTCTTGGATGTACATGATTTTATTTTCTCCATAGGATGATGATACCTTTTCTCAACATCTATAATCTAGGTGTCCTAACTTATCATAGCTATAACACTTTATGTTAGTGAAGTGTGAGCCTCTATTGTTGTTTCTATATCTACCTTCCTTGTGAATGGTCTCATTTTCTTGATCATTCTACTTAGAATCCCCATAGCTTCTCTTCTCATTATTCCTACAACTAGAACCTCCTCTTGAGCCACCTCTTAGGTCTGTTCCTCTGCCTCTATTCTTAGAACTTGAGTCCCCTTTCTTCTTCAATTTATCTTCCACCTTTATAGCCATTTGAAAACAACTTTGTAAAGTTGTGAGGCCAAACAAGCTCAACTCATCTTGGATAAACAATTTAAGTCCATTTAGGTATCTAGACACCTTGATGCTCTCTTCTTCTTGTACCCTTGATCTTATGGCCAATTTCTAAAACTCCTCAGTATAGGTAGCCACATCAAGGTTCTTTTGCTTGAGATTTTATCTCTACTTATGAATCTAAATCTCATATTCTTATGGAAAATAGGTCTCCTTTCTCTGTGCTACCATGGCTTTCCAATTAGCTATAGATTTCTTCCCTTCACTCTCTCTTTCCTCTTACACAAACTTCCACCATGTCAAATCTTGACCTTTCAATCTAGATTTTATAAATCTCACCTTTTGAGCCTTTTTTGTCCCTTCACACTTGAAGTAGTTCTCAATGCTCTCAAGCCATCCTAGTACCACCTCTGCATATATCTTACAATGGAATAGGGAAACATTCTCTAGGCTCTTTCCTCCAAATTCCTTGAGGGATTTGAGGAATGGTTCTTTCACACCAAGTGGAGGATCTATTTTAGGTATCTCATCCTCCAAACTCACCTTCTCTTTACTCTTGCCAAAGTCTTCATCCTCCTTAGCTTGGGCTACATCTTCCATATCTTTTATTTTATCTTTCATCTCCTCTATGGCCTCATCAAGGACCTTGGTTTTCTCTTCTATGAGATTCTTCTTCTCTTTTTCCTCCTTTTCCAACTTTGCATTGGTAACCATCTTTGTAGACCGACTTGACTAAATAGAATAAAACATATTGCCACAAGCTTTAATCTTATGGCTCTGATACCACTTTGTTGGGGAGCTTCTTCAACTAAGATCCTTCCTCATCTTCCTAGGATACTCCTAGCCTACTTAGGGTTATTTCCCCTAACCCTAACCTAGAGGATCCTTTTCCAGTCCCCTTTCTACAAGAAACTCTCCCAACAATTCAAGTTTCAATACGATACCTCTAATACGCCAATTTTACACTATTTGGCCTAGATTGCAAAATCTTCACCAAATGTGATCCAAAGGACCAAAATAAAACTTGAACCATTATTATGTGTTTATTGATGCATTAATTAGCATTTTGTATTATTCTTTCAAATTTCCCGCTCATATTTCCCTAAATTGCCTAGTTAGCCATTATATCCTTAGGAGCCCCTTTTAGCCCTCCTAAACACAAGGAATGTGCAATAACTCAAAATATCACTTAACAAGTCCCCTTGCTATGTTCAAGACTTTTTTTTTCCTATGACCTAACCTTGAATATTTTTTAGGTCTTGAGCTCCTGGGTTGACCATACACTAAGGCTTCAGAAAATCCTCTTTTAAAGGGTTTCAAAGGAAATGTTCATGTATCCTTCACCACAGGCATCAAAATCCATCTCCAACCTCCTCCTTTCATTTTTGAGCCCTTGACATACTAATCCTTCATTGAAAGTTCAAGATTGACTCATGCTAATCTTTTATTCACACAAAACTCTATTACAAGCATTTCCTTGCAACTTGCCAAGCTTGTTTGCTTGCCTAGGGCTCATTTGTAAAAATAGCTATTAGTCTTCCACAAACTCTAGAAACATTATATAAAAGATATATAAAAGATATTTCTTATTCTCTAGGAGCCATGGTGTTTTGACCAAGGAGACTCAAGCCATAGCCATTTTTATATTGGCAATGCAAAATTGGACAACAAGAACTCTGAAACTAATTAATTTTCTAAACCCTAAAAAATGAAATCTTGAACCAAAATAACTATGGATAGATTCAAAGCATGAACACAAGACTCATTCCATCAAAAACTATCACTTTTTCATTCCAATTCTTCTACTCAATCCTCAAAAACCATGTTCCAGTTCATAAAATTGCTCTCTTATAGGTGGTGCCATACATCCAACTATCCAACCCTTGGGAATGAGTTGGAAAATTATTAAATAGAATGATTCACCATTATGGCCTTCATTTTGAACCATAACTACCCAATTATTTCACTTTTCCAAAATTGTACAAAAATTTGTTAAGCAACTTTGCAAGATTGAAAAGTTGTCAATGCAACTTTTTGACAACTTTTGCAATTTTACTCATTAGACCTCCAAGCTTAGCTAGTTTATTCCCAAACATCCTAAAATGACCTTAGTACACCTAAGGACCCATATAAAAAACTTTTTGCCCCTTCTTAAAGAATTATACCACATTTTTCCACCTAGAGCAACTTTTGCGCAATCTTGCCTATCAGGACCTAATTGACAAGATTTGACTCATACTTCAAATCCTATCTATTCAATCCAGCTAAACTCACCTTGGAAATTTATAGTTAGTCCTTATTACCTCAATGGTTGGTTATACCTACTACAAACCAAAATTTTAGATTAGGGCTTACCTTACCCTATGTGCTCCTGCACCATTCTCCCCCTACAAGAAGAAAACTAAGGTATTGTCAGAGATAAGAACTCCTTGTTGATGTCAAGCTTCTTGAAAATGACTCTGAGCAATCCAAGTTTCCTCAGCCTCAATTGAGTCCATCCATTTCACCAAATTTTCCTTGTAGACTTTGTTTCTTGTAGTCTTCTTTACCCTAGAATCCAAAATTTTCTCAACCTGTGGTTGCTTCTTTTCAAGTACTTTAAGTTCTAAGAAATCCTTTCTCAATTATTCTTGATACTCTATGTCATCTCTCTTAGGACCTTTATAGGGTACTAGATCTTTTACATCAAAAATTTGAGAGAGAGCCATGTCCTTTGGTAGATCTATCTTGTAGGCATTGGGTCCATACTTCTCAAGGACTTTGCATGGCCCAATCCTCCTTATCTGAAACTTGCTAGGAACTCCCTTTTGTAACATGGCCTTATTTAGATACACCATCACCAAGTCTCCCACTTTAAACTAAAAATCTCCTCTCCCCTCATCCTTCTTTTCCTTCAATTTTTGATTTTCCTCCATCAATGTTTGCATAACTTGATCATGCACCTCCTTCATTGATTGAAAAAAGTCATCAACTTGCCCACTGATTTTGTCTTGTGAAGGTAGCTCCTTTAACTCCATGATAACTCTTGGGTGAGTGCCATACACTACTTGAAAAGGACTTTACCCTTTTTTCCTATTCTTGCTATCATTAAATGCAAATTCAGCTTAGGGAATGACTTGCTCCCAACTTTTCCCATACTCTTTAGTGAGGCAACTTAATAGGTTGCCAAAGACCCTTTTTATCACCTCTATCTAACCATTAGTTTGAGGATGGTAAGATAACTATGTGCTAGGTTTGTTCCAAGTCTCTTCCATGGGGTATTCCAAAAGTGCCCCATAAACTTGACATCTTTGTCAGCCACTATGCTCATTGGCAAGCCATGTATCCTAACCACCTCTCTGAAATATAGGTTGGCAACATTACCTACATCATGTATTGTCTTACATGGTATGAAGTGGCTCATTTTACTAAACCTGTCTACTACCACAAATACACTATCCATTTCTATCCTAGTCCTTCGTAATCCCACTATGAATTCCATATTGATGCATTCTCAATACCTATTAGGAATGGGGAGAGGTTGGTAGAGACATGCATTTGATGTTCTCTTTTCCTTCTAACATATGTTGAATTACTTCACATACCTCCTAACACCTCTTTGCATTTTGGGCCAATAGTAGAATCTCTCCAAAAGGTCTAAAGTCTTGTTAAGACCAAAGTGCTCACTCATCCTCCCATTGTGATTCTCTTGTATGTTATTTTCCTTCATGAATCCCCTTGGGATGCACAACTATTGACCTTTGAACAATAGTCCATTCAGAAAAATCACTATGAAAATGATTAGCAAAGTCAATAGATACCTTGTAAGCCTATGAGAAATCAATGTCCTCCTCATATAGATCTTTGAATCTATCTAAACCAATGCTCTGAAACTTGACTTCTTGTACTACTAGTAACCTTCTACTCAAAGCATCTACCACCTTGTTATTTGTCCCCTTCTTATGTTTGATTATGAAAGTGTAGGACTACAAGATCTCTATCCATTTGATGTGTCTCAGACTTAGCTTCTCTTGTGAGTTGATAAATATTAGTGCTTGGTTATCTGTGAAGACCATAAAATCCTTAGGTAAGAGGTAATTCCTCCACTTCTTCAAGGTTTGGACTAGTGCATAGAGCTATATGTCATATGTTGAGTGCCTTGTCTTGGGTTTATTAAATCTCTCACTGAAGAATGCTATTGGTCTTCCCTCTTGGCTCAAAATTGCCCCAACTTCTATGTTGCTAGCATCACACTCCACCACAAATGTCTTCTCAAAACTAGGATAAACCAATATTAGTTGTGTTTCCACCTCTTTCTTCAATCTCTCAAAACTTTCATCTGCTACTTTAGTCCAAGTAAACTTGGTTTTCATGTTCCTTTGGTGGCATCATTCATAGGTGCACAAATTTCACTAAACCTCCTCACAAACTTTCTATAGAATTGTGTCAATCCATGAAAAATATTGACCTTAGTAGTAGATCTAGGAGTAGGCCAACTTAATATATTCTCTACCTTATCCTTGTGCATCTTCAAATTCCCTTGGGATACTGCAAACCCCAAATACACTAGTTCCTCCTTCATGAACTCACTCTTCTCTAGGTTTACTATCAACTTTTCCTCTTGGAGCTTTCTCAACACTAATTCTAGGTGTCTCATATGTTCCTCCTTTGTCTTGTTGAAGATGAGGATGTCATCTAAGTATACAACAATAAATACCCTTATGTAGTCTTTCAAGACCTCATTCATGACTCTCATGAAGGTACTTGGTGCATTGCTAATGAAAAATGGCATTACTAACCACTCATAGAGACCATCAGTAGTCTTAAATATAGACTTCCATTCATTCCCTTCTTTCATCCTAATCTAATAATATCCACTTTTAAGACCAATTTTGGAAAAGTACCTAGCTCCATCTAGACATTCCATTAAGTCTTCTATCTTAGGAATAGGAAATCTATACCTAATTGTGATTCTATTAATTGCCCTAGAATCTGTGCACATTCTCCACTTACCTCCCTTTTTGGGTGCTAGGACCACTAGTATGGTACATGGACTAATGGTCTTCCTAATCAACCCCTGATCAAGAAACTCTTGAACTTGTCTTACAATATCCTTGTTCTGCTTTGGAGTCATCTTGTATATAGCTTTGGTTGGTAGTGATTATCCTGGTATGAGGTTAATTTGATGAGTTATGCCCCTTTTAGCAGGTAATTTTGGTGGTTCTCCATCACAAATTACATCTTTGAACTGATCCAATAACCCATGCACTTTTGCAAGCATAGGTGTGGCTAAAAATGAATTCTCCTCCTTAGGTTTTAACATAATGACATATCCTACTCCTTCACCCTTATTCGAGTCCTTGAGGAACTTTTAACCACTCATGAGAAATTTTTTAGTAGTAGTTTTTTCCACCTTGTCTTCTTCCACTATAGACTGTATCATATAAATGACTCCATCCTTCTTGAAGGAATACTTGTTTTCCTTCCCATGGTGCACTGCCTCCCTATCATACTACAAAGGTATTCCCAATAGTAGGTGACAAGCATCCATGGGGAGCATATCACATAAGATCATGTCTTGATACATGAAAATGGTGATGTCTTCCCACACTTATTCATTTACTAAGATATTCTACCCTTTATTCAACCAAGTCACCCTATAGGGACATACATGTGGGATCTTGGTCAAACTAAGCTTTTGTACTACCTCCTCTAACAAGACATTATTAGTAGATCATGAATCAATAATCACTTTGCATACCTTGCCTAATATTTTGCATTTTTTCCCAAATAATTCCCTTATCTACTTAGACTCATCTTTGACTGGTTCCTTCACCAATACTCTCCTGAACATGATGTTCTCCCCCTTCTCCACACAAAGATCCACTTCTCATGCATTCTGATTATCTTCTTCTTGAATGTAGGTGATTTCTTTTCCCTATAGGTTGATGATGCATTTTCTAGACATTTTTAAGTGTTACAGTAAGTTATTTATTACTCTAGTTGCTTTAGCTCTCTTAGGTGCATATAATTAATATTTTATATTAATTATTTTATGCAAACCTAGTTTCTTTTTCCCTCTAGGGTTTTGTTCACCTTAAAAGGTTGAACCTTTTTATTTTTGTTTTGATAACTTACAATACATTTTCGCTCTCATATTGTTGAGAACTTCTAAGCTCTACTTTTTATATTTTTCTAGTTTCTCTTCATTGTAGGATATTTGCATGCAGGTATTCTTGAGGATTTGTGAAGTTGGTTTTCTCAACTTGTACATGCTATTAGAGCAGACCTACTACTTCCTCATCTAAAGATTCTTGACACCACAATTCAAAGTTAGAAACCCTAGCTTTTTTAGAGTTTTTTTCTTCAAAAGGGTGAAGGGTGATTTTTCAGTGCACTTTGGGCCCAAATGGACACTGCCATTGGATTTAGAAGGCCATTTTTAGTCAAGAAACATATAAAACTTTTAATTTTCAGCTATAGGGCATTTTGGAAAAAAAACATTTCCCCCTGGCATGATCATATGGATGTGGGGTTCAAAAAAAAATTTTAAAATAAAAATAGTGGTTTTTGGGCGTTCCCCCATGGGCCACCCCAACACCACCCTACAGTCATCAGAGCACTACCTATGCCCGACCTATGCTCAATCACAATCGGTGCAGCACCTGCGGCACGGCCAATGCCCCACCACCACCAGCAGGCCACCCAGGTGCCACCTCCACCAACCAAGCCACTAGAGTTCATTGCCTAGGCTCCATCTCCACCAGTGGCACCACCACCATTCAAACTCACTGGTTGATGTCAACATTCTGTCTACTGACATCAATAATTTGACTACTAATGTCACTTCACAATGACATTTTCTAGCACCTATTGACGTCACTTTCCTATGAGGTGATGTCACATTCTGGCTACTGATGCCATTTTTTTGGCAACAAGATTTTTTTCTAGTGATGGCCTATGATGGTTGTATGAGCATCAATTTTAGGACAATGTCTATAATTTTCTAGTGAGCTCCTATTTTGGACCTATAGTCAATTTTTTGCTCATAGCTTAAGCATAAGGTCATATTTTTGCAATTCAAAAGAAGTGCCAAAAATTTGACTTAGAGATGAAGAAAATGGTGCTAGTTTTGTTTGATTCTAAGTTCATTTGAGCTTCCAAATTTGGCATTGAAGTAGAGGCTTCTATTTGCCTCTTCTCTGCATCCAAATTCCAGGTCCTTTTCTTAGTTTTTTGTGTTTTTCCATAGTTGTTGCTTTGGTTTTGAGGGATATATTTATTCGTTGTGGGGGGGGACCATTTTTTATTCTGTAATTTGCTTCAAAATTAGACCCTTCTACTTCTGTCTTCTTCTTTCTCTCCATGTCAGATCCTTCTATGATCTGGCTCATGCTACATAACTATCACATCTAGAAGACAGAGATGACTAGGCTTCTCATGTCAAGAGGCTTATGGTCACATCTAGATGCAAACCAACCTATTCTGTAGCACCCTTTTGAGGTTCTTCAGCACAAAAACAAAATGGATAAAGCTATGGGACTGATTACACTAAACATCTCAGATAGTTTACTATTTCACTTGGATGATTTGACCATTCCACTAGCTATTTGGACCAAATTCCACATGTTGTTTGGCACAGTAAATGAGTTTCAGGCACTACAGCTTGATGTAGAGTTGACTTCTTTGACACCAGCTAGCCTTCCCACTATTGAAGACTTCTTGATGAAGTTCACATCTCTGTGTACAGTCTTGCAGGGATGTGGTAGAAACAAAATTGATGATGAGTGTATTTTTTTGATACTCTCAAAGTTGCAAGGATTGTATTAGATCTTTTCTTCCACTTTCTACTCCACTATGGATGCCTTGGGTAACAGACATGAGATGCCTTCTTTTGAAACATTTTGTGATCTATTGACATGAGAACATGCTAAGATCCAACAAGTGGATGCCTCTGGCTCCTCCAACAAAGCATTGGTTGCTCAAAATTCTTTGGGGAAACAAAAAAGAAAGCCAAACAGAAGAAATATGCACCAAAAACTGATGCCAAACCTCCAGCTAACCCTTCTAAGCGTAAATCTACTTTGAAGTCTATTGAGTCTACCTCCGAGACTAAGAAGTAATCAATTGAGACCTAAAATTTTTGTGGAAAGGATGGACATCCCATTTCTAGGTGTTGGAAACATTTGGAGGCTTTAGAGGAAGCTATGTAGGAGCATCACATTTTAGCTCCTAAGTCTTCATTGCCACCTATAGGGAAAGGTCATGCTCTTACTGCACAAGCTATGACTTCTGGGCCTACTTGGATTCTTGATTTTGGTGCCTCTCACCATATGACAAACACTCAGTAGTTGGTCACCTCACTTTCCCCTTGTCCCACTTCACAGATTTTTGTTGGGAACTTATCACATCTTTCCATCATGGGTTCTAGTTCTATTGCATTAGCTAGGAGCTCTCTTCAAGATGTTCTTCTTGTCCTTGATATTTCGATGAACCTATTTTCTATTTATTAGATTTGCCACTCTAGCTCTAGTAAGATAGTTGAGTTCTCACAACATGATGTGGTTATCTAGGACTTACATGATTCTGAAATGATTGTGGCTACTAGGAGTATTGACTCTACATCTTGCCTCTATAGATTTGATGGATTTGAATCTTCTGATGACATAGATTCATGTCTTGTTGCACATGTAGATTTAGTAAGAAGACTCTGGCATGAGCATTTTGGCCATGTCAATTATAGATATCTTTAGCAGATGAGCACACAGGCACTTGTTCTTGGGCTTCCCCAGATTTCCTATACAGATGGTGTTTGTCAAGGTTGTGCACTTGGAAAACAACATAGGGATCCTTTTCCACATGGACAAGCCACTCATGCTTTAGCACCACTAGAGTTGATTCATAGTGACCTCATGTCATTTTCCACTCCTTTTTAGGTGCCACATATGTGCTTGCTTTCATTGATGACTTCTCTAGACATACATGGGTGTACTTTTTAAAGTATAAGTCTGATGTCTTCGATTCATTTTGAGTCTTCAAGGCATTTGTTGAGAAGTAGTCTAGTCTTTCTATTTGATGGATATGCATAGATAATTATGGGGAAGTATGTGAACCAAACTTTCAGGGATTTTTGCTTTAAACATGGTCTTCAACATCAATTTTTTGTGCCTTACATCCCTCAGCAAAATGGTGTGGTTGAATGAAAGGATAGAAAACTTCAGGAGATGGCTAATTATATGATTTAGTCTAGGTCCATGTGTTTGTTTTTTTGGGTGGAGGCAGTCAATTGTGCCAACTATATTCAAAATCAGATGCCTCACAAGGCAATTTGAAATATGACTCCCGAGGAGGCTTGGTCTCATGTCAAGCCTAATGTATCTTCATTCTAAGTTTTTGGTAGTGAAGCATGGCCATTTATACCATATGCTCAGAGGAGAGCCATGGAGTAGAAGATCTAACACCTCATTTTTGTTGGCCACTACGAGGATGTTAAAGCCTACAAATTGTTTGATCCTGATTCTAGAGAGGTACTATTTTGATGAGATGTCTAGTTTGATGAGTATCCTTTCTAGTCTCTTTTTTGGATGATGAGGATGATTATCATGTTGATCCCCATTTACCTCCACCATAGGATCCTCCCCAAATGCCTAAATGGGCTTGAGCTATAGTTGAGGCTATAGGATCGCTAGCTGGTGACCCCACCACTTCTCGTCACACCTATTCTCATACTGCAGGTTCTAGTCTTCTCAGTCATGTTATTTTTGATGATCCTCAAACTTTTGCAATAGTGATAGGACATCCTAAGTGGGATAGTGCAATGGATTATTCTTCTTTGATGAAGAACCATACTTGGGATCTTTGTTCTCTTCCTAAGGGAAGAAAGGTAGTGCAATGCAAATGGTTGTATTGTACTAAGTTTTTTGTTGATGGTTCCATTGATAAGTGCAAGGCCCATCTTATTATGAAGGGTTTTTCACAGGTTGAGGTTATTGATTACACTAAGACATTTGCCCCTGATCCAAGATGAACTCTATTCAGCTTGTCTTATACCTCGTAGCTTCACAGGGATGGCCCATTTTTTAGATGGATGTGAAGAGTGCATTTTTTCATGGTGATATTATTGAGGATATTTACATGGAGTAGCCTCAGGGATTTGTGCAAGATTCCTCCTTGTTTTTTAGACTCCGAGGCTCATTGTATGGTCTCAAACAAGCCCCTTAGGCTTGGTATAAGAAGATGGACTCCTTTCTACTTTCAACAAGCTTCACATGCTGCCATTTTGATCCTATAGTTTGTATTCAATGTCTTGAGGATGAGGTTTTGATCCTTGTGCTATATGTTGATGATCTTCTTCTCATAGGTGTAGACACCTAAATTTGATTACACTATTTTAGTAATCCTATTTAGTTATCTAAAAAGGGCATTATTAATTAAATTTCTATTTAATTAATCCTTTTTCATCCCCTAGTTGATTAATTTAATTAATCATCTATAGTCCTAATTGATAAATCAAATAATCTATTATTTATCAATTAAATCCTATTCTTCTATCTAATTCCAAAAATCCCCATTTATTAAATAAATCTATTTGATAAATAAAATCCTCAAATTCAAAAACCCCTAACCTATCTCTAATCCTCCATTTAGCCTAATCCACCCCATCCACCCATACTAACCAAGCTTAGCCACTAACTCACCCACCCTCATTAATGCCATCCACTTGCACATCTCTAACATCCCTAATCTAATCCTAAACCCAAGCCTAATCCACCCCCTAATGTTGTCACATTCCTTAAACAAGTTTAAGACTTTCCTAATCCAAACCAAAGTCTCCCCTCAAAAATCCCAACCACCAAGTCATGAGTTCTCTTACAAAATATAAAAGACTCTTACAAGCCCACTCATGACTCTTACATCCATCTTCCACACTCTTCCCTCTTCCACACTCATTCCTCTTACATCCCTCTTACATACTCAACCCCACTCATCATGCCTTTAACCAACCCTTTACCCTACCCTCTCACACTCATCCTCCTTGTGACAAGTGTCACCTTCCCATTGGTGCTAAACAAGCACAATCCATGTGCTCTCCTTTGAGTGCATCCTAGCCCTCCTTAAGCCTTCATCCATCCTTGCATCTAAGCCCTCCATCCCTCTACCCCTTAGCCTATAAATTGAATCCCATCCCAAGCCATTTCATCAACAATCTTTGAGCTAAATTTACCATGCTATTTTGAGAACCAAAGCCATCAATCTTACCCTTATAATGTTAAATTGAGAGCTCACAAAGCTACCGATTTGCCATTACCCATCTCCATTGAAGCAGCTTTTGAGCATCTTGAGCATACATCCATAGCAAAAGGACACATCTACAGAATCAAGAAAGCATGGAGTGTTTTCTCTTGTGAGGTTTGCACTTCTTGTTTGCTTTCTTTGTCTAAGCATATATGTGAATTTAGTTTTTGGTTTGCGAATGTTTACTTTATTTGTTAATGTTCTTTGCATACTAAATCTTGTTCTACAATAGGTAGCTCATCCTCTATGATTAAGGATGTTTAGACAGCATTGATGGAATAGTTTGAGATGACTAATCTTGGCCTACTACACTATTTTCTTTATCTCCAGATTGTTCAATCCCTTGCTACAATCTTTGTTTACCAGTAGAAGTATGCTCTTGACATGCTTGATTGCAAGCCTACTCCTATGCCTTTTTAGTCAGGTGTCATTTTTTCTACCTCTTGCATGTCACCTTTAGTGGATTACACATTTTATTAATAGTTGGTTGGTAGCTTGTTGTACCTGGCATACACTCATCCTGATCTCTCCTTCGTAGTGGGTCTTGTCTCTCAATTTTCACATGAGCCTCATGAGAGTCATTGGAAAGCTGCCAAGCATATTTTTAGATACATTCAGGGAACATTGATGTATGGCATTCATTACATAGTAGGGACTCCTCATATTGTTGGCTACACTAACTCAAACTGGGCCGATGATTTTGATGATCGAAAGTCTACTTCTAGCTTTGTTTTCTATCTTGGCTCTGGTCTTATCACATGGTCATGCAAGAAGTAGTAGGCTCACACACTTTCATCTATAGAGGTTGAGTATCGAGCCATAGTGCTTGCTAGTCATGATATTTTATGGCTTTGATAGTTGATGACTGAGTTTGGTTTTCCTCTTGATCATCCCACTATTCTATGGTGTGATAATCAGAGTGCTATTCATATTTCTTGTAACTCAGTGGAGCATCAATGCAGTAAACACATTGAGCTTCATATGAATTTCATTCATCATCTAATCCAAGATGGTGTTCTCTCTTTGGAGTACATTTCCATTGATGCATAGGTTGCAGGCATCTTCACCAAGTCATTTGCATCACCTTGCTATCTTTAGCTACAGTCTATGCTTGGGATTTTAGAAGTTGTCCTTGGGGGGTCTTATTGAGGCCTTCCTTCCCTCATGTTTTTTTTAGCATTTTTTTTTCATCTCTTTTTGGAGAGGGTTTTTTCCCACTGGGTTTTCTCTTTGTCTCCAGTTTACAGATATTTCCTTGTTTTGGATACTTGATTAGACCTTGTTGCTGAGACCCACTTTCTTGCTTTCATAGCTTTTCTAGGTTAGCTTCCTCCTAAGCTTCACTTAAGGGGGGGGGGGGGGTGTTAGATTAAGTTATTTATTACTCTAGTTGCTTTAGCTCTCTTATGTGAATATAATTAATGTTTTATATTAATTATTTTGTGCAAACCTAGTTTCTTTTTCCCTCTAGGGTTTCGTTCACCTTAAAAGGTTGAACCTTTGTATTTTTTTTTTTTGATAACTTAGAATACATTTTTGCCCTCATATTGTTGAGAACTTCTTAGCTCTTCTTTTTCCATTTTTCTAGTTTTGCTTCATTGCAAGATATTTGCATTCAGGTGTTCTTGAGGATCTGTGAAGTTGGTTTTCACAACTTCTATGGATTCAATAGGGTTAGAACCCATCACTTTGTTTTGCTTAATCATTTTTGTTATCGGGTTAAGGTTTCCTTTCCATTTTATTTGTATTCTTCTATGCACAAGAGCATTTTTGGGCACAAGGAAAAACCCACTTCTAACCCGGACCTACATGAGGGTTTACTACTTTTGATTTATGAGCATTTTAAGTCTCAATCTAGAAGTAAAACCTTGGCTCATGTTGGGGTTACCTTTGAGGACACGGGGAGTTCTAACTTCTCCTCAGACTCAAAAGAGATTCAAAGTATAAGCTCATAGGAGGAGGAAGCTTTGAATTCATCTAAAAAGAAGGAAAGGGATAAATATAAGGATACACCTACTCCATCAAAGGCATTGCTTAGAAAAAGTCCTAGGGGCCTTGGGCCCAAAATTGTTGATCAGGGGGAAGAGGGATATAATGAAGAAGGTGAAGACATGGATACAAATGAGGATAATAAGTGTAAGTATGATGAAGTTAGGGAAGAGCTGATTGAAAACCCTAGAAAGAAATAGAGAAGGATGAAAGAGGAGGACATACCTACAGAGGGGAAAACTATTTTTGGTCCAGAGATTTTGGTGCTTCCACCCTCTCCAAGTTTCCCTTAGGAGCATGAAAAGGAGAAAATAGAGGAAGGAAGTGGTGAGGTGTTTATAAAAGATAGGTGTCTAGTGTGGAAAAATTTTAATGTTAGAACTTCAAAGATGGGGATTGTGAGAGAAGCCATGAATCCACAAATCCTAGAGGAAAAAGAGAGAAATGTCCAGTTGGAGGATCTTATTGATTTGATGCTAGTGGCTATAATTGATAATGTGAGGGAAGTGGGAATGAACCTGCTTAATAATGCAAGAAATAGCATGATAGATAATTTCAGATCAATTAAATGGTTGTTTCATGAATTGGAAGAGGTGAAAGAAAGAATGGGACAGCTAGAAAGCTAAGGGAAGAAATTTGATAGAGGGAATGTGATAGATCAGGGGGATGTTATTAGGTTGGTCAAAAAAAGGATGAAAATTTTGGAGAATTACAACCATAACATGGCTAACCAAATCATCTCCATTCTAAGCTCTCTCAATGAAAACAATGTTACTCTTGCTCGAAAGCTAAAAGTCCAGGGTCTTCTGGAGGATAATGTGAAAAAGGACAGAGATGAAGATAGGAAGGATGATGAAACCATCACGTACATATCCCATACCTAGCTAGATAGGACCTACTTGAAAAAAAAGAGCAAATGGTTGAGGAGTGTCAAAAAGCCTATGAAGCAATAGAAACAATGTAGGACCTTGAAAGGAAAGTGGAGGAGTAAGTTGAGGACAATCAATATTTTTTTTTTAGGTTTTTGGTTTCTATAGGTTTTTTTCTTGGCTATTTGTCTATCTTTCAATTTTGCCTTTTGGTTGGTCATAGTACTATTTCTAGGCTTTTGTTGTTTATTTACAACCCTATGATATGTAACAACTTTTGGGTTTTAGAATCCCTATAAAACCTATTTTTCTTATCAAACATTCTCTTCTATTGTAGATATCATTCTCTCTTGTAGAAGCTTAAACAATGTCATATACATTGATTTAATACTTCTTTTTATATATAGGCTCATGGACCTAGCACAAACATTTTTTCACTTTGAATTGGGCCTCCTCATGCCACAAAGTTAATTGTTTAGAGTTTATCTATCTGGCTATGCTCTATCATTCACAAGTTAAAACCTTCCTTCCCTATAATGGGAATGTAGGAGGATTACTTTATTGAGCTCCTTCTAATTTTAGTCGAGATGTCAAAAGTGGTAGATTTGCAACCTTTTCTAGATGTACATGAACTAGTCATGATTGTTGAGTTTAGTAGAATATCAATTGATTTTCTTTATGCAAAACTCTCTCTTTGGGAAAATCTTGAAGTATGTACTAAATTCCACTCATAGATTTTATGGTGTCAATTATTCACATCATTGGTTCTTTCTTAATTAGTGGATGCCTATTTACTATCTATAGTTAAATTGGAGTAATATGTATATATAAAAATTCATAAGTTTTTACTACAAATAATTTTATATACAAATTTAAAATATTTAATCGCTTAAACCCTTATGCTATCATGGATAGAAGAGCATCAATATATAAATAACAAAAGGACCAACTCTTCAACATGGAATCCTAAAAGTAAGTAGCTCACTAAGGTAGATAAAAACTATTTGCCAAAAATACTTAAATTCTAGAAGTGGGGGAGGATATTAGACTTTAATTATCTCAACATAACACTAAAGGAATTAATTTTATTGCACACATGGAGATTTCTATTTCTATTTTCTTTGATACTTTATTTAAAATTCCTTTAATACTCTATTTGACATGCATTTTTTACAACCTTCATTTTAGTTCTCATTTGTCTCCCTCTCACAAATTTCACCTTTTGCAAGAGAAAATAGGACAATTTCCTCATAGCATAAGAGAACTCATCTCATGAGATTTGTTTCTCCTGAAAGCCTCTTGGTGTAAAACAATAACCTTGCAAACCTATGTAGAGAAGCACATGGAGCATAGACACTACCTAAGAGGATCCAAGTCACCCCTAGCTAAATTTGCATGAGAAGCTGGGAGTAATGGAAGGAATCAAATTGGGTATAAACACTAATTTGCTAAAATTCAAGTCTTGTTGCCTCAGTTTCATATAGATTCTTCAATGATTACCTCAAGTTTTTGTATCTAGGTTGTCACACTTGTTGATCTAAAATATTGGTCTAAATTAGGTAGATTCAAACAAACTATAAAAAAATTTTACTCCAATATAGTGCTTGTGATAAATCATTTTGCACTAAGAAAATCCTAGAACTAGAATGATACTTTATACAATCATGTTTAGAAGGGATCCCACAGTGAACATCCTGATTGAAATGGAAAAGAAAGTAGAAAAAACTATTGCATGGATATTAGATGAGATTCAGTTGGCTAGTAGTGTAGAGACTTTGGCCCAAAGTTTCAAAGCCCAAGTTGTGTGATTGATGTCATATTTTGTAGTAGCAACAACACCTATAGACAATTATGTGAAAGATAGAAACATAGATAGGGAACATGAACCATTTGATGAAATGGTTAAGAACATGTCATCCTAAATGCCTATGCCAAAATAGGAGCTTTGACATAGAGAATGAATATTCATAAATCAAGAAACATAAAGGGATTTGGTCTGATACAATAGTTGCAACTACTCTTATAGAGTTGTATGCAAAAGATGGAATCATGGACATTCAACATGAACTGTTTGAAAAAATGTTGCTATGAAATGTGATATCATGGCCTACAAATTATATACTCTATTCAGCAGGCTTTAGGAACTTCCAATAAAATGCAATTTGTAGGTAGAAAGTCAAACTTTGTAACCTTTGGTAGATTCCTTTGTTTGTATTTTCTTGACTCAACACAATCTCTTAGTTTCATGGATCCTAATCCTCTACCAAATTTCACCTTCTATAAGAAAAATTTTGTTTTTCCTTCCTACTATCCAAAATATTTTTTTAAATAATTCGACTAGCCATCACAATTTCGATGGATGTTTCGATGGCTAGCCATCACTTACACAGCATAGCTATCATAATAGCATCTAAATTATGATGTCCAATCCCAATGGATGAATGTTGTTTCTATAAAAAAATTGTCACATTGACATCAAAATTGTGATGACTAACTGGAAGCTTAAACTACAATTTCAGTCATCACTATTAGGATGGATCTCCTAACCATGCAATTTGTGATAGAAAAATTTGGATGCCTATCTAACAAAAGCCAATTCATGGTCCTATCACTAAGGTGATGGTTGGACATCACAATTGTGATGACCTTCCATTAGAATTTAGGTCCAAATGTAATAGTGACACATAAGGGAACAAAGACACAAATATTTAACATGGTTCACCCAATCCTTGGACTACATCCAACAAGAATGAGTCTAATATTCTTATTATCTAGTGATTATAATCTATAATGCCTTACAGCTCAATACTTATGCAAGGAGCTACAATATCATCATACATTGTGAAATCCCTAATCCTAATTCATTTTATACAAGATTTTTTCCCCTTAACCCCATCTTGGGGGCGTCATCCTTAAACCCTCACAGAAATAATCTAGGGAGAAACCGCATCCAATAAAGTGAGAAAAATTAACCTCTAAGTCTAATTAGGTTCTACATCACAACACTTGGCCCACCCAAGGGCATAATTTGAAGTTGGTGATAAAATAATGAATTCCATTACTATGGTCAAATATAATGGTAAGTTGTATATTTGTGTAGAAAAATACCTATGTGGTTTTATGAGATGAAAAATAGTGTTTGGATAGTGTCATTTGATCAATTTGAAGTACACTCATACGATGACATGACCTTGTCATTGTGGAAACAAAGAGTTCTTTAAGATTTTAAATAAGAGATAAATTTGGAAAAGACTTTGTAATTTATAGCTCATTTATTATCCCTATGGAGATTGAAAATTCATAAATGATTTAGAATAACTAAGAGGGGGGATGAATCTATTATCCCTAGGTCTAGGTGTAACAATTCAACTTTTACTAACTTCTAATAACTTAATCAATCTTAGATGCCCACTTGGTCTATATAGCATATCATCATCAATTTAACTTTTCATGCAATTTCTTAACTCTTTGGTTTTATATGTGTCAACTGCCATTAAATAAATTACTAGAAAAGTATAGGATGCATAAAAATAACATCCTCACATGAAAATAATACTTTAACACTAGGATTTAATGTGGGAACCTAATTTGGGAAAAACTACCAAGTAACATGCTACCAAATTTTCACTCTTTTGAAGTGAGCTCAATTAAGATCCAACCTTATTAAAGGATTTGATCACCATGTTAGGAGTCACCCTATTAGAGGACTTTGGATCATTAGATTATAATTTCAGCTTGATTAAAGGAATTATAAAATGACTATTAGGTCAACTCTAATTAAAGGATTTTGGATGATACAATGGTTAGAATGTAACAGTAGGTTTGATCTATAAAGTACAACTCACTTTGAAAATCTAGATATTCAATCTCTTATATTTTTGTTCATTAGCTAGCCTTTATTCACATCTCCATCACTGATGTACTTGGCATCTCCTCAAGCAATCACTCTTCACCAACCTCTTCACACCTCACCTTTTTTGATATGTTCTTTACAACTTTTCCTTAAGATTAACAATCAACAATGAACCAACCTTTAAATTCATTCCTTATGCCTCCTTATATAAGTAATTTTTATCTTTTTTCACTTAAACATCATCCTTGATCTGAGGGTCATATTAGATTCATCGAATCCTTACCATCTTTTAGTTCTCCTTCTTCTAGAAACTTCTAATCAAATCCTTTCCTTTTATCACTTAACAAAATCTCCTTATGCATTAAATATGTCATCTATTAATCCTTATCTTCCACACCCTTTGACTAATTCAAAAGTTTCAACTATTTGACCTTACATTCAATTCTTTCTCAAACTGTAACTCTTGTTTTCATTTAGCAATCATTGTGTTCTTATGCTTGGTCATCACTATGTAGCTCGAGATACACTAAACTATCTCACTTGACATCAATGCACTCACTTTTCCATTGCTATGTTTGGTCACTACTAACACTTCTTCATACATTTTCTCATAAATAACTAACACTCAGCTTGAACCTTTTTGTTTAGCTTCTACTTAATTTCATTAATTTTCTACTTTAGCTCCTTCATTGACCAATCAATGTTGATACATGATCAAGCTTATTAATTTGAATTTTTTCAACTCTAAGTTTTATCAAACTATCTTCTTCAATTTATGTATTTATTGAACAACATATTATCTTTTCAATGACAAACTTGTCAAGTGTTCATTGTATTTCCATGATGCTTAACTTTCTCAACACTCACTAGCTTAGCTTTCTATCTCTTCTTTTCAAATCCTCTTCATCAATTACTAGATATGGTACTCTATACTATTAGTAAACATATCTCAAGTGTTTTTGACACTTTTTATTACTAATCGGTTTGAAATCAATAATAAGATAATAATTACTCCAATTGCAATTCCAACATTACAATGTGACACATTCACAAAGAGGGAGGTGTTACACAATTTATTGAGATTTTGAATAAATATGATGAAGATATATCCATACAATTCACATATTTTTGGAAATACATATTGGTTTATATGAGATATATTTCATTTGAGGTTAATGAATAATTCATAGGAAAGTTGATAGGTGGTGTTGAATGTGAACAATCTCAAACATTTTTTTTAGGAAGATAAAAATACAATCAAAATCCATGGTAGAGATAAAAGAGAACAAATTTTTGATCCCCAGGACTAGGTATGCCTATGATGATGATATATTTTACCCTTAAATGAAATTTTAGGGTTTATTGCTTTTATCATATAAATATTTTATCATTTTTTGTAATTGTATCCTTATTTATTTCCCCCTTTTTATCCTAAATTGCCCATATAAATATTGTGAAAGAATTTATGGATGGTGATAGGAGCTAGAGCAGAACATGTGTACCCCTTAACCAAGGTTTTATTTTATATCTTTACCACTTCAATCTAGCACTATGCACCCCAAAAAGATTGTGGACTAAGAAGCCTCTAGTTTCAGCACCCCTCTCTTTAGTGTAATTTGATGGATTCCCTTGGTCTAAGTAAGAAAAAATTTGTTAAGAATATGAAAATATAAATTTACTCTTGTCAAGGTATCTGTTGACATGGAATTTTGCACCCTTTCTTGAGCTATGACCCTCAAGCAACCTCGTGTAACCTGAAAATGACCTCCAAGTGTGGGACTTGCACTCTGAGGTTGAATCTATGGAGAAGGCCAACTTCCTTACAATTAGGATGCACCTAACCACTCTTTGAAGGAAAAGGGAGAAGAAGATGCATGAAATCAAACTACCTAGTCTAATCTAAAGGGGGTGATGCACCTAGATCGAATGGCCACAACTATGTCTACAACTGTAGAAAACATCAATAAAAAATGAAATACACTAGACTTAACTTTAGTCTATCTCCCAAAGTGACATGTAGGTCTAAAACTAATGAAACGTTGAAAGGAGGGATAGTATTCACTTATGCAATGATTTCCAATAGGTTAAACACAACATGTAGACTTAAGAAAATAGAAAGAAAACATTCTCCACAAAGCATATACATACACTAGACAACAAAGTGATAAGGAAAGGTAAGGAATAGAGATTTTATTAATGAAGGGAAAAAATTTTAGAGCATAACGCTACTACAAAATACAAATAGGGAAGAACCATCAAAACATTTTTACAATTGCTTTTTATAGAGTTTAGGCATAACTCTAATATTTCATTGAGTTCAAACTCTAACCAAGTAGAGTTGAGATTGCGGAGGAGCAATAACTACTGAGCAGAAGAAATCATGATCAAATTCATGTCCCCATTTAGAAAATCAACTATTTTGCATGTAAATATGGTTCTAAAGGGACAAAAATGATGACCATCATTATTTTGGATGGGTGGATGGATAAGAAGGTAGTAGGAGGAAGAAAAATGCATTTATCAAGCATGGAGAACATCAACAAGTAGTTGCAGTTGATCAAAAGGATCAATTTTTTATTAATGAGCTCCTTTCCTTCATTCTCAAAATGAAAAATCAGATATATCATCAATTCAAATAGAGTCAACCATATAACTTGTCACATGGACCAATGTCCTTTCAGCATTCAGCCACCTCACACGGTATTCTATTCTTACATTGACCTGTGCTTTTGCTAGTGTCCATGGCTTCACAGTCTAAATTTCTCTTTAATGATTTGGCCTTGTGAAACCATGACTACCCTTTTTCTATGCCTGATCATTGCATCGTAGCCTAAAATCATGTTGGCTCCTTAATTATTGTGACCCTTTGACATCAGCTATTTTTCCCTAGTCACCCTTTCATAGCTTATTTCCTAGCTAGCATAAAATGTTCATGACCATGTAATCCATGAGACCTTAACTACTAGCATCACCATTCACACATTCGTGGCCTAAAGCTTGACTACATCAAAGATACCTGCAATATTGTGAAGACAAGGTTTTGACCATGATTTCCCAATTGCCACTATCATTTTCTCTTTTCATCTAACAAATGCAACCCCATGAAGCCATCAAACTTGACTACAAGATGTTCCATCACAACATTACAACTTAAATTTTAACCTCACTATTTAACCTTGTGATGGTGTGATTCATCCATATCATTTCTTTAGCATCTTAACCCTAGGTTAGAGCTACCCTCTTGCAACCAAGTGATGAAAGTATTTCACAACTCCATGGCTTTGATCATGGTTTTCTCTTAACCACTTGTGATGATGCGATGAAGGAGCTTTGAGTATGACCTATTTGAATTTCACATGGTGGCAACTTAAATCTCTAAAGCTCTTTGATGGGGTACATTGAGTCAACTGATCTACTTTCACTCGATGAAATAATCTCTACCCATGTGACGATGTGAACAAGAGGCATATGTAGGTACCCACAAAGATAGGTGTCAACTTATCACATGCTCACAACTCCAACCTTGAGTTTAGCATTTAATCCCATGACCATGGATACAAGAGTAATTTGTGGCCTCATAGCCTAAACTCTAGTTAGTCCTTAACCTCCTATGCTTGTGTGAAAAGGGGAAGATCACAATGTCACCACTTAAATTGTTAACCTAGATGTTAACCTACAAACATGTAAACACAGGCTTTTGCATACTCAAAACCTTTATATCCTTAAGCCTTTAGCTACCTAAAAAGGTGCACTAACTATGGAGCTAATTGTTTCATGTTCTCATAGCCATCTTGATAGTTAAGTCCTAACTGCCTGCAACAAAGAAATAAAGAGCAGTTGCAAAGTCACAACTTGAAATCTTCATAAGGATATAGCATGCAAATATGAAAAGACTCAAGACATAGGTATAAAGAGAAAAGTCAAGGATTTGTCTGGTATTCCTATTAGGATTACATGGCAATAAATGAATAGTCCAAAGGACGTGATCAAGGCTACCACCCTAATTTTCATGAGATTGGAAATATTTGGAATACAAGGGGGGTGGAGGGAATGGTCAACATTTTTGGTGACTCAGAGGGGATGCTTTGCTACTAAGCATAAGATTAGTGGCCTTAAGAAATCCATTAGGCTATAGAGTCACAAAAAATGGAACCCTTTGTACAAATAACCAGAAACTACAACCTCTGCAACTATAAAAAAATATAAAAAATTATATCTCACGGAGAGATAGGTTGTGCTCATACTTATTGGAAAGAAAAAAAAAATATAACCTACTATATACAGGAATTGAGATGGAGACCATCAAACAAACCCATTCACTAGCTTGTTGAAGTAGCTGCCCTTCCTCACAAGTTAATTTCTTCTCCCATGTGCATGGGGCATAGCTAAAAATGATAGCAAGCATGAAAACACACTACTGCATGAAATGCCTCCTTCTCAATACTAAAGAAAATGACGCTCTCTAGCACTAGGACATTGTCAACCTGTGAAAAACATGTTTTCTCTTCCTTGTGGAACACTCCCTCGTGCTCTAGAATGAACATGACCAAGGGTAACTTATAATTCTATAGATCCAAATGCTTATGGGGCATCCTCTTGATGACTTTGGGTCAAAGGATTCATCCTTGACCATGTTGATGTGCTTTGTAATGGTAGCATCCAACTGATTTGGAAGTTGCTCCTCTTTCTATGAAGAAAACTTCTCCACCTTATCTTTGTTGTGTTCATGAGTCATCTCCTCTGGAGCTACTAGTATGGTGGGACTTTTCATTTTTTTTAGCTATAGAACATGCTCTTCATATATAGGAGATGATGACTCACAATCTATAGAAGAGTGGATGGCATCAAACTCATCTAAATGATCATCCTCATCATCAATCTTGTTCGTTATATCTATAATGTCATGCATAGGTTGAGGGGTAACCCCACATATGTCAACATGTTCTTCCTCAAATATAGAGCTATCCTTGGGATCCTCTTTTTCATCCTCCATATCATGGAAGACAATCTGCTATAGTAAATGATCTTCTTCCATCTTAGCTTGCAGCAGATCCTCATTCACTTGTAAAGGCTCAAAAGCCATGATTTGTTCCTTGAGAGAAGGAACAACCTTTTCTTCTTATTTTTCCTCAACAAAAGAGGAAAGCTCTTCAAATAATAGGAGTGGATCTTTTTCCTTCTTCTCAAAAACAACCTCTTTGTCTTCCTTAGCAAGTTGAAACTCCTCCCATGGTAGCCTTGTGGGCCTTGTTTTAATCTCCCAAAACTCCTTATTTGGACCATCAAGAGTCCATATGGCTGATCCCTCCTGAACAAGTGAAATGGTGATAAGTTTGGGAGGCTCATGACCTAGCTATTTTTCTAGCAGAGGGAGTGGAGGGGTTACAACAAAAGGCTCTTTTAATGGACAGGGCTTCTTGAAGCTTGGGATGACATATTTTGGAGAAGGTTTTGCCTCTTCTTTATTTGTTTGAAAATGGGCTGACGTGAGCCTCATTTTCTCCTCACTTGCTATAGTAACTTGCATAGCAAGTCTCTCCTCAAGATGTCTCTATCTCTCCCTCTCTTCTTCTTGTTTCTTCTTTTCTTCTAACTGGAGAAAACCCTCTTGAGCCTCACTAAAGATATTATAGGTCTCTTATACCATGTTGCAAATATGAGGATCATTTTTCCATATCTCCAAATTGCTATGTATCACCTCTACTAAAGACATCATGAGGTGCCTCGCATCATCAAAATACCCCATGAGTGAAAGATCATAAGGATTATGAAATTCATCAAAATTTCTTCCCGGGTTAGAAAAATCATAGCCCAAATCAAGGATATGGTTGTAGAGCTCCTTAAAGTTGACTTTGGGATCATTATAAAGTTATATGGGAGGCTGAGAAGACTGGTCACAACCAGGCTGTGGTTGATGTAGTGGGTGGGAGGGCTAGGGAATGGCCTCTTCATGATATGGGGGAGAATAATAGTTATTTGTATGAAATGGGTCCATGGTTAGAGTTTCAAAAAAACTACATTTTCATAGATCTTTGAAAATCACAAAATGATCAAGAGTGATCTTTACATACTAGCACTATTTCATCTTGAAACTAGTAGATGTGCACTAGAGTCACCATGGTGTTTGGTTGAATGGCTTCAAAGGCTGATGGCACTAAGAGTAACACCCAAATTCATAGTGAATGAGATTGCAGTGGCTGCTAACAAACTTGTGTAGTTGAATCTTCTTGTCCTACCAGGTGTACCAAAAATTGTGGTATGACTAGTGGAGGTTCTAAAACTAATGTGAAGCTTTGAATGTTTGTCCCACCGGGCATGCCAAAAATTGTTGACATGGAAGTATGCACCTTTCTTGAGGTATGACCATCAAGAAACCTCATGTAATATGGAAATGACCTCCAAGTGTGGGACTTGTGCTCTGAGGTCAAATCTCTAGAGAAGGTTGGCTTTCTTACAATTAGGATGCACCAAAGTACTCTTTAAAGGAAAAGGGAGAAAGAGATGCATAAAATAAAACTACCTAGTCTAATCTAAAGGGAGTGATGCACCTAGATTGAATGGTCACAACTCTATCAACAACTACACAAAACATCAATGAAAACCTAAAATACTGTAGACTTAACTTTAGTCTATCTCCTAAAGTGACATGTAGGTCTAAAACTAATGAAATGTTGGAAGGAAGGATAATATTCACTCATGAAAAAATTGCCAACAGATTAAACACAACATGTAGACTTAAGAAAATAGAAAGAAAACATTCTCTATAAATAATATACATTCACTAGAAAGCAAAATGGTAAGGAAAGGTAAGGAATAGAGATTTCATTAATGGAGGGCAAAAGTTGCAGAGCATAATGCTACTGCAAAATACAAACAAGGAAAAACCCTCAAAAAAAATTTACAACTTCCTTTTATAGAGTTCAGGCGTAACTCTAATATTTCATTAACTTTAAGCTCTAACCAAGTAGAGTTGAGATTGCAGAGGAGCAATAAATGTTGAGCAAAAGAAATCATGATCAAATGCATGTCCCCATATAGGAAATCAAATCTTTTACATGAAAAACTAGCTCTAAAGGGACAAAAATGATGGTCATCATTATTTTGGTTGGTAGATTGATGAGCAAGTAGCAAGAGGAAGAAAACTACATTTATCAGGCATCAAGAACATCAACATGTAGTTATAATCCATCGAAAGGATCAATTTTCCATTAACAAGTTATTTCCCTTCATTCTCAACACACCAAATTAAATATATCATCAAGTCAAATAAAGTCAACCATCTAACTTGCCACCTAGACCAATGTCCTTCTAGCATTCCACCACATCACCCAGCCTTCTATTTTCACATTGACCTATGCCTTTTCCATTATTTTCAGCTTCATAGTCTAAATTTATCTTTAACTATTTGGCCTTGTGAAACCATGACTACCCTTGTTCTATGTCTGATCGTTGTGTTGCAACATGAAATCATGTTGGCTCCTCAACTGTTGAGACCCTACAACATTAGTTGTTTTTCCCTAGTCACCCTTTTGTAGCTTATTTTGTAACTAGAATAAAATGTTTGTGATCTTGTGATCCATGAGAAGTTAACTGCTAGCATCATCATTTGCATAGTCACAGCCTAAAAACTGACTGCATCAAAGATACCTGTGATCTTGTGAAGAAAAGGTTTTGTCTATGATCGCCCAGTCGCCACTATCATTTTCTCTTTTGGTCTAACCACTACAATCTCATGAACCCATCAAACTTGACTATGAGATGTTCTATTACAACATCACAACTTAAAGTTTAACCTTGCGATGGTGCACTCCATGTGTATCATTGTGTCACCATCTTAACCTTAGGTTAGGACTAACCTCCTACAACCAAGCAATGGAAGTATTTTGTAGCTTTGCAGCTCTAACCATGGTTTTCTCTTGACTACTTGTGATGATGTGATGAAGGAGCTTTGACTATGACCTATTTTACTTTTGCATGGTCATGACTTAAATCTTTGAAGCTCTTTGATCAGGTGCATCAATTCAACTAATCTTCTTTAACTTGATCAAATAATCTCTACCCATGCAATGATGAAAACAAGAGGCATATACAAGGGCCCACTAAGATAGGTGTCAATGCATTGCATGCTCACAAATCAAACCTTGAGTTTAACATCTAACCTCATGACCATATGCACAAGAGCAATTTGTGGCCTCACAAATTGAACTTTAGTTAGTCCTTAACCTCTTGTGACTGTGTGAAAAAGGGATGATCACAATGTCACCACTTAAATTCTTAACCTGGATGTTAATGTATGAATGTGTGAACACAAGCTTTCACATACTCATAACCTTTATATCCTTAAGCCTTTAGCCACCTACAAAGTTGTGCTATTTGTAGAGATAACTATTTTACATGCTCACAGCCATCCTAATGCTTCAGTGCTAATTGCCTGCGACCAAGTGATGAAGAGTAGTCATAAGGTCACAACTTGAAATATTCATAAGGATATAGCATCCAACTATGAAATGATTGAAGACATAGGAATAAAGTTAAAAGTCAAGGATTTTTCTCATATTCCTATTAGGCTTGCATGCCAATAAATGTATAGTCCAAAGGACCACCCTAGTTTTCATGAGATTGGCAATATTTGGAAAATAGGGGGGAATGGTCAATGTTATGCAAGAAACCCCCACCCACACTATTAGCAAGTCAAAAATAGTTGAAAATAAAGGGAATTATCTCCCCCTTGTTAAGAAAAAAGGAAAATTCCAAATTTTCTATAGAGGAGATCATTTTTTAACATGAAAACATGGGAGAAATGAATATCCCTAGACAATCCAAGATACTTATTCTACTAATAAGAGGAAAAATAATAAAATGGCATACTATGACACTAGTGATGAAGAGATTATGGGAATGAGGAGAATAAAGGAAAAAGTAGAGATGAAGAAGATTAAAAAGAGGGGATGTTGAGCATGAAGAATTTTTGGAGACTCCTTATATTCATAGTACCATAAAAGTTTCTTCATTTTCCAAAATTGAACACATTGACCTTACAAATAAAAGGATGCATGAGGAGGAGGATGCATTTAACCAAGTGCTAGGAGGTAAGGATAAATAGAAAGGAACTTATCTTAAGTGTAATACCACCATGGATGAATTGTACAAGACCAAAGCTAGGGTAGTTTAACATTAGATAAAAATTTATAGCATCTCTAGGTTTAGCTTATGAGGAATGTATAGATCTTCCACTTACTTGTCTCTACTTTAGAAGAAGGTCCTTGAGGATGATAAGAATGAAGAAAGATAATATAATAAAATTTTCAAGTTCCTAACATAGGACTAGTGTAATGTTCTACTTCAATTGGGGTGTAGATTAAAAGGATCCTAATGGGGATGAGGTCCCTTGTTTTTTTTATTTCTCTATTGTTAATTGGCATACCTTGTGTTAGCATGAATGCTGGTAGTATTCCTTTGGACTAGTATCCTAAGTATTAGAGAGCATGTGGTAGAACTGACATGTTGCATTCATGATTGTGTTTGTCATTGATGTCAACATAGCAGTAATTTTGTAAAGAGTAACAAAGTAGTAGATAGAGATTGAGGTCATATGGATAGAGGTTTGACAATAAAATTATGTGAAGTTAAGGATTTTTTCCCCATAGTTTCCTAAGAATAAGGTTAAATGTGTGTATCCTAAGTCAAAGAGATACAGAAGTTATTTGTGATTTATAGAGAACAATGTAGAAATAGAGCACCTATAAAGCAATTTCTAATGATTATGATTTATCTATTTACTAAGATAGAATCAAGATATGTGAAGTTATATAGTGATAGAGGATAGTCTAATAATTTTAATCACCTAAAAATGGTCATCTAGACTATTAGCCCCCTTTTCAACATTTTGGCTAAATTAATTTAATCATTTACCTAGACCAAATTGTTAATAATCAATTTATTTGATTATAACCTATAGTTTGACAATGCTATCCTAAGTTCAGTATTTGATTAAAAGAACATGTCCCCTTTTAATTAAATAAAAGACCCCATTCTTCTAACCCACTTAAAGTGCACACATAAAGTCCTTTTTCTATTTTCCAATTAAAAGAAAAGGCTTTGTGACTTTTGTCTTATATGACAAGTCAACTTATATTCTATTGGTTGACTTGTGTGTGCACATGGATCACTCCTATTTTTGAATTCAACCGTTGATCATCCACCATCTTCATCTTGATCTCCACCATCCGTACATCTTTAAAAGGGAGAGAGCTTTCCCCCTCAAAGAACCCATCCTCATTTTGAATATTGTTATGCTGCAGATTTTCTAACAAGTTTCTTTGGAGCTTTGTGGAGAACTTCTATTTCTTGTCTACATTTTTTCATACCATAGCATTTTAGCTTAGATTCATGTTGCATGTTAGTTTAGCTTCTATTTTGAAATAATCTATCTCACATAGCTTAATATTTGGATTGTAACACTCTCATACATGTTTTAGCATAGCTCCACTTTGCATCTCATTCTAGCTTAATTTTCATTTGCATTGCATCCTTGAGGAACTCCTTGAGACATTTGAATTCTTGCATCTTGTCTTTGGAACCTCCCATTGCATGGTTTACTAGCAAGAAGAGTATCTCTAAGGCTCATTTGAGATCTTTCTTATTCGTGAAATATACTATCTTGCACTCCATGGATAGGGAGCTCTAAGCCGGCATCCAAGCATTCCAACTCATGGAATTGTTTGGATAGAATGGTTTAGAGTGTGACACATTTCTAGTGTACATTTTTTACAGCAGTAGACCTTGTGGTCGTGGGTTCGAGCCCCACGGTGGGCACCAAAAATTTTCACTCAAATTGTGTCACGCTCTAAACCATTCTATCCAAACAATTCCATGAGTTGGAAATGCTTGGCTGCCAGCTTAGAGCTCCCTATCCACGGAGTGCAAGAGAGTATATTTCAAGAATAAGAAAGCTCTTAGATGAGCCTTAGAGATACTCTTCTTGAGAGTAAACCATGCAATGGGAGGTTCCAAATACAAGATGCAAGAATGCAAATGTCCCAAGGAGTTCCTCAAGAATGCAATGCAACTAAAGATTAAACTAGAATGAATATGAAAAGTGGAGCTATGCTAAAACATGTATGAGAGTGTTACAATACCATTATTAAGCTATGTGAGATTAAGCGACATGTAAAAATGAAAGCTAATCTAAGCTAGAATGCCATGATGCCATGGATGAGAGAATATAGACAAGAAATAGAAGTTCTCCACAAAGCTCCAAAGAAACCTGTTAGAAAACTTGCAGCATAACAGTATTCAAAATGAGGATGGATCCTTTGAGGGGGAAAGCTCTCTCCCTTTTAAAGATGTACGGACGGTGGAGATCAAGATGAAGATGGTGGATGATCAACGGTTGAATTTGAAAATAGGAGTGATCCATGTGCACACACAAGTCAACCAATAGAATATAAGTTGACTTGTCATATAAGACAAAAGTCACAAAGCCTTTTCTTTTAATTGCAAAATAGAAAAAGGACTTTATGTGTGCACTTTAAGTGGGTTAGAAGAATGGGGTCTTTTATTTAATTAAAAGGGGACATGTTCTTTTAATCAAATAATGAACTTAGGATAGTATAGTCAAACTATAGGTTATAATCAAATAAATTGATTATTAGCAATTTGGTCTAGGTAAATGATTAAATTAATTTAGTCAAAATGTTCAGAAGGGGGCTAATAGTCTAGATGACCATTTTTAGGTGATTACATTTGACCCTCTTTGACTAATGCGTGATTGATCTGGGAACACATTATGTCAAAGAAAATAGAAACCAAGTAGGCGATGATAGATATAGATATCTGATTCCAAAGAATGAAATGCAGAAATAGATAGCAAGTCCTGAATGCACAGCCTGATAGCAGTAGTACTGAACATTAGGAAGATGATGTTAGGATCCGAAAAGAATTCTAACATCTGGCAAAGTGAATAGATTGAGAGCAAGTGATAAGGTCAAACAAATTCTCCTAAGAAATAGATAGCTGTAACAATAGCATTTGGGTCTGGTGCTTACCAGTTGTCTACTTCAGAGGGAGAAGAGCTTGCAGAGCCTATCAACATCCTACACTTGAAGAAGTTCTATACTTAGAGGCTTGCTACTCAGCTATCTTGTATATATCTATGATCCTGAAAAAATCCTAAAAATCAAAAAAATGTCCTGAAAAAATGATCATCTTAGTGAAAACCTAACAATAGGCACTTTGGTGTATCACAAAAAAAAAAAAAAAAAAAGTCCTGAAAAAATTTGTCAAGTGGTGAAAACCTAGAAACAGGTGCTACTTGAAATCCTTGCACCTATGTCTATCAGTCTCAATCATCCACTTCGCTACACATTTCTTGGCTTGGAATTGTTTCTTGTCCTCATCTCGGGGGCATAGCTGCTTAGCCTTTTGAGGTATTCTTGTGCATTAGGGTTTCTTTGACAACTCACAAAATAGTGTTTCTCAACACTACCCCCACCCACTTTGACATCAAGTGTTTTTTTAACACTTTACAGATAGTTTACCTACGGTCTCCGATGTTGTGATATTTCTCACTATCAGAATCAAGTCTTGAAGAAATGGCCAAGTGACTCACACACGCGCACTTTAACACTTAAATGACTAAGCTATGCTGATCTTTATCTACTTTGTGTGTTGTCTATGATGATTTCTTTGCCATGTGTTCCCTCCCTAATAGTCTTTAGAGGATGTCATTAACTAGAAGACTGGGGGCATGGGACATATTTTCTTTATTTTTTCTTGTGGGTATACTTTTGTTTGTCTATAGTGTTGTAAGCATTTATGCTTGTCCTATTCAACACGTTGACTTACAAATGTATCATCCTTGACTGTTTCACAAGACCGCACTCAGGGTTTATCCTGGTGCTTATGCCTTGATATAGGTGTAATCTTGCTAAATTAAACTTAGGGAATCTAATCGCGTAGTTATCTTGACTGACATGTCTCTGATGCTTAGATTGGATTTTCACATACCTATCTGATATTGATCATATTCATATCCTCATAGTTATACTAGTGATGGTTGTATGATCTCATGATGTCCCTAATAAATGCTCAATGATGAAATTAAGATTCTAAATGTTATGCACTTCTTGCTGGTAAACCACTTTGCATATTAGCTTGCATTTTAAGTTCATTTTCTAGCTTAGTCTTGCATTTTTGCATATGGGGAAAGCTCTCTCTTCATTTTTTCGTAGACATATTGGCTAACTCCTTTCATATATTTCTTTACTTTCTTCTTGTTCATGTCTTTTCACCTTCTTAATCTTTCGCTTCATCTCTTTTCTATCTTATCATCACATTATATAAAGTTTTGACCTCTTAAATAATTTTGACATCCTGGATTCATTTTCGGGATCGAAATCCAAATTTGAGTTCATCTTGATGGTTAAAATTATCTTTTAAAAATTATACTTTCTTTTGAGCAGTTAGCTAACCTTTTGAGGTCTAATCTCTGAATCATCACTAGGCATCTTCGTTTCTTCATGTCTTCATCATTTCCATACTTCATATCTACTTCAATTCACTGTTTCATGTCTAAAATCACCTTTCTACTCTTTTTGACCTAATTTTTATGCTATATCCTTCAAGGTCAACTCTAGTCAAACTGGGGCATTTTGTCAAATTTTTTTAATAGTCATTCTTGGGTTCTAATCATCTATCTATCATCTTCGACATTGCTATATTCTAATTTTCTCATGTCTAGCCAGTTTTTGCATCCCCTTACCTCATTTCAATTTTGATCCCGAGGAGGCAGAATTACTCTATCACTGATTGCTACAACTATCTACTTCTTAGGAGCATTTGTTTGATCTTCTCACTTGTTCTCGATCTATCTACTTTGCTAAGTGTTAGAATTCTTCTTGAATTCTGACATCAACTTTTCCTAGTGTTCAGTACTACCACTATTAGGCTATACATTTAGGACTTGCTATCTTTTTCTACATTTTGTTCTTCAAAATCAGATATCTATATCTATTACCACCTACTTGGCTTTCTATTTTCTTTGACATAATGTGTTCCCAGATCGATCACACATTAGTCAAAGAGGGGAAAATGTAATCACCTAAAAATGGTCATCTAGACTATTAGACCCGTTTTCAACATTTTGGCTAAATTAATTTAATCATTTACCTAGACCAAATTGCTAATAATCAATTTATTTGATTATAACCTATAGTTTGACTATGCTATCCTAAGTTCATTATTTGATTAAAGGAAAATGTCCCCTTTTAATTAAATAAAAGACCCCATTCTTCTAACCCACTTAAAGTGATAACATAAAGTCCTTTTTCTATTTTGCAATTAAAAGAAAAGGCTTTGTGACCTTTGTCTTATATGAAAAGTCAACTTATATTCTATTGGTTGACTTGTGTGTGGACATGGATCACTCCTATTTTTGAATTCAACCATTGATCATCCACCATCTTCATCTTGATCTCCACTGTCCATACATCTTTAAAAGGGAGAGAGCTTTCCCCCTCAAAGCATCCATCCTCATTTTGAATATTGTTATGTTGCAAGTTTTCTAACAGGTTTCTTTGGAGCTTTGTGGAGAACTTCTATTTCTTGTCTACATTCTCTCATACCATAGCATTTTAGCTTAGATTCATGTTGCATGTTAGTTTAGCTTCTATTTTGCAATAATCTATCTCACATAGCTTAATATTTGGATTGTAACACTCTCATACATGTTTTAGCATAGCTCCACTTTGCATCTCATTCTAGCTTAATTTTTATTTGCATTGCATCCTTGAGGAACTCCTTGAGACATTTGAATTCTTGCATCTTGTCTTTGGAACCTCCCATTGCATGGTTTACTAGCAAGAAGAGTATCTCTAAGGCTCATTTGAGAGCTTTCTTATTCTTGAAATATACTCTCTTGCACTCCATGGATAGGGAGCTCTAAGCTGGCATCCAAGCATTCCAACTCATGGAATCATTTGGATAGAATGGTTTAGAGTGTGACACATTTCTAGTGTACAATAGTGACATATGTAAGTGTGTAAGCCTTGAAATTTCATGTGTGAAGAGTTTCATAGATTGTGAGCCTACAGTGCTATTGTAATTATGAAATAATTAATTATCTTATTATAATTAATTGGGAAATCCTCAAGGCTAACTCAAGGAATTATTTTGAACATAGGGTATAAAGGAAAGAATTTTCCTTGGTTGTAAATTGTAATTTTGATTTAAAGTATCAAGTGTGAAGTGCAAACAAGATTAGAGTATTTGATGAATGCGAGTAAGTGATCCAAGAGATTATTGGATTTGAAGTTTGTGATCTAGTAACAAGATTAGGAGCAGAAGTCTAATTGATAAGACAGAGAAAGAGGAAGAAGTAGTATATTTCAATTCTACAATTCTATTATTCTAATTAGAATAATAGAGAGATCATTTGGACAGTTGATTCATTTGTCTTGCCCTAGAGTTGTTTGGATAGTGGGTTCATTTGCCTTCTACAACTCCTAACAGGGTTGGGCTCTCCTAATAGGAATTCAAAATCTCCTAATAGGGACTAATATGTACTAAATTTATTTCACAAAGTCCAAATGGGGTCTATCATCTTACAATTTATAGTTATATTAGTACATCATTTTGTGGGTATCATCCCCATTGGGGTTTTCCCTCTAATCAAGGGTTTCCCTAGTTAACATATCTAGTGTTATTGTGCATGAGTATCTTGTTGTGGTTTTTTATTATATTTATCCTATGGTTAAAATTTTGTAAGGTTGATCATTGTGATATGAGTTAGATAATCGATTCATCTCCCCTGCCCACTCACCCACCCCCACCCGCTCTTACTTATATTGGTGGACTATATATTCTAACAATTGGTATTAGAGCATTATGTCCTTGAAAAGAAAGCTTAATAGCTTTGGGAGATCAATGGTGAATATTTTTAGAAAGGATAGTCCTAAATTTGATGGAGTCAACTATGATAGTTGGAAAGAGAAGATGAAGACTCATATGTTGTGTATGGGTCTAGGTTATTGGCTATTTATAGAAGTTAGCAAGATGATTGTGAAGGAAGAAAAGCTTGAAGAATGTAGTAAAGCAGAAAGAGATCTATTTATGTGTAATATGAGAGCTAGAGAAGCCTTACTATCAACTCTTCTAGAGAATGAATACAGTCAGGTAAAGTCACTACAAAATTCTCATGAGATTTGGAAAGCATTAGAATCTATTTTTGTAGGAGATACACATACAAAGAGGAAAAAATTGTATAATTGGATATGTTTGTTTCAAGATACTTAAATGATGGAAGATGAATGTATAAGAAGCTATTTTGGTAGGATATCTAAGATGGTTGCAAGAATCAAGTCATATGCTAGAACTAAGGAAGAAGATGAGGTTGTGAGGAAGATCTTGAAAACTTTGATACCACCATTTAAGCAAGTAGCATAGATGATTGAACTTTTGATACCTTGTACTGAGAAATTCATCAGGGAAACTTTTCTTTGAAAATTGGAAGTACCAAAAGCAAGTTTGAGATAGTCTAGAGATTTGACAAGAGTTGAGATAGCTTTTGGTGCCTTAAGTGTTTAGCCAAGTTTGTCTAGAAGTGTAAGCAATAATGGAGATTTCAGTAGTAGTAGTAGAACTAGATCTTATGAAGATAGAGAGATTAAAGAAGGAATATCCCTTCTTGTAAGAAGAGAACTAGATGGTAAGAATATTTTTAAATGTTGGACTTGTAATAAATTTGGTCATTATGCATCTAAATGTGTTAAGAGAGAGAAAATGTATAAGGGAAAATTCAAGCCTAGAAGACCTAGAATTTTTTTGTATGCAAATGAAGATGAGGAATCTAATGAAAAAGTTCAGAGAGAAAGTGATGATGAGCTAGGATTTGTAGCCATTAAAGAAGATGATCTTGACATATTTCTCAAGTTGAAAATAAATATGATTGGATTATAGATAGTGGATATTCACATCACATGACTGGTGATATGAAAAAGTTTGTTAAATTTAGGAATCATGATGGAGGTATTATTAGAGTTGGAAATAATGCAATCTGTCACATAAGAAGGAAAGGATCTATTACTCTTGATGGAAAGACTAGCACTGATGATGTTTACTTGTGGATAGATTAAAGCATAACTTGTTCAATGTTGGTTAGTTGATGGATTAAAGTTATCAGTTAAAATTAACATAAAAGACTTGTATTATCAAAGATAAAGATGGCAAGCTGATTGGAATAGGTACAAGATCTAGAGGTAATGTATTTAGTTTGAATCCCATTGAGATGACATGTTTGGTTACTGAAGTGGATAATAGTTGGTTATGGCATACAAGGTTTTGTCATATAAACTTTGATAACATTGTGAAGATTAGTAGCACTTTTTTAGTTAGCGATTTGCCTAAGCTAATAATGTATACTAATATTTTTTTCAAATAATGTATCTTGGCTAAGAAGAGGAAGGTATCATTTCCCAGCAATAAGTTCACTACTATAAAGAGACTGGAGATTGTTCACACAAATTTAAGTGGCCCTACTAGGACAAGAGGGTTCTATGGAGAAAGGTATTTTTGTTGGAAATATAGTTAGTTAGATGTATTGGTGGTTGTTATTTATGGAAACATATACTCAGCATTTCATTTATGCATTCAGAGATAGAAAATTATCTAAGTAGTAGATAGTTTGTAGGAGTACAACATACAGATCTTAAAAATATGGATGATGCATAGAGAGTTAAGATTATGCATAGCTGAGGAAGGTTTTTAACATTATTATGATGACATGTACCAGTGTACATGTGTGTATGGTTAGTAAGGCACAAGTTACAATAAGTTTAATTATGTTGGTCTTTAACAATGTAGAACAGAGCATAGTAAAAAATAGAGTTGTACAATTTTAGGAATTATTTTGATTACAAAATAATTGCTAAGTCATGTTAAGCTAACTATGTAGATATTAATTTATATTATGTCAAGTGTGTAAACACAGGGAATCTGACTGAGCAAAAAATTTTGAATGCATAAGGTAAAAGTAAAGATCTTATGTTGTGCAAAGTGTGTGTAAGTGCGTGGCATAGCAAATAGATGTAATGTGCAGATACCATGGAATTTGCATGATTAGATGTGACATGTGAACTACTATGAGAACCATTTATAAGGCTTATTTGATACAAAATTTGATGTATTTGAACCATAATACAAGGAAAAATGAAAGTTCTATCTCAAGGAATTGAGCCCTGTATTCCATCAATTGTGGATGCAAATAGTAAGTTGAGAAATTGGCAAGAATGGTCTGATTCTTTCAATACAATATTAACTCAAGAGATCACAGTTGCAATTTTTGAAGATAATAGTGACACCCCATTCAACAATTTGTTTGACTCCTTGTTCAGAGCTGAAATAAATTTAAATAGATTCTTAGTGGAGTCAAAAGTTGTAACAGATGCCAGGTGGACTAAAGCCACAAAGGACTTAGAAGAAGTTAACTCAACTGAGTCACCCACCAAAAGAGAGATCTATGTATGGGAAGTGGTGGAAGAGATTAAGGCTCTATTAGTGGGAGGTAGTTGAGGAGTTACTTGCTGAAGAAAAAAAAAGACAAAGAATTAAAGTTAAAGTTGCAACAATTAATAACCACCTATTGACTTTTCAACTACTTCCTATTTTTGGATCAAGTGTAGAGGAATGTCTTAAATTTCAACTTTTTGTACATGTCTTCCCACTTTTTCTTCCATTAGGGTTTTCACATGTGTCTTCTTCCCATTTGAAGCTTCTTGCAATCCTTTATAAGGATTTCCAAAATGTGGTGTAGAGGTCAGAAATCTATAGATTTTTTAATTTTATGTCATTTACATGTAAGTGCATCAAGTTGTGGTGAAAGAAGGGGGCTATAAATGGACACCCTTTTTTTGAAATCAGCAATTTCTAAACTTCAACAAGAATTTGAAGATAGTTATGCTCAAAATTTTTAGATATGACAAAAAAAAAAATAGTAGTCCTTTGAATCTAGTTTCTAAACTACTAATTTATTTCCAAAATGGTTTAGTTTTAAGTCCTCAAAAAAGGGGGGCACAGAAAGTGGTACTGTTTATTCTAGAAAAATGTAACATAGTACAAAGTTTGACCCCCCTAAAATTTTAAATTTTTTTTGAAATTATTTAATCACTGTAGTCAAAAGTTACTTAACACTATGTAGTTTATCCCAGATTTTTCAAGTAATTTTATAATGTGTTTTTTTTTTTTTATAAATTTTTTAACTAGACACATCTCAAAAATGTGAAATATGTATGTGCTCCCCCTAGAAATGATTGAAAACTAACCTAAAATCAAAACTTATTTTCTTCAAATTGTGTAGAATGGAATCTAGTTTCTAAAAAATTGAGTTGTTGCAAAATTTGATGAACGAACTAAAATCTACAACCCAATTAGTGCATGTTGACTTTTTTTAAAAAAATGGAAATGCATTCAAAATAAATTATAGATGAAAGGCTTGAAATAATTCAAATAAAAAATAAATTATATGGTAGCTAATGCAAAGACCTACAATGTCATGTAACCTGATCTTATCGATGCTCAAGCACTAGGAATCTTGAAGGAGAGCACACACAAAAAATCAATCATTTTTTGTATGTTTGCAACAAAACATGTCTCAAACTAGTTTATAGACTCTAAACCTTTGGGTTGGATCCCCAAGGAAAAACCAATCCTTAGGCTTGGTAGAATGCAAAGGTTTGAATAGCGAGTACTCCCTATAGCACGTGCACACTATAGCATGCATGAGCTATTTAAAGATTTTTAAATTTGGGTCTCAATTGTGCATGTGTGCTATAGTGCGCACACACTATTAAGACCTAAATAGTGCATAGCGAGGGAAGAAGAGAGGCAAAGCAAGAGTGAGAGAGAGGGGGGATGGGTGTGTGTGTGTGTGTGTGTGTGTGTGTGTGTGTGTGTGTGTGTGTGTGTGTGTGAGAGAGAGAGAGAGAGAGAGAGAGAGAGTAGGGGATGGGAGAGAGAGGAAGTGAGAGAGAGTAAGGGTGGCAGAGAGAGTATAGGATGGGAGAGAGAGGAAGTGTCAGAGAGATTAGGGGTGACAAAGAGAGAGAATGAAAGTAGGGGATAGGAGAGAGAGAGAGTGTGAGAGAGTGAGTAGGGGTGGTAGAGAGAGTATGGGATGGGTTGAGAGTAGGGGATGGCAAAGGGAGAGTAGGCAATGAGAGAGGGAGAGAGAGAGGAGGAGGATGGGAGTGTGTGTGAGAGAGTAGGGCATGGGAGAGAGTGTGAGAGAGAGTAGGGGTGGCAGAGAGAGAAAGTAGGGGATGGGAGAGGGGAGAGATAGAGTAAGGGATGGGGGAGAGAGAGTAGAGAGGGAGAGAGAGAGAGATAGTATGTAGTGGGAGAGGGAGAGAGGGAGGACGGGAGTGTGTGTGAGAGATCTAGAGAGTAAGGGATGGGAGAGGAGAGAGGGGGGATGGGAGTGTGTGGGTGTGTGAAATAGAGAGAGTAGGGGATGGGAGAGGGGGGAGAGAGAGAGAGAGTAGGGGATGGGAGAGAGAGAGAGGAAGTGTAAGAGAGAGTAGAGGTGGCAAAGAGAGAGTACAAGATCAAAGAGAGAGATTAAGAGTAGGGAATGGGGAGAGAGAGAGTATAGGATGGTAGAGAGAGATTGAGATTAGGGGATGGGGGAGAGAGTAGGTGGTGGGAGATAGAGTGGGAGAGGGAGAGAGAGAGAGAGAGAGAGGAGGACAAGAGTTCATGTGTATGAAAGAGAGAGAGTAGGGAAAAGGAGAGGGGGAGAGAGAGAGTATGGGATGGAAGTGAGAGAGTAGGCAGTGGGTGAAGGATTGGGAGAGGGAAAGAGAGGGGGGATGGAAATGTGTGTAAGAGAGAGAGTAGGGGATGGGAGAGACTATGAAAATGTGAGAGAGAGTAGGGGGTGGTAGAGAGAGTAGAGAGAGTGAGAGTGAGAGTGAGAGAGGGATAGAGAGAGTGAGAGTGAGAGTGAGAGAGAAAGAGAGAGAGTAGGTGGTGGGATAGGGAGTGAGAGAGGTAGAATGAGTGAGAGACATAGTAGGGGATGGGAGAGGAGAGAGAGGGGGGATGGGTGTGTGTGTGTAAAATAGAGAGAGTAGGGGATGGGAGAGAGAGAGAGTAGGCAATGGGAGAGGGAGTGGGAGAGGGAGAGAGGGGAATGGGAGTGTGTGTAAGAGAGAGAGTAGGGGATGAGAGAGAGTGTGAGAGTGTGAGAGAGAGTAGGGGTGGTAGAGAGAGAGTAGGGGATGGGAGAGAGAGTGAGAGTAGGGGATGGGAGAGAGAGTAGAGAGGGAGAGAGTGAGAGATAGACAATAGACAGTGGGAAAGGGAGTGGGAGAGGGAGAGAGAGAGGGGGGATGGGAGTTTGTGTGAGAGATCTAGAGATTAGGGGATGGGAGAGGAGAGAGAGAGGAGGGGATGGGAGTGTGTGGGTGTGTGAAAGAGAGAGAGAGTAGGGGATGGGGGAGAGAGAGTAGGTAGTGGGAGAGGGAGTGGGAGAGGGAAAGAGATAATGGGAATGGGAATGTGTGTAAGAGAGAGAGTAGGAATGGGAGAGAGTGTGAGAGTGTGAGAGGAAGTAGGGGGTGGAAGAGAGAGTACGGGATGGGAGAGAGAGAGAGAGTGAGAGTAGGGGATGGGAGAGAGTGTGAGAGAGAGTAGGGGATGGGAGAGAGAGAGTGAGAGTGGGGGATGGGAGAGAGAGAGTGAGAGTGGGGGATGGGAGAGAGAGAGTGTGAGAGAGAGATAGTAGTTAGTGGGAGAGGGAGTGGGAGAGGGAGAGAGAGAGGGGGATGGGAGTGTGTGTGAGAGATCTAGAGAGTAGGGGATGGGAGAGGAGAGAGAGGGGATGGGAGTGTGTTCCTATGAAAGAGAGAGAGTAGGGGATGGGAGAGGGGAGAGAGAGGGGGAATGGAAATGTGTGTAAGAGAGAGAGTATGGGATGGGAGAGAGTGTGAGAGAGTAGGGGGTAGTAGAGAGAGAGTATAGGATGGGAGAGAGAGAGTGAAATTAGGGGATGGGAGAGAGTGTGAGAGAGAGTGAGAGTAGGGGATGGGAGAGAGAGTAGAGAGGGAGAGAGAGTGAGAAAGAGAGAGAGATATATAGTAGGTGGTGGGAGTGGGAGTGGGAGAGGAAGAGAGAGAGGGGGGATGGGAGTGTGTGTGAGAGATCTAGAGAGTAGGGGATGGCAGAGGAGAGAGAGGGGAGATGGGAGTGTGTATCTGTGAAAGAGAGAGAGTAGCCCAAGAGAGAGAGAGAGAGTAGTGGATGGGAGAGAGAGAGTAGGTGGTGAGAGAGGAAGTGGGAGAGGGAGAGAGAGGGGGGATGGGAGTGTGTGTAAGAGAGATAGTAGGGGATGGGAGAGATTATGAGAGAGTGAGAGAGTAGGGAGTGGCACAGAGAGAGAACAAGATGGGAGAGAGAGAGTGAGAGGAGGGGATGGGAGAGAGTGTGAGAGATTGTAGGGGGATGGGAGAGGGAGTGGGAGAGGTAGAGAGAGAGGTGGGGATGGGAGTGTGTGTGAGAGATCTAGAGAGTAGGGGATGGGAGAGGAGAGAGAGTGAGAGAGAGTAGGAGATGGGAGACCTGAGAGTGAGAGAGAGAGAGAGAGTAGCATGTGGGAGAGGGAGTAAGAGAGGGAGAGTGAGAGAGAGTAGGGGATGGGAGACCTGAGAGAGAGTGAGAGAGAGAGTAGGGGATGCGAGAGAGAGAGAGAGAGTAGGAAGTGGTAGAGGGAGTAGGAGAGGGAGAGCAAGAGAGAGTAGGGGATGGGAGAGAGAGAGAGTAGGCAGTGGGAGAGGGAGAGAGAGGGGGTATGGGAGTATGAGAGAGAGTAGGGATGGGAGAGGAGAGAGGGCGAGAGAGAGTAGGGGATGGGAGAGAGAGTAGGGGATGGGAGAGGGAGAGTGAGAGAGAGAGAGAGAGTAGGGGATGGGAGAGGGTAGAGAGAGTAGTGAGAGAGAAAGAGTAGGGGATGGGAGAGGGGAGAGAGAGAGAGTAGCCCAAGAGAGAGAGGGCGGGATGGTAGTGTGTGAGACAGAGAGAGTAGGGGATGGGAGAGGAGAGAGGGTGAGAGAGAGTAGGTAGTGGGAGAGGGAGAATGAGAGAGAGTAGGGGATGAAAGAGGAGAGAGAGTAGGGGATGGGAGAGGATAGAGAGTGAGAGATTAGGGGATGGGAGAGAGAGTGAGAGAGAGTAGGCAATGGGAGAGGGAGAGTGAGAGAGAGAGTAGGGGATGGGAGAGAAGAGAGAGCAAGGAGAGAGAGAGTAGGGGATGGGGGATGGCGAGATAGGGAGAGATGTGTTTTGACATAGTGCATACACACTATGTGAAATCACCAAAAAGTGGTCACAAAGCAAGTTTGGGTGACTTTTGATCCATATTTTTATTTTTGTCTATTGTGCATTCCATTGTTCCGATAGAAAACATAGGTTTCAAGCTGTTGGAAGTTAGCAAACACTATTTGAAGACTTTTTGAAGCTAGAAAACACCAAATTAAATCATTGGATCGGGATTTTGAATGTTATTTTTATAGAAAAGGTTAGTGTAGTCCTTTTTATATATTGTTTGTTGATATATATGGACAAATTTGATTATAATTTGACATGTTGTTTAATATATAGTGAATTCATTAAAATTTGTATGTTTGAATGAATTGTTATTTGGAAATGGTTAGAAATTTGGCAAGTTGTTTGATATATATTGTGTATTCATTTAAATAATTGTAATTTTTATATGTATTTGAATGATTTATAATTTAAAAATTGTAAGTAATTCAAATGTTTGAATAATTTGACATGTAGAAATCATCATCATGCTAAGGAAAAAACCAAAAACTCAAACAAATGAAGATAGGGAGAGATATTTGGCAATTAAAAGAGATAAAATGAAACTACTACATGAACAAAGAAAATTGCAAAGCAATAATGAAGAATTGACTTTTGAAGAGGATCAAGAACCACTAATACAAAGCAACAAAGAGGAAGAATTAGAAAGACAAAGAAAACGAATGAGATTGTTATGCTCAAGAAGACAATTGAATTGTGAAGCTACACCATCTTCCAATGTTGGAGTCATATCATTCTCTCGTGTTGAAGAGACACTAATTTTTAGATTTGACGATGTACACACTCCATCATGTCATGTTGAAGGCACAACATTAACATATCAAGTAGGTGATATTCCATCTTTTGCATCTTATTTCCAAGGCACATCATCTTCGGTTCAAGGTACGCAAAACACTTAACCTTATGTTGATGTTCAAAATGTTGAGGGAATGGAAGAAATTATAACACCTTCTAGAATTCATTTTAGAAGACCAAAATATTTGATTGATATTGATACTAACATTTTGAAATCAACGCCTGACAAGATTAGCAAGCGTACTTGTCAAAGAAAAGTTAATCATATTTGGAGATTATTCTTTGACGAATTAAATATTACAGGTCAATGCCAATTATTTTTTGAAATGATGAGGAATTTTAAATTTAAGCCTATCATGAAGATTCTTGGGCTAAGAATGATGGACGATCTAAATGAAAAAAGCATTGTAAAGAATCTAACGAGTACTAATGACAAAGTGGGTTCTAAATCACACACCAAAGATAGTAATATCACAAGATGAGTACTTACATCAACAATAGTAAGTAACCAAATGAAGAAAGCTTGACTCATGAGAAAGACAAGCAAAACATTGAAAATTGGTAGAGGTACTCAAAGGAGAGCTATGCTAAGGCATGAGAGATTAGAAGATCCAACAAAAAAGTGAGTTATCGACATTTAGCAGTAGACTACTGTGAAAGGATAAAGAAATTACTGAAGCTTTGAAATCATTGATTGAATATTTTTGGAAAAATAATATAGGTGTTTCCTCTAATCAAAGAGATGTTGTAAGAAGGAGGATTGGTAGCCAAAATTGCAACCCACATCTGAAACATTTTTTGGACTCAACTCAAACACAATTTTTTGCAAAATTTATTGGTATTTATCCTCAAATTCAAATAAGTCAAATATTTTTTGAGATGGGTAAACCTTTTTATGTGAAGATAAATCACACACACACAACTTCTTGTTGTAGGATATATATTGAATTTTCTAACAATTTTGATGTTTTAAGGCATATATGTGTGTTTTTGCATTTTGAGTTTATTTTGCAGGATTGTGATATGAATGAGTCACCAAGATCTTCAAGGGAATTCATATCCAATATTTTATGTGAAATAGGGGATGGCCAACAATTTTACAAAATATCATGCTTGGATAGTACATTCTTATTTTGTGGTTCTTTGCAACTTTTATCAACTTGTGAACATATGGATAGTACACATGCAATTGGAAATGAAATAGTAGATTATGGAAAATTTAAGACAGTGACATATGCTCTAAAAGATGGGAAACAGGGTAAAAGATGTGATTTATTCATTGAAAAGATTCCAATGTATGAGTTCATGAAGATTTTTTTGCGAAAAGATTATTTATGAGTATGCAAGGCATACACATAGAGGTCGATGGTTGGATTTGCAATTCAAGTTGTTCAAGGATATGTTTCCGCTAGATACCATTGTTTCAGTTGTAGAATTTGCAGAGAACTACACACTATAACCACAAAATAAAGTGCAAGAAAAGTATTATACTTCTCAACAAGTTTTTATATTTGTTCACATAACATTTATGCATTCACCTATAAGTACAAAGGATGATAGGAAGATTTTGAGGGAGTACCATTTTTACATTAGCAATGATCGATCACATTCTATAGAGTTTGTACATTGTTGTTTTCAACTATTTTATGGAGATTTGGCTAATAGGGGCATAACATATTGTCAACACACTATTTGATCAGACAATTGCGCATCTCAATTCAAGAATGCATGGATTTTCTATTGGTTGAGTAGGATGCATAGGTTGTGTAGAATTCAATATATGTGAAACTTCATAGAGGCTGGTCATGGAAAGGGAGAGCATGATGGTGTAGGCACATGCATGAAAAGAGCCTTAGCTCATGAAGAACTAAAGTAAAAAGATGGAGCAATATTGACCGATGCAAAATCCATCATGTGGTGTAATGCTACAATGGGTCCAAGTAAGGAAGGTGAATCTATAGTTTGTAGATTTTTTTGGTTGATAGATAATACTAAAATTGCACCATATGAGGAATGTTGCACACTAATAGGATCCAATGAGTTGCACTCTTTTAGAAGCTCTGATGTAGGTTCATGGAGTATCCACACATGAAAAATGGCATGTTATTGTCCATCATGTACAAAGGAAAATTGGGATGACTGTGAGTCAACTGAATGGGTGGACAAATGAGATATATGAGTTTTGGACCCAATTGACACCTATTGTCCCCCACAAGCATTGGAAATGGTAGAGATGGATTTGTATATTGACTTTGACCGCTTGTGTGATCTAGTGCAACCTGGTAATATATATATTTATATATATTTGTAATTTCAATATGTAACTTTATAACTTTTACCTAAGTATTTTTTGAATTAATGACTGCATTTTGTACATTTGTCACTGCAGGCCATATTTTGGTTGTTATTGCACCTGAAGACAATGAAGAAGGGATAGATTATTATTTGTGTCATAGTGTCCAAGCCAAACAAAAACTAGATCACTCAGTTATAGATGGTGAAGGTTTAGAGTACCATATCAGTGTAGTGGTTGTAAACAACACATGACTTAGATGATATTCTATGAAGAACCCTAACTTGTGGTTATTTAAGGATTGGAAAATAGAGAGGAAGATTATTCATTATTCAAACCTTGTTGTTACATCAAATGTCCACTTGATAAAACATGATGGAAAACTAGATAATAAGATTCTTTGAAAAGTTTGCAAGTTAGACCATGCGGCAATACTTGAGACATTAAAATGTAGAGAAAATCTAGTTGGTTCATTAGATTGAATAGGGAGAGAAGGAGAGAGAGAAAGAGTGATCAATTAGATCCAAATACAATGTTTCAACCTCTCCCCCAAGATTGTTGACATGACAAGGTGGGTATTGTTATTATGTGTAAGTGATGAGAAAAGTTTAAATCACAGATTTTATGTTTTGATTTGTTTAGAATCTAGATACATTATTTGAATTTATATTAGATTCTTTAATAGGACCCATTTTCAGATTAGTCATTTAAATGAGTGAAAGTTTAGAATTTTTTGTTTAGATCAAAATGTAATGAAATAACATAAAAATTGTTAGAATTTGAATGCTTTTTGATGTAAATTAATGATTGTGTGCATGTAACCAGAAAACTGAAACTAGCGAAAGCAAGGATATAATGGTAGAAGTTTCCAAGACTCATGAAGCCATTCAGTAAGTCACTTGATCATTGCTAGAAGCTCAAACAAATAATTCTTTGCATTTGGAACATTGTTACCAATAATAATATTATGACTAACATGCTTTTATCTTTTATTTATTTTTTCATCTGTAATTATTTTAGATAAACTCCAAAAAAAAATTATTTTTGAATCATAAACTTATAAAACCCATCTTATAAATTTTTTAGACGTTGTCTATTTGGAAGCATTAAGACCAAAGTGTATGATCTTTGGTTTATTCCTAGTCACAAGATTAAATTTTTTAGCATATGTATGGGTTTGGGGGTCAAATCCTTTAAGGATGACCATAGGTTGTTATGTTTGTTCGCTCTTAGTCTCAAGATTGTAAGGTTGTGATTGTGTGGAAGAATCCACACCCTTTAGGATAATCATAGGCGGTTCATCAATTTTTGATTTGTAGCCTTCCTTTTTCCCTTTAGACCTAATCATGTTTATGTTCTCACAAGTTGGATCAATCATATGTTGGTTATCTTTGCATCCTATTTTTCTTCCTAAAACTTTCTTCTTGTTCATGCTTAGGTACCTGGGTTCATTGAAAACTCTATGATCAATATTAATCATGAGTCCATCTACCCCAACATTCTTATCATCAATGAGATCTTGAATGAGGTATTTAAGTTTAATATAATTTGAAGCAAAGTGCAACAATGGAAGCACGACCTTAAGACCCAACCACAAAACCAACATTCAAGATGTTCAAAGGATTGAACAATTGGTTTGTTTCACTTCAACAAGTGTATACCTCTAAAAGGAGTTTCTATGAGGGTTTTAAGACTCACTATACACAATTATGACACAAAGCAATTTGACCCAAATCAAAACTTTAAGGAAAAGTTCCCTTAATTTGGGTAAAATAGAGATTTTATGGTTCTAGGCCTCGCAACTTCCAACAAAGGCTAGAAACTACTTAGTCAAAATTGAACTAAGAAAAATCCACCACAGGTTGCACAACCAACAACCCACAACACAAATTGCAAGGAAGGACCTAGAATCTTATTAGGTCTCCAATCCTTGATTTTTGCCACTAACTTCAAAACTTCCCAAAAGACTTAAGGAAAAAATCACACTTTTGGATACCTTTTTTCAAGTTCTCTCAAACCCCAAAGTTGCAGAGATTGACTCCACTCCAACATATCATAACCTTGACTAAGTCCATAGGCCTAATTAGCTAGGTTAGGCTTGAGTTTCAAAGAAAGAGTTTAGGAATGGGTGCATAGAATCAAAACTCCACTTCTAGGTTCTACTAAATCAAAAAAGGACAATTTGTTTGATCACCAAGTCCTCAAAGTTTCTCCATCTCTTTATCTAATCTAGTCTCCTTAAAACTAGTCAAATACATGGTGATATTTGACCTAGGGCTTGTTAGAATCTAAAAAGATTAATAATCTAGAAAACTAGTGCAAAGAATAAATATCTAAACTATGAATGCAAATGATAAAAAATCAAAATAACAACATAGAGTTAGTCTCCAAGAGAGTAATGCAAATGCTAGAAGCAAAATAGCATTAAGAGGATGCAAAAACAAGAGATACAAATACAAGCCAAATAGCATGCTTATATATGCTAGGAAGAGGGAGGAGGTGGCAACATTGACCAATGAGGAGCAACCTTTTATTAGACTAAAGATAGAAAAGTATCTTTCCAAGATAGCTAATGGATACTCACATGTAGGAAGGTGACACCTCACAACCGTTCACCTAATAAGACAAGCTTTATTAACCTAAGGGAGATTATTAAAAGTGTAGGAAAATCCTAAAAATATAGGGAAAAATAAATAACCTACTAGGAGATAAAAAATTACTAACAGCCTCCCATAAAAAAAAGCTTAGGTGAATGTAGAAATGGGTCCTGGCAAGTCAAGCCTAATGAGGTACCCATGTACATAAGATTCACCCAAAAGAGAGAGAAAAGAGACCCCCCAAAAAAAGTTAGGACTCTAAGTGAGAGGAAGAGGCTCCCCCAAAAGATGAAGCATCTCGCACCCCCAAAAAAGCTTGTAAATGAAGGAAATTGCTCTTAGTGAAGGGTTCCGTGAAGATATCAACAACTTACTCAGAAGTTAGACAATAGTGAAGGTCAATGACATGACCATGGATGAGCTCCCAGATGTAGTGCATGTGGACCTAAATGTGTTTGGTTTGCTGATGATGAACTAAATTCTATGAGATCTGAATAGCACTTTGGTTGTCACAAAATATGACTAATGGCCATCTAATCTAGATACCAAACTTAGTGAGAAGATGTTGAAGCCAAATGACCTCAGTGGTGGCATTTATAGCCCCCTGATACTTAGCCTCAATAGAAGATAGAGCAATAGCAGACTACTTTTTTCTCAACCAAAAAACAAGACCTGAACCAACTGAGAAGTTGTACCTTGAAGTAGACTTGCAATCCTAAGAATCACTTGCCCAATCTGAATCTATGTAGCCCACCAAATCAAGCTCAATACCTACTACATAGTGAATCCCACAACTGTGAGAACCCTAAATGTAGTGAAGGATCCACTTGACTTCTTTCTAGTGTAGCTCACAAGGCTCCTACATGAATCAAGAGAACATGCCTACAACATATAAGATGTTAGGTCTCATATGAGTTAGATAAATGAGACTCCCAACAAGTTGGCATCAAAAATTACCATCAATAAGTGGAGAAGAACACTAAGCCTCAAGTTTGACTAGAAAGGAAAAGAGTTAGAGTAGGCTTACAGTTAGCCATATGAAACCTCGAGAGTAAATCTAGAGCATATTTTGACTGTGTGATGGTGATCCTTGAAGGAGACTGAAAGATCTCAATCTTGAGAAAGTAATACAACAAGCCCAAGTTAGTCATCAAAAAACTATCTTGAAGGGCCACTTTGACAACCTTAATGGTGGGTGAAGAACTTCTTATGATCAGCAAGTCATCAACATACAAAACCAAAAATAGAAGTGAATCACCCTATTGCAAAATGTAGACATTAGGATCAGTATGGCACTGAGTGAACCCAACTGATAGAAGGAAGGAGTCCATCTTAGCATACCAGGCCCGAGGAGCCTGTTTGAGGCCATAGAGAGACTTTTGAAGATGGCACACAAGTGACGAATCCTAAAGGAAGCCCTATGGCTGCTCCATGTAGATCTCCTCTTGAAGGTCACCATGAAGAAAAGCACTCTTCACATCCATCTGATGTACTTCCCAATGATTAGCTACAGCAATGGCATGAATAATTCAAATGGAATTCATTTGGGAAACTAGTGCAATAGTCTCAAAGTAGTCAATCCTAGGAACCTGAGAGAATCCTTTGGCGACCAAGTGAGCCTTGTGTTTTTCAACTGACCCGTCTGCTACAAATTTTTTCTGATAGATCCACTTACATTGAACAAGTTTTCTTCCCTTAAGAAGAGGGAAAATATCCCAAGTGTGGTTCTTCATCAAGGAACTATACTCTTCATGCATAGTTGTATCCCACTTAGGAATACCAAAAGCCTCATGAAAGGATTGTGTATCTGTGGTAGTAGCAATGAAGCATGTGGAGCATCCTAGAATTGTGAATGATTTTGCCTAGTGTCTGATGGATCCCTAACCCAATCACCTGCAGACTGTAAGGTTTGTCTAGCCCAAAGTGGACTGAAAGATGGAGAATATGGAGGGGAATCATTAACCTCTGAATGATGACTAGGAGAGGAAGGAGGTGGGTTCTAAGAATCACTCTTTGCATCAGTAGTGGAGGTAGAAGACTATTTAGCTGAGTCTAACTCATCAAAAGATCTGTCATGTATTCCAAGTGACTCCAATCTCAAAGTAGGAGTTGGAGAAGTGATAGAAAGTAAGCTTGAAGATCCCTCCTCAAACTAAACACTCCTCTCAATGAATAATTCATGTAGTAGGGTGGAGCAACCGATAACCCTTCACACCATTAGGATAACCTACAATATGCAAGGTCTACTTTGTAGATCCAAGGCCTTACGTTTCTCTACAGGAATGTGGGCCCATGTAGGAGAGCTAAAAACTTGAAAGTGCTTAACTAATGGTTTCCAACTACTCCAAGCTTCAAAAGGAGTAACTCCCTTCAAGGCTCAGTGAGGAACATAGTTCTGGATATAACAAGCATAGTTAATGGACTCTACCCAATACTATGGTGCAAGAGATCTAGAGTGAATCATACAATTTTTCATTTCCTTCAAGGATCTATTCTTTTATTTTGCAACACCATTCTACTGAGGATTGTATGGAACTGAATGTTGTAAATCAATCCCCTCTGAAGTGCAAAATCTTCCAAACTAATGGTTGACATACTAACCACTATTTTCTATGTGCAAAACTTTGATGGCTTTTTCGGATTGCTTTTCTACAAAAATTTTGAAGTCCTAACAATGATCAAATACCTCTGACTTCTGTTTGAGAAAGTACACTTAAGTATATCAAGAAAGGTCATCAATGAATGTGAGGACATATTAGGCCCTATTGAAAGAAGGATGTTGAAATGGACTGGCCAAATCACTATGAACTACTCTAGTATCTACGAAGCTCTCCATGCCTTACTTTTGTCAAACTTTTCCTTAGGATGCTTACCAAGAATGAAACCTTGGCAAACACCACCTGAGAACTTAACCAAAGGCAACCCTATGACCATGCTTTGCTGGTTGAGCTAATGCAAATAGCAGAAGTTAAGATGGCCAAACTGCTCATGCAATAATTTAGTCACATCATTAGAGTGAGTGAGCAAAACAAATGAAGGAGGATTAGGAAGAAAGTGAGAAAATAGATAGAGTCCTGACTGATGATCTTCTCTCCTAGCTACAACTATAGAATCATTGTGCAACTCATGTATCTCCACTGAATTAGGAGTGAACTCAACCTATTTGCCTAAACCTAGGTGAGTGGTCTGGTATACTTATTGGAGATTAGTTGATAATGAGGGTACACAAAGAACATCATGGAATGTGCCATCCCCCACATCAATAGACCCTCTCCCACACACCTCAACAGGAGTTTCATCACCCATCAAAATAGAAGGCATAGTACATGACTCCAAGGATGCAAGTTCTTCCTTAAATGAACCCATATGGTGCGAAGCACCCAAATCAAGAACCCAAGTGGATGGTGAGGAAGCAACTAAAACAAGAGCCTTGCCCTTTCCTTTCCTCTTGTTGTTTTCTTTTGTCTTGTTAGACCCTTCATTAGAACTTTGTTTGATAGACTCAGGAACACTAATATTATTCTTCTCAAGAATGTTTTTCAAGTGATCAATTTGTTTCTTCAAACATTTATGTTCATCATGACTGAGTCTTTTACAATAGGCACATTTGACCTTTTCTTTCTTAGGCTTATCACCCTTGTAAGATGGGGTAACAATAGTTACTTTTGAAGCAACTAGTATCTGATCCTTCTTTTCCTTGCTATTATTTTTTTCTCATCCTTACTATTGTTGTTACTACTTCGTCCTTTTTGTTCTTTTGTGCCTTGGTTGGCAGCCAAGGCATGTGACTTAGAGGACTTAAGAGTGCCCATCTAGATTAGCTTGTCCAGTTCTCGAGGGAGATTGATAGCAAAATCATCTAAAGATTGCATGGTGAATTGATTACCAAGTACACCCTTAGTAGCATAAAAGGTAGAGACAAACATAGAATATTCTTAACTTAGCTTAGAAAGAATACTAAGAATTAATTTTTCATCTTTCTTTTCAATTCCACTTTGTTTTAACTTTAGCCTTAGTGATTTCAATTTGGTGAAGAAATCTTAGATTGTGTTGAAATTGCTTGGACTTAAATTGATTAGTTCATTTTCCAGCATATAACCCCTCATTGAATCTTGTCTGCCAAATAGTGTTTCTAGCTTTGTCCATATTTCATTTGGTGTATCCAAAGATTCAATGTGAAATAGAAAGTTAGAAGAAAAAGAAAAACACAATGTTCCATATGCCTCATCATATTTGTTAAACCACTTAGGCTTATCTTCATCTTTATCAAGTTCAGTTCAAGTCCCATAGTTATCCTGTTTAATCCAGCTTTCCTTAAGTGAATTTTCATGCATGATTTCCACTCAAAGTAATTATATGGAGTTAGGATGGGCATATTTGTTTGATCCATGATGAAGAAATGCAGAGAAAAATGCTAAAAAGAAGAGAAAGCAGCCACGACAATCCCCCCCCCCCCTTTTTACTCAGTTAAAGAACCCCTCCCCCCCCCCCCCTCTCAAAGAAATATGATTGGCACTTTATTTAGTGCATTTACAACTACCAATAGCAAGAAATACTAAGTGGTCTTGATTTCAATGCATTATAAAAACCCTCATGAAGAGCATATGCTAAAAGTGAAACTTGGGCACAATACTTAAGGAAAAAAATAGCACCATTGCAATCTACTCAAATAATCATGCACTTTGTAAAAAAAATCACCTCGATACGAGGTCATATGAGAAAGTTATGATCCTCTAAAGTGTTTAAAAAGAGAATTGTGCAAAGTCACTGCCGAAAATTTGCAGTTTCTAAAAAAATTATGCATGAAAATCAAAAAATGACTACACTAGTGGATAGAGCAAAAAAAAAATCCAAGATCATAGCAAGAATCATTAAAATCGGAGTCTATATAAGCAAGAATGAGGCATTTGAAAACTGCATTCAAAATTGTGATTGCTAATGGAGAGGGGTATTGTTGTAGCTTTCTTTGGTTGATTTTGCAAAATATATAGATTGCATGCAAAAACTAAAAGATACTCAAATGGTTTTTTGAGGCTACGAACAAAACCCAGAAAGCATTTTTCTTGTTGATGTACAAAAGATGTAGCTGCAGTGTAAATCAAATGCCTTTAACAATAAAAAATGACCCCAACAACCATAAAATGGCCCCAACAAAAAAAATACATCATGAAAAGATTGAATCAACTACCTAAGTAAATAAATGGCATGTTGGAACCTGAAATATTGATACTAAACACCAAATATGCAAGTTGGTTGTTAGATTTGAGATTGAAACCCCAATTTTGCAACTTGTATGACGATCTCTGACCTCGATGAAATGAAAGCCAAATTTAACTTTTTCAAGCCTATTGTACGTGTTGGAACAACCAAAAATGTTTCTATTATAACCAAAAATGATACAATCACTCTGAGATTAAAAAAGTTTTTGTCAAACTTTTTTGATTCTCAAGATCATCCGAAGATGCAAGAGACGAGCATATGAGTTTTTAAAAAACTTACAATAAGATTAATTAGCCCCCTTCAAATCTCTCAAATAAGGAAACTAAAATCTACTCTTGCACATAGAAAAGCTCTAATACCATGTTAGAATCTAAAAAAATTAATAACCCAAAAAATTGGTGCAAAGGATAAAAATCTAAACTATGAATGCAAATGATACAAAATCAAAATAGCAACATAGAGTTAGTCTCCAAGAGAGTAATGCAAATGCTAGAAGCAAAATAGCATTAAGAAGATGCAAAAATAAGAGATACAAATACAAGCCAGGTAGCATGCTTACATAGGCTAGGAAGAGGGAAGAGGTGGCAACACCAACCAATGAGGAGCAACCATCTATCAGACTAAAGATAGCAAAGTATCTTCCCAAGATAGCTAATGGATGCTCACATGTAGGAAGGTGACACCTCGCAACCATTCACCCAATAAGACATGCTTTATTAATGTAAGTGAGATTATTAAAAGTGTAGGAAAAACCTAGCAATATAGGGAAAAATAAATAACCTACTAGGAAATTAAAAAACTACACTAACAAGGCTTGCTCCCAAAATTCAATGCCTTCAATTCATGTTCCAAAACTAAAAAAATCTTATAGTAAAAATCCTTGACTTGCTTCATACAAGTGGAGAAGAAATCCCACTAGTGGATCAGCAAGTTAGGGCCATTTGAATGCCAAAACCCTGAAATTGAGGGTTTCTCAAATTAGTAAGCTTATAAATTTGACTACTTTTGAAAGAAAAAGAATAAAAACTTCAAACCACTACCAAAAGCCTTTAGACACTTAGCATCAACTTTTAGATTAGAAAGGTCATCATCCACCCTTTATTCTTATGTACTATACTTGCAAAATGTCAAGAAATTGCACTGAAACAGGTATTTTTATTGATTTGAAAGCAAGTTTACAATTGGATCTTCCTTTTTATCCATTTTTGAATGTCTCAAGCCTAAATAGGTTATTTCTAGCCATTCCACTCAACCATCAAATGGTTTGAGCTATTGGGACTCCTAAACCAAAAAGTTGCTTAGCAAATTATAAAAATTGCTAATAACTTTTAAGCAATTTTTGCTGCTATAACAAGAAATGTTGCATTTAAACTTGATTAACACTTAAAAACCTTGTTAGGCTTCCAAACCCCTAAGACACACCTAGAAAAACATGAAATGACTAATATATCATCCATTAGGACCAAATGATGCCCAAGTTTTATAAACACACCAAGGTGTCTTGTGTCCTTAACAAAATGGATGGGTCATAGGGAGATCATGAGATATACCCCCTGACCTTATTACAAACATAATGATCAATGAAAGTTAGGTGCTCTGCACCATAATTTTTAGTCTTATAACCCTTATTCCTATCATAGATACAATAGTGATTGTCATTCCAAAATTTAGACTTAACCTTGGGTTCATAAGTTTTATAGTTATATGGTAGTGTAATGATCTTATTCAATATCAATGTATTTAACACCAGTTCAAGTGAGTCTCCTAGAGGTGTATAGGTGTGCTTAGATTTGGAAACCCATGATGGTTTACCTCTACTAGAGTGATTAGATTTGTTTGAGTCAATATTCTTGGAGAAGCATATTGTTTTGCAGTTTGAATGCCATTGGTCAAGTTGATCGCATTAGGCTCCTTAGGAACTGGAACATAGTTGTAAGGAATTGAAAAATATTTGTTTCCTAAGTTCATGTTCCAATTAAAGCATAAGGTTGTTGTTAAATATATCAATCTTTTCAGCTTCAGGGATTTGCCTTGGATATCATGAATAAAGCTACCTCCATCACTAAAGAAAGGAAATAGAATATTTTCCTTAGTGTTGTCTGATGTTTCATAAGTCTAGCATAGTGATTTCATGTTGAATATTGTAGGAATAATGTTGGAAATACCTTTTTCCATTTTATCAAATGACATAAGTGGAGGACATAATTTTGTGAATCATTCCATGCCTTGTCCACTAAGACTTTTAGAAAAAAAAGGGCTTATGAGATAAGTGAGTTCATGTAAGAATTTCATACTTAGTGCACAAAAATCCCTAATGTGATCAAGGATCTCCACTACCATCATATTTTTCATACTTAAAAAATCCAACCTTACAAGTAAAAGGATACATTTATAAGTATTTGTCAAAAGGAAATAGACATACAGACTCAAGTGAAAAAGATGGCTTAGGTTTCTCTTGCTCATTTTTCATGTGTAACATATCCTTCCTCATTTCTTCCATTTGTTTCATAACAACTTTTAAAGGTGAAGGTTCCTCCTTTTGAATCAAGTTTTCAACATTGAGGTTGTGTGAAAATATTACACCTTGAGAGAATACATGCATGAAGCATTTATCTTTTTCTTGATCCAAGTTCAATTTCATGAGCTTTTATTGATATTTATCTTGCTGAAATTGTAAGATCTCTTCCTTAGTGATTTCTGGATCTGGATCATTATCTTGTGAACCATGTCTAGTATGTTTTGACTTTTGGGGTGAAAGTGAACAATGTTTAGAAATTTAATTGGTAAATCCTTGATAAAATTATCGTGCTTCTTCCATATAAACTTGTTTTCCTCATTCTGTACACTATAACCATTTGTCTACCATCCTAGATAGAATTTTTTCAATCCTCTTTTCATGATTCTCCCTAGATAATGTCAATGAGACACTATTTTCAAATCTAGGTAAAGACACTTACTAGTATAGACCACACACGAAAAATGACATAAAATTTTGTCATCTTGCATTTTTCTCCACTTTTTTTCATAATATCAAGAAAATAAATTAAAGATTAGGATACCCATTTAGTTTTTCTATGACATATCAAAAGATGAGGTATGGTTGTTTTGGACCAGTCTCTACTGTTACATTATGGGCCACTTTTTAGGTATAAAAACCCCTCCATTTACAAAGGAATTATATAGAATAATTATCCCTCAACCATAAAACTTCATAAATTATCTTAATATGATCCTAAAGTGAGGATTCTTCAATTGGATTGAACCCATCAACTCTCTATATGTGCTTTTTATGAAACCCTCAGCAAACAAGGCCAAAAACTAAGGCCTCTTCAAATCTGACCAAGAAATCACTTCTAGGACCTATTATTTGATCTTACACCATGTTCATGATGATTAATTTGACTATTTTACATAAAATCATGGCCTCCTTTAGGCAGATCTCCCATTGCTATACCTATGGCATCAAATTTAATGCATTTTCATGCACCCAAGCACTCCAAACTTGTCTAATTGGATGATCATTGGTGCAGGGAACCAAATAAAATAGATATTTTTCATCCTAGTTTTGAATTGGGAACAAGGTTTCAAAATGATGTAATAAGACCCAAGATGTAAGGTCAATTGGACTCTATGTGCCATTATAAGCCAAAGTGTCAAATTGAACCAAGGGGTCAAAAATGAGCAATATAGGTGATTTTTTCAAGTTAAAAGAATTTTTATATTTCTTAGAAGGTTACAAAGGTCCTTAGGGTCATTGGGTTAAGTTTTAGGCATCTAGGAGTTAAGATGTCAAAATTTGCAAAAATTTGCAAAAGTTGTCAAAGCAAAATTGCAAAAAAGCTGACAACTTTGCAATTTTGTTGAAAAACCAAGTGTACATTACAACCACTATTTGAAATGTGGTTATAACCATTTTAATGGAATCATATATGTATGAGATGACCGTATAGGCCTCAATGGGTGATGGTTGTATGGATTTGATATCTTTTGAAGCAATAAAAACCTGATTTTCTATCATTTTTCTTGTGTTTTTCTATTGTACAAATGTGTATGGATTGACACATGTGAAAATTTTATATTTTTAGATAGATATTTGAATTATCTTTCATTTTCATTTTGTTTGAGGTTTTTATCTATTCATTTGTGTAAGATATTGTCATTTTACTGAGGGTTGCCTAGGTAAGCCTATAAATTGACTAGATTACACTTATGGCCATCTAACTTGCAATCCAATGGTGGGATCTTGATGCTATTTTGTGGGAAGAAATTTAGGGGTGTATCCTTACATATGGCAAAGTTTTAGGGGCAAAAAATTTGGTTTACTATTTTTTCTTGTAGGCCCTAGGTTGAACATCATCATGTGTTCAACCCGATTTTGATGAGAAATTGTGTAAAACTTTCAAACTTGTTGTAATGACCCTGGTGAAGGGTGGAATGGATTTTTTGTATGGTGAGAAAGAGTCCCAAGTGTTTGTGCTAATTCTAGAGGGCATTAATATACAGATTGGAAGAAGTTGCAAAGAAAGAAATTTAATTTTTGAGTCATTTGGACTATTGTTTGCATGCTGCAAGAAATGTAAAAACTTTTAGACCAGATTTGATAGATTTTTAAGATAGAGTTTTAAATCAGCTTTCTTTTTCTTTTGGTCTCATCATTCTACTTATTTTCTAACTCAAGTTATTGCATTTTTAGTGAAACTAGGTTCTTAGGACAACATTTTGGTGCACACAAGAAAAATGGGCCTCTAACTGCAATTCCCTTGGTCCAAGTTTCATGCCCACTTGGTAAATGATATTTAGTAGGGTCCTTTTTAATATTACAATATTTCAAGACTAGAGGATTTGTTTTGTGATTTTTTCAATCAAGCCTTAGGTCAAGTACCATGAAGGATTTGACCTCTTGTAGCGTGTTGATTTGTGAATGGAAGGAGTTTGGGAATTGGTGAAGGCTAAGCATTTAGAAATAAGTTAATTTAGTGTTACTGAACCTTTTCCAATTCATAGAAGTGGAATCAAGTGAAAAATGTAAAAATTACACTTTTGTAAAAAGTTGCATTGTTGAAAGTTGTAAAAGTTGCTCAAATTTGCAACTTAGTGGAAAAAGGGTCATGGGATCAAATTGTCTATTTTGTTAGCTTTGTGTGGCTAATTAAACCCTATCCCCAAGATTTTCCTATCCCATTGAGCACTTGAACATTCTTGGGCATGCTGAACTAAAATGTCCCTAAGGGTCACTAAATGTCATAGGGGAGCAATCTTTGATAGGGCATAACTCAAAGCTCATGCAAGATATGGATGTGATTATAGGTCCTATTGGACCATGTTGCAAAGACCTACAATAACCTCTCTCACTTTTTGGGGATCTTACTCCATCTTGATTTTGTAATGCCATCTCGGGTGATGCTGAAATTTGTAGTGTTGGTGAGTACAAAGTTGCCAATTGCCAAATCTCCCTCACCGTTCATTTTGGGATCAAATTGTCTATTATGTTAGCTTTGGATGGCTAGGTAAATCCTATCCCAAAGCTCACCCCATCCCATTGAGCACTCGAACATTCTTGGGTAGGCTGAACCAAAACGTCCCTTAGGGTCACTAAATGTCATAGGGTAGTGATCTTTGATGAGGCATATCTCAGAGCTCGTGTGAGGTATAGATGCAATTCTAGGTCCTATAGAACCATGTTGTGGAGATCTACAATAACTTCTCTCTCTTTTTGGAGATCTTACTCCATTTTGATTTTGCGACACCATCTCAAGTGATGCTAAAACTTGTAGTGTTGGCCAATACAAAGTTGCCAACTACCAAATCTCCCTCACCGTTCATCGTGGGATCGAACTATCTATTATGTTAGCTCTGGGTGGTTGGGTAAACCCTATCCTCGAGCTCATCCCATCTTGTTGAGTGCTCAAACATTCTTGGGCACACCGAACCAAAATGTCCCTAAGGGTCACTAAATGCCATAGGACAGCGATCTTTGATGAGGCATATCTCGGAGCTTGTGCAAGGTATGGATGTGATTTTAGGTCCTATAGGACCATGTTTTAGAGACCTACAATAACCTCTCTTACTTTTTGGATGTCTTACTCTATTTTTATTTTGCAACACCATGTTAGGTGATGTTAAAACTTGTAGTGTTGGCTAGTACAAAGTTTCCAACTACCAAATCTCCCTCACCATTCATCGTGTGATCAAACTGTCTATTCTATTAGCTTCAAGTGGCTAGGTAAACCCCATGCCCAAACTTGTCTCATCTCATTGAGCACTCAAATGTTCTTGGGTATGCAAAACTAAAATTTCCCTAAGGGTCACTAAATGCCATAGGGAAATGATCTTTGATGGGGTATATCTCGAAGCTCGTGCAAGGTATGGATACAATTCTACATTCTATAGGACCATGTTGTAGAGACCTAAAATAACCTCTATCACTTTTTGGAGATCTTACTCTATTTTGATTTTTTGATGCCATCTCGGGTGATGTTGAAACTTGTAGTGTCGACCAGTACAAAGTTGCCAACTACCAAATCTCTCTCACCTTTCATTGTGGGATTGAACTGTCTATCATGTTAGCTCTGGGTAGCCAGGTAAACCATATCCCCAAGCTCATCTTGTCCCATTGAGTGCTCAAACATTCTTAGGCATGCAGAACCAAAATTTCCCTAAGGGTCACTAAATGCCATAGGGAAACAATCTTTGATGGGGCATATCTCAAAACTCATGTGAGGTATGGATGTGATTCTAGGTCCTATAGGACTGTGTTGTGGAGACCTATAATAACATCTCTCACTTTTTGGAGATCTTACTCCATTTTGATTTTGTGATGCCATCTCAGGTGATGTTGAAACTTGTAGTGTTGGCTAGTACAAAGTTGCCAACTGCCAAATCTCTCTCACATTTCATCGTGGGATCAAACTATCTATTCTATTAGCTCTAGGTGGCTAGGTAAATACTAGCCCCAAGCTCATCCCATCCCATTAAGTGCTCAAATGTTCTCGAGCATGCCAAACCAAAATGTCTTTAAGGGTCACTAAATGTCATAGGGCAACGATCTTTGATTGTGTCAGCTAGATATGTCATCTCATCCAATGATGGAGATTCATGATATCCTATAGGGAATCCTTATTATTAATTTTATATTCAACAACCTCTTCCCCTCCTAAAATAATGTAGTTAGAAATTTAACACCTAGTGCATAGAATTTTAGCTTGGGGATCTTCTGATGAAAGGAATTTATATAGACTTTCCATTTGGTTGGAGTGTCACAATTTCCTTACCCACTAGTATAGTATCTTGGGACCAATCCAATTTAACTTTTCCTCCTAGGTCCCTACAAAAACTCTTTCTTGACATGTCAGTACTAACTAGGATATTAGCAACAATAGTGAGTGTGTTGAACAACTTTTTAAACCTTTGTAGTAGTGTAACTATCAACATCTCTAGAAAAACTCTTAAATCTTTATCAAAATGCTAATTTCTATGAAAACAATGACATGGTATTAAACTTAATATTCATGTTCATTTCTAGGGCTTTGTCGTAGGGTTAAAGAAAGTGGAATCATTTCCAATGTAGATGGAATAAGTAAAAGAATGTCAAGTGACAAAGTATGATCATGACAATCTTTAGAATCATTTAGACTTTTCTTTCAACTAAGCACAACAATAGTGCTCAGTCCAAACAAGTGAAAATGTACATGTGAGAAGCCTATGTAGTAGTTATGTACAAATGGAATAAAGGTGTCCAATTGAGATCAATGATTGATTAAAGTATAATGAAAAACATCTTAAAAGCTAGTTTACTACTATATCACATAGATTATAGTCATATGGTAAAAAGCATGGAGAACCTTTATGATAGAGGTATATAAGAACTAATTTAATGGATCATACGATAGCAAATTTGACAAAAAATAAGACATAGTGAGACAACAATCTTAATAAATCTAGTAATCATGTGTAATAGAATAGAAGACATTTAGTACTATTTATAGTAGGAGTAATAAATTAAAATGTTTCAAGGATCTTTTAACAAAACACCTAGTTTTTTACATGCAAGATGCTTCACAATCAAATACTATAATGAGTTATAAAGTTGTGATTTAGTTCATAAAAGGATAACCACAAAGGAACAATCACAGTTCTAAAGCTATGAAGAGGAGCTCCAAATGCCATTTATGTGGTGGTAGGTTGGTAGTTTGAGGAAACTTATTATGTACTCCTATTTTTTCAATGTTGAACTCTATTAGAATAAATTTACAAGTTTCACCTAGCATGAACTAAGAATTCAACAAAGGCTTTCAAAAAATTTTGTATACATGTCAATGCACTAGTGATATATGGTGATTTTGAGGCTATACTATATCAATATATTATTATATTTTTATGATGAATGGTGATCTAATGAATAAGAACCTAAAAAATCTAGAGGTCCAAAGATGTGCAATTGTCATAGCATTAAGGATAAGACATTGAAATAGTGAGGTTTTCCCTTTGGAGAATGTGGCAGTTATAGCATTATGGCAATAGTAGTGTTAAAGAAGATGAAAATAGGCACTCCAAAATTCATAGCCTAAATGAGAAAAGGGATTCCAAAAGATGTCAAAAAAATGAAGTTCATGGTTGTCTTGTTGGTGATGTGAAAGATGATTTATATAGTAGACAAAGCATCAAATTCAAGAACTTAAAGAACAAAAAGGTTTAGGAAAGTAGTTTGTCATAGATGAACATGGGACATGCATCCCATTATCTTAAAGCACTAGCATAATACACTTTTAAGGATAATAATACCATGAAAGTAGAGCCTTAAGCCAAGAGACATGGATTGAATGAGATCAAGCAATAGATCTATGAAAGTTCTCTATAATAGCTTAAAAACATTAGATACTTGTAGCTTTTATATTCACCATGCATTAGTTATAGTTTGTGACCAAGATTTGAAAGGTTTTGTAAATTTCTTCAAAGATACCTATTAGCTGCCAATTCTAGAGTTTTTTATCATGAAAGGGCTATAAGTCTTGTCTCCATCATGGAAATTCCATGGTCTTTTGGATTTCAAGGCTACAAACCCTAATGTATTGTATTATGCAAGCAAGGGTCCTAAAAGTGAGTGCAAAGAATTCTTTGACCAAGCCCTAGGCGAGCTAGGCAATGCCCGGCTAGGGACTACCAACAAAGAAAGAGCTCTCGAGAGAAAAGCTTGAAGAATGAAGACTTTCCCTTCTAAGGGATTGAAGAGGGGTATGAGGAGGTTCTAACTTGTGCAGGAGGAGTCTTGATGATGTGTGGAAGGTGTCTTAAAAGTGGGGATAGCGGGCAGCCAAGAAAACCCTACCAAACCCTCAATTTTTCTATTTCTATTGTATAGCCTGTATGCACCCTAAGACCCTAAAAATCCTTGAGCATGGGTCCTATGTATCAATTTTTCTTAAGGCCAGAGGTGTTGAAACTCTATGACAAAGGAGCTCTAGAAATCTAGGTGGAGGCCTAATTAGGGGCTCTCCTTATAGCCCTTTTGTGAAGAAATCTTGAAATTGGGTACAAACCCATTGTTTTTATCCATTCAAGCATAGTATAAGTGTTTCAATAACACCTTAGGACATCATGAAAACCTTGGTTGGACTGGGGAGTGCTATATTACCCTAGTAGACCTATAAAACATTTGGAGGGATACTATTCCTAGAAGAGTAAGGGAGTGACGCTACAAGTTTGGATCAGTTAACCTGGTGAGGAGGTTGGGTAGTTAGGGGATGTTCTAAGTAGCAATAGATCCTATAGACCACATAGGTGTATAGAAAACACCAAGATCCACATATAATATTCAAGGTTTCATGGGGACGGGGGTACTTGGGGTACTTAGGGTATGGGTACAGGTATAGGTACAACTATTTTTTATAATAGGGGACGGGGGTACTTGGGTATGTAAAACTATATTTTTTATTAAACTTTTATATTTATAGAAAACCCGAATTTATGAGTCATGACAATGATTTTTTAAATCAAGAACAGTGATAAAGTTTGCAAATGCAATGTATTGTTTTTAGTTTCAGATTTGTTATATGTGTGTAATAATAATTTATGATAAATGTTTAGATGCATAACATAGAAGGCAGGTTTAAACATGAACAAGAAGATCATAAATCATATGACAATGACATATTGCAAATGATAAATTTCTAGCTTTAACATTGATAAAGTTTATTGTTGATCAATATTGTAACAAAGTTTCAAACTGATTAGGTATTGAATTAAGCTTGACAAAAAAATAACAGAGAAGGAAAACTTTAAACATGAACAAGATCATAAACCATATGACGATGACATATTGGAAATGATAAACTTATGCTTAAATAGTGATAAAGTTTATTGTTAATCAATTTTCTATCAAAGTTTTGAACTAATTAGGTATTGAATTAAGCTTGATAAACAACGAGCTGATACACAAACAAAAAATCAAAAAAAATAATCTAAAATCTCAATCAAGGTCCTTAGCTATGATGCTCTACATTGAGTACCCGGTACTTGGGATACATGTACCCGGTACTTGGGTATGTGGGTGCAAGTACCAAGGGTGTGGGTAAAGTACCCATGCAACCTCATAATATATTATGATAACCAATAATGTCATATATGAACAAACATATAATATAGAATGATAACCAATAATGTCATACATTAACAAACACATTATATATTATGATATAATGTCATACATGAACAAACATATCATATACTAACCAATAATGTCATAAGTCTAATAATGCCATACATCAAATAAATATCATACATCAAATATAAAATGTCACATATACATCAAATGTATATCGAATATGTCCACTAACATAAAATCCAACATATATATCCGCTGATTCTTATACATGTATGTCTATCAACTATATCTTCTCCTTCCCATGAGGGCAAGGAAAAAATCTCTAGAAGTCTTTGGTCATCGTGTGGAGAGAGATGATGGTGATGATGGGGTCTTCCTCACATGCTTGCATGTCCTCTTGTTGAGGCTCTTCTCTAACTCAAGTTGATACAAAAAAAGTAGATATGAATCAATAATTATTATACATTGAAATCAAATATATGTACACACAAAATTAATTATTTTCTTATTGTCATCATATAGTCACTTTGCAAGTCCACCTCGAAGGCTCATGGATGATCGGGTGTAACAAGACCCTACAACAATTCAAAAAAAAAAAAACTTATAAATAAAATTATAAATTTTGATACTATCATAAACTAAAATTAAAACCAAGAATATTCTTTCATACCTCAGTCAATGGCTATGAACTAGCCATAGTTGTAGCCACTCCATGATCAATGAACTGCCGAAGATGAGGAGGAGTCTCAGATGTCAAGAGTTGCATGTCATAAAATACATGTTACATGTAACATGAAACATGAAAAATGAAATAAATATAATCAAATGAATTAAATTAACATGAAACAAATGTACCTCTACGAAGCTCATACACATCTAGGCTCGAAGTCCATAGTGAATGTCGACGATACTGTAGAGAACTGATGCACATGCATAAAAAAAATTGTCAATCCTTGATATGATTACTTAATAAATATATGTATTAATTTAAATGATTAAATCAATACATACCTCTGGACTCATCGACAGGATGAAAAATGGGGCTAGGGATTACTACTAAGGTTGCCAACACTCTGACCCTAAATTTTGAACAATGTCAATACATGCTAATTAGTTAGTCATTCACTATACATATGAAATGTGATAAAATTAGTTTATTATAATTGTAATTTATTTGTATGTCAATGCCAAATGTTTCATTTAGGAACTAATTAGTGACTAGCCCATCATCTGCACCATCTCCAGCATGATTGTCAAATGTGCATAAAGATCTGCATGATGTGCACATGTGACCACAATGTGCAGAAGGATCCTCCTCAACTAATGGACTCATGCAATGAATTAGGTTCTTCATCAAAGCATTAATAGTCCCTAGAGTACTAGCCTCTACATGTTACTTCACAACTGAAGGAATAGTCACATGCTCACCCTGTGGCTTGACCACATGTGCCCTAACTACATTAGGGTCATGACATGCCCCCAACCTCTCAAATTATGACCCCTCACCTCTACCCTAATATTCTAATATATCAAAATAATTGGGGATCTCTCCAAGGAAAAATTCGCAATAGAATTTCTTTAAGAAATACATTGGGATCTCATGATTATTGCAGGGAGGGGTATCAAAAACCATTGACCATCTATCCCAAAAAAATATTTCTAATACCATCTAAATGGATGGGGAACCATTTAGTTATCTCTCTATCAGTATTTCGTTCACCAGGCTTTCTAAATAATGCACAAATTTTACATTCTGATATATCTTTTTTTTTACATCTTGATATGATAATTTGTTTGCATAATATCTTTTTTATTCATCCCTCTTAACCTCCCAAATATCTAACTAACCCCTAATAAAATCTACATTTGGTGCAGGGCACCAAGCCAAATTTGCATAGGTATAGGTTAAGGAATGTAATTTTTAGGGACTTTCAAAGTCATGACCACATGTAAGGTCAAATGAATCCTTGGTGGCATTATAAGCCAAAAGGTCATTTGAACCAAAGGTCACTTTTGGTAAATCTAGGTTGTTTAGGTGGAATAAGGGATTTTTAGGTCCTTAGAAGGTCTTAGGTACTTAGGTAGTCATTTGAAATTTTTTAAAAACATTAGGGGGCAATTGAGTTAAGAAACTGTCAAAAAGCAAAAAAAAATTGAAAAGTGCAAGAAAATTTGCAAAATGCAAAAAATTGAGTTGTATGGTCAACCAACCATTCAAATATCAGTTTTAACCATTTTAAGACATTTATTTAAGGTCTCTACAAGTGGAGAAGGTCATTGTATGGACAGATGAACAGCATATAGTGAATAAAACTTAGAATTTTTGCCTTTTTCTCTATTATTTCAATTATGTATGGCTTGTACAGATTGGTAGTGGTACAAGTTTCATATGTTTGTATAAAGGATTGAGCTAATGTTCCATTTCAATTTGTTTGAAGTCTTTATCTTATTTAGAACAAAAGTTACAACAATTTTTGTGAAGGTTACTTGGATTTAGCCTAAATCTAAGGGCTTCAACAAGATGGCCTCCTAACTTGCAAATCCATCGTGGGATTTCAATGCCACTTTGTGGAATACAAGTTAGGAGAGGGGGATTTGATATGGAAAATATTTAGTGCTTTAGGAGTAGGGCACCTATTTTTACCAACAAGCCCTAGATTGAACACAGTCTTATGTCTAGTCTAGTTTTGAGGGAAAAAGAAGGATTAGGCTCCCAAATTGATTGATTTGACCTAGGTGAAGGGTGTAGAAGAATAAATTGAGTGTGAAGAAGAGATTTAAGGTGTTGAATCAGGTTTGTGAACCAATTTTCTGATGTTTTCCTTGTAACCCAACCTAATTTGGCCAATTTGGACAATGACACAAAGTGGGCATAAGTTGGTGCTAGAATAGAGTTTGTACTTGATCTTCTAGAATATCTTAGGATTGGTTTAAGAGTTTTTAAAGGTATGAAAATATTGTATGGTTTTGGAGTTTGACCATGTAAACTAGGATTAGCCCTAGTAGTAATGTTGGTAACTATTTTGCAAATCAATTGTTGGGTATTAGAAGAACTTCAAAGTTTGGAGTTTCTTATTGAATTGATTGTATAGAAACCATTTCTATCAAAGGATTTGAGTCCTAACCAATCATTAAGAAAAAATTTCCATTCTAGGCCTATTGGTGATAGGGAGTCCCTAAGTGTTTTGATTGATCTAAGATGTTTGAGTACCCTAGGTTTGAGGGTTGGGCTTGTAAAGTGGATTCCACTTGCAGGATAGAGTCTACCTATGTTAGAAGTCCATTGGATTATTCATTATCCTTGAAAGAAAGTCAAGTTGCCATTTGGAGGTTGGAAGAGCATTTTGTGCTTTTTCTGCATTCTCTACAAACGTGGGTCATAATGGACTTGAGGGAGGATTCTAATTGAGCTCTCATTGGATTGGTTTGTCCAAAACCTTTCAACCTACCAATGAGTGCTTCTAATTTTTTTTCCCTCTTTCTATTTCATCTATTATTTTTTCTTTTGTGCCAAGAGGAGTTCTTCCAATTGGTGCAAGTTGAGGAATTTCTTGTTGTGGAGGGTTTTGATTCTCATCTTGTTGAGGGTTTTGGTTTGGATCTTGTTGAGGGTTTTGGTTTTGATCTTGTTGGGGATTTTATAGTTCATTATTCACATTTCTTGATAAGAAATCAATTACAATCTAAATAAATAAAAAAATTTAAAGAAAAATTGAAAAAAACCTACAAAATAATACAAAAAATATATAAAATAATGCAAAAAGAAGGTTAGACAACATATGGCATGATCATGATCTCAAACTTTGACAACGAGGAGGTATATTAATGAGGTGAGTGGCAAAAATCTTCAAATTGCTAAATTTGTGTATGCGTTGTGAGGAGAGGAAGTTGGAAAATGAGGAAAAAATGAATCAATTGTGGGTTTATAGCCCATTTATAATAATATGAGTTTTTAAAAGTGTATACATGCTATAGCGCATATGCACTATGGCTTGGGATTCCCAAGCCATAGCACATGCACACTATAGCACATACGTGCTATTGAAATTTAGAAAAAAAAATTGGGTGTCATCTTTTTGGCACCACAACTTGTTGCACTTACCCTTACAATCCGTCCAGTTTGGTTTATTGAGTGAATGCATTCAGTCTTGTAAAACTTGCAGATATAATGAATATGAATGATCAAGTTTTCACATTCTGACTTATATTTCTAGTGTATATTGGTATTGTATTCATTTTCAAAGGAAATTAATACAAAAGGAAGTTATGCATATTTGTGTGGATGTAATGTGGCCTCTATCCTTCCTCAAACTGGCAGTTTCCACACATTCTTGTTGTGGTTTTGGTGAAGTGACCAAAGGCTCATCATGGAGGTCAAATTTGAAAGTTAGAGATAGTGGAATAAGGGACTTTCTTCCTTATTGGACAAAAAAATCACAGATATGAAGGATGATGTGATTATAATAGTATCAAGAGCCCTGTGTTTTGATTCACATGGAGCACACCTATTAGTGAACAAATTTGATGTAGCAATAAAAACTCATCTTGGGATTAAAATGAAATGTAGGCCCTAAGATTAATTCATGAGGGAACTAAGTAAAGATGACCAAAAAGGATCAAGGGGCATTAATTATATTGAATTCATAAGATGTCATATCATGCCCTATGTCTCGACATTGAAGACATTGTAAAGTTAGGACCCTTTTATCACCTTTTGATCTTAGTTTAATGCAATTCTTGGTGATGTGGCTTACTTTCTTACATACATAGCACTTTTTTATTGGTATTTCATCTATATTCATATTATCAATATAATTTCTCTATTTATACTGACCTTGTATTCTTTGATCAGATTTCATATCTTTTACCTTCTAAAATACATCACTACTTCATATTAGTTATTTTTCATTGCCTTAGAAGTAAGTCACTACTAGAAACTCTTCTCTAGGTCATTTTTTCTTAATCTTTTACAATTAGATTAATCTTTAAAGAAAATTTCTATCTTTATTATAATATTTTATACCGATGCATGTTAAGGTTATCATATCATTGTCAACCTTGGGCTTTATAGCATTTTCTACCTCAACATCTTGTTGCTCTAATGAAATCAATCAGGCCCATGAGTGGGTCTAGCAAAAAAGAATTTGAACTAAAATACCTAACATCTCAAATTGATCCAATGAGATTTTGGAACTAACTAGATTCAAATTGGAGCACTAAATCATCATTTAAAACTTGTTTAACCCATTTCACAAACTATGATTCTCTAATAGGAAGGCCTATAGGCTAGCTTTAAAAACTGACTAAATCCATCAACTAGGTTCTAAAACGTAATGTGTTGATTATTTTTTTCACATTCTCTTACCATATTAGATCTTGTGTCATGATGAAATTAGTGTCAAAAGATATTGACTATCAAAGATGCTCACTCAAAACTGTCTGCAAACAAAGATGTCAGAAAATTGGAAAGTGCATTTGGTTTTGACTTGGAAAATAAGTCAAATGGACACTTGGAAACACAAAAATAATGGAATTAGTTAACTATAATGAGGATATTATATATCTATTATTTTGGCCCATGAAGAATAATAGGGCACATTTTGCAAGCATGTGAAGTGGGGTACTCAAATTTGAAGAACTGGAAACATCAGTAGGACTATTGTTTTCGCATATGGAATGGACCTGGGAAAGAGTGAAAACAGATTCATCAAGACTTAAAAATTGAAATACTTAAAGTATTTTTAGATTAGGACATAGTATTATGACCCATTTGGTCTCTCTTATCACAAATTCAGATTTATGACATCTTGAACAGAGGTACTAATCAATCTACACTTCTTGACACCAATAAAACTTTCACAAATTGCACTTGGAATTGCATTTGAATCTAATCAAGGGATTCACCATAAGTTCAAATCTAGAAAGTATAAAATTTCTAACCTCTAGAATACAATTAAAAAGGATTTTACTTAGTATGATCAACTAGGTCAAAGTTATAACTAGTCAAACAGGGCTTCCTAGAATTCTAAGAAATGTGCATCAGCATGACAACAACAAACTACCAACTTTGAGGGATTCAAAACCTAGTAAAAACATATGAAAATGGCTTGAAATCTACCACATATTTTCTTTAATAGGTATGCTAAATACTCCCAAAGTAGTGAGTCATGAAACATTACTAGGTACAAGATGTTCAAATGCAAACTAGGCTTCATGTTGATGTTTGACACTTTGGAAAAAATGCAGATCTAAACATTTCTCAAAACAAAACTTCACAAAATGACTCAGAATGGAAATTTTTCATTATAGGATGCATGGACATATTAAATTCAAGGTGTTAGAAACATAAAACACCTCATAGACCTCAAAAAGACAATCGGGTATTCATGCATTAAATCCACTCAAAGGGCTCAAAATTATGGAATGATACTCAAAATGGGAATGCAATGTTGAGTCCCATCAGTGGCTCTATCTAGGGATTCATGTCTCTTGTAGGCATGGCAAGGATTTGGATGTCTAGAGGAAGAATATCACTTCCAAAAAAACTCTTGAAAAACTTATTGAAAATAGGGAAACCTACTCTAACTGTACAAAATGATGGCCCTGAGCCACCAAAACTTCTTATCTCTATCAAAAACATGATTTTCATTTACATCTCCTTGAGGTAAGCTATAAGTATCATTTCCATCAGTTTCACCACACACATTAGAATTTTTCATTAGTAAAGTAGGTGAAACAACATCATTCTCATTGTGCATATAAAAACTTGAATCACTCTCTATCTTGCTCACTATGAAAATCCATATCAACATGCTCTTGAATATAGAAATCAAACTGAGATTGATCATTATCAAAAGAATCATACATGATATTAAAAGGAAACACAAAGGCTTCATATTCCATTTTTCTCACAAAGTTGCATGTGTCAAGAAATTACAACTCACCTTGTGTAATCGGGTGTGAGGAGTACATGAAATCTGATCAATGCTCACTTGCAATCTCATTACTCATCCAGTTAGATTTATCATGTGCTAAAACTCCTCCACATTGAAAAAATTGGTTAGTCACCAAGTTTGAAAAACTATCCTAAAAATGCTAACACAAAATATGTTAATAAAAATGATATTCCTCATCTAACAACATGTTAGAATGAACTTTGAACTCATCAATCTAAACATCATAAGATTCATTAGTATAGAATGAAAACTCCAAATCAAAGATATAGCTTTCACTATTTTTCTTTTAATCATATGAAACATCAAAACTTATTACAACACTATCACCAACATGAGAAAAATCTGAAATAGTACCAAACTTTCCTTCAATTACATCCCCTACATCTAACAAGTTGTCATGTGCAAAATCATTTGAGGTACTATCATATACACCTCCAAAGCTTGACAAAGATGGTTCTAATTTTGTATCTCTCTCCACATCAAACTTTGGGGAAGTGACTTGACTAAATGAAGAAACATCATAGGCAAAAATATGAACATCCTTAGAAATACTTACATACTTTTCAAAATCATGAGCTAACAAAGCTAAAATTTCATCAGGGCTCAAGAATATCTCCTCACAAATCTTCTCCTCTTGGCTATGATTATTATCCAGATAACATCAATAACCTACAAAAGTGAAACCATTAGTATGATAATTTAAAAAATAAGAAGCTTCACTACACTCATTTGTATCATAGTAAGAATTACCTCTACTACTATTATACACTTCTTCAACTTCATATACATTGTCACAAGACTCATTTTCAGTTATGTATCCATCTTCCTTATGTTGATTGCAATCATTTGATTCACTATATCTAGAGTCCTTCTCTTGACACTTAGAAGACAAATTATCATTATTTACAAATTCAATACATTCATTCTGACTTTTAGTACATTCACTAACATCATTAGCCAATATAAAATTATCTCTATTGTTATCACTTTCCATCTTCTTGATGAATTCTTCAACTTTCAAAACCTTTTGTAATCTTACATGTGTTGGCTAGTAAATAGAATTAGGCATAAAAATATATAGGAAAGCACTAGGTAATGAAGATTCCTTAGGTCTTGAAGAAAAATGCATCTTCATGATTGTTGATTTAAAATTTATATAAACTTTCTCAACATTTAGACCCTGAGTACTTCCTATTGCCCCTTTTACCATACTAACAATCATATTATGGATTTTCTTGTTCAACAGAGCAATATTATTAACGATAGCTTCATAACTTTCATAACTTGGAAAAGTAACCTCAGATCTAAGATCTGAGTCTATCTTGAAATGGTATTTCTACCTCTTTATCCTAGTGTTAAAAATCACTAAATAGAGGCAACCATTCTTATCACTTAAATTTCATGAAATGAAAACTCACGAAAAGTAAAATACCTTAAGTGTTGATGCAAAAGTTCATCTGCTGATTTTGACACAGGTGTGAACATGAACTCCTTTACACCATTAATGAAAAAAATCTAGAGTTGTCATCTCCTTGAAGTGGAAAAATAAATTTCATCTATGATTCACTTTCAAACATAAAAATCCTTTAAAATAGAAAAATCATACAACACTAAAAACTATAAATCAAGAATCTATCACTTCCTTTCCAAGAACTATTGTCAAAAGCTTTAGATCTTTCGACACAACCTGAAAGTCCTTGCAAATATACAACATGAAATTAACTAGGAAAATTATGTTCTGATGTGGAGGCTAATTAGACTTAGATGTTTATTTAGTGTGGTTTTCTCCCCATATTATTTCTATAGGAGTTTGGGGGTTTATGGGATGACTTATTCTAGCCCTAATTTTGTAAGCGAAAAAGCTTGTATAAAAATGCTTAGGGTTAAGGATTTCATGAGGTAATGTTGATATTGTAGCTCCTTATGGTGGTATTGAGCTGTAAGGGATTGCAAATTGTAATCACTAAATAATAATAATATTGGACTTGTCGTTGGTGGACATAGCCCAAGGATTGTGTGAACCACATTAAATCTTGGTGTCTTGTGCTCTCTTTTGTGTGATCTATTATTTTATGATATTTGTTATATTTGCATGTAATTGTTATTTTTATTTGAGGTTAATCCTAAGAAGTGGTATCAAATCTAGATGGTTGTCATTTTTTTTAACTCAGACTGTCATCATTTTTTTTAGCTAGATCATCACCATTTGTTTTAGCGATCCTTTGCAAGAAAGTCTCACAGTTAAGTGGGAGCAATGGTAGATGAGGGTAAGCTAAAGGTGGAGAAGTTTAATGGGAAAAAATTTTAGTTATGGAAGATAAAAATGGAGGACTATTTTAATCAGAAGGATTTATGGAAGCTATTGGAAGGAAAATCCAAGAAATAAGGAACTATGTTAAATTAGGACTGGGACATTTTAGATAGAAAGGCACTTGAAAACATTTGATTATGCTTGGAACCATCAATGATTTCTAACATTACAAAAGCAAAGAAGATAGAAGAGTTGATGCAAACCCTAGTGAAATTGTATGAAAATCCCTCCCCTTCAAACAAGGTATTTCTCATGAAGCATTTATTTAATATGAAAATGACAGAAGGTTGATCTCTTGCAAATCATTTAAATGAATTTAATACTATTAATTGTCAGTTATCTTCTGTGGGTAATAATCTTGATGAAGAAATTAGGGCTCTCTTTATTTTGTGTTCTTTGCTTGAAAGTTAGAATGGTTTGGTAATGGTTGTGAATAATTTTGTTTCTGGATCTAATACCCTAAAATTTGATGATGTGATTGATGTTATTCTAAGTGAAGAAACTCATAGGAAAACCTTTGGTGGATCTACATTACAAAGTTCTTTGAACACAAAAAGTAGAGGCTAAATGACTGAGAGAGGAAATAATTCTAAAAATTGTGAAAAATCAAGAGGAAAGTCAAAGGGTAAGAGGTTTCAATCTAGAGGACCAAGAGATTGCTAGTACTATGGTTAACCAAGGCATAAGAAGAAAGATTGTTGGACTTGAAAGAACAATGAAGGAGATAAACTAGAAGCAAACAAGGGGGCAAATGTGGTAATTAACAAATCCAAAGAGGATGCTTTTCTTTTGTCTTTAGAAAGTGTTGATGATTCATGAGTTTTAGATTCTAGTGCTTCATTTCATGCTACACCTCATAGAAGTTCTTTTATTGATTATGTCCAAGGGAATTTTGGGCTTGTTTATTTGGGGAATAATGAACTCTATTAGATTGTTTGAAAAGGAAAAGTTAAGATTAAGGTGTAGAATGTGAATAATTGGCTACTACATGAAGACATGTTCCAAGGCTAAGTAGGAATTTAATTTTAGCAAGGCAACTTGGTGATGAGGGTTGTGTAGTTACTTTTACTTATAAGAATTAGAATGTTTCAAAAGGTTCCCTTGTAGTAGTAAAAGGTGTGAAATTAGGCACCTTATATCTCTATACAACTCATAATTTTCCTTCTACTTTGATTGTTTTAGAAAAAAATAAATGTTTAGGAATAGTTGTTGCAATTAAGTAGATAGAACAAATAGTCATTGTAGATTCTAATACAGTGCTATGGCACTATAGACTTGGGCATGAGTGAGAGAGGTATGAAAGTACTTCATTAAAAGAAAATTTTACAAGGTTTTAAATTTGTTAATATGGATTTTTGTGAAAGTTGTGTGTATGAAAGAAAAAAAAATTGTGAGTTGTGTGAAGACTGGGAAGGAAAAGAAAAGTGAGAAATTAGAGCTTGTGCATACAGATGTATGTGGACCAGCTCAAGTATCTTCCCTTTGTGGCTCTCACTATGATATTAAATTTATTGATGTTGCAACTAGAAAAGTATGTGTTTATCTCTTTAGAAAAAAATTTGATTTATTTCAAACTTTTAAGAAATGAAAATGCTTAATTGAAAATAAGATTGGTAAGAAATTAAAATGTCTCAAATCTAATAATGATTATGAGTATTGCAATCATGAATTTTAAGATTATTGCTCCACTAATGGTATTCATAGATAGAAAATTATTCCAAGGACTCCACAAAAAAATGGAGTGATCGAACGCATGAACAGGACTATAATGGAGTGTGCAGGCAGCATGAGGTTACATGTTGGGTTGCCCTTAAACATGTGGATGGAGGCTATCAATAGTATTGTATATTTGATTAATAGAGGTCCCTCTACTCCTTTTGGTTGTGGTATTCTAAAGGAAGCATGGTGATGGGGACACAACCCAAGCACAGAATGGACACAACAGGAAAAGAGAAATTATATTAACTATGAAAATAAGCTAGTACATTCAGTACAGAGAAAATAGACTTTAAAACATGCCCTAAGGACTTACAATAGCACAAAATTGGAGATAAGTTCTCCCTTTGGTACCTCCTCTCAATTTCCACTCCGAACTGCCTTTTACAATGCCAAAAATGTCCTTAAATAGACCCCGGAGGGTTAAGGACTAGGAGTACATTCTAGAAAGTGCTAGTAGGCATCCACTGACCAAGTAGAAGGCTCCAAAAGCTGGGTTAGAAGTTGGTGCAAATCTAGAAGAATCCAAAAATGATAACTGAACTTTTGGGAGGCATAACTTTTGAACCGTAGCTTCGATTGATGAACCGTTTATATTTTTGAAAAGCTCTCGAAGCGCTCTATAGCCTTATGGACCAGCTTCACTTGTCTCCCATTTTTCAGCCCTTTTTGAGGTCATTTAATGCCCCTAACCTGATTTTGAAGCATTCTTAGGAGGTCTCCAAAAATTGAAAAACTGCGATAACTTTCAAACCGTGGGACCTTTTGACCTGATTCTTTTTTTGGAATGCTCTAAAATAAAATTACATTCATCTAGCAAATTTACACCTCCTAGTTCACCAAAATGATGGTTCAATTACATACTCCTATTTTTTTGGCATTTACATGTATCCCAAGGTGTTCAAATACTCTATCCTAGAACACTGATAGTGGAACTGTGAGAGTTCGAACCTTTATTTGACCCAAATGGGTATCCAGAAATGAAAACACATGAAACAAAAACTAAGTCTAAGAACATTTTTTTTTGGGTGACACAGGATTGCCCTTATACCTCTGGATGCTCCTGCATCAGACACCTAGGGTAGATTGAAAAGTGACCCTGTCACTTTATGAATGGTAGAGGAAATCCCAAATGGGAAACCTCAGCTATTGAAATTCAGGTTGAGTCCTCTATTGGTCATCCTTTCCACTTGACCAAATACTCTTCATACTGCCTATTTCTGGTGCTCCTACCCACACAATGATCTAGAATGTCTTCTATCTCCTCTTTCTTAGAAGCAGGAATTGGACATGGCTCTAACATCAGTTCCTCATCTGCACCATCATCATGATACTCCGTTAAGTCTGCAATGTTGAAAATAGGAGAAATGTGAATACCATTTGGCAACTCCACCTCATATGCACTTCCTGAGTCATGTTTCTTCAAAATTTGTAGGGGCCAAATTTCTTCATTTTTAGCTTGTTGTAAGTACCGGCTGGAAATATTTCTTTTCATAAGTGCACCATGACTAGATCCCCTACTTGGAATTCCTTATGTCTTCTCCTTTGATCAGCCCTAGCTTTATACTCTTGATTCATCTTGGTAATGTGTGCTTGAACCTCTCATGTAGATGCTTGATATGTTCAGCAAATTCTTCATCTTCAGCACTTGTCCTTTCTCCTTGCTCTATCTTCCTCAATTCTGGTACAGTCCTTGGGCTACTTTCATATACAATGTGGAATGGTGATCTACCAGTACTCCTATTTATAGAGTTATTATAAGCAAACTCAGCTTGTGGTAGAATCAAATCCCATCCCTTGGGCTTATCCCCAACTAAACATCTTAGCAAATTGCCCAGACTTCTGTTTACCACTTATCTTTGGCTATCAGTCTGTGGGTGATGTGTGGAACTGAATTTCAAGTCTGTTCTCAACTTTTTTCACAATGTTCTCCAGAAATACCCCACAAATTTAGTGTCTCTATTAGAAACTATACTCCTTGGAAGACCATGTAGTCTTACCACCTCTCTAAAAAAATAAGTCTACAATATGGACAGCATCATGCTTTTTGTGGCATGGAATGAAATGTGCCATTTTGGAGAACCTAACAACCACCACAAATACTGAGTCATTACCCCTTGGTGTCCTCGGCAATCCAAGAACAAAATCCATACTTATGTCCTCCCATGGCTTTGATGGAATGGGCAATGGCTGATATAGTCCAGTATTGTGGCTAAATCCCTTAGCAACTTGACAAACCTAGCAACTCTGTACAAACTTCTTCACATCTTGTGAAATTTGAGGCCAAAAATAATGTTCTCTAAGAATGGCAGTGGTCTTGTTTCGACCAAAATGTCCTGCCATCCCTCCACTGTGTTTCTCCTTAATCAGATTTTCCCTCATGGAACTCCTTGGATGCACAATTGGCTACCCTTGAATAACATACCATCCTGAATCAGATAGTCTAACCACCAAGTTCTATCTACAGCAATAGGCTCTTTACAAGCTTTCCATGCTTCATCAAAATCAGGATCCTCAAGGTACAAATTCTTGAGTTCATCAAACCCAACTACTTCAACCTGCATTACTGTAAGCAACAATTGTATCCTGCTTAGTGCATCTGCAACCCTATTAGATTTTCCACTTCTGTGTTTCAACACAAATGTATAGCTCTACAAGAACTCTACCCACTTCATATGCCTCAGATTCAATTTACCTTGGCTATTTAGGTATTGTAATGCCTGATGATTAGTATACAAAACAAATTCCTTTAGCAATAAATAATGCCTCCATTTCTTTAAGGCCTAAACTATTGCATAGAACTCTTGATCATAAACAGAATACTTCTTCTTTGCATCATTCAATTTTTCACTAAAATATGCAATAGGCTTACCTTCTTGGCTCAATACAGCCCCAATAGTGTTGCCACTAGCATCACAATCCACCTGGAACACCTTTCTAAAATTTGGAAGTGCCAACACAGGTTGTTCTGTCACCTTCTTCTTCAGCAATTCAAAACTTCTCACAGCTGTTGCAGTCCATTTGAACTCTTTTCTATCCCCTCTTATTGTGTCAGTTAGGGTGCACATATGCCACTAAAATTCTTAATAAACTTCTTGTAAAAACTAACCAAACCATGAAATGATCTTACCTCAGTAGCAGACCTTGGAGTAGGCCATTCCAAGATGGCTTTTACCTTCTCTGGATCCATTTTGAGACCTTCAGGTGATATAACAAACCCCAAATAGACTAACTCCCTTTTTGCAAAGATACACTTCTTCAAATTAATTAATAGTTTCTCTTCCCTTATCCTTTCAAGGACACTATGAATATGCAATAAATTTTCTTCCAAAGTCTTGTTGAAAATTAAAATATCATCCAAATAGACAATAACAAATTTTCCCAAAAACTTTTTAAGTACCTCATTCATAAGCCACATGAAGGTGCTTGGGGCATTTTTCAATCCAAAGGGCATGACTAACCACTCATAAAGACCCTCCTTGTTCTTGAAGGTCATTTTCCACTCATCTCCTTCTCAAATCCATGTCTGGTGATAACCACTCTTGAGATCCATCTTTGTGAAGTATTGAGCTCCACTCAAGCAATCCATAAGATCATCCATTCTTAGCAAAGGAAACCAATATTTGATGGTTATCCTATTTATAGCTCAAGAGTCTGTACACATCCTCCACTCTCCATCCTTCTTTGGTGCCAATATTGATGGTACTGCACATGAACTCAGGCTCTCCTGAATCAAGCCCTTCCTCAATAGCTCCTAAACCTGTCTATTTAACTCCTCTGTTTTAGTAGGAGTCATCCTATGAGCAGTCTTGTTAGGCAAACTAGCTCTTGGAATTAGATCTATCTAATGACTAATTTGCTTTACTGGTGGCAATCTTTCTGGAACATTGTCAGAGATAATATCTCCAAACTCACCTAGTAAATCTGAAACTTCAAGTGGTATTTCACTACTACCTTATTTTTCTTTTCTAGGAATCAAAGCATAGCACATATGCTGATGTTTCATTCCATCTAAAAACTTTCTTCCATCAACAAGACAAATCTTAGCACTGCTACATACCTTTTCACCTTCTTTTTTCATGGGCTTCAGTTTGTGGCAAATTCCATCCTTTTTTAGAGAGTATGTGTTTGCATGACCATCATGTACTGCATGTCTATCAAACTGCCATGGTCTACCCAACAATAGATGGAAAACATCCATTGGAATAACATCACAGAGAACTTCATCATGGTAACTCCCAATTTTGAATTTCACAAGACATTGTTCACTTACCAGGACCTTATGATCATCTTTCACCCAAGCAATCTGATAGGGCTAGGGATGTTTCTCCCTCCTGAGCTTCAACTTAGAGACCATCTCCTCTGACACCAACTTGTTAGTGCTACCACCATCAATGATCACATCACAACATTTTTCCTCGCATTTGCACCTGGTACGAAACAGACTCCTCCTTTGTCTTGGTCTAATCTCACCACTTATTAGGAACTTTTCATTTACCAAGGTCTCTCCTCTTTTTGCATCCTCTGAATGTGATGATTGTGCATGCTCATCTACATGAGCAACCCTAGCTTGACTCTCAGCTCTCCTATTTGTCCTTCCTTGTCATTGAGGGCATTCAAAGGCACGATGACCTTCTTCATTACAATGGAAATAGGTACCACAAAAGCCTCCTCTTCCTTGTCCATTTCCTCTACCTCTTCCTCTCTGATTTCCAAAGTCTTGATCACGGGAGCGGTTGAAACCCTCATTCCTTTGGTTCCTGCTAGTACCCACATCTTCATTTTTCTTTTGGGTTTCATTTTGACCCCCTTCCTCCTTGACCATGCCCTCTTTGTCTCCCTTCAAACCTCTTATTCAGCTTCTCTTCAACTCATAGGGAAAATTGGTATGCCTCTTCAACGCTGGTCATTCTTACCAGACTTAATTCCTCCTGGATGCTAGGTCGCAACCCACTAATATAATGAGAAACCTTCTCCTTATTTGCTTCTGCATGCCCTGATCTAATCAAAAGTTGTTAAAACTCCTCTATATATTCTTGGACTGATCTTCTTGCTTGCTTTAGCCCATGCATCTTCTTAAACAAATCAAGCTCGTAGTCCACAGGAATGAACTTCTTCTTTAATTTGTCCACCATGCGATCCCACCTTGTGATCTTCTCCTTTCCTCTTCTGTTTCTTTCCAATTGAACCTCTTGCCACCAAATTTTTGCATGGCCTTTCAGTTTGGCCTTTGAAAACTTAACCCTATCTAGGTCCTTGATATCCTCATACTCAAAGTATTCTTCCAGTTCATTGATCCAGTCGATCAACTCATCTGGTTACAAATTTCCTAAAAATACACCCACATCAATTGTAGGTCTTTTCTCAAATTTAGTAATGGCCCTAAAAAGCCTTTCCTCTACCTGATTCAGAACTTCGCCATCAAATTTCCCTTCTAGTCAAATTTCTTCTTCTTCACTGTCATCCTCACTGTCGTCACCTGCGGCAACATTTGTTCCTCTACGGAGCTCCTCTTGCAATGCGTGTACCTGATTTTGGAGGGATCTAACCTCCTTAGGATTAATAGCTTTGGCCCTTCCACCATGCTCTCTTCATGGAGGAATCTTCTTAACTCAAACCCACAACCACACAGTCCTGGTGTAAACTGCCTCACAGTCAGCGCTCTATCTACACACTCAGGAAAACCTGCTCTGATACCACTTGATGGGGACACAACCCAAGCACAGAATGGACACAACAAGAAAAGGGAAATTGTATTAACTATGAAAATAAGATAGTACATTCAGTACAAAGAAAATAGACTTCAAAACATGCCCTAAGGGCTTACAATAGCACAAAACTGGAGATAATTTCTCCCTTTGGTACCTCCTCTCAATTTCCACTCCGAATTGCCTTTTACAATGCCAAAAATGTCCTTAAATAGACCCCGGAGGGTTAAGGACTAGGAGTAGATACTAGAAAGTGCTAGTAGGCATCCACCGACCAAGTAGAAGGCTCCAGAAGTTGTGTTAGAAGTTGGTGCAAATCTAGAAGAATCCAAAAATGGTAATCAAACTTTTGGGAGGCATAACTTTTAAACTGTAGCTCTGATTGATGAACCGTTTACATATTTTAAAAGTTCTCAAAGCGCTCTATAGCCCTATGGAACAGCTTCACTCATTGCCTATTTTTTCAGCCCTTTTTGAGGTCATTTAATGCCCCTAATCTAACTTTGAAGCATTCTTAGGAGGTCTCCAAAAACTAAAAAACTACGATAACTTTCAAACCATGGGGCCTTTTGACCTGATTCTTTTTCTAGAATGCTCTAAATTACAATTACATTCATCTAGAAAATTTACACCTCCTAGTTCACCAAAATGATGGCTCAATTACATACTCCTATTTTCTCGACATTTACACATATCCCAAGGTGTTCAAATACTCTATCCTAGAACACTGATAGTGGAACTGTGAGAGTTGAAACCTTTATTTGACCCAAATGGGTATCCAGAAATGAAAACACATGAAACAGAAACTAAGTCTAAGTACTTTTTTTTTTGGGTGACACATGATTGCCCTTATACCTCTGGATGCTCCTGCATCACATGGACTGGTAAGAAGGTGAGTAATTATTTTCTCAAAACCTTTGATTGTGAAGCATTTTCTCATATATATTCTGAAAATAGAACCAAGCTAGAAGCTAAGTCAAAGAACTATGTATTTTTTGATATGGAATTGATGAATTTGGTTATAAGCTTTGGAATTTTGGAAATTATAAAATTGTAAGAAGTAGGGATGTCATATTCAATGAGAAAGTGTTATACAAAGATTTGCTACAACAACATGAGAAGAAAGAAGATGATTATGTAGTGCTAAATGATACTCCAAAAGATGATGTTTCAGCAATTCCTCATGATTTGCAACAACTATAACAACAAACACCACACACACCAATGACTCTTAGATAGTCAACAAGGCTAAGTAGACCTCCATAGATATTTTCTCCCTCATTATATTCTATTTTACTTACTAATGTTGGTGAACCTGAGTGTTATAATGAAGTTGTGCAGGTGGATACAAAGATTCAGTGGAAGTCTGCAATGAAAAAAGAAATGGACTCTTTGCTGAAAAATAAGACATGGAATTTATGCAAGTTGTCTAGAGGTAAAAAGGCTTTACATAATAAATGGATTTAGAGGTTGAAAGAAGAGGATACATGTAAGAAATGATTTAAAGCCAAGTTAGTGGTAAAAGGATTTGCACATAAAAAAAGGCATTTATTTTGATGAGATATTATATCCTGTTGTAAAAATGACTTCTATTCATACTGTTTTAAGTATTGTGGCTATTGAGAATTTGCATTTGGAGTAGCTTGATGTTAAAATACCCTTCCTTCATGGTGATTTGTATGAACAGATATATATGGGATAGCCACAGGGATTTGATGTCAAAGGTAAGGAAAACTTAATGTGCAGATTGAAGAAAATTTTATATGGCTTGAAGCTAGCACTTCAAAAATGGTATCTAAATTTTGATAGTTTTATGCATGATCATGGATATAGTAGGTGTCATTCATATCATTGTGTTTATTTTAAGAGGTTAGATGATGACAACTACGTTATTTTATGTTTATATGTTGATGATATTTTTATAACTAGGTCTAACATGGATTATATTAAGGGGTTGAAACATTAGTTAGCACATTCATTTTCTATGAAGGATTTCAGTGCAGTAAATCACATGCTTGGTATGAAGATTTTCAACTTAGATAGGAAGAGCAGGAAATAGAAATTATCTTAGGTTGATTATATTGAGAAGGTGTTGCAATATTTATGTATGGAGAATGTTAAATTTTTTAGCACACCTTGTCCTGGTTATTTGAAGTTGACTAAGGAGATGTGTCCAAAGACACAAGAAGAGGGGGGAAAGATGTCCAAGGTACCCTATGCTTCAATTCTAGGAAGCTTGATGTAGGTTATAGTATGTATAAGGCCAAATATTACACATGCAATGAGATTTGTTAGTAGGTATATGAGTCATCCAAGAATTGAGCATTGGAATGTAGTTGAATGGATTCTTAGATATTTGAGAGGTACATCCAATAAGTGTTTACACTTTGGGGGCTCTACTACTGATTTATAGGGATATGATGACTCAAATTTGGTAGGAGATATTGATACTAAGTGGAGTACTATAGGTAATGTATTTACTATTGGTGGGGTAGTCATGAGCTAGGTTTTTTGATTGCAGAAGGTTAATGCTTTATCCCTATAGAGGTAGAGTATGTTGCTGCTATAAAGGTAGAAAAGTAGTTGATATGGCTTTAGTTCTTGTTGGTAGAATTGGGACACTTTCAGAAGGATAATTATTTGTTTACAGATAGTCAGAGTTCCATTCATCTTGCGAAGAATTCAACTATACATTCAAAGACAAAATGCATATAGTTTTGGTACCATTTCATTCAGTCAATTATGGATGATGGATAGTTAAATTTGGACAAGATACATACAGATGATAATCTAGTAGATATGTTTCCCAAGGTAGTAATAAGGGAGAAGTTGAACTCCTCTTTAGCTTTGGTTGGTCTTCTAGACTGAACAGAATAAAAGAATAATAAAGTCCAAGGTGGTTTGATATTCCAGTGGGAGCCACAAGGTTTAGTAGTACTATGATTATTTTCTAAGTGGGAGGTTATTGTTTTTAAGTCTAATCAATCTCCAAGTGGTAGATTGTTGTGATGTGGAGCCTAATCAGACTCAAAGGTTTATTCGGTGCAATTTTCTCCCCATATTATTTCTTTGAAGGTTTGGGGGCAGCACCCCTACAGGGTCTTGGCGTAGCACCCTAGGTGCAATCCCTGTCTTAGTAAAAGGTGGGGCCAATGGGAAATTCCCGTATGGGGGTTTTTGGGGGCAACACCCTCAAAGCTAACAATGCCCTTATATTGTAAAGATGTTGACTATTATTTTCCTATGGGATGACTTATTCTAGCCCTAATTTTGTAAGCATCAAAAGCTTGTGTAAAAAGGTTTAGGGTTAGGAATTTCATAATGTAATGTTGATATTGTAGCTCCTTGTAGAAGTATTGAGTTGTAAGGGATTGTGGATTGTAATTACTGAATAATAATAATATTGGACTTGTTGTTGGTGAACATAGCCTAGGGATTGGGTGAACCACATTAAATCTTGGTGTCTTGTGTGTGCTTCTATGTGATCTATTATTTTCTAATATTGGTTATATTTTCATGTAATTGTTATCTCTATCTAAGGTTAATCCTAACAAACTGTTCAGAGATATAAAGTCACTACTCATACTTGTGAGAAATAAAGCATAATTTGTCACTTGATAAATCTAAACCAATCTTTCAATTGCAGGAAAAATGTAAATCATCAAACCAGTCTTGGAGATTTACAAACTTGATAAAGAGAATAAACCATGTTGGTCATTCTTGGCCCTTAACACTACAACACTTTGAAGACAATTACTTAGCTGAACTGATTCATGATGAATCACTAGTAACACTACAATTTATGTTCAACCTTCACAGCTACTATTTTCTTGGACAAGGTAACCACTGGGGTGCATGACTTTGAGTAAGAGACTAGAAAGAACATCAAAAAACTTACTATTATAACTTGTTTCATGTACTCTTATTCACAAAATTATTATATGTAAACTCAGCTTGTGCCAATTCCATCTCCCAATTATGTGGTTCATCTCCAACTAAGCATCTCAACAAATTACCCAAGCTTCTATTCATAACTTTTTTATGTCCATCTGTCTGTGGATGAAATGTAGAACTAAATCTCAATTTAGTAGCCATCTTCTTCCACAAAGTTCTCCAAAAATAACCAACAAACCTAATGTCTCTATCAATAATATTTCTTCATAATCCATGCAATCTAACAATCTCTTTGAAAAAAAATTTACCAACATGCTCAGCATCTAATGTCTTCTTACTTGGTATAAAATGAGCCATTTTATAAAATCTATCCACAAAAACAAATATAGAATTATATCCCTTTGGTGTCTTAGGTAATCCAAGAACAAAATCCATACTGATGTCACTCCAAGGTTTCTCAGGAATAAAAATGGGTGTATACAATCCAATATTTTGGCTTACTCCTTTTGCAACTTGACAAACTCCACAACTCCTTACAAACTTGTGAGAATCCTTATACATTTTTTCCCAATAATACTTATCCTTCAACAAACTCAATGTCTTATCAATTCCAAAATGTCCAGCCAATCCATCAGAATGCTTTTTCTTTAACCAAATTAGTTCTCATAGAACTTCTTGGTATACACAATTGAATTCCTTTGAACAACATACCTTATTAAATGAAATACTCATCATGCTTACTCATGTGATATGATAGATTTGGTGTTCCACACTCTCTATGCCTTAGAAAAACCAAGCTTGAAGTACCATACAATTCTTTTATTTCACCAAAACCAAGAACTTCAACCTTCATCTTGATCAATAAAGCACATCTTTTCATATGTCTTTGATTCAATTTAGGTTGACTTCCCAAGTACTATAAAGCTTTATGATCAATATACAACACAACCTCTTTAGGAATCAAATAATGTCTCCACTTCTTCAAGGCTTAAACAATAGCATAAAACTCTTGATCATACACAGAATACTTCCTTTTAGCATCATTCAACTTCTCACTAAAGAAATCAATAGGTTTACCTTCTTGGCTTAACACATATCCTATTGCACTACCACTTGCATCATATTCAACTTGAAATATTTTATTGAAATCAGGAAAATCCAATACAGGTAACTCAGCAACCTTTTGTTTCAAAGTCTCAAAACTCTTATCAACTCCATGTGTCCACTTGAATTCCTTTTTATCACCTCTCATTGTATCAGTCATAGCATTAAAAATAGAACTGAAATTTCTTATAAACTTTCTATAGAAACTAGCCAAACTATGAAATGATCTTACCTCACCCACATGTCAAGTGTAGGCCATTCCAAAATTGCTTTAACTTTCTCAAGGTCCATTCTCAAACAATCGGCTGAAATTACAAATCCTAAATACTCTTCTTGCATAAAAGAACACTTTTTCATATTAATAATCAACTTCTCCTCCTTCAATCTCTATAATACTTGTCTAACATGCTCAAGATGTTCTTTCTTAGTCTTACTAAATATTAGAATGGCATCCAAATAAAAAATCACACACTTACTCAAAAATATCTTGAGAACTTCATTCATCAACCTCATGAAAGTACTAAGTGCATTAGTCAAACCAAAAGGCATAACTAACCATTTGTAGAAACCATCTTTTATTGTGAAAGCAGTCTTCCATTCATCATCTTCTTTTATTCTAATTTGGTGATAAACACCCTTCAAATCAATCTTGGAAAAATAATTTTCTCCACTGAAATAATCCATTCTATCATCCATCCTCACCGTAGGAAATTTATATTTCATTGTGATCTTGTTAATATCTCTAGAATTAGTACACATTCTCCATTCTTCTTAGGTTCTAATACAATGGGTACAGGACATGGACTCAAACTTTCTCTAATCAAACCCTTCTGCAAAAACTCATGCACTTGTCTATTAAGTTCTTCATTCTCTATAGGTGTCAATCTATATGTTGCTTTGTTCGAAAAACTAGCTCTAGGAATCAGATCCATAACATGACACATACTTCTCACTAGTGGTAAACCATCAGGTATATCATCTACAACAATATCTTTACACTCATTTAGAAAACTTGCAATTTCTTCTGGTACTCAGTATATACTAGCATTTTTTACTATCACTCTTCTACCACTATTTTTTACTCAGTTGTTACAAATTTCTATTGCTTGGTCATTATTACCAAAACTCAGTCTCCTATGGATTATGGAAAAATAGACTTCATTCTTCTTCACTTCTTTTTCAAATTGCTTTCCATTAACCATTCAAACTCTAATAGCAATACAATTAACCTCATCTAGACTCTCAATTAAAGGCAATAATATTTGTTTTCTCCCATTCACCCAGATAGTATATTGATTCAATCTTTCATCATGTATAGCATATCTATCATATTGCCAAGGTCTACCCAAAAAAATATGACAATCCATAGGCATAATATCACACAAAACTTCATCAAATTAATATCCAATCTTGAATTCCATAATACATTTCTCAATTAACAACATCTTATGTTCATCCTTGATCAATGAAACATGATAGGGTTTAGGATGTTTTAGCCTCTACAACTATAAATTTGTAGCCAACTCTTATGATGCCAAATTTATTTAAATTCCACTATCAATGATCACTTTGCAACATTTCCCAGTCATCTTATATCTCATCTTGAAAATAATTCTTTGTAGGATAGGTTCCTCATCACTTCCCTTATTAAATAAGATTCTCCTCGCCATCAGATTTTCTCCAGCCTCAGGTCCACTTGATGAACCCTCAAAGTCTCCTTGAATTATAGCATTTTGGCTATCTTTCCCATTTTTAGGGGATCTACACTCAAAGTATCTATGCCCTTCTTTACCACATCTAAAATAATTACCATGAAAACTACCTCTAGAATAAAAATTACCTCTTCCTCGATAAGAACTAGTACCTCATCAATAAGAATTACCACCTTTCCGTTCATTCTTTCTCTCATCATCACTTTTCCATTTAGATTTTCCCTTACCATATGATCTACCTCTTCCTCTCTAGAATCTACCATCTCTACCTCTTTGTCTTTGTCCATGCTTCTTTGTTAAGATCTCCTCAGCTTTCAAGTCATATTGATATGCTTCTTCCACACTTTCCAATTTCAAAAAACTTATTTCATCTTGAATTCCAAATCTCAATCCCTTTAGATATCTTGAAATTTTATCAATATCATCATCCACATGTCTAGATCTCATGTCCAATCTATACAATTCATTAGTATACTTCTTCACATTCATGTCTCCTTGTCTCAAATTCTACATCTTTCTCAATAAGATAACTTGGTAATTAGTAGGAAGGAATTTATTCTTCACCTTGTTCACCATCTTCAGTCAAATGCTAATTTTCTCCTTTCCTCTAATTTGTCTATCATTTTTAAAATGATCTCACCAGAGTGAAGCATGACCTTTAAACCTAGTAACTACAAGTTTGACCTTCCTACTATCAGAATTTTTTTCAAACTCAAAAAACTTTTCCATAACAGAGATCCAATCGAACAAAATATTGGTGTCCAATTTTCCATCATAAGGAACAACTTCTATAGTAGGATTTGAATGTACCCTAGATAATACTCTCAACAATCTTGCCTCATCTTGATCATCTTTGGGTTCTAGATTAGGGTTTGGTGCTACTACTTCATCATCAAGATGTGCTCCTCTCCTCTAGGTTGTCTCCATAGTATCTAATCTAGTTGCAATTTGTCTCAATGTATCTAATATGGCATTATCAACATTTCCTCTACCTTGAACCATCTTTACAATTAGGTTCCTACAAGATCATAACCCTCTGCAAGTTATAGGTCAAATCCACATATTTGTAACCCTATAACCAAATTCACTTAGGATTTGACACAATCCAATCTTCACAAGGATAAACCTCAAGCTCTGATACCACTTGGTGCAAGGAGAGATGAAGAACTAGGGCCAAAGACATGCCCAGCTTTCCAAACCACCTTGTAGAGTAGAAAAAAGGAAGAAGAAAAAAAGGGACAACACCAAGGAGAGAGAGAACAAAATACTTTTATTGATTCATCAAATTATCAGCATACATGCTCAGCTATAAGGCCTTCTAGATTATAGCCAGATACAAAATGCAATCAAGATCTGTGATCTATCTTCAAATTCACACTTCTAGAGACATATGCATCAAACTTTTAAAGTCCTCCCCATTCTCTCTACCTCTAACCTAAGGCTCAACTTATACTTGCCAAAATGGCTTATAGAAGATTCTAGAACATTACATTGAAGAAAGGTCAACCTCAAAATAGTCAACACTCATCCCTAGACAAGATCCTATCATTAAATTTATGATCCAAAATAAATATGAAATTTGGCTCATACTAAGAACAAAAATACAAACAACTCTGAAAAAGAAGGAATCAAGCATTAGAAAATAATAGTTTACTTGGCCAACACTAGACAATTTGGCACCAATAGGAACTTGGCACAAACAAGAACATGACACCAACAAGAACTTGGAAAATATTAGGAACTCGGCACCAATAAGAACTTGGCACCAACAGGCAAGATGAAAAATGAGCAAGATGACAAGGAAACCTAGGATGCTTCTGCATCAAATTGTTTTCATCTAGTGATTGCATTATTGCCTAAGCATTTGGAAAGGAGAAAGGGAAATTTAGTATTCCCTAAGAGTGTTTGGTTGTAATTTAGTTCTATAGTACTTGAGTAAATTTTATCTTTATCAAGTAATGGCTAGAAGAAAAATTTTGGAGACTTGAAATCTAAGGCTAACTTTTGATGAGATTTGGAAAGTTCAAGATGGTATGAGGCACAAGTCAGATTTTGTTGCAAGCTCAATGACTAGGAAAATTCAATTAGGATTTCATGATGGAGATTGAAAAATGATAAGAATGAGCACAAAGTTATATGAAAGTTATATTTTACATGTGTCTAGATTCATTATATAAAGTTTTGAATATACAAATTTGGTATGAACTTAAGAATGACAATTGTAATTAAGTAGTGAAAGATGGAACAATCTCGAAGCTTGATGATGACTATTTAAGGAGGAGATCAAGATAGTTTTTGGTTGTTGGTTGTTGGTTTTAGTTGTTGATCATATTATTGGTTGGTAGTTGATCAGGGAATGATAAAGTTGTTGTGAATGCAAATTTGAAGAAGGTGGAAGAAGATAATTGAGCTAGGTGAATCAAGCAGTGGAAGGAGAAAGAGAAGGTATTAATCATCCAGTCAAAAGTACAAAGTAAAAGGATATCCAAGAAAGAGATCAAACAAAGAGAGGAAAAAAATAGAGATCTCAACAAGAAAAAGTAGTTGATATTCTCAATAAATCATTTCTATTGTTATTTTGTAACCATTTTAGTAGAAAACCTAAGAAGAACTAAGTAGACCTAACAAGTCTATGAAATCTAGCTATATGGTAACATCAATTAGTGGTGTTTTTAAGTCCTTTAAATTAGGTCATTATTTATTCATGAACATATATTGATAGGTTATAGATGATATGTTAGTGAAATCCTCTAACAAGGTCACATTAATCATGTGTATGTAACCTTTAACAAGGTTGGCTCCTAGAAAAGCTCACTTTAGAGGAGTGAAATTTTTGGGTTTCTGGTCCCAAGTTTTTTTTTGTGAATGTTATTTGTGTTGCAACTTTTTTACATGCTTTATAGTTTATTGTAAGTTGATAATAACTAAGTAATCACTAGGTAATAACTCAAAATTTTACTGATACTCGATAATGTAAAGAAAAATAAGTTCACAATTTGGAATAAAGTGGTAGAAAAAGTTAACTAATGTCATCACCAAGTGTTTATTACTAATGTTTATGATGTTTTATTAGTATTGGAACTATTTGAAGGGATTTTATGATAATTGGACATAACTAATTCACCCCCTCCCTCTGAGTTATCTAACAATTGGTATCAAAGAGAAATGCTTGGAGAAAGAATTTTAAATCAAGTTGAGATATGATCAAAGATATATAATAGTGAGGTACCAAGATTGAACAAAGAGAACTTTTCATCATGGCAAGAACTAATGAAGTTTTATCTTTCTAGCAATGGAGATAATGTCACAAATTGGTTGGAAAATGAATATACCACACATGTTGGTCTATTAACTCTCAAAAAAATGAATGAGAAGAGGAATCATATTAGTCTAATGATTGATATTGCTTCTTCTCTCAATGGTATCGAGATTGATGATATTAACAATTGTGCCAATGGTGAATAAATGTAAGATAAACTAAAACTTGTATACTTGATAATGTTAGAAGAGTCAAGGCTGAAAGTTTGGGAGGAAAGTATGATTATATAAAAATGAAAGAAGGTGAGAATGTTTCATAATATATGAATTGAAGAAAGGATGGTTTAAGTACAACAAGAGCTGCCAAAGGAACTATCATTGATTCTGAAATTGTAAGCAAAGTTCATAGAACTCTTCTTCTTGTTTATGCTATTAAAGTTTATGCAATTGAAGAAGTAAGATCCATGCCTGGAAATGATCTAACGCATGATGGATTAGTTAGTTGTTTGACTGTATGTGAATTGAGAAATTGTGACAATAGTATAGTTACAATGGGAAATGCATTTAATTCTTCACTAACCATCAGCAATTCAAAGAAAGAGAAGAAAAATAAAGAAGAAAGTGAATCAAAAATTGAAGATGATCTGGATGAACTTGAAGCATTGCTTGCAACAAGGTTTAAAGGTAAATACAAAGGTAAACTTCCCTTGATCTATTTCAAATGTAATGAGGTTGTTCACTATGCTACCAAATGTCCTAACCAAAGTAAGTTTGATAAAAATGACAGAAACGACAAGAAATATTTCAAGTAAAGGAAGAATAGGGACTACAAAGACAAAGGAAAGAAGTAATGCTACATAGTAGAGGAAAAGAATACTGTTACCCCTGGTTTTACCGCCAAGGATTTAGATTCAAACGCATGGCTTATTCAACGGTTAGTCTCAGAGTTGGTATTTTAATGCTATGACCCGCGAGTTTCTGGCCGTCAGATCTAAGCAGACCAACGGTTGGCACCATCACTCTATAAAGGAAATGCACGATAATTATGATAGCGCGATGATGCCCTGTCGACACGTTGCAGGGGTGGGTCTAGCGTTCAGCAGGTCAGAAAAGGTTTCTGACGCCCTTGGCGCTATGTCACTATCGCATATCAGCCAAAAAATCTCCATAGCAACATAGCGCCCGGTGGAAATATTCACGGTGGCAAATTTTGATGACCGGCGGAATCAAGTGTTGCGGCAACGAATCAGGAGAAACCACGTGTACTAGGTCAGAGTTCCTATCAGCACGGCTAACACAGCCGGCGCTTACATTCACGACCGTCAGATCAGCTCGGATTAACAGTAGGCGCCATCGCGCTATGGAGGAGTTGCGCAAGGGTTATGACAGCGACATCACACCCTGGTGACACGTGTCAGGTGGGGCTGTGTCTCAAAGCGATGCTAGGTGTATCGACAGGGAGGGTAGAAGCATGAGGTACGATGAGTCCTCACGATTGTCAGATTTGGTTGCATCAACGGATGGCGCCATCTCGCTATGGAGAAGATGTGCAGATTTTATCATAGCAACATGGTGACCATCTGCCACGTGGATCGACAGGACCGTGTCTCAAAGCGATGCTAGGTGTCATTCAGGGTCCAGTCGCAAGTTGTAGAGTACGGTAGGTCAGAGGTTTCATGGCGGCGGGCAGACAGTTTCATGGCTCAGAGGTTTCAAAACATGGCGAGGCACTATGGCACCAACGAAAAACCAATGTGTTTTTCGATGGCGACATAGCGCCCAAACGAAAAGTTCACCGTGACAAGGAAGGATCAGGCAGATGTTTCCCGTCGATACTCTGCAATGCAATTTGTCAGCCCAACGTCAAGATAGCAAATCAAATGGGGACATGTGCAAATCTCAAGGCACGCTGTCAGTGGGTGCTATGGTGCTATGGGAATTTGGTCTCGATTTCTGCATAGCGACATGGCACCTAGCTAACACGTGGTCGCTCTGCGGATCAGGCCTCGAGTTGCCAGCTAGTCTTCATCGAACCAAATAAGGAGGTGCCATGTGTATGAATCAGTGCATGGCATACAGCGGGCTCGGCAATTCAATAGAGAAGGTGGGTCACAAGAGGTCAAGTTTTGTGACCATCGGATTGGAAATGGATCGGCGGCAGGCGCCATCTCGCCATGGCGAAGCTGCAAGGTTTTTTGCATAGTGACTTGGTGCCCTTTTGCCACGTGTCAGTGGGGTCAAGTCTCGCCAGGATGCGTCGCTGACGTGGTGCCAGACAGGATGGTCCCAGTCAAAAATTGAAGTGTTCGTGGCAGGTCGAAAGTCTCATGACAGGCAGACTACGTCATCGAAAAGGTGTACCAACGGTGATTAGTTTTATGGTGAATCAGGAACAGCCATGTGTGCTGAATCAGAATACAGACATGAGGTGGCACCAGATCTCAACACGAATAGTGAGTCTTCACGATCATCGGATCTACAGGGATTAGCGGTAGGCACTATCTCGCCATGGAGAAACTACACAAATTTTATGATAGCGAGTTAGCGCCCATGTGCCATGTGTCCTAGTGGAACCATGTTTCATATAGCTGGTGCAGTAAGGACCAAGTGATCGTCGGACCAATGGGGAAGTGCCACATGTGCTGCGGGCCCAGTGATTTACAAGGGAAGAGGTTATAGAATGATGAGTCTCCATTATCGTTGGATCGAGGCCGATCGACGATAGGCACCATCGCGCTATGGCGGAGATGTGCGAGGGTTATGTTGGCGACATAGTGCCTTGTCGACACGCGTCCTATCGGCACAGTCTAGGATGGCGATTGGCAGTTAGTGTAACCGTCACCATCATGATAGTGTTCAGGGTGGCACGGTTAGTCCAATGAAGGGTGGTCGACCGTGGGAGGACCTCCAGGTGGTGAAATAAAGAAATGCAATTGGCCCATGTGGCCTAGTTGATGCATAGGGAGCTCGATTGACCTTTTCTCCTCGACGGATTCATGAACCAGGAGGTGAGGATAATCAATTTTGTCATGTGATTTGATCTCCATGATCAATCTTGACCTACCAGAGTAAATGTAAAACACAGAATGACACTCCACCTACCCATTGATCCATCTACCAGGTAGGAGTGCAGTTATGATGTCATTTTCAGTCTTCTCAGGACATTATTGGCAAAAGAAATCAGATTTTTGGGAGATTTTTTCCATGATTGTCTTCCATGGTACTCAATGGTAGGTAGTTGCAGGGTCATTTCAGCCAAAAAGATCTTAGTTACGCCTGAACTATAAAGGCAGATTTTGTACATTTTTGTAAGGGGGGACTCTTCCTGATTTTCTCGATTGCTGCTTGCAGACTTGTGGTGTAAAATCCCTTTGTCTCTAAGCTAGATAAACATCCTATATCATCTCTTTCAGCCATCAACGTGTATGTGTATCATTTTGCCTCTCGTTGATGCATTGTGAGATCAGTGGTCTGCATACTGTATCTATCTTTGGCCTATTGAATAATATATAAGTGAAATCTTCTATTCTTGGTGTTATTCAGTTGGTATCCTGATCTGTATGTGGTTGTTGGTTTATATAAGTCTGAATGAATGTATGACCTTGAATGTTACACTAGTTCCATAGTGCATATATGGGCAGAAGATGAGTCTGAACACTCTTTTTTGGTGCATCACCACCTTAGATTAGACTAGGTAGATTTGCTTTAATGCTCTATTTCTCCCTTTCCCTTCTGAGAACAGATAGGTGCACCTAGACAGTAAGAGGAAGCCGGCCTTCTCCGGAGACTCAACCTCGCAATTCAAGTCCCACAGCTTGGAGGTTGTTTCCATGTTTCACTAGGTTGTCCTCGCGCATAGGGCTTGGACAAGGGTGCAAACCTAAGTGAAAACAATTTTTGGCACGCCCGGTGGGACTCATATCAGAAGATTTTAGGTCTACTGGTGTCAAGAAGAAAGAATTCTAGAGATAAATGCTAAAGAAGTAGTGTTGGCTTCAGTTTTTGAGCCTTTAAGAGGCTGATTCTTCAAGTACTTGGCGACTCTAAACATCAAAAAGTCTGGTTCCAGACCAAGTTTGCAGTGATTCATGCCCAGGACTGAAACAAGGGCGTCTTCTAGAGGTAAATTTCAATATCAAGAGCTCTCTCTTTCAAATCCTAGGAGAAGAAGGACTAGAGCTTCATTATCACCAGTTAGGGGTAGAATAACAGTTGATATACCTGTAAGATCTATATCTACTCCCCCTACTATTCGAACTTAGCCTAGATTGCCATCAACACTCATCAATAGAACACTTGTTTATATGGCACAGCCAAGAGTTCATGCTTTTGCCACCTTTAACAGTGGAAGTCCTCTATTGTTAGCCCAAAGACATGATATACCAGTATCTGCACTAAAAAGTATACCTGATTTTACTGGTGAAACTTCTATTTCCCCTCTAGACCATATCCAAGAGGTAGCGAATGTCTGCAATATTCATGGTATTACAGAAGATGATGTTGCCGTTAGACTTCTAGCCTCATCTTTAAAAGGAAAAGCATTACAGTGGTATAGAGGCTTAGCTCATGGTTCCATAACTGATTGGGATTGACTAGGAGCAATATTATGCAAACATTTTGAGGATAAGAGTGACCATTTGTCACTACTAGAGCAGCTAACTACAATAAAAAGAGCCCCCCATGAATGTATGACTAATTTTAATTAAAAATTCCAAAAGACATGGGATAGAATACCTACTATAGTGAAACCTACCCCTGGTAACGCCTTCTTGCATTACCTTAGAGCTTTCAAAAGTGACATTGCCACCACAATCCAAACTATGGGAGGAGATACATTACCGAATGCTTATGAGACAGCTATAAAAGCTGAGAATATCCTAATACAAGGTGGGAAGTTGGATCCAAGGCCTCCTATGCCTTTCTTTCCTGATGTTTCCAACCACCAACCAGCAATAGCCCCTCTTCCTACAATTTCTACGTCACAAGCCCTTACTCCAGTTCCCCAAGCTTCCACATCCTCAAATAGAATAAAGGAACTCAAGGAAATGCTCCAAGGTCTAGTGTTGAATACAGATAAAAGAGAGAGGACTCTGGATAAAAAATTGCAAGAGCAGGGGAAGGAGTTGAAGGACCAAGGGAAGAGATTAGAGGATAGTTTTTCTCTAATACAAAAAATGAGTAACAAGGTGGTGGCCTTAGAAAGGCAGCAAGCCCAAAGTGGCAAGCCCCCCCAATTACAACATCAGGCTCTAAGTGGTGGTAGGCCTCTTAATCATTGGAATAGCTCTTTTGATCAAAATAGGCAAAATAGTCATGCTGCTGCTTCAAGCTCAAATCAGAGTAGAGCTTTAGTTCCTCAAAATAACTTAGCCCAAGGTCAAGACTTTTGTCCTTCATGTAACTATTCTTATACCTACTGCCTATGTCAAAAAGCAGAATCTTATTTGGTCCTAACTGTCCAGGATTCCGCAGTAAAGAAATCACACAAGGAAGATCATCCCAAGGAGGCCTCATATGTTCAGAGGTAGGGTGATTTCTCTTTTATGAATCACCAGATGGAGGAGCATTGTAATGTAAACCAGGATTCTGTTGCTCATAACACAAGAAGCAAGAGGAGAGCTATGGAACATACTGCCCCCCTTTCTCCTAAGCAGGCCTCAACTTTGAGTGTTATACCTCATACACAAAAAGAAAATGAGCAGACAAACACTTCACAATAGTAAAGGCAAGGTCCAAGAAAGGAGGATGCAAGTGATCCCTATGTTGCTCCATCTTAGCCTCTCATGGGTACAGCCCCCAAAGTTTCCCCCAAAATTCCTAATGCACCCTTGAGTGTGGTAGAGAAAATGAAGAAAACCAATGTAAGTATTTCCATTTGGGATGCAGTTGCCACCATACCAATGCAGAAAAGGATGTTGCAGCAAGAATTGGAAAAGATTGAACCCAAAGATCAGTCATCTACCATGGAGAGTGACACTAGTTTAGTACAACCATCAGGTGATGTGGATACAAATAAAAAGGTTAGACCTCCTCCATTCTATGTTTCTCTGATTATAGGGGGCAAGTTAGTCCATAATTGCATGATAGATTCAGGGGCTAGTAGCTCAGTAATGCCTAGGTGTGTTGCTGATGCTTTAGGAATGGAATATGAGCCCATTATTAGGGATGTGTTACAATTAGATGGGAGTACTGTCAAAACCGTAGGCATCCTTAAGAATGTGGAAATGGCCCTACATGCATGCCCTGGTTGTATTGTGATTCAAGACATATCTATTGCTGAAGTCAAGCGCTATTTTTCCATCTGTCTTTCAAGAGACTTCACTGCCCAAATAGGTGGATTCATATCTGCTGATTGGTCTTATATGTCATTTAAGACCAGATATGGGGCCAACGCTTCAATTAGAGCAGAGCCTCAAGCCCTTCATCACACTGAACCCTACACCCCCAACTTCGTTAATATGAATTGACCTATTTTGGAGATGGATGGAAATGACATAGTGAATGAGCCCACCACCTCCATAGTAGAGATTCCTGATTTCTTCTTAGATGAGTGGGAAAATACATGTCAGTTTGAGCCTATGTCGAAAACTCTTGAGACAGGCCTTAGTACATATTGCATAATAGAGAAGGAGGCTCAAGTTCCTGATCTTGTTGGAGCTAATGATGACATGAGTGGAATATGGAATATGTACTTTGATGGCTCAAGGAATAGAAATGGAGTAGGGGCCAGTGTTATGTTGATCTCTCCCACACAAATAAGATACTACTTCTCTTTTAGGCTCCAATTTAGTTGTACCAATAATGTGGCTGAGTATGAATCCTTGATCCAAGGTCTCCTACTTGCCCAAAAGAGGGGAATTCAAGCCTTGAAAGTATATGGAGATAGTGAGTTGGTAGTGAACCAAGTGAGAAATCAGAATATCACCAAAAATGGCCTGCTCAAGTCTTACAAACACAGAGTCTGGGATTTGCTTGAGGGTTTCCAAGCATTTAATATCCAAAGCATTCCTAGGAAAGAAAACAAATATGCTGATAGACTTGCAGCAGTGGGTGCATCTTATGATGTGCCAGGGAATCTCGAGGAAGAAAGGAAGCAACAAATAAGGGTGGTAGTAAGGCCTGTTGTTCCTGATAATAATACTATTGGCAAGTGTTTGAGTCCGATGAGCAGATTGTGAGTTTCTTGCAGAATGAAGTAGAATTTTTAGAAAGAAATCAGTCAAGACTACAAGATCAGTATGGTGATCAGATCATTCACCTCAGTTCCAACAAGTTGCCCAAGGGTCTCATTACCTTGGAGAGTGTCTTTAATCCTGATGATCAGACAAGAGGCAAAGGAGTAAATCTAGCTGCAGAAAAGGATGATCATGCTCCAGTTACTATTGCTGATGGAAAATCTCTTAACATGGGGAAGGTATGTTCTGGGGCTGAGCAAGAAAATTTCATTCATCTATGTCAAGAATTTAATGATGTGTTTGCTTGGTCATATGATGACTTAAAGGGGTTTGACCCTAGTTTGTTTCAGCATACCATAGATTTAGTTGATAGGATCAAACCAGTAAGGCAAAAATAGAGGCCAGTGAATCCCAAGATTGAACCCTTAATGAGGAAGGAACTATCCAAGTTGATTGAAGCTAACATAATTTTTCCTATCAAACACTCATCATGGGTGGCTAACCTTGTCCCTGTAAGGAAGAAGAATGGAGAAATCAGATTGTGTGTGGACTTTAGGGATCTTAATCAGGCTTCCCTTAAGGATCACCATCCCCTCCCTTCTGTGGAGAAAATTCTGTCCAAGGTCAGTGGGTCAAGGAGGTTTTCTTTTCTTGATGGATTTTCTGGTTATAACCAAGTGTTGGTTAAAGAATCTGACAGATATAAGACAGCATTTACTACTAAATGGGGCACCTATTCTTATTGCAAGATGCCATTTGGACTAACAAATGCAGGTGCCACATTCCAAAAGGCAATGGAAGTAGCTTTCAAAAGATTAATCAACAAGTTTGTCTTAGTATACCTTGATGATATAACTGTATATTCCAAGAATGTAAAAGATCACCTTGATCATTTGAGACAGGTATTTCTAAGATGTAGAGAGTTTGGGGTTTCCCTCAACCTAGCCAAGTGTTTCTTTGCTACAAGCCAAGGAAAATTACTGGGACACATTGTATCTAAGGATGGGTTGACCATTGATCCAGAAAGAACAAAAGCCATACTTGCCCTTCCCCTCCCTAAACACAAGAAAGGGCTGCAAAGTTTCCTTGGTAGGATAAATTTTGTAAGAAGGTTTATTCCTAATCTTGCCATCATGGTGAAACCCCTCATAGCCATGCTTAAGAAAGATATGGTCTTCTCATGGACCAAGGAGGGGAAGGAAAGTTTTGAAGAAATTAAGGCAGCCATAGCCTCAGCCCCCACTCTCATGAACTCAAATGTTGAGAAAGATTTCATCCTCTACACTTTAGGTGGTGAGTCAAGTGTTTCTACTGTCTTGACTCAGACAAATGACAAGGATGAGGAGCAGCCCATAGCCTTCTTTAGTGAAGGACTCAAGGAATATGAAGATAAGTATATCTTTATTGAGAAGCAAGCCCTTGCAGTCATTAGAGCTTTGAAGAAATTTAGACACCTCTTATCCCACAATAGGATCCATTTGTTGGTGCCCCATGCGAGTGTAAAAGATTTCTTGTTAAGCAAGGACATCGGTGAAAAGAGAGCTGGATGGATCACTAGGGTAATGGAATATGATGTTGATATTCAAATTACCAAGTTGGTAAGAGGGAGAGGATTATGCAAGGAAATGTTATCAGATCAGGATTCAGATGAAGGGACTGCTATGGTAATTACAGAGCAGCAAGAGGAAAGAAATGTTAATGCCCCAAGGAGCCAGATGGATGACATGAGGAAGTTTTTATCAGGGAATGGATACCCTCAGGGATTGGACAGAGCTAAAAGAAGACAATATAGACTGCAATCCATTCCCTATGTTGTGATTGATGATATCCTATTCAGGAGGGATTTTAATGGGACCCTGTTGAGATGTATTGAAGAGGATCAGGTTGAGAGGATGATTAAAGAACTTCATGATGGCCCTGATGGTGGCCACTTCTCTACAAGAACAACCGCTATGAAGATCATGAGGGTTGGATATTACTGGCCATCTTTGTTCCATGATTGTTATAGGTATGTGAGAAAATGTGAGGGATGTGCTTTTTTCTCAGGCAAACAGAAACTTGCAGCTCTTCCTCTTCACCCCATTTAGGTGGATCAGCCCTTCACCCAGTGGGGGTTGGATTTTATAGGCCCCATTAATCTCCCATCTAGTGCAGGTCATAAATGGATTTTGGCTACTACTGATTATTTCACTAGGTGGACAGAGGCAGTTGCCTTGAAGGATGCTACAGAGCCATCGGTTGTTGAATTCCTTGATGGAATTGTATCTAGGTTTGGAGCTCCTTCTACTATCATCTCAGATAATGCCAAATCTTTTGTTGGAACCCAGATTTGTGCATGGGTAATGAGTCACAATATCTATCTGAGCACATCATCAAATAACTACCCGCAGGGTAATGGTTTGGCTGAATCCTCCAATAAGAATCTGATCAAAATCATAAAGAGAACCATAGAAGACAATCAGAGGGTCTGGCATAAAAATTTAAGGACTTCTCTGTGGGCTGATAGGATAACACCCAAGAGATCTATTGGGAATTCACCTTTTGTGTTGGTATATGGTAGGGAGGCCATACTTCCAATCTCGTTGGAATTCCCATCCTTGGAGTTGGCTCATCAGCTGGAATTGGTTGAAAATAGTCCCATGTCAGTGAGAATGGCAGAGTTGATTGAACTGGAAGAAAAGAGAAACAAAGCTATGCAAACCCTGGAGATACACCAGCAGTAGATGAAGAAGAGTTTTGATAAGAAGGCAAGGGCCAGAATCTTCAGAGAGGGAGATTTAGTTCTCAAGTGGGACTCAGATAGAGCAAAACTAGGAAGGCACTCCAAATTTGATCCACTATGGAGCGGCCCTTATCTGATCTCCAGTTGCAAACAGGCCAATGCGTTCCAGCTAAGCAGGCCAAATGGTGAAATTCTGCCCATTCCAGTCAATGGGATCCATTTGAAGCCCTGTTTCTGAAAGTTGTGAATCCATGTACATAGCTAGTTTAGTTGCTTCCTGTTGTTCCTATTTTACAATAAGTGCGCGTGCACATGGCTCACTTCTTGAGTCGCCAGTTCTCAAACTTTTGACAAGTCTTAGGTTGCTGAGGAGGTCCTATTTTTTGTTTTCAAGTCACAAGACAGAGCCAGAGTTCAACAGTTCTTTAATGTTTTGATTTCCTCATTAAGGGTTAGGGTTTCTTGCAGCTCTTGGTTTCGTACCTTCCAGGCCCCCTTTTTCGACTCCATGGCCCAATGGATCATTCTCAGGCACTGGTCATGCATTGAGCAGGCTCATGCCCCCTGCGAGTTGCCAGAAGTGTTACCCCTATTTTTACCGCCAAGGATTTAGATTCAAATGCATGACTTATTCAATGGTTAGTCTCAGAGTTGGTATTTTAATGCTATGACCCGTGAGTTTCTAGCTGTCAGATCTAAGCAGACCAACGGTTGGCACCATCGCGCTATAAAGGAAATGCACGATAATTATGATAGCGCGATGATGCCCTGTCGACACGTTGTAGGGGTGGATCCGGTGTTCGACAAGTTGGAAAAGGTTCTTGACGCCCTTGGTGCTATGTCGCTATCGCATATCGGCCAAAAAATCTCCATAGTGACATAGCGCCCGGTGGAAATATTCACGGTGGAAAATTTTGGCAACCGATGGAATCAGGTGTTGCGGCGACGAATCAGGAGAAACCATGTGTACTAGGTCAGAGTTCCTGTCGGCACGGCTAACACAGTCAGGGCTTACGTTCACCATCATTGGATATGCTCAGATCAATGGTAGGTGCCATCATGCTATGGAGGAGTTGCGCGAGGGTTATGACAGTGACATCGCGCCCTGGTGACACGTGTTAGGTGGGGCTGTGTCTCAAAGAGATGCCAGGTGTATCGACAAGGAGGGCAGAAGCATGAGGTACGACGAGTCCTCACGATCGTTAGATTTGGTTGCATCAACAAATGGTGCCATCTCGCTATGGCGAAGATGTGCAGATTTTATCATAGCAACATGGTGACCATCCACCATGTGGATCGATAGGACTGTGTCTCAAAGTGATGCCAGGTGTCATTCAGGGTCTGGTCCCAGGTCGCAGAGTATGGCAGGTCAGAGGTTTCATGGTGGCGGGCAGATAGTTTCACGGCCTGGAGGTTTCAAAACATGGCGAGGCGCTATGGCGCCAACAGAAAACCAATGCATTTTTCGATGGTGACATAGCGCCCAAACAGAAAGTTCACCGTGGCGAGGAAGGATCAGGCAGATGGGTCTTGTCGGTACTCTGCAATGTAATTTTTCAGCCTGGCATCAAGATAGCAAATCAAATGGGGACATGTGTAAATCTCAAGGCACGCTGTCAATGGGCGCTATGGCACTATGGGAATTTGGTCTCGATTTTTGCATAGCGACATGGCGCCTAGCTGACATGTGGTCGCTCTGCAGATCAGGCCTCGGGTTGCCAGCTAGTCTTCATCGAACCAAATAAGGAGGTGCCATGTGTATGAATCAGGGCATGGCATACAATGGGCTCAAAAATTCAATAGAGAAGGTGGGTCGCAGGAGGTCAAGTTTTGTGACCGTCAGATTGGAAATGGATCGGCGGTAGGCGCCATCTCGCCATGGCGAAGCTGCAGGTTTTTTGCATAGTGACTTGGTACCCTTTTGCCACATGTTGGTGGGGTCAAGTCTCACCAGGATGCGTCGCTGAGGTGGTGCCAGACAGGATGGGCCTAGTCGCAAATTGAAGTGTTTGCGGTAGGTCAGAAGTCTCACAATGGGCAGACTGCATCATCAAAAAGGTGTACCGACGATGATTAGTTTTATGGTGAATCAGGAACAGCCACATGTGCTGAATCAAAATGCAGACAAGAGGTGGCACCAGATCTCAGCACGAATAGTGAGTCTTCATGATCGTTGGATCTATAGGGATTAGCGGTAGGCGCTATCTCACCATGGAGAAACTACGTGAATTTTATGATAGCGAGTTAGCACCTATGCGCCACGTGTCCTGGTGGAACCATGTTTCATACAACTGGCGCAGTAAGGACTAAGTGATCGTCAGACCAATGGGGAAGTGCCACATGTGTTGCGGGCCTAGTGATTTACAAGGGAAGAGGTTGCAGAATGATGAGTCTCCATGATCGTTGGATCGAGGCCGATCGACGGTAGGCGCCATCGCGCTATGGCGGAGATGTGCGAGGGTTATGTTGGTGACACAGCACCTTGTCGACACGCGTCCTGTCGGCGTAGTCTAGGATGGCAGTTGGCAGTTAGTGTAACTGTCACCATCATGATAGTGTTCAGGGTGGCGCAGTTAGTCCAATGAAGGGTGGTCAACTGTGGGAGGACCTCCAGGTGGCGAAATAAAGAAATGCAATTGGCCCGCGCAGCCTAGTTGACGCATAGGGAGCCCGATTGACCTTTTTTCCTCGATGGATTCATGAACTAGGAGGTGAGGATAATCGATTTTTTCATTCGATCTGATCTCCATGATCAATCTCGACCTACCAAAGTAAATGTAAAACACAGAATGACACTCCACCTACCCGTTGATCCATCTACCAGGTCAAAGTGCAGTTATGATGCCATTTTCAGTCTTCTCAGGACATTATTGGCGAAAGAGATCAAAATTTTGGGAGATTTTTTCCATGATTGCCTTCCATGGTACTCAATGGTAGGTAGTTGCAGGGTCATTTCAGCCAAAAAGATCTTAGTTACGCCTGAACTATAAAGGTAGATTTTGTACATTTTTGTAAGGGGGGACTCTTCCTGATTTTCTCAGCTGCTGCTTGCAGACTTGCGGTGTAAAATCCCTTTGTCTCTGAGCTAGATAAACATCCTATATCATCTCTTTCAGCCATCAACGTGAATGTGTATCATTTTGCCTCTTGTTGATGCATTGTGAGATCAGTGGTCTGCATACTGTATCTATCTTTGGCCTATTGAATAATATACAAGTGAAATCTTCTATTCCTAGTGTTATTCAGTTGCTCTCCTGATCTGTATGTGGTTGTTGGTTGATATAAGTCTGAATGAATGTATGACCTTGAATGTTACCCTAGTTCTGTAGTGCATATATGGGCAGAAGATGAGTCTGAACACTCTGTTTTGGTGCATCACCACCTTAGATTAGACTAGGTAGATTTTCTTCAATGCTCTCTTTCTCCCTTTCCCTTCTGAGAATAGATAGGTGTGCCTGGATAGTAAGAGGAAGACGGCCTTCTCTGGAGACTCAACCTCGCAGTTCAAGTCCCACAGCTTGGAGGTTGTTTCCATGTTTCACTAGGTTTTCCTCGCGCATAGGGCTTGTACAAGGGTGCAAACCTAAGTGACAATAGCTTTTGGCATGCCCGGTGGGACTCATATCAAAAGATTTCAGGTCTACTTGTGTCAAGAAGAAAGAATTCCAGACCAAGTTTGCAGTGATTCATGCCTAGGACTAAAACAAGGGCATCTTCTAGAGGTAAATTTTAATATCAAGAGCTTTCTCTTTCAAATCCTAGGAGAAGAAGGACTAGAGCTTCATTATCACCAGTTAGGGGTAGAATAACAGTTGATATACCTGTAAGATCTATATCTACTCCCCCTACTGTTTGAACTCAGCCTAGATTGCCATCAACACTCATCAATAGAACACTTGTTTATATGGCACAGCCACGAGTTCATGATTTTGCCACCTTTAATGGTGGAAGTCCTCTATTGTTAGCCCAAAGACATGATATACCAGTATCTGCACTAAAAAGTATACCTAATTTTACTGCTGAAACTTCTATTTCCCCTCTAGAGCATATCCAAGAGGTAGAGAATGTCTGCAATATTCATGGTATTACAGAAGATGATGTTGCCGTTAGACTTCTAGCCTCATCTTTAAAAGGAAAAGCATTACAGTGGTATAGAGGCTTAGCTCATGGTTCCATAACTGATTGGGATAGACTAGGAGCAGGATTATGCAAACATTTTGAGGATAAGAGTGACCATTTGTCACTACTAGAGTAGCTAACTACAATAAAAAGAGCCCCCCATGAATGTATGACTGATTTTAATTACAAATTCCAAAAGACATGGGATAGAATACCTACTATAGTGAAACCTACCCCTAGTAACGCCTTCTTACATTACCTTAGAGCTTTCAAAAGTGACATTGCCACCACAATCCAAATTATGGGAGGAGATACATTACCGAATGCTTATGAGACAGCTATAAAAGCTGAGAATATCCTAATACAAGGTGGGAAGTTGGCTCCAAGGCCTCCTATGCCTTTCTTTCCTGATGTTCCCAACCACCAACCAGCAATAGCCCCTCTTCCTACAATTTCTACGTCACAAGCCCTTACTCCAGTTCCCCAAGCTTCCACATCCTCAAACGGAATAAAGGAACTCAAGGAAATGCTCCAAGGTCTAGTGTTGAATATAGATAAAAGAGAGAGGACTTTGGATAAAAAATTGCAAGAGCAGGGGAAGGAGTTGAAGGACCAAGGGAAGAGATTAGAGGATAGTTTTTCTCTAATACAAAAAATGAGTAACAAGGTGGTGGCCTTAGAAAGGCAGCAAGCCCAAAGTGGCAAGCCCCCTCAATTACAACATCAGGCTCTAAGTGGTGGTAGGCCTCTTAATCATTGGAATAGCTCTTTTGATCAGAATAGGAAAAATAGTCATGTTGCTGCTTCAAGCTCAAATCAGAGTAGAGCTTTAGTTCCTCAAAATAACTTAGCCCAAGGTCAAGACTTCTGTCCTTCATGTAACTATTCTTATACCTACTACCTATGTTAGAAAGCAGAATCTTATTTGGCCCTAACTGTCTAGGAGTCCGCAATAAAGAAATCACACAAGGAAGATCATCCCAAGGAGGCCTCATATGTTCAGAGGCAGGGTGATTGCTCTTTTATGAATCACCAAATGGAGGAGCATTGTAATGTAAACCAGGATTCTGTTGCTCATAAAACAAGAAGCAAGAGGAGAGCTATGGAACATACTGCCCCCCTTTCTCCTGAGCAGGCCTCAACTTCAAGTGTTATACCTCATACACAAAAAGAAAATGAGCAGACAAACACTTCACAATAGCAAAGGCAAGGTCCAAGAAAGGAGGATGCAAGTGATCCCTATGTTGCTCCATCTCGGCCTCTCATGGGTACAGCCCCCAAAGTTTCTGCCAAAATTCCTAAGGCACCCTTGAGTGTGGTAGAGAAAATGAAGAAAACCAATGTAAGCATTTCCATGTGGGATGCAGTTGCCACCATACCAATGCAGAAAAGGATGCTGTAGCAAGAATTGGAAAAGATTGAACCCAAAGATCAGTCATCTACCATGGAGAGTGACACTAGTTTGGTACAATCATCAGGTGATGTGGAGACAAATAAAAAGGTTAGACCTCCTCCATTCTATGTTTCTCTGATTATAGGGGGCAAGTTAGTCCATAATTGCATGATAGATTCAGGGGCTAGTAGCTCAGTAATGCCTAGGTGTGTTGCTGATGCTTTAGGAATGGAATATGAGCCCATTATTAGGGATGTGTTACAATTATATGGGAGTACTGTCAAAACCATAGGCATCCTTAAGAATGTGGAAATGGCCCTACATGCATGCCCTGGTTGTATTGTGATTCAAGACATATCTGTTGCTGAAGTCAAGCCCTATTTTGCCATCTGTCTTTCAAGAGACTTCACTGCCCAAATAGGTGGATTCATATCTACTGATTGGTCTTATATGTCATTTAAGACCAGATATGGGGTCACCTCCTTCTTGTCATTATTTTTCTCCTTGTCGTCTTCCAACTCACTTTCCTTCTCTACCACTGAATCTGCCTCCTCCGACTCTATATCTGACTCATCACTAGACTCCTTAGGATGAGGGGAAGGGGGATTGGGGGGAGGGCACCTGGGGCTGTTCTTGCTAGGGAATTAGGGAGAGGGATTGGCTTTTGGGGTTTTAGACTTGACAGATTTCACAACGTGCACTTCCCCTAAGTTTGAGCTAGCTGTGTCCTTTGAGGAGCCACCCGAAACCCCAATGGACTTGAATCTTGTCTGGGTTTTCAAAAACTCAAAAATGAGGAGCAAAAGACCTTCATGAAGGGAAAGGTTCTTGACAAGACATTTCTTGTAACTCTCTATATTCTTAGTCATAGAGGTATAAATATAGAAAGGAAAGGAGATTTTCACTTTATGTCTAAAATGATTAAGCAGAACAAAATGATGGGTCCTGACTCTATCAAACCTAGGCTCCAAAGTGACATACTCTATGATTATCCTTAGAACATGCCCCTAGATCTTCTTGATGGACTCAATGTCATAGTAGGTGTCAATCTTTACCAGTTTTCTTTTCTCCTTGTCATTCTTGACGAAAGCGTTGAAAGCATTGGCGAACATCTTCTTATCCCTGAAGAAGCTCATGCCTTCCTGGGAGAAGCCTGTCACCTCTGCAATGAGACCCTCTATGATTTAGTGGGAGACACCATCAATTTTGACCTTTCCATTGTGCTAGGTTTCAACCATAATCTTGGTAACCCCTGTGTCAAAACCATGGAGCCTCTCCATGAAGCTAGTTATGCCGCCCTTCTGGAGTTTTTTCCAAACCTTCCCTTTTTCTTTCTAGCTCTCCGTTTCTCCCCATGGCTCTCTTCTAATCCTTTCTCCCACCATTGTGATATTATGCCTCTATGACCCTAAACCCTTAACAGAATTGTAGAGCTCAAAGATGAAAAAATCACTAAGGACGAGAGCTTTAATGCGCGTGTTATTGGGTTTAACTCTGGCTTTCTTTTGCTCGTGTAATCTATACACGTTATAATGAAATGATGGGGGTTCCACATAACTCCAAATGATTCCCTTTTTTAAAACATGATTTAGCATGTCTCATCATCATAAAAAAGATTTTGAGTTGTTACCTTGAATTTGCTCCTTTCGGATGAGCTCCATAGCCGCCGTCAGAAAATGATTATTGTTTCCCCACGTCATCACTAAATTGAATGTGACTGTTGCATTTGCGAACCAATCAGCAACCACGTTAGCTTCACGGTAGACATGGCTGATGTGGTAATTTTTAAATTTGCTCAAGTCCATTTTTAGGTCTTCAATTAAGCTTTCAATGGTCCATGATGGTTTGGTTACTCCTAAAATACAATTTATTATATTTAGGGAGTCTCCTTCAAGCCACAGTTGTTCAATCCCTGAGTCTAGGGCTAGCTTAATAGTGAGTCTGGCTGTACTGGCTTCAACCAAATGGTTGGTTTGGTGACCAATAGGGGAGGAGATAGCAGCAATGCCCCCTCCCAAGTTGTTTCTTATGATTCCACCGCATCCGGCGGGACCAGGGTTCCCCTTAGCCACCCCATCGAAATTGGCTTTATGCTAGTTTTTGACGGGGAAGGACCAAATAGCCTGTTGTCTTCTTTTGATCCTGTCTTCTTTCTTGGTCTTAATTTTCCCTTCGTCCTTTATGTTTCCATCTGTAGTTGTGGAATAGTTCTCTTTCATGAGGCCATCAATTTTCTCTACTATAATACCCTTAGGAGCTTCTCTGTCTTTGAATATCCTGTTGTTGCGCTCCTTCCAGATTCCCCAGCAAAAGTGTGGATAATCCAAGAACTCAAAATTTGGGAGTTCAGGCCTTTGTGGTTACTACTCCACTGTATGAAGAATTCCTAGATACTAGCTAGCGAGCACCAGTAGAAGTTCATATTGGAAGTCAGAAGACTCCACACTCTAGAGGAAAAGGGGTAGTAAATGAAAATGTGATTAACCATTTCCAGGTCATGCTTACAAAGGCAACATCTGCTAGGAATAATTTGGCCTCTCTTGGCTAAATTATCCAGGGTAAGGATTTTGTCTTGCAAGAGGATCCAAAAGAAAATGTTGATTTTGGGCATTAATCCAGGGGTCTAGGCCTTGGCCCAAATAGGTTTCTCCCCTGTGCCCACAAGGGAAAGATAGCCTGAGGCTACAGTATAATGGCCTCCAAAAGAGTCTCCCCAGACTAAGGCGTCACCTATCTGGTTGATGTTGATAGCATTTAAAGAGGCCATCAAAGGCTCAAGATCCTACAAAAGCTCCACCAGATTGTGCCATTCATTCCCATTTTTGTAGTTCCTAACCAACATACCATATCTGCCTATTGCCTAATCATCCCACCTACCGAATGAAGGATGGTTATTGAGAGGTTCCTGAAAAAGCCAGCTATCCTGCCAAAAAAGGATTTTTTCTCCCATTCCAGCTTTCCATTTGGCCCTAGATTTAGCAAGGGTAAGGGCCTTCAAGATACCATTCCAAATGTTAGAACCCAACGGCAGCTCGGCCCCTTGGAAAATGGAGGAGAGAGACAGGCCTCCTAGGTACTTCTCAGTGAAGATGTCCCTCCAAACCCTTATGCCTTGAAAGATGTGCCAAGGAATTTTAGCTAAGAGGGATTGATTGAGGTGAGAAATTTTCCTGATTCCAAGACCTCCCTAGCCTTTGGGCAAGCAAACCTTGTCCCAGGCTACTAGGTGGTATCTCTTGTGGTCATCAGTTCCAGTCTAGAGAAAGTCCCTCTAAATCCTCTCCATTCTGTCTGCAAACTTAACCAAAATCCCAAAGAGACTGAGGGCATAGGTGGGGAGGTTCTGGAGAATCGAGTTAACCAGGGATCATCTACCTACCTGACTGAGGGTGGCCCCTTTCCAACCAGCAAGTTTCTTGATGAAGTTGTCGATAATGCTTGTCCAAAAGGAGTCTGGGGGTTTGGATCCTAGAGGAAGCCCAAGATAACTTGTTAACTTGTTACCAATATATTTCCTACTAATTATTCACCCTTAGACCTTTGATATAAAGGGATAACATCATAGTTTGTGTTATTTTTAATACCAATAATAGAAATTGAATGCATTAGTTGATTAATATTATCTTAATACTAAATAATATATAACTTTCCATTAACCCTTTAGAAAAATTGTAAATTTTTTGTTCCTAGACTTTCAATCTCTCCCCTTTTAAACTTCTAGTTTGATATAATGTATGCAATTTAGTCATAGTTCAAGTCTAGAAACCCCCTAGCTACCTTTTCTTCTCATCGTTCCTAAGGCTTATCCATGTAGGAAAACCATTGCATTATGAGTTGATAGGTGATTTAGGTATGGGTGGGTAATCTTGAGCATCATTTTGGATAAGAAGAAAGCATAACCTTCATGATACTTCAGTTTGTGATCAAATGTTTTGGAACTGAAAAATCAATTCATGAGACACTCTAGGAAGAAAATGCATCTCCAATGAATCAAATAGCATCTACAAGAAATTCAAGACATGGTAACTAGGAAATGTCAATTTGAAGAGATTCGATGCCTAAGATTGGTCTAAAATGAGTTCTAGCCTTAGTCTCAATGTTGAGATGGAAGAACACCTCTAATGTTGCTCCACATAGCCCAGGACCTAGTTTCCTGACAGAGAAATTTCTCAACCACTTCTAGCCATTCAAGTAAGAAAATATTTCTATAGTAAGAAGAGAATGAGAGAGGTTAGTTTTCAAACAAAAATGATAAAGAATTATTGAGAAATTGATCAAAGTGCTTAGTAAAATCTCATTTTGGAAATCTTACTTTATGGCTTCTCTAGCTTTAGAAACACACCTATTAGCAAGACTTTGGGAATAAAAGATTGACTTTAGGTAAAGTTGAATCAATGATGGTCTTGTAATAAGCTGGAAGCAAAGGCAGGACCCGAGTGTTCAAAACATCAAATGAACACATGACATATGTCATCGACATGATATCAAGTTGGCTTGTGGACCCAAACCTCATGGCTATTGAAATAAAGTTAAATTAGCATGATCCACAAGGCTTTGAAAGATGTGTATATTCTGAAGATGCAAATTTTATGCTTCTATGAGATGATGCTAAGAAAATAGAAAGGACCAAAAAGAAAGTGAAAGGACTTCTCCCCTGAACAAAAGTGAATATAAAGATTTTCTTAAGGGTTGAAATTGTATCTCAAAGGAGATATTTTCATAACTAATCTAAACAAGGAAGAAAGAAAAAATTGAAGATCTCTACTACACTAGTGCTTACAATGTAATTCTATTGTACAATTGAGTTTTAATGATGGATTTGAGTTACAAAATAGTCATTAACCTACTAAAGTGATTACAAATTTGACTGTTGCTAATCATATGGAGTAATCTAAGTTGTTTGGTCATTTTTCATTTGTGCAACATGTGAAACTCAATGTCTAACGATCATATTTGAATTTAATATATCTAGATTCATGGATCAATTGTGTTTCATCTTGTAATGGACAAATTCCTACAATTTGGTCCAATCTCTATAACTATAAAGCTAATGGCTGGAAGAATTGGAGGTAATGATAATACCAAGACTTGAGAGTCAATTAAAATATTATGCTACCTCTTCTTTCTATAACCTTGAAGATCTACATCGAAGGTTGAATTCAGAGCCAATTCATCCTATGACATTCAAGCTAAAAGAAAGTGGACTTGTTGAAGTTGTTGGATTTCTAATGGCAGTCCAAGCGCTAGATCTTGTGAAAGAATGTATAGAAAGATGTGATCCAGTAATGAATAGAATTATGATGTCCGATAATTCTATACCAATCTCCTTGAATAGAGAACTAATGCAAGAATCCTTTGGTGTTCCCATGAGAGAAGAATTGTGTGATATTGATTTTGGGTCAGTTTCTTCAATGTCTAATGAGAATAAGACTCTCAGAAGGGAGGACATGCTAACTTCATGGTTGCAAACTCCTAGACAAAAGAAGAGTAAAATTCAAAAGACTTTGTTTGGAACCAATCTAAAGAGAGAGATTGTGGATATTCTTGCTCTATTGTTGAGGCTAAACAAAATGGAAGAGATTTTATTTTTTGTTGAACACCACTTCTTATTTCAAGCTATCTTTTTTGATGAGAAGTATATAGATTGGGCTTAGATTTTGTGTCATGAGTTTGCTTCATGGATGAATTCTACTAAATCATTCAAACATTTCTACATGTCATCCTATTTGATGTATACTTTTTCCACTCATCACTTATGTTTTGGTCTACCTTGCATCGATGATTTTCATGAAAACACAAAGCTCTATGAGTTCTATCCATGTCTGCAATTGGAGAAAATCTATGGAGAATATGTGAAGGTGAATGATTCCTTTAAAATGAGGTTGTGTAGAGAACTACAGGTATGCCCAAAATGAAGATTCTCACCTGAAGTTGTTTTGGTGGTGAGACAATTTTCTTGTAATTTTATTCAATTTCCTTGCTTGTCATATAACAAAATTGGTGCATATGATGGCTTCCCTAAGAGATTTCCTAGATATCCAGAGGATATGGTAGTTTTAATTGAATTGTGTAGACATCTTAGAAGTAAATACTATGTGCTCCACTTTTAAGAAAATTATGGGTATTCCCTTTCCAATTTTAGTAGGAGCTTTCTCATGTGCATCTAGATCGGATGCTAAGAACTTAGTTAAAGCTTTTGAGAGAAAAGTGAAATTATTAAATTATGAGGTGATCAAGCCACAATATGATCCAATGGACTATGTAAAAAATGATCTATAATTAGGCTCTAGTTATAGATATGTTCCTGATATAGAAGACTTTTGGTCTAATTGTTACTTTGAAATGCATTCTAGAGAAAATTTATGGTCCAGGTTAACTGTGGATGAGGTCAACTTGTATAATGTTGATATTGATGAGGATGGCTTTCACATGACAACCTTGACCTATTTGAACAAGATCAAAGACACTTCTATAGTATCAACTCTCCCAAAAAGTCTAGTAATTGATTAAATAGAAATTCTTATGGAAGGAATCATAAAGAGAACTGGTAAATGGGTGGAATAGAAGAGGTCCTAAAAAAAAGAATTGGAACATTAGGTTTAGCAAGTGGAGCTACCTTAGGTGTTGCACAATCTTCATCAGTCATGGCATCATCTTCTATAGTACCAACATCAACATCTATTGGCCCATCCCAATCCATTGGTGGTAAAGGAGGAGATGAACCTCTAAGAAGAATATAATCCTCCAACTTGTGGAGAAGGATCACTACCAAACACTAGTTAAGCTGGAGAAAAAGAGATGGAGGAGGAAGCAAAGAAAGGCAAGGAAGTGGAAAAGAGAACATAACATTTCTTCTCTACACTACTAATCATTGACCTAGATGGTGATAACAACCCTTTGGATGGAGAAGGAGATGAGAAATCCCAACCTACACCTCAAAAATTAGGAGATATAAAGTAGGGTATTCTTATTGTTTAATCTACAAAGAGTGTAACATTTCCCTTTGTAAGTGGGAAGAGCAAACCTCTAGTGGCTAGGAAAGTGTTTGACACAATAATCTTGCAATCATCATTGAATATCTTATCTATTGAATCATGACTTGAAGATACAATTGAAAGGAAGAAAATGAGAGTTTAAGATAGTGCTCCACCCAATAATTTAATTGCTCAAGCTATGCAACACCCACCTTTGTGTCCTAAGTTGAAGAAACAAAAGACCCTTGGGGTTTTAGCCACTAATGCAAGTACTAGAAACATATTAACAGAGATTAATGAGCCCTAGAAGGATGAGAGAATTGAGGAGTTAACTGCTAATGATTTCTAAGTAAAAACATTTGACATAGGGCAACCTATGCATGATTCAATGGTAAATATCTGGAAATCAACCAATGTGAAAATAGAAGATAGACTTGAAGAATTTAAGTTGGCGAAGGCTACTTTGAAGGCCATTAACAAAGAGCTTATTGAATATATCAGAGAAGATATAGGTCCTCTCACTGTGATGCCAGTTGCTAGTGCTTCAACAAGCACTTTTGATCCTAAAGTGATGCAGGAGCATCCAGAGGTATAAGGGCAATCTTGTGTCACCCAAAAAAATGTACTTAGACTTAGTTTCTGTTTCATGTGTTTTCATTTTTGGACTCCCATTTGGGTCAAATAAAGGTTCCAACTCTCAAAGTTCCACTATCAGTGTGCTAGAAAATCTCAAAAAAATAGGAGCATGTAATTGGGCCATCATTTTGGTAAACTAGAAGGTGTGAATTGGCCAGATGAATGTAATTGTAATTTAGAACATTCCACAAAAAGAATCAGGTCAAAAGGCCCATGGTTTGAAAGTTATTACAATTTTTTGAGTTTTGGAGACCTCCTGAGAATGCTTCAAAGTCAAGTTAGGGGCATTAAATGACCTTGAAAAGGGCCAAAAAATGGGGGAAAAGCTAAGCTTGTCCATAGGGCTATAGAGCACTTTGAGATCTTTCCATACATGTAAACGATTCATCAATCGGAGCTACAGTTCAAAAGTTATGCCTCCCAAAAGTTCGGTTACCATTTTTGGATTCTTCTAGATTTGTGTCGACTTCTAACGCAGCTTCTGGAGCCTTCTATTTGGTTGGTGGATGCTTACTAGCACCTTCTAGAATGTATTCCTAGTCCTTAACCCTCCAGGGTCTATTTAAGGAGATTCCTAGCATTGTAAAAGGCAGTTCGGAGTGGAGTTTGAGAGGAGGTACTGAAAGGAGAAATTATCTCCACATTTATGCTATTGTAAGCCCTTAGGGCATGTTTTGAAGTTTATTTTCTTTGTACTAAATGTAATAGCTTATTTTTTATTTAATACAATTTCCCTTTTCTGTTGTGTCCATTCTGTTCTTGGGTTGTGTCCCCATCAAGTGGTATCAGAACTAGTTTTCCTAAGTGTGTAGACAGAGCGCTGACTGTGAGGCAGTTTGCACCAGGACTGTGTGGTTGTGGGTTCAAGTTAGAAGATGCCTCCATGAAGAGAACATGGTGGAAGGGCCAGAGCTATTAATCCTAAGGAGGTTAGAGCCCTCCAAAGGTAGGTACAGGCATTGCAAGAGGAACTTCATAGAGGAGCAAATGTTGCCGCAGGTGACGACAGTGAGGATGACAATGAAGAAGAAGAAATGGGACCAAAAGGGGAATTTTATGGGGAAGTTCTAAATCATGCAGAGGAAAGGCTTTTTAGGGCCATTACTAAGTTTGGGAAAGGACCTACAATTGAAGTGGGTGTATTTTCAGGAAATTTGAAACCAGATGAGTTGATCGATTGGATCAATGAACTGGAAGAATACTTTGAGTATGAGGATATCAGGGACCCAGATAGGGTTAAGTTTGCAAAGGCCAAACTGAAAGGCCATGTCAAAATCTGGTGGAAAGAGGTTCAATTGGAAAGAAACAGAAGAGGAAAGGAGAAGATCACAAGATGGGATCGCATGGTGGACAAATTGAAGAAGCAATTCATTGTTGTGGACTACAAGCTTGATTTCTTTAAGAAGATGCATGGGTTAAAGCAAGCAAGAAGATCAGTCCAAGAAAATACAAAGGAATTTTACCGACTCTTGATTAGAGTGGGGCATGCAAAAGCAAATAAGGAGAAGGTTTCTTGTTATATTAGTGGGTTGCGACCTAGCATCTAGGAGGAATTAAGTCTGGTAAGAATGACTAGCATTGAAGAGGCATACCAGTTTTCCCTACGAGTTGAAGAGAAGCTAAATAAAAGGTTTGAAGGAAGACAAAGAGGGTTCAGTCAAGGAGGAAGGGGAAGCGGTAGATCATTTGGAGGCTGCAATGAAACCCAAAAGAAAAATGAAGATGTGGGTACTAGCAGGAACCAGAGGAATGAGGGTTTCAACTGCTCCCATGATCAAGACTTTGGAAATCAGAGAGGAAGAGGTAGAGGACATGGACAAGGAAGAGGCAGCTTCTGTGGTAGCTATTTCCATTACAATGAAGAAGGTCATCGTGCCTTGAATGCCCTCAATGACAAAGAAGGACAGATAGGAGAGCTGAGGGCCAAGCTAGGGTTGCTCATGTGGATGAGGATGCACAATCATCACATTCAGAGGATGCAGAAAGAGGAGAGACCTTGGTAAATGAAGAGTCATACTAAGTGGTGAGATTGAACCAAGACAACAGAGGAGTTTGTTCCGTACCAAATGCAAGTGTGAGGATAAATGTTGTGACATGATCATTGATGGTGGTAGCACTGATAACTTGGTATCAGAAGAGACGGTCTCTAAGCTGAAGCTCAAGAGGGAGAAACATCCCTAGCCCTATCAGATTTCTTGGGTAAAAGATGATCATAAGGTCCTGGTAAGTGAACAATGTTTAGTGAAATTCAAAATTGGGAGTTACCATGATGAAGCTCTCTATGATGTTATTCTGATGGATGTTTTCCATCTATTGTTGGGTAGACCATGGCAGTTTGATAGACATGCAATACATGATGGGCATGCAAACACATACTCTCTAACAAAGGATGGAGTTTGCCACAAATTGAAGCCCGTGAAAAAGGAAGGTGAAAAGGTATGTAGCAGTGCTAGGATTTGTCTTGTTGATGGAGGGAAGTTTTTAGATGGCATGAAACATCAGCATATGTGCTACGCTTTGATTCCTAGGAAAGATAAAGAAGGTAGTAGTGAAATACCACTTGAAGTTTCAGATTTACTAAGGGAATTTGGAGATATTATCTCTGATAATGTTCTAGATGGATTGCCACTAGTAAGGCAAATTAGTCATTAGATAGATCTGATTCCAAGAGCTAGTTTGCCTAACAAGGCTGCTCACAGGATGACTCCTACTGAAACAAAGGAGCTAAATAGACAGGTTCAGGAGCTGTTGAGGAAGGGCTTGATTCGAGAGAGCCTGAGTCCATGTGCAATACCTGCAGTACTCGCACCAAAGAAGGATGGAGAGTGGAGGATGTGTATAGATTCTTGAGCTATAAATAAGATAACCATCAAGTACCTATTTCCTTTGCCAAGGATGGATGATCTTATGGACTACTTCAGTGGAGCTCAATACTTCAGAAAGATAGATCTCAAAAGTGGCTATCATCAGATATGGATTCGAGAAGGAGATGAGTGGAAAATAGCCTTCAAGACCAAGGAGGGTCTTTATGAGTGGTTAGTCATGCCCTTTGGATTGATGAACGGCCCATGCACCTTCATGCGGCTCATGAATGAGGTACTTAGGAAGTTCTTGGGAAAATTTGTTATTGTCTATTTGGATGATATTTTAATTTTCAGCAAGATTTTGGAAGAACATTTACTGCATATTTGTAGTGTCCTTGAAAGGCTAAGGGAAGAGAAACTATTAATTAATCTGAAGAAGTGTATCTTTGTAAAAAGGGAGTTAGTCTATTTGGGGTTTTTTATATCACCCGAAGGTCTCAAAATGGATCCAGAGAAGGTAAAAGCCATCTTGGAATGGCCTACTCCAAGATCTGCTACTGAGGTAAGCTCATTTCATGGTCTGGTTAGTTTTTATAGGAAGTTTATTAAGAATTTCAGTGGCATATGTGCACCCCTAACTGATATAATAAGAGGGGATAGAAAAGAGTTCAAATGGACTACAGCAGCAGCGAGAAGTTTTGAATTGCTAAAGAAGAAGGTAACAGAACAACCTATGTTGGCACTTCTAGATTTCAGAAAGGTTTTCCAAGTGGATTGTGATGCTAGTGGCAGCACTATTGGGGTTGTATTAAGCCAAGAAGGTAAGCCTATTGCATATTTTAGTGAAAAATTGAATGATGCAAAGAAGAAGTATTCTGTTTATGATCAATAGTTCTATGCAATAGTTCAGGCCTTAAAGAAATGGAGGCATTATTTATTGCCAAAAGAATTTTTTTTGTATACTGATCATCAGGCATTACAGTACCTAAATAGCCAAGGTAAATTGAATCAGAGGCATATGAAGTGGGTAGAGTTCTTGCAAAGTTATACATTTGTGTTGAAGCATAGAAGTGGAAAATCTAACAGGGTCGCAGATGCACTAAGTAGGAGACAGTTGTTGGTTACAGTAATGCAGGTTTAAGTAGTTGGGTTTGATGAACTCAAGAATTTGTACCCCGAGGATCCTGATTTTGCTGAAGCATGGAAATCTTGTGAAGAAACTGTTGTTGTAGATAGAACCAAGTGGTTAGACTATTTGATTCAGGATGGCATGTTGTTCAAGGGTAGTCAATTGTGCAATCCAAGGAGTTCCATGAGGGAAAATTTGATTAAGAAGAAACATAGTGGAGGGATGGCAAGACATTTTGGTCGAGATAAGACCATTGCCATTCTTAGATAACATTATTTTTGGCCTCAAATTTTACAGGATGTGAAGAAGTTTGTACAGAGTTGCCAGGTTTGTCAAGTTGCCAAGGGATTTAGTCACAATACTGGCCTATATCAGCCATTGTCTGTTCCATCAAGGCCATGGGAGGACATAAGTATGGATTTTGTTCTTGGATTACCAAGGACACAAAGGGGTAATGACTCAATATTCGTGGTGGTTGATAGGTTCCCCAAAATGGCACATTTCATTCCATGCCACAAAACTCATGATGTTGTCCATATTGCAGACTTATTTTTCAAAGAGGTGGTAAGACTACATGGTCTTCCAAGGAGTATAGTTTCTAACAGAGATACTAAATTTGTGGGGTATTTCTGGAGGACATTATGGAAGAAGTTGAGAATAGACCTAAAATTTAGTTCCACGCATCACCTGTAGACTGACGGCCAAACAAAAGTGGTAAATAGAAGTCTAGGCAATTTGCTAAGATGTTTAGTTGGGGATAAGCCCAAGGGATGGGATTTGATTCTACCATAAGCAAAGTTTGCTTACAATAACTCTATAAATAGGAGTATTGGAAAATCACCATTCCAAATTGTATATGGGAATAGCCCAAGGACTGCACCAGAATTGAGGAAGATAGAACAAGGGGAGAGGACAAGTGTTGAAGCTAAGGAATTTGCTAAACATATCAAGTGACTACATGAGGAGGTTCAAGCACACATTACCAAGATGAATCAAGAGTATAAAGCTAGGGTTGATCAAAGAAGATTTTAATTCCAAGTAGGGGATCTAGTCATGGTGCACTTACGAAAAGAAATATTTCCAGTCGGTACTTACAACGAGCTGAAAATGAAGAAATTTGGCCCCTGCAAAATTTTGAAGAAACATGACTCAAGAAATGCATATGAGGTGGAGCTGCCAGATGGTATTCACATTTCTCCCATTTTCAACATTGCAGATTTAATAGAGTATCATGATGATGGGGCAGATGAGGAGCTGGTGTTAGAGCCATGTCTAATTCTTGCTTCTAAGAAGGAGGAGATAGAAGACATTCTAGATCATCGTGTGGGTAGGAGTACTAGAAACAGGCAGTATGAAGAGTATTTGGTCAAATGGAAAGGACGACCGATCAAGGACTCAACTTGGATTTCAGCAACTGAGGTTTCCCATTTGGGATTTCCTCTACCATTCATAAAGTGACAGGGTCACTTTTCAATCTACCCTGGGTGTCTGATGCAGGAGCATCTAGAGGTATAAGGGCAATCCTGTGTCACCCAAAAAAATGTACTTAGACTTAGTTTCTATTTTATGTGTTTTCATTTTTGGACACCCATTTGGTTCAAGTAAAGGTTCCAACTCTCACAGTTCCACTATCAGTGTGCTAAAAAATCCTGAAAAAATAGGAGCATGTAATTGGGCCATCATTTTGGTAAACTAGAAGGTGTGAATTGGCCAGATGAATGTAATTGTGATTTAGAACATTCCAAAAAAATAATTAGGTCAAAAGGCCCACGATTTGAAAGTTATTGCAGTTTTTCAGGTTTTGGAGACCTCCTAAGAATGCTTCAAAGTCAAGTTAGGGGCATTAAATGAACTCAAAAAGGGCCAAAAAATGGGGGACAAGTGAAAGTAGTCCATAGGGCTATAGAGCACTTTGAGAGCTTTCTAGAAATGTAAACGGTTCATCAATCAGAGCTACGGTTCAAAAGTTATGCCTCCCGAAAGTTCGGTTACCATTTTTGGATTCTTCTAGATTTGCGCTGACTTCTAATGTAGCTTTTGGAGCCTTCTATTTGGTCAGTGGATGCCTACTAGCACCTTCTAGAATGTATTCCTAGTCCTTAACCCTCTGGGGTCTATTTAAGGAGATTCCTGGCATTGTAAAAGGTAGTTCGGAGTGGAGTTTGAGAGGAGGTACTGAAAGGAGAAATTATCTCCACAATTATGCTATTGTAACCCCTTAGGGCATGTTTTGAAGTTTATTTTCTCTGTACTGAATGTACTAGCTTATTTTTCATGTAATACAATTTCCCTTTTCTGTTGTATCCATTCTGTTCTTGGGTTGTGTCCCCATCATAAAGCTGAGGAGAACAAGAATCTACTTGGAAAATTACAAACAAAGAGACAGTTGGGACAAATTTCCAGAGCATGAATTAAGGATTTGAAGACTCGAGGACCTCCAATAATTGAGAACCTTAGAATTTTGATAATGGATGTTGATAAGTTAAGGGATACCATATCCAAGTATCAACTCTGAATGCAAAATTAAATCACAAACCTAACACAAGAATTGCCTCTTTTGCAAGAGGTGTTGGATATGGAAACTGATGTAGCAATTGTTCATGGTATTCTGAGAACTAGGAAAGAGTCATTGCTTCTTTGGATAAAATCAATTATATTCAAGATGGAGAGTCTAGAAAGGTCTAAGTTGGAATTTAGGGCACTATATGGAAATGTGAAAGATGTAATGGATAAATTATTTGAATATCTCAAGACATTACATATTGAGGCTTTCGTATCTAAGAGTGGTCAGTTGGTGGACATACAACACATGAAATCTAAATTCTTGGAGTTCATTGATGAGACAACTAGACCTGGCAACTTCTAGAATTCAAAGATTCTAGAGCTTACAACTATGGATGTCATTTTCAAGATTGCATCAGAGAAGCTACAATAAAAATTTTCCAAGATTGAAGAATCGATAGATAGTCATGATCATAGGGTAATTAGAGCTAATAATTTATTCATTTTAGGTGTCAAGGAAATGAAAATAGTTATAGATGCCATGAAACTATTTAGGGGTAAGACTATAACATTGGTCAAAAATATTTGACCAGCCAATGTGGTGTTACATTCCTATCTTAGTCATCTATAGTTAATTTTTTCCTACTATCAATCTCTTTCTCTCTCTCTCTACTATTGTAAACCATATATACCATTCACCCTTTGCATGAGAAAGTTTTGTAAAGGATGACTAGCATGTCAATCCTATTTTGGGCTATTTCATTCAAAATGTTTTGATGTGAAATCATGAATTGTAACTGGCCACATCCCAAGGGCCTATATATGTAATCTTTGGGAAATGAATAGAGGATCAAAAAAAATTTAGTGTGAATTGGCTTGGTGGCTTTGTATACCAGTATTTACAATTAAAGTTTAGTCATTCATTTTTCATTCTGCATTTTTTTTAGCTAGTTGTGTTGGGATTTGAAAGACATGTTTATGAAGTTGTTAATGGCATGCTATAATTTGTGTTAATATGGTGTTGTCAATTAAATTAGACTTTCCATAGCCTTTTATATGCATTTATGTTTCTTATTTGTGGCCTTTCTTATACATTTCATACTATTAATTAATATTAAGATTGTTAATTGTGAACTATTGAGTTAAAGGTAGTTTTTGGGTTGCAATGGCTTGCTAGGGTAGGCTTTGAATCATCTTCCCATTTAACATTTCTTTACTTTCTAGTTGTTGTATGTTTTTTGAAAGTTTAGATTATATTGCATACTTGCATCTAGATTAGCAATAGCAATAGAAATTAGGGTAGACAAAGATAGCTCAAATTAACCATTCTATGGTATTTGAGGTTGTCCAAATCCATAAGTCTTCCTAGGTTGCCTCTGTCTACAAGTAATCTGGTTTACCTCTATTTCTCTTAGATTAAGAGCATACCCCCAAAATTTTGATCAACTAAAAATAGAGACAAATTTAAATCTTTGCAAAAGTAAGGGAGTTGGACCTTTCAAATCAAGGGTAGGTGACATTAAGATGCACTTACCTAGTATGTTGCTAACATCCTCTTATTTTCTCTATACATTGGGCATTTTAAAAGTTAGGGTATAAGCCAAACCTTGAGAGACAAACTGTTAACCATCATTTTGAAAATTATTTAAGCTAATAGATAAATATTTGAAGTATGCAATTGTTGAACTTGTTTTCCTTAATCAAGGACTAAATTTGTATGAAAGTTTTTATTAAATTTCAAACTTTGTGAGAATATACATTTTTCCACAAAGCATGGGGCTTCTCCATATTTCTAATCTTCTAAAAATGCTAATGCAATAGAAAAGCATATTATTCTAATGCCTTGTACATTAATTACATATGAATCCATAAAAATGTAATTAAAATGTGTCAAAAAATGGGAGACAAAAAACTTTTAAACCTTAGTTGAGGATGGTATTGGAACCATAAATAATAGAAAAATTTAGTGTTCCTTGAGAGAAAGAGAACACTAAAAGGTCTTGAGTTTCCATTTCCTAAAGTCCTCTTCCATACATATTACTAGGTGTCATGTGTCTGCAAAGATATAGATCTATACACATTTTCATTGGTGATCTTGAGTACTAAATGAATGTCACATTGTTCGCCCCAACTAATCATGTACTAGGTAATGCTATGAATTTATGTATAAGAGTCATACGAGTTCTTATATTGTCATTAATTTCATAGTCTTAGTTGGCTATAGATTATGCTAACATAGTGAGTGTCATATCATTTTATTGATGAAGAGGATTTGAAGAAAGTATGATGAAGATAGAATTGATAATTATGGTATTCAATGGGTGCTTGAATGAGTTGGATAATGATCATATAATAATTTTTTGATTATTTCATAATCATGTATTTTTGCAATATATTGAAGAACATAAGTTTAACTGAGTGACAAGGTTAATGAAGGAAGACTGTATTCATCGAGTGACTATAGTATTGTTGGAGGGATTGGCAAAGAAAAAGAGAAATTAAGTACTTCTCAAGAAAGTCAACTAATAAGTAAGTTCTCTATTACTCGAGTAAATTATTATGTTTACCAAGTAGCAATCAAAAGAACACATTTGGAGAATTAGAATCCAAGGCCAACTTTTGATGAAGTTTAGAAAGTTTGGGTGGTCTAGGACACAAATAAAATTTTGTTTCAAGATCAATGATTGGGAAAATTCAATAAGGATTTGATGATGGAGATTCAAGAATGATGAGGATGAGCACAAAATTCTTTAAAAATTATATTTTCCAAGTGTCTAGATTCATTGTATGAAGTTTTGGATCTAGAAATTTGGTATGAACCTAAGATCATCAATTGTGATTAAGCAATAAAAGATGGAATAATATTGAAGATTGGTGATGACTACTTAAGGAGGAGATCAAGAAAAAAATTTGGTTGTTGGTTACTGATTTTAGTTGTTGATCATATTACTAGTTGCAAGCTAATCAAGGAATGGTAAAGTTGTTGTGAGTACAAAGTTGAAGAAGGTAAAAGAAGATGGTTGATCTAGGAGAACAGAGTAGTGGAAGGAGAAAGAGAAGGTGTTAATCAGCCAGTCAAAAGTAAAGAGTAAAAGGATATCCAAGAGAGATATCAGACAAAGATAGGAACATAATTGAGATGTGAACAATAAAAATTAATTGCTATTATTAACAAATCAATTCTACTATTACTTTTTAACCATTGAAGAAGAAAACCATGGAAGAACCAAGTGAACCTAACAAATAACTCCTATATGGTAACATTAATTAGTTGTGTTTGTGATTCCTTTAAATCAGGCCACTCGTTAGTTAGAAATATAGAGTGATAAGTTCTAGATGATCTTTTGGTGAAATTCTCTAATAAGGTCATGTTAATCATGCGTATGTAACATTTAACAAGGTAGGCTCCTAGAAGAGATGACTTCAAAAGAGTTATTTTTTTGGTTTTTGCTTTAAGGTGGTTTTTCCCTTCACAAGGTTTCCATATTAAAATCATGGTGTAAAATGTGTGAATTTTATTTGTGTTGCAAGTTGTTTTACATGATTTATAGTTTATTGAAGCTTGATAATAACTAAGGAATCACTAGATAACAACCTAAAAGTTTACTAATACTCAGTAATGCAAAGGATAGTAAGTTACTAATTTGGAATAAATTGGTGGACATAATTTTAGATTAAGGTAAAAATAGGTTTTGAAGGGACCTGAGACCCTTTACCAAAAGAAAAAGATAAGCATTAAGAACCAACCATGTTTTACAAGGACCTAAAACTTAGAGGAAAGTTAAAAACCCAAAAAAAAACTAGGTTAACAAAGACCTGAAACCACAAGTTTTAATCAAACACCCCCAGGTTTTACAAGTACCTAGAACCTAAAAGTTTTAAATAGAAAGATAAAAAAAATAAAAAGAGAACCAGCAAAAACACCTAGATCTGCAACCAGTATAGCAACAACCAGAACTAGCACCTACACCAATTCCTTTATGCTCTTCTCCATCTCCTTGCCAGCTTTAGTAGTAGCCTAGATAATATCAATTGTGGTAGAAATAGGAGCCTTAGGAGCATCAGCAATCTTTTTTCTCATACTTTTCCAAATTCTCTTGTTGGGTCCTCCTAGACTCTTGAAGACAACAGTGTCTGGGGACGTGATCTCCTTGTTGCTTTTCTTGCCTAGACTAGTTGCGCTGGCACACAAACTAGAAGTGACTTGTGACAAAGCTCAAAATTTTAATTGTTATCTCCATTTATGAGATCATATAGGAGACAAATTATGATATGGTGTTTTCAATATCAAGAAATTTCATTATTGGACAAAGTGAAATCTAGAGAAGGACTTCAATTTTTACTTTCCTTAGATATAAAGTTTATACAGGGACCTTCAGGAATAGAAAAGTTCTAAATGTTGATCTTACTTTTTCATCATAAAATGTTCAAAGTAAATCTCTTGTGGTATTCTACAAATGATGATAATATTCTCTTGTTTAGCTTGTTATAAAGGATTGCTTATAAGTATGAGTGTTGAGATGGTCAACACGTTACAAATGGAAGAATTAATGCACCCTGCTACATCTCTAAGGGGACCTAGTGTAGATATTATTATTGAAATTATTAAGAAAATTGCTATAATGGAGATAGTAGGTTTAGAATCAGAAGAAATGAAGGATTGTCCTATTCCTATGGAAGCAAATTTTGAGGATATGCATAATGCAGCGGTTGTAGTCATTAGTACAGCTACCCAGAATATGACCAAAAAGAATTTTCTACATGCATTCTTTTATTTCCTAATGGGATGATTGTAGCTCTTCACATGGTAGTAGTTTCCAAATTCTTCACTCACCAACACCTCACTTGAATAATGCAGAGTGCTCAATAGCCACACCTAAAGTTTCAGTAATTCATGTCAAGCTGAAAAATTGAGAATGAGATAGCCCCTTCATTTATATCTATCAGGGATCGTAAAAGTGAACTTATTGATGAGTTTAATAATGATGAATTAGACCATGTCTCACTTGAGAAGAGAAAGAAGCTTTGTAAAGAAGCACACCTAGAGAAGGATATTGACACAAAATGGCTTTAAGCAGATAGTTCACAAGCAGAAAAATCAAAGTCTGGTGAAGCCTGGATAGAAAGAAACTTTACTCTAAAGAAAAATAACAAAAATAAAAAAACATGTTCAGTTGAAATTTATCTTGAGGAAGATGCCTTTGGTCTTCTATAGGTGTTAGGATAAAAAGGCATTATGGAGGAAATCAAGCTCAATGGTGAATTCATAAATAAATGTCTGTTAGGCCTCGCTAACAAGGAAAATAATTTTAAAGATCTCGAAAATATCATAAAGAAGTTTTAGGGAAGACTTTATAGTTTATTTAAGGTGATTTGCACATGACAAAACCCCAACAAGCCTAGTTATTAATTGTCTTTTTTGCTTTCATTAATTGAACGGACTAGCTCTCTACAGAACTACAAGTGGCCTATTGAATGGGGTTGGTGTTAGACTGCTACCTCGATTTTGAATGGCTCTATGCTTTTGGAAGTCTCGATCATGATGGTCATGTGACTATGTAGTTGCATAATAAATATTGCATTTTTTCTATTTCATATGAGTGATGCCAAATTCATTCAATCAAAATATTTACCCATGATCTTGACATTGTAGAGTATATAGAAAAATTTATGGGTGTGCAAGGTTATCTCAAGTTCTAAGGATGGGTATAGAAGTGAATTCAAGGGCAGTTGCATTTGGTATTTACATGTTGTGGCATATAGATTCAACTTTTTAGTAGAGTTATTTGTTATTTGTCATGAATTTTCTTTGAGGTAGGGATGTGCATAAGATGAAACACATTTTCCATTGCCAACCACATGATTTGGTGTTTATTAATAAACTCAGGTTGTGTTGACATAACCATGAATATTAATGCTTTCATCGGTGAACTTAATGGTATCATTATAAATAAATTGAATTGATGTTTCTTTTTTTTGTTGCAAGTTCTTACTTGGGTGAGGAAGTGGTCGAAAGGAACATCTACACAGGACAAACAAATGTATAAAGTTTGAGCATGGAAGATATGCATAAGTGAAGAGTGCAAGCCTGCTAAAGAATTAAGATCCAACATGAAAGGCAAGCGTGGATGTGGAGATTTCCTACATAATATTATGAATTAGATTTGGATGCATGGAGTGACACCTAGATCATCAAAAGTGAAAGAAAAAAATAATTTTATGCCATTTATTAAACTGTATAGTTGGAACCATAAGAAATGATATAAGCCATAAAACAAAGTTAAGCATAAGTTATATTTTAATATAACTACAGTTGTATTATAAGAAATGAGACAGTTGCATGATATGAAAAGGTGTGACTCTTAAAATGAAACTAACACCTTTCAAATGTCTATGAATATTTATAAATCCAAACCAAGGAGGGATAGAATTCATTGCTTTTAAACAGTGATATTGAAGCTATTGTCATTGTAATTTGTAAATCTTCATCAAATACTATTAGATTTTTTCTTCCCAAGGGAGAGATTGGAGTTTTGAACAAAGAAAAGGAGATTCTAATTTTTGAGTGTTATTTCTAGTTATTGTATGGAACTTATTGTATTGGGTAGAACATCAAGAGATTGAGTGTCTTCAACATAATTTGTCTAACAACAACATCAATAAGGAATTTTATTTTATTTAGAGTTGAATTGTGCATAGCTCGTCCTTAATAGTTGAGTTGTTCATTTCTTTCTAATTTATTAATTTAATAGGTACATTAAATTGTTTGTTGCTATTCAGATTTGATCAATACAAATAGCATAGGATATCATCTTTTTCTCATTATTTGTATCTATTATGCCCGTGTGATGGTTAAATCATAATAGACTGATCTGAATATGCTAAAGTGTGATAATTTGTGGCATCAAATTAACTAAGTTATTAATAAATATCATACCAATAATACTGTAAAGTTGTATGTAAGAAATGTATGTTTGACTCTATCGCCCAATTAGAATTCAGCACTGATCATAAAATTGCTCATAAATTTTGAACCCAATGCTGGCATTTCTCTATTCTTTTCCTTTAGTAATCTAATTTCATTTAGTAATTTTTCTATTTTCATTTCGGGGACACATAACATCTTAAATGAAGTAATTGAGGTTTGAAGATAAATAATCCAGAATGTTTCCTTGATGCATGCCAATTGAGGAGTTTATTTGATTGTTGTAATTTTCTATAAATCATCTTGGAATTGAGTTTTGCCATCCAAGATTTAGGTAAACAAGCCTTGGTCCAACCGAACCAAAAGTGCAGAGGATTGGAATCAATCCTATCAAGTTGGCCAAAATTAGTTAGATACCTAGCATCGAGCAGGCAAGGCTCGTAGGTTTCTAACCAGTGATTTTGATTACCAACAACCTGTTCCATTCTCTACCCACTTTCCTTAATAATTTGACAGAGTTCTAGCTCATAATCCTTAAGTTTATCAAGTATGTTGCTAACAAGATTCTACAAGTTGGCTCTCGTAAAAAATTCATGGTCCAACTCTTTCTAAATGACTCCAACCTTTTTCTTGAACACCATGATTTCATTGTATAGCCATGAGTTTTCTTGTAGAGAGGCTTCCACTTTAAGTTTAGAAATATGAAGAAAGGAAAGTTTCACATGGTGAGTCTAATCCCTAGTATCTTCTTTAGTTCTAACTGTAGCATCAATGGTAGTATTATTGACCTGGATGTCAGTGTTAGCATCCTGCTTCTCCTTATATTTCTCTTCCGTCTCCTTACTCAAGCTTAACTATTTCATAACAAGGACATTACCCTCATTTTTTTTTCCTATTTCAATGTCCATTTTCTCCTCACTAGATTTAGTATTAGGAGGAGAAGAAGGAACTTGTTGTTTCCCCTCATCATCCTTTAAATCTTCAGACCCAGCATTTGATTCAATTTTTCTATCTTTACTCTCCTCCACTTGGTCCTTACCAGTAGACATACCCTTACTTCCCAAATAACCTTCTAGATTTGAGCTAAGGTCTCCTATTTCTATCTTATTGTCCTCCTTGGAAGAATTCTCAAAATCCATCACTTCCTCAACATTCTTCTTTTTCATCTCCCTCTTATGACCCTTTCTAGTGCTCTTACTATAACTGGTGCCTTCCTCACTTTTAACCTTTTTCTCATAAGGTTCATTACCAATCACTTTATTTTTTCTCTAAAGTTAGAGAGGGTTTAACAATCTTATTTTTACAATACTTTTTAATAAGAAGGATTAAGCCCTCATGAAGCACAATATGAGAATCCTTCTTCCTATGTGCTTGGAGGCTTTGTATCAAAGAGTACTTAAGGTAGAATAGAAAGGCAATTCTATCTTTATACCTAAAATTATTTAGGAACACAAAATTAAAATTGTGGACTCTCTTAGCTCTATCATCAAGGATAAAATACTCATGGATACATAAAAGAATGTCCCTCCAGATAACCTTAATCTAGTTCAAATCATAAAAATCCCCATTTTTCTCATCTTTTCTCCTTCTCATCAGTTTTGGGGAATTTTTTGAAGGCTGCATTTGAGATACAGGTTTCCTTGTTGAATTTAAGACCCTCCATAGGAAGACCTATAACCTCAACAATGAACTCCTTCGGTCCTCACAGTAACCCCATACAACTTTGCCCTATCCTCAGTCTAATTTTTGAAAAAGGACTCTATAATGTCTGGCTTGTAACCTTGAAGTTTCTCAATATAAGTCATAACCTTCCATTTTTTAGTATTTCCCAAACATCCAAATTTTCCCTCCATTCTTTGTAGTTGTTTGGCTCTTTCTTTCTTGGTTCCCCTCCCATCTTGTCTTCAGCTCTACACCTACAACTAGATCGAAAAATGGTCACCAAAAAGTAGAGCAAGTTGTTAACGATTTTCAAGAAACCTTTAACCTTTTATGTGTACCAAGTACAATCCATAATTATGTAAAAATACCATCTAGGGATACTCAAAAAATCTTCCACAAACCCATCACATCCTTTAATAAATTCCTTGATCTTGCATGACTTTCCTTCATTAACATGTGTCATATCATAATTAATAGTTTTCATCAGCTCAACTTCCTTTCTTAGGTCATCTTATCAACTCAATCTAGTTTCCCTATAGTCCACTTGGTTAGCAATCTAGTTAGCAACCTTGTTGCCCTCCCAAATTGGTGGACATAGTTAATTAATGATATCACTAAGTATTTATTACTAAAATTAATGAAGTTTTGCTAGTACTAGAACTATTTGAAGGTTTTGTATGATAATTGGACATAATGGAAAGACTAAATGAAGTTGCATATTTCTAGCATTGGAGATAATATCACACATTTGTTGGAAAATGAATATACTACACATGTTGGTCCCCTATCTCTCAAACAAATGAATGAGAAGAGGAATTACAAAAGCATGATGATTGAGATTGCATCTACTCCCAATAGTGTTGAGTTTGATGATATTTAAACTATGCCAATGTTAAACAAATGTGGAATAAACTAAAACTTGTACATGGAGGAGATGATAATGTTAGAAGAGCCAATGCTAAAAGTTTAAGAGGAAAGTATGATGATATGAGAATGAAAGAAGATGAGAATAATGTACAATATGTGAATCAAATAAAGGATGGTGTAAGTAATATCAAAGTTTCTTGAGGAACTATCATTGTGATGGGGACACAACCCAAGCACAGAATGGATAGAATAGGAAAGGGAAAATTTTATTAACTATAAAAATATGCTAGTACACTTAGTGCAGAGAAATAGACTCCAAAACATGCCCTATGGGCTCACAATAGCATAAATCTGAAGATAATTTCTTCTCCCAGTACCTTCTCTCAAACTCCACTCCGCACTGCATTTTACAATGCCAGAAATGTCCTTAAATAGAACCCAAAGGGTTAAGGATTAGGAATACATTCTAGAAAGTGCTAGTTGGCATCCACTGCCAAAATGGAAGGCTCTAGAAGTCACTTTAGAAGTCGGTACAAAATTAGAAGAATCTAGAAACGGTAGCCGAAGTTCTGGGAGGCATAACGTTTGAACCATAGCTTCGATTGACAAATCATTTACATTTCCAAAAAGATCTTGGAGTTATCTATAGCCCTATGGACAACTTTGCTCATCCCCCATCTTTTGGCCCTATACAAGTTCATTTAATGCCTTGAACCTAACTTTGAAGCATTCTTAGGAGGTCTCCTAAAATTGAAAAACTGCAATAACTTTCAAATCGTGTAGCCTTTTGACCTAATTTTTTTTCTGGAATGTTCTAAATTACAATGTTAATCCTCCCTCCAATTTACACCTTCTAATTCACCATAATTATGGCTCAATTACATAGTCCTATTTTTTCAACATTTACATGTATCCCAAGTTGCTTAAATACTCTAACCTAGAACACTGATAGTGGAACTATGAGAGTTGGAACCTTTATTTGACCCAAATGGGTATCCAAAAATGAAAACACATGAAACAAAAACTATATCTAGGTACATTTTTTTTGGGTGACACAAGATTGCCCTTATACCTCTAGATGCTCCTACATCAGACACCCAGGGTAGATTGAAAAGTGACTCTATCACTTTATGAATGGTAGAGGAAATCCCAAATGGGAAAACTTGGCTACTAATATCCAAGTTGAGTCCTTGAATGATCAGCCTTTCCACTTAACCAAATACTCTTCATACTGCCTATTTCTAGTACTCCTACCCACACGATGATCTAGAATGTCTTATATCTACTCCTTCTTGGAAGTGAGAATTGGACATGGCTCTAACATCATCTCCTCATCTCCACCATCATCATGATACTCTATTAAGTTTGCAATGTTGAAGATAGCAAAAATGTGAATTCCATCTAGAAACTCCACCTCATATGCATTTCCTGAGTCATGTTTCCTCAGAATTTTGCAGGGGCCAAATTTCTTCATCTTCAGCTTGTTGTAAGTACCTATTAGAAATCTTTCTTTTCTTAAGTGTACCATGACTAGATCCCCTACTTGGAACTCCTTATGTCTTCTCCTTTGATCAGCCCTAGCTTTATACTGTTGATTCATCTTGATAATGTGTGCCTAGATCTCCTCATGTTGGTGCTTGATATGTTCATAAAACTCTTCTACTTCAGCACTTGTCCTCTCCCCTTGCTCCATCTTTCACAATTCTGGTGCAGTCCTTGGGTTACTTCCATATACAATTTGGAATGGTGATTTACAAGTACTCCTATTTATAGATTTATTGTAGGCAAATTCTTCTTGTGGTAGAATCAAATCCCATCCCTTGGGCTTATCCCCAACTAAACATTGCAGCAAATTGCCCAGACTTCTGTTTACCACTTTTGTTTGGCCATTAGTCTATGGATGATGTGTGGAATTGAATTTCAAGTCTGTTCTCAACTTCTTCCACAATGTTCTTTAGAAATACCCCACAAATTTAGTGTCTCTGTCAAAAACTATACTCTTTTGGAGGCCATGTAGTCTTACCACTTCTCTGAAAAACAAGTGCGCAATATGGACAGCATCATGATTTTTATGGCATAGAATGAAATGTGCCATTTTGGAGAACATATCAACCACCACATATACTGAGTCATTGCCCCTTTGTGTCCTCATCAATCCAAGAACAAAATCCATACTTATGTCCTCCCATGGCTTTGATGGAATAGGCAATGGCTGATAAAGTCTAGTATTGTGACTAAATCCCTTGGCCACTTGACAAACTTGACAAATCTGTACAAAATTCTTCACATCCTATGAAATCTGAGGCCAAAAATAATGTTCTCTAAGAATTGCAATGGTCTTATCTTGACCAAAATGTCCTACCATCTCTCCACTGTGTTTCTCCTTAATTAGATTTTCTCTCATGGAACTCCTTGGAATGCATAATTGACTGCCCTTGAACAACATACCATCCTGAATCAGATAGTCTAACCACTTAGTTCTTTCTACAGCAATAAGTTCTTTACAAGCTTTCCATGCTTTAGAAAAATTAGGATCCTTAGGGTACAAATTCTTGAGTTCATCAAACCCAACTACTTCAACCTGCATTACTGTAAGCAACAATTGCCTCCTACTTAATACATCTACAACCCTGTTACATTTTTCACTTCTATGCTTCAACACAAATGTATAGCTCTACAAGAACTCTACCCACTTCATATGCCTTTGATTCAATTTACCTTGGCTATTTAGATATTGTAATGCCTAGTGATCAGTATATAAAACAAATTCATTTGGCAATAAATAATGGCTCCATTTCTTTAAGGTCTGAACTATTGCATAGAACTCTTGATCATAAATAGGATACTTCTTTTTCACATCATTCAATTTTTCACTAAAATATGCAATAGGCTTACCTTCTTGGCTTAATATAGCCCCAATAGCACTACCACTAGCATCACAATCCACCTGGAACACCTTGCTAAAATTAGGAAGTGCCAACACAGGTTGTTCAATCACCATCTTCTTCAAAAATTCAAAACTTCTCGCAACTGTTGCAATCCATTTGAACTCTTTTCTATCCCCTCTTATTGTGTTAGTTAGGGGTGCACATATGCCACTAAAATTCTTAATGAACTTCCTGTAGAAACTAACTAGACCATGAAATGATCTCGCCTTAGTAGCAAACCTTGGAGTAGGCCATTCCAAGATGGCTTTTACCTTCTCTAGATCCATTTTGAGACCTTTAGGTCATACAACAAACCCTAGGTAGACTAACTCTTTTTTAGCAAAGCTACACTTCTTCAAATTAATTAACAGTTTCTCTTCCCTTAACCTTTCAAGGACACTATGAATATGCAATAAATGTTCTTCCAAATTCTTTCTGAAAATTAAAATATCATCCAAATAGACAATTAAAAAATTTCCCAAGAACTTTTTAAGTACCTCATTCATAAGCTACATGAAGGTGCTTGGGGCGTTCATCAATCCAAAGGGCATGAGTAGCCACTCATTAAGACCCTCCTTGGTCTTGAAGGTATTTTTCCACTCATCTTCTTCTCGAATTCATATCTGGTGATAGCCACTCTTGAGATCTATCTTTGTGAAGTATTGAGCTCCACTCAAGTAGTCCATAAGATCATCCATTCTTGGCAAAGGAAACTGATACTTGATGGTTATCCTATTTATAGCTTGAGAGTCTATACACATTCTCCACTCTCCATTCTTCTTTGGTGCTAGTACTATAGGTACTGCACATGGACTCAAGCTCTCTCGAATCAAACCATTCTTCAATAGCTCCTGAACCTATCTATTTAGCTCCTCATTTTCAATAGGAGTCATCCTATGAGCAGCCTTGTTAAGAAAAATAGCTCCAGGGATTAAATCTATCTGATGACTTATTTTCCTTATAGGTGGCAATCCTTCTAGAACATTATCAAAAATGATATCTCCAAACTCACTTAATAAATCTAAAACCTTAAGTGGTATTTCAGTACTACCTTGCTTATCTTTTCTAGGAATCAAAGCATAGCACATACGCTGATGTTTCATGCCATCTAAAAACTTTCTTCCATTAACAAGATAGATCCTAGCACTGCTACATACCTTTTCACCTTCCTTTACCATGGGCTTCAGTTTGTGGCAAACTCCATCTTTTGTCAGAGAGTATGTGTTTGCATGACCATCATGTACTACATGCCTGTCAAATTGCCATGATCTTCACAACAATAGATCGTAGACATCCATTGGAATAATATCACAGAGAACTTCATCATGGTAACTCCCAATTTTGAACTTTACTAAACATTGTTCACTTACCAGGACCTTATGATCATCCTTCACCCAATCAATTCGATAGGGTTGGGGGTCTTTCTCCCTTTTGAGCTTCAGCTTAGAGACCATCTCTTCTGACACCAAGACGTTAGTGCTACCACCATCAATGATCACATCACAACATTTATTCTCACATTTGCACCTGGTATGAAATAGACTCCTCCTTTTTCCTGGTTCAATCTCACCACTTAGTAGGACCCTTTCATTTACCCCTTTTTGCATCCTCTGAATGTGATGATTGTGAATCCTCATCCACATGAGCAACCCTAGCTTGGCCCTCAGCTCTCCTATCTGTCCTTCCTTGTCATTGAGGGCACTCAAAGGCACGATGGCCTTGTTCATTGCAATGGAAATAGTTACCACAAAAACCTCCTCTTCCTAAACCTTTTCCACATCCTCTACCTCTTCCTCTCTAATCTCCAAAGTTTTGATCATGAGAGCAGTTGAAATCCTCATTCCTCTGGTTCCTGCTAGTACCCACATCTTCATTTTTCTTTTGCGACTCATTTTGACCTCTAGATGACCTACCACTGCCCCTTCCTCCTTGATCGCACCCTCTTTGTCTCCCTTCAAACATTTTATTTAGCTTCTCTTCAACTTTTAGGGAAAACTAGTATGCCTCTTCAACACTAGTCATTCTTACTAGACTTAATTTCTCCTGGATGTTAGGTTGTAACCCACTGATATAATGGGAAACCTTCTCCTTATTTTCTTTTGCATGCCCTACTCTAACCAGAAGTTGATAAAACTCCTTCGTATATTCCTGGACTGATTTTCCTACTTGCTTTAACCCATGCATCTTCTTAAACAAATCAAGCTTGTAGTCAACAGGAATGAACTGCTTCTTTAGTTTGTCCACCATGCGATCCCACCTTTTGATCTTCTCCTTTCCTCTTCTATTTTTTTACAATTGAACCTCTTGCCACCAAATTTTTTCATGGCCTTTTAGTTTGGCCTTTGCAAACTTAACTTTATCTGGATCTTTGATATCCTCATACTCAAAGTACTCTTCCAGTTCATTGATCCAGTTGATCAACTCATCTGGTTTCAAATTTCTTGAAAACACACCCACATCAATTAGAGGTCTTTTCCAAAACTTAGTAATGGCCCTAAAAAGCCTCTCCTCTACTTGATTTAGATCTTCCCCTTCAACTTCCCCTTCTGGTCCAATTTCTTCTTCTTCATTTTTGTCCTCACTTTGGTCACCTACAACAACATTTGTTCCTCTATGCAGCTCCTCTTGCAATGCTTGAACCTACCTTTGGAGGGCTCTAACCTCCTCAGGATTAATAGATCTAGCCCTTCCACCACACTCTCTTCTTGGAGGCATCTTCTTAACTCAAACCCACAACCACACAGTCCTGGTCTAAACTGCCTCACAGTCAGCACTCTATCTACACACTCAGGAAAACCTACTCTGATACCACTTGATGGGGACACAACCCAAGCATAGAATGGACACAATAGGAAAGGGAAAATTTTATTAACTATGAAAATATGTTAGTACACTTAGTGCAGAGAAACAGACTCCAAAACATGCCCTATAGGCTTACAATAACATAAATCTGGAGATAATTTCTTCTCCTAGTACCTTTTCTCAAACTCCACTCCGAACTACCTTTTACAATGCTAGAAATGTCCTTAAATAGATCCCAAAGGGTTAAGGATTAGGAATACATTCTAAAAAGTGCTAGTTGGCATCCACCGCCAAAATGGAAGGCTCCAAAAGTCACTTTAGAAGTTGGTACAAAATTAGAAGAATCTAGAAATGGTAGCCAAACTTTCAAGAGGCATAACTTTTGAATCGTAGCTCTGATCGAAAAACTGTTTACATTTTTGGAAAGCTCTCAGAGTGCTCTATAGCCCTATGGAGGAGCTTCACTCATCCCCCATTTTTGGCCTTGTAAGAGGTCATTTAATGCCTCAAACCTAACTTTGAAGCATCCTTAGGAGGTCTCCAAAAATTGAAAAACTGCAATAACTTTCAAACTGTGCAGCCTTTTGACCTAATTCTTTTTTTGGAATGTTCTAAATTATAATTTTAATCCTCCCTCCAATTTACAGCTTATGATTCACATTAATTATGGCTCAATTACATAGTCTTATTTTTCTAGCATTTACATGTATCCCAAGGTGCTTAAATACTCTAATGCAAAACACTGATAGTGGAACTGTGAGAGTTGGAACCTTTATTTGACCCAAATGGTATCCAAAAATGAAAACACATAAAATAGAAACTATATCTAAGTATATTTGTTTTGGGTGACACAGGATTGCCCTTATACTTCTAGATGCTCCTGCATCACATTGATTCTAAAATTATAAGTAAAGTTCTTAGGACTCTTTTGCCTATTTATGCTATTAAAGTTTCTACATTTGAAGAAGTAAGAGCTATGCCTAGAAATGATCTGAAACATGATGGACTAGTTGGTAGGTTGACTACATTTGAATTGAGCAATTGTGACAATAGTATAGTTACAATGGGAAATGAATTTAAGTCTTCATTAACCATCATAAATTCAAAGAAAGAGAAGAAAAATAAAGAAGAAAGTGAGCCAAAAATTGAAGATGATCAAAATGAACTTGAGGCTTTGTTTGTAAGAAAGTTATCAAGAGGTAAAGGTAAATACTAAGGTAAACTGCCCTTGATCTTTTTCAAATGTAATCAAGTTAGTCACTTTGCTACCAGATGTTGGAATCAAAGTAAGTTTGATAAAAATTATGGAAATGACAAGAAATATTTCAAGTATAGGAAGAATAGGGACTACAAAGACAAAGGAAAGAAGTCATGGTACATAGCCGAGAAAGAGCATATCGAGTCTAGTTGTGATGGTGACAAGGAATTTGTTGAGATGGTTTATGTTGTAATCAAAAAGGATCCAAATGGTGAAAGGTATGAGAATGAAACTTCACTAATTTCACATGTTAGTAAGAATGACTCATGGATTATTCATAGATTATACTCATAGCACATGATTGGTGATTTCAGTAAGTTTGATAAATTTGAAGACATTGATGATGGTGGAACTGTTAAGCTAGGAAATGATGTTCTATGCCTAGTAAAAGGTAAAGGATCACTAATGTTGAATGATAAGATCAAATGTGATGATGCATATTAGGTTCAAGGACTTAAATATAATCTTTTTAGTGTTTTACAGTTGAATAACTCAGGTTACAAGTTTGAATTTGAGAGAAGAAAGGTCAAGATCTTTGATGATGAAGGCAATATGATTGGAATAGGAATGCAAACAAAAGGTAAATATTCTATCTTCATCTTATAGTTGAGACTTTCCTATTTTCTAGAATTGAGGATATGTAGTTATGGCATAAAATGTTGACTCATGTAAACTTTGAGAACATGGTGAAAATTAGTAGAAAGAAAAGAGTAAGATGTTTACCTAATCTACAAAAAACTAAAGAATGTGATGTGTAAAGAACATAAGCTTGGTAAGATGAAAAAGTATAATTTTTCTACAAAGACACACACTTCAATATCTACAATTGGTGCATATAGATCTATGTGGTTCAATTGGTGTTGACAATTACTATGATGCTAAATATATCATATTGTTTATGGATTATTATTCAAGGATGATGACTGTAATGTTCATGAAGGTGAAATTACATACTTTTGATATGTTCAAATGGTATAAAGATAGAGTTGAAAAGGAAACTAGTAAATCTTTGAAATGTTCAAGAACTGATAGAGGTGGTGAGTTTATGTTTGTTTAATTCACTAACTTCTTTGCTAAGAATGGTATCAATAGATAGCTAACTACACTGAAGACACCATAAAAAAATGGTATTGTTGAAAGGAGAAATATATCAATTATGGATTATGCAAGGTCAACTTTGATGATTGAAAAGGAGGTTTTGAGAGAATTGATTATCATTGTTGTTCATACTCTCAACCAAGTTCAATTGAAGAAAGGAATAAATAAGACTCCCTATGAACTGTGGTATGTTCATACACCGAATGTAAGTTATTTCAAAATCTTTGGAAGTAGATGTTATATTCATATTGATGAAAGGAATGGAAAACTTGATTTTAAAGGAGATGAAGGTATATTACTTGGTTATTCATCTAAGAGTAAATCTTATAAATGTTTAAACAAAGCTACAAACAAGATTTTTGAAAGTTAAAACATTATATTTGATAAGTTTGTAGAAAGGAATATTGTGGAAAGCATCAAGGAATCTAAAGATTACAACTACTTTTTTCATGTGTATGAAGAGACATTTGATACTCTACCTGAGTTACAATATAGAGCTACCAAAAATTAGTCAATGACACGTGTTATAGAATGCTATACCCGAGTACCAAATAGTTCAACCTGAGTAGGAAGTTGAACCTCTATCGAGTGAAGGAAATGTTGAAAATCAAAGAACTGGACCTATTTTGGCCAAATATGTGAGGAAGAATAATTCACCTAAACATGCAATTGTAGACATAAGTGATGGAGTACAAACAAGAAGTAAGTTAAGAGATAGTACTTGTTTAATTACTAATTTTAAACCAAGAATAGTAAAAGTTGTATAAGATGATGAATGTTGGATTAATGCTATGAATGAGGAGATTGATTAGACTGAGAAGATAGGTACTGAGACCTACTGATAAAAATGTCATTAGAACCAAATAGATTTTTAGAAACAAGTTGAATGAGAATGGAGAAGTGGTAAGGAATAAGGCAAGGTTGGTTTGCAAAGGTTATGCATAAGAAAAAGCAATAGATTGTGGTGAAATTTTTGTACCTATGGAAAAATTGGAATGAGTAAGAACATTACTGGTTTATGCTACATACAAGAAGTTCAAAGTATATCAAGTGGATGTCAAATCTACATTTCTGAATGGGATACTTGAGCAAGAAGTGTATATTAAACAACCTGAAGGGTTCATTGAACCTAAAAAGAAGAACATGGTATGCAAGTTGAATAAAGTGTTGTATGGACTGAAACAAACTCCTAGAGCATGGTGTTGGTGTTTTATTTTGATGTTACCAGTACTAAAACTACTAGGCGACAAAAGGCTTAGTACCTAGATATCAGTACATACACAACCTAAAGAATAGCCAATTCTCATTATCACTTGCATATGCAAAGTATTAGGACCCAACTTCAATAAAACCTTAGACGGTTTTCTACTCTTTTGGCTCTGTAAAACCAGGGCGGGTGCACCCGGGGATGGTTCAAAGATGGAATAATTGTATGAGAATTATTCTTAGTTTCATTTTGATTTTCATCTCTAAATCCTTAAACATATAGGTAAATAACAGATAAACACATCCCTTGAACAGATATGGCCAAGAAATCTTCTATAGCTCTACAGATGTTTCCAACAACAATGGCTAAATGAAGCTAAAACAATCTAGGCAGGCAAGTGCTGGCCAACTTTGAAAATCTTACAGGAAAGATAAATGAAAATTGATTTTATGATGTATTTTGAAAAAGCTAGTTATAATATACTTCTCTTTTGGCTGAAATACTCTCGATCAGTGCCTAATCCATTGGGAATTCAGAGTCAAGTAAATTCTTAGATCTAATTTGTTGCCTTGCAACGAATTGTCATCAGCAATTCTTACCAGAATTTATCATTCAAAAATCCTTATTAACACCCAAGCAACCTCATCACATTCATCAAAGCCTTTACTTAATCCATTGAATTAACAGCAATAACAAATGGATGTACAGTCTTACTAAATTGCAATCAATTGCATAAGCTTTTACTCACACAACATCAAGGTAGCTCAGTATTAAAAAGGAGACAAAATTCAGAGAAGAACAGATATGGGGACAGTTCATAACTTGTATTCATTTCCTTTGAAAATGGTATATCCTTTACAAAAGACCCAGAAAAACCTTCAGAGAAGAAGCACAGTTCTTTTTACATTCATCCATATCTCAGAAATTTTGACAGAAAAAGCATACTATAAATTTCTTTCCAAAAATGTTTGAACCAAAAAAGAACTAAGCACAACACTTAGTGAAAACCAAATTCGGACCCCTCTTTAGCCTTGGGATCTCACTTAAATAATGTGAGATGCAACAAGCTTCAGGCTACAGTAGGTGACAGGTGTCCTTCTTTTGAAAAACAAAAACAAGAATAACAGAAAGGTTGATTACAACAGCACTTCTTGGCGGGTCCCTTTCTGTTATGCTTCTTGGTTGTTATGATCTGTTCTCGCAATCATTCCTCATCTTCAGAGTACATATCCATAAGGTCTGCAAGTGATGTATCATCTTCTGTTACATGCAAAATCACTTTAACCTGGGGATTTTCTATGTCATCATTGCTGACTACAAGAGTAACTATTACTCTTACATCTTCCTTGTCATCTTCTCCTGACATCTGTTCACTAAACTGATCTTTCCATCTGTTGAAAGTATCATCATCTGGCCAATCAAAACTTAGGGTTTCTCTTTGTATCTTTATTAAAGAATTGGCATTTTCTTCTAATTCATCGAATTCTTTTCTTATATCAGCATAATACAATTGTATCTTTACCAGCTCTTCATTTTTTTTGGCCCAAAACCAACAGCCAGTCTCACTGATGATGTTTGTTATTCTGTTATCAAATAATTCATCCATTTCCTTTTTCCATTTGTCCTTTTCCTTTACTGTATCAACAGTTTCTAAGGCACAAGGAAATAGGGTGAATTTCTTAGCAAGATATCTTGAAAAACAGAGTGTCAATTTCCTCTGTAAAGAATCTCTTTTATTTTCAAAATTATCTAATTGATTTAATAAATCAAAAATTCTTTCAACCTGATGATAAGGCATTTGAACTGCAGAGATACAAACAATTGTAGCATCATTATTCCTCTGTCTCCACTTCTGTGCAAGAGAGTCTAGTCCATTCTTTCCTTTATTTAACTCATCTATGAGGGTTACAATCCTGGTCAACTGGTCATAAAAATCTGACCATTGTATTTTATCCCTCAAGTATGTCACACCCTGCTTCCATTTCTCTTCCTGCTGATTTCTAAATTCTATCTGCCACTCATGTAATTTGGTTTTTTCTGCTTCAAACTCCTCTACAGTATAGAATTGGGGTCTTTCAGGGGTGTCAGGTATCTCAATAATAGGGGTTAATCCCACAAATGACTGTGGGGGATATGCAATTCTCAATGTACTGGATTCTCCCACTTTTCTCTTTCCAAGTACCTTTTCCAGTTGAGATATCCTGTTTTCTAACTCAATTCTCCTCTTCACCTCTTGATTATAGGCTTCCACCACTACTTCATATTTATTATGCATATCCATCATTTCCCTCTCTTCTCTTTCCGTAGTAGCCAGGGCAAATTTAGAATAATCCACATTCATGTGGGCTACCTGTACATTTGAAGTGTCAGCAACTCTTCTTACAATGATACTCCCTGTCAATCCTGAGTCATCAGGCTGTGATGAAGTAACTCTGGATCCTCTTCTCAGGGACCACATAACAAGGGCAGCTTGATCATTGCTGAATTTTGTACCCAAGAATTCCTCTTTATTCGGATCCTGGAGTCCTAAATTATTTGAAACAGAATTAAAAACTAATGCGTCAGCAATGTCCCAATTGGGCAATAATAAAACATTAGCATTTTTTACCATCTGTCTTCCCTCATCAGGGGTTATATTTTGGAACTCTTGAACCATTTGTTCCTTTATTGGATTTTGAATGGAGGTCTCATCCATTTCTGGATGTTCTGCTCTCATATTATTGCACCTTTGCTCAAAAATGTGCATGTTTACTCTCCACGCAAACTGATGGAAAGCCCTAGATCTTACAAAATTGTTATCAGACAAAAAATGTTGACTGGCTTGTTCCAAAACAGGGTCCAATTCCCTTCCTCTGAAATCTGTTGTAGTTAATTCAAAACTTGGTACAGGGGTTTCCTGAGGGTTCCCTTCATCAATCTCTGCTTGTGTAACAAAAATTTCTCCTTGTGACCCCATTTGTTCAAATTGCTCATTGGTGAGTTGTTCTTCCTCAACTCTTATTGGGGTTTGAGAAGGTGAGCCACTTTCATCAGGGGATTCTTCCTCCCTTATTATTCTTCTTCTTTTGGGGGAAGGTTCAGGGGGTCTTTCTTCTAGGACAGTGCTGGAAGATCCCACAATCTGTTTTTCTTTATGCACAATGGGCATCTGCTGTCGGACAATAGTATATCCTGTTCTCTTCCGTACCACCAGTGGACCTATTCCAATGTTGGGAGTGAAACCCAATTTTCTCATAATTTCTCTGGCTTTATCTGGAAAAGAATTAATAAAATGTTGTTTCTTCTCATTCATTACCTCCATTATCTCAGAGAAATTACTCATGAGCTTATGTACTTTATCTGCATTGTTTGCAACATTACTAAGAGGACTGAAATTTTTATCAAAACAATTAATGAATTCCAAAACTTTTGAATAGACTCTCCATTTTTCTTTCTTTATTTCTTGCTCATGGAGAGAATATTCATTTCTTATTACATCTTCTAGAAAATAGAATTCATGCTGAACTGGACGCAGCTTGATTCTCAATCTAAGGGCAGAGTTAAAGAAACCTTCTGTATCACAAAAACGAGAGTGAGACACTGCCATTTTGTATTGATCCAAAAATTTATGGAGAAAGGCCCACCCTTCTTTAGTTATCACAAATTGGTGGGCTATAGTACAAGTAGGAAAAATTGATCCTGTCCCCCTTTTGTGCAAAAAGGCCTCCTCCACTCCTCCCAACTACCACAAAAATTCAGCTATCCCTACCTTCAAGGGTACCTGATAGGGTAACACATGGGGTGTTCCTTTGAAACCATAGACCCTGATGACCGTTGAGACTGAATATGGGATAATATCTCCCCAATTATGTGAAACTTTTAGATTGTGGGTTTTGTCCATAGGCCTGATAAGGTGCATTAATGCCTTAGGGATTCTGGGATTGTCACTCAATAAGAGGCACCTTAGTTTGGAGGCAAAGTGCCTATCAAATCTAACGAAGCTAGCATTTTCTGCTTCCCAGGTCATGTCTGCACTCCATAATTGGACTGGTAGTGCTTCCCCTTCTTGTTCTCTATTTAAAACCATTTCTTTACCAAAATAAGTGGCCCCTTTAAAAAGAAACATATGCATCAGTAAGGAAAACTGACCCCAAACCTTTTCCACCTTGCCCTGTGCAATCCCCACCAATCCATGATGGATCTCATTTGCCAAGTAAGATGCAAAATCAAAAATTATTTCCACACCAAAAGAAGAGATTTGGGTGATCATATACATGAAGCTCACCGGAATAAAATCTTCTTCGCCCTCTCCGAAGACTCTGCACAGGGTCCTATATATCTCCACTGCCCTGGCATTAAAACATGATTTCTTGAAGGGCTCTTTAGAAGATGATGTTATGGTTGGGAGGCCTCCAATTCGGCCTATGTGGGCTTTCAGCACACCCTGTCTAACTACATCCCTCTTGGATATATATTCTTTTTCTAAATCTATCAGATTAATGGGCACATGATACATGGTGAGGGGTCCCAGACTGAATACCTTCCTAATCTCCTCGGGACTGATGGTAACTAAAGCCTCACCATCTATTCTCCTCACTACCTTAGTGGCTTGGTCATAGTTTTTTGCTATGGCTTCAAGCAGGTCAAAATCCATAAACACGCTGGGAACAACAAGCTTCCCAAGATCAAAATTCCAAATGTTGGCATGAGGGGCATATAACTTTCTCTCTGCAAACCATTTCTTGAATAAACTCAAACCAGTTTGAGCAGTTTGAGCATCCCGGACCCAATTACCCTTATCATACAATCCATCAGCTACCCTAAGCCTAAGATTGAGTGAGGTTAACCTCTTAACTTGCACCGTTTCTACAGTGGACTCAGGAAGTAACTCAAGCAAATCATCATGCACATTTCTATCTAGGTAGTTTACTGCTCCTGTAAATCCCTTCTTAGGAGGCATCTTGGGCTATCCTCTTTAAAACTTAAAAGCTCACAAAGATGATGGCAGTTTTACTTACTTGAATTCTGTCTCTATTCTCCTCTGTATTCCTGCAAAATTTCAGCGAACAGATAACTTGACAATTTCTTATCAACCTTGGCACGCTTTTCTTTTAGTAATAGCTTCTGCACAAGAATGGCTTCAAATCTTTTCTCGCGTGAAATGAAACTGATGCAATCTCTCTGTATTATACTCTATTTTTTCTCACGGACAAAGCTTTCTTGTCTAATTAATACAGAGAGTGGCACTATATTTTTTATTTAAAACTGCGCCGTTGATCTTCAAAGATCCTACGATCATGTGGTACAAAGAGAACAACTAGGAGTTATACTTGCCATGTCAGTTATATTACCCAATGAGAGCTTGCCACGTACATAATTCTTTCTTTTGATGGCGCTTACCTTTAAACCCACTGACGACGGAGAACACGTGTCAGCATGTCGCTACTTTGTTATGCATAAAGAACTAGCACCTTGCCATAACGAGGCGGCGACAACCGTTGATCGGACCAAGAAATGATCGAACGATACGCTACAAGACTTCTTAAGAAAGAAGGCGGTGGGCCCATCTCGCTATGTCACTGTAATTATCTTCCTTGCAACTCTTCATAACGAGATAGCGAGCTCCGTCGATTCACTTCAAGCTGACGTTCTAGATTTCTCGTACATTTAGTCAGGTAGGCATTAATGAGAATCGGATCTCTGCATAGCTAGCACATGTCAAATTTTATCAGTCACCTGTCATTACACGTCATCATAGATCTTGCCAATCTTTTACCATTTTACGGGGCCTCGCTAACTCGCTAACGGTGAAGCACCTCAATTTTTCGATAGCGAGGTAGCGAGCTTCGGCACTTTAAAGGATTCCGTGCCGGAAAAAACAAGGGGGTACTCGGTAATTACTTCTGTTAATTAAAACTGATTCTGACAACAGTATTCATGACAGGTCATGCCACCTGGTGTAATTATGATACAAGCAAGATGCAATGTCATCATTTTAAGATTTTCACGTGGCCTCGCTACTTCGCTAACGGTGAAGTGCCTGAATTTTCCGATAGCGAGGTGGCGGAACTTCCAGAAAAATCAACATTCCGGCTCTGATGTCAGATATTCTAGTGGGTCCTTTTCCCCCTTTTTATGGCAAATTGCTAAGTGTACCTGCACAATAAAGCAATTAAATAGCAAATCTTCGATCGCCGCACGTTCACTTCATGGTCCCACCGCTTAAAAACTCGACACTCGCTATCTCGCTATACTTAATGAGCATGCAACTTTCAATAGCGAGATAACGCCAGTGGTAGATCTAATCGGATCTGACGGTTGGGACAAACAGTAAGAAAGGTAACCCGGGAGAAAGGAAAAGGAATACGGAAGCATATTCGCTTCTTTTGAATTTTGAAAATTTTCGCGCCCGACCATTTATGAATAGGGATGAATGTAAGGCTTACATGGCGAATATTTCTTATAGATGGTTTATCCAAAACCTTATATTTCGCTTAGACATAGAACATCTGACTTTTCTATGGTTTAACTGAAAATTTTTTACTGCAGAAAAAGTCAGACCAACACATGGCATGAAAGATTATAAGTGAAAACAATAATCTGTATTTGAAAAATAAATTTGAAGATATGGTGTTGATTACTAAAACATTTATTGATGACATAGTATTTGGAGGAAATGACATGTTGAGTAAGACATATGTTGAAAAAATGAGTACTAAATATGAAATGTCAATGTTTGGAGAGATTAAAAAAATCATTGGATTGCAAGTCTATCAAATAGAGAAAGGTATCTGTGTAACCCAGACTTACTATGAGAAAGAAATATTGAATACATTTGGGATTGATGAGTCCAAACTAGTTAGTACACCTATGATGACTATAGTAAAACTATCAAAAGAAGACAATACTAGCGAGGTAAATGAAACACTATACAAATTTATGATTGGAAAGCTATAGTACGTTCTACATAGTAGAACAAATATTGCACTTGTTATTGGAATTGTTGCAAGGTTTTCATTGTGAAAAGGATATTTAGATATCTCAAAGGAACTAAATATTATGGCCTATGGTATAAACAAGAGGATGAATTTAATCTTAAAGTCTAAACAAATGTTGATTGGGATAGAAATATTGATGACAATAAAAGCACAAGTGGTGGAGTTTTCTTTCTAAGAGAAAGCTTGATAACATGGATAAGCACTAAATAGAGTTGTATCTCACAATGTATTGCTAAAGCTAAATATGTTGTTGTTGCAATCAATTGTTCAAATATTGTATGAATTAAGAAATTGTTGGAAGGAATGTAAGAAAAGGTAACCAAGGTTGTTACTATTTACTTTGATAATACTAGTGCCATAAAAATTTTAAAGAATCTAATAATGCAAGCAAAAACAAAGCACATATCAATCAAATAGCATTATTTGAGGGAGAAAGTTAAAGAGAAACAAGTGAGACTTGAATATGTGAAATTTAAAGAAAAAATTGTTGATATATTTACCAAGCCATTATGTAAGGATGTTTTTGAGTATCTAAGAGGTAAATTGTGGGTCTTGTCCCTATCCAAAATTCACTAGCTAAAGAGGCATGTTGCAGCAATTCATGGATGAATTGTAATATCTTTGAGTTGACGCATAAGTGTTCACACTTTAGGAGCATTTATGAAGTTGTCAAGTTGACTGTGATGAAACTGATGTAATTAGTGCATGCAAGGTACAAGGATAACTACAAGGTTTTATGAGTTTCAAGATGAAATTTATAAACACCTTTGGCATTGTTGTCAAAGGAGAAGAGAAATAGTGAAAAAAGGAGAGACATAGTTAAGGAAGAGAAATTATCAAAGGGGGAGAATATATTGAAGGGAAGGAACTGAGAAAACCAAAAAGAGAGAAGAATGTGAAAGAGAAGGATGGAGATCATAACCAAATGGGGAGATATGTTGAAGATGATTGTTGTTGGTACTGCTAAACATATAGACCGAGAAAATCTGATGAATCAAAATAAAGACAAGAGCTGAAAAGTTATATTGTTGTTAATTCACAACTTTAATTATCTTATGTAATATTTTGTAATGTAAAATATTATGTTATGTATTGTCATCAATGCCAAAGTGGGAGATTATTAGCCTCAAATGATCAAGTAATAGGTAATGCTATGAATGTATGTAAAAGAGTCATATCAATTTTCATATTGTCATTGATGTCAAAGTCCTAGTTGGCTAGACATTATGCTAACTCAGTAGAGTGCCATATCATTTGATTGATGAAGAGGATTTGATTAATGAAGTGGATTGAAAGAAATTATGATGAAGATAGAATTGATAAGTATGGTATCCAGTGGGTACTTGAATGAGTTGGGTAGTGATAATATAATATTGGCTTGCTTATTTTGCAATCATGTATGGTTACAATATATTCAAGAACACAAGCTTAACTATATGATATGGTTAATGAAGGGAGACTGTATTCATTGAGTGACTATAGTATTTCCCAAGTGATTGGTAAAGAAAAAAGGAAATTCAAAAATTACTCAATTGATTCTAGTAATAACCAAGTTATATATTACCTATGTGAATGTTAAGTTTACCAAGTAATAACTGGAAGAACAAGTTTGGATAATTGGAATCTAAGGCCAACTTTTGATGAAATTTGGAAAGTTTGAGATGGTCTAAGGCACGAGTGAAATTTTTTTGCGAGACCAACGATTGAAAAAATTCAACAACGAACTGATGATGGAGATCGAAGAAGGATATGGATAAGCACAAAGTTCTATGAAAGTTATATTTTTCAAGTGTCTAGAATCATTGTATGAATTTTTGAATCTAAAACTTTGGTAGGAACCTAAGATTGACAATTTTGATTAAGTGAAAAAACATGGAAGAATCTAGAAGCTTGGTGATGACTATTTAAGGAGATCAAGACACTTTTTGGTTGTTGGTTGCTAATTTTAGTTGATGATAGTATTATTTGGTTGGAAGTTGATCAAGGAATGATAAAGTTATTGTGATTATGTAGTTGAAGAAGGTAATAGAAGATAGTTGAGCCAGGAGAACTGAGTAGTTGAAAGAGAAAGAGAACATGTTATTTTGTCACTCAAAAGTACATAGTGAAAGGAGATCCAAGAAAGAGATCAAACAAAGACAAGAACTAAACAAAGATTTGAACAAGAAAAGGTAGTTTGTAATCTTAAAAAATCATTTCTACTGTTACTTTTTAACCATTGTAGTAGAAAACCTTGGAAGAACCAAATGGACCTAACAAGTTTGTGAAATCCTATATGGTAACATTGATTAGTGATGTTTGTAATTCCTTTAAATAAGGTCACTCTTTAATCAAAAACAAGGAGTGATAAGGTCTAGATGATATTTTGGTGAAATTCTCTAACAAGGTCACATTAATCATGTCTATATAACCTTTAACAAGGTTGTCTCTTAGAATAGCTCACTTTAGAGGAGTGAAATTTTTGGGTTGTTGGTCCCAGATGGTTTAAACGTTCACAAGGTTTCCACGTTAAAATGATGATGTCAAATGTGTGAATTTTATTTGTTTTGCAAGTTATTTTACATTTTTTGTAGTTTATTGCAACTCTGTAGTAACTAAGTAATCACTACATAATAACTAGAAAGTTTATAGATACTCGATAATGCAAAGAACAGTAAGTTAAAATTTTGGAATAAATTGGTGGACAAAGTTAATTAATGATATCACTGAGTGTTTATTGCTGACATTTATGAATTTTTGTTGGTACTTAAACTATTTGAAGGGACTCTATGATAATTGGACATAATTGATTCACCTCCCTCCCCTCCCACTCAATTATCTAACACAAACTTCACTACACATCATGACACGTGGTTGTTTTGTAGATGTTTGAAGGAATGATTTTCCTTTTTCAAAAGAGGATCCATATTTGTCCACGATATGTAATCTTCATCTTGTCCAAAGGATCTTTCACATGTCTTGCATCCACAAGCTTGATTCTAATCATCTCAATCAAAACTTCCAAATTTTAGTGCATTTGCATATTTTCAATGAAATTCTAGTGATGATTAGAGGGAAAATGGCTATTAGATAGAATTATAATGTTTTGATTCTTATATAAATCAGAAACTATCTATCAATTCTAGAATCTTGTGGTGGTGTCTATACTTTCTCATCTATATAAACAAAGATTCTTGGCCCAATTTTCAAATTACTTTTTATTGGTTATAATCTTTAAACTTTAATTCAAACATTTAAATCGATATAATATTTTCAAACATGTCTTGGGCCTTTGTTCTATTTGAGATTTTGTGTTTGAATAAGTTTTAAAAAGGATTTGAAGGGGCTTGGAAATATTTCACAAGTAATTTTTGAATGGGATCTAGAACCTCACCCAAAATAGTTGTTGTTTTAGACTAGCATTTGCACCTAAAGAAAGAGGTGCAATAGTTACATCGATGGAGAGATATAGATCTAACATTCCATTACTCCTTTTTTTACTTCTTGTTTTGTACTACATTTTTTCTCTCTTTCTTCTTATTCTACTCATTTTTGTTGCTCCTCTTTTTCCTTCTTTTTTCACACCTTCTCATTGTTCATCTTCTTTTTCCACCTTATCCTTCTCGTTATTGTCTTTCTTTCTATCTTTTTCTATGTCCCCCCTCCTCCTCCTCTTTCCATTTCACTTTCTCATTTTCCATTCTCCTCCTCATTCTCCTTCACCTTCACCTTATTTTCCCTTTTCTTCTTCTTCTCCTTTCTTTTGTTTCCTTTTTTCTATTTGATAATTATTTCAAGAACAAGTCACACTAAATTTTGAATGAGTGAAATTAAAGAGTAAAATATAAAATTACATACAATAGAAAAATAACAATGTAGGTCAATTCCCAAATCAATGCAATATATGATTAAAAATATTCCATGTATAATTTAAAATAATGTAACCATAATTTTTTAAAATAATTTTATTGAATGTATAAAGTATATGGAAAATAAACTTACTTTAAAATATAAAAGTGTGTTTCAATTCTAAAAAATATTTTAAAATTTTTTATTATTAAACAAAAAATTAAATATAAATATTCATATAAATTTAAAAAATTAATATATAAAATATTATTTAATGTTAGAAAATTACTTTACCTATCTATACATTTAAATTACCCATATAAAGACATCTACATTCTAACTAATAAATTTTGCATCTTGTATGTGTAACTACTCGAAAAAGAATGAATAATATAATGGTTGATTATATCACATTGTAGTTATCATTATTATAAATATTCATAACAATTAGATTTTATCTTGCCTAATATTTTTCTCTCATATTAAACAAAAAAACCATATTATAAATTAAAAAATTAACTTAAAATTTTATAATTAAAAAAAATACTTATTATTTTTAAATAAAAAATAAAAAATATAGAATAAAATTTATCAATTTCTACAATACATTTAAACTCAAAATATATAATGTTAAATACAAAAGAAAATTCTATTATAATATATTTATTATAATAAAAATAAAATATTTTAAAACTTTTTAAATGAATAAAAAACTTATTCTATTTATAATAATTTAAAACTAAAAGTAAAAAATATATTACAACAAAACTTTTTAAAAACAACCAAAAGAGAGAGAAAATATTACTTACTCGCTTCTTACAGCAAAAAAAATGGTTTGAACTAATTCCATCCCATTGAAGGGAAACCACATTAGTTAGTCCAAAGTTGTGGAATGGACAAATGAGGATCTAGCTAATGAACTGACAAATAATTTTCAAGATCCACAACATCACTCCTATACTAAAACTTCACTTTGTTGTTAAAAGTGGAGGAAATGTATTTCTATCTATATGTTACCGTGTTTCACATAGTAATTTATTTATTTTCAGCTAGATTTATTTTACTTTTTAGCAAAAGTGGGCTAACCACTATAAATTTTATAAATAAATAAATAAATTTGATTCAAGAGCTCATCAGAGAAAGAACCAGGAAGAAAACTTTGAATCCTATCCCAATTACGGTATCTAGGAGAAGAAAAAGAAGAGGAGAATAGAGGAGAGGCAATTTGAGGCATAAGAGAATGACATTTGTGATCAAGTGCTAACAAAAATGTCAAGACTTGTCATCCTCACTAAGCTCTTGCAATTGTTGTCATTCAAAGAATTGAGTATAAGGGTTGAAGGCTTCAAAATTAACATCATCACAACCTAGATTAACAAGATAGTTTGTGACTCCATTACCTTCTCAGTAGATATGTGAAATACAATGGTTACAAAGTGATTATGACAGCCTATGAGCTTGCTGAAAATTGAAATTCATTATTAACGGTTAAAAGCGATATCTTTCATAAATTAATTAAATTCTTTTGAAAATTATCATAAATAATCTATTTGGTTTATGCTCCACCATTCTCGCTAATTTAAGAAGTGAAACATTTCAAATATTGTTTACCCTTCTACAAATAGAAGCTCCTTGCCTTTCAAAAATAAACATGTCTTAGGAGGTGAAGTTCTCTAGCAAAAGTGTTTACAATCTATTGTTAAATTTCACAAACACGGTCAATACAAATAATTTCATGTGACTCTGTCATGGTTGTCACACAAATAAATCTCACTAATAAACTCATTTATGGATATTTGACCTCTTTGATATACTATCTTACCAATTTGACCTCCCTCATAATAAAAGGTACCAATTTTAAAGGCCATTTCTTAGTGCTCTACTCTAGTGTAAGCTCATGTAAATATTGGACTTGTTTCATAGAAATTTGTTTGATTCAATTCACAAGTAGGGTGAGTTGAGACGGGTGGGTGAATCCATTATCCAATAAATAAAGCATTTATCAACCTTAAACAATCTTATCCATTCAACCAATGTAAATAGCAACCATAACAAGATGCACATAGACAATTACACTAGATATGTTAACTAGGGAAACCCTTTATCAGAGGGAAAACATCAGTGGGAATGATGCCTACAAGATGATGTATTAATATAAATATTCCTTGTTAGAGGATGGACCTTGTTAAGAGTCTATTAAAACATTTAGTGCATATGAGTCCCTATTAGGAGACTTTGAATCCTTGTTAGAAGAGTCCAACCCTATTAGGAGTTGTGCCAACCCTGTTAGAAGTTGTGCCAACACTATTAGGAGTTGTAGAAGATAGAGGAAACCACTATCCAAACGGCTTCTCAAGCAAGATCACCAAATGCACTGTCCAACTAATCTCTCAACTATTCCTTACAAAATAATAGTATGTACTGAACTTTAACTTCTTTCCTCTTTCTTGTCAACCAGACAAATCACTATTAGACCTTGTAGACTATGTTACAAACCTCGGATCCAAGTATCCAACTTCATATCACACAATAAAACCTCAACAATGAAGTTTCCTTCACTTCCATTCTACTCTGCTTATCTTCACATTTCACTCTTTTGTTGCTTTCAATCATTCACATTCCTCCATAAATCCATCATACATGATAAAGGAAAATCTCCTTCCTTTATACTGAATCCATAAAAAAAATCCCTAAGTCAGTTGTCACACCTTCTCAAATAATTATTATAGGACTACATTAAGAACACGTTACACTTAGCAATAACATTAATCTTTCACCTTGCAACTTACATAACTTTACATACACATAACATTATGATGAGTGATCTTAGCCATATCATCAACAACATGTCTTCTTCACTTCTTTAACTTCAACTTCTCAGTATAACAACTTTTCTAAGAGATATAACAAGTTTACCAAAACATGCCTCTGTAAACACTATCTCAAAACAGTCTTCATTGAAACTTGCATAACTTCTTCCAAACTTAATATCTTATGCTTCTGAGGTTAGCTACATATACTAGACACATAGTATAATCTTCCTTTAACATCACTACTAAAATTACTCAACAATCTATCTATATCAACTTGATCTTTACCATTATTCTTCTATCAAATACCACAGAAATTTGCTGTGTTGACATCAATTGCAAACACAGTCATGAATGTAACATATCATCATGATAACTATCTAATCATTTTTCTACAATACTCCCCCATAGGAATATCATCAGCATTCATGTTCCAAAAATCTCCCCATTTGGCATTGATGGAAACATAGATGAAAAACATCTAGTTCCAAGAATATCAATTGCAAAAGATTGTTAACCTTTCTTTTCAAATCCTCTTAATCAATCATTCTCAACATTGATATACCTTAATGTGCTTTACAAAAGACTATTTTTCCATGTGCTTCTTCTATTGTACTTCTTTCCAACTAAATTTTAGAACATGTTGTACTTATTTTCTATGCTTTTTGAACTATTTTTCTATGTTGTACTTGTTTTTCATATTGTACTTCTCTCCCATTGATATCAATGTCAATGGTGCCAGCAACCATCAAACTCTGCAACAACTATTTCTGACTAGCTCATGTGTCCGAAGACACTGTTCAAAAACAACATCCAACAAGAGTCCTAAATGACTCAATCCATCACAGATACTCCCCCATACAAGAAGCATCAGCATTCAGTCCTGACAAACAATAGTGCTCTATTAGACTAGACCAATGCACTTTTGCATCTTCTACTCTGATGTACGAAGGGGCATAACCCCAAGCATACCTCACAAATACTCAAAAGTCTCTTTGGGAAGAGGCTTAGTGAAGATATCTGTGATTTGTTGTTTAGCGTTTACATACTCTAGTCTAATTTCCTTTTCTGCAACTTTTATCTCAACATGTGATACTTGATAGAAATGTGCTTGGTCTTAGAATGCAATACTAGATTCTTAGACATATTTACAATGCTTGTTTTGTCACAATGTATGACAGCAAGTTCACTAAATTATATCATTATATACTTCAGCATTTACTTCATCCAAACAACTTGATTGCAATTGTTTGTTGTTGTAATATGTTCTACTTCCATTGTACTTTGAGAGGTACAATTTTTCTTCTTGCTTAGACAAGAAACCAATCTTCCTCCAAAAAAGAAGGCTCCACCACTAGTGCTCTTTTTTTCATCCATATTTTCTGCTCAATCAACATCAGTATAAGCATATAGAGAGAAATTATTAGATCTATCATACCACAATCTGAACTCTAGCATTCCTTTCCAGTATCTAAATATCATTTTGACTACTACATAATGTTCTTCTCTAGGATCAGCTTAGAATCTTGCAACAATTCTAACTACATTTGCTATATCAGCCTTGTGTGAGTCAGATATTGTAATCCTCCAATCATAGATCTATACTTCTTGTGCTCAACAGTAGGTGTCATTTACATGTTTCCAAAAAAAACCTTTTTAGTAAATCTTTCAAATACTTAGTCTAAGAAATAAAGATTCCTTCTTTATCCTACACAATTTGTAATCCTAGAAAATATTTCATTTCTCCTATCATGCTTGTTTCAAATTCCTTCTTGATTTCTTCTGCAAACTTGTCACTTTCATCATCGTTTCCTCCAAATATGATATCATCAACAAATATTACAAAAAAAATTAATCTATGATCAATTTCTTTCCAATATAGATTACTATCTGCCATACCTTTGCTATATCCAAGCTTTGTCAAATGCTTATCCAACCTTGTATACCAAGTTCTGGGTGCTTGCTTCAAGCCATACAATGCTTTCTTCAATCTACATACTATGTCCTTGTCGTCTATCAAAGGACAACCTTTAGGTTGTTCTATGTATACCTCTTCTTCAAGTTCTCCATTTGGAAATGTTGACTTGACATCCATCTAATATACTTTGAAATTCTTATATGCTGCTTATGCTAAGAATAACCTTACTAATTCTATTCTTGCCACAAGAGCATAGGTTTCATCATATTTTATTCCTTCTTATTGTGAGTAACCTTTACATACCAATCTTGCCTTGTCCCTTACAACTTCACCTTGTCCATTCATCTTGTTTCTGAATACCCATTTACTTCCTATCAGATTCTTGTCTGTTGGTCTGGGGACCAATTCCCATGTCTCATTCTTTACTATCTAATCAAATTCATCTTTCATAGTTTTTTTCCAATATTCATCTTTACATGCTTCAATTGCATCCTTAGGTTAAACTTGAGATATCAAACATAGTTCTTCGTTGATTCTACTTCTTGGCATCACACCTTTATCTCTACTTCTAATTATCTGCTCAAGTGGATGATTCTTTCTCATATTATTACCTAAAGTAGGAGTTTTTATCTCAACTCTTAGCTCTATTGAAGGTTCTAAGCTTTGTTCATGCCTTAGCTCTCCTTTGTTCTGTAAATCATTGTTAGTCTCAAAGAATACTTCATCATTTATTAGTTTAGTAACAACATTATTATCTAAATTTTAATCAACTACTCTTTCTTGTATCCTGAATTTCTCATCAACTCTTACATTTGCACTTTCCATAATAGTCTTAGTTCTTAGATTATAACATCTATAAGCAAGAAATATACCTTCATCACTTCTAGCATCAAACTTATCAATGTCATCATCTCTTTTGATGTAACACTTACTGCCAAAAATTATGAAATACTTAATTGTAGGTGAGTGAGCAAACCACAATTCATAAGGGGTCCTATTTGTGTCTTTCCTGACTTGCACTCTTTTCATAGTGTAGACTGTTGTATTCATAGCTTCTCTCCAAAAAATCTTGGATACATCATTCTCAGCTAACATAGCTCTTGATGCTTCTGTTACTGACATGTTTCCTCTCTCTACTATACCATTCTATTCAATGGTTCTTAGAGCTAATAACTTCTTTTTGAGTCCATTAGCTTCACAAAAGATGTTAAAATTATTTGAAGTAAACTCTCCTCCTCTATCTGATCTTAAACATTTAATCTTCATTCCTGATTCATTCTCAACTATGTTCTTGAATATCTTGAACATATCAAATGCCTCAGGTTTTTATTTAAGAAATACAACCCACATCATTTTAGAAAAGTCGTCAACTAAAATCATGAAATACCTTTCACCATAGAATCTTTTAGTCTTCATAGGACTGACGAGATCTGTATGATCTCCAATTTTGTTTTAGTTGTAAACTTCTTGCTAGGAAAAGAAGTTATGTTATGTTTTGTCAAAATACACTCCTTGCAAATTGTGTTAGTAGGCTTTATAATCTTAGCCAAATCTCTAACTACAAACATACTACTAGTCTTCACAATACTATCAAGGTTTATATGAAAAAATCTCTTATGTCATAACCAATTGTCATCTACCTTTGCAACCAAACATGTTATTTTAGTAGGATTCAACTCAACTACATTACCTCTAGATCTGCCCCCTATTTCAATTACCTTTCTATCTTTATCTTTGATCATGCATGTATTTTCTATGAATTGTAACTGGTAAGATTTATCCACTAGTTATCCAACACTAAGAATATTGTGATTCAAACCATCAACAAAATATACATCCTCAGTGTTAGTTTTACCGTCGAGAGTTATAGATCCAATACTTTTAACATGACATGCTACATTGTTTCCAACTCTGACAATGCATTCGTCATGACTTTTCAAGACAACAAACTTGTTCATATCACCAGTCATATGATGTGAACAACCACTATCAATTATCCAATCAAATTTCTATTCAACCTATGATACCAAAGCTATTTTCTCTAGACTTTCTTCTTTAATTGCTACAAATCCTATTTCATCATCAGTAGCACTTATTGCTTGTTCATCAAAATCATCTTCTTCATTTGCATACAGACACTCTCTATCTCTTCTAGGTTTGAAATTTCCTTTATATTTTTTCTCTCTTTTAGGACACTTAGATGCATAATGACCAAATTCATTACAAGTTCAACATTTAAAGATTTTCTTATCATCCTTTTCTCTTCTTACCAGAAGGACTACTTAAATTCTTCTACCCACATCAGATCTGCTGCTGCTAGCAAAGTCTCCTCTAGAACTTGTGCTCCTTGATAAAATAGGTTGAATATTCAAGGCACTAAAAGTTGTTTCTATTTTGGTCAATTCTATGGACTATCTAAATTCATTCTCAACTACTTCAAGTCTTCCAAGCAATGTCTCCTTAGTGAAATATTTGGTACAAGATATCAGCAATTGTATCATTTAAACTACTAACTTAAACGGTGGAGTTAAGCTCTTCAATATCTTCCATATCACCTCATCATCTTCTTTGGTTCCTTTTTGAGATATAATGCCTGCAATAATTTTTTATATCCTACCTACATATGTGCTTATAGATTCATCTTCCATCATTTTATCATCTTGAAATGCACAAATCCAACTTTGTAGCCTCGATTTATTAGAATGATCATCACCTTCAAAACTATTTTCCAAAGCTTTCCAAATCAAATAAGTAGTAATAAGTGACTTTACCTGGTTGTATTAAATTTCAAGAAGTTTAGACAATAGTGCTTCTCTAGCTCTCATGATGCACATAAGAAGATCTCTCTCTTCCTTGGTATATAAGTTTCCAAATCACTTTTAGCAATGATTGTCTTTTCTAATTTTTTCAATATCAATATCTTGAACCTATAAAGAATAGATGTGTCTTCATATATTCCTTCTAGCTATCATAATTTGTTCCATCAAACTTTGAACTATATTTTCCAAACATTTTTTCTATGGATCTCTCAAATTTTTTAAACTTTATCTTCAAGAACCCAATGCTCTGATACCAATTGTTAGAAACAATAGTCTACCAAGATAACTAAGAGGAGGGGTGAATCAGTTATCCAATAATGAAAACATTTGTCAACCTTAAACAATCTTATCCATTCAACCAAAGTAAATAGAAACCATAACAAGATGCACATAGACAATTACACCAGATATGTTAACTAGGGAAACCCTTGATCAGAGGGAAAACCCTAGTGGGAATGATGGCCACAAGATGATGTACTAATATAAATATTTCTTTTTAGAGGATGGACTCTATTAGGAGTCTATTACAATATTTAGTACATATGAGTCCCTGTTAGGAGACTTTGAATCCTTGTTAGAAGATTTCAATGCTATTAGGAGTTGTAGAAGATAGAAGGACTCACTGTACAAATAGCTTCTAGAGCAAGATCACTGAACTCACTATCCAATTGATCTCTCAACTATTCCTTGCAGAATAATATTATGTATTGAACTTTAACTTCTTTCCTCTATCTTGTCAACCTGACCAATCACTGTCAGACCTTTTAGACCATGTCACAAACCTTGAATCCAAGTATCCACCTTTAGATCACACAATAAAACCTTGGCAATGAAGTCTCCTTCACTTCAGCTCTACTCTGCTTATCTTCATGTTCTGCTCTTGTGTTGCTTATAATAATTATCATTCCTCCATACATCCATCATACATGATAAAGGAAAATGTCCTTCCTTTATACCAAATACATAAAATAATTCCTTGACTCAACTATCACACCTTCTCAATTAATTATTATAGGACAACATTAACAACACATTACACTTAGTGATAACATTAATCTTTTTCCTTGCAACTTAAATAAATTTTCATACATGTAACATTATGATGAGTGAACTTAGCCACATCATCACCAACATGCATTCTTCACATCTTTAAATTTGGCTTCTAAGTAAAACAACTCTACTAAGAGATATAACAAGTTTTGCCAAAACATGCCTCTATAAACTCTATCTTAGAATAGTCTTCACCAAAACTTGCATAACTTCTTCCAAACTTAATATATATTGCTTCTGAGGTTAGTTTTGTATACTAGACACATAGCATAATCTCCCTTTAACCTCACTACTAAAACTACTTAACGATCTGTCCATATCAACTTGATCTTTATTGTTGTTATTCTTTCAAATACCACAGAAAATTGTTATGTTGACATCAATGACAAACACTCATGAATGTAACATATCATCATGATAATGATCTAATCATATTTCTACAATACTCCCCCATAGGAATATCATCAGCATTCATGCTTACAACATTTATTCCTCTCTAAATATCTCATTATAGATAATCAATTCCTCCCACCTACAAATTCTTCCTTTTGAATGTTAGGAATCCTTTCAAACACAAATAAATTTACCAAGCTCAAGTTTTGATGCCAACCTGGTTTCAAAATCACTTCCTTCCCCCACTATCACTAATAAGCCACTTGGTCACCTCCTTCCCTTTTCAATTAGTGTTGAAAGTTTTAGGTAGTGCATTTTCCAAGTTGTCATCTTAGAAGGCAATCAACACATTTCTGACCCTATTTGTCATTATTGTCAGGCCATTTTTTTCTAATTTCTATAATTTTTTGGGAAAAACATCTCACTTGCCTATCAAACTTCCCCATAGAATAGCCTATCGACTAATAATACATATCAACAAATAGCCCACAACTAGCATATAGTTATAGTTAGTAACTCAAGGTAAAATTTAAAAAAAAATAATTGTCTAGAAAATAGAACTCAAGACTTAAGCCTCAATATGTAAAACTACCCTCTAGATGGAGATCCTTAGGGTTTTAAAGGTTACCAGAGCTTGAACATTGATTTTGACATCATGGCTCCCAAAGCCATCCTTGGCATAAATACAAAACCCCCAAACCTTAATAATCAGTTCCCAACATATATAATTTGAGAAACTAGCCGACAACATCATGGGATTTGACATGGATCCCAAAACCATCAAAACAAAGACTAGCATCAAAATTAAGCAATACAAGAGAGAAAAAACTAGAAGGATAAGATCTTACCATGGAACCCCAAACCATCCAGAGAAAGTGTTAACGTTCTCCAAGGAATAGATAACTAATCCCCCATCAAAACTTCATTCCACCTCTATAAAAAGGGATCCTACCTTAATAGGATCAATGGGAGAAAGTGTAAACCACTTATGAAACCATCCCTCCAACCAGTGACTAGAAGCAAGAGAGTGTCATTATCAATAAAATTAAACATCATCCTCAAACCAAATCACCACCTCCATAGGTAGTAGAACCACCTCTATAGGAACTAATCACCGAAGAGACAACAACGAGAAACACACAATCCATAAAATTTCTCAAAATCCAAAGGAGGGTCTTATCCTCGATAGAAGCTTCCATGGAAGGAGGTAGGACAAAGATGAAGAGAGTCCTTAAAATTTTCTAAACCATCATACACTAGACTCCAAAAAGTATTAGAATAATTCTAAAACTAGAAAGCTTCACTAACCAAAAACAATAAGAGTCCAAAGAGGTCCCTTGAAAACTTCTAGCATCCCTCTGGCCAAATCAATTTTAAAAAACACAAAAAATAGGGATTTTGACCACCTCAAGAACTAAATAGAACTCAAGGTTTCCATAAAAAATGCTTTATTGGTGCAATCTAAGAACTTAGAAAATAAATACCTAAAAAAATCTACTCTCACAACAAAAAGAAAAGGAAAATTTATTCCCTAATAGAGAACCCCCCACAAAGGACTAGCCAAACCCCTCCTCAAGAGACTGGGGTAAAGAACACCATACATAATCATCAAGGAAGGCCCTTAGGTACATAACATCAAGACCAATTTATCCCCAACAAAAGCACCAGCAAATAAATGGACTCCATACAAAGGGCCACATATAGGAAGGAAAGGAGTTGTGACACCCCATCTAGCAACTAACCACTGGGGGTAAATAGACCCTTGAGAAAGCATAGGAGAAGGATAAATTTGCTTGGACAACAAGCCAAGTATCTATCCCAAAACTACCCAAACATCAAGCCCCATCCCTCAAGAAACCCTAATGAAAGTTGCAAACAAGGACACCATTCCAATAATCATCAAGTAAAACTTCATCATGCAGCTCATATTTTGAGTTGGCATCCACATTATTAGATGTAGAGGATACATATCAACAAAAAGATCTAAGGTTTGATATGTTGTGTCCTTGACTCTTCTTCTCCATGTTCTTTATCATTTCCCATTTCTTTTTCCTCTTCAATGTTTGAATAAATTTATGTGTTACTTTATTGACCTTGGTGAATGCATTTTTTATTTTATTAAGAAGATTGTTCCTTAAAATTGTTTTTTCTACAAGTGTCTTTGTATGATTCTTTCTTTATTAAAATTTATGGAATATTTTTTATAGCATCTAAGAGTAATTGTTTGGTTGTTGCCTTGACATTTCACCTCACAAAATAACCTCTGTAGAGGAATGTGTTCTAAATCTTGATGCTCTAAATTTATTTTCATAAGCATACTTCATTTCTCTTTTCCTTCTCATTATGAAGAGCCATCTTCTAAAATCCTAGAAGCTATTTAGTAAGAATGTGCAAGGTCCCACACTCAATGAACTTACCATATGATTTTGTCTACAAGTAATTTTAGACATCAACAAGTCATATGATTATGTGGTGAAAATTCATAAATTCAATATTCTAATGGAAACTGACCTATGTTATACCTTTCAATTTTCTAACTTCTCTACGGAGATGCCTTCCCTTCAAGTTGTGGAACCCTTCCTTGTGTCTCTTGGGTACCTATGCTTGAAAGAGACTCATAGATGCATGATCAGATAATATTTTTCCCTAGAAGAAATCCCAAATCTAATATAATTCTAAAAAACTATTCCATTTGTGTCACTTGTATTGGTCTAGGCAATAATGGTTCTTCTGATCAAGTCATCTTGATTTTTCTTTTCAGCTCAATTGGTTGACATGTTTAGATTATCCAATATAAAAAAACTCTTTCTTACAACATAAGGAATTGAGTGATCCATGTTGGATTCTATGGCATTCCAATTGATTGTAACACGTTTCTAATAATTATAAGATCATCTCGACTAAGGATTTTTCTATAAAACCCTAGAACTTGTGAAATAAAAGAGGTAAGAAATATTGGACTTGTGTTTAATGGGTAAGAAAATAAGTTTTATTATTTGTAGAGGTTTACATTTCAGAGAATAAAACTCTATAGCTTGTACTCTAGGGGTGTATATTGTACCATGTATTTTCTTGGGAATTCTCTCTCCTTGGCTTGTTTTATCTTAATAGATCATTGGGAACTATGTCCTTGATGTCTTTTCCTTTGTATCAATCCTTGTATCATGTATTAAACACCATAGGTGTGGTCTATTTAGTGTATATGGATGGAATAGATTTTTGTTTTTTTATCTTAGCAAAAGGAATGAATTGTAACTTTTATGACCTACTCCTCAAGAAAATAAGTTTTAGGAAGTGAAATATATTCTTGAAACCCCTATATGAACTATTTGTGCTTGTTAACAAATAGGATCTTATACCATATCCTTTGTTAAGGAGACATAAATTTTAATTAGGAATGATGTGCCTTAATTTTGACCCTTGTAGATATCTCTCTTGGTAGGATATGAATATGTGGGCCTTATGTCCAATAATGTTGGCTTCTTGTTCTCCTATCAACAATGAAGGCAATGTGGATCACTATTTAATTAGTGACAAGTCTATTTATTTAGGAACAAGCCTATTTATGGGATCAACAATTTTTCTTAGAACTTTTGGTGGGATAGAGCTAAACATTGTTGCCAAAGTTAGTTCATTATATGGATTCTTTATCTTGATTGAATAAAGAAAGTGCATACAAAAACAAACTATCAGAGTCCAATTAGCACATGGACCCAAATTATGCTAATTATGTAAATTAGGTTTCCAAAAATGTTATCATGGGGATTCATTTCCCAAAGCATGGGGTATGTTGCTCAATATTTATCATGATTTTAATATCATAGAGCTAAAATGAAGTAGAAAACTTGTTTTCATTATCTAATTATGTTCAATTCCTCTACTGAGGAACCTTATTTTGCAAAAGAGCTTGTTTCAAAGGAGCAATTTTTTCATATACAAATTCTAGAGGTCTCATGTCTGATGGGAGATGAACCTGACTAGCCCTACCTTTTGGAGTTATCCCTATTTTCCTTGATGTCAAATATGATTTCATTGTGCAAGGGTGGTCTAGTGGTTTGGCACCAAAAAAGGAGAGCAAACAAATTTTGCATGATTTATCATTGACAAATAAAATGAGTTTTAATAAGAGGATAGTCTTCCCCTACCATATCTAAAGACTAATGATCCAATTCAAAGGTTGTAGATATTATTTGGAAAGAAGTTTCACTATGGGAATCTTTTGTCGGGCCTCTTGGTGAGAAAGGAGAAGTAGAGGATAATGACATGCAACTCTAAGATGAGGTAGACACATTTTACACTTCCCTTGATAAATGTACTTTGACCATCTAAGAAATTCATCTCCTACCACCTAGAGAGAAGAACCAATAATAATTGAGCTCCAAGAACACTTCAATATATCTCCTTCTATGACTTATTTAAAAAAGATTCATGAATGCCCAATCAAGTTCATTCAAAAAGTTTTACTCATTAGTCTAAATAGGTCATTCTCATGTCAAACCATGAATAGAGTATTTTCAAAGGTCTTGAGATTTCATCTATCAAAATAATTACACACAAAAATAATTTATATTATCAATGAAGTATTGCATCCAAGAAGGGTAATGTCATATCCCCATTTTAAGATAGAATTTTAATAATAATAAAATAATAAAATTTTAGTAAATAAATAATGATAATAAAGTTATATTTATAAAACTAGAAAGTAATAATTATTTAATCTATATTATTAATGAAATAATATTTAGTATAATATTTAAATAACTAAAAAATAAATATATTTTCAAAATGTAAATAAAGAAATAAAATTAAAGACAAGAGACAATATTTTAAAAAAGTATTATAACTTTCTAAATAGAATTTCACAATAAATAATAATAAATACAAATAAGTAAGTAAATAAATAATATAACATAGAATAATATAAATTAACTAAATCTAATGAAAAGTCAAGAGAGATTTAACATTATGACTTCTCAAAATTAAGATATAAAAGGGAGGAGAGTTTATTTTAGAGAAGGAAAAAAAAAGGAAGAGGAGAAGAGAGGAGTAGTCCAAAAATGAAAAATGGAAGAGGAAAGTAATATCATGAAGAAAATAAGGAAGTGAATTTTTGAAAAGGATTTGTATTATGAAAGGTAGTGACTATTGGAAAAGAAGAAGGTAAGAAAGGTATGTTTATGGATTATATTTGTTTAATTATGTTTATGTGTTTATTTATATTAATGAATCATAATTGTGGTTAATGTTTTGTTAACCTATGAGGTTAATACCATGGATACTACTTAAACTTAAAGCATGGAGCATGTGAGATATTTAAGATCTCCATTGTCTACCATGGTCGAGAGTCGATATCGAAGCATGGAGCATGTGAGATATTTAAGATCTCCATTGTCCGTGATGGCCGATAATCGACATACCAGAATAATCTAATGTTGTCAAACATATGCATATGTCATTGGCCTTGGATAGAGGATGCTCGTCCAAGAAGAATCTTAAGGGGTGCGATCCTGAGATGACGGCGACTTAGCTATGAGCTATGAAGCCCGATCTAGAGATATCCTTAAGATTAGGATTAACTTAGAGGGTAGAATAATATAGTTAGTTATGTTATTATTGTGATTCTAACATTTATTCTTGCAGGTATTATTTGTCCCTGAGTAACCCTATTAGTGGGGACATTAAAGGTAATATCCATGTTTCCTTTATTTCACCATAATTTTGCTAGAGCCTTTAATTCAAAGAAAAAGCTAGGCCAAAATGGTGGCTATTTTCCAAGCCCATTAAATGGGTTGTTCGTGTAAAATTGAAGATATGATCCTTATGTTTCGGTGTGTCCACTACACCATCATCAACCACCTTGTTTTTGTTCCACAATTTTCCCTTGTCTTTGTTGTTGTAATATTTCTTGTTGTTAGATTTATCTTTTTTAAATGTAAGTTCCCCTTTCTCAATAGAAACTTCTTCTATGTGCAAGTCACATTCCACCATTAGATCAAATTTGACAAAGAGTTTCTTCCTAAGTAGTTCAAAGTGTAGCTTGGAGACAAGGTTGTTGACAAATATATCAATTCTCATATCCAAGTATTTGATAGGGATAGCATGAGAGAATCTTCCTTCATTGTTGAAGGAAAGTAACAAAAGGCTCCCCAATGCATTGTTTGGTGTTACAAAGATCAAACATAGTCATAGGATGTTGAATGTTGTATAAGTATTTTTGGACAAAGTGTTTTTCTGATTGATCAAAATTCTTAAGAGGTAGACATAGTTTGGTGAACCACTTCATAGCTTGTACACTAAGATTTCAAGAAAATAGTCTCATGAGATACATTGGTTCATGCATAAGCTCCATGCTAAGAGCACAAAACTCCCTAAAGTGATCATGAGGGTCTCCATTTCCATCATATGTTTCATACTTTGGAAATTATTTCTTACAAGGAAAAGAAGGCATATAAAAACCCTTATTAAAGGAAAAGGTCATATAGACTGAAGTGAAAAAGATGTCATTGGTTCTTCTTTCTCCTTTATAATTTACATCGTCTTCTTATTCACTTATTCTAATTGTTTCATGACAACCTCTAAGGATGTTGGTTCCTCTTTTTTAATCAATTTATCAATGTTAAAATTTCATGGCAATTTTACTCCTTGAGAGGCAATGTGCATGAGATATTTAACTTTTTCTTGATCCAAGGTTGCCTTCATGGAATTCTTTTCTTGTTGAAATTGCAATATTTCTTCCTCGATGACTTCTTAATCGGAACCATTGTCTTGTTGAAAGCCATGTAATGCATGTCTAGTATGTTGTGACATTGGAGGTGAAAGTGAGCCATGTATAGAAGGTTGTCTATTAAAGCCTTGGGCCAAGCATTGTGCTCCCTCTTCCAAATAGGCTTTTTTCTCTCATTCTATGTGTTGCAGTTGTTCATTCTTATTTAAGATTTTGTTTATCCTATTGTCATGCTCTTCCCTAGATATAGTCAAAGAGGTGTTATTTATTTTTAGACCTAGGTGAAAGAAAGGGTAACTCAAAGGTGGCAAAAAAGGGATTAAAGCCCCAAAAAAATTAATCTCTTTTAGTTGATGTGTCAAAGATAGTCTCAGGTTGCTTTCCTTGGTCAATCTGCTATCTAGTTGTAACTAGAATGAAATAAAAAAATTAAAACCTAATAGGATGGCTAGAATAACTTGATGTTTGAACTGGGTATGAAAAATGTCCACTTGTCCAAAGTGATGACGTAAAAATGGCAAAGATAACTTGCCACAAGATGCTCAAGCCATAGCTTTCACATGCCCTATGTAGGAAAATTGTGGAGGAAGAAAACAGATAAGATAAAAAGCAATAAAAGAGATAATAAGAAAGATGGACAAGGGAACAATCCACTAAAAAATTGTGCAGTCAAGTAATACAGGTAATATTTTCAACTAAAGAGAACCTCTAACTCATTGGTATCAGATCAAAAATTAGAAAGACCAAGTATAGGTTTTCCTAAAACAACAGAGAACAAGTTTTAAGTGCAAATGACTAGAAACAATAGTCGTACAATATAACTTTGTAAACCATGCAATAGAACTACATGGAACAATACCCTAGAAATAAGTGGGGTGACAAATCACTAGAAGATAGGTGATAGACCTTAAGACTATCAAGTAATAGAATTATGTATTGTGCAATAAACCTTAGGATTGTAGGTGAGAAAACAATCTAGAAATGTAAAATGCTCCTTAAATTTTGATCCAAAAACCCTAGTTTGACTTGATGTTTTATTTTTTTGGAAATTTTAATTGTTTTAGAAGAATTTAGACTCAATTACATCAACAAGTTTGATGTTTCAAAAGAAATTTTTCAAGCAAAAATTGTGACACAAGAAGTAGTCTCCAAACAATCAAGAAAGAGACAAAGAAACCTTGTTTGATGCAAACATATGTCAATTAAAGTATAAGCCCTATACAATCATCATGTGTATATTCAAAAAAAATTCACGGGTTTCAACACAAATTGAAAATATGCCAAGAAATATCTACCTAAACGTCACGGTTTGCACCAATACCTATTCCACACCTTGATGCTCCCTTACTTTATAGAAAGTCATATTATCTTTGTCGTGGACTTCTTTTAACACATCCAAATTAACACATATGATGACTCAAATCTTGGGGCGATTTGACTAATCCACTTGCATCAGTCCTTGCACAAAGATAGTGATGTAGCTAAAATAGGTTAGCCTCTAACCTAGGTTATTTTAAGAGATTTACTCATAACATCCCCCTTGGTCCCAATATAGGATTAAGGCCTTGCAACCCAAGAGTACTTAAATATAATGGTCTAAGGCCTCAAGGACCCCAAGCACATCAAGCATACCTAACTAGCAATTCCCTTATGGTCTGAATCCCACAAGAATCCTCACTATATGGGTAGAAATGCTATCTCCCCTTGAAACTTTGGTCTCTATCAAGGGATTCTTTATTATAGTGGGTTCAAGTAGTCAAGTTCACTTGTTCTCACTTGGGTCATTCTCATGAGATTTTTCTCTTAATAAAATCCCCTCTAAAATATATAAGATCCCACTAAAGGATCAACACAAATAGATAACAAGTTGAAGTCTACATTTCTTATTTCCCTCAAAGAGGCAAAAGAGCATCCTCTCATATTACACAATGTTTCTCCTAAAACATCAAATACTTAATTCATTAAGGTTGCTAAAGAGAAACCTCTCCAACTCACTTTCTATGATCCAAACCAAAGGGTCAAGGTTTCTAATTTTCTTACAAAGACAAGACCAGACTTCCCTACCAATAGAAGAAACCCCTACTCATTAGCTTTTGATGTGCCTAAGAAATTAAACGAGAGCTAATAACAACAAGCACAATGATATTTATTTTTATCCTTTTCTTTGCACTTCCAAGTTAGTACGTGAAATATCAAAATGAAAGAAAATAAACCTACAAAACCACTTGATTAGCTATTGTGATAAACTAGAAATCTGAAATGAAAGTGAAATGTAAGGAAACTAAGCTATAAAATTCACAAAATGATAAGTAATAGGTGTTAACATGAATTTTGATTATATTCCTATGGGGAAGTATGCTAGAAATGTTGGAGACACAATTCAAAGCTTATGTGTTGCATTCATGACAGTGTTTGTCATTGATGTCAACATACTTGTTATTCTATGAAGATTGGAAGAGTTATAGAGGAAGAATTGTTTAGCATAGTTCAAGGATTGAATATCATCTTGTGCACATTTGAGGACATGTTCATCAGTATGTTGATGCTACATCTGTGATTGTGTACAGAAATATAAATCTCAATTTGAGTTATGAAGGATTTACTAAAGGAAACTTTCAAACATTGTTTCTAAAAAGTGGGTGTTGATTTTTCAATTCTATCTCCTCACAAGGATAGAATTGACTTAAGTGGACCTAGATATAGGTGGAAGACATGACATAGATTCCTTGGCTAAGAGGGCATAATAAAATGATCAACATGTGGAAATTTATGAAGGTTGTGAGCCGACAATTTGTTGATAATCTTGAAAAAGTGTATAATCACAATGAAACATGTATTGTAATATCTTAAGAAGTGTCCTATATTATTATTATAAAGTGGGAAATCCTTGGGACCAACTAAAAAATTTCTTTAGGACTTTTTATGAAGGAAATTTTGTTTCCCTAGCTGTAATCATTAGTGAGATCATTTTTGTTATGCGAACTTGAAAGTGGGATCCAATGCGGATAGTCATTGTATAAGCAAACTTGATTGTGAATTTATTTTGATCATAGAAAATATTGATGAGGATTGATGTGTTGTGAGCTTCAAAGGAACTATATTGGCAAAGGAATTTTATTTTAGTCAATTCAAAGATCTTGGATATGCTTATCTGGAAGATTGTCTAATGAAGACTATTTTTTAGGCTAATTAGATAGTGGGTCCAATTCTCCTTCTTTCAAATCCTAACAGGGTTGGCAAAACTCTTAAAAGGGTTGGAATCTCCTAAAATGGATTCAAAGTCTCCTAATAGGTACTTATATATACTGATTGTATTTCATTGACTCCTAACATGGTTTATCCTTTCACAAGAAACATTTATATTATATCATCTAGTGAGCATCATTTCCACTACGATTTTCTCTCTGATCAAGGGTTTCCCTAGTTAGTATATATGGTGTTATTGTACATTCTTATCTTTCTATGGTTGCATCTATTGTTTCCATGTTTTAGAATTAAAAATATTGAGAGGTGTTTTAAGCACATAACTGTTTCACCCCCCTCGCCCCAAGTTATCTTGGCGGACTTTACTTTCTAACATGTATGTGCAATGAAAAATGCTTTGCCAGATTATCATACCAATATATGTCCAAATTTCAGGTGATAAATCATGCCTAGGAGACAGAATCCAAAACTAAAATGATAAATCATAAGAAGCAGAATGATATTCTAGAAAGAAGCTAAGAAATAGAACTGAACAACATAGTATCATTTGTAGACCAGAGGTTTGACACATGTAGAGAAGAAATTTTATGTATGATATTTCGTGCAAGAAAATAAAACTCACAAACTTGTGACAAGAAGTTCCAAAAATGCAACAAAAGGGAGCTAGAAACTTGTTTCTAGCCCCACAGTGGGTGCCAAAAATGCAAACCAAAAAGTGTGGTGACTTCTATAAACCCTTCTATCCAAGGTATCTAATGGAAATAGAGCCTTGAATGGCAGCTTATAGCTCTCTATCTATGATATGCAAAGAACAAAATGATATGAGGGTCGGTCTCAAATGAATATAAGATTGGAGACCCTTGCAAGGTGCACCATAGAATGAGAGATTCAAAGATAGAATTCAATATGAGTGCAAGTATCCAATATCTTCAAGTGAATATGGAATGCAAAGTAAACTAGATGAAATGCAAGATTAAGCTACTATGAGAGATGCAAGTACAAGAAAGTAAACTAGGCTAACAAGATGCAAGATTACTTCCTTATAATTAAGCTAGATGTGCTAATCTAATTGCAGTAAAAGAAAATACTAAGAATGCATGTTATATAAGAGTGCAAGAGTGCAAAGAGCTCAAGTGCTTCAAGAATCAAAATGACATCATAAAATTAGCATGAACTCTACAGATTGTGAAGAGTCAAGAGAGAGCCTCCTTTTAAAGAGATTTGACAGTCAAGATTAAGAGGCAAAAAGAAATGGTAGAGATTTTTTCTTTAGTTGATCTATGTTCTCATGTCTCTTAAGTAGAAAAAGGATTGATTGAGATTATGATATAGTTTCATCCTAGGGTTTCTTGTAATCCTACATGTTGGAGTCATGTGCTAGTGGTTTTCAATTTTATGTTGTTGCCGAGTTGTCTAGTGGGTGTCAAGTTACTGTAGATCTAATGGATGTCAAGTTACTGTAGCTCTAGTGGATGTTGAGTTACTATAGCTCTAGTGGGTGTCACGTTACTATAGCTCTTAGTGGGAGCCAAGTTACTGTAGCTCTAGTGGATGCTGAGTTACTGTAGCTCTAGTGGATGTCGAGTTACTATAGCTCTAGCGGATGCCAAGTTACTCTTGCTCTTAGTGGGTGCCAAGTTACTATAGCTCTTAGTGGACACCGAGTGAAACTATTGGTGCCAACTGTTCCTGTGGATGCCAAGTGTTCCTGTATGTGCCAAGTGCTAGTATTGGTCTTGGTTTTGTTCATGTTGAGTTGTCTGTGAGCAAAATTTTGGCATTAAATTTATGTATGAGTATTTAATTTGTGTTGTGGCTGACTTGTGGTTCAACATATATTTAATGTAAGGGATTTAATATAGTTTATTATAAACTAGGCTGACTTGTCGCTTAGTTGGGTATAAGTAAGGGGTTTGGGGAGTCTTTAGGCAGAGGTTATTCATTCCAGCTTGGAGAAGCAGATGAAGTATAGATGCAAATTTTGAAGAGATAAGGTTGCAGCTTAGGAACCAGAAGATTTCTTGGTGGACCTGCGGGTACAAGTGTGGATTCTTCTTGTTGTTCTTAACTAGTTGTGGATTTGGATTAGCTGGAATTGAGTTTGTAAGTGGATCTTGTTGGATCTTGCAGAATAGATTTTGTAATTGCTATTTGTATTTGACCCTAATCTGGAAGGCCTTACAATCAGGCATATTGCATGCAATCAGTTACATCTATGAATAAAGAATTGTGATTTGGTATCAGATCTTGCATTATTGTTATTTTTTTGTTGTGTTTCCATTGTGTGGTTATTTGTTGGGTTTTTGGACATCTCCTTTGGGGATTCTCCTACCTTACACTACGTCAGGTGGTATCAGAGCCAAGTTTCTCCTGAATGTGTTAACAGATTGCCAAAGTTGAGGCAATTTACACTAGGACTTGTAGAGAAGGTTGATCTTGTAGCTGATTGATCTTCTAGATTGGTGGATCTGTTGCTTAGGGTTTGCTAGAATTTTGGAAGATGCCTCCAAGAAGATTTGACCCTAGGCCAATTGATGATCTTAGTGATGTTGTGGAAGAAAGGATCTGAAAGAAGATTAGAGAAAAGTTCAGATCTGAGATTGCATTGATGAAGAGTGACATAATTGTTGAAATTGTAAGTGCTTTAGGTGGTGTACCTAGGCATGTGGGCACTGAAGGTAGTTATGAGGAAGTTGTTGAAGACTTTGAAGTTGTTGGATCTAGTGGTGACAATAGAACTAGTCATGTGGAGAGATCTATTAAAACTAGGGCTAGTCAGTTTGCTAGACCTAGATCTCAGTTGAAGCTATAGCATAAGATGGAGGTTTCTAATTTCTCGAGTACTTTGACTCCTAAAGACATGATTGATTGGATTGGTGAATTAGAAGACTACTTTGAGCTTGAGGAAATTGAGGATCCACTCAGAGTGAAGTTGGCACAAACTAAGTTGAAAGGACATGTTTCTCTTTGGTGGAAAGAATTACAAAGAGACAAAGAAGAGGAAGGTGAAATGAAGAACACTAGATGGAGGTTGATGGTGACTAAGTTGAAGGTTAAGTTCATTCTTGTTGATTATGAACTTGATTTGTTTAAGAGGTTGCAGAATTTGAAACAGAAAGATAGTTTTGTGAAAGATTATACCAAGGAGTTCTACAAGTTGACTATTTGGTCTGGTCATAGAGAATTGTCAAAGGAAAAGGTAGCTCAGTACATTAATGGTTTGAGATTCAATATTCAGGATGAGGTTAGTATGTTGAATATTTCTTTAGTTGAGGATTCTTATCAGTATGCCCTGAAAGTAGAGGATAAGTTGAAGAGGAGATGTTAAGGTAATGTTAGAGGGAAGGAGAAGCTAGATAGATTGGCGCAAGCTAAATCGAGTGCTAAAAGTGAATCAAAACCTAATGATCTGAAAAGAATAAAAAGTGGAGATGGATTAAAAGGTAATGTTTTAGATGTGGTAAAGAAGGGCATAGATCTTTTGAATGCCTGATTGGAAGGACAACTATTGTTGTAAATGATGTTGTAGCTCAAGACAGTCAGCCTGAGCAAGGAGAAAGTTTGCTGGCTTGGCGAGTACTAGTTGGTGAGAGGACACTGGATTCTTGTCAGAGGACTAGTTTGTTTAGGACTTGTTATGAGTCTAGTGGTAAAGTCTGCAAGGTGATTTTGGATGGTGGTAGTACTGATAACCTTATTGCTGAGGAGATGGTTCAAAAACTTGGTTTGAAGAGAGCTAGACATCCTTATCCTTATAGGATTTGTTGGTTGCAAGGTGAAAATGCTTTGGAAGTGAGGGAGCAATGCCTTTTTTATTTCCAGATTGGGTAGTATCAAGTGTTGTGTGATATTTTGGACATGAATAGTTGTCGTGTGTTGCTTGGTAGACCTTGGCAGTATGATTGCAGGGTTGTGCATGATTGTGTCAATAATGTGTTTACTATTGAGAAAGGTGGCAAAAAAATTTCCCTAATTCCTTGGCAGAATGAAGAGCTTGGTAGGAGAAACCTATGTATTGGTAGCCAAGTTGAGTTGGAAATTTCTGAGAAGGTTGGAGATTAGTGTGGAAAGCAGACCTATAGCACACCAAAGATGGATGTGAAGAAGCAGAAGAACAAAAAAGGAAAGAGTGTACGAGTTGAAAATTTGGAGGATATGTATGTGAAAAACTAGTTTTGGATTTATGTGTTGAATCCCAGAAGATGTTCTTCTAATTACTAAAACATCTATTCAAACCTGGGGTGTCTGATGCAGGAGCATCCTAGGCTTTCTTGCAATTCTATATTTTGGAGCTATGTGCTAGTGGTTGTTGATTTTTCTAGTGGGTGTCGAGTTACTGTAGCTCTAATGGATGTCGAGTTACTATAGCTCTAGTGGATGTTGTATTATTGTAGCTCTAGTGGGTGCCAAGTTATTATAGCTCTTAGTGGAAGCCGAGTTATTATAACTCTAGTGGGTGCCAAGTTATTATAGCTCTTAGTGGGAGTCGAGTTATTGTAGCTCTAGTGGATGTCGAGTTATTGTAGCTCTAGTGGTTGTCGAGTTATTGTAGCTCTTAGTGGGTGTCAAGTTATTGTAACTCTTAGTGGATGTCGAGTGAACCTATTAGTGTCGAGTGTTCCTATGAATTTTGAGTGTTCCTATATGAGCTAAGTACCAGTATTGGTCTTGGTTATATTCATGTAAAGTTGTCTATGAGCCAACTTTTGGCATTTAATTTATGTATGGTTATTTAATTTGTGTTGTGGCCAACTTGTGGCTTAGTTAGATATAAGGGGTTTGTGGAGTCTTTAGGCAGTGGTTATCCATTCCAGTTTGGAGAAGGGTATGAAGTGTAGATGCAAATTTTGAAGAGCTAGCATTGTACCTTAGGAACTAAAAGATTTCTTAGTGGACTTGAGGGTACAAGTGTGGATTCTTCTTGGTGTTCTTATCCTATTGTGGATCTGGACTAGTTGGAATTGAGTTTGTAAGTGGATCTTGTTGGATCTTGCAAAACAAATTTTGTAATTGTTGTTTGTATTTGGCCCTAACCTGGAAGGCTTACAATCGGGTATATTGCACGTAATCAGTTACATCTATGAATAAAGAATTGTGATTAAGTATCAAATCTTGCATTATTGTTTTTTTTTTTTTTTTTTTTTTTTTTTTGTATTTCCATTGTGTAGTTATTTGATGAGGGTTTGGACATCTCCTTTGGGGATTCTCCTACCTTGCATTGTATTAGATTAAGAGACCAAATAATGAGTGGTGAAGATAAAGCGGCAAAAGCACTCTTTAAAAGTCAAAAGATTACATTAATCTTAGAAAGTGTGCATCCAAGTTGCAAACAACACATTTTCTTTTTTATTTCAAATTAGAAATATGATTTTCATGTGTACATAGAATAAAGGGGATTTGTAATTAATTAAAAGGGAGCAAGTTCTTTTAATCAAATAAACTTAGGATAAGGTAGTCAAACAATAAGATAAAATTGAATAAATGATAATGTGATGATTTGATCAAAGATTATAGGTTAAATAATTATGCATAACTAATCAAGCACATAATGCAGTCTAGAATATAGATTTAAAAACTCGTAAAGGGAGCTTATCATTGACTATGCCAAAATTAGGTGATTACAATGGTAACTAATTAGATTGATGGAGAGGGTTCAGTGCTAGACACTTATTCTCCCTTATACATTGCAACATTATGGTCCTTTTCCTTCCATGCCACCTTCACAAATATTTTTGTATGTTATCATAGATAGTCTAACCAACATTTTTGTTCTTTCTTCCATTGTAATTGTTCCTTTTAATATTAGGTGTTCTCATATTGTTCAAAAATCCATTGATTCTACAGTATCTACCCTAGATTATTACACTTATAATATATAATAGCATAATTATCATACCTTGGTCTATTATGATTCATTTGTAATCTACAATATCTAGCAATGTGTCCAAATTTGTTGCACTTGTAACATGTAACATCAATAGATATAACATTTTTGTTTACCAAAGGTCTTCTTGCATAACCATTTGATCTATTCTTTGATTAGATCTAGCTTTGCACTTATGTGATTTATGTCCATAAAGCCAACAACTGAAACAATAACAAGTAAAATGCTATCAGTATTACCTTTGAAATCTTTCTCCATTGTCCATATTTGTTGCATGCAAAACATCTTCCTTTAAAAAAAATTATCTTCTCTCTAGATTCTTCATTCTAAGTGGCTATTTGAATAGGATCTTGCATAGATTTTTCTTTTGCCTCTTCAAAACATTCCCCATCATGATAACCTATGATTTCCATGTCTCCTTTAGGCTTTTGTTGCATCGATTTCCCATCTAGTTTATCACTTCTTGAATAAAGCTTTTCAAGATGTAACTTTGTATCCACAAGCTTTCCCTTTGAAAATATTAATATACTTCTCAAGTTATTTATATTTAATCTTTGAATATTCAAGTTTTGATTTTACTTTACCAAGCTAAGATTTCAATCATTTACATCCGTCTATGTTTCTTTTAAGATATGCTTCAAGTTCCTCTCTCTATGACTTTCCTTCTTCAAATTTTTTGGTCATCTAAAGTGATGTAATCTCATATTCATGCTTAAGTGATTGAGTCCCCAACTGAAGCCCCACAATAAAATATGTTTCATCATCTAATTTAGGTTCTTTGATCTATTCAACAAGCTCTTTCCTCTTTATTCTTGAAATATCAATATTATCTTTAAGTTTATTGATGTAATCATGTGCATCCTTAACCTTCATTTTCAATATTTCCTTATCTTCATTTTCTTTGTTCAAATCTTTAAGCGTTTTCTCAAAGTTGTTTTGTAAATTGCTTGCATCCATTAGGGTTATCCTCAAGTTGTAAGACTTCTTCTAAGGAACTAAGCTCTTTTACCTATTGTTAGGATCAAGCAATACTAAGAGGGGGGTGGGGGGTGAATTAGTATTGTGGCACTTTTGCAAGAATCGATAACTTTAAAACGTATCCATAGAAACATACAAATAGCAATACAAGAAAGCAAGCAATAAAGTAATAAAGAAATCATAACACTTGTTGGATACAATTGTTCAATTGTGTGTTTTCTTTGATGTTACACAAATGTCATTTTAGTTATCAATCAGAGGTCAGCAAGGAAAAAGACAGAATCTACCAAACTCATAAGGTTAGCAAAGTGAATTACAGAGTCTACCGAGTGTTTCTAGATGTTACACTATGAAGACAGTTTCTACCAAGCTCACTCAAGTATTGAAGGCTTCTATAGCAAAAATTAGTTTCTACTAAGCTAGCAAGGTCAACAAAGGAAAGTTAGTTCTTACCGAGTTCACTCAGTCTCACAAGGATTTTGCAGAGTTTGCAGTGTTTATCGAGCTTCACTTAGTTAACACTAGAAATCATTTTTTGAGCAGTGCTTACCGAGCAGGGTCAACCAATGAAGGATTTCTTTTTTTTAATAAATAAATTTTATTTGTTTAATGTAATATTTGTAGCAACTGATGTATGGTTTATTGGTAAATGTAACTTGTAAATGAGCCGACTTGACAATTTGTAATGTATAAATAAAAGGTCAAGTTGTGGATTCTAATTGTATTTGAATGAGTATGAAAATGAGTTGATTGTGTGAAGAGGAAGTGTAAATGAATTTTGAAGAAGTATCAAATATCTAAGAGAAGTAGCAGAGTTGCATTCAATCAATGAGGATCTATTGAAGCAGAACAGAGATCTATACCAGCAAAGTTCAGTTGCATCTCATTCAAATCACTTATTGTTACTTTCTCACCATTGTAGTAGTAATTCCTAAATCTCTTAATAGAGTTGGTCTAACATCCATTTTGTAAATCCTCAAACAAGGTGGACAGTTCTACTAAATTGTTCTAAAGACCTCTAGCAAGGTCACTCCTAACAGGGTGATTAAATCCTCTAACTAGGTCACACCTAACAATGTGTTTTGTAACTTTTAACAAGGTTGGCTCCTAACAAGGATCACTTCAGAAGAGTGAAAATTGGTAGCTAGTTACTTGGTGGTTTTTCCCATATTGGGTTTCCACGTTAAATATAGTGTCTCTTGTGTTCATGTTATTTACTTTTGAATGCATGTTAATAATTGTGAATGGTTAAACAAGTTAATCTACCGAGTTACAGCATTTCTCTGTGTGGCTACCGAGTGACAGCAGTAACTAGTTATTTAAGACATCTAAGGGATCTGTAAATTATTATTTTTGGAGTAATTGATTCCCCCTCCCCGTCTCAGTTACTCCATCTATAATTCCAACAATTGGTATCAGAGCAATTGTTGCTTGCAAGAAGGATTTCAAAGATCTAAGCTAAAGGTCAAGATGTCTTACAAGAGGGAAATTCTAAAACTTAACAAGGATAACTTTTCAACATTGCAAGGTCTCATGAGACTCTATCTGGCTTCCATTGGAGATACAGGACTGAAATATCTAGATGAAGCATATGTAACTCCTACTGGCACATTATCTGCAAATGACATTGCTGAGAAAAAGACTCATAACATCATGATGATAGACATTGCATCTACCCTAAGCTATGAAGAATTTGATGATGTCAAGGACTGCAAAACTGCCTTTGAAATGTGGAACAAGCTGAAGGAAATCTATGGAGGAGATGATAATGTGAGAAGAATTGTCAAATTGGCAAGATGGGAAAGACTAGCTTTAAAAGTAAGAACTATTAGTTTGAAAAAGTTTTAGAAATTGTGCATACTAAGTTATGTGGACCTATTGGAATTGAAATTTATACTGGTAAAAAGTTTTTCATTCTTTTTGTTGATGATTACTCAAGAATGATGACTGTCATGTACCTGAGAGAGAAATTAGAAGCATTTGAGAAGTTCAAATTGTACTTGGCCAGAGTTGAGAAGGAAACAGGCAAAAGACTAAAATGTTTGAGTGAATTCATCTCCCATGAATACAATAATTGTTGCATTGAAAGGGGAATCAAAAGACAATTATTAGCCCCTAGAACTCTTGAGTAAAATGGAATAGTTAAAAGAAAGAACAAATCTATCATGGACTGTGCAAGAACCCTAATGATTCAAAAGAACATTGCTATCAAATACTGGAAGGAAGCTATCAGCATTGCAGTTCATACCTTGAACTGAGTATAGCTAAAGAAGGACTCATTCAAAACCACCTATGAGTTATGATATGGCTACAAACCCAATGTAAGTTACTTAAAAGTATTTCGAAGCAAGTAATACATTTTGAAAGAATCTAGAAAAAGTAAATTTGATGTGAAGGGTGATGAAGGAATATTTTTGGGTTATTCTTGCAAAAGTAAAGCATAAATGTTTGAATTTGTCTACTCACAAAGTCATAGAAAGTGCACATGTGAAAATTGATGAGTTTGCAGAAAGAACTGAAGATGAAAGCAAAAGGGAACCAGAAGACTATGGGAGATTTGTTTTCATTGAACTTGATACAGTGCCAGATACACCTGTCAATCAAGAATCTTCTACTCCCAAGTCTTCAATAACCAAGTTGCAAGAAATTCAAACCGAGCTACAAGAACCCAAGTCACATTCTGATGCTACCGAGTCAATGCCTACTAAGTCTAAAAGACCCGAGTAGGAGACAAAACAACCAGAACCTAAAGTTGAAATACAAGAGGATGAGAATGCAAAGTGTTCAAAAGGCAAGGAACCTGTATTAGCTAAGTATGTCAAGAAACATCATGCACCAAATTAGATCATTGGAGATAAATCTGAAGGAACTATGACAAGAAGTAAGTTGAAAGGTACTTGTTTACTTGCTGATTTTGAACCTAGAAGTGTCAAAGATGCATTAGAAAATGAAAGTTGGATTGAGGCTATGAATGAAGAAATAGAGTAGATAGAGAAAAATAAAACATGGACTCTTGTACCCAAGCCTAAAGATAAAAATGTGATTAGAACGAAGTGGGTATTCAAAAATAAAATGAATGAAGATGGTAAGGTATCAAGGAACAAAGCTAGATTGGTATGCAAAAGATACTCCCAAGAAGAAGGTATAGACTATGGAGAGACTTTTGCTCCTGTTGCAAGATTGGAAGGTGTCAGGACCTTATTTGCATACACTGCATACAAAGTATTTAAGGTTTATCAAATGGATGTCAAGTCAGCATTTCTCAATGGTATACTAGATGAGGAGGTGTACATTGAGCAGCCTGAAGGTTTTGTTGATCTAGACAAGAAGGACATGGTCTGCAAATTGCACAAAACATTATATGGTCTGAAACAAGCCCCTAGAGCATGGTATGAAATATTACATAACTATCTTATTCAAATTGGTTTTCAAAGAACTAATGATAATAGTAGCTTGTATATCAAGGAAAGACTAGATAATAAGATTGTTTTGGCAAAAATATTTGTGGATGATACTTTGTTCATAGGAAATGATGATCTTTGCAAAGAATTTTCAGAGCAAATAAACAAGGAATTTGAAATGTCAATGTTTGGTGAGATCAAATTCTTTGTTGGTCTTCAAATTCAGTAGAGTAAAAATGGCATCTACATCGCTCAATCTAAATACATCAAGGAGATACTAAAAAAGTTTGGTATGAAAGATTACAAACCAGTTGGGACTCCTATGTGTACTAGATTAAAACTTACCAAGGATGATGAATCAAAGGAGGTATATCAGACATTGTATAGATCTATGATTGGAAAGTTGCAGTATGTAGTACATACAAGGCCAGATATTGCCCCTTGTAGTTAGTATTGTAGCAAGATTTTCACCAAAACTAAAAAAAAATCACATGATGGCAATCAAAAGAATCATGAGATATTTGAAAGGAACTGAAGATTATGGATTATGGTACAAATTTGGAGGTAATCTGGATTTGAAAGTGTTTACTGATGCAGATTACGCAGGAAACGTTGATGACAGAAAGAGTACAAGTGGAGGAGTTTTCTTTCTTGGAAAGAGGTTGGTTTCTTGGACAAGTAAAAAGAAAAATTATACATCCCAATCCATAGCAGAAGCAGAATATGTTGCAGTAGCAATAAACTGTTCTAATATTGTTTGGTTCAAACAATTATTGGAAGGTATGAAGGAAGAAGTCAAAGAACCTATTGTTATGTTTTGTGACAATACAAGTGGAATTAACATATCCAAAAATCTAGTGATGCAATCAAAAACTAAGCACATTGCAATAAAGTATCACTTTGTCAAAGAATTGGTGCAAGATAAGGAGATCAGATTGGAATATGTCCATACAAAGGAAAAAATTGCTGACATATTCACAAATTCTTTACCAAAGGATGCATTTCTATATCTAAGAGGTAAATTAGGGGCCATTCCCCTATCTGAAGCTCACTAAAATAAAGTTTTAGTGATGCATCAATAGGTATCAAGCCAAAGATCTTTTCAATTGATGCAGAATAATCATGAAAATATTGCATATGAATTAGTACATAAGGTATATTTCTATTCATTTGGTTTGTGTTGTCTTTGGCATGTGTTGTCAAAGAGGGAGAATATACTATCATATCTTTCTGAAATTTGAATATGTTTATGAAAAGTTTGATGTTTGTATAGAAGCTATGTAATTCCTTCATAGAGGGAGATTACTGTATTTAAGAAGTTTGTGGAATGAAATGTAAGAGGGAGAAGCATTCTGTCAGAAAAAGACTTGTTTTCAAATTTCATTTGGCTATGACATGTTGTGTTGCCATCAATGCCAAAGAGGGAGATTTTTGGATACAATTGTTCAATTGTGTGTTGTCTTTGATGTTACACAAATGTCATATCAATTATCAATCAGAGTCTACCGAGCTCAGTTGGTCAGCAAGGAAAAAGACAGAATCTAACAAACTTAGAAAGTTAGCAAAGAAAATTATAGAGTCTATCAAGCACTTTTGGAGGTTATACTATGAAGACAGTTGCTACTGAGCTCACTCAAGCACTGAAGGCTTCTATAGCATAAATCAGTTTCTATCGAGCTAGCAAGGTCAGCAAAGGAAAGTTAGTTCTTACCGAGTTCACTTAGTCTCCAAAGGATTTTGCAGAGTTTGTAGTGTTTACCGAGCTTCACTTGGTTAACACTGGAAATCATTTTTGGAGCAGTGTTTACCAAGCAAGGTCGGCCAATGAAGGATTTCATTGTTTTAAGAAATAAAGTTTATTTGTTTAATGTAATATTTGTAAATGACTGATGTATGGTTTATTGGTAAATGTAACTTGTAAATGAGCCGACTTGACAATTTGTAATGTACAAATAAAAGGTCAAGTTGTGGATTCTAATTGTATTTGAACAAGTATGCAAATGAGTTGATTGTGTGAAGAGAAAGTGTAAGAAAATTTTGAAGAAGGATAAAATATCCTTGAGAAGTAGTAGATTTGTATTCGATCAATGAGGATCTATTGAAGCAGAATAGAGATTTGTACCAAAAAATTTTAGTTGCATTTCATTCAGGTCACTTATTGTTACTTTTTCACCATTGTAGTAGTAATTCCTAAATCTCTTAATAGAGTTGGTCTAACAACCATTTTGTAAATCCTCTAACAAGGTGGACAGTTCAACTGAATTATTTTAAAGAGCTCTAGCAAGGCCACACCTAATAGGGTGATTAAATCCTCTAACTAGCTCACACCTAACAGTGTGTTTTGTAACTTTTAACAAGGTTGGCTCCTAACAGAGCTCACTTCAAACGAGTGAAAATTGGTTACTTGGTGGTTTTTCTCATATTGGTTTTCCACGTTAAATCTGGTGTCTATTGTGTTCATGTTATTTACTTTTGCATGCATGTTAATAATTGTGAATGGTTAAAAAAGTTAATCTACCAAGTTACAGCATTTGTCTATGTGGCTACCGAGTGACAACAGTAACTGGTTATTTAAGACATCTAAGGGATCTGTAAATTATTATTTTTTGGAATAACTGATTCCCCCCCCCCTCTCGATTACTCCATCTATAATTCCAACAAACACCATGATTTATTTTCAAATAATTCCTAAGGGAAAACCTCGATTAGGATAGTACCTACAACTATGTACTAATTTGAAAATACTTTGTTAGGATTTTGGCCCTATTAGGAGTCATTACATACATTTAGTACATTAGTCCTTGTTAGGGGTCTCAACCTTGGTAGGATTTGTATTACAAAATAGAGTTCATTTCTTAATGACGATTCATTGTTCAATTCCAAGAGTAGGAGTTACAATACCAGAAAGGATTATATTGACATCACAGCATCTAATTTATCTGCAATGTAGCATGTATCTTCTTCAATCTAGAATCTATACTCACATATAACCATTAAGATACCATCAACATATATCATCAGCTCATCAATTACCATGCTTGCGTTATAAATCAAACTTCCCTATAAATTTTCTTACCAGATTTCAATTCGATAGCAGATTGATGCAGAGTTTTGTTACAGGTATGAACACTAATGGCAATGGACTAATTCGTTTCCTGAATTTGTAGAAGCTAGTACAAAATAACAAAGGTAAAACAATATTATTGAACTCGGAATGTCCTTCAATCCTTTGATGTGCTTGCATTAATTGATTTTGATGTCTTATTTACTCAGGCGAATCGGTATATATATCAAGTGGAAGGGTGTGGGGATGAATGGTCATGTCTCAGAACAGAGACATGAACATTCATCCTCACACCTATTCAGAGGTGACTAGTCATTCACAATTTGTTATGGACTTAGCCAAAGTATAACAAAGTATTACCAATCATTAAGATCTATGGCCCAATATAATGGATAAAGAATCAGAATTAGTTTCGGTCATGCCTTAATGATATCAAAAAATATATATCATTTGTTTCAAACTATGAATTTTTAACATACAAAAGTATGTATGCATATATGTATAATAGTATGTGCATCATACTGTTGTACATATATACATATGTATATGTTGATCACAGTAATGTCAAATTGAAGCTACATGCATTAACACTCCCTCTTAGCTAGGAAAGACAAAGTGCATATATATAAGTTCTCCTTATTTGAAAAGTAATATACTCTAGATATATTTAAGAAAATCAAGTCTCGTTATATTCTTTACAATCATTGTGTGTACATAGATATCAAGTCTTGCAACATCCACCATAAAAGATCATGGTATATCCATAGATATTATGTCAAATAATATCCACCATGAGTTTGAACATATTGATCTTCAACAGATATCAATTCACATGATATCCATCAATGTGCTCTTTTAACTATCATGATTTTTCCATGAATATCAAATCACATGATATTCATCATGATAGTAATCTAATAATTATAAAGTCGTCACCTTATATTATTAGAATCAGCTTTTCATTATAAAAGATTGTCACTTTTTAATAATGAACATAGGGTAGGCCCATGAGTCGTAGAGTCACACATATGACAAAAGAGTTTACACTTTAAACATCTTTATTAAAATAATACAAATTTACAAAGTTGAGACTCGATCTCATAAACTTACATTTCAACCAAGCCAAGTTTCTTTTTGAAATGATCAACCTTCACTTTAGGAAGAGTCTTGGTGAGAATGTCAGTTGTTTGATCAATTGTATTAATATTTTCCAACTAAATAGCTCTTCTTTCCACCATGTCTCTTACGTAGTGTTAAGAAATTTTTATATGCTTCGATCTATCATGAAATACCAGATTCATAGATAACTTGATACAACTTTGGTTATCACAATGAATAGTAGTAGGTTTCATAGGCTCACAAAACAAGTTAGAAAGCAACTTTCGAAGCCACACTACTTCTCTAGCTCCCATTGTTGTTGCAATATACTCTACCTCAGTAGAACTCTAAGAAAGTGAAGCTTTCTTTCTGCATATCCAAGAGATCATAGTTGATCCTAAGCTAAAACAACATCTTGATATTTTTTCCAATCTTATACACTTCCGGCCCAATCAGAATCAGTATATCCATGTAATTCCAAGCTAGTATTCTCATATTTAAGTTCATAATCAATAGTACCTTTGAGATACCTTAATATATGCTTCAAAGCAACAAGATGAATCTCATGAGGTTCACACACGAACTAACTTAATGCATTCACAACATAGCAAATATCAGGTCGAGTATTTACAAGATAAATCAGGAACCCAATTATCTATCTATATAAAGTGGGATCAACTAGTCTAGATTCAGCACTTGCTTCCTTTATCTTGTCTAAGTTGGTTTCCATAGATGTAGACATAGGTCGAAAATCCCACATTCCAAATCTTTTCAAAATATCAACAGTATATTTCTTTTGATGTAGAAAGATATTCCCAAACTTCTCATGCACTTCCAAACCAATAAAGTAATGAAGAATTCCTTAAGTCCTTCATTTCAAATTTAGAAGCCAAATCTTTCTTACACTGATTAATGAGACGTTGTTCCCTTATAATCAAAAGGTCATCAACATAAAGAATTAGAATTAGCATATCACCTTTAGTTACCTTTAAGTAAAGATTTGGATCAGCCACATTCTTGGTGAATCCAAGACTTAAAAAATATTTGTCAATCCTCTCATACCAGGCTTGAGGAGCCTGTTTGAGTCCATATAGAGCCCTCTTCAATTTACATACATAAGAGGCAGCATCATGAGTCACAAATCCTCCTGGTTGTTCCAAGTATACTTTTTCCTCAATTTTTCCATTTAGAAAAGCAATTTTTACATCTATTTGATGGATTTTCCAACCTTTGGTTGTTGCAATGGCTATTATAGCTCTAACTGAGGTAAAGTTGGCAACTCATGCAAACATTTCTTCAAATTTGATTCCTTTCTTTTGAGAAAAACCTCTAGCCACTAAACGAGCTTTATGTTTTTCAGTGCTACCATCTACAGCATACTTAACCTTGAAGAGCCATTTTTAAGACATGTCAAAATTTCCATTAGGTCTAGGAATTATATCCCAAACATTATTTTTTAGTATTGACTAATACTCTTCCACCATTGAATATTTCCAAGCTTGATGTTTAAGTGCTTATGAAGTACTTGAAGGTTCAAAGTTTGGACTCTCACACATGAAAGCATTGTATGTCAATTTTTCAGGTCTATTTCTTTCTTAAAAAGTCCCTAAAGGTGTTGCAAATCCATCTCCTTCATGTATAATTTTCCTTGCCCAAAGTGGCCTTTTAGAATGATCAAAAATCTCTTCTTGAGTCTCAAGAAGGATCTCAGTTTCATTTGAAGTCTCTTCAGAGTACTCCCTCTGAATCTTAGGAGCAAGACCCTCTTCTTGGGATACGTCAATTATATCTAGTTCATCATAAGTATTGGATCTTCTAAGGAAATATCTTCTTCAAAAATGACATCTCTGTTGAGTTCTATCTTTTTTGTTTCACTAAAACCAATAAGAATTTCTTTTCTTCTAGTAGGTTCTAAATTTGTCCTTTTCTCCTTAGGTACATGAACATACAGAGGACATCCAAATATCCTTAAGTGACTAATGTCAAGTTTCTTTCCTGAAAATGCTTCTTCAGGGCTCTTATTGTCCAAATATGAATGAGGACATCTATTTTGAATATAGATTGTTGTATTAGATTCTTCAACCCAAAATGACATGCTCTAGTTTTGATCAAAAATCATAGCCCTAGCAGCTTCTACAATAGTTATGTTTTTCCTTTCACCAACTCCATTTTTTTAATGATTATAGGGGACTGTGAACTTCCTCTTAATCCCAGCAAGTTTGTAGAACTCTTTAAATATTTTAGAAGTGTACTCTTTCCCATTATCTATTCTAAGAACTTTAATTTTCTTTCCTGGGGAGGTTTTAGTGATTGTTTTGAATTCCTTAAACTTAGAAAGAATATCTTCATATTCTTTGCACTTAAGGAAGTATATCCATGTCTTCCTTAAAAATTATCAACAAATATCACATAGTACAGGAACCCTCCTATAAATGGTAAAGACATGGGTCCACATAGATCAGAGTGCACTAGTTCCAACATAGCTTTAGTTTTTCTCATACTATGAGGGAATGACATTTTAGTGTTTTCGACTAAGGCAAAACCTTTGCAAGATTCATTGTGAAAATGGCTTAATTTGGGCATTTTGGTTACTAACATCTACATAAATGTTAGAGCATGAAATTTGATATGACCTAACCTTCTATGTCATATTTCATTTGAATTCTGAAGTCTCATGCACAAGTGCAAGTTTGTCTTAGTGCGTAGCTCATATAATAGTCCTTGTTGTACTCCTATTGTTAGAGCCTTCTTTATGGTTGACTTCTTAGGCCAAGCTAGTACCTTACCTTCCATGAATGCAATTTTATAACCATCATCTTCAAGTGTAGATATGGATATTAAATTCCTTTTAATACCTGGGACATAAAGAACTCCAGAAAGCTAAATAGAATTCCCAAATTTCAATTTGATGGTGCAGGTCCCAATCCCTTTTACGGAATGAGCAGAATCATCACCAATTGTAACTTAATCATCTGTTTCTATTTGCATTATTTCTAGGTTATCCTGATATCTAATGATGTGTCTTGAAGATCCGTTGTCAACTATCCAAGTCTTAGATTTGGTTCATTTTTTACTAGAAAATGTTAAATAAAAGGCATATTTCTTAAATTTATGTCCTTCATTTGATTTATCAAATTTGGCAAATGATGCTTAAGGTTTAGATCGATCAGGACAATTTATCACATAATGTCCATATAGATCACATCTAAAACAATGAATTTTGGGAAAGTCTTTCTTTTGTTTAGACTATCCTTTTCCATGAAAGTTTCTTTTCCTTTTGTTGTTCTTCTTCTTTCCCTTTTTATGAGAGTTTGTGTCAAGAACTTGAACATCCTCATCTAAGGTTTTATGTTTTCCCTTAATCATTAATCTCGATTCTTCTTGAAGACAATCATATCTTAATTGGTATAGTTTTGGGATTTTAGATCGAGCACTTATACCTTGTACAAAAGATTCCCAAGAATTTGGAAGTCCTCCTAACACTATTAGGCATAATTCTTGGTTGTCAATCTCATAACTAACTGCAAATAATTGATCTCTCAAATCTGTGATTCTCGTGAAGAAGGCATTCATAGTTTCTCCTTTATTCATGTTCATATTATTCATTTGTCTTTTAAGAGCAAGTTTTAAGCCAATGTTATTTATTATGAATGCATTTTCAAGAGCTCAAAACATGCGATATGTTGTTGCATGTTTTGCCATAATAGGCACTATGTGATCTCGAACACCATCCACAATTATCTTCATGGTCTTCTCATTATTCTCGATCCATAATGTTTTCTCTAGGTCATCTTTAGGTTCGTCCTTATCTTCTATTACAAAAGATTCCAATTTGTTTTCTTTTAATAACATCATTATACGAAGTTTCTAGGATTCAAAGTTATCAGCTCTTGCAAGGTGGTGTTCTAATCTTGACATATTTTTCATCTTGTAGAGAAAAGATAGATTGCAATTTAATGTGAAATCTGATCTCTTAAACTTAATGAGATCTATCCGTAACAAGGCTTTGATACCATGTAAAGTTTCTTACCAGATTTCAATTCGATAGCAGACTAATGCACAATTTTGTTGCAGGTATGAACACTAATGCCAATGGACTAATTTGCATCCAAAATCTATAGAAGTTAGTGCAGAAATAACAAAGATAAAACAATATTATTGAACTCAGAATGTCCTTCGATCTTTTGATGTGCTTGCATTAATTAATTTTGATGCCTTGCTTACTTGAGCAGGGGTATATATATCAAGTGGAAGGGTGTGGGGATGACTGATCATGTCTCTGAATGGAGATGTGAACATTCATCCTCACACCTATTCATAGGTAACTAATCATTCATGATTTGTTGTGGACTCAACCAATATATAAAAAAGTATTACCAATCATTAAGATATGTGGCCTGATATAAAGGATAGATCAATAATGATCTAAATATCAAAGGAATCAGAATTAGTTTTCGATCATGCCTTAATGATCTCAGAAAATATATATATCATCGATTTCAAACTGTGAATTGTAGTAGTCAACTACTCTAGGAGTGTAAGATGGTCTCTTTTATCCTCAAATTGTTTACATAAACCTACTCCTAACCCATCCCAATCAGTAGTAGAGTTATGAGGCAACCCTCTATACCATTGTAGTGATTTTCCTTTGAAGAATGAGGCTAGAAGCCTAACTGCAACATCATCTTCAGTGATACCAGGAATATTACAAATATTTGAGACTTCTTGAATATGCTCAATAGGGGAGGTGAAGGTCTCACTAGTAAAGTCAAGTATATTTTTTAGAGATGGCAGTGGAATATCATGTCTTTGAGCTAAGAGGAGAGGACTTCCACCATTAAAGGTGGCAAAAGCATGAGCTCTAGGTTGTGCCATATAAACAAGTGGCCTATTGATATGAGCAGATGGTATTCTAGGTTGAGTTCTATCAATAGGAGTGGAAAGAGACCTTAAAGGTGAATGATTTATTGCAACACTCCTAACTAGTGATAAGGACAAATTATTTCTTTTCCTTCTAGGGTTTCAAAATGAAAGCTCAAAATACTGAAAATTACCTCTAGAAAATGCCCTTGTGTGTGCCTTGGGCATGAATCATAGCAACTTTGGTCTAGAACCAGATGTATTTGAAGCTTGGAGTCACCAAGTACTTGGAGAATGAGCCTCTTGAAGGCTTGAACATTGAAGGCAGTACTATCTCTTCGGCATGAGCATGAATCTTTCTTTGACACTAGTGAACTTGAGATCTTCAATATGTTAGTCCCACTGGGCATGCCAAAAATTGTTGATACAAAAGCTTGCACCCTTGCCTGATGGAATACGTCTCAGGCAGCCTTATGTAACATGGAAACAACCTCCAAGCTGTGGGACTTGAACTATGAGGTTGAGTCTCTAGAGAAGGTTGGTTTCCTTTACTACTAAGGTACACCTAACTACACTTGGAGAGGAAAAGGGAGAAGGAATTCATGAAAGAAAATATACCTATTCTAACCTAAAGGGTGATGCACCAAAATAGAGTGTTCAATCCTATCTTTTCCCATACATGCATAGTTAACTATCATGACATCAAGATTACAGATTCAGACCTTGCTTAACCTATCAATCATACGCAAATCAAACAACTAAAAAAATGACACAAGGAAGAAGATTCACTTTATACCATTTATAGGCCAAAAAGAGATACAATTATGCAAATGACAGACAGCTACAATACATTGAAGAAAGACAAATGGATCTTGCACAGTACATCAATAGTTGAAAGAGATAAGGCAAAATATCATGAATAGTTAAGAGGCAAAGGGAATTTACAATGTGCATGCCAAAACATGCCAAGGAATCAGAGAAGAATCGACCTTGATAGAGATTACAAAATCTGTCTTTATAGTTCAAGCATAACTCAGATAGCTTCTACCCTAAGGCAAAGAAAAACTACTACCATTAAGGATTACAGAGACCAATCATTCAGATCAAGAAGATCTTATCCTGGTACACATCTGGAGGCAAGAAAACCATCAAAACCCTGACTAGAAGAACCCTGAAGGTGACATTAAATGGTGTCATTAATCATTCTAAACAAGTAGATGGATAACCAGGCAATGGAAGGAATACCTTTGTGTTGTTTCTAGCCCTAGATTCATTCGAGAGTGGTTGGAATCGATCATGGTGATCGGATTGCGCAAGAAAACCATCTTCTTACCGTTCTTGGCTTGACAAATCATCAAAGTCAGCAAGTCAACTAAGTTATTCAACCAGAAAGGGCCACATGGACAAATAATATTATTTCCTTCTACCATCTTGCACAGTCTTCAAGTGTTGATCGTCATGTTTACCTTTGCCACCTTTTTAGCTTAACTGCCAATTGCCCACAAAATCGAAACTTAACCATGATGTTACTGCTATTGTTACCACCTAGGTCCACAAGGACATGTTTCCTTTCATCACTTCCCCACGTTGTTTAATTTCCCTGCATCTTCAAAAAATGAGCAAGCATTGATTGTCGATCTTTGCAAGATTGATGATCACAAAAACCTTCATTATTAATGCAATTGCCCTTAAAACTTTTGGGCACACAAAACACTCAACATCCACCTCACTGAACACATAGACCCTTGGTGAATCAAAATGAAGCATCTAGCATATACTCCCCCTCACGTGTGGTCCACAAGGAAGATGACATCACAAAAATACATGTGTCAGCCAATTGCTTCCCCACAATTTCTAAAAACCTTGAAACTTCATAAAGCGAGGAAGCACCATCCATCAATCTACCAAGATCTGATGGCCCAGGAAATATGTGGTCCATGTATGCCTCATGTCAAAACTGCAGCCAATGAAATGCCTTCTATATGCCAACTCGACCTAACAAATTTCCAGCTTGCAGCCCACAACGAAAACATGATTGAGTAACGACCCACCTAGCCACACATCAACTTGTCACTTCCATGCATTGTTAAACTATTGTGCATCTTTTGAAAGCAGGAAAGTGACAGTTGTTGATCTAGAAAGACCTAACGACATACAAAATACACTGAAGAGCTTGGCTCACAATACCAAAAGTGAATCAGGAACAGCCAAGTTTTCCCCTATCTAACAACCCCACTAGTCACAAAGAAGGAAGGCTTGCCATCTACACACATCAATATGTCACTTCCCCACATTGCATAAATATTAGACATGTTCAGAATGTGGGAAAGCGACTACCATAGATCTGTGCAATATCACACGGTAGAGAAAGTTGCGAGGATGGAAAATAACTTAGGCTTATATGGAAATACAATAAGGTTTTTATTTCATTTATTTTGTATTTCCATTGGCATTATTTTAACATTAAAAGTGGGATGTGACCGTTCGATGGGCTAAGGCATTTGAATTCATTTTTTTGGTGGGAAGGCAATTTTGGCAAACAGAAAGTATTGTCTTCTTAGGGATAAAAGCATGATGATTCCTAAGGAAAGCATCGTCTCCTTATGAATTAATAAGAAAGGCTACATAATATATAATGAGGGTGTATGTATGCCCCCTCCTTATGTTGGCAACATAGGACTATGGTGGCATTATAAGGAAAATATCAGACATTGCATAAATATCGGACATGTTCAGAATGCGGGAAAGTGACTACCAATGATTTGTGCAAGATCACACGGTACATAAAGTTGCGGGCCTGGAAAATAACTTAGGCTTATATTCACTTCCCCACATTGCATAAATATTGGACATGTTCAAAATGCGAGAAAGCGACTGCCATAGATCTGTGCAAGATCACATGTTAGAGAAAGTTGCGGGGTTGGAAAATAACTTAGGCTTATATGGAAATACAATAAGGTTTTTATTTCATTTATTTCGTATTTCCATTGCCATTATTTTAACATTAAAAGTGGGATGTGACCGTTGGGTGGGCTAAGGTATTTGAATTCATTTTTTTGGCAAGAAGGCAATTTTGGCCAACATAAAGTATTGTCTTCTTAGGGATAAAAGCATGATGATTCCTAAGGAAAGCATTGTCTCCTTATGGATTAATAAGAAAGGCTACATAATATATAATGAGGGTGTATGTATGCCCCCTCCTTATGTTGGCAACATAGGACTATGGTGGCATTATAAGGAAAAAAGAAAAAGGATACTCTCCTCATTTATAAGATAATCCTGGATTAAAAAAAAAAAATCCTCATAAGAAAAGAAAGTTACATGATAAACAAATACCATAATACAAAAAATGATGTCGCTTGTTCACATTCCTTCTTCTACAAGTCACTTTTCTTATGCTTCTGGGAAAAAGACTCCCCGTCTTTTTGTTTTTGGTTGTAATGTCATTTGTGTAGCTTCTACCCTCGAATCTTCTCTATGGGTGGGAGTCTAATGTGTCAATGGCTAGGGTTTATATAGTGTTAGAGGTAATTGTGTGGGTCTCTTAGAAGAGGCTTTATGGAGATGGTTTTTCTCTAGATGGTATGCAGGTTTTTGCTAGTTGTAAGGTTGTGGATGTGTGTTTGGTTGGTGAAGGATGTTTGGTGTTATCATCTTATGTGGCTAGGGGCTTGGGGCTTTCAATTAGAAATGATGTTGTTAGTGTGGGGTGTATTGTTGTTGGGTCCTCTCACTCTACAGTGATTTTGTCATTTGTTCCCACCTCAATGTCATCTATTGCTAGGGACTCTATTGGTGTGGAAGATGGTCTGGAGGAACTCGACAAGGAAGGCCTACAAGAGTTGAAGAAATTGCTTCTTCTTAGGCTTATATGGTTATTTGTTCGTGGGGATATTGAGGCTAGTGTACAGAAACATGATCCTCGTGTTATCTCCCAAAATGTTAGTGGGAATGTGCCTGTAGTTGTTATTTCTTGTGACAGTGTTTTGGCCACCAAATATGGTGGCATCTATGATAGATTTTTGCCTATTGGGAGGATATCTAATGATATCCTTGAGTTGGTGGATGGCATCTCTACTAGTATTCTCTCATAGGGTGATGGTGTTCTAGTTATTTGTCTGTCAACTTAGCATGATGTCGCAACAAAAGTGGAGGGATGGATAGTTGTAAATGGTAATAAGACCAAGACATATAAACCCTCTTTCAGCATGACTCTTCATTTCCACAAGGAGAGTGTGAAAGGTAAATTTTGATGGCTCTAGGTGGGGGTTGTTTGGGCTAGTTTTTTGTCTATCGTTTTCTCTAGTTTTTGGGTTTCGTGTGGTGTCTTACAACATTTTTTTTGTTCTGTGCACCTACTGGTGGTCCCATATCTTTGGTAGTGGAGGCCTTTTTCTTCCACAGTTGTCTAGTGATCTCAATTTCCTATCTTTTGACAATGTTTTGGTTGTGGATTCTATATCCATTCAATATCTAATTGTAAAGGATCATTGGTCTCTTTAAAACCTAACTTTAGCTTAATCAAAAATAAATTCTACAATACTAAGAAAAGTACAACCTTAGAAAGAAAAGGAAGGATGGGATTGACATATGAAACCTTACCTCCCAAATGTGAATGCGGGGAAATTATAATATATGATATATCCTAAGTAATAGATCTTTTATAACAAACATGTACTTTAAAGCAAAATTAAGTTGCAAGCCAATATGTATATCTCCTAAAAAAGAGAATATCCTAAAGTAAAACAAATGCATTTTATGCCAAAAAGGATATCATATCATGAGAGACAAATTTCCAAAGGAGAAATGGATAATTAGCAGAAGAATCAATATTCACTCCTTAAATGGAAGATCATTTTATGATAGGCATGCCCTTTGAGGCATGAAATAGATAGTTGAGAAAAGATAGACATATCTTGTGTGAAACAAAGAATTGCATGCCAAAAAGGATGTAACCATAAGACATTATAAATCCATAAAGAGATAATGAAGAGAGATGGAAAGATGTTAAATTTTGCAAACTTAGCAGGAAAATCATTTGTACAAGATATTCACTTCCAAACAAGAAAGAGCTTGTAAAGAAGGATACTAATATTATTAGAGAGAATGATCCTAAACAAATAAATACATGTGTAGAAGGACATCATAGTATAAAATATGTAACTAACAAAGAGAATTGGTGATTTGAAATGGGAAATAGATGAAATAAAGAGACCTTGTCCCCCAAGAACAATGAAAACAACTTATTATGATGCTCATAATGCACATTATGCAAAATAAAGAGCCTTGAATGATGTAAGCTACTAAATTTACATAATGGAGAGCAACATAATAGGAAAAGGGAGATGTTAAGGTATGTATGATATCTAGAAAAGGCATAAGATTTATTGTTAAGGAAATAAGAGATCTATATGTTGGAAGAATCTGCAAATATGTGCTTAAGAGATATATGAGAGATGGGTTGTCATTGTCATCAACATATTTCTTTTTTTGATATAGTAAAGTTTAGTAAGTTTGTTTGATAAATGTAACAACTATGATAAAGATTAGACTTTGCATATTAAAAGATTTTGTAGAGTTTCATTTGTAGTTAATTCAGTTTAATTTTTTTAAGTTTGCATCGAGATTTGAGTGAGTTATGAGTATTTATGTTGTGACTGGTTTTCCACTCGTTTAGTGGCAACAAAGTGATAGTATATTGATCTAGATTTTTTTGCATTGTAATATATTTCTCTATGGATCTACAAGAATGTTTAGGACATTATTGTGTGTCCTCAATACAAGTGGTTCATGGTTTGGAGGTTTGCGTGTTTTTCAAGGTTAAAAATAATTGTTGCTAGTGTACCTAAAGTTCAATATGAAAATGATGGGATTCCTATAATATTCGTTGATTTATATGTTTCTAGATTATGTGACTTTTGGGTTGGTGGTCTGCATTAATTATTGCGCTCACAATTGATGTTTCTTGTTGAAATGTGGTGTTCTTCATGGCCATGGTTGATTAGATGACGGTAGCATGTTCTAGATGTTCAAGGCATAATTGTTGGAGCTATTTTTTTTTCAAGGCAAAAGATTTTGGTGGTGTTATGTTTTGGTCGACATTACTTATTCTTGTATGAGTATGATTATAATTTTGTAATTAAGTTATGAGAGTTGAGTCGACCTTGATAATCTTTCCAAGGTTGATGTCATGTATAAATAAATGTAATAATCTTGTATTTTGTGTAGTGGTCAAGAGAGATGTGCTTGTATGTACATGAGTTGAATGTACATATTTTTTTAAGGTAGAGAAGTAGTGTGGAAAAGAAAGTTATACTGCACTTCAATAGAGCTGCTCCAAGCATAAAGAAAATGTTACCTTATGGTTCATAATTTGCAGATGTAATCTAAGTTTTCTTGTACATACAGTGAGCCTCTCTTGGGAAGTAGGCCCTTTTGTTTTGGGCAATGAGCTCTAGGAAGTGTGCTTGAATGCAGGTGCATTGACCATCATAATACTTCTAATAGAGTATACTTATCTTGTGGTTTCATTCCAGCCATGATTTTCCCCTTATCCAAATTTCCAAGTGCAAAATCTTGGTGTTATGTTTGTTCATGATGTGTTGTTGATTTATGATTAAATATTGTATTGTTAAATCATATGTTGTTGGTCTAGTAACACTATGTGCAAGGAATGTCATATGGGAAAACAAACAAGAGCTACTTTAAAGAGTAAGAATCATTATTCAAGTGGATTGTTGGATCTTGTGCATACTAGTTTATGTGCCCCTTCTAGACTTAGAAGTTTTCAAGAAGAAAGATATTTCATGTTGCTAATTTCTTATTATTCAAGGAAGGTGTGGAGTACTTTTTTGAGAGGGAATTTTGAGGCTCTCAACAATTTCAAGGTTTGCAAGGCTATGGTTGAGATGAGGTAGGTTTGAAGTTAAAGTGTATGAGATATGACAAAGATGAATTCACTTCAGATGAGTTAAATACATTTTGTGAAGAACATGGGATAAGAAGAGAATTGTTTGTTGCAATGACCACTTAGCAAAATGGAGTAGTGAAAAGAAGAAGAAAAATCTATTCTCAAAACTACAAGATAAGATAAGATAAGATAAGATAAATCTATTAATGTCCAACAAAAGACCACCAAAGATCTAAGGGACTGAGATCATACAAACAAAGAAGCAACGAACTACAAGACACCAAACTTTGTCTAGGAAAGAGCAAGTGAGAACAAAATAAACAAAGCAACAAAGGAGCCAACAAAGAGGCAAGCACTAGGGATCCTTCCACCACTAAAAGAACTCCAATACCGAACAAGATGAATCTCGGCAAGTAGGACCTCAAGTATGTCGTTGTGAGTTGCAGAAGTGGTGTCGTTGAAGACTAAGAGTAGTAGTAGTATTAAACCTGGTGCAAGGTCTCACTGATCTCTGGTGGCCAGCCATGGGGGTATTGTTGGCATTGTTGGTCTTCTTCATCTCCCTCATCAGAGACCAAGTGGAGAAGAAGGTGGTGATGAGGGATTGATCTGTGACCCTCTGGGGGGTCAAGCGATGTGAAGTGGAGTCCTAGAACTGCATCGCCTCCCTAAGATAGAGCTCCGAGCATATATGATTCGTATACATGAAGAAAGTTGTGAGGGAACTACACTCTCTGAATAGACAATAGAAACTCCCTCTAGTCTCATAGTAGGACGGGCAGCAAAAGATGAAATGGGTCTTTGTCTCAGCCTCTGACAAGGAGCATAAGCGATAGATCCGGTCCTCTCTACTGATATGATGATCAATCTGGATCTATAACCGATGGGAGCCGACTCCAAAAGATCCAAGGAGATGTGTAAGGCATGACACCAACGTCGTGATAAGTAGTTAGGCTGTGTAATAATCTCATTACTGATAACCAAGAAGTGCTCAAAATAAAAGACCATCTTACAACGTAACCCCCCCCCCCCCCCCCCCCCCGACCGAGTTACTCTAGGTCATGGTGATATACTATTTGTAAATATATGTCCTAACATGCCCATTCAGCTCCTGTAGTGATGGGAGGAGATGAGCAGGAGCATCCAATGAAAACTTGAAGGGAGGGAGGTGGTCAATATCAATCCCTATTGAGCTCAACAAAGAGGTTGACTAAGCATACCAACATTGACCTCTAGGGGAGGGATCTGAGGCAGCAACAGCAACAGAGGAGCAATAGGCCAAGTAAGAATATTGGTGATGACCAACTTCTGAGTCCGCAAAGCCATGGAGACGGTGAAGAAACCAAACCAGATCAAAAATGGCACCTAGTTTGAAAGGATGAGCTATGAATTCTGCCAAAATAACGTCATAGGGGGTGAATCTATGGCATTTGATAATGAATCTAAGAAATAGAGTCTAAACACGCTCAATAGAGGCCCAATCTGAGTCGAGAAGAGACAGTCCCCAAACCACTAAACCATAAAGCATTGTTGGTCTAACCAAGGAGTCTAAAAGGGACAACTTGGACATTGTTTCCTGGAAATGGTGTCTGAAGCATCATCTCTCTAGCATAGTAAGGGAGCACATCCCCTTGTTAACTCTGGGTTGGATGGCTAGTCTCATACTGAAGCGATGTCCTAAAAACTTAACATCGAGGTATGTGTATGAAGAAGCAATCTCAATCTCCTATCCCTAGAAATAAAAGTGCAGATCAAAGCTCCAATTGGTTGAATACCATAACCTTGTTGCCTCACTTTTTGTTTTCTAACTGATTGGCAAAAGTGAGTCCTATGAAGTAGAATAAGTGAATCTTGTCCTCAGTTGTGTTTGAGTCTAGGTCTAAAGTTCCTAAGGCTAGGCGATCTCTATTAGATTTTCCCCTTTCACCTTCTCTTCCCCTCTTGTCAGGTAGGTGTTTGATTTTCCTTGTGATTGATCGGGTAAGTTAGTGCCTAGTCTGATAGAGATAGAATTTTCTCATTTTATGATAAATCATGTTCCATATTCACTCACGGCATACCACTCCTTGATGAGTAGGTGTTGGCAGAAATTTGAAAATCATCTTCTCCTCGGCGGGTTTCTAACCCATGAAGGTGATTTCCTGTACTTACCACTGGGGGACGCATACGGATTAAAAAGATGCAAAAGGTGAAGGATTCTACATTGAATTAATGTTTGTATCTAAGTTGAGACCTCCAAGCATTGTTAAATTCCTTGTTATACAAATGTTTAAGCCCTAGCAAAAAACTTGAAGTTGTCTTCTCCTCGGCAGGGTTCTAACCCATGAAGATAGTTTTTCAATTTTTCAAGAAAATCAAGTTAATGGTTAAGATCGGTCCCCGTACAAGATTTAGAGTATGTTGGAATGATATTGGAATGGATCGAATCATTAAGAAAGAGGAAATATAGCAAGAATCTCAATTAGCAGATTTTCCTCAAAGAGGTACTCCAATGGTGACTTTCTGAAACTTAAAGGAAAATGGAAAAGTAAGTAGTGGAAATATAGAAAGTTGTCGTTGAGTTCAACAGAACAGTGAAAAGACCCCTAGATGTTCGTTGAACTCTTGCATTTACTATCCAATGGGTATTTCCTTAAATTCATCCATGTGGCACGAATTCTGAAGATCCATGGATGAATTGAAGCTTTCATATAAAGATGCACAAGCAGTTAAATAAGTTACCACTTTTTTCCTTTGATTTTTCATTTTGTCAATACACATAACTTTTGAAAAACTTGTGATTGTTGCTTTCATTGTCCCATTCATTTTTTCAATTCAAAATCGTGTTCATGAATTCATAACCAAGTTCGTGGGTTTTGATGGATTAACTAGTATCAAGTCCCAATTGCAGAACTTCACGAATACTTCTCTTCACTTCTTTGACATGGCAAACTTTCAAAAAAGATTAAGATCTGAACAAATTCAACCCATTACCAAGAAGCTCTAAGGACGTGATTTAGTCAAGGCTATTGGTTTCCTAGTTGCAGTCCAAGCCCCTGAGTTGATTTATGAATGCATTCATCACTACAACCTAGAAACCAGGTGAATTGTACTACTTGATGGTACAATTCTAATCTCAATTGATAGGCAAATAGTGGTGAACTGCCTACGTGTACCAAAGCGCGAGGAGTTCTCTGATTTAGGTGTTGGTGGAGCCGTCTCAAAATTCTCCACAAAGAAGATGATCTAGAGGAAAAAAATCATGAAGACATGGTTCCAAAAACCACAAGGTGATAAGAGTAGAGTTCCCAAAACATTGTTTGGGACCAACCTTAAGCCAAATATCATTGACATTTTGGTTCTCCTGCACAAGTTGAAAGGTGAGGTAGAAGCTTTAAATTTCGTCAAGCAATATTTCTTCTTAGTTTAGGTAATTTTCTTAGATATCCAATACATTGATTGGGCGCAAGAGGTAAGAAAAATTCTATCCAATGCTCTCCAGGCAGCCAAGTTTTATAATACATTCTACATGTTTTCCTTTTTTATTTACATGTTGACCTCATTGCAGTTGTGGCCTGGCCTCCCAAGATTAGAGAATTTCCCTGATGATGTTATTAAAACTTATGAATTTTATCCATGTCTACAATTACAAAATAGTTATGCGGATTATGTTAAGGTGAATGATGTGTTTACCATGAGGATTTGCAAGGAGGTACAAGGATGCACAAAAAGGAGATTTGGCCCAGAAGCCATGACCGCTACTAGTCAGTTTGGATATTATTTCATTTTGTTCTCATCATTCTCTTATTTGTGTCTTGCAGCGTTTGACGGATTCCCCTTAAAGCTACCAAGGTATCCCAATGACATGATTGTGTTGATCGAGATCATGTGCAAGCCCTACAAGTGATTATACTTAGTGGGAGCCTAAAGAAGAAAGGATATGAATTCCCTGTGAAAGTTGGAACCTTCAGCTGTGACACCTGATCTGACACCAAAAACATAATAAAGGTGTTCAAGAAGAAATATAAGTTGGACATGTATGAAGTCATGAGGCCCATGTTCAACCAGAATGGGTATGCCAAAGATGTCTTGCAGATAGGGAGTGTGATAAAGCACATGACTACCATTGAGGACTATTGGGTCAATTGCAAAGATGAGTTTGACAATCGTGATTGAGTCTTTACCAAACTGACAGTCAACCAAGTGATGATGTACAATATCAAACATTGATGTAGAAGGAGTTGAAGACGATGGTCAGAATATGTATAGCAATACTTACTTGACCAAGCTAACGAATACTCCCATAATTGTGTAACCTTATGACGATGTTATGGAAGACCTAGATATAATGATGGCCAGAATCTACAAGAGAACTGGAAAATGAGTCGAGCGAACTACAGCAGGGCGAAGTAGGAGCAAAGGCACGCCCGCCCAATCATCCCCAAATGTAGTAGCAACCTCATCTTCTCAAAGTGGTGCCTCATGCACAATCTTGCCCATCACTCAAGCGCCTACTCAACCAGTTGACGGAGGGACTAACCTCCTAACAAGAATATCCCTCTTGATAAAACTTGTCAGGATGGTTTAGTATCAGTGATCGAAACTGCAACAGAGGCCGAGAAGAAGAAGGTAGAAGAATTGAAGGACAGTGCAGTCATGGTGGCTCTCTCACCCCACAACAATCTAATTCCATCTATAAATGTTGCATTGCTCCTACTAAATAGCCCCTGAATACAAGTGGTGGACCTTGGAGATGGTGGAAGTAGCGAAAGCGAATCTACTGAGTCTGATGACGCTACAAAGAAGACTACAGAAATAGAGAAGGGTCCCGAAGCTTTAAAACTTGTTTACCAGGCTCCAAAGAATCCTTTTGCTTCAACTACAAAGACATTAATCCCAGTCAAGAGGAAAATGTTCAGTATAGATATGCTCGGGACTAATCTAAGGCGATCGGCACAGAATCATGGCTAGAAGACACCTTGGACAAAAAGAGGAAGAGGACCAACAAAGAAACTTTATCTCTAGCTATCCATTATGGATCGACATTTATTAAGTTAAGAAGCAGAAGACCTTGTCAATCCTCGGACAAGATCCTGATATAGGGCACTTGACTATGGAGATTGTTAAGCCCACCAAGGAAGGGAGAATTGAAGACATGTTTGCAAAGGACTTCGCATTGCATTTTGTAGACCTCAAGTTAGACATGACACCAAGGTGGGCCTGTGGAAATCAACAAATGATGTGATAGAAGGACAACTCGAAAGCCTTAAACTAGCTAAATTCAGAATGATTGCGGAGATTCATGAACTGAATTGCTTCATTAGGAAACTAGTCACCCCGCTGGCAAGCATCTCATGAATGTCAACCACCAGTGATCCTAGAGCCACTAACATTCAATCTATAATCTCCCAATTGCAAGAAGACAAGTATTTTGCACAAATTAGCAAGGAGTGGAGTGGAAAACTCAAGTATGAGGGACTTGCAATCATAGAGAAACTTGGTAATGTAGTACTGAGGCTCAAAATGGAGAAAGATGATATCTCAGCTAATCGGGCAATCTTGTCAACAAAAAAAGCTAAGAGCAAGGACTGTGTTTCTTTATTGAAGATGATCATCCACATGAAAGCTAAGGAAGTAGTAGAGGCAAAGATTTTGCCTAAGGGAGATGAACCTTTATTTGAATGGCTATAGAGTATGCAATTCAAATATGAAATGATTCTAGTGGCAAAAGAAGGATTAAAGGAAACAGAGGCTAAAGTTAAAAAGGATCAGGACAGAGAATATGAACTACTAAGAGGTTTGCATACTGATTCCCAAGCTAGTGGACAAGGGAAAGGGATAGTTGGAGTTGTTGTCATGTAAAAGAATTTCTCCAATTATCTGGATAAGTTAACAGAGAAATCTTTTGATCATCATAATAGAGTCTCGAAGCTCCAAAAGCTTGGTGGGTGTATACATGTGGCTATGGAGGAAATGCAGGAGCAGTTGAATGCCATAAAAGATCTAGCCAAAGAACATTCCAAGTGGCTCTTAAGATATACTAATGTTCATGTTCATAGACATGAGGAGTTGATCCCAATCATTGTTGTTGCCAAAGCCTATAAAGCGAAGTCAGAAAAAGGAAAGAAGGCGAAGTGATTCTTATCCTACCCATTCATATTTTGATGTAAAGATTGTAACTGGAAATTGGCTCCTTGCCATTTGTTGATTTTGAAGAGATGAACTAATTTGAATCTCATTTTGTAACGGTCATCTCGGAATCCTATATGTACCCAATTGAAAGATTAATAAAACGTCAGCTAATTTTTGGTGTGAAAGACTTCAAATTGCAGAGACAAGTTGAATGTATTTTGTATCAATCATTTTCTGTTCCATTGTTTTATGATAGCTTTAGATATCTCTTTCAATTGAATTGAGTTAAGGAATAAACAAAGTTTTGTTCCCCTGTTCAATACAAGCTAAAGATGATAAGTAGTGTTATTGGAAGTTAAAAGAGATTTTGTTTTGTGTTATTATTTAAGTAAGTCTCTTCATTATAAGAGTTAGAAGCTTTCAATTAAGTAGCTAGTTCATAGATAGAATCCATTAACTTTTCGTCAAATTATGCGGATTCATAAGATGTCTAAGTTCATAGATTTGGTTGGTTTTAAGACTCAAACCTTTGCCTGAGTTAGTTCATGTTTAGGCCTAACTTGGTATACCTTTCCTATTCTCTGGTCAAGAACAAACCCCATTTAGAATTAGGAATAAACAAGATTCATTGCAAATCACAAATTCAAGGGAGCTATACCTAAGAATTCAGGGGGAAGTCAATCACTTAGTTATGATTTCCCAACTGTTGGAACTAGATATTGTTCACAAGTATTGGGCATTCAAAGAGTAAAATAAAAGAACAATTTTTTTACCAACAAACCCGAGTCTTACTCAGGTTTACAATCAGTTGTTGCAAGTCACAAAAGGAGATCAGGCCGTCGAGGAGCCTCTGAAGACTCTGGAGAGAAGATGCTAAAAAGACCACATCATCGGCATAGAGTAGACTAGAGATCAAAACCTGGTGTAAGTAGCAACCATCACCTGGGAGCGAAGACTCTCTGAGGAAGGTCTCAAGCTCATCAATGTAAATGGCAAATAGTGTGGGGGAAAGAGGGCAACCCTGTTTCACCCTAATAGTGCTCTAGATAGAAGCCAAGAGACCCTCGAGATTCTTGAATCTACCCACAATGTTCTCGTATAACCTCATAATAATCATCAATAAGATCTTTGAAATCCTGATGTATCTGAGCTGTTGGAAAAGTCCCCCCCACAAGATGGTGTCCAAAGCCTTACAAAAGTCTACGAAACAACAATAAAATTTCATAGAGCGATGTCGAGCCTCCTCAATAATTGCCCATAATGTCATGATGTGGTCCATGGTCTGGTAACCTACCCGAAACCTAGCCTAGCCTCTAGCTCTACAATCTCTCATGTCAAGCTCTCTAGTAAGAATAGTGTCCAGTGTTGTGGCATAGATCTTGGAAAAGGTGTGTCCAATCATTATAGTCCTATAGTTGTCGAGGTCTGAAGTCAACCTGAACTTGTGGATCGGATAGATCACATGCCTCGACCAGGAGTCCAAGAAACCAATACAGACCACTCTATTAAAGACTGTGGGAAGAAAGGAGCACAACTCTAAGGCACCAAGCTTGAGGAGCTCTGCTTGAAAACCTTCCTCATCAGCTGTCCTACTACATCTCATGTACCTTATGGCCTCAAGAATGTTGGAGGGGGTAAAAAGATGGCGGCAGTGGGGAGGCGGGATGAGGTGAAGGGGAGATTGGCCAAGGATGTCATAGAGAGTGGAGGCATGGGCAATGGAGGAGATGAAATTGAGGGAGGAGAGAGAGGTGGTGGAACAAGGGAATAAAATGCACCAAAACAACTTGGGATCCCAAGAAAACGTGGCACACAAGGAGCAACATTGGCAATTAATGAACGACCATTTCTTGGAGTGAAGGAAACAACAGTAAGCGAGACAAAGGCTTGTGAAAGCAACAAAGCAAGTCTCAAAGGTCGAACACAAGTGGTGATGATAAGACTTACAATCATCATCGAACCATTGGTTCATAGGGCATGTATTACGACACTTGGAGCAATGAAAAGGACAATGGGGGATAGAAAGGAGAGTGGACTCCCATAGCATAGTTGTTAACAAGTTAAACATAGTGGTAGCTTAGTCTATCTCCGAGAAGCTACCAGGGGGAAGAAGTCGCCTGAGGTGGAAAGTGAAGAGGGAAGGGTCGTTCTCGAGGAAGTGAAAGTGGGCAGGGGTATGGCCTGGAACAAGAGGAGTGGGGAAAGGGAAGGTGGGGGGGGGGGGGGGGGGGGGGGGGTAGGAAATCAAGGGCAGGGGGAAGAGCTAAGCGAAAGGCTAAGGAGAACATGATCGGCCAAGGGAAGACGAGAAATGGAGAAGTAGCGAACTGACGGAATGGAGATTGAAGCAAGAGCATAGTCCACAACACTCGCACCACCAGAGTGTGGCCAGCAAGTGAAAAGCTCAGAACCTGGGAAGCGCGAGAGGTTGTTCAAAATCACCGGTCAGTGGACTAACACATCTAGAGGAGGTGGCACCATAACTGGATAAAAGTCCACAATGTTCTTCAGAGGTGCGTTGGAGCCCAAAATTGGTTGGATCAATCTCTGAAGTGCAAGACGAGCCTGAACCACGATCATGTAAAGGTGTCTGCAAGTCTCTGGTTTGTGCATTAAAGTCCCCTAAAATGATGATGTCACCCATATCTGCAAACATAGAGATGCACTCTTGTAAGTCCGAAAAAGGGTGTTTGTCATCAACACTATGAATAGCATACTGAGAAGAGGTCAACGAAAAGTAGCAAGCAGCGATGAAGATATCTCTCTGACGATGTCTAGTTTGATTAGTATGTCTGATGCAGATCCAAAGGAATCTGGTATGGACATCAGTATAGACGATCGTGATAGCCTTAAATAGATCGTCCCTAATCAAAAAAGCCATGCCTTCAGAGCCTCAAACCGCACTTGAGTTACGAACCTGCTCTATGTATATGGTTAGCTACTGATAGCCTGTAAACCCTAGGAGGGGACAGTTTGGAGTCTCCATGACGATAAGGATATCTGCTAAGCCAACTGCATCCTGAAATAGGCCAGGTAGGGCCATAGAGAACCTTGTTATTCCAACAATTAACAAGAATATAGCCAAAGGGGGAGGACCCACCCTTGTCAAACTATTGGTATGCATGTTAGTTGGTCTTGTCCGTCTGTCTCGACACCCAACCACTAGGAGGGGAATCATGGATAATTGCCTTGAAATTTTCAATCACAGCCCACTTCCCACTACTCCTAGCCTCAACAACTAGACCCCTCGAGTGTTTCAGCTCTACCACCTATGATTTAGTGAGATCTTCGTCCAAAAAAGTTTTAGTAGGAAGAGAGATAGCATCTTCTTTGCTCTAAGAGACTGTAGTCTATTTGAGAGGGAGTGAAACAGGAGAAAGAGGGTGTTGTCTGGGCCTAGCCAACATTTTTCTAGTGATATATCTGAGATACCAAGTTGGTCTATTAGGAAAGAATGTCCAACAGCAAGAGGGTCAGAAGTGGGAGGGAACTTCAACATTAATAGCTATAGTATTTTCCGAGGGAACTTCCCCATCAAAAGTAGGTTTTTTTACAACCATATAATGTTGCAACAAAGCACCCTTCTGCCATGAGGAGGGTTTCTTAGATTTTATATTTTTAGCCTCACACTTTGCCGCAACATGCCCAATATTAAAGGATTTCTGCATCTAAATGGAAGACCTTCCTAATCCATGTTGGCGCTCAAAAGTGTAGCCCAAATTTTGAGCAGCGTTGAAGGAATTTGAGCCCTATAAATGCTTTTAAATGCATATGTACCCGACTGTCAATCTGAGGCCTAAGAGGTGTTTAATGCTTCTAGCACCTTTCATTCAGTATGCCTACATGTTCCATGAAGTTAAACTATCATTCCGAGCTAATTCGTTAAGTCCCATTTTGAGCTAGTGTTAATTCTGCATTTTTACCCTGAGTGTCAAATAGCGACAGGAAGCTGTGTTTTCCATTGAATATCTCGTACCCAGAAATGTTTTGTGATTCACCACTTTGAGAGTGTCTAGTGTCCATATCCAAGAACCTATGTTTCAGATTTCGAGTTGTTTTGAGTCTGTTTGACTAGGTTTTGAATCCCTCAAAGTTCGTCAGTTATGTCATGCTGATATGAAATTTTCACAATTCTGGGAAGCCTTGTTTAGCGTGCTATAACTTTTGACCAATTGACCAAAATGTTAAAATTCCTTTTGTGTTACATTGTAGACGTCAGACACTTGTTATGTTTCAAGTTTCAGCTTATGACAAGTCCGTTTGATCAATTTTAAAACGCGATTCCAAATGCAATTTCTATCTTTTTATTGGTGTCAAAGTGCAAATTGTTTGATACCCCTGTTCATGATGTTATATCTTGAGATCCGTGATTGGTGGGACCAAATGGATTGTACCATTGTCTTGTCCTCCGAAAATACTTCAAGTGTGCCAGTTTCTGAGCTTTGACGAATCCATTTGCACACTTTTCCAAGTAAATTCCATTTGTTTAAAATGTTTTTCTGTCAATGTTTTCAATCTACAAAATCCAAGTAGCCTACTTTGACCACTCGCCATTTGCGCCCTATTATTCGTCATGAGCCCAAATCGCAGATCCATACTCTCCTCATGACAGAGAACCAATGCCCCAGTTTTCGTCTTCCCAAGTGTCAGTTTACCCGATTTTTGAAGCCAATTCTAAACCCAATTTAGTGTTTTTTGACATGTTTTGTTGCAGGCAGTTCTGAGAGGTCAACTTTGACAGTGAATATCTTTTGACCTCGAATTCGTCATGAGACGAGATTCAACATGGTAAAAGTGTGCGAAACAAAGAGTCAGTATGTCAGATTTCAGAGCCCGATCAGAAGTTCGGGTCAGTTTTTAAGGCCAGTCAACGGACCTCCTAACGCAAATTTGACAGTTTGCAAATAAGTGGTAAAATGAGCTTTAATTGATGTTTTGATGATTGAACTTGTTTTTAATCAATATGAGATGGTTAATGGATCAGTTTTGCAGATCAATTGTCCGGAAACAAAAAAAAATTAGTCGGACCCACTTTGGGGCCCGATTGAATGGTGTCAGACTGATAGAATTTGAGGAAATATTGGATAGAACTTCAAGACATTGAAATTGCTTACAAGGAGGTTATAATTTCTCTATCAATTTTAGCTGAGAAAGATAATGTGTTTCCCAAGTTTCTCTTTGTTATCTTTTGTCATTCTATGTACTCTCTACATCCTAATGATCTACACCAATCAGGTCACCAAAAGAGGTGGAAAAATACTTTGCTAAGAGGAGTGTATTACAAAAGGATAAATAAATGAGGGAAGGCTTCATTCGTGGTGCATGTGGACTATCAGGGTACATTCAGACAAACAAGGAATGCCATTTATATAATGAAGAATGGAAGCATTCTAGTGTAGCACCAGATTTAGAAGCTTATAGAGCTCGTAAAGAGGGAAAGAGCAAGGAGTGAAATAAATTATATTCGACTTTGGCGGGCTTTGCATTCAATAAAGAGAGTAGTATATTGGTACCATTGTTGGTAGCTAAACTCGAACCCTAGCCTAGAAGGGGTGCCATGGCGTTAATAAGTGAAAAAGATGTCAAGGGGAGGCTTTTACAAGAAAGGAAAAAACTCGAACATCCGCCTCAGTTGAAGGATGAACTTCTCAGCATTTTAGAGCAAGCCGAGAATTGCTTATTTATGGTATAACAGTTACCTTCTGAGACAATGCAACCTGTTGTGGCCCCATCAATTAATTCTTTGGTACAACCTGAGTTTTGAGACATCAAGACAAAGATGTGAGGCTTATGGTTATCACTGTGTCAGTGAAATTACAAGAATAACAACACCTGAAGGTCCATACATTGATGAAACAATGGGGGAGATATCTCAATTTATTGTTGCGAGTTTTCAAGGTCTAGATAAGATCAGAAGTCCCTCATTTGCACGGAGGGCAACAGTTTTAGAAACTATTGCAAAAGTCAAGTCATGTGTTGTGATGCTGGACCTTGAACGCGATGATCTCATTCTTGAAATGTTTCGGCATTTCTATGCAACTGTCAGCAAGAATCATTAGCAAGTCGGCTTAGTACACAAAAATTCAAAGAGTAGAGCATATCAAGAAATGATTGAAAGTATAAGAGGATACATTTGGTAACAATGCCGTTGTCAACTTGCAACGCATGTAATGCAGAGTTTGAAGAAGATGTAGCTCAGAGGCTTCATTACAAGTCTGAATGGCACCGCTATAACCTCCGCAAAAAGGTTGTTGGAGTCCCCGAGGTGACAAAAGAATTATTTGAGACACCAGCAGATGATAAAAGGAGCAGAGGAGCTCACGCAAAGAGGAACACGTGAGCGGCAAGGCAAGAAAGCCATCCAAACAAGAATGGAGGCCGACAATTACAACAGAGAACATCCACAGCCACCTCGCAAGAAAGAGCTCACACTACATGGAGAAACACGTGAGCAGGGGCGCCAATAGGCAGCCCACGACAGATGTGAAAGCGCCAAAGGGAGCTTACGTGGAGGGTTACTATCCTAGTCAAAGCAGGGGAGGTGTCCATCAGGCGGCAATAAAAAGTAACTCACGCCCAAGCAAAGCAGAGCAAGCTGCCAAACAGCAAGAGAAAGCCGCCAGTGAAACAAAAAAAGTCGTCCACTAAAAAGAAAAGCACGCAGTCAAGCCAGGGAACCCAACAGCACACAAAGATGAGGTCGTTAATTGAACAGAGTAACTGCCATCAAAGTTCACGCCAAGGGCAAGAAAGCCCACGCATAAAAGGGCTGGGTGAACGAGTGAAAGCTTGTGCCAAACAATGGAGGGATACAATGCATAGGGCAATGGGAGGCGAATATTGTGACACAGAGGGAGGTCGTTCAAGCCATGGTCAAGGAAGAAAAAGACCACGTGATTCAATAAAAAAGCCCGCAAGTATGAAGAATTAACAGTAACAGATTTCCACAATCCATTTGTAAAGTACTGAGTTTTCTGGATTAGATTGTGTTTGTTTATTTCATCAACGTTTCGAATCACACTACATGATCCATCATCAGGATAAGAAAGTGCAGGGTAGTAAGATATGCAGACTGGACCTTTCTCAAGAATTATAAGAAGAGAAGGGGGAAGCTCGTAAAACCATGCAAAGCTAAAAATAGAAAAAATAGCAAAAAGGTACCCCCACCAAAAAGTATAAGAAAGAAGAAAAAATGAAAGAAAAAGGTTTAAAAGAAGGCAACTAAACAGAAAAAATAGCTACATATATATAGAAACAACAATTAACATATATCCTGCCTATATATATATATATATATATACGTAAAATAGCTATTAATATATTGGCTATTATATGATAAAATAGCTATATGAGTAATGTATAGCTATGTAACCACTTACAATAGCTAAAGGATCAAAATATAGTTATATACAAGAAAAATACGATATACTATGAAAGAAATATATAAATAAAAAAGAAATATGTATATCTAGGAAATATATGCCAATATATATATATGTCTATATGCGAAATAAGTAAAATATACTAGACATATATATATATATAAATGGTTGAAAAAAACAACAATCTATATGTATACCAATTTTATGAAAACAAGAAAGTGAAATTGACCAAAACTGCAAAGAGAACTGAATAAAAATAAATAAGAAGGAAGAAAATGCCAAGCATGTAGGGGTAAAGGAGAAAATTCATACCTACTTAGTAGAAATTGGAAAAACATAGTCACAAATTATCCCACATTGGATAAGAGATGGGATTTTCAATGCTTTAAATACTATTCATCACAAGAGGCTTAATGTCTATTAGATAGCGCCTTTTAGAAGCAAAGGTTCTTGCGTAGGGGCCCCACATGCGGCCAGACTGGACGATGACGTCGACTGGATCCAACAAGAAAAAATTTTAATGAACACGCATGCGCGATGAGGTGGCGTCGTTGAACCAAATGTCACCACGTGTCATGATCTAAGGGCAGGCGCACACCTACAAAATAGAGTTGCACGCTAGTTAAGCAATGCGGGCATGTGGGAATCGGACATGTGGCGACGGGGCCTAGTTGTCTATGAGGTGTCGCAAACGAGCAGTTCAGACGTGACGCATAAGATGCTGCCACATGGCAGATCCAACGAATTGCGCATTTTCGCAAAAGAAAGATGCCCAGAAGATAACTAATGCGAGTATGTGGGATCATGCCACGTGGCATTAAGTCCCAGGAGTGATGACATGGTGTCTGATGAACAGTGATCGACCAATTAGAGGCCGCCACATGGCAAAAAAGGCTTGGTCAACAAGGGGTTGACCCCGAATTTGAAGGCATAAGAAAATAAAAATAAAATATTTTAAATGCCAAGTTTAAATTGTTTTTTCAAAATAGGTGCACGTTCAAAATTTTGAATTCAAAAGAGCATTTATTCTAAAGTTTTAACTTTAGAGAATTTTAAATTTTTGAAATTTTAAAATGCATAAGACCTGAGTTTTCTAGCAAATGAGTGTTTTTCAAACTAGCTTTCTGGAGGTTCCTGGTATGCAAATATAGCGATATTATATATCATCGAAATCGGGAGAAGACAAACTCTTTGATTTTGAGGTCAATTTTTGCACAGGAAGCTATCTATTCGAGCTACAAGAGGTTTTGTCCCAGATTCCTAATAGGCAACCGCATTCAGATGACAAAGTTCAAAACTATTTTCTAGCATGGTAATGAGCTAAATGTTGATAAAACATGGTAAAAATGCAATTGGGGTCATTTCTAAGTCAGTTAAATGGAGTTTTATCAGCATTCTTGATGCATATCAGATATTTTGGCAATCAAAGGATTTCATCATTCAGCAATATATATGTGAGAGTTGAATAAGTTTGATATGGAAGATTCAAAAACAGTTAGTACTCCCATAGTAATAGAATGTAAGTTGACTAAAAAATGATGATTCACCTAAGGAAAAACAAACTAAATAAAGATCTATGATTGGCAAATTTCTCTATTTGACTCGCACCATAGCTCATATTATTAATGTAGTTTGCATTGTTGCTAAATTTCAAATTGATCCTAAGGGATCTAATGTTGTAGCTATCAAAAGAATTTCCAAATGTTTTAAAGGGACAATTCATTTTGGTCTATAATATCCTAAGGATGGTGATTTTTTTTTAGCGTTTTGACTAATGCAAATTGGGAAAGAAAGGTGGATGATAGACTGAGTACTAGTTTGAGTGCATTTTTCTTGGGAAAAGATTGGTTTCATGATTAAACAAAAAGTAGAATTGTACTTCTCAATTTATTGCAGAGGTAGAATATGTTGTTGATGCAATCAATTGTACTCAAGTGATATGGATGAAGCAAATGTTGAAGGATATGAAATTGGTGTATGATGAACCTATTGATATCTACTATGACAATTCAAGTGCAATTAGCATTTTTAAGAATCCAATCTGCCATTCGAAGACTAAACATATATGTATCAAGTTCCAATTTTGAGAGAAATGGTATAAGAGATGAATCCAAATTTAAGTATGTACCTACTAAAGAATAAATTGCAACATTTTCATAAAGCATTTTCCTAAGGATACTCGAGTATCAAAGGGAAGCTAGGGGCGCTTAAAGGAACAAAAGAAGCTAGAGAAGCAAAGTGGTAATCTTGCAAGAAAAGCATGAGTGAAGTGGTAGTCTAATGAGGAAAAGAAGCTAGAGGCATGGCAAAGGATAGTGCCTATCATCCTCACAAGTTAACCCAAACGCTAGTTATACATAAATAATGTATGAAGGACGTAAGGGAGCATTAAGGAAATTTGCATGGTCAATGGAATTTCATTTGAATTGCCACAACTATCATTGAGGGGGTAAGTGAGCCCCATATCTCAAAACAAAAGACAACGAAAAAAAATTGCAACAAAAGGTAGGTTATGGGCTAGTTTTAACCAAATGCTCAACTATTCACTTCTTAATGAATCTACATCAGAATTGTTAAAAAGAAGGGTACTCGGGCACTTAATCATAGTTTTTGTAGCCACTTTTATAGAAGATTGATTTTCTTGCATTGATAAAGAAGGCTAGCCCAAAGAGAATTGAATTCGGGACTTTCCACTTATTTACCAAAATTGTTGAGCCAATGTTGCATGATGCACTTGAAAATTTAACCAGAGAAACACACTATACATGGTCTTGCAATGTTATTAACAGGGCCTGATTTGATTGAACTCTATCAAGCTTCCAACAATGATTATACAATAGATAATGCAGTAAGTGTAAATTGCAGTTATTTAAAAGTAGCAGCCTTGTGGCTATTTCCATAACATTGATGATTTAAAGTTGAGAGTGGATGTAGCTGAAGAGCACATTAGGTATAGTCCCAAACATAAATTCAATAAAAGGAAATCTTGCACATTAGGTATAGTCCCAAACATAAATTCAATAAAAGGATTTCTTATCATGGTGAAAAAAGTTGAAAGAGAGAACAAGCATTTATCTACTTATTTGCACTGCTCTTAAACCCTTTTAGGATTTTGCTCTAATTTGTCTAAATTTTTAATGCAGGATAATCACCAATTATTGATTCTAATTTTGGAATTAATGGCCTGTGGGATGTTAGGATGAGAATTTGAGGGTCAGTTCCTTGTTTAGAAAAAAAATTAGCACCATTGTCTGGCGCAGGACAGAAACAGATATTTAATTTGTTTTCAGAGGTTTTCTAACCTATCTTTGGCAAAATTTGCATGTGGTAGGGACACAAACAGATATTTAATTTGTTTTCAGAGAAATCCCAACCTATTTTTGGCAAGATTTGCGTGTGGTAATGGGCTTGGTCGGCCTCTTGTTACAGCCTCTATCATTTTTCTTTATTTAAGTTAGTTTTTGTTTCAAGTGGACAGGAAATGGTGGGTGGATTAAAAAGAAAAGAAAAACATTGTTGTTACCATGGTAAAGTTGGGACAGGGAGTCTTCTGTGTGCAAAGAATTTAGTTTCTGGGTGCTGACTTGTAAGTCTTTGAAATGGTAGTCATTTTGGTGGAGTACAGAAGAAAAATCTGTAGTCATATTATTGTGAAAGGAAGTGTGAGTTTAGGTTAGTGCAAATTAAAGTTATATGAGTGCTGATGCCCGGATTTAACAGTCTACAAATATGCACCAGTATTGTTGTAAATATCTATGAATCTTTATTTACCAGCATTGTTGTAAATATCTATGAATCTTTATTTAATATAATCTTTATTTAGTTTTTTTCTTACTCTCTTCTTATAATCTTTATTCTGTTACCATTCTTCATTGGGTTCTTGATTCAAGTCTGCATTAATTAGTTTCAAAGTGAGGCGACCTTGGATTGAGTGTGTGAAAAGAGCTCTAATTGTGATGAAAAACATATGCAAATAATTCCACGTGGTGTGCTGGTAGACAGCGTGGGGGAGCTGAAGGGTCAAGAATTATGGATTTGGCTCAATGAATGAGAGAGATATTAGCAAGATCAGTTACAATAGAGACCCTCAAAGAAGGGGAGTTCTTAAAGCTATTACACCTAGACCAGATTTCTTAAAGCTATAACAAAAATTGGATGGTACACCTAGATAAGATGTACCCTACTATAATCAAAGCTTGAATGGTAAAGAACTCATAGATTGGATTGTAGAGATAAAAATATATTTTGACTATGAATCTATATAAGAATCCAAGAACATAAGATTTGCTTATACAATGTCAAAAGGCCATACAGCTTTACAGTGGGACTATGTATAGACTGAAAGTCAAATGAAGGGAAAAGAGAATTAAAAGTTGGAGGTATCAAAGTTGAAGGACAAATTCTTGCCTTCGAATTATCAGTTGAATTTACTCAAAAGGTTACAAAAGTTGGAGGTATCAAAGTTGAAGGACAAATTCTTGCCTTCGAATTATCAGTTGAATTTACTCAAAAGGTTACAAAACTTGGGTCAAAGGGAAGCAGATGTAGAGGTATATACTGAGTACTACAAACTCACTGAAGGGCTGAACATGTAGAAGATGACCCAAAAAAGATAGTAAGGTATGAATAGACCGCATTCAAATAATCAAGATGACATTGGTTTATTTAACTTCAGAAGCATCATAGAGGAAGCCTACCAAACTGCCTTTAAGGTAGAAGAGAAGCCATCTTCTAGAAGGCGGCAAAATAATTCAAGAGGAAGAGAAAGGTCCACTATTGGAAAAGAACATGCAAATAGTAGCAAGGAACAAGCAGCATGTCAAGAAGAGATCAGTATTCCACAAAATAATGATTTCGATCAAGGTGCAAAAGGAAGAGGTTATACAGGCTCATGCTATCAATGTGGAGAAATTGGGAATAGGGCATTTGAATGTCCTCAAGTGTAACAAGACAATAGTAAGAAGAGTGTGGCTAGGAATCATGTTGCACAAGCAGATGCAGAAAGTATTTTACACCTCAACATAGCGAAGAACCAGGACAAGGATATGCAGTAATGTTCAAGAGAGTATTATTAAAACCAACGAAAGAAAAGCAAGGCCCTGAACAATGAAGTTTATTTGAGACCATACAAATAAGGTGGAAATTGCTGCAAGTTAATTGTAGAGAGCCGTAGTACAGATCATAGTTTGCAGGCTCAGACTCGGAGAGTAATCGGCAATCCCAAAATTTTCAACTCAGCAAAAAATCAGAAAATGCTCAAGAAAAATTGGGCAAATACTGGCAACTTAGAATGTACTAAAAATTGAATTCTCCCAAAGAAACATATTTTGTAAAGTTTGATTACAAAATGTATTAAAAATTTGACAGCTTAAAAGAGAAAAAATATTGCTTTATAGAAAAATCACATTTTAACCAATGTTTTTTTAACCTGTGTTGACATTTTTACCCACATTTTTTGTGCCTCCAAAAACGTAGTTAGACTAGTGAAAATTCCCCACCAAAAGAAATAGAGTACTCAGCAACTCGAAGAGCTTGCAATCTATGATACACATAATTCGACATTACAAGAAATGATAGAGAAGCTCAAATTGAAAAGGACAAAACATCCCAATCCCTACCCATTTTCTTGGTTGTAAAGAGATCATCAGCTCTTAGTAAGTGAGAAAAGTTTGCTCATTTTTCAAATTGGGAATTACAAAGATGAAGTTATGTGTGATATACTGCCCATGGATGTATACTGGCCATGGATGCTTGTCATATTATTTTGGGCATACCCTTGCAATTTGATAGAGAAGCTATGTATGATGGCAAAAAAAAACATAGACTATCGTTAAGGATGGAAATAAATTTTCTCTAAGCTCATTGAAGGAAAATTTTGAAAAAGAAAAGTAGTTGTATTGTGTGTTTGAGCATGGTGAAACAATTGTTGAAGGCAACAACAGAGGTTAAGAGAAATCCGCATGAAGTAGAAAATGGCAAGAAGATAAGTGGCCTTGAAGGTAAATATAAATTTTTCAAACAAGTGACAAAATGCTCTACAGTGACGTTCAGAAATTTTCGGTTGGAGATTTGGCATTTGCTCATGTATAGGAGAGATTTACGGAAGGGATGCACAATGAGTTATAATGTAAAGCACTCGGACCATGTGAGGTCCTTGAGAAATTTGCAGCAGATGTTTACATAATAAGGATTCCAGGAGAAGTAAACATTTTACCAATGTTTTAAACAAAGGATTTGTATCCTTATTATGAAAGGACCAACAAGTGCACAAATAAATGAGATTCCGTTGTACAGATAGATAAGTAAATGAAGAAGACCAAAATGAAAGTAGATAAGAACTATAGTGTAATTAAGAAAAGTCAGAAAGATGAAGAAATTCTTTGGATCAAAGGCAAGATTGTCCAAATTTTCAAAGCACAGTTCAGAGTTGAACTCAAAAACAGCTCAGCAAGCCCAAACTTTTTGACTCTGCAAATACTCAGCAACTTAGTAAGTACTAAAAATTAAAATCGCTTAAAGAATCATGTTTTATTACAAGATTCAATTACAAAATGTATTAAATAAAAAATTGACATCTTGAAAAAGTAAATGCATGGTTTTACAATTAAAACAGTGTGAGGAAACCTTGTTTTAACCAGCATTTTATCCACATCGGCATTTATACCAGGGTTATCCGGGGACGCATCTCCAGTCTCCCTTTTCTTTGCAAATACAATGGGCACATCCCGGAATCTTGGGAGCATCACCCAAGAACTGCTGGGGATGCCATAGCTGTCCCCAGACCATACCCGGGACAGCCATCCTTCCCAAATTCTGTGCAAGCAAAATAGTCAAAAATAAACAATTTATTTTAATTTATTTTCAGGCTCCAGTGTATATAGGCAGACTCCAGCATTACGATGGGATGTTGATCTTGAAGATGCAAGCCAGGTTGACAAGGAGACACCGCCAGGATAGGTTAAGGTTCCATTAGATGAGGATACCCTTCTTGCAGGCTATGATACAGATGACTAAGGTTCCATTAGATGAGGATAACCTTGTTGCAGGCTATGATACAGATGACTCTGATTCGGATGCAGAGTTGGCTGAATTGGAATAGGAGCAGCAATGTTCTTTATTTACTTTTTATATATTTTGATTTTTTTAGTGAAAATGAAACTATATACCAGCACTAAGCCTTTGGGAATTTTGGTTTTGTACATTAAACTTATTTACATCTTTTTTGTTATCACATGCATATATGATATTGTCAATGAAATCCAATATCCAAATTTCAAATGCATATTGTGGTTTGAAACAATTGAATATTGTAAACTTTAACTGAGGCGAATCATTGGTGATGGCTTGGACAAGCTCCAACCCATTCTAGTTTGGTCTTCGGCGGCATCTGCTGAGGTACATTTACCAGTTGCTTGCATGGACTGGCGGCAGTTGATGTCCTACCTGTGGAGCCGTGTGCAAGCTCATGCCCTAGGTGCTGGTTCTAGGTTGAAAAAACAGAAAGATTACTCCAACTAAATCCTCGGCACCTATTGATGAAGGTGGTCGTCCTCATGTGCATCGATAGCTCCCTGTAAAATAGTGCCATGGTGTTGAGGAGGAACATGGTGCTTCTTCTTCAGATGGTGAAGTGGTTGTAATGGGTGTGGATGTGTCTCTGCTAGTAGATCGTGCTGAAGTGTCTGGTGGTGTTGTGGTAAGGGGTGGTGTGTTCGCTGCTAGTTTGGGTGGTGATATCTGAAATATCCCCTATGAATATTTACCTCGTTTCGATCTCAAAATAATATTCGAAATTTAAACATAGGCAAACATATTACAGAACAACAATAGAAACCAATAGATTCCAGTGTTCCACGGGGACGCGTCCCCTATGGTTTTGGGGTCGTACCCATATTGAGGACGAAATAATTTTGGTTGTCCCCTGAGTCGTCCCCTTATTGGCAAATTCAAAAATGTCCCCAAAACGGCGAATTTTTTTCAGCAAGAAACTTGGGGACGGCCAGCAGTACCGAGGACAGTTCTGTCGTCCCCAATCCGTCCCCGAAACTGCTGGTCGTCCCCTTTTTTCCAGCCAATCTACTAAAAGTAAAATGCCCCAAAAAAATCATTTTTTTCTATTTTTTGTTGTCCGCGCGGCCCCTAGTCGTCTTAAAGACATAATAAAAATATGCAATCCATATTTGGTCCATAAAAACACTAACTCTTCTAATCATTTTTAGATTTGACACACTTCCTAAGAGGAAGAAAATATTGTGTTTAGTGAGGAAAGATTGCGTTTAGTATTTTCTAACTATTTTAGCTGGACATCTCTTTATTTCATTCTGATTTCAGCATGATACTTGGAGCCTTTAGGCATTTTGATTTTCGCTGTATATGTATGTGATATTGTTATAATAGAAGTACTTAGTATTTTCCATTTTATAATATTCCATGTATTGATCTTCTAAAAGGTCTATGGTGAATGGTTTATCAATGTTATGATATGTATATTTGAATTATGTTTTTAATCATCGGCCCCTGAGGTCCCGTCCCCTGAATTTTGGCTTCAACCCTTACCTAAACCGAAAACATGTCCTCATCCCCTAAAAAGTACCCGTCCTGCAAACTCCATGGAGTATAGGTAGATTCTCATAAAAATACCTTAAAACAGGTTATTGCATTATACAACAACAATACAATAACTGTGCTGTTGGATTTCTGGATTTGATTGTGTATAGTTTTTTTACATCAATGTTTCGGATCATACTACATGATCCATCGTCATGTTCTTTTCTCTCTAGCATCCTGATGATGGATCATGTAGTATGATCCGAAACATTGATGTAAAAAAACTATACACAATCAAACCCAGAAATCTAACAGCATTTTTATGGATTGTGAAAATCTAATAGATCTCAATACAATAACTATTATTCAAAATCCAATCTTAAACACAATTTTACAGTCGGATTGGAATGCTAAGAGAAGAATCTGTAAGCGCATGCGAGACACCTAAAGAGACGTCCACGGCCAATGGGTTAGCGTCCATTGTTCGCCAACACGACGGGCTACATCCTCACATTGACTAAAAGCTAAAGCTTTTTGAATAACTCTCGCAAGAGATAAACTGAAATCTGAATCATAAAACCAAGCATGCCCAAATGAAAGAGTCTCTCCTTTTTATCCACAAAGTTGTGACTCTTCAACTCCCTTCCTGGCTTTTCGTCTTATCTCTCCTTGTCACTTTTGGCCCATTTTATAATATTAAATTGACCATTTCTAATTTGAATCCACACTCTCAAAGTCAATTTTAATATTATATGAATGTCTTTAAATATTCTAATGTCTCAAAAAGGGGACATTACAAATCTTCCCTCCTCGAGATTGCTTGTCCTCAAGCAATCAATGCCAAGATCCCATATGAATCTACAGGTAGCTCTGTAGCCCAAACTGAAAACGAATCATGCCACACTGCGAAGCAAGGTGTCACTCTGCAACCCATCCATCAACCGGATCCCTAGATCCCATATAAATCTATAAAATATCGTTGCACCTGTAGACTGTGCAACTCTGATTATCATTGCATCCAGTCTCAAACTGAGTAGAACTACAACAAAATCCTCAACAAGCCATAGATACATACGATCAACACCTAGACACCAAACCCTATTGTCATGACTAGTTGATACGATGAAGTAGAAATTTATCCAGGAGCTATATATAACCCAATAGATGATGTAAGAAATGAGTTGTTCAAAAACTGAAAACAACACCTAGGGCATATCAAATATCTACTGTCGTTGGCAATCTAGGGAATCCTTGAGTACATAGGTGCTATGAATAAGAATGAAGCTGAAAAACCGTTCCTTGTGATTGAAACATAATCCTCATCAATACTCCACCAAGATCTAATCAATGGCTGATGTATGTAATCCAACCAACTCCTGTATGGGTTGAAATCGAGAACCATATTTGGACTGATCAAAGGACAAGCGAGCAAAGTCAATTCACCAAACCAATCCTGTGACCAAGATTCACCGCTAGGAACTGTAACTGGATCCAAAATTCTCAAGTCTAGATCATCCTCTTCATGACAATCAAAAGGAGTGCCCTCGGTTATCTCAAAAAGGGGATTATCAGAAGTCCAATCAGCATCCACTTCAAACATGGGGTTGTCTATAAGCTGAATGTGATCTGAAAATTTGGTACTTGGTCTTTTGGGACAGCTATCCAAATCATAAGTCCACTGAATGCTATCAAGTTCATCAATTACTTCTTGGAAAAATTCTTGCCTCTCTTTTCCCTCATGCTCCCAAAAAATGATTCGCGGTCCTAATCTGATTTTCTGCTTCCTGAAGAGAAAACTGAGTATCATCCAATGCCTCACGAGCATCCTTAAGCTCCCTATTGAGCTCCATAATCTTTTTTTTTTCTTTATTCAACTGACCAACATATATTTCAGCAACCTTAAGAACATAATCCCTATCAAAAAAGAAACATAAATAATCTAATTTCGCAGTTTCAAGCGCTGTTTTCACTACCTGCAAATCAGCAACAAGTCAATCTCCTTCCACTTCTCTTTGAGCCTTTCTGTAGAGATCTTCAACCATCTTGTGAGTGTTGCCATAATGCACCACAGATGCCACAACCATGTCTTCACTAACCTTCAACTAGTTCTTTAATACCTGCATCTCATTATTGTCATGTTGATACAACTCATCGTCTTGTAGTGTCATCTTGAACTGTTCATTAAAGTTAATATTATGCGTATAAGAAACATACAGTTCATCATATAAAGACTCCAACAAGTTGTTACTTTGAGTACAACCAACCTTGTCAACATGTTTGTCAAAGCTAACCTCCGAATCACCAACGTAGAAACTTGCATGTTCCTCTTCCACAGCTGAAATCATTTTATCTACATTTTTCCCTGTGCTGGTCTGAATTCCTTTAGCATCCTCTTTGTTATTACGATTCCCACAAATGTGATCGGGTGTACTAGTGTCCTCGCATGTCAAGTAATTTTGTTCCTGCCTCATAGGTGATCCTTTAACTAGTAAGCCCTTAGTTCTTCACTATCAGCTACAAAACTTTCTTCATCACCACATCATTGTAGGCTGTTGTAGGAGATGTTATTCACATAATCTCATTGAGACATAAAGCAATCACAAGGCTAACCCGTTTATCTGGATGCTCCATAAACCTAGGCTGGACCAAGGTCACCACTGAAGGTTGTAAAGCCCAATTTAAGAGTCTACAATCTGCCTGCTCTACATTGGTCAAATAAGTTTCTCTCTCTTCTAATTTGGAGAGAATATCATTTGAAGATTTCATTTGTTCTAATTGCCACCCAAGTATGTATAGCCAACCCAATTGTGTTTCTTTATGCAAGTCTCTCAACTATTGACCATTAAAGGTGTCACTAAATTCTGAAGAAAACACTTGATTTTTCATACTTTCCATGACAGCTTTCAAGTACTTGTGGTTTTTTACTTGATTAAAGAATGTATTTCCTCTTTTTTTGTAGTAACTGTTGGAGAAAGATCACTGTTGTAAATCATCAAATAGGAATGACATCAATATGAATTTGTCCTTTGCTATTTCTCCTTGCTGACTTTGACTACGCAAACTCGTGATCTAAATCTGATTTTTCGGCTTGAATTAATTGTTAATTCAAAGAGATGATATACGATGCTACCAATTGATCCCTTCAGTTTGTAATTCGATAAAATAGCAAATATGTTTTGTTCTGGAAAGTGGGGCCTCCACTGATAGTGGACTCTATTTTGGCAGATGTATTCTTCCTCTGTCAAGGTGATAAGTCTGTAAGTGAACAAAGACCTTTTGCACCGTGCAACAATAAGAACTAATATTTTGTCAAGGTATATTCTCGTGTAATCAACCCAATCACGAGATTATTCCAGCTGAATGCTAATTGCCTCCTTCACGTGACGTAACCTCTGTATCAACTTTGAGATATTCTTCTGGCATATAGGACAAACTCCCACCAGATTGTTTGCATATGGAATGCAAACAAACAATCTGCCTAATGAGACAAACTCACTATTTCTTAATAATTTTCCTAATAATTATAATTGCCATGACAGATAAAAATGCCACTTACAAATGTTTTGTCGAATGTGTCCTTCAACCGTCACTCTTGGATGACTTGAAAACGTCTATTAGCAATGATGTTAAGGAATTTTAGGAAAACAAGAACCCATCAGTTCATGTTTATCTATAACTCTTGTCCCCAAGGACTACTCAATGTTATGTAACACCCAAATAAAATTCGATTACAATTTTTGGAACAATCCTCTCCACCTAGCTTCCGCGTAGATTGAGGTATTTGCAGGTATCCTGAGGTGTCAGTTCTAATCCTTAAAAGCTCTTGATTATGAGTAACGCTTAGTCGTTACCGACAGATGCTTAACAGCTCTTGCCCAACCTCTTTACTTCCTAGCCCAACAACAGGCTTCTATGATTTTGTGAGAAGACTACATCCCATTCAATATCTATTAAATGAGATTCGTATCGCTCGGGAATTATGTTGACCACTGCGTTTTACCATTGCCCCACAAGTTGTTTCTTTCTGAGCTAATTCTAATGGCACTCGTGGATTATTCTACAAGAGATCACAAAATTTCCACGAATCTCAGGCTCATTATTGAGCACACATATGACCCAAGCAGTCATCCGCTACAACCTATTAAGATTTCCTCCCTTTACAGTGAATCTGTCTATAGTTCATTCAATTCCATCCAAAAGTCTATAGACATTATTTACCCACTATTTCGATTATAAACCAAATGTTTCTATAAAATAGATAGCGACAACTCAGAATTTCCTTTTTTTTCGAACCACCACCAAAATTGTTTCCTCAAGCTCTGTTTCTCCAAGACACTAGATTATGAAGTGAAATGCTAGGAATATCACGTCCAAAAGAACATTCACACATACCAATTGCCAACAGCGTCATTTGAATGAAAACACAAAATGGTTGTTCCTCGACTACACTTTCTCTCAAAAGGATTTAGTGGTTGTTTTGTGCTTCCAGTCCTCCCAAAATGAATCCTCCACTCCCGTATATCTCTTCAAGATAATGAAGGTCTCTCTCATCAAATATACCACTCCAACTCTAACGAATGAATGTTAAATAGACGCCTACACAGACACCATTCACGCCACTCCTTAAGGGCAATTTCACCAATCTCTAACAACGGTCGACCTACACCTCTCGAGTAGGATCAAGTTTCTAGCTTTGGAAGCTAGACCAACATCCTTTGAGTGCTCGAACATTTGAAACCGATCCAAAAATTATTAAATTTCTACATCATTTGAAAATCTTTATTCTGGAATCTTGGCTTTGCACAAAGAATCCATTATGAAAACCACTCTTCTTGAGAATATTAATGAAAGCTTCTCCTCCAGTGTCGCACAGCTACCACATCTAAAATATATTCCAATCTTTCCACCAGTCGGTGATCGATAAGTCTCCCACAAATATTAACAACAGGTAAATAAAATCATAATGCCACCATGCACCCCTATGAATCACAAATATTAAATGAAAAATTATAGTCAAGTGGACCACTAGACGGGACGGTCCCACTTAAATCATTTTTCATTATAAAACATATGGCCCGCGATACCTGAATTCTAATTTGTTCCACACCTTATATCAAAAGTAGCCATATTATTGATGTTAATAGAGGACAAATATTTCAATAGTTCCAATTGTAATTTTTTCTGCAATAACTTCAAGGCAAAATCAGAGGTGAGATATTGCTACTATAATATGCAAACAAATATTAACCAAAGTGTGCTAAGCCAATTGCATATTTGAGCCCAATGGATTTTGACACTAACATTTCTATACACTTTTGTTTACGATATATTCCTGAGAGTTGTAAATACACATTAATCCCTTTATAAATCTATAACTTTATTACTAATGAAACCTGACTATACCCAACAAGATGGCAGGTTCATGGCTCTGATACCATTGAAATACCCCAAACGAATATTGACCCAGTTTCTTTCTCAATATTTATTTTCCAAACATTCACGTCAAATGAATAATTTGAAGCATTCCCCCACTTTGCAGACCATTTAGAAAATCTCCCCCTGCACCATTTATAATGGTTTTCCAATATTCTAAGTAGATGGGCCCCAACAAATGTATGCCCAGAATTCAATCTCATAAACTCCAAATATTTCCTCTCAGCTTAAAAAATGTTTCTGATAAATCCTTATAAAAAAATTTCTCTGTTATAACTTCACACGCTGGCAAGAAGACCAACTCTGATACCACTGAAATATCCCCAATGAATATTTACCCAATTTCAATCTCAAAATAATATTCAAAACTTAAACATAGGCAAATGTATTACAAAGCAACAATAGAAACCAGCAGATTCTCATAAAAATACCTTAAAACGGGTTATTGCATTATACAACAGCAATACAATAACTATGCTTCAGAGTCCAATCTGAAACACAATTTTACAGTTGGATTAGAATGCTAAAGAGAAGAACCTGTAAGCGCATGTGAGACACCTGAAGTGACGTCTCCACGAACAATGGGTTTGCGTCCACTGTCTGCCGACATGAGAGGCTACGTCCTCACACTGGCTGAAAGCTAAAGCTTTCTAAATAACTCTCGTAAGAGAGAAACTGAAATCTAAATCATAAAACCAAGCATGCCCGAATGAAAGATTCTCTCCCCTTTTTATCCACAAAGTTGTGGCTCTTTGACTCCCTTCCTGCCTTTTCGTCTTATCTCTCCTTGTCACTTTTGGCCATAGTTCCAAAAATTGCCTTGAAATCACCGAATTCGCCGATTTGGCGATAAGATTCATGACTCCCGATTTTTTTGGGATCGAAAATCGCTGGTGGCGATTTTTTCTTATGAATCGCCTGAATCGCCCAAATCGGCGATTCATGGCAAAAATTGCCAGAATCGCCATCGGGTATCTCCAAAAATCGGCCGCGCCAACAAGCATAAAAAGTTGGACTTAAAAAAAAAAAGCACATGTTTTAGTTGCTTTCTAATTTGTCTTTCCTCTTTGTTATAACCCTAAAGAGCCTTCTATTTGCTTAGCATGAGTAGAAGAGAGGAAGAGTGAGAGAGAAGAAGAGAAAAGAAAATCCATAAGTTTCCAATCGGCAAGAAGGAAGAGCACCAAAGAGATCAGAAGTCCATCTGAGGAGGCCATAAATTGCATTGGGAGCATTAAGGAGTCAATATCAACACTCCTCAACTCATTTGCAAGAGGTAAGTGCTGGTTTTTTTTTTGCATGTTAGTGTATTATGCATTTTTTGTTAAATTTTTTTAGTGTTCATTTGCAAATCTTTAATGTTTTTTATTTCTACTAAATTGCAAACTAGGGTTTGTTGCTTTGTAGTTTTTGTTTATTAGTTGCAAATTTTGATATTTTACATGAATTTTTTTATTGCAGCAGCCCTTTGCTTTCATTTTCCAATTTCCACAATGGGTAAAAAAGATGAATGCTGGAAATATAATGAAGAGTTTCCTGGGAGAACCAAATATCAAACAAAATGTATATTTTGCAAAGAAAAAATAAATTCAGGAGGTATCTATAGATTGAAATACCACATTGCTGGCATACCTGGCCATGATGTCACAGTTTGCACTCATCAAACTGCTGAGGCAAAACACACTTGTTTAGTGGCATTAGAAAAAATTGAACAAGACAAGTTGAATAGGAAAATGCAACTTGAAGGGTTAAGAGGTATTGGCTCCCGTGCTCCCACATCCGCAACCGCATCTACATTTGCATCTGCATCAGCTTCCACATCCATAGGTTGTGTTGGAGAGGGTTCTTCCAGGCCTCATTTTCATCTTAGTGCTAGTGCTCATGCGAGTGTTAGTGCCAGTGGTAGTCGGTCTTATACTGAGACAGAGTCCAACACCAACTTATTGCGGCCTAGAGTGCGAAAAAACAGAATGGATAGTTACTTTGTGCCCCGCACTACTGTTGGCTCCCAACCCACGCTTGAGGGCATGGGTTTGAACAAGGAGATTCATGATGCTGCCAGAAAAGAGATTTGCAAATTCTGGTACTTTTGCAACATTCCATTTATTGCAGCTAGGTAATTGATTCTTTTTTCTTTGTTATCTTTAAAGTTAAAGTTAAAAGTAAAAGTAAAACTTTAATTATATCTACTTGTTTTATGATTTGAGTTTTTGACATCTAAATTTCTAGTCAATATCATTATCTATTTGTGACAGGGCTCCTCATTGGCAGAACATGATAAATGCAGTTGCCATTTGTGGTCCGGGGTTTAAAGCCCCAACTGAGGCTAAGTTGAGTGGATACCTCCTGGATGAAATGGTTGAGGATATGAAGCATGAGCTTGAGGACAACCGAAAGGAGTGAATTGAAAAGGGTTGCACCATCATGACTGATGGTTGGACAAATAGGAGGGGAAGAACACTCCTCAATTTTCTTGTATCCTGTGGAGGTGATTGATCATTCTACTTTCCTACATACATAATTTTGAATCGTGATTGACTATTTCAAATTTTGATTTGTTGATTGCTAATAGTAATTATAATTCGTTGTTTTGTTACTTGAAGGATATACCATGTTCCTCAAATCCATTGATGCTTCTGCTCATGTAAAAAACGCCACATACTTATGTGAGGTTATTGAGGAAGTTATAGCAGAGGTGGGGGAACAACATGTGGTGCAAGTGGTGACGGATAATGCAGCAAGTTATGTTGCTGCAGGTAAACTTTTAACTTTTCAAGTTTTGAAAATAAATTTATTTGAATTTTGAACTTTTTCTAATTCTAACTTAGAATTTCTAAGTTTCCTAAGTTCTAACATGTTTGAAATTTGAATTTCTAATTAACTTAAAATTGTTGTAGGTAAACTTTTGATGGAGAGGCACCCCACCATATTTTGGTCCCCTTGTGCGGCACACTGCATTGACCTCATGTTGGAGGAAATTGGCAAACTTGAGTAGGTCAAGTCATGTGTGGAAAGGGCAAAAAACATATGCAAGTTTATTTATAATCATTCATTTGTCCTTAGCACAATGAGGAAGTACACAAGAAACAAAGAGTTAGCTCGTCCGGGGATCACAAGGTTTGCCTTGAATTTCATCACCTTGCAGTCCTTGTTGACATCAAGGGATGATTTGAGGAGCATGTTTGTTGGGCGGGAGTGGATTTCATCTTCCTATGCTACGACCACTGCAGGGATAGATGTGTTGGATTGCATATTTGATGATGATGGTTTTTGGAAACCTGCTAGAGAAATCCTTAAGGTAAATTTATTGCAATTTAACATTTAATATTTTACAGTTTACTATGCCAATTGTTTAATGATTTAGTTTTACCTTAAGTTATATTATTGAATTATTCTATATTTAAGTTGTGACTCAAATTTTTGTTTTACTTTATATGTAGGCCACTGAGCCCCTTGTATCTCTCCTACGAACTGTTGATGGAGAGAAGCCCTCTATGGGCTACATATATGAGGGCATGGATAGGGCCAAGGAGGCCATTAGAGCCCAGTATGAAGGAGTGTAAGAGAAGTATGCCCCTATTTGGGACATCATTGATATGGTAGAATCAGCTCCATAGACCCATCCATGCAGCAGCTTACTTTTTGAATCCGACATTTCGTTTCCATCCTGACTTCAAGGCAGATGAGGAGGTTCTCACCGAATTATATACAGTGGTCCAGAGGTTGAGTACTGATGAGGATAGCAGTGCTACAATTATTGAGCTTGATAAGTTCAATAATAAAGAAGGGCCACTTTTCTCTAGCAGGATGGCCATAGATGCTCGAGAAATAATACAGCCAAGTAAAAATTAAATAATATATTCAATATTCATCAATCTAGATTCTAAACTTAAAGTTGATTATGTAATTTTAGAGTTAACTTGTAATTTGTAATTTGTAAATGAGACTAATTGTTTTTATTTTCCCTTATTTCAGATAGATGGTGGCAAATGTTTGGGGCCACAACCCCAAAACTTCAAAAAATTGCCATCCGTATTCTGAGTCAGCCAAGCAGCGCTTTTGGATGTGAGCGCAGTTGGTCCATGTTCGAGCACATCCACTCGAAGAGGAGAAACAGGTTGACAGTGCAGAAGTTGAATGATCTTGTCTTTGTTCATTACAACCTCCATCTTAGGATCAGACAGATTTTGGGCACCGACTCCTCTCCGATCATTCTAGAGGAGATTGATCCAGAATCAGAGTGGCTCACAGAGGTTGTGGATCCAGTCTTCACTGAGGAAGACCATGCGTGGATTGACCAGGTGGATATAGAGGCTGAGGCATCTAGAGCACATTCTTCAGGCATTCGTAGACGCACAGACACAGGCCCTAGCGACATTCATGAGCCCATCTTACATGCGGAAGATATGGCTCGGCAATCCTCTAGGACCTACATTAGACGCCTTGCTACTAGGCAGACTGGATACTCAAAGGTTGAGGCTGAGGCTGCAGCCGAACTTGAGGATGGTGTTGAGGATGATGATGACTATGAGCCTGAGGCTTGCGCTGGAGCCTTGCTTTTATATTTTGTTTACAAATATTGATACTGAATCATTGATAGACATATGTTTCAAACTTTCATGGATCTTCATCTTAGATTCTTACACACATTTATGATTTGATGTCTTATGGATCATCTTACATACATTCTATGATTTAAATCATTATGATCATTTGATTTCTATTTACTTCAGCTAGCCTACAATTTACATTTTAAAAAACATAGTTACGTATGTGATGGATTTTATGTTCCATGTTTATGTATGTTAAGTTTTAACTTCTATTTGATGATGTTATAGTGTGTTTAAGTTATATTCAATAAAGGGTGCATGAAATAAGTTTTAAATTGTTAAAATCTTTAAATTTAAAGGGTTTTTTCAAATTTGCCGATTCATTGCCGATTCACGATTCGATTCGGCCTTGCCGATTCCGATCCGATTCCGATTCACATTACTTTGTTTTTGGCCCACTTTATAATATTAAATTGACCCTTTATAATTTGAATCCATGCTCTCAAAGTCAATTTTAATATTATATGAATATGTCCTAAAATATTGTAATGTCCCAAAAAGGGGACATTACAATATCCCAACTTTACTCACGAAGAGGCCGCCAATTGGTTCAAGTCATCAATGAGCCTCAGTGTTTTCTGGTATTTTGCATTTTGGAGGGTTTTTGGTTTTCAATGTATCTCATATATTGGGGTCTGATTGGGTTGGGGTGATGGTGTTTTATAGATGAATCATCCATGTAATGGTGTCATGGTGGGTTGGGGATGATGGTTTTTGATGGTTTCTTTGAACAGCCATAACCTCGCTTTACAGCTATATATAATCTCTTTGTGATATTAATACAAACACTTTAATTATCGATCAAAAGAAAAAAATGAAATGTTGTAAACTTGTTAAGGTTCTATAATATTTAAATGGCATGCTTTATCCACAATTTCCAAAGTTCCACAAGAATGCATCCTCTTTGATTTGGGCTTGTACCCATCCCAGGGACGAAACAGGGACAAATTTTTGTCGTCCCCAAAGCTGTCCCCTTTTTGCCAAATTTGGAAACGTCCCCGAAACGGCAATTTTTGTTGGGTAGGAAACTTGGGGACGGCCAGCAATACCGAGAATGGCTTTGCCATCCCCCAGCCGTCCCCAACACTGCTGGCCATCCCCTTTTGTCCAGCTACTCGGATAAAGGCAAAACACTAAATTTTTGCTTTTTGTGCAGTCCCATAGTTGTCTTAAAAACATAATAAAAAAATGCAAACCATATTTGTCCATTAAAACACTAAAACACTAACTCTTCTAAGAGGAAGATATGACATAGTTGCTAAGAGGAAGAAAAATAGCATAGGGCAACAGCAGCAGCAGCGAGGAAAGATTGCATTTAGTATTTACTACTTACTATTTTAGTTGGACTTCTTTTGATTCCATTCTGATTTCATGCATAATACTTTAAGCCTTTAGGCATTTTGATTTTTTCTATATATGTATGTGGTATTGTTATAAATTATAATGGAAGTACGTAGTATTTGTCATTTGATAATTTTCCATGTATTGATCTTCTTAAATGTCTATGGTAAATGGTTTATCAATGTTATGATATGCATACTTGAATTCTATCTCTCTATATAAAAAAATCCCCTATGTTTTTAATCGTCGTCCCCTAAGGTCCCGTCCCCTAAATTTTGGCTTTGACCGTCCCCGTACCGGGAACATGTCCCTGTCCCCTAAAACATCTCCGTCCTGAAAACTCCGTGGAGCATAGATATTGTCATATGAATGACATGTATATTTGCAAATTTCCTTCCATATTTTAAAATTTTCCTATATGTTATGTAGCCGCACACCCCCACCCCACCGTCCCCAATTCTGGCCAAAAAAAATTTGCTGTCCCCGAAACCTGTCCCGATCCTAGAAACTCAAGGTACCCATATTTTGCCTATGTCTATAAAGCTCCATGTAAAACTTGTAAAAACTCGCCAAGCAAAAAGCAAAAAAGAGTACTCGACAACTTGGAGAGTACTCGCACAGTTTGCAAACTATGATTCATAGTGGAAAACTTAAGGAACATTTCTTTCCTCCTAGTAAGATTTTTGGAATCGACAGTGGACATTAGATGGGGCAGTGACTTTTTTTCACAGAAGAAAAAATAGCACTCTTGTCTAATTCAGGACATTGAACAAGTATTTCATTTGTTTTCATAGGTGTTCCAACTTATTTTGCTTAAAAATTTGGGAGGGTTCATGGATTTGGTCAGCCTCTTGTACAGCCTTGTCATTTTTTCTTTATTTAAATTAGGTTTTGTTTATAGCGGCGAAGGGGAGCACTGGGCTGATAGAAAAGAAAAGAAAGAAGTTGCTGGTACTTTTCTCTGTCAGAGGTAGCCTAAGAGTCAACAATTTTTGGTAAATAGGGAGAGCCAGTTTTCTGTGTGCAAAGAATTTAAGTCCTTAGCAATCGTTGGTGTAAAGTCATTTGGGATAGTGACGCAAGAGTCTACAACGCAATGGTAAATTGTGAGCCTCTCATTAGGGAGGTCTTGGGATTGCATCTTATCAAGATTAACACATAATAATAATTGATCTTAACAACAATAATAAATGAATAATAAATAATCTAGGCTTCGGCCAACTACCTATAAAAAAAAGTCATTTGGGATGGTAGTATTTTGGTGGAGTTTGGAAGAAAAAAGTGTGTTCATATTATTGTAAGAGGAAGTGTGAGTTGGGGTGAGCACTCTCTAGGGGGTGTTTTATTGGTTATGTTTTCTCTTCAGTTTATTTAGTCGTGTTGTAGGAACGGGGGTGGATATTAAAACAATATGAGTATTGGTGCCGGGAGCTAACAGTCTAACAAATACATGCAGCAGTATTACTGCAAATATCTATTAATCTTTTATTTTATATAATCTTTTATTTTATATAATCTTTATTTAGTTTTTGATACTCTGATCTTGTAATCTAATCAACAAACCTTCACTGGGGTCTCGATACTTGTTAACAGTAATATAAAAAATAATGTGCAAGCTTCAGCAATGCTCTCAGACAATTGTCCCAAAAAGTGTTCATCTCCAGAACGGGCTCAAGTTTTTTTCCTCTGGCACTCTTACCTCATGTGCCCAACCATAGATTGTGGTCCATAGTTTGTGGTCCATGGCTTCATGTGACGGCATTCAAGTGACAGATGAAAATAATACAGCAAAGGTCCATCCAGTTTGCCCTGGGGTATCATGTGCAACACACAGAAATAAGCTTTCTGCTTTCAGCTAGAATTATAGGGTACTGAGAATGCTTCTACAGGAGAATCACCTTATCATTAATTGACTCGATGGGAAACCTCACAAAATTGGGCATGTGACCTTCAGATAATGCAGCTAGGGGCGAGGTCTTTCCCATTAGGATTTTGAATAAGAAGTTTTGGAGGATGAAGTGGCAAATAGAGCACACACTTTGATCCTCAGCTTTCACAACTTCTGGCCACCTGACTGAGCTTAGCCTTTCCTTGAGGATGAAATCTTCAATGGTCCTTGTGCCAAGGGTTTCTTCCTAATGATCTCATCTGTGGTTCCATTGTGAAAAGGAACCTCGTGCTCCTGAAAAGAAATAGGTATTGGGCAAAAGCCTGCCTTTGTCTGAAAGCACGGTATGCAGAATCCAACTCACTCACAGAGACTTCCTCAATTTTTACTGTTTGCATTAAGCTCCCTATTCTTCTGCTTCACTTTTGGGGTATTCAGTCTTTTTTGAATTGCAAATGCCATTGTGAGATTTATTGTGGTTCCAAAAACGTCATGGCTTGGATCTACATTCAGCTTTGATTACATTACTGAGGAGATGGTTACTAGATCAACAGAAAATACTCAAGGGAGTGGCAGGAAACTTTTGCCTTCAGTCAAGAAAACAAACCTGTAATGATGTCTACTTGGTGAAAAGTCATGGACTTGAGCCTTCAAGATATTATTTTAATTTAGAGTGATAAATCCAAGGATATGCGTCCCCAAAACCTGAGGATAAGATGTTTGCAAAGCCTCAATTTGCTTTTGTGTCTACTGTGGCACCAAGTACTGACTCGGTCCCTTTAGGAGCCAAGTCTGCTTCCCCTGGGACTCTGAGGGGGAAGATCAGAGAAAGAAACCATCACTGCTGAGTTATCCAAAGTGGAACTCTGGCCACGAACATAATGATTCTTCAGAACTCAAGTCAAATCATTGGACAGAACAGATAAGGTTCAATGCATGATGACCATCCACTACCATGTTAATGTTAACGCTTGGTAGCTGCAGGAGATACCTGCATACCTGCGATTGCATCAGCATTATATTTGAGATATTTTCTGCTGCATTATCTAATCCTTTAATATGATGAGGCTGCAAAGAGTTCAATTATGAGTAATCTTTCATTTGAAAAGACACGTCTTTTGAAGATAATGAGTAGTCTTCAGCGTTAGCTAATGAAGAGATCGTGCGTGGACATTGAAAACTCAAAGACATTGAAGAGTCAAGACAATGAAAGGTCAAGATAACAAAGGGGTCTTCACTTTGTAAAGGCAAGATAATGAAGGGGTCAAAACAATTTAATATATTCTTCAGGAGTAATTCATAGGATATAGAGACTGATATTGAGTTTCTGAATATAACTTCAGTTTTGAGCCTGATGTTTGGGCTTATCGTATTTCAGACTTCCTGATTATTTAATAAAAGTAATTTCATTGTGTGGCTGGGTTTCCTTCTCTCATGTTAGAGGGTTTTCCCAGAAATTATGTTGTGCTTATTGTTCTTTATTCCGTCATGTTTTGTTGCTTATTTGATTCCTATCTTAAAACATTGACAGTTAAGAAGGGGCAGCGGATCTTTTGAGCTAGAGTGATTTATGTTTATGACATTACAATGTTTTATTTCCCCTCTATAAAAGTTATAGAAGACAATTCTGATTTTGCTTATAACTTTTTATACAAAGGGAGAAGGCTCCACGTCCTTCATTCATTAGTTTAAAAGAAAGATTGAACAAAAAATATAAAATGTCATGGCACAGTTTTACAATTGGGCAAAAAGTAATTTATTTACCATTCAGGCAAGGATATAAATTAAATAACAGAGCTTTCATCACACAATTGAACAATATTTAACTAAAATAAGGACAACCTATTGACTATTACATTAGCTTTCTCATTACTCAAATGCAACCTCTGGCTATAATATCCTGACTTTCTGTGAAGAAAATGCTTCCACACAAACCAATCTGCATAGACCTTTACAACTAACCATGACAAACCAAAATCACATATCTCAATATCCAAATGCAACCGCTGGTTATAGTATCCCGATTGACGGTGACAAAAATGCTCCCATGCAAACCAATCTCAATAGACCCCACTTACAACTAACCATAACAAATTAAAACCACATTTCTCATTATCCAAATGCAACCCCGCTAGTTATAATATCCTGACTGATAGTGAAAACCAATCTCCGTAGACCCCATTACTAACCATGACAAAATAAAACCACCTTCACATTTTGTTATGAAATAAATGAAACGCCAATTTGTCTTTGCCACAATCACATGAAAGGAAAACCTTTTCTCATCCCACTTTTTTCAAAACTCTGAACCCCATTATTTAACAGTTATGTTTTCAACAGCCTAAACCCAAGACTATATGTAAACACTGATTTATCCCAAAATAACACAATAACCTAAGTACTTTGGCAAAAACTGAAGCCCTACACTTCATCAACAGATTGTTGTACAGAACTCCAAATGCACAATAATTTATTCCTTTATAAACTCCAAATCTCAAACAGAAAACGATTGCTTTTCAAAACTCCTAACCATACAGAAAGTATTCAGCTTTCCAAAACTCTGAACATTAAGAAAACAAACAAATAATTGATACTAATAAAAATCAAAAAAATTGAAGCTCCACAGTTCAACTCTAGACCCCAGAATTTATCATTGATTTTGAAAAGAGAGAAGGAAAAACTAAATAAAATCTTAAATTCATATAAACAGCAGTTTTTCTTTCAAAGTCATAAGAATGAGCAAATAATCTATTTGAAATTACTCGACTTCGTTATCGACTTAAGAATCAAAGCGAGCAGCTTCACCTTAATGATCCGGCACTCATATTCCTGCACAAAATCCTGGCATTGGTTTCATCCTGGTTAGCCCCAATAAGGCCGCCCAACCCCAAGCCCTCGACTCCGCGGGTAGTCTCCTCCATTTCTTTAGCCCTTGCCGGCTGATTAACCTCCTGTGGCTTCTCAAAATAATTCCCATAAACATACTCAGCAGTGTAGCCCTCATCGTCATCGTGCAGCATAATATGGCCGTGCCATTCCCAGATACGGTAAGCAGGATCAGCGCCATCACCGACATAAGCACCAGCAGTTGGCTCCTCGTGAAACCCTACGCAGACCTGGTGGTCGCCTATTGAGACGGCCTGACCTGAATTGGGGCTGAGTTTCTGGGGGCCTTCTCCCTTGAGAATGATCTGCACAATGGCTTTCTCTAACTTTGCCTCTTCTCTCTGAAGTGGGGATTTAGTGTCGTCAGAAATGATGCGATCGCAGGCGTTAGAGATGACAGAGGATGTGTCGAGATAAGGAGGTCGATTTTGAAGCCTGCTAATCATAGTGTTCAGCAGGAGAGTTTCCAAGGAGCTGGGTTCATAATTTGCCATTGGAAGTTTGCAGTCCAATTGATTTCCGAAGCTATAGAGATAAAACCATGGTTTTGTATTGATGGTTGCAGAATGTCTTATTTTGTGGTGGGAACGGGGAGGTCAAAGAGGATCTAAATACTTGAGCGTCACATGTTCTTCCCTCTCGAAAATTCTACTCAACATCAGATCTTCTCTTCTCCCAAATATGGGATGTTGTAATTTCAAAAAAAATTCAGATCTTACAGCTACCCCTCCAAAATATTTTATGCCATAATTTCGATTTATTTATCATTTTCACTTGACAATAAAGGTTTATTTGACAAGTAATCATTCTTAATTTATTCAAGTAGTTTAAAGAATTTATTCTAGTAGTTTTAAATCTATAATATTATTATTAGTTTCTTGGGATAGAGGTTACTTGTGTAAACATAAAATGCATAGTGTCTAGTTGTTGTCAAATTGCAGCAAGGCATATATTTAGATTAGATATTTTACTTGTGAAAATTTTAAATAAAAAGTGTTGTATTGTAATAACATATGTCAAAAATAAAATGTCTATAATACAATTTGGTATTTTACATTATTTTTAGAAATTTAAATGATATACATTAAAAGTGTCTCCAAATAAAGTTAATTGTAGTTCAGTTTGATTACATTTAAGACTTTTTTTTAATACAATTCACTTTTGTTGTGTATGATTCCTATAATATATGGAAGTCAAAGTCTTTCATTTAATAATTTTAATAATCATATTTTTCTTAATTATTATTTGTAAGTGGACAACACACTATCAAAAATTATGAAAATGTAGTGACACGCATGAATGAGTAATGTTTTTGCAATACTAAGACTAAATTATGAAATCATAATAAGAGTAAATGACAAATTAAATGAGCTCCAAAGTTGTAAACATGATAATATTAATCCGATCTATTGACAATAAGATGGTGTTGAATTGTCAACGTTACTAACAGTGACATTGTAACAAACAATTAATACACACACACACACACACACACAAGTGTTTGTCTAAAGAGAACTATACAATGAAATATATAACTATGTTTTATAGATAGTTTGAAAAGACATATTGAACATAAAGATTAAGCACCCAATAGTTTTGGTTTGTTGAAGGGAAGAGTCCATATTGTTTCTTGTTTGTGTCGTCCACTTTTTCCTATAGATATTGTATTGAAATAGGTGTTGTTTATTTTGTATTCAAATAGATAAAATTATAAAAAATGAATGTGTGGATTATTGTAGGTTGTAGGACTTGTTTATGTTGGAAATATAAGATGAGTAACTGAGAGGGGAGGGGTGAATCAGTTACCACTAAAATAAATTCCAGATCCCTTAGATGTTAGTACAAAATAAACTCTGAAAATTGAATACTGTTGATGCTCGGCAAACACACATAAAATGTTGTAACTTGGTAAATATTGAATATGCTCGGTAAGTACTTAACATGCAAATCTTAGATGTTATATATGATTGCCATTATCTTAACTTAGATGCAAGCACATAAAAGAAAATAGCATGAACACATTTGACACTAAGATTTAACATGGAAACCCAATTTGGGAAAAACCAACAATTGCAACTAGTTATTGTTTTCACTCTTCTGAAGTGAGCCTCATTAGGAGCCAACCCTGTTAAAGGTTACAAAACACATTGTTAGGTGTGACCCTATTAGAGGATTTAATCGCCTTGTTAAGAGTGGCCTTGTTAGAGGTCTTTAGACAATTCAACAGAACTGTCATCTTGTTAGAGGTTTTACAAATAGCTATCAAGCCAACTTTGTTAAGAGTTTTATATCACTACTACAATGGTTAGAGAGTAACAATGAGATGAACTAATTTGAATGCAATTGAATTGTTGATTACAGATCTCAATTTTGGCTTTGCTTGATCCTTCCTGATCAAATATATCTTTTCTGCTTCACAATATATTCTACTTATCCTTCTGATTTGCTTAATTACTACATCATTAGATCTTCAAAATCTTCCATGCATTCACTTTTCTTACACACTTACAAATTATCAACTTGACCTTATACTTATATCATTCATATTGTCAAGTCAGCTCATATACAACTTAGAATAACTAATATTCATCACCTCAGTCAGCTAGAACCAATAGATAAATCAATTAAGCTTAATATGCCAAAATAAGAAAATCTTTCATTAGCTGACCTTGCTCAGTAGATACTAACTCAGAAATGATTTTTCTGTGTTAACCAAGTGAACTCGATTAACACTACTTATTCATGAAGATCCTTTGGTAACCAAGTGAACTCGGTTAACACTAGTTCCATCCAACATTTCCTTCATTAATTGAGTGAGCTCGGTTAACACACATCTTCTGCAAACTTTCCTTTGATGCCCAAGTGAACTCTATAGACACTGCCTTGTAAACACAGGAATGTTAGGTAGACACAAAAAACTATCTTCACTGCCCAAGTGAGCTCAACGTGCACTGACTAATAATGATATGACATTTGTGTAACATTAAAGACAATACACAATTAATCAATTGTATCCAACAATCTCCCTCTTTGGCATTGATGGCAACACAACATGTGATAACACCATGAAATTTTGGAACAATAATAAAGTAAGGAACATAACCTTAGTGTTTATCCATGAGAAATCCCTCTGTCAGTGTGAGCTCTTTCTTTCTTCAGTTTCTTCCTCTATCTATAACAACTTCTGCCAAGTTCATTCTCCCTCACAAATATCTCTTCATAAAGTTTCTATGATAGCAAACTTCTCCCTCTTACAACAAACTTCTCCCTCTTTGTAATAACAAAAATTTCTATGAGATATGACAATAAACTTCTCCCTCTTTAACAACACATGCCAAAGACAACAACTCTATTAATATCAGTGTACCTTAAGTATTGATTCATTTGCAATATGCCCTTGTCAATTCTGCACCAATTGATTGATCTTCAACTTGCTCTGGTTGATGCATCACTAAACTTTATTTAGTGAGCTTCAGATAGGGGAATGACCCCTAGCTTACCTCTTAGATACAGAAATGCATCCTTAGGTAATGGCTTAGTGAATATGCTTGTAATCTATTCTTTTGTATTTACATATTCCAATCTGACTTCTTTATCCTACAACAATTCTCTTAAAAAGTGATATTTTATAGCAATGTGCTTTGTTTTGGTATGCATTCCTAGATTCTTTGATATATCGATTGCATTGGTGTTATCACAGTATATGACTACTAGATATTTGATTTATATCTTCATTCCTTCCAACAATTGTTTGAACCAAACAATGTTAGAATAATTAAATGTTACTACCACATATTATGCCTCTGTTGTGAACTGAGAGATGAAATTTCATTTCTTGCTTGTCCATGACACTAGTCTTTTACCAAGAAATAATGCCCCACCACTAGTGTTTTTTCTATCATCAAGACTTTCTTACCAATCAGCATCACTAAACACCTTCAAGTCCAAATTGCCTTTGAGTTTGTAACATAAGCCATAACCTTTAGTACCTTTTAGATATCTCATGATTCTCTTGATTATCATCATGTGATTTTCTCTAGGATTTGTTGAGAATCTTGCCACCATACCAATTGCTAATTCAATATCAAGCCTTGTATGCACTACATACTACAATTTTTCAATCATTGATCTATATGTGGTATGATCTACTTCTTTGGAATCATCATTTTTGGAAAGCTTATGTCCAGTAGACATATGGGTTCCAACTAGTCTTGAATATTCCATTCCAAATCTCTTTAGTAACTCCTTGATTTACTTAGATTGAGTGGTGTAGATACCACTTTTGTTCTACTGTATCTCCAACCCAACAAAGAATTTTATCTCACTGAACATGGATATTTCAAATTCTTTACTCATTTATTCTGAAAATGCTTTGCACAAGTCATCATTTCCTATGAATAAAGTATCATCAACAAATATTTTTACCAACACAATCCTTTTGTTTGGTCCTTCTTTGATATATAGACTATTGTTATCATTTGTTCTTTGAAAGCCAATATATATCAAGTAATTATGAAGTCTTTCATACCAAGCTTTAGGAGCTTACTTGAGAGCATATAATGCTTTGTGTAATTTGCAAACCATGTCTCTTTTTCTAGGATCTACAAAACCTTTTGGCTGTTTAATGTAGACTTCCTCATTAAGAATTTCATTCAATAATGCATATTTAACATCCATTTCATATACTTTAAATCTTCTGTGTGTTGAATATACTAGTAAAGTTCTAACACCTTCTAATCTTGCAATAGGAGCAAAAGTTTCACCATAATCAATACCTTCTTCTTGAGAATAGCCTTTACATACCAGTCTTGCCTTGTTTCTGGAAACTTTTCCATCTTCATTTAACTTATTTCTGAACACCCACTTTGTGCCAAATACATTTTTATCCTTGGGTCTAGGAACAAGAGTCCATGTTTTGTTCTTTTCAATCTATTCTATCTCTTCACTCATTGCTTCAACCCAACTTTCATTACCTTATGCATCTTTAATATTTCTTGGTTCAAATTCAACAAGTAAACATGTACCTTTTAATTTGCTTCTTGTTACTGTTCCATCTAATGATTTGATCAGGTGCATGATGCCTTTTGACTTATCTTGCTAACATAGCTTCTTTGGATTTAGAATGAGCTCCACTAATTTCATCATGAACTTTAGTATCAAGTTTAGGTCCTACTATTTGTGACTCAGGTCCATCAAACTTGGTTTGGACTAGCTATGTAGCTTTTGACTGTGACTTGGGTCCTTCAGAGTATGACTCTAGTTGCACTATCTACAACTTAGTAACTGTCGAAGATTTTGGGGACTTGGGGGATGAAGTCTCCTTTCTTTTAGATAGGTTAGGTAGGGTATCGGGTTCATAGTAAACAAATCTTCTACAACCCTCTAGCTTTTTATTACTTTCTTCTTCACTCTTTTCTGCAAACTCATCAATTCTAACATGTGCACTTTCTATGATTTTATGAGTAGACAAATTCAAACATTTGTATGCTTTACTTTTGTAGGAGTATCCTAGAAATATGCCTTCATCACCTTTTACATCAATTTTGTCTTTTCTAGATTCTTTCAAGAGATAATATTTACTGCCAAATATTTTCAAGCAACTTACATTAGGTTTGTAGCCATACCATAGTTCATAAGGAGTCTGATTTGAGTCTTTCTTCAATTGAACTCTGTTCAAGGTATGAACTACAATGTTGATAGCTTCCTTCCAATATTTGATTGCAACATTCTTTTCTATCATCAATGTTCTTGCACAATCAGCAAGTAAACATGTACCTTCTATCTCTTCACTCATTGCTTCAACCCAACATTCATTACCTAATGCATCTTTAATATTTCTTGGTTCAAATTCAGCAAGTAAACATGTACCTTTTAATTTGCTTCTTATTATTGTTCCATCCAATGATCTGATCAATTGCATGATGCCTTCTAACTTATCTTGCTAGCATAGGTTCTTTAGATTTAGAATGAGTTCCACTGATTTCATCATGAACTTCAATATCAAACTCAGGTCCTACTGTTTGTGACTCAGGTCCATCAGACTCAGTTTGAACTAGCTTGGTAGCTTCTGACTGTGACTTGGGTCCTTCAGACTATATTCCATTGATTTCATCATGAACTTCAGTATCAAGCTCAAGTTCCACTATTTGTGACTTAGGTTCATCAGACTTGGTTTGAACTAGCTCGGTAGCTTTTGACTATGACTTGGGTCCTTCAGACAGTGACTCGGGTTGTACTATCTGCAACTCGATAATTGTTGGAGATTTTGGGGACTTAGGGGATGAGGTCTCCTTTCTTTCAGATAGGTTAGGTAGGGTATCAAGTTCATAGTAAACAATTTTTTTGTAATCCTCTAGTTTTTTGTTGCTTTCGTCTTCACTCTTTTCTGCAAACTCATCAATTCTAACATGTGCACTTTCTTTAATTTTATAAGTAGACAAATTCAAACATTTGTATGCTTTACTTTTGCAGGAGTATCCTGGAAATATGCCTTCATCACCTTTTACATCAAATTTGTCTTTTTTAGATTCTTTCAAGATATAATATTTACTACCAAATATTTTCAAGCAACTTACATTAGGTTTGTAGCCATACCATAGTTCATAATGAGTTTGATTTGAGTCTTTCTTCAATTGAACTCTGTTCAAGGTATGAATTGCAATGCTAATATCTTCCTTCCAGTATTTGATTGCAACATTATTTTCTATCATTGATGTTCTTGCACAATCCATGATGGGTCTATTTCTTCTTTCAAATATGCCATTATGTTGTGGAGTACCAAGGGCCAATACCTGTCTTTTGATCCCTCTTTTAATGCAGAAATTATTGAATTCATTGGAGATAAATTCACCACCTCTGTTTGATCTTAAACATTTCAATCTCTTTCTAGTTTCTTTTTCTACTCTTGTCAGATACCATTTTAACTTTTGAAAAGCTTCAGATCTTTCTTTCAGATACATTACAGTCATCATTCTAGAATAGTCATCAACAAAAAGAATGAAAAACATTTCTCCACTATAACTCTCTATTCCAATAGGTCCACATAATTTTGTATGAAAAATTTCTAAGACTTCTTTTGACTGATAGTTTTTGCTTTTGAAACTAGTCTTTCTCATCTTACCAATTTGGCAATTCTTGCATAAACCCATATCAGGTTTCTTCAAACTAGGAATACCTCTTACTCTTTTATGTTTGCTTTTCTTAACCAGATTATCAAAGTTTACATGACATAATCTTTTGTGCCGTAACCAACTTTCTTCTACTTGAGCAATAAAACATGATCTTTCACTAAGATCAAGATAAAATAGATTACCTTTTGTTTGCTTGCCAGATCCAACTAGATTTCCTATTCCATCTAGTAGTTTGGCATTTCCATCCATGACTTCTACATTGAATCCAATGTTATTCAACTGAGCCACACTCAATAGATTATGCTTTGTTCCTTCAACCCAATAAGTATTGTCACATACAAGTTCCTTTGATAAAGAAATACATCTTTTTCATTTTATGTTACAAAGTTCATTGTTTCCAAACCTCACACTACCTCCATCATAATATTGCATGTGCTCAAATTTTTTTTTGTCTCCAATCATATGATGTGAACAACCACTATCAATAATCCATATATCATTTTTGTTAATATGAGAGATAAGTGTCATTTTATCTCCTTCATTATCATATTCATCTTTTACTGCAATATATACCATTTCATCTTCATTGTTATCAGAATCTTTAGCCATAAAATAAGATTTATTACCTTTGTCCTTGTAGTTCTTGTAGCTCTTGGAATCCTTCTTACCTTTTTGCTTATTGCTTTTCTTTTCATCTTTGTTTTCTCTGTTTGGACACCTTGTAGCAATGTGACCAACTTCTTCACATGAAAAGTAGATCAGAGGAATTTTACCTTTATACTTTACTCTGCCTTTGGAATACTTTCTTGCAAGTAGGGCTTCAACAACTTCAAGATCACTGTCTGAGCTTTCTTTTGTTTCTTCTTCTTCACTTCCTGATTGACTGGACTTTTATTTCTTACTCTTTTGCTTGAGTGAGAGTTTAGCTTCAAATGCAGACTCAATAACCTTTGAACTAGGAACATAGTTATCAAAGTTATCTAACTCAAAAGTTTTCAAACTTCCAACTAGAGCATCCAAAGATATTTTATTATTTGGATCACATCTCATCTCTTGAATAGCAAACACTCTAATTGCATAAAGAGGAAGAAGAGTTCTAAGTACCTTGCTTACAACTATTTTTTCTTCAATGTCTCCTCCAGATGCTTTGATTACAATTACACTTGCTTTGATTCTTTCCACATATTTTGCAATGTTCTCATCTTCTCTCATTTTCATATGATCAAAATGACCTCTAAGACTTTCAACCTTAGCTTTTCTTACATTGTCATCTCCTCCATATATGTCTTTTAGTTTAGTCCACATCTCATGAGCTATTTTGCAGTCTTTAACTTCATCAAATTCAGCATAACTAAGAGTAGATGCAATATCAATCATTATGATGTTATGATTCTTCTTTTCAGCAATATCTTCAACTGATAGTGTCCCACTTGGAGTCTTATATTCAGCATCAAGATGTTTGTAACCTGAATCACTGATGGTAGCCAAATGCAACCTCATAAGTCCTTGTCATGCTACAAATTTGTCTGTGTTCAGCTTGGGAATCCCTCTTTTGTAAGACATCCTGATCTTTAGCTTAGGTCCTTGAAACCTTCTCTACAAGCACTAAAGGCTTTGATACCAATTGTTGGAAATATAAGAGGAGTAACTAAGAGGGGAGGGGTGAATTAATTACCACTAAAATAAACCCAGATCCCTTAGATGTTAGTACAAAATAAACTCTGGAAATTTAATACTGCTAATGCTTGGCAAACACACATAAAATGTTATAACTCATTAAATATTGAATATTCTCGGTAAGTAATTAACATGAAAATCTTAGATGTTATTTATGATTACCATTATCTTAACTTAGATGCAAGCACATAAAAGAAAATAGCATGAGCATATTTGACACTAGGATTTAATGTGGAAACCCAATTTGGGAAAAACCACCAATTTCAACTAGTTACTATTTTCACTCTTCTAAAGTGAGCCTTATTAGGAGCCAACCCTGTTAAAGGTTATAAAACACACTATTAGGTGTGACCCTGTTAGAGGATTTAATCACCCTGTTAGGAGTGGCCTTTTTAGAGGTCTTTAGACAATTTAATAGAACTACCACCTTGTTAGAGGTTTTTTCAAATAGTTGTTAAGCCAACTCTATTAAGAGATTTAGATCATTGCTACAATGGTTAGAGACTAACAATGAGATGACTTGATTTGAATGCAACTAAATTGTTGATTACAGATCTCGATTCTGGCTTTACTTGATCCTTCTTGATCAAATATATCTTTTCTACTTCACAAGATATTTTGCTTATCCTTCAGATTCGATTCCCTACTACATCATTAGATCTTCAAAATCTTTCATGCATTCACTTTTATTACAAACTTACAAATTCTCAACTTGACCTTATACTTAGATCATTCATATTGTCAAGTTGGCTCATATACAACTTAGAATAACTAATATTCATCACCTCAGTTAGTTATAACTAATAGATAAATCAATTAAGCTTAATATGCCAAAACAAGAAAATCCTTCATTAGCCGACCTTGCTTGATAGATACTAACTCATAAATTATTTTCATGTGTTAACTAAGTGAACTCGATTAACACTGCATATTCGTGAAGATCCTTTGGTAACCAAGTGAGCTTGGTTAACACTAGTTTCATCCAACATTTCCTTCGTTAACTGAGTGAGCTTGGTTAACACTCATCTTCTGCAGACTTTCCTTCAACGCTTAAGTGAACTTGGTAGACATTGCCTTGCAAACACAGGAATGCTCGGTAGACACAAAAAATTGTCTTCACTGCCTGAGTGAGCTCGATGTGCACTGACCGATAATGATATGACATTTGTGCAACATCAAAGACAATACATAATTAATCAATTATATCCAATAGTTTATTTATATTGGTTTGTCATGTTTCATCACTCTTCAATGGAAGAGGCATGGGCAAATCTTGCATTTCTTTGAATCAGAGTGAGGTGCCCTTTTATACCAATGATATATAAGGTGAAGACAACTCTTAATTTCTCCTACATGTATTCTTTATATGTAACATGTTTAATGTTGGACATTATTTTTTGAATAATTGATCAATTAATAAAATAATGAATTGTTTGTTTATTTTATGTCATGAGCTACTTTTAAATGATTTGGGTAAGCATAGTCGACATCTTTGATCACATTTTTATGTCATGAGCTAGTTTCATATGAATTGTTGTAGAATGTTTTATTTTGTGGTGGGAATGGGGAGGTCAAAATACATGATAGAGAATCTAAATACTTGAGCGTCAAATGTTCTCCCCTATTGAAAATTTTATATTGAGCATCAGATCTTCTTCCCTCCAAAATATTTGATGTCATAATTTCAAATTATTTTCAATTTTTATTACTGTACCTCCCAAATATTTTATGCAATAATTTTAAATTGCTTTCCATAATTACAATAGTTTATTTGACAAGTAAGGCTATGATTCACATAACTTATTTTCAAATCATTGTTTATTTATTTATTCTAGTAGTCTATTTGACAAGTAAGGTTTAAGTTCACAATATTAGTTTCTTGGGGATAAGGGTTACTTATGTAAATAAACAAGAAAAGTGTAGGGTATAGTTGATGTCAAATTGCATGAGGCATATACTTAGGTTATATATTTTAATTGTGAAAATTTGAAGTAAAAAGTGTTGTATTGTAGTAATATATGTCAAAAATAAAACATGTCTATGATACAGTTTGACATTTTATATTATATTTAGAAATTTAAATGCTATATATCAAAATTGTCTCCAAATAAGATTAATTGTGGTTATTATATTGCGAGGCATTGTTTTATACAATTCACTTGTGTTGTGTATGATTCCTATATTATATAAAAGCAAGTCTTTCATTTAATAAATTTAAGAATCACATTTTTCATAATTATTATTTGTAAGAGGATAATACACTATCATAAAATTATGAAAATGTAGTGACACACATGAATGTGTAATGTTTTTTGCAACACTAAGACTAAATTATGAAATCATAGTAAGAGAAAATGACAAATTAAATGAGCACCAAATGTAAACATAATATTAATCATAAGTTTAACAAGTCTATAGACAATAAGATGATGTCGAATTATCAACATGTACTAACAGTGACATAGTAACAAATAATTAATTTCTTACAGTAACAAACACACACAATTGTTTGTCTAGAAAGAATTAGACAATGAAATATATAACTATGATTTTGATAAAAGTAGTAGCAATAGGGTGATGACTCTTGGTACAATCAATATTTCAGATGTGCATTAGCAACGTATTAACAACATGTGAAGGAGCAAAGTAAAGAGTAACCCATTGCAATTTACCTGTATCAAAAACCATCTTTTAAAAAGTACTAAGCATCATAGTTCTAGTATAAGCATTCATCAAAAAAATAAACATAATACTATGAGAGTTTATCATAGTATAGCAATTAACCAAAAAAAAAATTCATGCAAGGTCAGAGTTTCTAAAATAATTGTAAAAACCAAAAGTAACAAAGCCACTAGGGATATTCGACCAAAAAGGAGACTGCATAGCATACCAAACTAATTCCCACTCAACCTCTTGGGCAATAATATAGCAACCCATTATTCATTAAGGAACTAGAATAGCTCCTTGACATCATTCTCCTAAGTGGTATGTGTTGGAAATATTCAAGACTATGCTAGGTTACTAAGAGAGGAGGGGTGAATCAGTAACCTCAAAAACTTTACCAAAATCAAATCTTAATTGCAATAATCCAATAACCATTAAATCATATCTGATTTGCATGCATGAGAAACTGAAAACATAAATATTCATGGCACATGAACACAATAATTTGGTAACCCAGAAACCTTCCAAATAGAAAGTAAAATTAGGGTGGGGATGATACCCACAAAACTTCAATATTGTAGCATAAAGTTGGCCTGTTAAGGCTTACAATGATCACTTCTAATGATCTTCTTTGTTAGAAGCAACTAGGACTGCTAGGTCCACCTTGTTAGAGGATTTTCAAACATACAACAAAGTATGCACTCGGTAAAGAGATTTGACTAAAGACTGTTAAGTCTACCTTGTTAAAGGATTTGAACTGGTTCAACTGTTAGAGTGAAACAATTGATCTCTGGCTTACAACTGATTTGTTGATAGAGATTCTTTGAAGTATTGATCACCTTTATGTGATAGATATGACTCTATTGCTCCTTTGTTGATATGGCCTTACAATATACTTTGCTACTAATTTGCATTTCCATGCATACATTCATCTATTCATTCCCCTTTTCTTCTTTTTTATATCGGATATGATACAATATATTACATATATATATCAATCAATTTACAAAACTACAAAGTCAGCTAATATACAAGTTAACATCAATATTATAAAGTCATCTTGAATGAAGGCACTCGGGTTCTGAAGACTGACTTGGTGAAGTTCTGATACATGGTGTCCACTGTCATTACTCGATATTGTCATGCATTTGGTAGAAGTAGAAGCTTGGTACATACTAATCATCTCAAAGTAGTCTCAAACTTGGTCTACACTAACAAATTGGTAGAAACTAAATTACATGTTTACCATGGCTACACCCGATAAACACTGATCATTACATAGCTCAACTAACACTATCTTCACTTCACATGAACTACTGGCTCAGTTTGAACTGCAAAGCTTGGTAACCACTAAACTGCTCAGGTTGAACTACTAGACTTCACATTAGTTGAATTCACTTGGTAACCACTAGGATGCTTGGTAGGAATTGTAAAGATCAATGGCTACTAAATTACATGGCAAGCACTGTAGACTATTCAATGAGCTTGGTAACCATACAAAATCTAAATAAGAGTTGTCGCTAATAACAAACTTGACTTAATGTCAACAATCTCCCCCTTTGGCATTAGTGACAAAAACACGTATCAACCAAAACTTATTTACATCACAGTGTGATACTGGCTTGGTACTGTACACTGATTTTTTTTTTATATTTTTCAAAATTTGTCTTTGTAAGTATATACAATACACTTTCTTTTCTTTTGCATGATCTCCCCCATACAATATACATACTACTTTTCATATACACATACTGTTTCTCATACTGATTCTCCCCCTTTTTGACAATAATGCCAAAGATTTATTCAAAGCTTATTTACATAGAGAAACCAATATAAGAAAGAAACTCATAATGTACCTTAAGTATGAGTGCTAAAGTCTTATCCCAATTTTCTTGCAAAACTTTGCACGTATGTAGAGCAACTTGGACTTCTGCAGAGAGTTCTATCATGTGATTTGCAATTGAGAAATTGTTGTCATGGATCAATGTTTTTGAGTAAACAATGTGCTTCTACATTGTGTGCATGATGGGAATGATCATATTCTGAATATCTATCAGTGAAGACCGAATCCTTGCTTCCTCTCTCAACAATTCTGCTTGCATATCTGACAAGAATCTGATTTTCATATGATGTGCAGAGCTTGAACTAGGGTCAAGGTGCAACTGTTGTGCACTAACCTTCAGATCTTCATCAATCTTTGTCAGTTTGCCCTTTATTTCCTTTGTGAACTCGGTAACATTACATAATTTCCCAAAAAGTGATGTTACATTTGTGCAAGAGTTCTCAATATTGGTCAAAATTGAGGAAAGCTCCACTTGTTGGATGGCAATTTGTTGAGAAATATGCTCAAGCACTTTGTTATCAAATTTCTTCTTTTCTTTCTCAATCAATTTATCCTGACTACTGGAGTCCTTATTAAACTTTTTGATTGCTTCTTCCAATTGAAACAAAATGTGTTGAGAAGTATCAACTTCAACACCTATTACCTCAGTCAAAACATTCTTAGCACTTTCAATGATTTTATATTCTTTGTCTCTTTCCTCTCTTAATTTCTTCTGTTTCACTTTCTTTTGGAGGAGTTTACTAGCTATTTGTATTTGATTTGCAATGGCATTATCAAAATCCCATTTTGGAATCTCAATCTCCTCATCTAGATCAATGTCCTCCTCTATCTCCTTTCCACTCAAAAGTCTTATACTTGGTTGAGCCTTAGGTTCAACTACCTTTATACATAATGCCATAGAATCTAGAATGGAAACAATAGTAGAGATAGCAGGACTATTAGTAAAAACTTATATAGTACCAAAAGATGGAACACTGACTGGTATGCTTACTGAATCTAAAACTGATATACTTACAGATGAATCTGAAGCTATAGAAAACAAAACTGTAGAATCCAAAATTGTAGAACTCAAAACTATACTTACTGCTGAAGAACACATAATTATAGAACATGTTGTACTCATTGTTGTTGATGTTGAGTTAGGAATTGAAGAAGAGGGAGGCTACAGCTTGGTAGATGAAGTGGTAGACACTTCCATTAGTGTTGTTCTAAGCTATGAGGGAGCGAAGAGTGATTGGACATTTGATGTATATGTTGTGGTCACAATCAAACTTGCTGAAGCTATCTTCGAACTTGATGTAGCTGTTGATTTGCTTGGAGAATGAGGAATTGAGGCAATGATTGTTGCTGCTATCTTCATAGGATCAATCTCCTCATCATCTTCTTTGTCTTCCTTGGTAGCTTCTTCATCTTTATCTTCTTCAACTACTTCATTGTCAAACTATATTGTCTCAAAGTGTGTTCCTTCTTCCTCATCATCACTATCATCATCCTTGACTTCTATTGGAGAGTCACTCTATTTATGCAAGTGATAAATGTTCTTCCATATTCCTGTAGCATTCTTGACTACATACTCTATATCCTTCAACAAAATTAAACAAGTATTGAATCTAAGATTCATCTTGTCTTCATTTTTCTTCAAAGACTCTTTTACTTCAGCATTGGTAATGCTTGGTAACAACTACCTTAGGGTTTATTCATAGATATCTTTTGATGTCTATATAGCTGAGTCCCATCTTGGCTTCAATCTCTCTAATAGTTCATTAGAAATCTAAGAGGTTATTTGATTAGGGGAATACTTCCAATTGCCCATCTTGGTTAGTACCAATTCTTCAATATGCTTCTTCTCAGCCTTTGTCCTAGTCTCATACTTCAATGATTTGAAGTTGGTTATGCATGCACCTTCTTCCAGCTATTTTAGTTTTTCTTGGAAGGTGAGAGGAGGCTTGCTAAACACAACTTCACTACCTTTCTTCCTAGATCTCCTGGTAAACACTACAGTGGATTACTTGGGTGACTTGGTGATGATCACCTTGCCTTTCTTCTTTACTGGCTCTTCTTCCTTTTCTGACTCTTCTTCATCCTCTGCATCATCGTCGTTGTCTTCCCCCTTACCCTTTCTTAACATAAGAAGTATGTCGGATTTGAGTTTTGTTATTCTCCTCTTTCCTTTGTTAATTGCCTGTGGAAGCTTGATTTCAAGCTCTATTCTTGTCTTAGCCTCATCATATGTTCCAAAGTGTGGTGCCTTTAGATCAATAGGTTCATTTATCAAGGCCTCAATTATGTCCTTTGCTTCATCAATGTTTACCTCATAGGGAAGAGGTTTTACCCATACAACTCTTGGAATCAATGCCTGAATGTAGACTTTGTCATTGTCTACCATGAAACAAACATCATCTTTGTAATCTTCAACCAATTTCCTGGAAATCCTAAATTTATTATTCTTTTTCTCCTTGAAGACATCAAAGTAATTATCCATTATGCTATCAAAATTCTCACCCATTTTCGCAATGTATTCGTTAATTTGATACAAAATTGGCACATCCTTTCTCCATAAGACTGTACCTTTAAAAGGGAAAAAGATTTGAACATAGAAGAATAAGCATCTCAACAATGAACTAAATTTGCAAGTGTTATTCTTCGATGTCCTAATACTTTCCATGTTCTTGTTAAACTATTTGAACAACAAGTCTGCAAGATAAAATGACAGATTGTTCTTCACAACTTTGAATGCCAAGTCTATTGCTTCACACGACACACTATTTAGATGACTAGAATTGTAGATCTTGTGTGCTATCACATGTATGCCAAATTTTAGTTCTACATCTATTACACTACTAATCTTCACACCTCTACCATCCCATTCAACTAAGGTTTTCTTTTGTAACTCTGCTCGACCTAGGGTTTTAGTAGCTTTGGCTTTGGAAAGCATGGGAAGGTTGGTGATATGATGAATCATATTCTTAGTGATCAAAATAGGTTGCTTAAGCCATAACTGACTGTTATGAACTCAGCTTAGGATGTATTTGATCCATTTGATTCGAAAACTCCAGGGCAGGTGGGGAATGTGGGTTAAACCTTTATCTTCCAAGTGCTTATGTTTGGGTTTAAGAACACCATTCACACACAATTCACCTAGGGCATCATCCATCTCTAGGGTTCCAATTTCTTGAATTTTACACTTAAAATGAGTTTGAATATTGTTAATGAGTAGTACCTTAGGAGGGATTTGTGATTGAGCTCCATTTGGATCGAGGGTTTCTGCAATTGCTGGTACAAATTTGAAATCTGGTGGTTTCCATTCGACTCCTTGGACCAACATTTCTGACCCTTTCTTTGCCTTGCTGTTGCTAGTTGATGATACCATGATTACTTGGTAGGTTACAAAAAACTTTGAAATCTTTTACTGCAAATTCCACTTGAAATTGCTTGATCACTTTGCAATTCGCTTGATCGCAAGAATACTTTAAAATTCTCGATGAAAAATGAGTTTGATCTCCTGCCTTTTGATAACATTTCACCATTAATGCTTGGTATGAAAGTATCATTATGCTTGATAGGCTGTCATCCACTATCTGCTCGGATCACTCGATGAATGCTTCATAACTTGGTAACCAAACATGTGTGACTAGTTACTCCCGACCTTGCTTAGTGGAGTCCATGACCCAATTTTATTTGGTAGATAAAGTAACTTGGTGATAACTAATTTGATCTTCTGTGATCCCTTTGTGTCTTGAATACTGATTTAGATCTTTGATTCCTTTCAATTTTGGAATTGTTTAGATGTGATCATGATAACGCAGTTCCAATTCTTGCTTAAGAACTTAGCTGGAAATGGTGAAGTCACCCACTTCTTGAGTGACATCACCATCATTGCTTGGACTAGCTTCCTCAATGGATTTAGGAATCCATTACTTCTAATGTTGTCTGCCTTAGCTTTCTTTTCATCTTTAATTGTACCTAAATTCATGCAATTCTTGGCTAGATGACCAAGTTTTGTACAAGTATGACATCTTATGGTGGTATCTCTCTTCCTTGTGTGATGTTTAACATAGTTCATGCCAATGTGTCCATATTCTCCACAGCAGTGACATCTACACCAGGTGTTGTAGTCCCAACCAAATATTGCTTTCAAAATTTGTTCTGCTGGATTGAATATCTTGGTTTTGCAGTTTGATGCCTTGTGACCTTTTTTCTTGCATTTGTGACATCTGCCTTCAAATTTTGGTTTCTCTTTACATTCATTAGCCTTGTGACCATGTTGATTGCAATTGTAACATTTACCATTGAATTTTGCTTTACCATTACTCCAACATTTGTTTGATGTATAACCTATCTTACCACAGTAATTGCAAGTAGGTCTTTGATTCCTTTGAGCTCCTTGTTTGGAGGATTCATCTTCTTCTTCTTTGTATCCAATTCTTGCTTTACCCTTTTGTCTATAGAGATACTGCTCATTTAGTTGATTCAGTTGATTCATGTCTGCTTGGGATTTCATCATTCTCTCATTGATTTGTTTTTCAATGTTTAGGTCATTTTTCAATCTTTCACTGATTTTCTATTTAGATCTCACTCACTTCTTAATCTTTCATTGATTTGTCTTTCTAAATTTAGATCATTCCTTAATCTTTCATTGATTCATATTTGACTCGTGATTTCTTCATTTGCATTGGAGATTTGATCTATAAGATCTTCATGTTGAATGGATTGGTTATGGATCTCATTGTTTCTTCCATCCATTTCTTCTTTCATCTTGTTTCTTTGTTCCAAGATTTCACATAGCCTTATTGACTAAATTTCTTGTTCTCTTTTGAGCTTTCTTATTTCTTCTTGCAGGGAACCATTATTCTCTAAGAGTTCTTTGATTGCATCATTTGCTTCATCTGAATTGCTTGAAGGGAAAAGGTCTTCAATCTTTTCTTCAATGTACTGGTGATCATTGATCTGATTTGCAAGTTCCTTTCTTCTTCTCAGGGATTGGGAAAGTTTCTCCTTGGATTTCTTGAGTTGTACAATGGCCATTTCTAGATCTAGCTTTTCATTGTCAATTGCCTTATCAAGTCTGAATATCTCCATTGTCCTTGATCTTTGCTTGAGTTGTTAAGCTTTATCCTAAGAACCACAAATGCTCTGATACCAATTGTTGGAAATATTCAAGACTATGTTAGGTTATTAAGAGGGAAAGGGTGAATTAGTAACCTCAAAAACTTACTAAAATCAAATATTAATTGCAATAATCCAATAACCATTAAATCATTAAATCAGATCTAATCTACATGCATGAGAAACTAAAAACATAAATATTCATGGCACATGAACACAATAATTTGGTAACCCAAAAACCTTCCAAATAGAAAGTAAAACTAGGGTGGGGATGATACCCACAAAACTTCAATACTATAGCATAAAGTTGGCCTGTTAAGGCTTACAATGATCACTTTTGATGATCTACCCTACTATGAGCAATTAAGACTACTGGATCCACCTTATTAGAGGATTTGCAAACATACAACAAAGTATGCACTCGATAAAGAGATTTGACTAAAGACTATTAAGTCTACCTTGTTAGAGGATTTGAACCAGTTCACCTGTTAGAATGAAATAGTTGATCTCTGGCTTACAACTAATTTGCTGATAGAGATTCTTTGAAATATTAATCACCTTTATGTGATAGATATGACTCTACTACTCCTTTGCTGATGTGGCCTTACAATATACTTTGTTGTTGATTCACATTTGCATGCATACATTCATCTATTTGTTCCCCTTTTTTTTAATATATATATTGGATATGATATAATACATTACACACACACACACACACACACACACACACACACACACACACACACACATATCAATCAATTTACAAAACTACAAAGTTGGCCAATATACAAGTTAACACCAATATTATAAAGTTGGCTCGAATGAAGACACTTAGGTTATAAAGACTGACTTGGTGAAGTTTTGATACATGACATCCACTGTCATTACTCGGCATTGTCATGCATTTGGTAGAAGTAGAAGCTTAGTCCATACTAATCATCTTAGAGTAGTCTCGAACTTGGTCTGCACTAGCGACTCAGTAGACATTGTGTAACGTGGTAGAAATTGAATTACACGTTTACCATGACTACACCTAGTAAACACTGACCATTACATAACTTAGTTAACACTATCTTCATTTCACATGAACTACTGGCCTGGTTTGAACTGTGAAGCTTGGTAACCACTGAACTACTTGGGTTGAACTGCTGGACTTCACACTAGCTGAATTCACTTGGTAATCACTGGGATGCTCGGTGGCTACTGAATTACATGGAGGGCACTGTAGAATGTTCAATGAGCTTGGTAACCATACATAATTTGAATAAGTATTTTCACTAATAATAAACTTGACTTAATGTCAACAATATGCATAGTGAAAACCTTACCCTACATCATGCACAGAATGGTGGCACAAGCATGCATGATCTTAAGAGTGAACTTGCTCACATCTCTGAATTGTTTGTTCAAACTACCCACATCCTCTTTGAGCTAATAAACTACTTTCTCAAGGTCTTCCACATGAAGCATGAGGGAGTTGAGCATCCCACCACTAGATCTACTTGCAATGCCTTTATCACCTACAATAAAAAATCTTCAGGGAGGAAGGTAGGGATAGGATAGGGGGTTTTGTAGGGGGTGGATGGGGGAGGAGGGGTTGGTCACAAGGGAAGGTTCTTTCACCAAGATCTGAGTGTCCTTAGATGAGGAGTCCATAGTATCACTTTTATTGGTCTGCTTGATAGTGGTGTCTTTAGAGGAATCATCATTAATGGTTAGGTTCCAGATAACTTATTTTCCTTTGCCCTTGGAAATTCTACTAGAGTGGTGGGTATGGTGTTGCATAGTCTCCTTGTCATTGTCCACTAAATTTAAGATAAATTTCTTAGGTTTATTTCCTAAGCTCGTAGTAAGTTTTTCCAACACCTCGTGCTTTCTTTTAACACTAGGGGTTTCAAAACAATCAATAGAAGAACCATAGCTAGTATGTGAAGCTTGACTAGAGGTTGAAGGGGTGTTATTAGGTTTGTTGGAAATGAGGAGGACATTAGGAGCAGGTGGTGGGAAAAAGTGCATGGTGAAACTCATATAGCAAAAAAAATCCCTTGGTGAAGAATCCCCAACTTCTTACGAAGATTGGTGGCCTCAATGTAGTCATTGATAATATTTCCAAAGAGTGCAATAGAAAGAAAGGGATGGAGATAAGATTTTTATACCAAATGTGATTAAAATATGGGAGATGATAGTAGTATTACACACCATACCTTCCTTCTAAAGTAAAATACTTGATAATAATTTTGCGCATTTTAGGCCAGAAGTTGGGGAGATGCTCCACACTATACCCTATTGGACTAACCGCCAAAATTTTCCTTTGAGATTCGTGACATGGCTTAACCACCTCGTATGTTCTATAAGTCTAGTGGTTATATTGAGAATTAACAAGTTGATCTTTTGGTGCAACAACAACCCTAGCTTGTAACAAGTGGTATCAGAGCTTGGTCACAAGTTTGAATCTCCTCGGGTAATGTTGAGGGGGAGATTGTTGGACTAACAACCAATGTTCCCCTTCAAGATTCATGACATGGATTAACCACCTCCTATGTTCTATAAGTCGAGTGGTTGTATCGGGCATTAACATGTTAATCTTTTGGTGCAACAACATCCCTAGATTGTAACATACCCTCCATGCTTCTTGACCGGCCTCTCTTCAAAATCCTTGAAGAATTGATTCAGACCAATTGCATCCAAAGTTTTGTTGGTCTTTTTCCACTTATGACCCAAAATTTCCAAGCTAGTGGTTTGGATGATCACGTCTTTGTTCTCTTCAAATAAGCTCAACCCTCTAACCATGACCTTTCTCTCATTCCAATAGCTCACAAACTGTCAAGAGACACTTTCCTTGTAACCAATCATACTCTTCATGTAAGGAAAATGTTTCCCATCTTTACTAAAATACATCACCATAGGGTCATTTTTAAACTCATCTTCAATCCTATCAAGTTTAATATGATGCCTATCCCCACCCATTCTTATAACACTAGTTGAGAGGCACACAGTAATGACAAAAATCCAGTTGCAAAGAAATAAGGAATTGCTAAACCCATAACTAACCCACAATATATAACTTAGGCAATCAACAAACTACTTTAAATTAACTCTTAGAGTCACACATCCCTTCAAAAATAGTGTAATCATTACAATGATAAACATCACATCCAAATAAAATATTATAAATTTCTTTAGTATGTAAACCAAGTTAGGATTAATGATTTTGAGGTGAGGGCTTTTAATATCGCACACTTAAATGTGCCTTCCAAGTATTTTCATGGTACAATTTTTTTTTGGTAATCAGGTTAAATATGTAAGGAAAAAATACAAGTTGTCAGTAGTTCTATAAGGATTGATTATAATTTCAAAAAGTCACGAGGTGGCCTATATAAAGCCAACCCAACCTTTTCTTATGAAACCGAGGTGAGTGGTGGGGCCCTTCCAATCCCTCACCTTGTGTTGATTACTTCTCATGAGGGAATCAACATGTAGCAGGCAAAAAATGAAAATGTCCATCAAGTGCCAACTCAGCTGACCCCAACGATTAGAGGCCAACTCATCACCCACATAGGATTGGATCATAGTTTTTTAAAAAAAAAAATTGAATCCTTTGCACCAAGACATTGGAGACCCTTGACATTCCAAACAACTGAAACCATAGCATAGGAGTTAATAATCATGTTTATTGCTAGTATTGACTCTTGCCTCCAAATTGATGAGGAGTTGGGTAGGTAGAGGTAGCCAAGAAAGGTTGTTCCAAAAAAATAAAACTTTTTGACTGGAGACCAATAGCAACAATAGAGTCTACCACTGAGTTACCTTGTAAATGTGGTGAATATAAACCTCAACAAAACTACACAAAAGGTCAACGATGTCACAAATAATGGGATCTACTTTCCATTTAGCTTTGGTAGCACCATTAACAACATTGATAATGATTTTTAATTCCACCTCAATTTTAAGCCTAATGTAGCCATGATCAATAACTAGACAAATTCTTTAGAGAAGAGCCATGTCTTCTACTTGAATAACAGTATGATCTCTAGGGTGGGTTGTAAAAGGGTAAAAGCACAAACCTGTGTCACCTTTTATAAAGAAAAAGGATATCAAAATGAAAATGTTCAACTTTAATGACATACAAAATGGTATTTGTGTTTAGAATTTGAAGATGATGTAAATTGGCAAAATGTGTAGAATTGGATGAATTTTATGCCTATAATATATATATATATATATAGTAAGAATTTATTCATTTTTTAAAATTTTGATGTCTCTCTTTTTTAAATATAACAAATATAAGGTGTAGTTCCCATCAAACAAGTATATGAAAATCATCTTTTTTTTGTTCTAATTTGAAAATATCTTATAGATGACATGTATAGCTAGGGAATGAAAAAAGAAATAACTATTTTTGATGTATATTTTCTTTGTTATAAATACTCAAAGTTGACCTTATCAGAATCTAATAGTTTTTTCCTCCCCTCAAAACCTCCCTATCAAATCTACACCTTTTTGAAAAAATATTACATATTTCTGAGGAGGACTCTCTCCTCTAGAGATAAATATAATTTTTTTTTGATATGATTTACTATTTTTTTTCCTTTTTTGAGGGAGCATCTTTTAAAATGTTAAAATATTGACTTATAACATTTTGAAATTATAGCATACTATAACTAATCAAAACACTCTAAAATTAATAAAATGATGATATTGAATTTGGGATCTATAAAAGGGTATTTATAGTTTTTGAAATAAAATGAGTTTTGATAGAGATATGAGATTTGACTAAAAAAGGTTTTGGTATCCTAAAAGGTGACACAAATCTGTGCTTTTACCTAAAAGTAATAATAATATGACCTTGGGAATCCTTGATAATATCTCCACTAGGTTTAAAACTACCACTAGTCGCCTGTCAAAGTTTATTTTAGTCCAGTGTTAAACTAGGGTGGTCCATTTGGTCTCCTTTTTGGCCCAAACTTTAGACTTGTTAAACTTACAAAAATCCTTGTTGATCCTCCAATTCATGGAAACCTAAAGTTTGGTGGTTGAAGGGGGAAAATTAGGAAATTTCCAATGAGAGGAGGAAATGTTCTCCCTTATGAGATAAGAAATCCTTCCTAAAAACCACCTTAAGGATGAGAGTTGTATCTCTAAATGTTCAATCATTCTAATCCTTCCAAATGCATTAGCATGCATGGGGAACTTGTTGCCAAAGAATCTAGAGACAAGGGTATTAGTAAGGTGATTTCCAATCAAGGTTGAATTGTTGGATATAGCCATTGAAAATCCAATAGGTGTTCAACAGATCTTGAACATGGTTCTAGATACCACTGACATACTCACAATAGAGAAAAAGGTGATTAATACTCTCCTCTAACCGCATACATAAGCAACATATATTAGCCAAACTAAAACCCCTCTCGACCAAGTTGTTGAGGGTGAGAGTTTTACATTATATGATAGGCCAGTAGAAAAAAATGACTTTAGGAATGAGCTAATTAATCCACACTTTCTTCCAGCAAGAGATATCAATGACAATAGTAATCACCAAGCTATAGGTATATTTGACCAAAAACTTCCCATTCTGTGTCAATGAATAGAGCACTCTATCCAGACTTTTACTGATGGGGATCTTGTAGTTTTCTAGAAGAGAACCCAAGTTAGAGGTAAGGGCCTTCAACCCTTGATTGTCTCCCACCATAGTTTCCAAGTTAATCCATTTTGCATACGAGATGTAGTTTCCCACCAATGAGCCCAATGAGTAAATAAATGTGTTTCATAAGGGAGAGAAATGACTGTTAGTGAGAGTAGAAATTTAAAGCCAAATATCATCCCAAAGAGAGTATCCCAACCATTTCCAATTTTCCACTTGATATCATGTCATAGTCCTCAGTTAGAACCCTAATGATAGTGCTCCCAACCTAGAGATAGATAGATGATATAAAATAATCTCATTTAAATAAATTACTATTAAATATTGATATAATGATAAATGAATATAATATTTTTATTATCATATAAGGTTATATATTACCATAATATAACGTAGCCTCCAAGGGCAACCTTGGATCGTCGGGTAGTGGAGGTGTGGTTAGAAATGAAAATGGTGACAGTATTGTAGCTTTCGCTCTTCCGTTGGGTTTCCAAACAAATCATTTTGTGAAAGCCAACGCCGCATGCAATGCAGTTAAGCTGGCTTTTGAAATTGTGGTCACCAATTTATGGTTGGAGGGGGACTCGAGTAACATTATTAAGTGCATTAATGGCAATTTGTATCCTTCTTGGATGATTGCAAATCTTATCAATGAGACGAGAGAGATACTTGCCAAATTCAAAAAATTCCATGTCACCCATACTTTCCAAGAAGCAAACCCAGTTGCCGACAGGTTGGCAAATATAGGGGTCAGCACAGACCAAAAAATGGCATGGCTTCCCAGAACTTCTTTGTCGGCGGACGTCAAGTGTCTGATTGACTTGGAGAAAATCCAAGGAAGTACAGAGGATATCAAGATGTAATAATGAATATGAAAGGGTTAAGATATATGGGTACTTTTCATAATAGAAAAATGGGTACTCGTAAATGCAGATATCCTACTATGATTAATTGCCACGCTTTGCGAGTTCTTCATTGAATTTGTTTCAGGGCAATAATAGAGTTATTTTTCTCTGCTCCTTGCTTAATCTTGGCGATCCTTTCCATTCTCACATTGAAGAGCTTATGAGTAAAACGGGTGCACAGAGTAAGGAGATGGTGGGTGAGAGATGCAGAAAGGAGCCGACGCGAGACTTTGAGAAATGGAGAAGCAGGCCGAAAGTTTGGGAAAAGCTGGAAGAGGGTGGGGTAACCAAGTATCTCATGAAGCTGTATGGTTATGATCAGGAGGTGACTAACAGTATGGTGGGGTCATGGAAAGAAGGCAAGGTTAAGGTGAACGACATCAACTTCCAGATAATAGAGGAGGTTATCACGACTGTCATAGAGATCCCAATCGAGGGTTTCAAATTCTTCAGGGACAAGAAGCTCTCAGCCAATGCGGTAAGGGATTTTGTGGAGAGTGAGAAGGAATTGAAGGCGTTAAAAAAGCTCGACAACTACTATGTCCTCGACTCCATGAAGAAACGGTGGAGGTATGTGCTGAAAGCTCTCATTGAATATATTACTTTGGACCCAAGATTTGATAGAGCTCGCGCCAACCACTTTGTTATTTTAAATCATTTTCGAAAGAAAGCCAGAATTTCTTTTCCTTTTCATCTGTTAACCTCTATGAGTAAGGTGATGGACAGCTTCAAAAAGAAGCCCATTGCAAACCTGGCTCTGCATGAAAGACTGTTGCTTCTTATCCATGAGCACTTCAAAGCATAGACCATTAGTAATGCCCCCCCTCAGACTGAGACTATGGAGTCTGGAAGTTCCAATTACTCCTCAGACTTGGATGACATTCAGAGCCTCAGTTCTGAGAAAGGCAGAGTCTCCTCCTTAGGGAAAGTTGCGACTGTTAAAAAATCCCCCTCCCCCATAACCCCAAGTAGAAAAATCCCTAGGGATCTCGGGCAGAAGCAGGCTGAGAAGGCTGAGGAGGGTAGCAGTGATGATGAGGAGGATCTGGAGTCTGAGGAGGTGGTGAAGGAGACGCAGGAGGAAATAAAGGTCGATAGTGGAAGGAAGAAGTGCAAGAGGGAGAGCCTAGAGGATGTGCACTCTCATTATGAGGAGATGTCTGCAATGCCCCTTTCTCCTGTCCATCTCCACCCTAAGGATCAGAAAGAGGAGAAAGCTGGGTATGTGGAAGGGGAAGTGCAAACCAATGACAGGAGGAAAGCGTGGATAAATTTCAATGTCAAGACCGCCAAAATGGGAATCTTTAGGGAGGCCATGAATCCCCAAATCCTAGTGGATAATCAAGAAGAACAATGGCTGGAAGAATTAATTGATCCGACAATTGTGGCTATTTTGGACAGAGCCAGGGAGACAAGGATGAATCTCTTAAATAATGCTCGCAACAGCATGATTGATAATTTCAAATCAATCAAATGGCTCTTCCATGAGCTCGAGGAGGTTAAAGACCAGGTGAAACACATTGAGGCAACAAGGGAAGGAAAGGATGCCAATAGGAGGATAGACTCGGCCGATAGGCTCACTCTAGCAGAACAAAGGATACACAATCTGGAAAACTACAATCAAAACCTTGCCAACCAGATGTTTTCCTTGTTAAGCTCCATCAACAACAACATCATCTCTCTCATGGGCTGGATCAAAGACAGATAAATGCACAAGGATGAGGATGGAAATGACAGAGATGAGGCCAGAATGGAGGATGACCCTGCAAAGGACAACTCCACTCTTGCATAGGATCAAGGGAATCAAAGAGGGCAATAGATGGAAATGGAGGAGAATCAACAGGCCTTTGAGGTTGCTCAGGTGATGCAGGATCTGGAGCAAAAGAACGAGGAATAACTCTTGCTTGTTCCTTTGTTTTTTGCTGTATTTTTGCTTTTTGTGCTGGCTTTTGGCTGTGGCTTTGTCTATTTCCTTTTCCTGGTCTTTTCTCAGAACTTTTTCCTTTGGTTGGGCTTAATGCTTATTATCAGCCTTTGAACTTAAACTTTTTTGGCTGGGCTGTCACGCTTATTATCAGCCTTCTTATGTACTAACTTTCGGGTTTCAGGTTCCCTGTAAAACCTATTTATCTAATCAAAAACATATTGATATAATAATGAAATTATATAACAATAATAATAATACATCAAATATTATGATTGAAATTTATAGTTATTAGATGATAAATATTAAATAATATTTATGATAATTATTAATCAAACAAAGAGTAACAATTATGAAAATTTTAATAATAATATATATTAATCATATAAATAATAATTATAATAAGGGCATTAAAAGAGACACATCCCTTCAAACATGATAAATATATAAGAATGTCATCTTTTTTGAAAAAATGATCATTCCCGACTGAAACTTATCTTATCAAACATGCAAATTCGAGAGGAGAGACTATGAAATCCACACCCTAAGAAAGGACTTAGCAATTAGATATAAATTTATAGTATAAAAAGGATAAACAATATATTATTAAACTTAAATTATAAATTATAATATATGATAATAATGTAAATATATTATCATATCTACATATTAATTAAATATTGAAATGATAATTCTATTGATTAATAATAATAAATACTAATAATAAAATCAATAATAAATAGTATATTAAACTTTAAAATGAGTTATTATATGTTTAAGCATACAAGTTATTATATATATTATTACAAAAAATGTCATGTCTATGAAGATGCTAGAGAAAAAGGTTAATTTAATTTCATTTATTAAATTACCTTTTCTCCCTCCTTAATATTTCACTTTATACACTTTTTGCATTCTCTATTTAATAATCAATTAGTAATTATTAAATAACTTTTACCTTTTAGGTTACCCTTTGTAACTTTTTAGGTTACCTTTTCGGGTTTTGATCTCCTTTTATAAGGATTGATATCTTTGTAATTTTATTCATTCACTTTTGATAATAGCAATCTCTCTTTTTGCTCATCAAGAATGTCTCATCTATCGATCTCGGAATTCCAGCCTCCATAGTATTTTATTTGCTTTTTTTTAATCATGTTTTTTTTACTTTATTGCACTATGGTGGATATCTTGGATGTTTCAGGTCTAAGGATCATTTTTGTGGTATGAGATCTCTTCTTTTGGGTTGTACTATATATTGTAACAACTCATTGCCTCATTTTTGATATCATTTGTAAGCATGTTTATGCAAACACATTAAGATAAAGTGCCACTCGCATTTTCAAGACATTTTTCATCATTGTGACTTATTGTACTCGCACTACATTATAAAGTGTCATGGGGGGTAGTTGTTTGTCTTTTAGTGCCCTTTTCCTTTGTCAAGTGAGTGTCCCTTCCATGACATTAGCCCCATGATGTGTCAATGACACGTTCCTTTATAGGTGTCCATACCTCTTCCTCACTCTCGATGTTCTTGGTTCTTTCTATTTTGCAGGAGATATTGGCCCACTTTCTCAATTGCCTATCACCTCACCCTTGTCTACATTAGGGGGGGTCTTCTATTGTTTCTCATGCTTTCTTGGTTTGATTGATTAGCTCTTCAAGCTTTGGTGTTTTATGCCATCTATATTTTCGAGTTCATTTGTTTGCCTTTGTTTGCCTCCTGATTTGATGCAGATTATAGTCTTCTCTACCTGGTCAAGTTCTATTTCAGAGGAGGTTCTACAGATCAGCATTTTCCTTTTGATAAAGTTTATGACTTCTTCATGCTTCACTAATGTTTCTTCATGATTGCTCTTTGTTCCTATTTTTTGGAACATTCCTCTAGTTGGAGGCTTTTGCAGTCCTTCACTAGGTTTTCAACTATCTCTTTTTGGACTAGAGTTTTTCCCACTTGGTTTTCTCTATTTCTCCATTTCATAGAGATTTAGTTGTGATTGGGTACCTCATCAAGCCTTATGGCCGAGCCCCAAGTTTGCTTTCAACATTGTAGTTTCCTTGCATTGTTTGTAGCTTCATTGTTGCTCATCTTAAAAGGGGCGTTAGAGAAAAAGGTTGATTTAATTTAATTTATTAAAATTACCTTTTCTCCCTTCTTAAGATTTCACTTTATGCACTTTTTGCATTCTCTATTTAATAATTAATTAGTAATATTAAATAGCTTTTACCTTTTAGGTTACCCTTTCGAGTTTTGATCTTCTTTTATAAGGATTGATCTCTTTGTAATTTTATTCATTCACTTTTGATAATAGCAATCTCTCTCTTTTCTCATCAAGAATGTCTCATCTATCGATCTAGGAATTCCAACGTCCATAGTATTTTATTCTCTCTTTCTGTGACAAGTGTTTGCATGCAGGTGATTCTTGGGAGCTATGGTGTTGATCTTTCATTAACTTCTACAGAAGAGTCATGACATTTGAAAGTCATCTTCTTCCATATAAAATGGAGGAACAAGATATGAATGTGCACATGGAAGGAATGAGAAAAAAATAATTTGAAAATTGAAGAAATATATGTAGAGTTAGGTTCTTAAACTAATGTTCTATTAGGGGACATTACATATCATTCTCCAGGATAATCCTACTTTTTATAATGTTATTGCATATTTTTTAATCTTGAGGGTGACCACTCTAAACAAAGAGTTTATAGTAACTCCCCTAGTCCAAATACTTGGCCTCCATAATCTTATACCAATTAGCCTTTTTTGTTAGGAGGATCCAAGCAACCTTGGGAAGTAAGGCTTTGTTCTTATTACAAATTTTGCAAAGCCCCAAATCCCCATAGCACTTCGGGAGGCGCACTTGGTCCTAAATAAGAAGAGAAAGTCATGTATGTTCTTTCCCATTAGACCAAAGGAAATCTCTTTGAATATTTTCTAGCTTATCCACCATGACCTCAAAGATCTTGAAGATAGATGCAAAGTAAAGTGGGATACCTTGGAGGGAGGTAGAGAGTAACTGCAACTTTCAAACATCATTAAGTGTATCATCTTAAAATGGATGCACTTTCCTTTTAAGACTTTTTAGCTCCCTCTTCATAATGCCCTCTTTGGACCATGGATATGCTTGTGCTTGGTCTCCTTTTCTCTTATTTTATTCCACTTTCCACCTTATTTCTCCTAGTATCTTCCCATTCTTTTTGTGACTTTCCAAACCTAATCTCTAAGACCAAGTCCACTTAGATTGACCTATTCTAGACTAGGCTAACACAATTTGACCTAGTCCTCGAAGGTTTTGGGGTGTGGGGGTTTAATTAGTTTTCTTTTGCTCTCTCGTTAGCTTGTATTGTTTTCCCGCCCAAAAAATTATATATGTGGAGACTTGGAGGCTTAATTTTCATAACATAAGATCATATTCTCAAGCTATTGCTCTCAAGTGAAGATTTATTCCTTTTGCATTCAAGGAGTTCAAAGTATTCAATATTTTCAACCATTTAAGCAAGGAGATTTCTATCAAGCATTGAAGGTTATTTTGTGAGCATTCCTCTTCAAGATCTAGCTTAGTATTGGCCATCAAGGGAGGAGATCTACATTGAAGCATTTGTCTTCTTCATTGATGCAGTTTTATTTCCATAGCACCATGATGGTATTATGGTAGATTCATTGTAAAGTGTGGAGATACCCTACATTCCTAGTTCAAAGATCTACAATACATTTACATACAGAACCTTACTAAGAAGGGTTTCAAGCAAGGTGAATCCTAACATTTATCTCATCTTTTAGTCATTTAAATTTATGTTTCTCAGTTATAGTTAATTCCTTAACCTAGGGCTTGGCCAAGGCAAACCTCCATTAAACCCCAACCATAAAACTCTTCTTTTCTATGTTGATCTGCAAGATATCAACAAAATGTTTGTAGTTTTGGAACATATTTTTTGGGAGTTTTCTGGAGAAATTACTTTTAGATCACCGGACTAAATCAACCTAGTTCTAGGACATCTTCCTAACTTGACCCAGTCCTTTAGTCTTTGTTTTCAAGGAGATTTTTGAGTTTTCTTCCTTTCATCATTATACTTCAAGTGCCACAAATAGATATTCAAACATAGTTTAGATGAACAAGTTTTGGAGCTAAAATACATTTTCCTCTATGCATTTCAAAGTGAGTCTTTCATATTTTATTTATTTTCATATGTTTACCCTAGATATATATTTTGATTGGGCTAATTATACTCACATAGCTTCTAGATTTACTTTATTTAAGCAGTTAGTTCAATTTTACATTCACACTATCTTATTAAGGGCCAAAGAGTGTATTGCCTTATATTTCATTCCTCTTTATAATATGAATTTAGTATTTGCATCCTTCTTCCTTAGGGTTATAGCTAATCTAATTTGAATCATAAGTGGAGTCCTACAGTCCTATTAAAGTGTCTCTCTTTTCGCTCTAAACATTTTGGTGAACTTGACTTGTGCCCCTTTCTTTTTCGAGTTAGATTGTTGTGCTATAGGTGTTTACCTTCTTTTGGTGAACCCCACAAGTTTCCTCCTTTTTATTTTGGAGTTAATTCCATTACTCACTCTTCTTTGGCTTTGACTTCACCTAAGCATTTTGGAGAACCTAACTTGTGCCCCTTTCTTTTTGGAGTTGGATTTTTTTGTTTTAGGTGTTTACTTTTTTTTTTTGGAAAACCTGATGAACCCTCTCTTTTTGAGTTTGAAGTTAGATCTATTGATTGTTTTAGGTGTTTACCTTTCTTTTATTGAACCTTTTTCATACCTTATTTCCTAGAGTTAGATTTGGTTATCTTGTGTGTGGTTAGATCTCTCTTTTATGCTCTTTATTACATTTGCATGGCTAGATCTCATTAGGTTCTCATCTTGTGAACTTCTCTTTTATGAGCTTAAATACATGATGTCCAACCTATATCATTCTTGTTAGGAAAAGTCATAGACTCATGGGCTCCTTTGATCACGATTCATCTTTTCTTCCTAGGACTCATGATGAAATTCACATCTTTAATCATGATCTTAATCCTATAATGGAGCATAACTCTTCTCACTCATCCCATGATGAAGGTGATACTTTAAGAGTTCCTCCTTTCCAAGTTGATAAGCTTTCTAGTGAATTTGATAAATTGGAAACTTGGCTTGCTCAAGAAAATCAAAGCCTGATAGTGATGATGCTATTGAATCCCTTAAGAAGCTTGTTAAGAATGATTATAATAATCTTTCTACCTTGCATGCTATATCTTACCTTATTAATACTCATGCAAAGTCTTTAACAAAATATGTTCAAGAGTTAGGATATCCTCCTTTCGCAACCATTGAACCTTTTATTCCAATTTCTACAACTCTTTATAGGAAACCTACATATTATTTGCCTCTTATGGCTCATTCTACACAACTTTTTGCTCCTTTAAGTGTTGGTCTTCCTCATCTTTCATGTACTATGAGTGCTCCTCCTACTTCCAATCCTTCTTCATTGCTATCATATGATGTAGTTTCTTTTAATTATTTGAACTCTTTACCCATTCCTTCTAACCCTCCACTGACATCCTTACATATTCCTTCTACTTATAACTTTCCTAAACCATGTAGTATATCTAATCCTTGTAGTATTTCTTTTGATCCCACTGCTAATACCTTGGTTCAATACATCACTTATTTACAACAACAACTTGCTCAATTAACTCAATCTAAGTACAATATTCCTACATGTGATGTTGCTAATCCCCTTTCCTTTGATATCCTTCATGTCATTATTCTTCAACATGTTGAAGTACCTCACCTTGACACTCATAATGGTAAGGTAGATCACGTAATTCATGTTAAAACTTTTCAGACTATATGTAGTGATTTTTCTCATGACTATAGGCTTATGGCTAAGTTTTTTTCCTGTACTTTTAGGGATAGAGTCTTGCAATGGTATTTCTCTCTAGCTCCTTATTCTATTGATTATTTTCAAACTCTTTGTAATGCTTTCATTTAACAGTTTAAGAATAATATTGGTCCACACATTTAACTAACTAATTTAATGCATTGTAAGGCAAATGTTAAAGATAAAGTTACTAAATTTTTTGGTAGATTTAAATTTTTTTATGCTCATATTTCTTATCCTATGTCTGATCATGATATTCAATGCATCTTTTTTTGTAATTAACAAAAAGACATTAGGGATAAGATTCTCTGTACTGAGAATACCTCATTTTCACATCTATGTGCAATGCTTCACCATTACTAGTTACAAGTGAGTCAACTTGAGAGCTCTACTTTGATGGCTTATATTTCTAGGGATAAGAGTGATGCCACCATAAATACAAACAAGTTCTCTAGACATAACACTTTCATCAAAATCAAGTCTAAAATATAGTTGATGATCAAGCGACTACTACATCTAGAGGTACGACTAATTTTTCCTTTGTATACCATCCTAATCTTCACTATACTCAATTATCTAAACCTTTATCTGAGTTGATGACTAAATTGATTTATGCTCAATTTCTTAGTCTTCCTCATATTCATCCTATTGATCCTAGTAAATCATTTCCTAAGTCTTTTAATTCAAATGATTTCTATAATATCACCATCAACTAGGTCATGATACTCAAAAGTGTTATGGTTTGAAGAATTTTATTCAAGACCTTATTGATTCAAAGGCTATATATATTTATGCTCAAGTTAATAACATGAATAAATCTATTGTGTTTCCTTATCCAAATTTACAAATTTACACTAATCCTTTACCTTCACACTTAGAAAATGTTATTAATCAACCTTCTTCTTCCAATCACCATATTAATTATGATGAGAAGATACAAGAAGTGAATCTTGTGGTTAATCTTGATGAGCTATTTCCTCAACCTAAACCTAAACAAACACTTATTTTTCACTTCTTTAGTCTGGTATGTTTAAGGCACTTAATGGTCCTCTTTACATAACTGCTAGAGTTAATCATATTCCTTCTCATGGTACTTCGGTTGACCCTTCCTCTACTATGAATCTTATCACTAAAAAACACATTTATAACAAATGATTGCATAGAGATACTTATGATTCAACTCCTATATGGATTCAAACTTGTAATGGTTTTCTTTATCATCCTCAAGGTTCTATCACTCTACCTATTACTCTTTTAGGGAAAGTTGTTTTTACTACATTTGTTGTTATTCCTACTTTCGATCAATTTCAAGTTTAGCTTGATATTCCATGTCTTTCTTCCATGTCTCCTATTCATAAATTCCTTAAATTTCCTCATGATGAAGACATTATTAGTATTAATTTTTCTCTTTATGAACCATTGTGTCCTAAATATTGTGCTAAGATTGATTTCTATTGGCCATATTGTCCTAAAAAATTGTCTAAAATTGTCCACTTCTCCTGATCACCTCTATAGAAACTATCAACAATATAAAGTATCCAAGATCATAAAACTTATTATTCCTAATGGTTGTTCACCTATGCTTGTCTGGCCTACTCCATTTAATCCTTCTACTTCTAAATATGTCTTACCATCTATGTTTATTACCTTAGCTACTATACCTGAACCTGTTGATTTTCCTTCTTCGAAGTCTATGGTGATTGATCCTAATCCTTCTATAGTATCTCACAAGACTATTCATAATCAACGTGCTCGTCAGTGTCACAAGAACCATCAACCTAAAGCTAAGGCTAAAGATTGTTCTCTTGCTTCACATCCTACATCTTCATCTCAACCTTTACCTTGCTTTGATAAAATCATGTATGCGTCTTTGGAGGAAGCTAAACAAGGTAACACTTTGTATATAGATAAACATGATGATTATGTTCATGTTTTAGAATCTACTATTCTAGATATGGAGGATAGTTTAGATCATGAACATGTTAGTAGTAATGAAGAAAAAATTGATATGGATAATGATTTGTCTAACATGCTTTCTATGCAGCTTATAGTCACTCCTAGTAATGAGCTTTGTGACTCCCAAAGTCCTTTCTTATAACTTGTTGTGGTTCCTACTATAATGGATGTTTCTCCCCTCGTGAGTCACCATCCTTTCCCTAGAATTTTAGACCAAGATGGGGGTGGGGGGGGGGTGGGGTGGGTGGGGCACACAAAATGCTTGATGTGGGCTTCATTCATCATGGTAGTCTTTGTATTCTTTTTTTTGTGTTTTCCTCATGTTGTATTTTTTTTTTAATGTCTTATTTTGATTGCTTTAGACGATCCTTGTTGCTTTGTTGAGCTCAAGAGGATACAGTAATCACCCTATCATATACATTCTTCTATTTGCACCTCTTTCTTGTATGTGTTGTTACAAGTTATGTCATGCTTGTGCTATTTTTTGTACCAGTGATCTTGTATAGTCTTCTTGATTGCTTATATGGTAGCACCAATTCTTTTTGGTCTCCATGCTATTGGCCAAAAAAGACTCCTCTCCATAACTATTCTATGTCATTGTTCCATTGTGTCGTAGTTCTATTTTTTTGGGAAAATGATGGTATTTTCATACTTGATATAATACTACATGTTATCATATGATCTAACTGACCCCAAAGTTAGTAGATCCCTTCATGCTCTTTCTTTCATTATGTGATAATTTTCCTTGATATGTTTCTATTCTTAGGGGCATGTCATAGTGGAAATGTTATTTTTTGGATGCATGTGTGCTTATGTTAAAGTCATTCCTCCCATTAAGGTGTTTGTAATTGCTTTAACATGGGGCATACTCTTCACTTATCCTTTAACCATAAAAAAAATATGAATTATGTGTATAAATTGGAGTACTTTAGCCTTTAGTGCTTGGTATGATTTCTAAGGTACACCAAAATCTATGCATTATTATTTGATGTTTACCACTCTCTCACTTTTTCTCTTCTAGTTTATAGGAACTATTGTCAGTTCCTAGGGGCTTGGTCTTTTTTTTGGATCTATCTCTAAACTATTGACAGTTTGGGAGCCCTGATCCTTATTTTGACCCTTTTTTTGACTATTAACAATTTGGGAAGCCTAGTCTTATTTCAATCCCTTAAGGATACACACATCCTTATGCCTGGTCTGCATTTTGGTTCTTCTTTTTGGGACATGGAGTTCCCTTGAAGTTGAATCCCTCAATGGACTGTGGTACAAACCATTGCACCAAAATCCCAAGGTGGTAGTGAAGGCCACCCACCAAGATCATAACATCCCACCATGTTCCACAGTCCAAACTCTAGGCTAGATGTGTGCCCATATGGTGGGCCCTCCCTTGGCTGTATGAGCCTTGGACAAACACTATAATGCCGACATTGCCACCTGCTCTGAGACTCAAACCTGGTTGGAGGCTCTGATACTACATGGTATGAACCATTGCACCAAATCCTTGAGGTGGTAGTGAAGGCCGCCCACTAGGATCATAATAGACTGACTAACACAAAACACACACTTGCTAGAATATTTGGTTCATCTTTGATGGGTTGATTAGCATGCTACACACACTTGCACAACTATTCAATGTCATCCCCCTTTTTGTAGAGACCTTTCCCCCTTTCTTTTTCTTTCTTGTAAACCTTTTTGGGAAAATATCTACACCCCTTTATTTCATAACACTTATCTCTCTTATTATGATTCTAGATGTGACAAATCAAGTCTGTTAGGGGCTAGATGATTTTTTCCCCTCCTAAGTCGCGATAAGATTTATTCTTTACTCTTGATCTACTTTATTGTGAGTTTGAGGAAACTCATACTCCCACTAAATTAGGGGCTAAAAGTGTCATCTTAAAATGGATGCACTTTCCTTGTAAGAAATTTTAGCTCCCTCTTCACAATGCCTTCTTAGAACCATGGATATGTTTGTGCTCGATCTCCTTTTATCTTTTTCTCTTCCACTTTCCACCATGTTTTTCTTGGTATCTACCCATTCTTTCTACACCTTTCCAAACCTTATCTCTAGGATGAGGTTGACTCAAGTCAACCTGTTTTAAACTAGGTTGACCCAGTCCTTGTATGTTTTGGGGCTTAGGGCCAAAAAGACCTCAAGGGATTAATTAGTTTTCTTTACTCTCCCGTCGGCTTATATTATTTTCCCACCCAAAAAATCATATGTAAGGAAACTTGAAGGCTTCATTTTCATAATATAAGATCATATTCGCAAGATCTTTCTCTCAAGTGAAGATTTTTTCCTTTTGCTTTCAACAAATTCAAGTACTCAAGATTTTAAATCATTTAAGAGAGGAGATTTCTATCAAGCATTGAATGATCCTTTATGAGCATTTCCTCTTCAAGATATAGCTTATTATTTGCCATTAAGGGAGTAGATCTATATTGAAGCATTCATCTCCTTCATTAATGTACCTTTTTATCCATGGTACCATGATGGGATTATGGTAGATTCGTTGCAAAGTGTGGAGATACCCTACCTTCCCAGTTCAAAGACCTATGATACATTTACATACAAAATTCCTTACTAACAAGGGTTTCAAGCAAGGTGAATCCTAACATTTATCTTGTCTTTCACTCATTTACATTTAAATTTCTCATTTATAGTTAATTCCTGAACCTAGGGCTTGACCAAGTCAATCTCGCATCAAACTCCAACCACAAAACCCTTCTTTTATGTGTTGATTTGTAGGATATCTATGAAAGTTTTACATATCCAGAACCTATTTGTTGGGAGTTTTATAGAGAAGTTAGTTTAAAGTCTTCACACTACATCAACCTAGTTTTAGGATGTCTTCAAAAGTCAACCTAGTCCTTCACTCTCCATTTTTGGAGAGATTGACGAGTTTTGTTCCTTTTGTCATTTTATTTCAAGATCTGCAGACGAATATTCAAAAATAGTTCAGATCCACGAGTTTTTGAGCTAAAATACATCTTCCTCTACAAATTTCATGGTGAGCCTTTCATATTTTATTTCCTTTCACATATATACCCTAGATCAATATTTTAATTGGGCTAATTGTGTTGATATACCATCTAGATTTACTTTATTTAAGCAATTAGTTCAATTTTACATTCATATTGTCCTATTAAGGGCCAAAGAGTAAATTTCCTTATATTTCATTCTTATTTGTAATACAAATTTAGTATTAGATCCCTTCTTCCTTTGGGTTCTAGCTAATCTAATTTGAATCATAAGTGGAATCATAGTTGGAAACTCCTCTCTTTCCCTTTCATACATATTTGAATGGTTTGGTGTCCAGGAAATAAGGAGTCCTACAATCCTATTAAAGTGTTTCCCTTTTCCCCATTAATACTAAGAAGCTTTCCTTTCTAACCTATTAGCTTTCTTAGGGTTCTTTCCATGATAGAATTCCATAAATTTTGATAAATCTCCTTAATGATGAGTGATAGTTTAAGGGAAGTAGTTGGTGTATATGCTAGATATGGGCCTCTAATTTAACCACACACTTCAACATGATCATTCCACGCTGGGTTTCATATAAGAGTGAACATCAAATTATTCATCTCAAAGGACCCATTTATATCGATCTATTGCCTTCTATCTAGATAGGGTTTTAAGTTTTTCTCTCATAATTGAGAGTTCAATAACCAGACCTATCTAAGAATAGAGGATTTAATATAGAATGGATGCAAGATTAAGTTAAGACATTGAATGAAATTTAAACTATATGGATGCAAATTAGTCTAAGAACAAAGTAAGGAAAGCTAAGGTAAAATGTATGAATTTGTAATCTAGATGAGTGTGAAAGCTACAATAGCAAATGATAACAATGAGATCTTTGAATGCAAGAATACTTGAGTACTTAAAATGACAGAGTTTTTTAAGTCAACCTTTACATCCTCCTAAATGAGAGATAAGAAGTTCTCCTTTTATGATTCCCAAAATCAATTAATAATTAAGATCAAATCAGATGAACGGTGGAGATTTGATGAGAGTTTAGTCAGAATGATAAGTTTCCTTGATTGTAGTAATCAACTGGTTCCTTTTGGAGTTAATGATCCAATTAACTAATTTTTTTCCTTTTTTGATTTTAGTTGACTCATTATTTCCAATTATGAATTGAAGAGAGGATTTTGGAGAGAATGTTTGATTTATTTAAATTAAATATGACCTCATAAGTGTATTTTCCAAATTAATTGAATAATTAAATTCAATAATTAGGATGGGGTATTTAATTAAATCAAATACATTTTATTCCTTAAGTTTATTAGCTAAAGAGGTGAATTAATTTAAATTAAAGTATTAGGACTTATAATTTAATTAATTTAATTAAAGAGGTTATTGTTGTCACAAAAACATGCACCGTTGTCCAAAGTTTTTACCTAAGGACAACCTTGTAAAACATGGAAACAACCTCCAAGTTGTGGGACTTGAACTATGAGGTTGAGTCTTCAGAGAACGCTAGCTTCCTCTACTATCAAGATGCACTTAAACTATTCTTGAAGAGAAAAGGGAGAAGGAATACATGAAAGTGACTACCTAATCAATTCTACATAGGTGATGCACCAAAATAAGTTGTTTAGACCAATCTCTGCCCATACATGCACAATACCATTATTATGACAACCCAAAGATATACAAATCTAGACTTGCTTTAATATATTAGCTACATATAGATCAAACAACCAAATGAGTGACACAAGGAAGAAAAGGCTTCACTTATTATCATTTATAGGCCAAAAGAGATATAGAATATATATTATAGATATCCAAGTACCTCGAAGAGAGGCAAACAAAGCTTGCACAATACATTGGTGGCTAAAAGAGATAAGACATGATGTCATATAATTTAGAGGCAAAGAGGGAATTTAAAGTAGTATGCTAGGGCAATACTAGAGAAATAGAGAAGATTCAACCCTAAGAAAGAGTACAACATCTGCTTTTATAGTGTAAGCATACCTTAGATAACTTCCACCCTAAGATAAAATTCAACCACTACATTCAAATTTGTAGGGAATAATTACTGCAAAAACTAGAAAAGATTTGATCACAACACAAATCCAAATACATGAAGATCACTTATCCACCAAATAATCTCTAAGAGAACATGAATGATGACCATTAATCTTCTAACTGAGTAGATGGATCAACAGGTAGTGATGGAATGTTCTTTTACATTTATCAAGCCTGGGGAATGATAAAAGTGGTTGCAGGAGATCGAAAAGATCAGATCCATCATCAAGGAGCTACTTCCATTGTCATAAGTGCACCAAAATTAGTTGTGTTTTTTGGTCAACTAGAGTCAACCATCAAGTCTCACCACATGGATCAAACATCTCCTGCCATTCTACCACTCAGTTAACATTCAACTTTATGCCTTATGTTTGACCGCCCATGATTGGAGCTTCGCCACCAACTTTCTTCAATAACAATTCTTGCTTGCAAAATTGCAACCAATTGGTTATCATTACTTTGCAGCCCGCCCTTAACATCTTTCATTAACCACTGTGACCTTGTGAAGACTAAGATCTTGACCATATCTACACCATCACCACCTTGACCCAAGGTTCACCTTCTAACCTTGCAACCAAGTGAAACAAAAGAAATTGCTTGATCACAACTCTAACATTGCTTCTTCTTAACCTGCTATGACCATGCACTGTCCATAGATCTAAAAGATCTAACAGTGTGAAATGTATCCTTGAAACACTAAAGACTTCCCCTTTCTACACTGTCGTGACCTAAACCATAGTATGTCAATATAACCTTGCAACTAGGGGAAAACAATACAATCACACCTCCACCACCTTGACCTTGGTTGAGCCAACTGACTCTGCAATGATGCGAACACAAAGCAATTGTGCGTTCACCACCTTGACCTTGGTTGGCACTTAACCAACCGTGACTATGTGAATCACATAGTCCTGACTCGAAATGTTCTAAGGCATAACATGAAATAAAGGATATAGCCAATGTTAAATTATTTCATAAAAAACCCTAGGTGACCATTGAATGGATTATCATTTAAATTTGATTTTCTGGTGGGAGGACATTTTGGTTAACATTTATGGAAACTCCATTGGACTATAGAGTCTCTAAAACCACAAAAAATCATTGAATTCATCACCTCTATTGCATTTTGAGCCACAAAACATGCCCTTCTACCTCAATAACTTTGCAAAATTAGAACCAAAACTCTCTACAAAAAAACATATGCTCAACACTTCTTGGAAAATTGGAAAAAATAGAAAACAACTACTCTAACTATGTACAATAAACCTCATCTTTTCCTCAGAAACAAGGCTTGAGATATATTCCATTTATTGGAATAGGCAAAATTTCACCGTCGGGTTTGCTTAACTAGAAAGCATTGGCCTATTTACAAATGATAATTATATAGGGACCACTCCACAAGGCATCAAATTTTGAGTGTCTCACTAATTTTGCTCTGTTTGCGTCCCATTAGAGAACAAGATCACCTTCTTTGAAAATTTTGACCTTAGCCTTCTTATCAAAGCTCCTCTTCATTTGTTGTTGATGTATTTCTAAGGTCTATATTTCTTAATGTCTCTTCTCTTCTAGCTCTATTAGTTCTGCCATTCTTATAGACATAGCATCATTTTCAATTAGTTCCAACTAATGAGCCAACTCAAGGGTAGGAAACTCCAACAAGATAGGAATTCTAGCTTCCCTGCCATATACTAACATGAAAGGAGAATTTCCAATAGCCCTCTTAAGCATTATTCCATCAGCCCATAGGGATATCTTCAATTTTTTCTGCCAACACCTTTGATTATCCTCAATAGTCCTCTTGATATTTTGATCAAATTTTTATTGGAGGACTCAGCCAAGCCATTACCTTGGGGGTAGTAATTAGAAGATGTACTCAAGTAAATGTCATGATCAATTGCCCATGCACATATCTAAGCTCCTACAAATGATTTTGCGTTGTCTGATATTATAGTGGAAGGAGCACCAAATCTGGTAACAATTCCATTAAGGAATTCTACAACTGAAGCCTTTGTAGAATCCTTCAAGGCTACTATTTCTATCCACCTTGTAAAGTAATCTGTTGCAACCAAAATCTATTTATGACCAGAGCTAGAAGGAGGATTAATAGAACCAATACAATCTAATACCCACTAAGAAAAAGGTTGATCAACCTAGATGGGGTGAAGTGGAAGGGCTACAAGTCTCTATTTACCTGAGAAGAAATCACACTTTTCACACTTCCTTACATGTTTGTGGAAGTTATGGGACAAGGATGGCCAATAGTAACTGACTCTCATGATCTTCATTGTAGTGATTCTTGCTGAAAAGTGGCCACCATTAGGACCATCATGAAGCTTCTTAATCATTCTTTCTACTTGATCTACATCAATACATCTTGACAAGGCTCCATTGAAGTCCTTCCTAAAAAGAACACCATCAACTATAGCATAAGGAATAGACTACAATCTAAACTATTTTCTTTTAGCTTTATCTAACCCTTGAGGATATCCATCCCTAGCTAATAAGGTCTTCATGTCATCTATCCAACTCCTTGGATTATCATTCCTCGCCTCCTGCTGTTCTGCCAACACTAAGACAAATTCTTCATTAGGTTTGTGAGATGAGATCATTTATTTGCACAACCGCTTCCTCTTACTTGTTTGGTAATCTAGATGTCTACATCATACTCCATCACCTTAGTGATCCCACCTACTCTTTTCTCACTAATATCTCTGCTCAACAAGAAATCTTCAACACTTGCACGAGGGACCACCAAATGGATTTTATTATGAGATAGAAGGTGTCTGAATTTCTTCAAAGCTCTTATGACTACAAGGGCTTACTTTTCCATGTAGTTGTAATTATTTTCATACTCTTTCAGCCCTTCACTAAAGAAAGCAATAGGCTGCTCTTCATTCTTATTAATTGAGTCAAAACAATAGAAATACTTGACTCACCTCCTAAGGTGTAAAGAATGAAATCCTTATCAAAATTTGGACTAATGAGAGTAGGGCCTGAAGCTATGGCTACTTTTATTTCTTCAGATCTTGCTTTCCCTTCTTTGGTCCATGAGAAGACCATGTTCTTTTTAAGCATGGCTGTAAGAGGTTTCACCATGGTAGCAAATTAGGAATAAATCCTCTCACAAAATTTATTCGACCAAGAAAAATTTGTAGACCTTTCTTGTGACTAGGAAGGGAAAGGGCAAGTATTGCCTTTGTTCTTTCTGGATCAATGATCAAACCATCCTTATATACAAGGTCTCCTAATAATTTCCCTTGATTAGTGGCAAAGACACACTTTCTTGGATTCAAAGATACTCCATACTCTTTACATCTTATAAACACTTGTCTGAGATGACCAAAATGCTCTGCTAAATCTTTTGAATATACTGTGATATCACCAAGGTAGACCAATGCAAACCTTTCAATCACTTTTTTGAAGGCCATCTCCATTTCCTTTTGAAATGTGGCACCTACATTTGTTAGTCCAAAAGGCATTTTACTATAGGCATAGGTGCCCCATTTGGTAGTGAAAGAAGTCTTATATCTTTCAACCTCTTTGACTGACACCTGATTATAACCTGAGAATACATCCAAGAAAGAGAATCTCTCTGAACCACTAACTTTGGACAATATCTATTCCATGGAAGGGAGAGGATGATGATATATAAGGGAGGCTTGGTTAAGATCCCTAAAATCTATACATAGTCTAATTTCTCCATTCTTTTTCCTAATAGGGACAAGGTTTGCCACCCAAGAAGAGTCCTTAATAGGGAAAATGATATTGGCCTATATTAATTTGGATAGCTCATTTCTCATTAGTGGATCAATCTTGGGATTTATTGGTCTCCGCATTTGCCCAACAGGCTTGACATTATCAACTAGATCTATAGTATGTTAAAATAGACTAGGGTCAAAACCATTTAAATCACCATATGTCCAAGAAAATACATAATTAAATTCTTGACATAGATGAACAAAGCTTTCTTGCTCAGTTTCAAAACATACCTTTCCATGTTTACCGTCCTTCCATCAACAACTGCAAATTGACATATGATCTCCTTTGTTTGTAGCAAGATTCATGCCTCTATCCCTTGCTTTGTCATTAGGATTAAAGAAACTCTCTAAGGTAATGAGACCCTTAGGCAACTTAGTGGAGCTGAGGTTGATTATTTGATCCCCATACTGGTCATGCAATCTTGACTGATTTCTATCTAAGAACTTTGCTTCATTTTGCAAAAAACTCACAATTTATGCATCAAATTTAAAGACTTACCAATTGATATTATTATCAAGGACATCAGGTTTGACCACCACTTTAATCTTCTTCTTCTTCTCATCTTTGAGGCTTCTTGGACATCATAGGATGCACCCACTACCACAAGTCTGTCAACATGTCTATTTCCTCTTCTGGGGATGTTTTGAATATTAAATGCAATGAAAGCTTCAAGAAAATTCCATAATCTATGTTTATAAGACCTGAGCAAACCATTCTTAGTGATATTTTAATTTCTCACTTGATTAACCACCAACTCGCTATCTCCATATACACGTAATGCTTAAATTCCTCTTTTTTGAGCAAGATACCTTGAATCAATGCCTCGTACTTGACCACATTATTGGTATAACTAAATTGAAGCCTAAGTGAGAGATAGTGTCTTTCTAGTGTAGTACAAACCAACATCATACTAGCCCTCAATCCATTTTTATTTCTTGACCCATCAAAATACATACTCCATATCCCACTTGTGTCTTCTTTGATTTTCATTAAGTTGGGAAGAAGAGCATCCTTTTTTGATATACAATAGGTGCCAAGGTCTGTCTCCAAGGTTTTTGACATAGGATCAAACTGATATGCATTAGCCCACTCATCTAAGAGGAAATCCTATACCTCTGCTAAAGAAGTGGCATGCTCATTTACTGTGTCATTTTCATCTATTTCTAGGATGGTGTAGTTCATATTGATGAGATTAGGAGTGTAGGGCTCAATATGATGGAGGGATAATGGTTCTGCTTTGATTGAAGCTTTGGTTCCATATCTAGTTCTAAAAAACATATATGACCAATTAGAGGATATGTAACTGCCTATTTGGGTAGTGAAATCTCTTGAAAGATAAATGGAAAAGTGTGGCTTAACCTCAACAATTGATATATCTTGAACTATAGTACAACCAGGGCATTCATGTAAGGCCATTTCAACATTTCTAAGGATTCTCATAGTCTTAAAAATACTACCATCTAACTGAAATACATCCTTAACAATGCATTCATATTTCACTTCTAAAATATCAACAACACATTTGGGCATTACTAAATTACTAGCCCCTGGATCAATCATGCAGTTGTGGACTGGCTTATCTCCTATAATAAGAGAAACATAAAATGTAGGAGGTGTACCCTTTTTACTTGTTTCTACCTCCTTTGATGGTTGTACCAAACTTATGACATTCTCCATGCTAGGTGGCTGATCTCTGAGTTCAATGCTTTCCAACTCTTGCTACAGTAGCTTCTTTTGTGATGGTATAGTAGCAACAAAATCCCACATAGAAATGTTCACATTGGTCTTCCTCATTTGATCTACCATACTAAAAGATGCACTAGATGTCCTGGTAGAAGCCCTAGATGTAGAAGCTTGAGATGGAACATCTTGAGGCTTATTCATATCTCCTCTACCTTCATTTTTCCTTTGTTGTTGAGGGACATTAGCGAGTTGATTAGCATTTTGTTGCTAGGCAATTGTTTGTACATATAACACTACACTATATTTTGAAACCTAATTAGGTGGAGGAGGAGTAACCTCTTCTACAACTCTTATCTTGCTCTTAGTATTGCAAGCACAAGAATCCTAGTTTACATTACAATGCTCTTCCACTAGATGTTTCATGAAAGAACAACCACCTTGCTGAAAAGTATCAGTAGGTTGAATAGCATCATGTTGTTGGGCAACTACTCACTCTAGTACAATTAATGCCAAGTAAGATTCTTCCTTTTTAGACATACAATATCCATAGGAATAGTTACAAGAAGGGCATAAATCTTGATCATGGGTAAGACTTTTTTGTGGGACTAAAGCCCTATTTAGGTTGGTGTTTGAAGTCTGGGGGTGGTCGATAGGTCTATTTAGATTGTAAGGGTGATTGATAGGTCTATTCTAATTGTAGGGGACATGAATTTGGTTTGGGGGTCTACCATGAATGTGACCTTGACTCTAGAGTTGGAGAGGCTTATTATTTTGAGCTCATTGCCTCTTCATAATCACCAACTCATTTCCCATCTTTTGTACTCTTGCACTATTGTCCTCCATCTTCTTTTCTTGATCCTACATCCTCCTATCCACATTTTGCATCAATGTCTCCTTCATGGCCTCAATCCTATCAACTCCATTGGAGACTGTTGAGGCTACGACCACAATAAGAGGTTGACTTGTAGAAGAAGTATGAATAGGGGCTACAGTAGGCTTATGATTGGGCATGTCGGGGAAGAAAGGCATTGGGGGCCTTGGAGCTAATTGCCCTCCCTATATCAAAATATTTTTTTCTCTTATGGAAACCTCATAAGCATTTGGTAGTGTCCCCACCCATAGATTTCCAAGTGGTAGCAATATCACTGTTGAAGGCTCTTAGATAATAGAAGAATGCATTACTAGGAGAGGGCTTCACTGTAGTAGATATTCTATCCCATGTCTTCTGAAATATATAATTGAAATTAGTCATACATTCATGGGGTGCCATCTTGATAGTTGTTAGATGTTCTAAAAGTGATATGTGATCACTTTTGTCCTCAAAATGCTTGCATAGGGCTGCGCCTAACCCATCCCAATCAGCAGTAGAGTTATGAGGAAAACCTCTATAACATTGTAGTGCCTTCCCTTTCAAGGATGAGGCCAAAAGCCTAACTGCTACATCATCCTCGATGATGCTATGAATATTGTAGATGATAGACACCTCTTGAATTTTCTCAACAAGGGAGATGGAGTTTTCACAAGTAAACTCAAGTATACTTTTAAGAGCTAATGTTGGTATTTCATTCCTTTGGGCTAATAGGAGGGGGCTTCCACCATTAAAGGTGGTGAAAGCATGAGCTCTAGCCATGTAAACAAGTGATCTATTGATATGAGCAAATGGTATTCTAAGATGAGACCTAACAATATGAGGAGTGGAGATGGATCTTATAGGGATATGTGTTATTGTCACACTCCTAATTGGTGATAGAGATACCCTATCCTTTCTTTTTGTATTAGAAAAATAAAGCTCTTGGTATCAAAAATTACCTCTAAAAGATTCTTGGGCATGAGTCACAATAAATTTAGTCTGAAACAAGATTGTGCTTGAAGCTTGGAGTCGCCATGTACTTTTGAATGAATGAGACTCTTGAAGGCTTTATATTGAAGGCAGTACTATCTCCTTAACATGAACATGGAATCTTTCTATGGCATCAGTGAACTTTAAATATTTTAATACATGGTCCCACTGGGCATGCCAAAAACTATTGTCACAAAATCTTGCACCCTTGTCAAAAGTTTTTACCTAAGGATAACCTTGTAAAACATGGAAACAACCTCCAAGTTGTGGGACTTGAACTATGAGGTTGAGTCTCTGGAGAAGGCCAACTTCCTCTACTATCAGGATGTAGTTAAATTATTCTTGAAGAGAAAAGGGAGAAGGAGTACATGAAAGTAACTACATAATCTATTTTAAGGAGGTGATGCACCAAAATAGTGTGTTTAGACCAATCTTTACCCATACATGCACAGTACCATTATTATGACAACCCAAAGATATACGGATTTAGTCTTGCTTTAATCTATTAGTTGCATATAGATCAAACAATCAAATGAGTGACACAAGGAAAAATGGCTTCACTTCTTATCATTCATAGGCCAAAAGGCATATATAATGTAGATTATAGATATCCATAGTATCTCGAAGAGAGGAAGACAAAACTTGCACTCTACATCGGTGGCTAAAAGAGATAAGACATGATGTCATATAATTCAGAGGCAAAGAGGGAATTTAAAGTACTATGCCAGGGCAATACTAGAGAAATAAGAGAAGGTCCAAACCTAAGAAAGAGTACATCTACTTTTATAGTGTAAGCATAACTCAGATAGCTTCCACCCTAAGATAAAATTCAACCACTATATTCAAATGTGTAGGGAATAACTACTACAAAAATTGGAAAAGATCTGATCACAACATAAATCTAGATATGTAAAGATCAATTATCCATCAAATAATCTCTGAGAGGATAGGAACAAAAGCCATTAATCTTTTGACTAAGTAGATGGATCAATAGGAAACAATGGAGCGTTCTTTTGCATTTATCAGGCCTAGGGAACAATAAAAGTGGTTGTAGGCAATTGAAAAAATTAAATCCATCATCAAGGAGCTATTTTTGCTGTCATAAGTGTGCAAAATCATTTGTGTTATTTGGTAAACTAGAGTCAACCATCAAGCCTTGCCACATGGACCAAACATCTCTTACCTTTCTACCACTCTGTCAACATTCAACTTTATACCTTATGTTTGATCGCCCATGATCACAGCTTCACCAACACCTTTTTTCAATAATAGTTCTTTCTTATGAAATTGTGAACAATTGGTTGTCAGTGCTTCACAACCCACCCTTAACATCTTTCATTAACTGCTGCAACCTTGCAAAGAATGAGATCGTAACTGCATCCACACCGTCGCCACCTTGACTCGAGGTTCACCTTCTAATCTTGTGACCAAGCGAAACAAAGGAAACCTTAGCTTTTTCTTAACTTGTTGTGACCATGCACTAGCCATAGATATAAAAGATCTAATGGTGCAAAATGTATCCTTGAAACACTGAATACTTTCCCTTTTCGCACTATCATGATCTAAACCATAGTATGTCAATATAACCTTGCGACTAGGCAAAAACAATACAATCACGCCTTCGCCACCCCTACCTTGGTTGAGTTAACTAACTCTATGACAATGTGAACACAAAGCCGTCATGCCTTCACCACCTTGACCTTGGTTGGCACTTAACCAACCATGACTGTATGAATCACATAGTCATGACTTGAAATGTTCTAAGGCATAACATGAAATAAAGGATATAGCCAATGTTAAATTATTTCATAAAAAACCCTAGGTGGCTATTGAACGGATTATCATTTAAATTTGATTTTCTATCAAGAGAGCATTTTGGTTAACAATTATTTAGCCAAATTAAGTCAATTATTAGGAATTAAATAAGAGTATGTGATTATTGCAGATTAATGGTTTTTTGCAATTGATACTTAGATCAAATAAAGTCAATTGGTCAGAAATGCCTAATACATTAGGACTTTTTCGATCAAGAGATTGATGACTTCAGACTAATGCATCAAAATTAGTTTAGGATGGCAAGGTGCCAATTTTGGGGTATTACAATTGCCTCTCTTTGAATTGATGTGCAAGAAATAAATTGATTCAAAGAATAGTCTAAAGTCTAAAGTATAAAACTAGAACTAAGATTGGTTTCAAGATGAATGATATAAAGACCAATTGATGAGATTTTTAGGGTTATCTCTAGAACAAAGCTTAATCCTTTGGAGTCAAGGTAGAACACCTAGACAATGGTCCAAGAGAATAAATATTATCATGATTCACAGGATTGTCCCTAGACAAAGGCTCAATCTTTAGGAGTCCAAATATTGTCATGATCCATAGGATTGTCCTAGACAAAGGTTCAATCTTTAGGAGTCCAAATAGAACATCCAAATACTTTTCCATTGCAAATATGACAAGACCAATCACAATTCATTGGATTATCCCTAGAACAAGACTTAATCCTCAAGAGTCTAGATAGAACACTAGATACTGGTCCATTGAAAGGTGACTAAAAGAGAGTTTAGGATTATCTCTAGAATGAAGCTTAGTCCTCGAGAGTCCAAATAGAACATCTAGATACTAGTCCATAAAAGAGATGACAAGACCTATTATGAGTCATAAGATCATCCTTAGAATGAGGCTTAACCCTTGGGAGTCTAGGTAGAATGCCTAGATACCTATCCATTAAGCTATGATACAAACTATTATAAGTTTGATAAAGATAATTGATAGAAAGTTAGTGACCTAACCAATAGATAAGATAATAACATATTAATGTGAGATACAAATAACATAGATGGCCCTTAGATATTTGAGATTGTTAGAGATAGATCGAAGGATACCTAGTTTAAAATGGGAAATGAGAAACTGAATATGCCCCTAGTAATGAGTTTCCCCTAGCAATGAGGAATTTAGGTTGTTTTCAAATTGATTTGAAGATAGATTTGAAGCAAGATTCAATGATGTAATCATCTTGCCCTCTCAAGAGAGAAATTGAAAGATAACATGTCAAAATAGTGATGTAAAGTGGAAAATTTGAAGATGGATATGTGATTAGAGATTTAGAAGAATGTATAATAAATCGAACGAGTTTGTAGAAAGTTTTAAGTCCATTTAGGATGATTTCAAGGTCTGATTGACCAAGTTTTACCTCGATTGACTTTTGATGAAAAAGTTGAAAATTATGAGAAAATGTTTATATGAGATTCTGGGATGAATATTGCATTAGAAATGTGGACTGCATAAGCATCTAATTGTGCTAGTCCCAAAACTTTAATTTTTAGCTACTTAGGAGCGTTAGATTTCTATTTTGATCTCGAAAATGGACTCAAAATAGTCAAATTAGCCATGGGTTTTCAAAATTAGGTCAAACCCTTTATAAGGTCCTAAAAGGTCATTTTCAAATCATTTGCAATTTTGTCTTTTTGTGAAGAAAAGCTCTGAACATCATGGTGATCCCTATGCACACAGATCATTTGAGTAATTTAGATGCCACAACCAATCGATAAATTATGGACCACTGATGAGTGACCATAAAACCTCCTTTTCAATTCACATTTATGCATTTTGATTGAAAATTTCATGCTTTTAATTATTTTTCATCATTAGGGTCATTAGTTGCTCGTGATGGACATCATTTTCTTGCGTGTTCCTATAGGAAACCTCACACAAGCCTTTGCTGAAAAGGAAAAAGTATCACCTCAATAGGGGCTTAGTTTCACATAGGAGACACCCATTAATTGCCTTAGAAACCCTAGTTAGGGCTATTTTTTTGTGTCAACTAGTATCGAATCTCACATGAACCTGTTTACTTGCACCAAGAGAACCCTTGTCTCGCATGAGACTAGGCATCAGTTTTGCCGTTCTCTTTTCACTCACCTAAAAATAGAGGCATGATATCTTGGTCATAAGGTCAAGATTTTGCATTTTTCACCTTCTAGTTGGCATCATAAATTTTTGTAGCACATTTTCAGATGAATGTTGTATTATTTTTTCCTATTTTTAGATAGTGGTTTGATTGATCAAGTACTAATTATTCTATGTTGTTTGATTGGTTACAGGTTAATTTTTTAGATATAATATTTTGGTCAACATATCCAACCATTAGAGGCCTTGTGAGATAGTTGGATGATGTTGAGGTGGCTCATCTTGATACTTTGGTTCTATTCTATCTTTGTGATATCCCTGACATTCAGATGAATCATAGCCTATCAACAACTAGTGGCACATTTCCATAGTGAGACAAACACCTTCCACCTTCCTCTAGGTGAGATGATAGTGACATTAGAGGACATCTATCAGATATTAAGGATCCACTTGCATGGTCCTCGTATTGAGTATGATACCCAAGCGAGACCCAAAGTGTTGGGATTGAGACATATATTTCAGGATGATATAATCCTGAGAAGGGCTATCATGTGGGATGAGTAGATTTGTAGATACAGGTAGACACACATGCTTGTAGTAGTATTGGCATGTTTCTTGGGATTCTACTTGATTCTTGTTAGGGGACAAAATGATACAGTGTGTGGATGGGGTAGGATGCTACAAATGATGGTAATTCATCTAGCTCAGTTTGGATGGGGCTACTGTATTTTGGCCCATGTGTTTCATGAGATGCATGAGATCACTTATCGAGAGGCAAAGAGTATGGAAGTAGGCATATTATTTCTTTAGGTGTGGGCATGAGAGCACTTGCCCATCATGAGATCTATCTATGAAAATCTCTACTAGCCTTGTGAGACATATATATTTATATACAAAGGAGGTATGACTTAGCCGTTGGGTAAGACAGATCACTGGAGGATGTAGTTGATAGTACTGACATGGAGGCCATAGAGGGAGTCAAAGGCATGGGATGATGCTTAGACATAACTAGGATATATGTTTGTCTCACAACCACTGATCACTTGATCTATCCAACACATTAAGAGGTTCCTCTTGATGTAGGTACGGAGCCAGTATGGGTGTCTACAAGACATTTCACAGGATTACTACGCAAAGACCTACTTCACTAATGAGGTGAAGAAGGGCTAGTTCCCCAAATTAGATCCTGACCAATGTATGATAGATGCCAAAGTGATTAATATTGCTAGATGGTAATACTTATTTACCATTGTAGATGGTGGGTTCACCCTTGATTTTAGAGAGCACTTCACTAGCCATATACTCCTGAGATTTACAGATCTTATAGGGATGGGGGCACCAATATAGGCAGTTCTACTAGCATGACCACCACATCATACCCTAGTAGTGCAGCCAACAGAGCAACAAGTACCTAGACAGAGGGTTACTTTGGTGAAGGTTCCTCCTTGAGTTATGAGGATAGATCTAGGTCATGACAATAGTAGATCAGGGCAACAACAGACATGGGGGGAGATGGGAACCATAGGTGTAGTTGGGAGAGATGATCATGATATTCAATACATCTTTATTTCTAATTTACAAAAAAGACATTAGGGATAAGATTCAACTTACTCAGTATACCTCATTTTCACATCTATGTGCAATGCTTCACCATTATTAGTTACAAGTGAGTCAATTTGAAAGCTCTACTTTGATGGCTTCTATTTCCATTTATAATAGTGATGCCACTGGAAATACAAACAAGTTGTCTAAACTTAACACTTTCATCAAAATCAAGTCCACAGATACAATTGATGATCAAGTGGCTAGTACATCTAGAAGTACAACTACTTCTTTCTCTGTATATCATCCTAATCTTTAGCATACTCAATTATCTTAACCTTTATTTGAGGTGATGACTAAATTGATTTATGCTGAAGTTCTTAACCTTCCTCCTATTCATCCTATTGATCCTAGTAAACTATTTCCTAAGTCTTTTATCTCAAATGCTTTCTGTGAATATCACCATCAACTAGGTCATGATACTTAAAAATGTTATGGTTTAAAGAATACTATTTAAGACCTTATTGATTCTAAGACTATATTTGTTGATGCTCAAGTTTATATCATGAATAAATTTGTTGTGTTGCCTAATCATAATTTGCAAATTTACACTAATCCTTTACCTTCACACTTAGTGAATGTTATTAATCAACCTTCTTCTTCTTATCACTATATTAATTATGATGACAAGATACATGAAGTGAATCCTGGGGTTAATCTTGTTGAGTTATTACCTCAACCTGAACCTTAATAGACACCAATTATTAGCCTTTTTTATTCTAGTATGTTTAAGGCACTTAATGGTCCTTTTTTAAATCATTGTTAGAGTTGATCATATTCCTTCTTGTGGTACTCTGATTGATCCTTCATCTACTATAAATGTTATCACTAAAGATCACCTTTTTAACAAATGATTGCATAAATATACTTATGATTCAACTCCTTTATGGATTCAAACTTGTAATAGTTTTCTTTATCATCCTCAAGGTTCTATTACTCTACCAATTACTCTTTTATGGAAAGTTGTTTTTACTACATTTTTTGTTATTCCTACTTATGATCGATTTCAAGTTAAGCTTGGTATTCCATGTCTCTCTTCCATGTGATTCATAGCTTGTTCGCTACACAAATGCCTTAAATTTCCTCATGATGAATATATTACTATTAATCATTCTCTTTATAAACCATCACATCTTAGATATTTTGCTGAGATTGATTTCTATTCTCCATCTCATCCCAAAAAGTCACCTACTCATCTTGATCATCTCTATAGAAACTATAAACATTATAAAGTAGCCAAGATCATAGAACTTAGTATTCCTAAGGGTTGTTCACCTATGCCTGTCTCACTTACTCCATCTAATCCTTCTGCTTCTGAACTATTCTTAACATATATATCTATTATCTTAGCTACTATACCTAAACCTGTTAATGTTCCTTCTTTGGAGCCTATGGTAGTTGATCCTATTCCTTTCATTGTAAGGCGAAACATTGTTCTCTTGCTTCACAACCTACATCTTGATCTCAACATTTACCTTCCTTTGATAGAACCATACATGAGTCTTTGGAGGAAGCTAAACAAGGTAACACTTTGCATATGGATAAACATGATGATTATGGTTGTATTTTAGATTCTATTAATCTAGATATGGAGGATAGTTTAGATGGTGAACATATTAGTAGCAATTAAGAAAAAAATTGATATGGATGATGATTTTCTTAACACGATTTCTATGTAGCTTATAGTCACTCCTAGTAATGAGCTTAGTGACTCCCAAAGTCCTTGCTTAGAACTTGTTGTGATTCCTACTATAAAAGATGTTGTTTCTCTTGCAAGTTACCATCCTTCCCCTCAAATTTCATACCGATTTGGGGGTGGGAGGAGGGGGGCACGTGAATTTATTGATGTGGACTATATTCATCATGTTAGTCTTTCTATTCTCATGTTGTGTTTTCCCCCATGTTGTGTTTTTGTTTTATGTCTTTTTTTGATTGCTTTAGACGATCCTTGTTGCTTTGTTGAGCTCAAGAGGATAAAGTAATTTCCATGTCATATACATTCGTCTATTTTTACCTCTTTCTTCTATGTGTTGTTACATGTTATATCATGACTATGTTATTTTTCGTATCGATGATCTTGTATAGTCTTCTTGATTGCTTATATGGAAGGACTGATTCTTTTTGGTCTCCATGCTATTGGCCCAAAAAGACTCATGTTCATAACTCTTATGTGTCATTTCCTCCATTGTGTCATAGTTCTACTTTCTTTTGGGAATGATGATATTTTCATACTTGATATAATACTGCATGTTATCATATGATTTTACTAATCCAAAAGTTAGTAGATCCTTTCATGCTCTTTCTTTCATTATGTGCTACTTTTCTTTGAAATGTTTCTCTTCTTGGGGGCATGTCATATGAAAACATTATTTTGTGGATGCATGTATGCTTTTATTAAAGTCATTTCTCCCACTAAAGTATTTGTACTTGCTTTAACATGGGTGCATACACTCCACTTATCCTTCAACCATGAAATAAAAATATGGATTTTTCATATAACTTGGAGTACTTCTTCCTTTAGTTCTTGTTATGATTTATAAGGTACACCCATATCTATGCATTTTTATTTCATGTTTACCCCTCTCTCACTTTTTCTCTTCTATTTTACATGAACAATTGTCAATTCCTAAGGGCTTGGTCTCTTTTTGGATCTCTCTCTAAACTATTGATAGCTTGGGGGGCCTGATCCTTGTTTGACCCTTCTTTTGACTACTAACAGTCTAGGAATATTGGTCTTGTTTCGATCCCTTAGGGACACACATGTCCTTATGCTGGAGCTTCTTTTTTATTCTTCTTTTAGGACACATAGTTCCCTTGAAGTTGAATCCCTCGATGGAATGACGAGCATGCCACACACACTTGCTAGAATATTTGGTTCATATTTGATGGGTTGTCTAGCATGCTATATACACTTGCTAAACTATTCAATGTCATCCCCCTTTTTGTAGAGACCTTTCCCCCTTTCTTTTTTTGGTACAAGGGCACCAACAAAGTATTTAAATTTCTCTTATTATGGTCTTGAATTGGTTATTTTATAAAATTTGTATTAAATAACCATGAAGTGGTAAAATGGTGATAAAGGTAATTATTATAACATTATAATATGTTTGGACTATTCCTGTAAATTTATAAAGTCATTTGAGTCAAATATTGTAGAAGTTGTGAAATGCAACTTTCCAAAAGCTGTGAAAACACAAAATGGGAAGTTGGATGGTCATACGAGGAAGTTGAGTAGTTATAACATCAAAATGAAGTTTTAAAGGCTATTGAAACCTTTTAATGGTCATTGATAGGAATGATGTAAATTTGGAGAAGGACTGGAAAGCATTGGAAGTATTTTGGTATCATATTTTGATTGTTTAAATCTATTGTTTTGTTGTTTTAAAAGTTTTTCCTCTTGTTTTCAAGTCTTGTACAACCATGTACAACCTAGAAACAAGTGTATTTCCATAATGGTATTTTAGTACATTGAATAATATTTAAATTTATTTTTGTTTGAGATGATTTCATGCATTACTGAGGAAGTTATCAAAGTTTTTGTGAAAACTGTTAGTAATTGCCCAAAACTCTTATTCACAATGACCAATTTTGGGAAAAAAATCATAATTTTTTATTGCACTATTGGATCTTTCTATAAATTGGCAAAATAATATATAATTACCCATTATATGATATGAATGGTGGGATTATATTGATTATGAATATTTGAAATGTTATTGATGATTGTTTATGACTGTATTTTCATGACCAAAATAGAGTTTATTTCAAATGTATTAATGCCTCTATCATATTGAATAAATTGTATTTATGATAGAGATCCATGATTGATTTGGGGGTTAATGAAGTTTTATAATTATACTTTCTTCAAATTGGCATCAAAGTTAGAATCCCTTGAGAGTGTGAAGGATTCACACCAGGACCTTGTTCGGAAGAAGATGGATATTTGATTCTTATTGTTGAGTTTTGGTTGTAGGTGCATATTCACTCATTGAAAAGAGGTGGATATGGAGGTATACCTAAGGGGCCATAGGATATGGTCTAAGGGCATTATAAGAAGGTCCATTTGGTTTCCAAAAGACCTAAAGAGTGAGGCAAGAGATGACTCCTAGGTGAGGCAAGTTGTTATTCTGTGATGTAGCATAGAGTGAACTTTTGATAGTTATAGCACCTTGGATGTGTCGTGGTTTCACAATGTATGCACCATTTTTCCTAGAAATGGGGACCTCCTACTTTATTTTTGCCTATCCAAAACCTTTGCTTGGGGTCCGAGTCTTTTTTCTAGCATTTTGGTCAAGATTGCGTCTTGATTGGAAAACCCAGAGTTTGATTTCATCATCAGAAGGAGATAAGTCTTTTGCAAAATAAAAAAGGGGCACACCAATGTACCTCAACAGGTATGCTTGTGCACCAAAGTACTAAAAGTGAGACATTCCTCTCTTTATTCTAGTGATGCGCAATAGCACAACTATGCACTTGCGCACCTGCACAGCACCAAGGTGCTTAGGGTCCCTAGGTCTATACAACTTGAGGACATCTTCTCCTTCACATCTTCATTGCTCCTATCTCTAAGCTATTGCACCGCAGCTGTGCACTAGTTGAGGCACACCCCATCTTGATTCCTCCTACATAAACATTTAAACAAACATTAGAACCCCATTGAAGGTGCGCAGTAGTGCACCTAATTAGGTGTGCTACTGCACACCCTTTTCATTGCAAAAAACATTCAAAAAAACCTTAAAAGAAGAAACATAATAACAAACTAAGGTGCACAGTAGCACACCTAATTAGGTGCATTGTTGCACACCTTAGAGCACCTTTTTAAATGTTTCTTATGCTAAGTTTATATAGGATGTGCATTAGTGCACCCCATGAGGTGTTCTGCTACGCACCCTAGATGTTAGGAGTTTAAATAAGGTAAATACGTAGTAGGCACACCTCATCGGTGCACCAGGTGTGCATTTTTTTGCACTCTAGGGTCATAAAACCAAGCTTTTAGGTCCTTTTGTTTGTTAGGTTTTTAGGGTTTTGTTTGTGTCACTTTTAGGGTTTGATTTAATCATCTTTTCTTTGACTTCAAGCTAATGGACATGGTTTTGGTGCAGATTCAATGGCTTCTTCATCATCCTCCCTTGTAGCAAAGATGGCACCAAAACTCATAGTATTCAAGTTTCAAGGTGTTCCAACCAAATCATGATTTTAGGATGATCATTCAGAGATCCAAGATACCGAACTAGGTCACACTAATTTAGGTGCATTCCTGACACTGTGTAATAAACCAATAGAAAGGTCTCCAATGATTTTCATGTTGTTTTAATTAGGACATGTTAGTGCAGCATCACATTCGGTGTTAGTATAATCTTCAGAGTTAATCATGATATTAGTAGAGATTTATGTTCTTGAAGAAAGGGTTGTGAAGAGCATAACTAGAGAGATCGTCCTGGATCTTCGACCCAAGAACATTGAGAAGGTGTTCCATCTCTTGAGGGTAGATCAATTCATTAGATTAACCTATTAGCAAGTAGAGAGATGGTATAGGGAACATATTGATGAAGCTTCTGAGATCATTCAGTCTTCATACCTCATTGAGAAGACTCCTCTAGGGAAAAAATTAGGCAAAGTGGATATGACAAGAGGCCATATGAAGGAATATATCAGATATTCAATCATACTCTTGAGTAGAGTTATGGGTTTGTCGATAGTTGGACACCTAAACAATTTTATGGTGTATTTTATTGAGATGATAAAAACAAAAAAGATACTGATTGATTGGTCTTCTATTCTTAGTGAGAACTTAGGTGAGTAGTTGGTGGTGGTGAAGAATAACAAAAAAATTTACATGACATCATACTTGGTGTACTTATTAGCCGCAAGGGTAACAGATTATCTAGGGCTCTATAAGAAGGTTAACATGTAGGATGCAAACACATGGCCCTACATTGTATATCCTTTGCTAGTAAAGAAGAGGCTTTTAGAGCAAAGCAAGGAATATAGGATTGTAAAAAATGTTTTCATATTCATAATAATCTGGTTCATCGGAGAAGATTATGCAAAGAGGATGTTAGAAGAGGCAGTTGCAAAGATTTTAGAGGTTGGAGCCTATTACATCCAATATCAAAAATTCACATATTTGAGGGTAGTGTGCACAACTATCAATCATAAAAAGCTCCCTAGATATCCAAGTGACATTCTTATACTCTTGGAGATTGCTTGACAACTCTTGTCTGCATACGGTAGAGTAAGGAGACAACACAAAGTAACATGGGCATGGCCTATTGCAATAGGACCGTTTAGTGTGGATCAGAGACAAGACATTCTATCTTTTGAGTGTGAATGAGATCAATATCCCTTAGAAGAATATAATTCTCCATGACCCTATTTTGATAACATTGGAAGGGTGCAACATCTAGCTAGTAAGACATTTTGACATGAGGATGAAATTGAGGGTCACTGGATGAACATAGTGGATGACTATGATATCCGCATAAGTGATTATTGTAGGATGACTTTATATCTGGAAGAAAGGGCTTTAAAGATGAAGATCCCATTGAAGATTTTACAATAAGATACCGAGGATCTGCTTGATCCATTATTTAGTAGGGACAAGGTTGGTGATAGACCTATTATGAATGCCAAGATTGACAAAGAAGATAACTTAGACATTAATCACAGGGCGAGGCATGTCATCAAATTAACAAAGGATTGGATCAAGAGACCTTTCAAACTTGATCCAATTCCTCAAACAATAGTCTTTCATGCTCAATCCTACCTAGCTAAGGGTCGAGAAGCTAAGGTCACAGTGCCTACATTTATAGCCCAGTCACTAGTGAGACCCAAGATAGTACACCAACTTGATAGACCAATTGGGGATTATAGGGATCAGAAAGGTAAAGGTAGAGGAAAGGGGAAGAGGACTTATCCTCAACAAAATAAGCTAGAAGAAGAAGCAACTTAGGCACCTCCACAGTAGGAAGAAGAAAATGTACAAGGGCTAGAGAATGTGGAAGCTGTACAAGCTCAAGATGACCCTCAAGTGCTGCTAGCTAAACAAGGCTAGGGAGAAGCTGAGATTGAAATACAAGAAGTGCCTTCACTAGAAGTACAAGCCTCCCCCTTTGCGCCTTAGAAGAGAAATATCAAGATTCTGACAAAGAGGAGACAAAGGGGCATTAGCAAAGTGATTCCTTTCCCATCAATCCCTAAGCCTATTCTGAAAGAAGCAAAAGAAGAAGATGATGCAGACAAAGAGGACAATATACCTTTTAACTAGAGGACTCATATCACAAGAGCTAGTGAGTCAAAAAGGAGAAGAAGCTCCACCATCACACCTCCATCTATCCCTAAGCAACCCATTTAGACTACAACATTAGAAGATGAAATGCAACAGTGGATAAATGAGTAGGATTTGGAGGGCACTAATGTCATTCAGATGTCAAATTTTGATTTCATGCCCATGGGTACTAAATTGGTTAGGGATAAGATAAAAGATACTCCAACCAATCAACCTCAACAAGAGGATTAGAGTTAGTTACCACTCAAGCCACAAGGACTTGAGGTAGCTCCATCATCCCCAATGCAAGTCACATTTTGTGTACACAAGGGATTATCTACCCCTCTGCCTCCAAGTACCAAAGAAGAATAGGTTCAGATAGGGCAAGAGGAAGAGCCACAACAAGCATCTACCAAGGAAGTGTTGCAAGAAAGGCAGATAAGTGAACAGCCTCAAAAAACTTCTCAAGACACTGAGGTAAGTACTGTGGACTCTACAGACACAAAGACTCCCAGTATAGATCTCGTACAAAAGAAGAGTACTCTAGAAAGGGGAGATAAGGGAAAGGGCATAACAAAGTAGACTCCTTCATCCTCAAAAGGAAAATATCTATTTGAGCATATCCCAAGGTGGCTGAGGAAAGAAGTAATAAGAAATAAGAAGAAACAATTCACCACAGAGGAGGATAGGATGGAATTCATCAAAGTCCTAAGGAAGCCTGAATAACCTCTAAAGGATGCACGTGCATTAGCCTTTGTCATGAGTGATAAGAACCAGGACTTATTTGCTCATGTAGCTATCCCTCCTCTACATTCAAATGTTAAAATATTAACTCCATGGGATTATTAGATTAGGGACGTTATGCTTGGGAAACCTACCTTGTATACTGCTAAGTTAATGGTTACAACTAGAATAAAAGAGGTATTCAGGAGCTTAGAACAGAATGGGGTAGAGTTGATAACACTTTGGCAACAAAATAAAACCCTAAAAGGATATCTAAGTGAAGTTTTTGGTCCCCTAGATCCTACAAACCTCGAGGAAACCTTGAACACAACACTCGAGAGAAGAGATAGGGGTACAAGCCAATTGGATCCATTTTTGAGAGCTTGTCAATGGTGGAGAGAAAGTTTTGAGGAAAAAGGTGTATAGATCATTCAAGGAAATTTGAAGCTATTACACGTCATGCAGGAGAATGTGGATAGGCTATAGCCATTTTAAATCAAGATTTTGGTCTGATGGATGAGATACATACCTGGGGGAAGGATTTGTAGGCATTATAGGCAATTAAAGGCCAAAGGTATTAGATGCTAATGGATGTATATACAGGTGAAGAGTTAGACAAGATTGATGATTGGATTGAAAAGATTATGTATGGAAATAAAGTAATGGAGACATTACATGCAGAGATTCATAGGCTCAAGGATCAAGCCCAAGAGAAAATTTTGGAAGCTGAGAAGCATTATAGTGATGTGTGTTTAGACATTTTTGAGGATGATGCATAGGAGAAGTTAATACTAGTAGAGGTAGTAGTTGAGAAAATTTGGAATTTTTTTGAGGAAGCTACTAATGATGATGACATTAGGAAAGCATTGTTAGATCTGGATGTGAAATTAGGAGAATTTGTAGAGACTCGTATCAAGGTTGGCAACTATAGGAAGAAGGTGAAAGAAAAATATGAAGCCTTATATTTTCTAGATGTAGCTCAAGTCACTGAGATAATTGAGAAATTCAAGGGCAACTACCCAAACATAGCTTTGGTATAAAGGGGAACAGAACCCAAAAGTTGGAATTTCAATTTTGACACTTAGTAAAATTTTGCAATTTTTTGGAACTTGCTTCCGAGGTGCGCAAGTGCACTTTTTCAGTTATGTTCTATAAAATTTTGAGGAATTCAGATGTGCACTGATAGCTAACTACCAGCTCTAAATTTAGAGCTTTTCATGTATCAAAAACACATTCTGACAGTAGTTTAACTCCTACAAATGCCTAGTGAAGAAGGAGATCCTATTTTTGACACTTCCAGACACTTCTACATCAACTGAAGGCTTTCTCTTTCATATTTTCTCATGGTTTCTTTGTTTTATGACATGTAAAGGCTCATGCATCCATAAAATGACATAAGTATGAACGAATTCCTACTTAGGACCAGTTAGATAGTTAGTTTGTACATAAATAGATTTGTTTTATTAGTTTAGAAGCATATGATTACATAAAGATATCTCTCACTCTCAACACAAATTGAGGAGAAGATTTCTAATAAATTTAGGAATGTATATGTATTCCAGGCCATCATTATTTTGATGCAATAATATATGCTGTTCGTGCTCGCATTTGGAGTGTAGTGATTCTTGCCTAAGTGTGTTATATTTTGTGAATGTATGTTCATGGAATGCAATTGAGCCAATAGTTTTATTGCATTGTTTTGGTTGTGTGATCTTTCAATTCTGGTGTTTGCTATGGGTCTACAAATTTTGCTAGCATACTTAGTTCAAGAAGAGATCACCATTTTGTTCCTACATAGCTTTTCATCTCACATGAGCACACTTTTCATGGCCTTGCAATGTGATGAAAAGTGAAACATCTTACGGTTACTGAATTTCCATTGATGATTACATCAATGGAATTAAGGAAGCACTACTCCTATTTTCATTAGTAACCTACTAATCTTTTCAAAGGCTTAACTTGTAGACGTTTTGTTTCCATGGCTTATGCCCATTAGGATTTTACTTTCTATGTTATTTTCTTAAATTTCTTGTCACCTTACCTTCATTATTTTCTTTACTAACCCCTTGGTTAAATTAGGAATACATATAGTTGCATTGTTAGATTGCATTCATCTTAAAGAACAAAAAATACAAAAAAAATATTCCTTTTTGTGTGGTTATTCTTTTAAGATAGCAAGTAGATTCAAATCTTATCCAAATTGTTTAGAACTAGAAAAGGCCTCCTCATGAACATTTACATTTATCTTCAACTGAGCAGATTCCAGTAGGTTGCAAGATCACCCAGAACCTTGGAGTTGATCCTTAAATTATCTTTTCAAGAGAGGAGTTCAAAAGGATTCCTACCATTAAGCATCATGCAAAATGAAAATTCAACAAGAAGTAGCCACTTAAGTTCCATTTATGAGAATCATAGTTCTTGGATAGAAAGAATAACAAAGGCATCAAATATATATGGAGGCAAAGAGGCAAAGTTTCTTTTGCAGGTTATCACCACCACATTTCCACGGGACATGGACTTTTTCAAGCTCGAGAGTATGGTGCAGGAGCACCTAGCCATAATATAATTAAAAGAGATCATAATTTATTCTTTAATGATTTATGTTTTATATATATATATATATATATATATATATATATATATGTATGTATGTATGTATGTATGTATGTATGTATGTATGTATGTATGTATGTATGTATGTATGTATGTATGTATGTATGTATGTATGTATGTATGTATGTATGTATGTATGTATGTATGTATGTATGTATGTATGTATGTATGTATGTATGTATTCAATGTAATTATATGTAATATAATCCAATTGAAAAGAAAACTTGTAACAAAAATGTAATGTTTTCCACATTGTCATAGTTAAGGACCTAATTGGTTTAATATGTAAAAAGTTGTAAAATGACCCTTGAAAGGATAATAACCATGTTAAAATTTATTAAATGGTAATTTCAATATGTATTTAATATTTTTGCAAAGTCATGGCATCACATTTGTCAAAAGTCTCAAAAGCTTTCAAGAAGGTGAAGAGTTGCAAAAAAAATGCAACAATGTATAATTGCATTAAAGTTGTAAAAGGAAGTCCAAAGGTCATGGGTGGTATTTGTAAGGTCTAAAGTGGCCAATAAAATATAAAATTCATTGCAAGGTTGAACCAAATCAGAATTGAAGGAATTAGTAACATATGAAACAAATTTAGAGTGATCCTAACTTGTTATTTTGATTGGCTTTTTAGTTCTGTTGTTGTTTTCGGGCTTTGTACATCCATATACAAATTTAAAATGATGTATTATTGATATGGTAGACTAGGAAAATAAATAATCTTTCCATTTCTTCTGGTTTGAGTTTATTTCATGCTGATTTGAGAAAATTATGAGCATTTTATAAATGACATTTTTTTCATCAGATTTTCAAATTACAACCATACTGAAGCAAAGTATAGGAATATTTAATTGTTGTTTCAAGGGATGAAGATTATAATTTTTGAAAGAGGAATGAATAATATTTCTAATGAAATTGATTTGGTACATTTTTGTTAGGATTTGTATATAAGTTATGACCATTTTGGTGAAAATTGGTCTTTAGCCATATGCAACAGAGTCATAGAAAATGGGTCTCGATGTAGAGACCATAACTCTGGATTCTATCATTGGAAGTTTCTCAAATTTGGACATGTTGTTGTAAAAATAATTTTGCAAAATGTGGATGGTTAGATTGAAGAAATAATATTTGGTTAGAGCGTTATGAATCTCTATTTCGGTCCCTTAAGGACACGCACATCCTTATGCTTGAGCCACTTTTTTATTTTTCTTTTTGGGATATGGAGTTCCCTTGAAGTTGAATCCCTCTATGGAGTGACCATCATGCCACACACACTTGCTAGAATATTTGGCTCATCTTTGGTGGGTTGACTAGCATGCTACACACACTTGTTAAACTATTCAATGTCATCTCCCTTTTTGTAGAGACCTTTCCCCCCTTTCTTTTTCTTTCTTGTGCATCTCACAATAAGACACACAAACCTTATTAGGAAAGTATCTACACCCCTTTATTTTGTAGAACTTATCTCTTTGATTATGATTCTAGATGTGACAAATCAAGTCTATTAGGGGCTTGATAATTTCTTTTCCTCCTAAGTTATGATAAGATTTACTCTTTAATCTTGAAATATTTTACTGTGAGTTTGAGGAACCTCATACTCCTACTAAAGTGGGGGATAAAACTATCATCTTAAAATGGATATACTTTCCTTTTAAGAAATTTTAACTCTCTCTTCATAATGCCTTCTTCGGACCAAGGATATGTCTATGCTCGATCTCCTTTTCTCTTCTTTTCTTTGACTTTCGACCATGTTTCTTCTAGTATCTACCCCTTCTTTTTTTAGCTTTCTAGACCTAGTCTCTAGAACTAGGTTAACTCAAGTAGACCTATTCTTGACTAGGTTTACCTAGTCCCTAAGGGTTTTGGGGCTCAAGGTCAAAAAGACCTCAAGGATTTAATCAATTTTCTTCTACTCTCCTTGTTGGAAATATAAGAGGAGTAAATGAGAGGGGATGAGTGAATCAATTACCACTATAATAAGACCCAGATCCCTTAGATGTCAATACAAATCAAAACTCTAATTAAACTGCATTCTATTGTAACTCGACAAACGCACATGCACTCAGTTTACACTAGAAAAAGCTGTAACTTGGTAAACACAAAAATAACTTGGCAACTGCTTAACATGAAAATCTTAAGATATTATCTATGATTATCCTTATTTAACTTAGTTGCATACATAAAAAAGAAATAGCATAAACATAATTGACACCAAGATTTAATGTAGAAACCCAATTTGGGAAAAACCACTAATTGCAACTAGTTACTAATTTTCACTCTTCTAAAGTGAGCCCTATTAGGAGCCAAGCCTGTTAAAGGTTATAAAACACACTGTTAGGTGTGACCCAGTTAGAGAATTTAATCACCCTATTTAGAGTGGCCTTGTTAGAGGTCTTTAGACAATTCAATTTAGAAATGCCACCTTGTTAGAGGATTTACAAATAGCTATTAAGACAACTCAGTTAAGAGATTTAGATCACTACTACAATGGTTAGAAAGTAACAATGAGATGAGTTGATTTCTGATGCAACTAAATTGCTGATTATAGATCTGAATTCTAGCTTGTATACTTGATCCTTCCTGATCCAATGTATCTTTACAGCTTAACAAGGATATATTTACTTATCTTTTCAATTCACTTCCTCTAAGCATCATCAAATCTTCTATTATGTTTCACACATTCAATCCTCAACTTGAACTTATATATATCTTACACATTTTCAATTCAACTTGAATACAATTTAGAATAATTAATATTCATCTCCTAATTCAGCTAGAACCAACAAATAATTTAATTGAACTCAATATGCCAAAATAAGAAGATCCTTGTTAGCCAACCCTCCTCAATAGATACTAACTGAAAATGATTTTTCTATGTTAACCATGTGAACTCAGTTAACACTACATCTTCACAAAGTTCCTTTAGTAACCAAGTGAGCTCAGTTAATACTGGTTCCATCCAACATTTCCTTCATTAACTGAGTGAGCTCAGTTAACGCTCAACATCTACAAACTTTCCTTTGAGGGCTGAGTGAACTTAGTAGACACTATCTTCTAAACTAGGCAAACTTTGGAATGCTCAATAGACATAGGAAATTGTCTTCAATACTCGAGTGAGCTCAGCATACACTGACTGGCAATGATATGACATTTTGTGTAATATTAAAGACAATACATAATTAATCAATTGTTTTCGATAAGCCCACCGACTTGTATTAATTTCCCACCCAAAAAATGATATATAAGGAAACTTGGAGGCTTCATTTTCATAACATAAGATCATATTCTAAAACTCTTTCTGTCAAGTAAATATTTCTACCTTTTGCAGTCAACGAATTCAAGTATTCAACATTTTAAAGTATTTAAGCAAGGAGATATCTATCAAGCATTTAAGGATCCTTTATGAGCATTTCCTCTTCAAGATCTAGCTTATTTTTGACCATTAAGGGAGGAGATATATATTGAAGCATTCATCTCCTTCATTGATGCACCTTTTTACCCATGCCACCATGATGGGTTTATGGTAGATCCATTGCAAATTGTAGAGATGCCCTATATTCCTAGTTGTAAGATCTAAAATACATTTACATACAAAATCCTTACTAACAAGGGATTTAAGAAAGGTGAATCCTAACATTTATTTTGTCTTTTAGTCATTTACATTTACAATTCTCATTTACGGTTAATTCCTTAACCTAGGGATTGACCAAGTCAAGTCCTCATCAAACCCCATCCATAAAAACCTTATTTTATGTGTTGATTTGTAGGATATCTATGGAAGTTTTATAGATCTAGAAGCTATTTTTTGGGATTTTTCTGGATAAGTTAGTTTCAAGTCATCACACTATGTCAATTTGTTTGTAGTATGTCTTCCCAAGCTGACCTAGTCCTTTAATATTCATTTTTTGAGAGATTCATGGGTTTTGTTCCTCTCAACATTTTATGCTAAGATCCACAGATGGATATCAAAAATAGTTTACATCCATGTGTTTTGGAGCTAATATACATCTTTCTCTATACATCTCAAGGTGAGCCTTTCATATTTTATTCCCTTTCATATATTTACCCTAGATGAATATTTTAATTAAGCTAATTGTGTTGACATAAAGTCTAGATTTACTTTATTTAAGCAATTAGTTCAATTTTACATTCACATTATCCTATCAAGGGCCGAAGAGTAAATTTTCTTATATTTCATTCTTCTTTATAATTTAAATTTAGTATTAGCACCCTTCTTCCTTTGGGTTCTAGCTGATCTAATTTGAATCATAAGTGAAATCATATTTGGAAAATCCCATCTTTCCCTTTCATACATATTTGAATAGTTTAGTAGCCTAGATATAAGGATTCCTATAGTCCTATTAAAGTGTCTCCCTTTCCCCCTAAAAACTAAGAAGCTTCCCTTTCCAACCTCTTAGCTTTGTTAGGGTTCTCTCCATGATATAATTCAAGAAATTCTAACAAATCTCCTTAACAACGAGCTATAATTTAAGGGAAGTAGTTGGTGTATGTGCTAAATATGAGCCTCTAATTTAACCATACACTTCAACATGATCATTCCATGATGGGTTTCATCTGAGATAGAACATCATATTATTCATCTTGAAAGACCCATTGATATTGATCTTTTGCCTTCTATCTAGACAGGGTTTTAAATTTTTCTCTCAGAATCGAGAGTTTAGTAACCAGACTAGTCTAAGAATGAAGGTTTTAATCTAGAATGGATGCAAGATTAAGCTAAGAGATTGAATGTAGTTTAAGCTATACAGATGCAAATTAGTATAAGAACAAAATAAGAGAAGCTAAGTAGAAATGCATGCATTTGTAATCTAGACAAGTATTAAAGTTATGAAAGAAAATGATGGCAATGATAACTTTGAATGCAAGAATATTTGAGAACTTAAAATGATAGAGTTTTGTTACTCAACCTTTGCATCCTCCTAAATGAGAGACAAGAAGTTTTCCTTTAATAGATTCCTAGAATAAATCAATGTTCAAGATCAAATCAGATGAATAGTGGAGATTTGATGAGAGTTCTATCAGAATGACAAGTTTCCTTGAGTGCAAGAATTAATTGATTGCTTTGGAGTGAATGATTTAGTTAATAGGTTTGTTTCCTTTTCCAATTTAAGTTGACTCAATGTTTCCAATTCTAACCTAAAGAGAGGATTTTGGAGACAATATTTGATTTATTTAAATTAAATATGACCTTATAAGTGCATTTTCCAAATTAATTGAATAATTAGGGTGAGGGTATTTAATTAAATCAAATGCATTTAATTCCTTAAGTTTATTAGCTAAAGGGGGTGAATTAATATAAATTAAAAGTGCCAGGACTTATAGCTAAATTAATTTAATTAAAGAGGTTATTTAGTCAAATAAAGTCAATTATTAGGAATTAAATAAGAGTATGTGATTACTGTAGATTAATGGTTTTTTGCAATTGATACTTAGATCAAATAAAGTCAAGTGGTAAAAAATGACTAGTACATTAGGACTTTGTTGATCAAGATATTAATGATTTGAGACTAATGCATCAAAATTGGTTTAGGATGGCAAGGTGCCAATTTTTGGGTATTACGTTTTCTCCTCTTTAAATTGATGTGCGAGCAACACTTTGATTCAGAGAATAGTCAAAAGTCTAAAGCATAGAACTATAATTGAGATTGGGTTCAAGATGGATGATACAAAAACTAATTGACGAGATTTGTAGGGTTATCTCTAGAACAAATATTAACCCTCTGGATTCTAGATAGAACACCTAGATATCAGTCCAAGAGAGAAAATATTGTCTCGATTCATAGGATTGTCCCTAGATCGAGGCACAATCCTCAAGAGTCCAAATATAACATCCAAATACCAATCATTAAAAATATGACAAGACCATTCATAACTCATAGTAATATTATCCCTAGAATGAGGCTTAATTCTCAAGAGTCTAGATAGAACACCTTGATATTGGTCCGTTGAACGGTGTCTAAAGGAGAGTTTAGGATTATCTCTAGAATGAAGCTTAGTCCTCTAGAGTCCATATAGAACATCCAAATACTGGTCCATAAAAGAGATAACGAGACCTATCATGAGTCATATGATCATCCTTAGATCAATGCTTAACCCTCAAGAGTCTAGGTACAATGCCCATATACATGTCCATTGAGATATGATATAGACTATTATAAGTTTGATCAAGATAACTGATAGAAAGTTAGCAGCCTGACCGATAGATAAGACAATAGTAGATTGATGCGATATACAAAGAACATAGATGCCACTAGAGATTTGAGATTATCAGAGATAGAATGAGGGATACCCAGTTTAAAATGAGATACAAGAAATTTAATAATGGATATTCAAAAATAGTTCAAATCCACAAGTTTTGAAGCTAAAATACATCTTCCTCTATGCATTTCAAGGTGAGACTTTCATATTTTATTTACTTTCATATATTTACCCTAGATCTATATTTTAATTGGATTAATTGTGTTTACATAATATCTAGATTTACTTTATTTAAGCAATTAGTTCAATTCTACATTTATGTTATCCTATTAAAGGCTAAAGAGTAAATTTCCTTGTATAGCATTTTTCTTTATAATCTAATTTTGGTATTAGAACCCTTCTTCCTTTAGGTTCTAGCTAATTTGATTTGAATCAAAAGTTGAATCATATTTGGAAATTCCCCTCTTTTCCTTTCATACATATTTGAATGGTTTAGTGGCCCATAAATAGGGATTCCTAGAGTCATATTAAAGTGTCTCCCCTTTCCCCTTAAATTCTAAGAAGCTTGCATTTCCAACTTGTCAGCTTTCTTAGGTTTCTTTCCATGATAGAATTTCATAAATTCTAACAAATCTCCTTAATGGTGAGTGATAGTTTAGGAGAAGTAGTCAATGTATGTGCTAAATATGCAATCATTCCATGATGGGTTTTATCTGAGAAAACACAAGATTGTTCATCCCAAAGGACCATTCATATCAATCTATTGCCTTCTATCTAGATAGGGTTTTAAGTTTTTCTCTAAGAATTGAGAGTTTGGTAACCAAACTAGTCTAAGAACGAAGGATTTAATCTAGAATGGATGCAAGATTAAGCTAAGAGATTGAATGCAATTTAATCTATATGGATGCAAATTAGTCTAATAATAAAGTAAGAAAAGATAAGAAAAAATGTATACAATTGTAATCTAGATGATTATGAAAGTTACAAAAGCAAATGATAGTAATGAGATCTTTAAATGCAAGAATATTTGAGGACTTAAAATGATAGAGTTTTATTACTCAACCTTTGCACTCTCCTAAATGAGAGACAAAATGTTCACCTTTGTAGATTCCTAGATTTAATTAATGCTAAAGATCATGTTAGATGAACAATGGAGATTTGATGTAAGTTCATTCAAAATGACAAGTTTCCTTGGTTGTAGGAGTTAACTGATCACTTTGGAGTGAATGATCCAGTTAGATGATTTGTTTTATTTTCCAATTTCAGTTGACTCATTGTGTGATAGATGCCAGAGCCATCACTATCACTAGACAAGAGCGCTTATCAGGCATTATAGATGGTGGGGTCACCCTTGAGTTTAAAGAGCACTCACTAGCCATCAATTTGTGAGATTTATAGGGCACGAGTATAGGGAGCTCCACTAGTAAGGCCACCATATCATGCCCCAGTAGTGCAACTAGCATAGCAACAAGTGCTTAGTAGAAGGTTACTAAGGTGGATATTCCTCCTCAAGTTATGAGGATAGATCTAGGTGCTGGTAGTAGATGAAGAGGGTAGTGATTAACTTAGGGGGAGATGGGAAACATAGGTGTAGTTAGAGGAGAGACACATAGGCTGAGAGTGGATCTAGTGTAGTAGCGAGTACTAGGAGAGTAGTAGTAGGAGGGCGGAGGTGATGAAGACATGTTGGATCAGTTGCCACAAGGTCCCTCTTTAGGTGATTTGATGGCTTAGACCTAGGATGCCCTTTGAAGGGCTTGGTAGAGAGCACCGATAATGCATCGACAGCTAGGGGAGCTATAGATTTAGGTAGTAGTTTGGGATGCTTATCTAGTAGAGCATGATCGAGAGATTAGAGAGCTGAGGAAGAAACCAGAGTGATATTGGGAGGAGACCCATCATCAAACCACTCAGGAAGCCTATTACATTTGTGCATACATTAGAGTAGTCCTTGAGGTAGAGAAGGTACCTCAATTCTCTGAGTATGCTTGTGGTTCTAAGGTTATGACCCCTTTGTTGAGAGTAGATGCTCCTTCTCTTCCTCTTCCTAGTGAAAAAGGAGAAGGATGTATTTAGATCAATGTCTTTTGTTAGATTTTGATGTAGATCATGTTGTATTAGATGTATCGACATCACCCTTTGAATCATTTTGAGACTTTAATACTGATAGTGCTCAAGTAGCACACATTTTTGTATCACCCCCCCATTTTGACATTATATATATATATATATATATATATATATTGTATGAGAGATTTTGTTCTATTCCATGAGTTCTATCCTAGATGTTAGAGGTTCTTTGATTATGTAGACTTTATGGATGTATGTAGATGTGGTAGATTAGATAAATATGTATGACTTTATTTGTTTTACTTATGAAATGGATGTGTAATGAGATGGTTTACTCTTTCCTATGCATGCATATGATGTGAAATGCATATGTATATGTGAAGGTTTTCCTTATGCACATATTTATATGGATGCATGTACGTGAAAAATGAATGATACTAATATCTCATACAGGTTATTTTTCTTGTGTATGTGTGATAGATGCCCAACTAGAGTTTTGAAGATCATGTACGAGGACTAGACACTTGTGCAATGAAGATGAAAATGCAATGTCTAGGTGGAGTCATATCACTCTCATCTTGATGAATGCAATAAAAAAAGTTATTGAAACTATGCCAAAGTGCAAGTCTAGAATGAAATACAATCCTATACCAAAATGTTTCTTATATGCTTTTCTCCCCCTATTTCTAGCCTTTTTTTTTGGCAATTTTCTCTAAGAAACTAAAGATTTTAACTTTTTGGGTCAATGGTGACCTAAAGGGTCCAGTTAGACCTTGAAACTTACCTAGGTCAAGGACAACCTTGACCCTAAACTAGAGCAGAGTCAACCTTGACCTTGACCCTAGGTACAAATTTCAAGTTCTAGAGGTTTTAGGATCTTGGGTTTCAGAAAGTTTCATTTTCCTACTTCCAAGTTGACTGTTTTGGGTTTCAAAATAGTACATTCTTAAATTACATTCAATCTAGGTCCATTTATATGGGTTAAGGTTAATTGGGATTTAATTCTCCAATGGCAGCTTCTCTAGAAGTTGGTGCCCTAGATCACTATATAAGGAAGCCTTCTTCTCTCATTTTCACACCCATGGACTATGAAGTTTTGATCCATTATCTATGAGTGAAGTTATTATCTAATTTTCAAGAGGAGACATTAAATTGGATGGTCCATTATCAAGCATTCAAGCATCCAATTCATCAAGGAGATCCATTGTTAGCCATTGGAGGATTCAACCTCTATGGAGCCCTCTTGTTGAAGATTTCTCCATCCACATTCATTCAAGCCTCTTCCTATGCTAAGATCCATTCAAGATTGGTGTTGAAGATCTAATGCCATTGATTTGAGACATCCTATACACAATTCTAAAGTCATTTGGAGCATCCATACTTGTGGATTCAAGGATTCAAATCCTCCACAAGGATTTCAACATAAGCAAGGTGAATAGTTCCATTTAATTTTTTTATATATATTTCAATTTCAATTACATTTCAATATTGATTCCAAACTAGGGTTTGACCAAGGAAAACCCCCATCCAAAAAAAAAAAACCATTTTTCTTAAAGGTATTGGTATGGAACAACAAATATCAGTGTAGATTTGGATACCCTTTTCAGCAAACTCTCGAGATCTGCAAATAGAATTTTCATCAGAGCAGTGCAGGTTAAGGTCAAATTTTTGGGGGTTAGGGATGACCTTTAGTGAGGGGTAAAATTGTTCCTTGGGGTAAGATTGTGTCCCGCTATCTAGGTCAAGGTCGACCTACTTTCAAAAAAATAAAATTTGTATGGGTTTCTCCATCTCGACATTTCCAGTCTGGAGCAGGTTGCAGAATCTCCCGAAACTATATATAGACATCAGAAATCATCACTTTCCAGATTTTCCCTACCTCAAGGTTACTATTTCTCATCTATCCATATTTGTTTCTATTCCTTTTGGTAAACCCAACACACTTGCCCTCTTTTTTTATGTGGAATTAGATGCCCTATTGTGTTTTGTGGCGTTAGATTTCCTTTTATATTATCTTGTTGGTGATAGATTTGTCTTTTATGTTAAATATTGCATGTTAATTAGATATCTTGCTCTTTCATATATATTTCAAAAATATAAAAAAATACAAAATCTCTTTTAAAATATTAGAATACAAAAATATTTATGCTTTATGTTTTCTTAGTTTAGTTCATTTGTGTTGCATTGGTTTATGAGCTTTACTACTTCTAGTCCTCCTAATATTTTGGTTAGATGAAGTTTTAGACTTTTAGGTACTTTTGATCATGAGTATTCTTCTCCTTTCCTTAGTGTTCCATATGATAATTTGATTAATCATGATTTCAATCCTATTATGGAGCAAAAATATTCTCACTCATTGCATGATGAGGATGATGCTTTAAGAGTTCCTCCAGAACAAGTCCAAAAACTTTCAACCAAACTTGATAAAATGGGTAATTATCTTATGCGAGAAAACCATAATCAAGATTCTATTCAAGCTATAGAGGCTCTAAAGAAATTTCTTCATGATAGTGATCAAGGTGTTAACCTCTTGCATGGTATTACTCACCTTTGCATTCAAATGTTAAACCTTTAGCTCAAGAAGCTCAAGATTCAGGGTTGATTCCTCCTATCACTAGTGTAGACCCTTATTTTGTTCCTTTTCCTAGTGTTCCTACCTATACTCCTTCTTTGGTGATTGCAAAAATTCCCTCTATGAGTGTTCCTCCTGTGTCCCTTCCTATATTACAACCTTCTTATCATAATGTTCCTTTTACTTATTCTAATCCTCCGCCAATTGTAGTTCCTAGTGTTTCTCCAATTGTGTCTTCTATTCCTGTAGCTTCATACACTTTACCTAGTGTTTCTAATATTTATAGTTCTCCTATTTCTTCTCATGATTCAACAATTATTAGTTTGGCTCAAGCTGTGTCATCTTTACAATAATAACTTGCATCCTTGACTCAAAACAAGTTTAGTATTCCTACATGTGACATGGGAAGCTCTTTGTCCCAAGATATCATTGGCACTTCTATTCCTTAGCAAGCCGATATGCCTCATCTTGAGAATTGCAATGGTAAGGGAGACCCTGTTCATCATGTTAAAACATTTCAAATCCTTTGTAGTGATTATGCTCATGATCATAGGATTTTAGCTAAGTTTTTTACTATAACCTTTCACAATAAAGCCTTACAATGGTTTTTTTCTTTGCTTCCTTATTCTATTGATTCCTTTCCAGAACTTGCCAATGCTTTTATTCAACAATTTTAAAACAGCATTGGCCCACAAGTGTCTTTGATTGATTTAATGCATTGTAAACAAAGTTCTAAGGAAAATTTGACTGAATTTATTGGTAGATTTAAGCATTTACATGCTCAGATTTCCTATCTTGTTCCTGATATTGATATTGAACACATGTTTATTTCAAATTTACAAAAATGATATTAGAGATAAGATTCTGCTTATTAAATTTACCTCTTTTCAACAACTTTGTGCAACACTTCATCATTATCAATTACAAGTGAGTCAATTTGAGAGAAACACTCTAATGGCTCCTGTTACGGTTGATAAAAGTGATGCTACTCCTAATCCAAATAAATTTAAAAAATTCAACAAATATGTCAAGATAAACAAACAAGCAAGTGCAGTTGTTGATCAAGTTGTTGTTGCATCTCACAATGCCACTTATGCATCCACTACTTTTTGATTAAATTGTATGTTTACTCCTATTTATGAATCTTTACATTCTATTATGAATAGGTTGTTAACTACTAATATGATTACTTTACCTCCTATTTGACCTCTTTTACCTACTACAATTGCATCTAAATCCTTTGATTCTAAAGCTTTTTGTCAATATCATCATCAAAATGGTCATGATACTAAGAAATGTTATTCTTTAAAATAAATGTTAAAGATTTAATTGACCATAATGCCTTATCTATCGATCATTTTTGATGGTGGTGGGAATAAATCTATTTCTCCTCCTAATCAAAGTCTTCAAATCTATACGAATCCTTTAGCTCAATATGATACTATTACCATTGCTTAGCCATCTTCTGTGGATATTGTGTGATTCAAAGATGGATGATCTTAATCACATTATTAATCAAGTGGATAATGTTTCATCAATCTATATCCCCACCTCCACCTCAACTTCAATCTCAAGCTCTATCTCAACCTTAACTAAAACCTAAGCCTAAATTGATGACCCAACCTAAACCTTGACAACAACCTAAGACTAAAAGATTACCTTCAATGATTATGAGACTATTAAAGCTCCTGATGGTCCTTTTTATATTTATAATAGGATTTCTCACATAGCTACTCATGGTTGCCTTGTTGATCCTACATCCTTAGTCAATGTTATCATTGAAGAAAATCTTGTTATGAAATGATTTCAATGTGATTCTTATGATATGTTTGTTGTGTGGATTCAAAATTGTAATGGTTTTCTTTATCCATCATTTGGTTCTATTAATTTACCAGTTGAAATTTGTGGAAAAATTGTGAACACTACCTTTGTTGTTATTCCTACTTTTGATTAGTTTCAAGTTAAGCTTGGTTTGGCATTGTTAAATTCCATGCATGTTGTTGTTTTATCTATTCATAAATGTCTTAAATTTTTTCATGATGAAGAAGTGAAGACAATTAATCATAGTTTATATCACCCTTCTACACCCAATGATTGTGCTATACTTGACTTATTTTGGTCTTCATTACCTAGTTCATGTCCTTATCAACTTCATCATCTTTTTTGCTCCTATTAGGCTTATAAGAATCATAAGATTCTTGAGTTAATCTTACCTCTTATGGATCTTAATCATGGTCTTTTGCCTATACCTTCCATACCTCCTTTATCTATGGCTTCTACGTCTATTAATCAAGCTCCTCCTTTTGCTTGTTTGTTTGTTGATAATCCGATTAATCCTACTATAAAATTTGTGAAGGATCCAATAATTGTTCCCCCTAGTTTTGAACACATTTCAAACAAGACAAAATGTAATCAATCTACTAATGAATATCATAAGAAGTGTCATGCTCAAGCTAAAGCTCATAATTCTATTCTTCAAAAATCTTTATCTTCTTTGGATACAACTATGCATGATCTTTTAGAAGAAGTTGTAGCTAATAATGATGTTAAGATGCATGATTTTGATGATTCCATTCGTATCTAAGATCCTATTTTGATTGATATAGATGAAGAAGATAATCTTAATGATACTAATGATGTTAATGATGAATATGAAACTATTGAAATCGATATTAATTTACCTAATATGCTTTCATCACAATTGACACTTACATCTAGTATCAAACATTGTGATTCTCAAGAGGATCCTTGTTTGGAATTGACTATCATTCCTACTGTGTTGGATGTAGTCCCTCTTGTGAGTTACCCACCTTCCCTAAATGATATGGAACAAGATGAAGAGAGTAGGTGACACATTTGATTGGCTTTTCCTTTATGGAAATTTTTTTGTTTGTTTGTCTATTCTACTATGCTTTTCTCATGATGTGTTTGCTAAATGTTGTTAGATTCTTTTATACGATCCTTGTTGCTTTGTTTGTGCATGGTGATAAAAGAATTGAACCTATTGTACTATTCCTTTATATGTATCTTTATTCTTCCATATGTTGTTTTATGTTATGTTTCACTTGTGTTATTGTTCGTACATGTTTCCTTGTGTAATCTGCTTGGATCCATGACTTGATAACACTGATTCTTTTTGGTTTCTAGGTCATGGTCCGAAAAGATTCTTCTTTGTATCTCTTATGTGATCTTTCCTCCTTTGTGATTGTAGTTCTACTTTATTTGGGGAATTATGTCAATTCATTTATAATAATATCATATATATTTATATTATCTTATGATTATACTGACCCCACAATAGGTAGATCCCTTCTATGTTCTCTAGATGTTTATGTGGTATTTCCCTTGATTTGTCTTCATCTGGGGCACCTCATAGTGGAAATGTAATCAGTGGAGTTGTTTATGTTTTTGTTAAAGCCATTGTTCCTATTAAAGTATTAGCAATGACTTTAACGTGGGGGCATATGCTCTGCTCACCTATTACACACATGCAATTTTCAATATACAAATATTATTTTTCAAAATACCTTTTCTCCATTTTTGGATTAGTGACTTATACTTAAAGCATGGATTTATATTTTAGGATCTATTGATCCCTCTAGTTTCAAACATTTTGATCCCTTAAGGTTGAATGTGTCCTTATGACTGGATCTCTTTTTCTTTTTGGTTTTACTCTTATGGAATAGACTATTCTTGAGGGTGGATCCTTGATGGGTTGACTAGTGAGTAGCCACATTCACTAGATGGTTCAATTCCATCTTTCCAGTTGCATCATTTCCTTGTGTGGTTCACAATGGGATATAAGTTATCATTGGGCAAGATAATCACACTCTTTTTATCTTTCCATTACAACTTGCTTGTGGCATGAAGCTCTTTTATATGGTCTTCTCATCCATGTGTCATTCCCCACATACATCTTCTTGCTTCTCATCTTTTTCTTGAGTATGCTATTCCACCTATGCATTAGGCATCCTAAGCTCGCAAGGAGGTGGGGACACCCCATCACTAACTCCTATAGGTGGCTCTAGGGTTTTAGGAGCTATGTTGATACTCGAGATGGGATTGGAAACCATCATAGAGGCAAAAAATGACTTCCAAAGATTCCAACATCTTGGTTGTTAGTGAGATCAATCTAAAAAGGAAGGTGGGAATTTCAGCTTCTTCCAAGGGGGATGGAAGTCTCGTGGGCATCCATGGGTACAAAGTTACCATTTGGAAGTACCTCCTCCATAGGGTGAGATTTCACCAAACCATTAGGGATCACTTTATCTCTTTTTTTATCCTCTTTGGCCTTGGGTGACTTGAAAGCAACATAGGTGTGACCCTTGGTATTGAAAGTTTGGTAGAAAAGGGAAACACCTTCTTATTTTACCAACTAGGACCAACTTCCTAGCTTTAATTTAAGCATGATGAGGTTTGGGATAGCTTTTCTAATGGTAAAATTAACAAAAATTATGACACATACAAGGTGAGACTTCACCAGAGTCATAATATTAGCTAAAATATAGATGTCGAAGGAGTCCCCTATCCACCTAAAAACCTTCTCATCCCAAAAATCATGTGGGAGTCCTCAAAGCCTAAACTAGACCAATGCCATGTGGTTGAGCTTAGTAGAGGGATCAAACCTATATTTCTACTTGGTCAAGGTAAGGAAGTGTTTTCCATAAAGCAATGAGCCCAAGAGAACATAGGCGAGTTTCCATTGTAGTTCAACCCATTTGTGGACCATGTTAATGGTGGGATGGAAGTTAAAGAAGTGACTGACTAGAGCTAAGTTCAAGCCAACCATCATTTGGTCAACCACTTTGTTTGGGAGGGTAATCTTTGTAAAATTTTTGTTTGAAGAAATGTTAGCCAAGAAGGACTCCAAACCACCATTTAGGGGCCCTACTAGCACACCTTTCCAAACATTCTTTGGGGTAATAATGGCCAAGATTATTAAGAAATTTTCATAGAGTTTTTAGTATCCATGTTGTGGACAAGGGAGATCGCAGGAACCTTAGAAATGACTAGGGGGATGAGGGTGATACCATCCATAAGGGGTGGGGGCAAGGGGGATCCCCACTTGTGTTCCTTCCAACATAAAACACCACTAGAACATGCCAAAAATTCAAAGAGAATATGTTTTATACATACTCTAAAAAGAAATATTGAATATAAAGATTGAGTGCCCAAGAGTTTTGGTTTGTTGAAGGGAAGAGTCCATATTGTTTCTTCTTTGTGTGGTCTACTTTTTCTTGTAAATGTTGTATTAAAATAGGTGTTAGTAATTTTTTTATTAAAATAGATAAAATTATTAAAAAATGTGTAGGTTATTGTGGGCTTTAAGAATTGTTTACTTATATTATTTTATCATGTATCATCACTCTTCAATAGAAGATGCATGCTAAATATTACATTTCTTTGATTTGAAGTGAGGTGCCCTTTTGTAGCAATGATATACAAGGTGAAGACAACTCTTGATTTTTCCTACATGAATATTTAATATGTAATATTTTTAATATAGGGAGTTAGTTGTTGAATACTTGAACAATCAATGAAATAATGAATTGTTTGTTGACTTTATGTCAAGAGCCATTTTTAGACGAATTTGTTAAACATAGTTGGCATCTTGATCCCACTCAATGCACTGTGTAGTTTCTTCCTCCAGGACACCATAGCCCTCAAATTTGTAATGTCATTATGGACTATTATGAATTGGAGAATGCATTAGCCACCTTCAAAGCTCCATCCATCTGGTATACATGTTTTGTTATTAATACAACATATGGTTGAGTAATGTGGGATATTAAGAGTTCAATAAATTGGTGATGCTTGCGTCAAATTATTTTCTGTAAAAATCTATATAACATTTCCAATGTTATTATGTAGTTTAGATTGTAGATGTATGTGGATTGGATTATTTGAAATGTATTTTTAAGATCAAGTATCATAAAAATGTTGCTAAACAACAATGCGGGAGTTTTATTTCTTTGGAGTTGTTCTTTTAAGATAAGATAGTGGTGGCCAAGGTTTAGATAGAGTTGGAACTTTTGACAACCACTATTATTAGTTTATTTTTTGATAGAGAGAAAAATATTAATGTATAGATCATAAAGGATGTGTAAAGTGTGTCGTATTTGAATGATTTCACCTGTGCTTTGTCTACCTTAATGTGGTTTTCCTTGACTTCACTACATTTACAAAACCTAATTTCTTAATTATAGTGACCAATGCTTTTATTTTTCCCAATGGGATAGCCACATGTATTATTGAGGAGTTGTTGAATTTATGTTCTATGAATAAAATTACATTCTATGAAGAAGTAGGAGAGGTGTCCACTCTACCTATTTTTTTGAGGATTAGAATGCACTTGAAGTCCCCACAACCATGGTTTATCCTTGGAAACTTGCAAACTCTTTTATGGAAACTCCCACAATATGAATTATTTTTTCTTCATGTTGTTGCACAAAGATGATATTGATATTAAGAATTATTTTCATCTATTTCTTTGAATCTTTCAAGTCAGCACACAATACCTCATGCTTTCTATGGCTGTCTAGATTGGATTTGTATATAACTAATGCATCTCCTTTGGATATTTTGCTAGAATTTCTTGCATTGAGATCTTTAATTAGATATGGAGTTGGGACTTGTAACTTTATACCTACAAATTGTTGAGTGTTAGTTTCATATTCAATGACTATTTGACTAAATTAAGGATATATGAAAGTGAGAAGGGATATTTTGTTGTTGTTTTTATTGCTTCATTTGTTTTTTTTGTCAAGCCTCATGCTTGCTTCCATTTGCTTTTTGCAAAAAAATTACATTGCAATGCATATTTTCTTATGACTTTTCTTTATGCAAATATTGAGCCTTCGGTGTATTTTTAAGAATTAATAATAGTTTTAATCTGATTGTTAAAATGTAGATCTACTATTTTTGTCAAACCCAATATTTTTAATAATATGTTATTAGCAACTTGTTGTTGAAATATCTTATTGTTTAAGATGTATTTTAGAAAAGTAGACCAGTGGTTAGTCCAATATTCCTATGACTTGTAAATAGAAAATATGTTTATTGTTGCATTAGACCAAAAATGATTAATTGGTGGCCCATTTCTATTGTTTGAATGATTTAATTGGAACTATATATTATGGTTTTGCATGTTGCTTACAATGGCTCTCCTGCATATGCTTTTTATTGACATGTAAATATTGAAATATCTAAGAATATACAAAGTACTTTTGGGTTCTATATTTCTACTCATTCTGTTAATATTTATTGCTATTTCTAGTACAAGAGTATTCAGCCTTGCATAAGTGTTGCACATGTTGATTTCATTGTTGTGCAATATTATTGTTAGTGTTGTGACCTTTGTACACTTGATTTGTGTCACACTCTAAACCATTCTATCCAAATGATTCCATGATTTGAAATGTTCGAATGCTGGCTTGGAGCTTCCTATCCACGGAGTGCAAGAAGCTAGTATTCAAGCATGAAGGCTCTCAGCCAAGCCTTAGAAATGTGCTTCTTGCTAGTAAACCATGCAACGGGAGGTTCTTTGAGACAAGAGAAAGAGTGCAAATATCTTCAAGGAATCCCTCAAGTATGCAATGCAAGATGGAAGACTAAACTAGAATGGAAATGCAAGATGCAGCTATGCTAGAATATGAATGAGAGTGTTACAAATACCGCTATTCAAACTATGTGAGATTATTACAAGAATGAAAGCTAAACTAGCATGCAACTATGCTAAGAATGCCATATGATCTTATGCTAATATGATGAAATGAGAGAATGTAGACAAGGAGTGAGAAGTTCTCCACAAAGCTCCCAAGAAACCTGTTAGAAAACCTGTAGCATAACAATATTCAAAAGATGGATGGATCCTTTGAGGGGGAAAGCTCTCTCCCTTTTAAAGTCGTATGGACGGTGGAGATCAAGATGAAGATGGTGGATGATCAACAGTGGAATTTGAAAAGAGGAGTGATCCATGTGCACACACAAGTCAACCAATAGAATATAAGTTGACTTGTCATATAAGACAAAAGTCACAAAGCCTTTTCTTTTAATTTCAAAATAGAAAAAGGACTTTATGTGTGCACTTTAAGTGGTTAGAAGAATGGGGTCTTTTATTTAATTAAAAGGGGACATGTTCTTTTAATCAAATAATGAACTTAGGATAGCATAGTCAAACTATAGGTTATAATCAAATAAATTGATTATTAGGAATTTGGCTTAGGTAAGTGATTAAATTAATTTAGCCAAAATATTGAAAAGGGGGCTAATAGTCTAGATGACCATTTTTAGGTGATTAAATTTGCCCCTCTTTGACTAATGCGTGATCGATCTGGGAACACATTATGTCAAAGAAAATAGAAAGCCAAGTAGGCGGTGATAGATATAGATATTTGATTTCAAAGAATGAAATGCAGAAATAGATGGCAAGTCCTGAATGCACAGCCTGATAGCGGTAGTACTGAACACTAGGAAGATGATGTTAGGATCCAAAAAGAATTCTAACACCTAGCAAAGTGAATAGATCGAGAGCAAGTGATAAGGTCAAACAAATGCTCCTAAGAAATAGATAGCTGTAACAATTAGCAATAGAGTATTTCTGCCCCCTCGAGATCAAAATTGAAATGAGGTAAGAGGAAGCAAAAACTAGCTAGATATGAGAAAATTGAGATATAGCAATGTCTGATATGACAGATAAATGATTAGAACCCAAGAATGACTATAAGAAACTGATAAAATGCCCCAGTTTGAGTAGAGTTGACCTTGAAGGATATAGCATAAAAATTAGGTCAAATCTAGTAGAAAGATGATTTAGATGTGAAAAGGTGACTGGAAGTAGATATGAAGCATAGAAATGATGAAGACATGAAGAAATGAAGATGCCCCAACGATAATTCAAAGATTAGACCTCAAATGGTCAGCTAACTGCTCAGAAGAAGGTAAAATTTTAAAATATGATTTTGACCATTAAGATGAACTCAAATTTTGATTTTGATCCTGAAAATGGATCCAAGATGTCAAAATTAGCTAGGGGTGTAATTTTTGCACAATTCTGAGGAGTTTGAAAATTAGGTCAAAATGAGGTTGGAGGCTATAAAAGGGGTCCAAGTTTCATTTTCACTATTCATTTGTCTTTTTGTGATTGGAGAGATTTTGTGTGGTCCACATAGCATCATGGCTTAGGCAAACATTCCTCTTCATTGACACCATTTTGAGCATAGCTGGTTGCACAACCGGCCAAAGCGATATGGGGTGCTAGTAAGCAACTACCTTTTTGTCGCTTTTTTCAAGCTTTTTCACATGTTTTAAGAGTTTTTGAAAAAAATTTGTGTGATACTTTTAAAGTATCGCACGGACATGGAAAAAATGTTGCGCGACACTTTTTTTCAAAAAAAGTATCGCACCTCTTATAAAAATGTATTGCCCCAGGCATACCCAAATGTCGTACGATGCGGTGTGAAATGTTGCATGACATAAAAATGTCGCATGTATTGCAAAAAAGTATCACGCGACACTGTTTCACAAAATGTGTCGCACTCTTTATGTAAAAAGTGTCACACGGATAGTTTTTGTTGTTTTCTTTAATGCTTTTTTTTGTCATGTGACTATTACTGATGATTTCTTGTTTTACCTGGACAGGAGGTATTCCCGACATTATAGATTAGAGCTCCCAAGGTGGTTAGTTTGCACATTGTGGAGCATTTGAGCGATGAAAAGTAGACTATGCTAGTGGCTACGGGCTTGCGGTGGGTTGTATGGATGCCCCATATTCAGGCAAACCACAGTTTGTTGTCTGCGCTGGTAGAGAGGTGGCATAGCGAGCATAACACCTTTCACTTATTGACCGGTGAGGCATCTATTACCTTGGAGAACGTATATCATATTCTGCAAGTGCCATGCCATGGTGAGCTAGTAAGTTGTTTGATTAGTAGTTTGTTGATTTAGCAATTTCGATGTTGGATGCCAAGTGTACTGATGTCAAGTTTGATGATGGCACATGTGTACTATGATACGACCCCGACAGAGGGGCAAGCGCGAGTGCAGGAGCTATTCCAGGATGTGACCATTCTAGATCGTCACCTGAGTTGGGAGAGATTAATGACTGAGTATGAATATGATTATCCTTTACCCAGCTTGTTATGCTCGTTGGTAGCCCAGGCCCTGGTGACAAATTGAGGCTAGAAGGGCTTCCCGCTAGGATGGGGTCGACTAGTGTATGATTTGATCTCTTGACCACGTAGGATGGCATGGGGGCCTTCCATACTGGCAAAGATGTACCATGAGCTCCATGAGATAGTATACCATGAGGGTGGGTCATGGGCATGCGAAGTGGTGTTAGCACAGATCTGGGCTTGGGAGCACATCACTGTGGTCCGACCACGAGTGCAACCACGAGAGCGCAGCTAGCCTTATATTTTTTGCTATAGAGGTTTCATCCCATAGAGGCATAGTGGAGATATGACCTACTATCGACACATGTTTGATGAGCTGACGACATTCACATGGTGACCATACTGGGAGTGTCAGCGATGGTCAGATTCATGGGAGTTAGACTATATGCGGTATAGCAGACCATTGGTGGGTTGGAGCACAAACATTGTGGAGTAGTTTGTGATTAGTCACGTATGGCAGTAGTTTGTAGAGCAATAGGTGTTATCAGTGGAGACCATGACCTATGCTCAGATGCACATAGATGAGGGATTGGGATGGCTACCGATGCTAGACTATCAGACAACAGTTCGAGATACAACAGCGCTAGTGGCAACTCCCTGGGATTATCGCCCAAATGTGGTAGATGCAGGGGCTGATCTAGGGTATCTTTATGAGATGTAGAGACACTCATTCCCTTGGTTCACACATCCAGATGCAAAACCTATAGGAGTGGGAGGTGGAGGAGACGATGGAGGAGGAGGAGGAGGCAGAGGGAGAGGGAGGGGGAGAGGCAGCAAGCAGATGGAGGGGGAGAGTTCTCAAGCAGGGAAGAGGAGGATGTGAGCGCAGGTGATGTAGGAGGCAGAGGAGTCATCAAAGTCTGATGGTGATGATGGTGGGGAGGAGGAGGTGCCCCTGAGGAGACGATGAGCAGTGAGGTTAGAGGCACCTACAGAGCAGCCAATAGGAGGAGAGGAGTAGGGTACGAGGATCCATGCCTTAGAGGCAGAGCTGCAGGCAGCTCGGGTGACCATTGCAGTAGGGGATCAACAGCTGATGGATGAGCGGGCACAAGTAGATGAGCTGTGTCGAGAGTGAGATACTGTGAGGTGAGAGGTAGCGCATCATGGTGTATGAGCTACATATTATTATGCCGCGTATAGGAGTGTGGTACCACCAGGATAGGGTCTTCCTGATTATTCAGAGCGAGCAGGTAGATCAGAGGGTGTAGTGCAGGCACCGGATAAAAGACAAGCTCCTCCACCAGGGTCAGCACTAGTCGTAGAGGGTGGCAGTCAGACATGACATCGAGTGATAGTTGTTCTTTGATTGTACCTCATGTATTTTTGAGACATATATCTAGATTTTGGATCTCACATTTGTATATGTACCATGACACATTTGATATATATATGAGATACTAGGTTTAGCGATATTCTTGTGTACTTGTCTCAAAATGTATGTTTTCAGCTTTCATGTGGTATTTCAGTATTTTGTTTTCAGCTCATGTATGTGTATATGCTCATGTCTATTGATTTTGATCTCTCATATGGATGGTAAAGACTTAAATGTTTTTTTTTTGTGAAAATATGTGACACTTGGATAGATCATATGTGATGATTTTGGATTAACCCCTTGTGATGACAGGATAGCAAAGATATGTAGCGAAAGATTAAGAAGGTGAAAAGACATGTAGAAGCGAAAGATAAAAGCAACTAGCTGATATGTCTATGAAAAAGATGAAGAGAGAGAGCTCTTCCCATGTGTAGGAATGTTCAACTAGAAAAAAAAAGACATGAACCTAAAATGCAAGCTACTATGCAAAGTGGTTTACCAGCAAGAAACTCATAACATTTAGACTCTTAATTTCATCATTGAGCATTGATTAGGGACATCATGAGATCATACAACCATCACTAGTATAACTATGAGGATATGAATATGATCAATATTAGATAGGTATGTGGAAATCCAATCTAAGCATCATAGACATGTAAGTCAAGATAACTACGCGATTAGATTCCCTAAGTTTAATTTAGCAAGATTACACCTATATCAAGGCATAAGTGCCAGGATAAACCCTGAGTGGAGTCTTGCAAAACAGTCAAGGATAATACATTTGTAAGTCAAAATGTTGAATAGGACAAGCATAAATGCTTACAACACTATAGACAAACAAAGTATACCCACAAGCAGAAATCAAGAAAATATGTCCCATGCTCCCAATCTTCTAGTCAATGACATCCTTGAAAAACTATTAGGGAGGGAACACATGGCAAAGAAATTGTCATAGACAACACACAAAAGTAGATAAAGGTCAGCATAACTCAGTTGTTTAAGTGTTTAAAGTGCATGTGTGTAAGTCACTTGGCCATTTCTTCAAGACTTGATTCTGATAGTGAGAAATATCGTGACATCGAAGATTGTAGGTAAACTATCTAAAAAGTGTTGAGAAACACTTGATGTCAAAGTGGGGGAAGTGTTGAGAAACACTATTTTGTGAGTTGTCCAAGAAACCCTAATGCACAAGAATACCTCAATAGGCTAAGTAGCTATGCCCTTGAGACAAGGACAAGAAATAATTCCAAGCCAGGACATGTGTAGTGAAGTGGATGATTGAGATTGATAGACATAGGTGCGAGGGTTTCAAGTAGCGCCTGTTTCCAGGTTTTCACCACTTGACAGATTTTTTCAGGACTTTTTTCAATTTTTATAAATTTTTTTTGTATTTTTGAATTTTTTGGTGATACATCAAAGTGCCTATTGCTAGGTTTTCATTAAGATGATCATTTTTTCAGGACATTTTCTAATTTTTAGGATTTTTTCAGGATCATAGATATATACAAGATAGCTGAGCATCAAGCCTCTAAGTATAGAACTTCTTCAAGTGTAGGATGTTGATAGGCTCTGCAAGTTCTTCACTCTCTGAAGTAGACAACTGATAAGCACCAGACCTGAATGCTGCTGTGATAATGTAAGGACCCAACCGGTTAGGTTCAAATTTCCCTTTTTGTTCTCGATGTTGCTGATTTTTTGGATTCTCTCTAAGAATGAGTTCACCAATTTGGAACTCACGAGGGTGAACCTTCTTGTTATATTGTGTAGACATGCACTTTTGATAAGCTCTCATGTGATCAAAAGTAGCCTTGCGACATTCATCTAGAGTTTCCAGTTCTTATACTCACATAGCTCTATGATCTTCATCGATTATTAACCCATGTAAGGAGACGTGCAAGGAAGGTATCTCAACTTCTAATGGGAGAACAACCTCAGAGCCATAGACTAGAGAAAAGGGTGTAGCCCCTAGAGGAGTATAAATGGTGGTCCTATAGGCCCAAAGTGCCAGATTTTTTTGCAAGTGCCAAACTTTCCCAGACTTGTGAACTGTGCGGTGTAGGATTTTTAGCAGTGTTTTATTAGAGGCCTCAGCTTGGCCATTCCCTTGAGGATAGTAAATAGAGGACCAATGTTGCTTAATTTGAAACTTTTTGCATAGCTGTTTTAAGTCCTTATTCATGAACTGTCCTCCATTATCCGTGACAATAGAGGATGGGATACCATTTTAGCAAATGATGTGATCCAGTATAAACAGGGCAACATGTTTACTTGTAGCAGTAGATAATGGTACAGCTTCAACCCATTTAGTGAAATACTCCGTTGCTATGATGATGAATTTATGACCGCTGGATGAGCTTGGATGAATCTTTCCTACCAAGTCAAAGGCCCATTGTTGAAATGGCCAATATGTAACAGAAGGGATTAACTCTTGCCCGAGAGCATGTATCAAGTTGCCATGGAGCTGACATTTCTGATAGGAGTTTGCATAGCGCACAACATCAACTTGCATGGTGGGCTAGTAATAACCCATCCTAAGTAGTTTTCAAGCAAGTGCAAGGCCATTAGAATGTGCCCCAAAAATGCCATCGTGGACTTCGGCAAGTGCCTTCTCGGACTCTTCTAGCTCTAAACACCTAAGCAACATTCCGTCTAGACCCTTCCTATACAAATCACCAGAAACCAAAGTGTAGTGTGAGGCATTACGAAGGAGTTGGCATTTTTGGTTGCACATGAGGGTTTCGAGAATAACCTGATCACATAGGTAGGAGAAAATAGCCACATAGCAGGAGGAATCATGACCCACAATAGTGTAGATCACCTGGTTATCTGAGGAATCATAGGCTGGATAACACAATTCTTCTACCAGGAACTCAAATCTTGATTCATGTTTTTGCAATTGGAGGATAGATGCTAAGGTGGCCATAGCATCAGCAGCCTTGTTTTTTGCTCTAGGAATCTGTTGGAATGTTACAAAGGTAAAATAATTCCTTAGAGCGTCTATCAACTTTTTATAAGGGATCAACTTGTCATCCTTTGTTTGATATTCATTATTCACTTGGTTCACAACCAGTTGGGAATCCCCATACATGAAGCTCAGTTATTTGCCATTCAAGGGCCATTTTGATCCCATTTGTTAATGCTTCATACTCTGAAATATTGTTTGTACATGGGAACAATAGTTTGTAGGACTTTGGAATTGTATAACCATGAGGGGAAACAAACAAAATCCTTGCTCCAGCTCCATTCTGTGTATGGGATCCATCAAAAAACATCTTCCATGTTTTATCAAAAATGTACATGATCGAGGCATTTGGAAACTCAATTTGCATAGGTGCTACATCTTCAAGTGGGAAGTTAGCCAACTGGTTAGCTATAGCTTGTCCTTTGATTGCCTTACGTTCCACATACTGAATGTCAAATTTGAAAAGAATCATCATCCATTTAACAAGGTGACTAGTAAGTGCAGCTTTACTTAACAAATATTTCAAAGGGTCTATCTTAGCAATCAAGTGAACTGTATGGGTCAACATATAATGCCGGAGTTTTTGGGAGGCAAAAACTACAGCAAGGCATGCCTTCTCTATACTTGTATATTTTAGTTTATAAGCCACCAAAGTTCGACTGATATAGTATATGGCTCTTTCTTTACCCATCTCATCACTTTGGGCTAAGAGTGCTCCCAGAGAAGAATCCATAGCTGAAATGTACAAGATCAAAGGTTTTCGCAGAATGAGTGGCATCAAAATTGGAGGTTTTGCCAAGTAGCCTTTGATTTGATCTAAACTTTGTTGACAGTCACTGTTCCAAATATGGGTAGATCCTTTATGCAGATTTTTATTGAAAGCCTGAGCCTTGTCAGCTAATTGAGAGATAAATCTTCTTATGGATTGTAGATGTCCTTGCAGACCTCTAAGATAACTGATAGTCTTTGGTGGAGGCATATCCATGATAGCTTGGACCTTTTCAGGGTCTGTTGAAATGATATAACCTAGCAATTTTCCAGAAGTGACACCAAAGGCACATTTTTTTGGATTCAGCCTAAGTTGGAATTGTTCCATAGAATCCAATATCAAACTAAGGTCTTTGAGGTGTGTGTCTTGTTTCCTTGATTTTTCCAATGTGTCATCAACATAGTCTTCCATGTTTTTATGCATCATATCATGAAAGATGGTTGTCATTGCTCTTTGATATGTAGCGCCAGCATTTTTAAGCCCAAAAGGCATGACATTCTAGCAAAAGGTACCCCAGGAACATGTAAAAGCTATCTTTTCTTGGTTTGCTGGAGCTATCTTTATTTGGTTATACCCAGAAAATCCATTCATGAGCGAGTACATCTCATAACCCGCAGTCATGTCCACTATTATATCGATGTTTGGTAGTGAAAAGTCATCCTTGGGGCACACTTTATTGAGATCTCTAAAATCAGTACAAACTCATATGGATTTGTCATGCTTGGAGATAGGTACAATGTTGGAAATCCACTCTGCATAATCAATGGCCCTAATGAAGTTTTCATTCAATAGTTTTTCTAACTCTGTCTTGACCAGTAGGGCCACATGTGCAATTATTTTTCTCAACTTCTGTTTGAAAGGCTTGACATTTGGTGAGATTGATAAGTGATGCATGATGAGATCTGTATCAAGCCCTGGCATATTAGAGTATGTCTATGCGAAGTTGACCTTCTTGTCTTGAAAGAATTGAGTAAACTATGTCTTTTCTTTGTCTGACAAAGATTGAGCTACATGGATAATATGAGGACATTCTTTTGTACCCAAGTTGATAGGCTGTGTAGGTTCAATGAGAACCGAAGATCTATATTGGAAATAGCTTGGTAGACTACCAAGTACCTTAGAGAGGTTTTCACCATTAGATACACCTTTATTTTTACTTTTTTGAGGATTAGACACCGCCACAATGTGGTTTTTTCCATCTGATCGCTTATTTTTCCTTTTAATTTTTTGACTGAGGTACTTGATATCTAATTCTATCATGTTAACCATGGGTTCACTGGTGGAAGAAATGATAGGTTCAATTGTGTTCAGATAACAAGCGATCTCATAGTCATTTTGGAAAGATCGTATTTTAGGTGTTTGATTTTGGATAGACCAATCTATGAGATTTGGGTGAATTAGCGAGAGTGAGGGGGAAGTTTCAATGTGATTGACATGGAAGGAGTCATCTCTGGTGACCTGTGAAGTTGAGCCTATAGAAAATGTTGCAAAGGAGTCCAACTTAGGAATAGTCCTGGAGGAACTAGCGTGATCCATTGAGACATGTTGTGAGTCAAACTCATCCAACCTCATACTAGACCATTCAACTACATCGGGTTGGGTTGTATAGGCATGAATGACATCCACCCCTAGTTCGCAAGATGCATCAGAGAGGCTTTCCCACTCATACTCATAAGAATTTGTACTTTGATCCTTAGCTATGAGATGAGCAATATTTTGCCTAATTTGTCCTCTATTTACATCCTCAGAAGTAGACCCTTCTCGTTCCTATTGTTGGGAGGTAGAAGCTTCTCCATTATTAGCAGTCACTATTTCTTCTCCCCAAAGGAGGGAAGTGAGAGGAACAAAGTATTCATCTTGTGAAGTGGTAGTGATTACTGGAGGGTCATCATCCTCTGATTCACTAGACATGAGCAATCTTTGATCACAGGTTGGTATATCATTGTTTAGCCCAAAGCCTAGACCAGCAGTGTCTCGAGTATCACAACCTTGAGTGTGACTTAAAGGTTCAACTAGAGCATTCTTACAACCATTTAAGGACTCGTGGCCCTGGTAGCCCATTTTTGTCAAAAATTTATAGCCTTTTCCATATTTTTTGGGAGAAATAGGAGTAGTCACTGTAACCTCCTCGTCTTCCTCTTCTTTGTAGATCCAGTCCCTAATGGCCTGTTCTTCCTTTTCTACTTCTAGTGGTATGGAAGATTGCACAAAAGTGCCAAAAATTGTCATAGCAGAAGCAGAAGACTTCTTTGCAATAGTTGGTTTCCCATAGGACCGAGGGGAAATTGGTAAGGCAGCAATAGAGTCCAAAGTGTATTTGCCCATACCAAGGCTCATCATTTTTAGTTTTTGTTCACATTTTGTGAAAGATGGTTCTAGCTCATGAGAAGAGCGATTGTATGGGACTAGCGTTTCAGCAACAAATAATGTGTTGATAGACATGGAGTTGTCATCGGGGACAACTACTTCAGTACCATTAAAAGAGAACTTAATGCACTAATGGTAGGTAGAGGGTACTGCCTACATATTGTGAATCCATGGTCATCCCAACAACAAGTTGTATGCAAGTGGTATGTCTAAGACTTGGAAAATGACATTCTTCTCAACTGGAACAACTCTGATTGGAAGTACAATTAGACCTTTAGAAGGCCTTTTGACCTCATCATAGGCCTTTATAGTGATCTTGCGCTTAGGATCGATGGAAAATTCAGACATGCCCAACTATTGGATTACATTAAATGAAATGATATTTAACCCTGCACCATTGTCTATCAGGACTCGAAAGACACCGGTATGAAAGATTTGAACTTCGACATGAAGATCAAGGTTATGGGGATGACTGAGAGCTCAGTCATCTTCTTCAGAAAAGGTGAGATAGTGAGGCCAGGAGATGTGGTTCACCATAGCTTGGAATTGTTTTGCATCAATATCTATGGGAATGTTAGCCGAACGTAAAGCTTTCTCAAGGATATCCCTGTGCAAAGGAGATAACTCTAGCAATTCTAAAATGGAGATTTGTGCTTGTGTGCGTTGCAGTTGGCTAACAAGATCATAGTTGGAGATCTTGGAAGTAATTGGTTGCTTAGATGATGAAGCATTTTTAGGAATATTAGCAACTTTTAGGACAACCTTAGATTGCCCCCTAGTGATAGCGTTAAGTGGTTCATCCTGAGAAGATGAAGACTCAGCCACTCGGAGTACCACCTTGGGTCTAGTATCAGTATGATCTTGAGGAGTGGATCATGTCCTTAAGACCACTCTTGGTCGTTCATCTTCAGTGTCATAATTTGGCCAGTTGTCATTGTTGGAGCTTTCCATACATATGTATTCAATGGGCTCAAGCATGCCTATAACATTATCAGTGTTAGTGTAAGCATAACTAATTTTGGCATCATGATTCTTTTTGGCAGCTACCCTTGAGGTCTCACCCTTTTTGTATTCAAGTAATGTTTTTTGGAAAGCCTTATGATCAGCATTTTTAACAAGGCCATCTGTAACAACTTTGCTAGCTTCGATGAGGTTTTGAATTACATCTTTGAGTTTGAAGCAATTTTCTGTGTTATGTCCTTTACTCCGGTGATAGTTGCAAGTATGATCTTCTCTCCACCATGGAGGTCTAACAGGTGGATCATAAGGATGTGAGTTGTCTGGTAAGGTAACCAATTTGTTTGCAATTAAGATTTTTAAAACCACTTCGTAAGGTTCAACCATAGGTGTGTAAACACGTCGCTTCCTTGCAAATTTAGAGCCTTTGTCAAAGGGTTGTGGCTTTGAACCTTCTTGTTGTTTTGTTGCATAGATGGCATTAGAAAGGTTAAATGCAGGCTCCTTAGTCTTAGGAGTGTCCACTACTCCATCATTGACAACATACTTGTTTTTGTTCCAAGGTTTGCCTTTGTCTTTACCGTTTCCATTGTTAACTCTATCCTTGTTTATGGCAATGTCACCTCTTTTGATAGCAACATCCTCAATGTGATATGCACTTTCCACCATGGCGTTGAAGGATGTGAATAACTATTTTCTTAGATCAAAGTATAATTCGGGTACAAGCGTATTGACAAAAATGTCAATTTTTTCAGCCTCAGGAACTTGCCGAGGATATCAAGAGTATAAAGATCTCCATCGTTGAAGGTATATTGCAAAAGATTCTCTTGTTTTTTGTTTGATGTTGCATAAGTCTAGCATAGTCATAGGATGTTGAATGTTGTATGAATATTGCTGGATAAAGCGTTGTGCAAGTTCATCAAATGTCTTGAGAGGGGGACTCAATTTGGTAAACCATTCCATGGCTTGTCCTCTCAAACTTCTAGGGAATAGACGCATAAGAAAGGTGTCTTCATGCATAAAGTCCATGCTAATAGCATAGAAATGTCTCACATGGTCGTGAGGATCACCATTTCCATCGTATTTTTCATACTTAGGAACCTCTATATCCTTAGGAAATGGCAGCATGTATAGACTCCTATCAAATGGAAGAGCGCGAATTGATTCAACAAATGATGTTTTTGGTGGCTCTTTTGAAGTTTGTAGCTGTGCAAATTGTTTCCTTAGTTCCTATATTTCTTCCCTTAAGATTTCAGCCTCAGTGGGCTCTCGTTTTGGAATAATATGGTCAATATTAAAACCTTGAGGGAGTTTCCATCCCCTATCTGCCATGTATTGAAAGTATTGGTCTCCATTTTCCTCTAAAGCTCTGAGCATTAGTTTTTGGGCAAAGCCATCTTGTTGAAATTTGATCACGTCTTCGCTAGTTACTTCTTCATCACTATCATGATGAGATGGTTTAGGTGAAGGACATGCACCAGCGGTAGCTCTAGGAGTCCTTGGAGGTGTGTGATTACCATCATTGTTCTCAAAAGGATTTCGAGGACAAGTTCCTTTATATCCTTCATAGCACGCCTGATTGTCAGTTTCAACTTGTTGATTTTCTCTCTCCATAGCGTATATAGCCTCCAAAGTCTTTTGGGTTTCACGTGCTTTTTCTTCTAAGCGATGTTTAATTTCATTAGGGTGCACCATAGTGACTATACCACTCGTATCCTTGGGTGTCTCAAAGGGTGTACCAAATAGATTTTCAAAACTATAAAGTGGGTTGTGCCAAACATTGGCCATTTGTGTTTGAGCAAATTTGAGATTCTTATCACAAGGTTTCTTGTGAGGACATTTGGGCGGTGTTTCCAATTGCTTGAAAACAAAAGGCGTGTGGCTACCATTACCAACTTGATATCTAGTTGTGACCGGCATGTAAAAAGTTGTCTTTGTTTAGTAGGACAAGAAAAGCGAGCCAAATTTGAAGCTTTTACGATCAAGACTAGTCACTTGTCAAAATGTGATAGATGGCTTGTCAAACAGTGCTCAAGATCTTACAGCACGATTGACTCGAGCCTAGCAGACGAGCGAGAATCTCAATAGCGGATAGCTAGAATAAAATAATAGCTGAATTTTGACAAGTGATTCATCAATATGTTTCAAGACTTACATTCAATAGACTAAACCCATCTTTTCAACCTAGGATGAATTCTTCACACACTAATACATAGCCAGGATCAAGGGTGACCAATGTGACACTCCTTAGACCAAATAAATCCAACTGCAAACTCTGTTTTTGACCCAAAATGACTCTAGGCGATACTTTCTCAAAAGGAGGGCAACAGAAGTTCAGCAAATAGAGTCGCGCGACAGAATTTCAACAAGGGTGCGACACTTTTTGTCTAAGTGACAGATATTTGAACTGAGTGCAACAAAATTTTGTACACAGTGCAATAGAATTTACTAGTGACATGCGACATAATTTTTGATAAAAATAAGTTGTGCGATATTTCTCGTGAAAGTGTACGACAAAGTGCCAATTTTGTACAAAAAAAAGTCAATTTTTGGTTTGAAGTTCATTTCAATTTGTCAATCAGATAGTGTTTCATTTTAGTTTGTTTCAGTAAACAACAAGGTTTGCAAAGAGTAAGTGTTTTAACATGTCTTAAAACAATTGATCAAGGGTAAAAACAACCTTGTCAATACGCATTTGGGATATTAGAATGACTTTCCTAACAATTTTTTATCAGAATGTTTATGTTGCAAGAATGTTAACATTGGTCAAAACATCGAAAACAATAGCCAAGAAATCTACCTTAGAGTCACGATTCATTACTCAACAACTTGGCCCACACTTGATGCTCCTTTGCCTCACACCAAGTGGTTTCCCACAAGAGATATTGGCTTTGTCATGGAAGTGCCATAAGCACAACCAAGGGAACACATATGGTGAGTGTAAATCTTGGGGTGATCCAAGTAGTCCACTAGGATCGATCCTTGCACCAAGAAGTTGAGTTGCTAAAAAGGGTAGTTATTAACTTGGGGTTTTTAGATTGGGCTTTCGTTCATAGTGTTCCTCTTGCTCCCAATCATGGGACACCTCACCTTTCGATGAGTAACCGATCTTGCAACCACAAGAGTACCTTAAGCATTCTTGCCTAGTGCTCTCCCTATGGTCGAAATCCCATAAGCGATCACACTAGGCAAAGACAAACACTATGTCTACCAAAGTTTTGTGTCCTTGGTAGCTTTGAGTTTATAGTGGGTTGGAAGAGCTAGGTAATCAGCTTGTCCCCACTTGGGTCATTCCTCTCAGGTTGTTTGAGAGCAGGCCCTCTAAAGGATTCTAACTACACAAAGTGGATCAACTTTCAGAAGTCAAAATTTCTGGTTCACCACAAGGGTGAAGAGCATACTCTCCTATTGTAATCATTTTCTCCCAAACATGCCAAGAAGATTCAGTTACCCCTTGCTTTTGAAACCAAATGGCAAGTCAAGATTTTTGATTCACCATGAGGGTGAAGAGCATACTCTCCTATTACCAAAAGACTCCAATCACAAGTTTTATGTGCCTATAGAAATGAACAATTATTCAATGCCGCACATGGAAACAAAAAAAAAAGCAAGTTTGGGTTTTTATACTTTGGGCAGCCCTGCAAACAATGTTAATAGCCCTTGCGCATTTGAAGCTTTGACATGCGTTCTTTTTATGAAAGGTTTCAATTTTTCTTCACAAAGAGGGCAACCTGCAATCACAACTTGTTAGCCCACAAGTTAGCATTTAATAATCACAAAAACTGCAAATTAGACCTCTATAAAACAGCTTAGAAATCTGCTTAAAAACAACAGTCAGCCAGCTGGGAAGAAATTTGATCAAATCCCTTAAGGAATGAGCAAAAAATTGTTAGGCAATACTTTTTGCTGAACAAATGTCGCATGATACTTCACAGTATACTAGGGCGACAGTTTATGTTCAGGCGATACTTTTTCTTCAGCTGTGCGACAGAGTTTTGCACAGAGAGCGATAGAATGTAGGCTTCAAGTGTGACACTATTTTCCAAAAAAAGTGTCGCACAACAGTACTATGAACTGTTGCGCGATACTAGAAAAATGTCGCCCAACATTGTGACTGTAAAAAAAAGAAAAATGTAGAGCAGTAAGGGAAATGTAAGCAAAAATAGGAAAATGCAGGGCAAAATGTACAATCCAACCCCACGGTGGGCACAAAAAATGTACACTTGATTTGTGTCACACTCTAAACCATTCTATCCAAATGATTCCATGAGTTGAAATGTTCGGATGCCAACTTAGAGCTCCCTATCCACAGAGTGCAAGAAGCTAGTATTCAAGCATGAAGGCTCTGAGCTAAGCCTTAGAAATGTGGTTCTTGCTAGTAAACCATGCAACGGGAGGTTCTTTGAGACAAGAGAAAGAGTGCAAATATCTTCAAGGAATCCCTCAAGTATGCAATGCAAGATGGAAGACTAAACTAGAATGGAAATGCAAGATGAAACTATGCTAGAAAATGAATGAGAGTGTTACAAATATCGTTATTTAAACTATGTGAGATTATTACAAGAATGAAAGCTAAACTAACATGCAACTATGCTAAGAATGCCATATGATTTTATGCTAATATGATGAAATGAGAGAATGTAGACAAGGAGTGAGAAGTTCTCCACAAAGCTCCCAAGAAACCTGTTAGAAAACCTGCAGCATAACAATATTCAAAAGATGGATGGATCCTTTGAGGGGGAAAGCTCTCTCCCTTTTAAAGTCATACGAACGGTGGAGATCAAGATGAAGATGGTGGATGATCAACAGTGGAATTTGAAAAGAGGAGTGATCCATGTGCACACACAAGTCAACTAATAGAATATAAGTTGACTTGTCATATAAGACAAAAGTCACAAAGCCTTTTCTTTTAATTGCAAAATAGAAAAAGGACTTTATGTGTGAACTTTAAGTGGGTTAGAAGAATGGGATCTTTTATTTAATTAAAAGGGGACATGTTCTTTTAATCAAATAATGAACTTAGGATAGCATAGTCAAACTATAGGTTATAATCAAATAAATTGATTATTAGGAATTTGGCTTAGGTAAGTGATTAAATTAATTTAGCCAAAATGTTGAAAAGGGGGCTAATAGTCTAGATGACCATTTTTAGGTGATTACAACCTTAATATTCTATAACAATTATTATCTCATTCCTAAAACTATAATTTTATTCCTTGTTATTTATCCATTATGACATGCATGTTGTGAGTTGACAAGGTAGTGAAATATTGGAAGAGAATGTTTGTTTGATTATGATACATGTGTAATTCTTGTAAATATAAAATGTGATATAATATATTATCATTATTAGTGATTTAATTTCATGTGTGTGATTTTTAATCTATACATGTATTTAATGTGAACTAAAGAAAGTGTAGAGCAATATGGTCATATACACCAAGAAGGTGTAAAAAAGGTGGAAACCATGAAAAAAGTCAAAACTACACATAACACGATTGTGTATGTGTATTTTTAATCAAATTTTAAATTGGGGCTTGAATCATTAATGAGCCAAGAAAATACCATTAATTTTTTTTTTAATCTTAGACATAACATGATCACATTTCAAATGGGACCACGTTTTAAATGTGATCACATTATGCTTAATAAAACATGATTGCTTTATGAAGAACTAGAACCATTGCATCTAGTTCTTAATAACTTCATTAAGTTATGTAAAACCTAAAACCAAAAGCAATGTGTGTATGTGTGTGTGTGTGTGTGTGTGTGTGTGTGTGTGTGTGTGTGTGAGAGAGAGAGAGAGAGAGAGAGAGAGAGAGAGTTCACATTGCTCTATGGAAAATTCCACAACACTAGTCACTTCTCTATTTGAAAATTTTGTTTTTGAGTACATGTGCACTAAATACCTTCTATCTCTACTTCAGCTACTAGTAGATGGTGAGTATTCATCATGATTTGACATAGGCTCACATGCATATCTTACTTCTTTCCTTTTCTACTTTCCCCTTCGTATCTCTTCAAGTCCTTATTTTTAACTTCTATCATGGGTCCAAGAAACTCTTCCTAATCTTTCCCATTAACTAGAAGGGAATTTTCTCTTAATCTGAGTAACTCATTAATAGTTTCACTCTTAACATAATTCATAGCTAGATTCTCCATAACTAGTTTTCTTCTTGATCACTATAATATTGTTTCCTTAATTGAAGATTTTTTAATTAGTTGATATACAATCACACTTTTCTCTTAGCCAATCCTTTAAGCTTGTGATTGAGCCTATAGATCCATAAAAGGATTGAAATATACATCTAGTGGAAGAATAGTATTAGATCCATCAAGTGTTCCCTAAGGGGTCATAATACCCCTTAAGTCACACTTGATGGTTGTAATATGTCCCAAGGGGTCATATGGGATCATAAGGGGTTAGGTAATGTCCCTTCCAAGAAGTTATAGGACCCCTTATGGCCCCTTTCAACACATTATAGCCATAAAGTGTTCCATAAAGGGTCTTATGACCCCTTAGGGAACACTTGATGGTTATAATATTGTTCTTCCACTAGATCTAGATTTAAACCCTTTTGTGGATCTATAGGCTCAATAACATGCCTAAAGGATTGGCCAAGAGAAAACTATGTTTGTATATCAACTGATTACAAAATGTTAAGTTGAGGAGAAAATATTGTAGTGATCAAGAAGAAAACTGGCTATGGAGATTTTGGTTATGAATTCTATGAAGAATGAAATTGTTAATCAACTACTCAGGATTAAGAGACAAAGCCCATCTAGTTAATAGAAAATATTGAGAAGAGCTTCTTGGACCCATGAAAAAAGTTACAAATAAGGACCTGAAGAACTAGGAAGGGGAAAGCAACAAAGGAAAGAAGTAAGATATGCATGTGAGCCTATGTTAGACAATGATGATGATGAATACTCACCATCTTCTAGTAGCTCAAGTAGTGACAAAAGATCTTCAGTATACATGTATTAGAAATAAAATTTTAAGGGATCTTATGGGATATTAAGGTGTCCTAATGTCCCTTTGCATACACTAGGACCCCTCATGACCCCTTTCAACACATTAGAGCCAACAAGTCTTTTAAAGCACTTATATTTTTCAATGGAGGAGATGAACCCATTAGATCTAAAATAACTTTATATCTAGAGAGAGAGAGAGGAATAATAGGTTTAAGGAAAGACAGAGAGAAAATGGGGGGTAGGGGTACAAGGGGAGTGGGAGAGGGAGCTAGTGAGAGAGAGAGTGAGGAGAAATGGAAAAACCCTAATAAAAAGTAATTATATAATTTGGATAAAAAGGATCAACCTAATTCATTAATCAATAAGGAAAATTAATATTAGATATCTCAACTCAATAAATGTCATCAGTTTTGAAGCTTTCTCCCAACTAGATCTCCTTGTCCTTTTATCTAGTATCTACTAGGCAATCATGGAAAGATTGTGATGAAGATGACACCTGCAACTACTAGACTATCATAGAAAACTTGTGATGAAGATGACACCTATAACTACTAAACTCTCATGGAAAAATTGTGATGAAGCTATCACTTAGAACTTCTAGATTGTCATGGAAATTTTTTGATGAAGATGACACCTATAACTACTAGATTATCACAAAAAACTTGTGATGAAGATGACACCTACAATTACGAAACTATCATGGAAAAATTTTGATGAAGATGATACCTACAACTACTATACTATCATGGAAAAATTGTGATGAAGATTGTACCTAAAGCTACTAGACTATCATGGAAAACTTGTGATGAAGATGGTACCTACAATTACTAGACTATCATGGAAAAATTGGGATGAGGATGACACCCACAACTACTAGACTTCCATAGAAAACCTGTCATGAAGATGACATCTGCAACTGCTAGAGTGTCATGGAAAACTTCTAATGAAGATGACACTTGTAACTACTAGACTATCATGGAAAAATTGTGATGAAGATGGCACCTGCAACTAATAGACTTTCATGGAAAACTTGTGATGAAGATGGAACTTTCAAATACCAGACTATTATGGAAAACTTGTGATGAAGATGATACATGCACAACTAATATACTCTTATGGAAAACTTGTGATGAAGATGGTACCAACAACTACTAGATTGTCATGGAAAATTTGATCTGTCTTATTTAAAATTTATTTTTTGAGTGTACATTGCGCAAACAAGTTGGTTGATGGTCTTTTAATTCCCTCTCTATTGATTAATTATGTCTTTGTTGATTTTATTCATTCATATATAATTAATTGTTACTTTTATTGAGGATCACAATTCTATCAGAGAGAGAGAGAGAGAGAGAGAGAGAGAGAGAGAGAGAGAGAGAGAGAGAGAGAGAGAGAGAGAGAGAGAGAGAGAGATTGGGACACCTCTACAATTATATACATACATTCACTAGAGCTCTTATTAACATGTTTCATTATTTCAAGATCTACACTAAATTGGCTATCAATGTCGACCATCAATTTTTCTTTCATCTGAGCAAGAGATCCAATAATTTGTCTGGTTATTCGAGAAGACTATTGCTCCAGGTTTTCTTGTTTGTCATGGTAATGCACCCTTGGCTCAATTTTAGACCCTTCTTCCTCCTATTCTTGACATATACACATATACCCATCACTAGATTTTCCTACATGATAAAAATAAAATATAAAGTTGACTAAAATGAATTGACGTACCTTAGAGCTTTCACAGGGAGTCTCTATCTTTTCTTCACAAGATAATTTATCTTTTTCTTCAACCATAAGAATCTCTCTCATAGATCCTAACCTTACATTGTATTGTTGCATTGCAATTAGGTGAATGATTCCAAGATCCATAGTCTAAGTTCCAAAAGATAAAGTTTCCTTGATATAGTTAGCATTTTAATCTTTGTATGAAATCCATTGTGCATCCTCCCTCCACCACACTCCTGTGGTGGGCTTTGTGCAGTCTTTTGTAAAACACATATTTATCCTATAGTATTTTTTTTTTATTACTCAGAATATTCTAAACTAGATGATGAAGCAATTAAAAAATGTGATGGTTCTAATGTGTCCCATGCATGGTTGATTCAAAGTATTAACCTCAGGATTTAGAATTTTTTATAGTATAGCTGATTCAATCATTTATTTGATAAATCCAATCTAATTTTGGGTACTTCCTTCTCTAACTAGGCCTAATTAGGCTTACTATGCCTTTAAACAATTGCCTTTACTTTTACATAGACATAACACAATCATGTTATTGGTAGTATAGTTTAGTAAACAAAATGTGATCATATTATGTCTAGTATGACAATTTAATTACACAAAGCATAATGTGATCACATTTTGTTAACAAAAAATCATTATAACATTTAGGCTTAGTAATATGCCTAGTTAACTACTCAAAAGCTTGGGTTGATGTATTCCCTCTATTTTTGTTGCTTTAGACATTTTTTAATCTTCTAAGATCAAATATCATCTTTGACTTCACTGGGTTTGCAAATGGTGAAGATGGTATCTCTAAAATTACCACCATAATCTCATACATTTTCTTATCTTTCTAACCATATAAACTTTTTAATTTTTGGACAAGATAAGCATTGTGAAGTTAATTTTTCTATATCAGTGTCTTTATAGTCCTCTAAGACACACGTCTACCATTTTTTAATAACATTTGATATATTTAACCAAATGGAAAATAAGTTACATGTACACTAAAGACCTTCAGTCACTATTTGAGCTACTAGTAGATGGTGAGTATTTGTCATCATGATTTGACATAGGCTCACATGCATATCTTGCTTCTTTCCTTTGCTAATTTCCCCTTCCTAGCTCTTCAGGTTCTCTAAAATTACCATCATAATCTCATACATTTTCTTATCTTTCTAACCATATAAACTTTTTAATTTTTGGACAAGATAAGCATTGTGAAGTTAATTTTTCTATATTAGTGTCTTTATAGTTCTCTAAGACACATGTCTACCATTTTTTAATAACATTTGATATATTTAACCAAATTGAAAATAAATTACATGTACACTAAAGACCTTCTATCACTATTTTAGCTACTAGTAGATGGTGAGTATTCGTCATCATGATTTGACATAGGTGCACATGCATATCTTGCTTCTTTCCTCTACTAATTTCCCCTTCCTAGCTCTTCAACTTCTTATTTTTAACTTCTATCATGGGTCCAAGAAGCTCTTCTCAATCTTTCCCATTAATTAGATGGGCATTTTCTCTTAATCCAAGTAATTCATTAATAGTTTCACTCTTAACAAAATTCATAGCCAGATTCTCCATAGGTAATTTTCTTCTTGATTGCTATAATATTGTCTCCTCAACTGAACATTCTTTAATTAGTTGATATACAATCACACTTTTATCTTAGCTAATCCTTTAAGCTTGTGATTAAGCCTATAGACCCATAAAAGGATTGAAATATAGATCTGGTGGAAGAATAGTATTAGATCCATCAAGTGTTCCCTAAGGGGTCATAATACCTCTTAAGGCAAACTTGATGGTTGCAATATGTCCCAAGGAGTCATATGGGCTCATAAGGGGTTAGGTAATGTCCCTATCAAGAAGTTCTAGGACCCCTTATGGCCCCTTTTTGTAGAAGTTGAGAAAACCAACTTCACAGTTTGCTAAGAACACCTGCATGCAAAATAACCTGTTGCTGGAAGGAAACCAAAGAGGAAAAGATGAAGCTTGGAAATTTCACTAGAGTGAGAGAAAAATGTATTTCAAGATGTTAGACAATAATTACAAGAGTTCAACTTTAAAGGTGAGCGAAACCGTAAAAAGAGAAAAAAGCTAGGTTGCACAATATAATTAATATAAAATATTAATTATATGCACCTAAGAGATATCTTAAGTAAACTAGAGTAATAGGAAACTTAATTAATTAAATCAAAGTGATCTAATTAATAAGTGTAAATAGATAGTTACTCTAACACCCCCCCTTAAGTGAAGCTCAAGAGGTAAGCTAACCTAGCACAACTATGAAAGCATGAAAATGGGTCCCAACAACAAGGCCTGATCAGGTACCTAATACAAGGAAATCTATGTAAACTAGAGACTGTAATCAACTAAAAATGGTCATCTCGACTATGAGCCCCCTTTCTAGCATTTTTCCATAATTTATCTAATGGTTATTTTTTAATCAAATCCTCAAAAATCTATTTATTTGATTCTAACCTATGGTATGACCACTTTGTCCCAAGTTCATATTTAATTAAAAGAACATGTCCCCCTTTTAAATAAATAAAATTCACTACTCATCTCTTATCCTAAGTGTGCACACATAAAGCATTATTCCTATTTTAGAAATAAAAGAAAAGACATTTTTGTCTACACATGAATGCAAATTTTCCTATGTGAGAGGAATCTTCTATTTTTAAAATAACTTTAATTCTCATCCACATATTTCAAACCCTCTCAAAAGTCAACCATTAATTGTGATTGGTTGAGATGCTTGTGCACATGGATCACTCCCACTTTAAAACTCCACCCTTGATTACATTCATCTTGCCTCTTAATCTCTATCGTCTATTTTTCTTTAAAAGGAAGGGCTCTCTCCTCATTCAAAAAATCTCAGTCTCTCATGCTATTGTTATGCTGCAGGTTTTCTTGGTGATTTTGGAGACTTGAAGCATTCTTGAATTTTTGTATTTTTGCTTAGCTTTCATTCTACTTACATTATGGAATACTTTTTAGCTTAGTTTCATTTATGCTTTAGCTTAGTTCTTTTTGTTAGCTTGCATTTCATTTAGAATAGCTTGCATTTGCATTGCATTTTATTCTAGATTCTCAGATATTGGCACTCTTGCCTCTACTCTTTGAATCTCTCATTCTATGGTGCACCTTGCAAGGGTTGCATAGTTTGGTTCATTTGAGAGCCACCATATCATAACCTTTGCATGTCATAGATAGAGAGCTATAGGCCAGCTTTTGAGACTCCCTCTTCCATGGATTCTCTCAAGAATAATGGGTTATAGAAGTGTGACACTTTTATGCACACAAAGACAAAGGAGAAAACCTAGTGGGAAAAACTCCTCTCCAAAAAGAGATAGAAAAAAGAAAAAAGAAAAAAAAAGGAAATGGCTCAAGAGACTCTCTCAAAACCATAAGTACAACCAACCCCTCCATGAGAGAGAGAAGAGACACCAAAGCCCTCCTAGAATGATGGAGCCCCTATAGAAATGATTGAATCAATGGAACTCCAATGTGAAGAAATAAGGGCATAGAACAAGGAAAGCCCTGAATGAGAGGTGAAACTGGAAGGCCTAACTGATGCTCAAAGGAGAAAACATGAGGATCCTAAAAGGGAATCCCCAATGTAGGTGGGGTGACAGGTGTGCTGACACTGTCATGAAAGAGGAAACCAATGTCCTCTATAGAATCCTCAACAAGTGCAGATGGAGGGTTAGGCAGAGCTAAAAAAGAATCCTGTTGAAGAGAAAAGACCTCAGCAAGATGAGGTGTGGTAGTCAAACCAATGATCTTGAGAACAATACAAAGGTTCAAGTATCCTGACTACACCACATGATGCTCTCACAAAAGAGAAGAGTAGTGCTCTGAAAATGTAGATGGTGGACCAAAGTGTGAGAAGGTATAGAGAAGGGTGGTATGATCAACTATCCCTTTAGCAATAAGGCCTCCTATTGCACTATCCTGAATGAAGACTGAATCTGCAGTGAACTCAACTATCTTCCCTAATCCACTATGTGTAATCTGATAAATTGAGAGAAGGTTTATTGACAGAGATGGAACATATAATACATCATTGAATGTGCCATCCTAAATTCCTCCTGAACCTTCCTTGCAAACTATTAGGGAAATCTTATTCTCCATGAGAATATGAGTAATGGGAGAAGCCTCAATAGTAGAGAAGACCCCTTGAGAAGATGCCATATGGTGAGAAGCACCTGAATCTAGTATCTAAAGGACCTGGGAAGGGGATGCAATGGATACCCATAATGCATGAACCTATCCAATATCCTATGTAGATGTCAAAGATATGGAAGAAGACTAAAAAGAAAACCCCTATGAGGAAGAAGAGGATGGAGAGGAAATAGTGCTCTTTTGAAGAAGAGCTTGCAAATCTGCAATTTGTTTCTCATAGCCATCAAATCTCTTCTAAAAACAATGTGACTCATGAGGTCCCTTCCAACAATAGGAACATGTAGGAATCTCTGTAACACCCTACCAAGGGATCCAAAAGAATTAACCTAAAGTTTTACTAAGTTTTCCAACAATTTTTTTTTGAACAAGAAAGATAACATACACATCAAACACATAGAAGTGGAAGCAGTAACATACAATCAACTAAAAGCATACATAACAGGTTATATTTCTTAAGGACGTTGAATCACATTTAAATTTAATTAACTCTAAGTCTATCAACTACTACATCCACATGAAAGAATAATAATAAAGTCCAATGTCCATTTAATATACATTTGTTCCAAATGCCTGTTGGCAAATTAATTCGGAATGCTCAATCATCCACTGTACATGTCATAGGGTATGAAAGGTTAAAAGAATATACATTTGTAGAAATAAAGATACATCCTCCTCCTCAAAACCATGATACAAAGTACAATAATATAAATGAAACCATCTACCATACATGATACATCCATCCATCATAAAAGGTATAAACATCCAACATAAAACACAACTAACTAAATGCACGATTCCTCCCAACCGTCAACAACATCATTAGACCATCGAGGCCCTAGCCATCCCCCACGCATAACATCCCAAGCCACCGAATAGATCATCAGTACTATCATAATAGGGATGTCACTCCTAAAGTATGCTACTACATACACATAAAGAAATCTAACATGCTAGAATAAAGCATAAGATAATCCTACAAAGTAGATAGCATCATCTATCACACGCTAATCATCAATATAAGGAAATGCATCAATAAATAACATCAACTAAACATGATAAACAAGCATCCCAAGAAGCTCCAGCTATGGTGATTACAGATGGATCTCAATGGTAAGAGTAAAAAGCACTACCACTCGACTACATGGAACCTAAACAACCTACTCCCACCATGCTGAGGAGATAGTCTCAAGTCCTAAACAGGATATCAAATCACATAACACAAATACACTGTAAGTCTAGGAAATCCTAAAAGTATACTAACTCAAATATTCCAACACATAGATTGACATCTAGACCTAGAGGCACATAAAGACACATAGAAATCTACTATATAAGCAGGCAAGTGTCATAGCACAAATCACGTTCAAATTTACTCAAGCAATCCCTTGGGAATCCTGGGTCCCTAGTGATCCCTATGGCCACTAGTATCCTCTTGTACTGACGAGGCATACTATGGAATGCAAAGTCGTAACCAAGCATTCTCTCTACTCCCATCCTAGTCTGTACTAGCACTCAAGGCATGGGCGAGAACATACAATTAATCTTGTTAGGTTCATTTTACTCTCATTTAGTGTAAATGTTATCACTTATTAAAATAACTTACAATGAGTTACCCTAGCAGCCACTTAGGGCTCCGACCCCCATTGCAAGCCACTTTCTAGCACTACATATAGATTACCTACCCCAAGCTCATGAAATCACAAATCAAAGAATCATAGTAAAATCACTTCAATCCTGTACAAGTGACTAGAAAACATCATAAGTATAATCCACAATAATCACATCAGTTCTCCATGAGCAACTGAATAGCATCAAATGATAAATCACAATATCCATCGGGTCTCCAATGAGCAACTGGAAAGTATCCCACAATATCCATTGGTTCTCAACAAGCAACTAGAAAGCATCCCAAAATAATACTAATCTAAGACTCCAAAATGGTCAAGTCAAATATGTCACAACATGACATCATCAAGAAAAAATCATCCAAAACATCTCAGTCCTCTCAAAGAGACCATAAGACAAATCAAATATAACTAATTGATGATAAAAAATGGTTAAGTCAGGTAACTCATATACATACACCTCAACTTCACACAAGAAGACTGGAAAGAAATAACAATCAATAATCCACACACATCATAGAGCATGCCATTGCATTACCATGGTTGGGTCTAAAAAGATCGAGACCAAAAACAACATAGCATCACAATCACACAACCCCCGAGCCTCTGGTAACAACCTAAATTGGTCAACATCTAATCAACCCCAAAACCCCACAAGCATAGATAGTACAAAACAAAACAATTTCATAGTTTGGGTTTGATTTCAAATACACAATAGGGTTAAAAGTAAAGTTTCAGTTTGCATTTCAATGTACGTTCCAAGTGTATAGGATTCTCAATATTACCCTTATAATTTAACCTGATCATTTATTCAACCCATATATAAAAAGTTACCCTCATGTTAAAAGTCAATTTCCCAACAGAATAATCTAAGGATAATCTTTTATTTTATTAAGTTATAAAAATAACCATTAATGATTTTGAATAAAATAATTAGGATTTTATTAAAATCAATAATCTTTTAACATCAATAATTAAATCCTCATTAATAACTTCCATGATTAATAAATCTAATTTAAATCACATTCAATTAAATTAATTAATAATTTATTTAAATATATTACATTCATTATTATTGTATCAAATTATAAAATATTAATATAATTTAATAATAGAATTATTAATAAATGAAAGCATAAATTTAATTTAATTAAAATTAAATGCAAATTTATAATATTTAAACTTAATCCACATAACAAAATCAAAATTTTAACTATTTAACAAAAGAATATATTAAAGTTAAAATAAATAAATAAATTCCAATCAATTTACTAATCGTTTCTTGCGATTTACTAATTGCAACACACAGCTGTTGTCATAGTTGTACTGCATCAACAGGTATGACTATGTACAACAGTCGCCTACTTTACATGAATAAGGGGGTAGGGGGTGGTTAAGCCGCCCCTCCCCAATCAAATTTTTATTATATATATATAAAATAAATTTTTATTATTATTATGATTTGTTAAACGTTTTCTTTTAAAATAAAATTTATTTATTTTATAAAATTTTTAAATATGTAAAATTTATTAAACAATTCCTTTATATATATATATATATATATATATATATATATATATATATATATATATATATATATATATATATATATATATATATATATATATATATATATATATTTTCAAATTGTTTTCATCTTTACTCTAATAGAGAAAATAATATCAACCATCCAAAATTTTAATTTAGAATTTCATCTTTAAATTTAAACCCTTCCCAGATTAAATCCTATTTTCTTTAATCTAGGAAAAACGAAGGTTTTCTGATTACTTTTCTATTTCCCACGTATGCAGAAGTTAATGATAGGCATTTAATAATTTACAATATTGAAATATTTAAGATTTCATCACAAAGAATTCAGATTTACAATCCATAGGCACGAAGAAGATAGGAAAGGGAAATTGCGTAATTAATCAGTAATCAAAAACACAAGATCCTACTTGAACCTGATGCTAGTACGCAACCCCCGAAAAGAATGAGAGAATTCACTCCTCTTCAAGAAATTTTCTCAAAAAATTTTCCCAGAATTCTCCTTCGGAAATTTGCTTCCCTCGAAAATGAACTCCCAATTGGTGATAAGGAGTTCTCTCCTTGAATCGGGGCACTAATTGTGCGTTCACCGGAGAGGACTCCTTGCTCACAAGACTCAACTTAAAATTAACTTTCATTTATCTTTCTTTTTATCTTTTCCATGCACATTGATTAATTAATTAAATTACTTTATTTTAATTTTTACTTGACTCTTTTAAAATTAATTTATTGAATTTAATCTCATGCACGTATCATGCGATCATGAAATTTTTAATAAATTAATTTCTTTTCCACTTCTAAATTTATTTTCGAACATTAAATTTGATAACTATTTATTAACTTAAATAATAATATTATTTAGCATTTATTTAAAAATGAACTCTAAATGTATTATTATTAAATTAAATAAATATTATCACATTCTAAAATTATCCTTATAACTTTTATCTTCATTTTTAAAAAATTTAATTAATTTCTCAATTAATTAAATATAATTAAACATTAAAATCTCATAATAATTTTCCATTAAATTAAATCATTAATTTAATCTTTTAATTAGACTTAATTAATAGAAAATACACCAAAGACTCATAAAACAACATATGAAAACCCATCATAGCAAAACACATACTAAATCAAACAAAAGGTTTATAATCACGAATTAACATCATTCGACGCATTTAGAGGGTACTCGACTCAGATACTTGTCCTAATTTTCAATTAGGACAAATGGCTTAAAGGTTTAGGATTTGGACTCAAGAATTTATCTCCCCTCTCTTACTATTGAGATAATGCAATAGGGTACGCTCATCCTAGCAATTCAGGGAAGTTGATACCCGGTACTTGCAACCTACATAAAATTCACGTATGTACATACACAATATTCTAAGCTAAATAGGCAATGGTAAGTGGTGCATCATGTAGATCTCGACTAGTAGGTGACTACGACTCCCTTAACCACATCAGAAATGCCATACATAAAGAAAACAAACACGCACACCATACACATGCAATATGGGGTAAGTATCCATAAGAAAATACATATGATAATAAACCATCTAACTAATCATCATCAATAACTAAAACACTAAATAATCATCATTCATACATAAAATATAGAGTACCAAGTAATCTTATCATTTAATCAACTAAATGTAAAGAAATATCTAATAATCTCAAGATAATGGTACTAAACATCAAGCATAAAACTGGCCTAAAAGAGTTTGGCAATGATAATAGAAATGTAACTTAGGGGCAGGTGCTACAATTTTAGTCTTCTATTTCTCCTTCATAGAAGAAGATGATGGGCTAGTAGAGTGTTGCGAAGAGGAATCTGATATTTGCTTTGGCTTTTGCTTCTGTGTACCTTGAGGTGTCTTGGCAAGAAATGACTATGACTGTGAACCTATAAGTGAATTCATCTGAGTGAGCTTGGACTACTCACAAATTAACCTATCATAGAAATGTCTCAAAAGAGGGCATAACATTCATGCACCTAGTGCATCCATAGTGGAGTAGAAGGTAGAAGTGAAAATCTATTAAGGACCTAGAAACTTTGAGAGTATGAGAAAGATACACTCATCTTCTAACTTTGTCTTTCCAGCAACTTATAAAATAGATTGAAGAGACTTGAACTTCATTAAGAAGTCTTTAATATTGGTGAATGATTCAAGTACCAAGGAGTTGAACTCTATATCTATTTTTAGAACCCTAAACTGATTCATTGTGCCAAACAAGGTGGAAAACTTGTCCCACATAGCCCTGGGTGTGGTCAAACCATCCAAGTGAACAACAACCCATTTGAAATATTTAGTGCAATGAGGCCCATTGCCTCATCCATCTTATTTCTCTATATAAGAACCTCATAAGGCCTCTATAGAATTGGTGGAGCCACATCGAGGCATGACCATAACCCCTTTACCATAAGCAATATGGTCATCTGTCCTTTCCAAGTGTGGTAGTTGTGAGGTGCAAGGCAAACAATAGAAGAGTCCACCATTGAGAGAAGAAGATAGAAGGAGAAGGACCATTTCTGAATTAAATTACTGAAAGAAAATTGCACCCCCTGCAATGTATAAATCTATCCCTCATATACTAAAGAAATAACTAAGGAAAGCACAAGAATAACTAGAAGAAAACTTGGATGCTAGATGCAGAGATGTAGGAAACTAAAGCCTCTACTTCAATGCCAAAAATAGGAGCTCAAATGACTGAATCATAAAATAGAACTAGCATCATCATCTCCAGCTCAAAAATAAATTTTCAATGATATTTTATTTTTTGAAAAAAGACACTGTATGCAAAAGATACAACCAAAAAACCAACTACTCCTCCAAACAATAAGCTCTCTCAAAAAATACAGAGATGGGAAAAAAAATTTGATGGTTGTGTGACCACCAAATGACTCTTTGCCAAATTTTTTTTCAGTCATTGGGAAAAAAAATCCAGTCATTGAAAAAAATTTTTAGTCGCCAAATTTTTTTTGGCCACTAGAAAATCTGAATTACAACCAACAAGATGACGATAGCCGCTAGATTGCTGACATCACTTGTCAGCGACTGGCAAGCAGTGATTGGGAAGTGGAGGTGGCAGTTGGGTGGTGCTGCAGCAATGGCTTGGTGGCACTATGATAGTAGTGGTGGGGTGGTGGCAGAGTGCGGGCTAGGCCACAGGTGGCGTGGCAATGGCACACTAGTGGCACGCTGGTTGCACCCCAAAAATGCAAGAAAAATGCATTTTTAAAATTTAATTTTTTTTTTGATTATTTTGAGTTGTAGGGCCTAAGAGGGAAATTTTTTTTCTAGAGGCTATTGTGGCCAAAAATATATTTTTTTATATGGATTGTTACTAGTAGCCTTCTGAGTGCAATGGTGGCATCCATTGTGCCTCCTCCATATCAAAGAAAAACAACTATGAAAAGCTGAGTTTTTCATCTTCAAATCACAATTTCAAGATCTCTAGACCAGGCATTAATAGTCAAGGCTCTGATACCATGTAGAAGTTGAGAAAACCAACTTCATAGTTTGCTAAGAACACTTGTATTCAAAATAACCTGTTGCTAGAAGGAAACCAAAGAGGAAAAAGTGAAGCTTGGAAATCTCAGTGGAGTGAGAGAAAAATGTATTCCAAGATGTTAAATAATAATTACAAGAGTTCACCCTTAAAGGTGAACAAAACTCTAAAAAGGGAAAAAATCTAGGTTGCACAATATAATTAATATAAAATATTAATTATATGCACCTAAGAGATAGCTTAATTAAACTTGAGTAATAAACAACTTAATTAATTAAATCAAAGCAATCTAATTAATAAGTGTAAATAGATAATTGCTCTAACACTTTTGACATATTATAGCCATAAAGTGTTCCATAAGGGGTCTTATGATCCATTAGGGAACACTTTATGGTTATAATTCTATTCTTCCACTAGATCTAGATTTCAACCCTTTTTTGGATCTATAGGCTCAATTACATGCCTAAAGGATTGGCCAAGAGAAAACTATGACTGTACATCAACTGATTACAACATGTTTAGTTGAGGAGAAAATATTGCAGTGATCAAGAACATAAATGGCTATGGAGAATCTAGTTACAAATTCTATTAAGAATGAAAGTATTAACAAACTACTTAGGATTAAGAGAAAAAGCCCATCTTGTTTATAAAAAAGATTGAGAAGAACTTCTTGGACCAATGAAAAAAGTTACAGATAAGAACATGAAGAACTAGGAAGGGGAAAGCGATAAAGGAAAGAAGTAAGATATTCATGTGAGCCTATGTTAGATGATGATGATGATGAATACTCATCATTTTCTAGTAGCTCAAGTAGTGACAAAAGATCTTCAGTGTACATGTACTTAGAAATAAAATTTTACGGGATCTTATGGGATATTAAGGGGTCCTAATGTCCATTTGGACACACTAGGACCTCTAATGACCCCTTTCAACACATTAGAGCTAACAAGTCTTTGGAAGCACTTATATTTTTGAATGAAGGAGATACACCCATTGGATTTAAAATAACTTTATATCTAGAGAGAGAGAGAGGAACAATAGGTGTAAGGAAGGACATAGAGAAAATAGGGGGTAGGGGTACAAGGGGAGTGGAAGAGGGAGATAATGAGAGAGAGAGAGAGAGAGGAGAAATGGAAAAACCCTAATAAAAATTAATGATAAATCATAAATCATAAATGCAAGGATCAACTTAATTCATAAATCAAGAAGGAAAATTAATCTTAGATATCTCATCTCAATCAATGTCATAAGTTTTGAAGCTTTCTCCCAACTATATTTCCTTGTCCTTTAATCTACTATCTACTAGGCTATCATGAAAAACTTGTGATGAAGATGACACCTGCATCTACTAGACTATCATAGAAAACTTATGATGAAGATGACACTTATAACTACTAAACTCTCATGGAAAACTTTTGATGAAGATGTCACTTATAACTACTAGACTATCATGGAAAACTTGTGATGAAGATGACACCTATAACTACTGGATTATCATGGAAAACTTGTGATGAAGATGACACCTATAACTACTAGACTATCATGGAAAACTTGTGATGAAGATGGCGCCTATAGCTACTAGATTATCATTGAAAACTTGTGATGAAGATGACGCCTATAACTACTACACTATCATGGAGAACTTGTAATGAAGATGACACCTACAACTAATAGACTATCATGGAAAACTTGTGATTAAGATGACACCTAAAACTACTAGACCATCATGGAAAAATTGCAATGAAGATTACACCTACAACAACTAGACCATCGTGGAAAACTTGGGATGAAGATGACACCTGTAACTACTAGACTTCCATAGAAAACTTGTGATGAAGATGGCATCTGCAACTACTAAAGTGCCATGGAAAACTTGTGATGAAGATGAAACTTGCAAATACTAGACTATTATGGAAAACTTGTGATGAAGATGACACATACAACTAATAGACTCTCATGGAAAACTTGTAATGAATATGGAACTTGCAAATACTAGATTATCATGGAAAACTTGTGATGAAGATGGCACCAAAAATTACTAGGCTGTCATGGAAAATTTGGTCTCTCTTGTTTCAAATTTATTTTTTTAGGGTACATTGCACATAAAAGTTGGTTGATGGTCTTTTAATTTCCTCTCTATCTATTAATTATGTCTTTGTTGATTTAATTCATTTGTACATAATTAATTGTTATTTTTATTGAGGATCACAATTCTATCAGAGTGGAGAGATAGAGAGATTGGGACACCTCTATAGTTATATACATACATTCACTAGAGATCTTATCAACATGTTTCATTAGTTCAAGATGTACACTAAATTGGCTATCAATGCCGACCATTAATTCTTCTTTCATCTGGGCAAGAGATCCAATAATTTTTTTTGGTCATTTGAGAAGAATATTGCTGCATGTTTCCTTGTTTGTCATGGTATTGCACCCTTGGAACAATTTTAGACCCTTCTTCCTCCCATTCTTGACATACACACAAATTCCCATCATTAGATTTTCCTACATGATAAAAATAGAATAAAAAATTGACTAAATCAACGTACCTTAGAGCTTTCACAGGGAGTCTCTATCTTTTCTTCACAAGATAATTTATCTTTTGGCTCAACCACAAGAATCTCTCTCATATATCCTAACCTTACATTATATTGTTACATTGCAATTAGGTCTTCCTTATAAGGGTCACCATTTGGATGAACAACAAATTGAATAATTTCAAGATCCACAATCTAAGTTCCAAAAGCTAAACTTTCCTTGATAGAGTTAGCATTTTAATCTTTGTATGAAACCCATTGTGGATCCTACCTCAACCACACTCCTTCTATGGTGGGCTTTGTGCAGTCTTTTGTAAAACACATATTTTTCCTATAGTTTTTTGTTTTTTGCTTTTTTTTCCCTGATTACTCTCATAATATTCTAAACTAGATGATGAAGCAATTGGAAAATGTGATGGTTCTAATGTGTCCCATGTATGGTTGATTCTAAGTGTGAAACTCAGGATTTATAATTTTTTTTATAGTACCCTAGTTGATTCAATCATTTATTTGATAAATCCAATCTAATTTTGGGTAGTTCCTTATCTAACTAGGCCTAATTAGGCCTATTAGGCCTCTAAACTATTGACTTTTCTTTTACATTGACAATTACACAATCATGCTATTGCTAGTATAATTTACTAGACATAATGCAATCACATTATATCTAAAATGATAGTTTACTTACACAAAGCTTAATGTGATCACGTTTTGTTAACAAAAAATCATAATAACATTTAGGCTTGGTAATAGGCCTAGTAAACTACTCAAAGGCTTGGGTTGATGTTTTACCTCTATTTTCGTTGCTTTAGACATTTTTTCATCTTCTAAGATCAAATATCATCTTTGACTTCACCAGGTTTGCAAATGTTGAAGTTGGTATCTCTAAAATTACCACCATAATCTCATACATTTTTTCTTATCTTTCTAACCATATAAAATTTTTGATTTTTGGACAAGATGATCAAGGTGAGGTGAATTCATAAACCTATCATTGAACACAATGATCATTTTGAGTAGTTTTCTTGTGTTGTTGTCATGTGAGTTTTTTTGTGATAGTACTTGGTGAAATAATTTTTTAAAGATTGATTATGGTATTAGAATAATTATATCTTATAATTATGAGTATTACATATTAATATATTTAATTAATATAGATTAATTAAATACATATATTCAATTAAAATGACTTAGTTAAAAAGTCTAATTGTAGAATAAAGTATTTAATTGATTAGTAAATTAAAACCCAAATTAATTGCATAAATAATATGAATTGATACCAAATGTCAAGTTTGATACTACATGTATAAAGAAGTAAAGTCCACACACAACTGAGAAGGGAGGGGGGGAATCAGTTCTGAAAGTTTTATAATTAAATTCAAACTTATAAATTGATCACCAATAATTAGAACAATGATGCACAATAATACAAAACCATACAACATAACAAAATGATTTTTTTGAGTAGGGAAACACTTGATAAGAGTGAAAACCCTTGCAGGGATGACACGTACAAGATAGGGTACTAATATATAGATTCCTTGTGAAAGGATGTGACACTGTTAGAAATCAAACACATCTCATTTAGCACAATAATCCATGTTAAAGGATAGATGCCTGTTAGGAGATAGAGTCCTTCTTAGAAGGTTCTAACACTATTAGAGGTTGATGAGAACAAGTAGACCCACTATCCAAGTGGTTTGAATAACCTAAAAGATAGATCTTTCAGCATAATAGATTAAATAAGCATGAAGTGACTGATCTGCAACTTACTTTTCAAAATAGTTCCTTTCAAGTACACTATCTTCTAAATCACTTATCTACACTTCTCTAATGATCCAACATTAAGGCTTGCATTATTCCATCAAGTTCATACATCCCAAAAAAGAAAAGTATCTTTCTTTTATACCCATTATAAATAATTTATTAGGTCAGAGCTTCCCCAATGTACAATTAAATAGGAGGATGCTAAGGTATACATATTGTTGGAACTCTCATATACTTTAGAGTACCATGTTGAAATGTTGCTAAAGAAACCCTAGTTTTTCTCTTTTAAACATTAAGGACATATGCCAAATAAAATATGTATTCATCACCTTTCTTTCTGACCATGTCCTTAATTTATACTTTTGAATGATTTTATAATGAATCATTTTTAGCTATTGTCATATCTACATATTTGTCTATGTATCAAACTAAATGAGAAGGCCCTTTTTACATTTGAATATCTTGATCACTGTTGAGTATCATGGCCTATTGAATTAGGGCTCCTTGAGGTCTTATAATTTTAGACCTAGGCAAATATGTAGATATTTTAGACTCCTTGAGGTCTTATAATTTTAGACCTATAATTATTAGGACCAAATTCATTACTCTTTTTGTTTTAGACTTCACATAGCTACCCCATGTCTAGTCTCAAAACTTGATGAATCTATTTGCTCAATTTTCAAAGCCTATTATGTGTTCAATTTATTCAGTTTGTGAAGTTGATAAAATGTAACAATCTAAAAGGATCATCTTTAAAAGATTAGAAAATATGACTAAATGACTATTATGAGTTCCTAGTTGCATTTTTATAATCTCTATGAAAAAGAGAACTATTGCCTTAAGTTTTAGGTCATAAGGTAATTTTTAAATTTATTTTCAAATCAATTCCAAATGCAATTAATTTTGATTTCTACATTAACTAGTGATTCCATCTGTAGGTAGGCATTTCCATGAAGTCATAATTTTTAATCTACAAACCCTCAAGAAGATCAAGTAATTGATCCATGATGTTGACATCTAAATGTACTAATTTCTTTCATGTACTTTATGTTCATATGGTATTCTTACTAGGGAAATATGAAATGCACCTTTTTGTATTTTGTCATACTTGGTCCCAGATCAACATGGAGCAAGAAACTTGAAAGATCAATGACTTTTGACCCAAGACTATCATAGGTTGTTCCACTTGAGATAGTCTATAGGAAGAATACTAGAGGGAGTTTTGGGTTAAGGGACATGGGTATGTGCAAGATCATGGTGTGCCAAAAAGTGGCAATGTAAAAAAATAGAGTTTGAAAATGTCTAAAAGCATTTCAAAATCCGCTCTGACTTTTTTCCACCCATCCCGATACCAAAGCTAAAAAGTTATGACCAAGCCTTTTTGGGTATCCAATTTCATATCCAATATCCAAAACCTGTAACATTGATTTAAATAAAAAACCTGAGAGTTCTTTTCACGTTGCATTTTTTCTTGTTTGAGTGTTGACCTCTATTCAGGTATCAGATTTCAAAATGGGTATACAATAAGGGTAAGGTTTTTTATTTTATTTTAAAAATGTTTTAAATGAATATTATTATAAATTAGTTATTTTTAATTGAATTTGTTAAAAATTAGGTTTTTCTTAATAGAAATTGTTGAAATTTAGGTTTTAGATTACAGTAAAAATAGGTTTTGAAGGGACCCCGAAACCCTTTCACATCCTCAACAAAGGAAAAAAAAGCTAACCAACAGGAAAGAGTCCATAAACCTACTAAAAAGTAGAATCAAAATCAGGTTTTACAGGGACCTAAAACCACTAATAAAGTCAAGATAAAATACCTAGGTTTTACAAGGACCTGGAACCAATAGTATATGAAACAAACTAAAATCCAAAAAATAGGACCAATCATAGGAACCCGAAGAACCAGCCAACAAATAGGACCTGCATAGGAACCAAACCAAAAAAGAAGACCCAGGGAACTATTGCAATTTCATAATCATCTTCACAACCTCCTTACCAATCTTAGCCGCATCCTAGATGGAGTTAGCAACCAAAGAAGCAGCATCAATCAAAGCTTTTTTCCTCAAACTCTATCTTGTCCTCTTGCTTGGGCCCTCCGAAGATATGGTTCCTTCATTAACTCTTTCACCCAAGGTCGCCGCGGCTGCACAGATGCTTGAGGTAACTTGCTCCAATTTTGTTCCACTTTCCTTGATGAGGAGTCTAAGATTTTGCTCGTAATCCTTTAGTTTATTTGGGATATCTCCCATTTGCACCTCCATGTGTTGAATAATAGCTCGATCAGCCTCCTGGTTATGTTGCAAGGTATCCACTTTCTTCTTCAGCCCCATCCAATAGTTCCACCTCACCAGGCTCCACTTGAGAATGGTGGCTCTGTCCCTCCTTATCATGTCCCTCAATCTCCTTCAGAGGAGTGGAAGCTTTCCCCATGTTTTCCTTCTCACTCAAAATGGCTAAATCATCATTTTGCTTCTCTTTATCACCTCCCTCAGCAAGATATGAGTGTCCTCATTTTTAGACTTGCTCTGTTCTAAATTCACCTCCGTAGTATCTTCCTCTCTCCCCTCCTCATTATTGTCTTTTGAATCTAGGTAACCATCGAGGTTAGAGCTAAACACCCCAGCATCCGTCCCCTCCTCTTCCTCAGGGGCATCCTTATCTAATCCATCAGTGCTCTCCACCTTAGTATCCTCTTCCTCAATTTGTCTTCAAGAACTAGAGGGTTTTAGTTTAGCCTTTATTATCTTTTTAACACTCTCATCCATTTTTCCTGTAACGAGATTAGGACTCTTATGCTTGGCAGAGGACGGGGACGAAGCAATGGACTTATTTTTACAAAAACCCTCAATGAGTAAAATTAGACCTTCATGTAATATGGGTCAAGACTATTTCTTTTTATGGGCATTCAAACTTTGGAGCAAAGAAAACTTCAAATAGAAAGGGAAGGAAATTCTATCCTTGTACCTAAAATGGTTAAGGAATACAAACTGGAATTTGTGCACCCTTTTATTTCTTCCATCAAGGATGAAATGTTCGTGAATACAACCAAGCACATCATGCCAAATGCCTTTTATCTATTGCACATCAAGGAAGTCACCACTCTTTTCCAATTGTAGCTCCTCTTCTTTGATCTTCAAGAATTTTTTGTAGGCCATTTTGGAAATACTGGTCTACTTCAAAAACTTGATACCTTTCATGGGAAGACCAGTGACTTCGGCAATGAATTCCTCAGTCAGCTTAATGGACACACCATGCAGAGTAACTTTGCCGTCCGCTCATTTTTTGAAGAAGGCAGTGGTTACATGGGGTTTGAATACATGCAACCGCTCTAGGTAGCTGGCCACCTTCCCTTTTTGGAGAATCTTCCAAACATCCTGCCTAGCCTTCCAATCATCACATTTTTTGGGTTCCTGTTTCCTCAGTTCACCTCCCATATTATAGAGCAAACAAAAAACCAGAGACACCCAGATATCAAAAGTAGAGAGATAGAAGTGAAACTAGTTTTTTGTGACACGATATCGAGGATGCCTTTTTGAGGATACGTGTAGAGAGCACATAGCCTTCACATGAATGTACCTCCTTGGGAATGCTAAATTTACAATCGTAAGGCCACTCCTACCAATCATTAAATTTCTAATCTGAGCAAATCTTTCCCACTCTAGAATGAATAACATCATAATTAATGATTGCTTTAAGATCCACATGTTTGTGTAAGTCATCGAGCCACCTCATCTTTTGCCCCCTTTTTACTGCGTGATTAGGTATCCAATCAGTAGCCTCGTTGGCTTCTCTATAAGTATGGGAGATGACCACCTTTTCAAAATTTTGAAATAGAGTTTTGATTTTCATAACCGTTGCCTCTATAGACCAAGAGGTAGTATTTTTATTATTAAGGATATTTATAATATTCAAAGAATCACCTTCCAACCATAATTTGGAATGCCCCAAATCAATAGCTAAAATGGTAGTATAAAGGGCAGCAGTAGCTTTAGCAATATAACTATTCGAGTGACCAATAGGGATTGCAACGACATCAATAACATTTCCCATATGATCTCTAAGAATGCCTCCACATCCTACTCTTCTTGGGTTACCCTTGGCTGCTCCATCAAAATTTCCTTTGATCCATCCATTAGGAGGAACAAGCCATTTTATAATCGATTTAGGATTATCAATTTTTAACTTAGGATCTTGAAATCTTAAAGGGTGATCAAGTTGGAAGGTCTGAGAAGGCTCCCTCTAGGACAAAAAATTCTCCTTGAAGGCTCTGATAATATTCTGACCAAGAACCCAACCTGTAAGATAATTGGATATTAATGAAAACATGGCTAACATCAGTTAAATTCACCCATGAATCATTCTGCCAGCAATGACAAACAAGAAGGCCAAATCTCTACTTGCAACGATCAATTAAGGCCTTTTCATTAAAGTCTTCAGTCAAAGGGTGATCCAAAAGCTATATATCTTCCCAAAAATTCACTTGAAGTCCATTTCCAACTTTCTATGCACATCCTTTTTTTAAAGTTTTCTTGGTCCCCTGAACAACTGCCCAAATGGAGGAAGAGTGAATAACATCAGGAGATTCAAGGAAATCAGAAAGGGAGTAAGAATTGGAGAGATACTTATGTTTCCAAATGGAACTCCATTCTTTATTGTCATGGTACACTCTCCACCCCTGTTTGGCTAGAAGGGCTTTATTCAAACTACTAGTTTTTTGAATTCCCAATCTCCCTTCACTATGAGGTTTACAAACTTGGTCCCAAGCAATTAAAGGCATTCTCCTTTTTTCCTCTGAACCAGACCATAAGAAGTTTCTTTGAATTTTATCAAGTGACTCAGCAAATTTAAAAGGAATTTTGAAAAGACTTAAAGCATAAGTAGGAATGCTCTGGAGATAGGTTTTGAGAAGAGTTAACTTACCAGCTTGGCTTAAAAGATTACCTTTCCATCCTACCAAATTTTTGTTGAATGTATTAATAAGATCTTCCCAGAAAGCATCAGGGACCTTCAAACCTAGGGGGAGCCCCAAGTAAGAGGAAGGGAGAGAACCTATAGAACATCCCAAGATTTTAGCAATTTTAACTTGTCTATGGATAGGGGTGTTGATGAAGAACACAACACTTTTTCTCTAGTTAACCCCTTGACCAGAAGAAACAAAATATAAGTTAATAGCCTACTTTAAAATCCTAGCTTCCTTCACTTCAACCTTACCCATGAAAATAGTATCATCAAAAAATTGACCATGGGAGCAAGTTAATGGTTGAGAAGAAGGTTGTAAGCCCTTGAGCAACCCTTTTTGGACTAAGTCCCCGATATATTTCCCCAAAAAATCAGCCATAATAACAAAAAGGATGGGGGATAAAGGATCTCCTTGTCTTAGCCCTCGAGAAGGAAAAAAGAAGGGAGAGGAACTACCATTAATCAAGACTACTATAGAGATAGTAGAAACCAATTGGCAGATCAAACCCACAACCTTATGATCAAATCCAAAAGCAAACAAAATATTACAAAGGAAAGACCAATCCACTCTATCATAGGCCTTGGCAATGTCCACTTTCATAATGAAACCCTAATTGTTGGAACAAGACAGGGAATGAATATTCTCATGAGCAGAGATGATAGAGTTAAGGATTTGTCTACCAGGGACAAAACCATTCTGCTGATCGACAATAATCAACGGGATCACTTGAACAAGTTTGGAAGTGAGAACTTTGGAAATAATTTTATAGAAAGAGTTACAGAGGCTGATTGGGTGAAACTGATCCAGAGAATCAACCCCAACTTTTTTAGGAATAAGGCATAGAAAAGTGGAATTGAGCTCTTTGAGTAGTTGTTTAGCCCCAAATAATTCCTTAACAGCGTCACAAACATCTATACCAACCACTTTCCAAAGCTTCTAGAAGAAGAACATGGGGAATCCATAAGGGCCAGGGGCTTTATCTCATCCCAGTAAGCTAATAGCCTTGAAAATCTCATCATCCTTAGGAATTGAACATAACATTTTATTTTGATCCTTAGTAATCAGTGGTGGAATCACTTTGAGGAATTCAGCCTGACTTTCCACATTAATGTTAGAATCAACCGTCATAAGGGAAGAGAAGAAAGTCACCATCTCATTCATGATAGCCTTGTCATCAACAATTTTCACATCACCCCTTTTAAGATGTGAAATGCAAGTTTTGGCCCTGTGCTTCAGAGTGGAAAGATGAAAAAACTTAGTATTCTTATCCCCTTCTCTCAACCATAGCAATCGGGATCTCTGTCTCCAAAAGATTTCTTCTTTAGTAATGATGTCATGGTATTGGACAAGCTTTTCATTCTCTTCAAGGAGTAGATCATAGGTATAACCTTCCTTTTGTATTTTTTCTTGAATATTAAGAATATCCTCCTTAACCACAACTTTGTTCTCAAAAATGTTCCCAAAGCTGTTCTTGTTCCATTTTTTGATTTCCCTTTTAACATTTTTTTAGCTTGGAAGCAATTCTAAAGAGGGCAGTACCTTCAAACTCTATATTCCACCATTCTTTTAATTTATTTTCAAACTGAGGGTGCTGCATCCACATCTTCTCAAATCTAAAAGGAAAATTCTTCTTGAGATTAATCTTATCAGCGTGAATAAAAGAGGGAAATGATCCGAACCGATTTTTTGTCAAGCCTCCAGATTACAGATGAAGTCTTTAGTCCAGTCAGGAGATATAAGAGCATGATCAAGCCTAGCCTAAATACATTCATTACCAATTCTCTTGTTGCTCCACGTATACTAGATTCCATGGAGGTCCAAGTCCATAAGGCCCTCATTATTGATGAATTCCCTTAGATCCAATATTCCTTCCAATTGAGTTGCATTTCCTCCCTTTTTCTCATTGTCATAAAGAGGGACGTTAAAATCTCCCATGATGATCCATCGGTCAGAGTAGTTTTTCCTTTTAAAGTTAGAAATGAAATCCCAAACCTTTTTCCTTGAAGTCTTTGAGTTAGGAGCATACATATTCACAAGATACCACTCTTCCTTCTGGTTTGAACTAGAAATTTTGGCTATCATAAGGTTTTTACTAGTAAACAAAATAATACTAGAGAAATAATTCTTCTTCCATAACATCAAAGTTCCTCCTGAAGCTCCTTTTGAACTGCTAGCTTTTAAATAATAGTTATTAAAAGCTTTAATCTATTTTGGTTTCTCTTTATTCATCTTAGTCTCTTGAAGCAAGAGAAAATTAGGCTTTTGTTCTCTAACAAAATTCCTAACAATGTCTAGTTTATGGGTAATGTTCAACCCCCTAATATTCCAGGTTATGATCTTCATATCCATTTTTTAGGAGAAAAATCCAGAATATTTGCCTACCTACCATCAGCAATATTTTGCATACTTTCTAACTCTCTATTTTTCTTCATAGATCTTCTTCTAGGATTACTTGGGGATCCAACATCCGGTTTAACCTTAATGTGTTGATCTATTTTTTCCCCAAGTTTTTCTAGATTAGACACAAGAGGTTTTGCCTTGCTATGTTGATCTATTTTGCTGCTTCTAGTCTCTACCCCCTTGGTATTGTTCTTTTTATTGACCTTTTTCCTTTGGATAGGTTTATGAATTGAGCCATTTTCTTTCACATCCTCCAGGGGAGGAGGTTCCACCATAGAAGGGTCATTTTCCATCTGGTTTTGCATCTAGCTCTCCTTGGATTGAGAAGGAGGACATACTCCTTCCTTTGGTAAATTTCAAATATCAACCAAGATTTCACCATCCTCAAGCACAATTTTGTCATCAATATCTCCTCATTGTTCATCTATCCTCTGGTAAATAACAATTTCTTTAGAGATATTTGCTTGATTTTCCAATTCTTTTTCAGGTACATTAGTTTTAGATTGTAAAGCGGGACCTTCTTTCTCAGAGTTGTCTTCCTCAAAAGCAAGCTCTTTCTCTACCTCAGCCTGTTGTGTTTGAAGTTTTTCATTTCTTTTTTGTTCTTGGCGTTGGCCTACTTTGGGTTTCCAAACTTTCTTGTGCTGAATCTTGTTCTTTTTCCTTTTCAACCCACTGCTAGCCTATTTTTTACTTTTAGAGGGACAGTTCTTAACCAAATGCCCTTGCTTCTTACAAGCATAGCAAGAATTAGGCAGATCTTCAAATAGGATTTCTTGAGTTCTTTTACCTAGCTTGGAAATTACATCCACCTTAGCTGGGAGGTGATTCAAGTCTACCACCTTAATGAAAAGTCTGGCACGATGAAGTTTGGATCTAGATGTCGTAGCATTATCCATAGCTACTAGTTCACCAAAGGAACTAGCAATACCTTTAAAGATATCCTCATCCTAGAATTCAAGAGGGAGTCCAGGGAGTCTAGCCCAAATGGGAGTAGTTAAGAAGAAAGAGTCTAAGAGGTCCATATTGGGTTCCCATTTTTTAATAATAAGAGAACTCTTTCCAAAAGACCACGATCCTCCACAGAGAACTCTATCCATATCTTCTTTACAGTTGAAGATAAACAAAAAGAACCCGTTCAACATGGGGGCAACATCTATCTCTCCTCTAATAACCCATATTCTTTTCACCATATTTCTAAGAGTATCAATATCAGGTCTAGCGCCTAAGAATTTTCCCACTAGAGTGAAATCCATGGAAGACACGAAAAAATCAACTAAAGGGTCTGGGATAAAGACTTGAAACTCACCTTTCTCCCAATAGGTCTTTGCAGTCACTGGTGGAAAGAGAGACTTTCCAGTTGGTTTCTTGCCAAATAGGGATAACCAGGATTTTCCTTCCAAGGCCCCTTACTTCTGTCCTCCAAAAGACTTTTCCTTGAAAGAGACAATGTTTTCTTTTTCTTTCTCAAGATCCTATCCTGACACATGAGGAGTAGAATGAGATCCCAAAGGTGGATCACCGACCCCACACAAAAGTTCAGATTCTCTTGAAGACTTCCCATTTTCCACCTCAACCAAAGATTCTAACCCTGTAAACTCCTCAGCATCCTTTGTCATTCCCCCAGGGTCAGTACCACCAGCTAGATTCCCCTCGACTAGTTTCTCGCTTGCACGCGAAACAAAAATCCATAATGTTTTAGATTTTTTAAATGGGTGAAGTTTGTAGGGAGGATAGTTGCATCCAATGAAATCTCTTATAGAAATTGTCAAGGTAATAAAGGGTTAATTTTGAATATTATTAAAAATAATTGTAGAGATTGTCAAGTGTTGCAACATAAAATTTGATTATTTTATTTTATTAAAATGTAATAGGGAGATTAGTCACTAGTCATCGAAGTTTAATGTTGCATATTTAGAATTCTTAAATTGTATGTTGGATTTTGTTGTTTTGGATTACAAACTATGCAGTTCATAAAGATGAAATGTTGAAATTTTGAGAAAAATCCATGATGTTTTAGATTTTTTAAACGGGTGAAGTTTGTAGGGAGGATAGTTGTGTCCAATGAAATCTCTTATAGAAATTGTCAAGGTAATAAAGGGTTAATTTTGAATATTATTAAAAATAAATGTAGAGATTGTCAAGTGTTGCAACATAAAATTTGATTATTTTATTTTATTAAGATGTAATAGGGAGATTAGTCACTAGTCATCAAAGGTTAATGTTGCATATTTAGAATTCTTAAATTGTATGTTGGATTTTGACAATTTTTTTGATGTATCTTTATATATGAGTTAACAACTTAACCTACAAATCTCTCAAATTAAAAACCATAGTGGATAATATTGAAACACTTACCAATGAACAAAATGTTTCTCTTCTCTGGTGTGACCAAATGCATGCCATGTTTGATGATGGGTTGGACTATGATGAGGTTGTAGCCCTAAATATAACTAAAGATGAATGGCACTTTGACTATCTATAAAAAAATAATTATCCTTCTGAGGGTGTCCCAATACTTCCAAAAAGAACTGAAGCCATATCATCTCCTTGGCTACCTCTGTAGCAGCAACATAAACTTCCTCTGTAGTGGATAAAGCATTAACATTCGATAACCTAGAAACCCATCTCATTGCTGCCCCACCAATAGTAAATAGATAACTTGTAGTACTCCACTTGGTATCAATATCCACTATCAAATCTGAGTCAACATAGCCTTGTAAGTCAGTAGTAGAGCCCCCAAAGTGTAAACACTTATTGGATGTTCCTCTCAAATATCTGAGAATCCATTTGAATGCATTCCAATCCTCAATTCCTAGATGACTCATATACCTGCTAACGGCTCACACTGCATGTGTAATATCTAGCCTTGTACATACCATAGCATACATCAAGCTTCCTACAATTGAAGCATAGGGTACCTTTGACATCTGATCCTCCTTTGCTTGTGTCTTGGGACACATCTCCTTAGTCAACTTCAAATGACTAGGTAAAGGTGTGCTAACAACTTTAACATTCTCCATAGAGAAATGTTGCAACACATTCTCAACATAATCAGCTTGAGCTAGTGTCAATTTCTTGTTCTTCCTATCTCTACAAATCTTCATACCAAGGATTTGTTTTGCTTTCCCAAAATCCTTCATAGCAAATGCATGTGCTAACTAGTGTTTCAACCCCTTAATCTGATCCATGTTAGACCCAACTACAAGCATATCATCAAAATATAAACATAAAATAATGTAGCTATCATCATCCAACCTCTTAAACTAAACATAATGATTTGAATGATACCTACTATATCCATGCTCATGCAAAAAATTGTCAAATTTTAGATACCATTGCTGAGGTGCTTGCTTCAAGCCATATAAACTTTTCTTCAATTTGCACACTAAGTTCTCCTTACCTTTGACCTCAAATCCTTGTGGTTGAGCCATATATATCTCTTCATCCAAATCACCATGAAGGAAGGCTATTTTAACATCAAGCTACTCTAAATGCAAATCTTTAGTAACCACAATACTTAAAACAATATGGATAGAAGTCATCTTAACAACAAGAGAAAATATCCCATCAAAATTAATGCCATTTTTTTGTGAAAATCCTTTTACAACTAACCTGACTTTAAATCTCTTCTTACTTCCATCCTCTTCTTTTAACCTATAAACCCACTTATTTTGTAAAGCCCTTTTGCTTGCAGACAGCTTGCATAAATCCCATGTCTTATTTTTCAACAAAGAGTCCATTTCTTCTTTCATTACAGAATCCCACTAAATATTAGTATCCACTTGCATAGCTTCATCATAACATTCATGTTCACCAACATCTATTAGTAAAATAGAATATAAGGAAGGAGAAAATCTTTCTGGAGGTCTAATTTGCCTTGTTGACCATCTAAAATTCACTGGTGTGTGTGGTATTTGTTGTTACAATTGTCAAACATCATGAGAAATGGTTGGAACATCATCTTTTGGAGTATCATCTAGCATTGCATAATCATCTTCTTTCTTCTCATATTGTTGCAATAGATCTTTGTACAACACTTTCTCATTGAATATGACATCCCCACTTCTTACAATTTTACAATTTTCAAAATCTCAAAGCCTATAACCAAATTCATTAATGCCATATCCAAAAAATACACATTTCTTTGACTTAGCTTCTAGCTTGGTTCTATTTTTAGAATCTATTTGAGCAAATGCTTCACAACCGAAAGTTTTGAGAAAAGAATAACTCACCTTCTTACCAGTCTATGCTTCCTCTGGAATACCACAACCCAAAAGAGTAGAGGGACCTCTATTAATCAAATATACAATAGTATTAATAGCCTCCACCCACATGTGTAAGGGCAACCCAACATGCAACCTCATGCTCCTTGTACACTCCATTATAGTCTTATTCATGTGTTTAGCCACTTCATTTTCCTTTGGAGTCCTTGGAACAATTTTTTGTCTACAAATACCATTAGTGGAGCAATAATCTTCAAATTCATGACTGCAATACTCACCACCATTATTAGATTTGAGACATTTTAATTTCTTACCAGTCTCATTTTCAACCAAGCATTTCCATTTCTTGAAAGTTTGAAATGCATCAGATTTCTCTCTAAGGAAATAAATCCATACTTTTCTAGTTGCATCATTAATAAATGTAACATAATAATGAGAGCCACTAAGGGAAGATACTTGACCTGGTCCCCATATATCAATATGCACAAGCTCTAATTTCTCCTTTTTATTTTCCTTTTGAGTCTTTAAAATTCACTCTCTTTTGTTTTCCATACACACAACTTTCATAGAAATCCATATTAACACATTCTAGACCTGTTAAAACTTACTTTGAATAAAGTACTTTCATACCTTTCTCACTCATGTGCCCAAGTTTGTTGTGCCACAATGCTGCATCAAAATTTATAGCAAATATTTGTTTTCCCTGGTCAACTCCAACAACTGTTCCTAAACATTCATTTTTCTCTGAAATAATTAAAGTAGAAGGAACATTACGACCTATACAAAAATATAAGGTGCCTACTTTCACACCTTTTGCTACTACAAGGGAACCTTTTGAAACCTTCCAATTTTTATCATTAAAAGTAACTACACAACACTCATCACCGAGTTGCCCTACTAAAATTAAATTCCTACTCAGCCTTGGAACATGTCTTACCTCATGTAGTAGCCAATGATTCCCATTCTACAAATTAATCTTAACTTTTTCCTTTCCAACAATCTAACAAGGTTCATTATCCCCCAAATAAACATGTCCAAAATCCCCTTGGACATAATCAATGAAATAACCTCTATGAGGTGTAGCATGAAATGAAGCACCAGAATCTAAAACCCATGAATCATCAATAATTTCTAAAGACAAAAGCAAAGCATCCTCTTCAGATTTGTTACCACATTTTCCTCCTTGTCTCCATCTAGTTTATCTCCTTAGTTTTTCTTTTGAGTCTAACAATCTTTCTTTTTATGCCCTGGTTTCCCACAGCACTAGTAGTCATTTGGTCCTCTCGATTGAGACCTCCTCCCCTTTGACTTTCCTCTTGATTTTCCATGATTTTTGGAATTACTTCCTCTCTCAGTCATTCTGGCTTGACTTTGTGCATTCAAAAAACTTCTTGATGTAGATCCACTTGAGGTTTTCCTATTAGTTTTCTCACTCAAAATAACACTAATCACATGATCATATTTTAGGGTACTAGATCTAGGAACAAAATTATTGAAAGCCATTACCAAGCCATTCCTTCTTTCAAGCAAAGAACACAAAATCAAGAGAACCCTAATTTCTTCATCAAAATTGATGCCCATAGAAGATAACTAACTAGTAACAATATTAAAATCATTTAAATGATTTGTAACATATCCACCTTCTATAATTTTCATATTAAATAAATGCTTCATGAGAAATACCTTGTTTGAAGCAGAGGGCTTTTCATACAGTTTTGCTAGGGTTTTCATCAACTCTTTTGTTGTCTTTTCTTTTATAATATTAAATGCCACTGATGGTGCTAGGCATAATCAAATGCTTCCAAGTGCCTTTCTATCCAAAAGATCCCAGTCGTCATTTGACATAGATCCCTGATTCTTGGTTTTGCCTTCCAATGACTTCCATAAATCTTTTTGATAAAGATAGTCTTCCATTTGCATCTTCCATAACTAAAAGTTCTATCCATTAAACCTGTCAACCCATAGTTTACCCTTAGCTGCCATCGCTCCCACTCAACCATGAGAATCCCACTCAACCATGAGAATCCCACTCAACTATGAGAGTTTCCTACAGAAGATAACTGAAAAGAACAACCTCGCTCTGATACCACTTGTTAGGATTAAACCACAGACATAAATAACAACTTCATGCAAATATAAAAAATATAAGAAAATAATAGATCACACAAAAAAGAACACAAGACACCAAGATTTAACATGGTTCACCCAATCTTGGGCTACATCCACCAAACAACAAGTCCGATATTATTATGATCTAGTGATTACAACCTGATTACAATCCATAATCCCTTATAGCTCAATACCATCACAAGAACTAATTTTTGCATCACAAAAAAAAATAAAAAATCCCTAACCTTGAGCCCTTTTATACAAGTATTTTTACTGCTTTAGGGTTATAATTAATAATTACGCGTCAGCCCAAAATCTTGGTAAAATAGGGCCCATAATTTTTTTTGAGCCCCAAAGAATTTATGAAGTATGTATAGTACTTTCCTAATTAGTCACCACAAACTAAAAATATCTTCATTAAATAAAAGACCATTATGCATTTGAGTAATTCAATGTTAGATACATAGAATCATATAAATTTAGTAGTCTAACTTTGGATTTTTCTTTTTTGTTTATGTAGGAGGCATCCAATCCACTTAGTATAGCGAAGAGGCTACATTTTGATCATCCACTAGCAACCCAGGATAGTATAGTTGTCATAGGATGCATCATGAGACATTTTGAGATGGAATATGCCACATTGTATATAGAAATATTGATACTATACACATTCCGGTGGCATGATTAGCCACATTTTGTATACGGATCTATGTATTTTGATATATATTTGCGTAATTTTTCTATGGATACATGAACTTTGATATATATTTGTGTAATTTGTCTATGGATACATGTATTTTGATATATATTTTTGTCATTTATGTGCACAATGATATCCATATTAATTTAGTATAGTATTGTTCAATTTATTATGGATCATGTGTATTGTTCATGTTTATGAAATATCATTCATTTTGATCATGTTTGTTATATTTGATTCAAATGCAATAATTTGTGAATAACATTTTAACAACCTTTATTATCAAATTTTGATGCAATGTTTAATTTGAAATGCTACCATATATGTTTAATTTGAAATAATCTTTGTAATCCCTTAAGATGTCACTATGGTTTGCCCACCCAAAAGCACTCAGAACACCTTAGAAAGTAGCATACGACATTTCATAGATAGCCCCCATGAGCTTCAAGTTATGACTCTCAGAAGATCGACCTTGAGACACACTTAGAGCACCTTGAAGACTCTTCAATACGGGGTGTGATGTACTACAAGGCTTGCTCACACTGACTAGTCCTTCTTAGGACTTACAAAAGTCAAATTCAAGGCCTTGCTATTTTCTTCTTGCTTCTTCCACTTTGGATCCAACTAAGATCCACCTCCTTCACCCCGGTACATCAACTTTACAAAGAAAAATAAGAACAAGTGCTATTATGAGATTTTACTACACATTCGACTTACCAAACCCACATGACATTTTGGCAATTCAAGAAAGATTCAAGGCTTCCATCAACATCATGACATTGATATGTATGAGTTTGGATCAACCAATAGCTCTATAATAACTAAAAATCATTATCTCAAACAAATTTCAACTAGTTGCTACTGTTAGCACATTAAAATCACAGTCATAGCAAGGTCATTTCGCACCTCACACTATTATCATGGCATGAGAGGATTCCAAAATATTAAGCATATGTCATTTGGCATTTTGCAACTCAAGAACAAGTTCCAAATGAAGTTCTTACTAGTTTTTTCCCCTTTGTCATTAGTGTTGTTGCAAGTGCATTTCAAGAATGCCAGAACAAGAAATTTAGCATGCCACAACTCCTAAAAAGGAATAGTTAATATTTAAACTATCTAAACATGTCCAAAATGTCATGATTCAACTTGAAACAATCCACCAAAGAAAGTTCCTGGAACCAAATTCACTAATATGGTAAAGTGCTGCTGCTACAAACCAAGAAAAGAGGGTTTTAACACTTGGAGATGTGTGATGCTCATAAAAACCACATAAAAGCCTAAAAAAAACTAAGGATATGAATAACATTTTCAAAAATAGAAATTATTCCTTCACTTATAGGCCTTGACCATATACCAAACACCCAAAACACAAAAAGGCTAATAAACAAAGTTAGAAGGGGGTTTTGAATGGTTTTGCAAAATCTTGCATAACTTTCTTTCTAGAGCACACCATCACCTCAAATTTCACCAAGAGTACTTTAGGAACATTCCCTACCACTTTCCATACTTTTTTTCATGTTTTCAATCACCAATCACATGATATGTTGTTGGTTAGAACCATATTTCCACTAGCCAAGACACTTTTCTTGCCTAGGGCATCACCATAAAAATAGTCGCCTTCATTTTCTTGAGCCCTTCTTTTGGAACAATAATTTACATTGAGTAACCTCCCATTTACCACGTTTTTAAGCCATTTCTATGGTGGAAATAGGAGGAAAACTCCAATAAAACAAAATGTTGTAATTTTTTTACAAGAAACTAGTCTAAAACAAGAAATTTTTGTATAGAACTTTGACAAAAAAAAAAAAACCTTGATTGAAGGCTTAGAAAATGAGAAGAAACATTAAAATAAATACTTCAAGCAAGATATCCATGTTCTCAATCCAAAACAACACCAAAAAATTCCATTTACATAGTGGCTCCTATAGATATCAATGCCCAACCCATACACTGTATGACCCAAACACTTCCAACCCCTAAAACTAATCAAGAATGGACTTATATAGGTGTTTCAAACCTTTTATTTTCATTCTCAAAAAAATAACTAACTCTTTGCACTCATTTTCAACTTTGGAAGAAAAAGTTGCAAAAGTTGCAATTTTGCAACATTTGTAATTTTGAGCAATTTTTGCTATAACTTAAAATTCTTAATTATATGAGTTCAAAAAACTTGGTAAGGGGTCCTATTAGGTTTATTTAGACATTACAAGATGGTTTTTGACCCTTGGTCTAATTTCTATTAGTTTGGTCAACCTAGCCCCAGTTGAGCAACTTATAGGCATAACAACAACTTAGGAGCAAAAACCCACTTAGCAACTAAGTTAACCTTACCTAAGGACCTAATAGGTCTTATCAAACCACTAGCAATGTGGCTAGAATTACTACAAGCCAAAATGACAAGAAGGAAGCACTAGGTACAAACTAGCCTACTTAGGTTCTCCTACACCAGGGTGGCGACGAATGATGGAGGCTCTCCAGGGTCGAAACAAGGGTGTCACTAGGGTTTAACCACCCATCCAAAGCTAATGGCTCTGATGATTTGATACCAAGATCAGAAATTTCAAAGTTACGTTGTGATGCACCTATGAACTGAGGCACACTCCAAGTTTTGGCATTGAGTGAGATCACTGTACCGAATCCAAATGGAATGTGATCTCTCCAAAATGAGATAGGTTATTTTAGGCCTCAAAATGACCATCCTGTAGTATTTAGTGTTTCATCAATAGCCCTCATAAGCTTCAAGTTATGAACCTCAAAAAATTGACCTCAACAAGCACTTAGAGCACCTTGGAGACTCTTCGGTATGGGGTGGCCGCGAACGATGGAGGCTCTCTGAGGCTAGAACAAGGGTGTCACAAGGGTTCACCCACCCATCTAGAGCTAATGGTGGTAACAATTTGATGCCAAGATCTATGGTTTCAAAGTTATGCTGTGTTGCACCTATGAATTGAGGCACACTGCAAGTTTAGGCATTGAGTGAGATCATTGTGCCAAATCCAAATGGAATGTGATCTCTCAAAAATGAGATAATTTATTTTAGGCCTCAACATGACCATCTTGTAGAATTCAACATTTCATCAATACCCCTCACGAGCTTTGAGTTATGACCCTCGAAAGATCGACCTTGGCACACACTTAGAGCACCTTGGAGACTCTTTGGTATAGGGTGGTTGTAAATGATGGAGACTCTCTGTGGTTGGAACAAGGGTGTCACTAGGATTCACCCAATCATATGGAGCTAATGGAATTGATGATTTGATGCCAAGATCAGTGGTTTCAAAGTTATGCTGTGATGCACCTATGAACTAAAGCACACTACAAGTTTTGGCATCAAGAGAGATCGCTGTGTCGAATCCAAATGGAATATGATCTCTAAAAAATGAGATAGGTTATTTTAGGTCTCATGATGAGTGTTCTATAGCATTCAATTTTTTATTAATAACCCTCACAAGCTCTAAGTTATGACCCTTAGAAGATCGACCTTGGCACACACTTAGAGCACCTTGGAAACTCTTCGGTATGGGGTGGCCATGAACTATGGAGGCTCTCCATAGATGGAACAAGGGTGCCACTAGGGTTCACCTATTTATTTGGAGCTAATGGTGCTAACAATTTGATGCCAAGATCAGTGGTTTCAAAGTTACGCTATGATGCACCTATGAACTGAGGCACACTACAAGTTTTGGCATCAAGCAAGATCTCTGTGCCGAATCCAAACAAAATGTGATATCTCAAAAATGAGATAGTTAATTTTAGGCCTTAGCATGACCACCTTGTAGCATTATACATTTCATGAATAGCCCTCACAAGCTCTAAGTTATGACCCTTAGAAGACTGACCTCAAAACACACTTAGAGCACGTTGGAGACACTTCCATACGAGGTGGCCACGAATGATGGAGGCTCTCCGTAGCTGGAACAAGGGTGTCACTAGGGTTAGTATTAAGTAAAAATATTAGTTTTTAACTCTCTCAAGTTTTTGGCATTGGGCATAGTGCAATTTTGGTGTTAGCATGTATTAAAATCATCATTTTTAGGTCCCTCATAAATTGCATTGAGTAAAATCATCTTTATTTCTTACATTAAATCAACAAAATTACATTTACAATATCTCAATTTTTTCACCATTATTACATCAATAAAAAATACCAAAAACCATAGTGTCAAAAATAGTAGTGTGAAAAATCATAGTGTCAAAAAAATTAGTGTAAAAAATCGTAGTGTCAAAAAAAGAATAGATTTTTCTTCATTCTACTCCTTATTTAGTTTTTTTATCTTCATGCATGGCTACTCTTCATGATGTACCTACATTCTAATATCATAAAAAATATTAGTAACTTATTTTATTAAACAAGATAATCATTGGTTCACCAAATCATGATGAACAAAATAACATAAGAAGTAAATATACCTAGCCGAGTGTTCTAGTAGGGTCCTCTCTTTGTTTTAGGGTCTCTAATAGGGCTTCATGATCAACAATAGTAATAGTAAAAAATTATTTTATTTTTGGTCTTCCTTGATGCTTCAACAACTTCACATTTGTTGCTATAATAAGATGTGAATATATGAGAATTATTTTGTGCTTTTGATAGTCTTCAAATGTAGGAATTCCATTCCTTCTAAGCATGTGTGTCTGCAGCCATGTTCTAGCAACAACCACTGAACAAGTAGGATACGTGAATCCATCATCATCTATGATTAGTTTTACAAAATTTTATTTACCTCTTACATAATGTGCTAACCAATAATCTGATTTCTCATCAGTCCCTTGTGGGGCAACCAATGCAAAGACATGTTCTGGCTGAAGAAGATTTAATAGATGGTTATGCTCAAGTGAACTTTCCATGTCATCATTTTTGATAGAGGGTATGATAGAAAATGGAGTAAGATAATGTGGAGCCCATGTGTCCACCCACTCACTTCACTCACAGTGATCCCAATCACACTGAAAATAACTAGGACAAAAGCAAGCTAGCTATCGTGTCCAAACGGTCCATGTACTAGAATCAAAGTTTCAGAATGAATTCATTTTTGAGGAGTCTCTCAGTATAGCACAATCTAATCTATCACCTATGGACCCTTCTTCAACAAACCAAAAGAACCTACATACTACTAAATCAAGAGGCCCCCCTGTGATAATGTTGAACTACACCAATCAACAATGCTATGAGCATCAAGAAGCTCCGCTCCTAAAATCTTCAATTTCTCCTTAACTAGAGCTCTCTTCATACATGCCCTTGCTCCATTATGTTCCCCTTTCCTATGGAAAGACTTAAAAAAATTCCAAATATGAGGCAACCCCTCTCTATGTGCATCCTACAACACCAATAAAACATGCGAGCATTCTTGAATTGACCTATGCAATTATCTAACCAAATAATATGTCTATCCATAGCAATTGTATGCTTCTGTAAGAAATAAAAATAATTCTCAAAAAAATATCGCACAAACTCATGAGAGTGAGATCTATCATCACTCATATAAAAATGGTACTCTCTAATAATATTTCAATTATCTTCCACACTATTAGGGCCATGTCTATATGTTATGTGAACAAAAAAAACAATCTAAATGGAGTTGTACTATTGAGATTGTGTCTCATTTTGAAGCTGCAATGTCTAGTTCTTAGCAAAGTCAAAAACTAATATAATATTGCCAATGGGAAAAGTCTCCTTACACATTCTAAATTGTTGATCCAATCAATGAGACCTGTGACTATGTCTTGCATACTTGTAGAAAAGATTTGTCTTGAAATCTGAAATAAAACTAGCCACACTAATTTCTTTTGCAACCAATTCACATCTAGAGCACTCACCCCCACTTTTCAATGTGTATTTCACCATTTCATATACCTTTTTGATTACTCTTTTCTTCCCAAGATCTTGTTTTCACCCCTCATGGAAACATGTGTCAAACTTGTATAAGACACCACATTCTGAACACTTCTAATTTAAGAAAGCATTTTTATAAAAGAAACAACCATCAACTCTACGACATAAAAATTGATCTAGCAAATCTCTTGATGATTTTGGAAGACCACTAGCACCACAATTCTCCAAAAATTTTTTACTATAAAAAGTAGAATGAACGAAGCATTGTAGTTCATGGTGCATAGAAAACTCGACATGATATTTGCAACAATATGTATTTTGAATTTTAAGTGGCACATAATAAAATGGCTTCAAAGATTCAAAATCCCTTTGTGATATATGAAATCTTGGATGAATATCTCTAAATTGTTTGAACAACATAGTTTGACTTACCTCCAAATAATGTTTAGGATGTAGCATGTGGTCTCTAATGCTAATTCTCAACTTTAACACGTCTTTAGCATGATACTATTGAGCTAGAGTGCTAAAATTGTGTAATTTCTTCCTTCACATCATTGGATAGCTTCTTATCAAAACGTGGAAGTCTCCCACCAAAAGTCCATGTTCCATCTTGAAGAGGATCAACAATTCTCTCTCGTCTACTAAGTGCTCTTTTTAGAGTAGTACAATTTAGGTTCAAGTCAATACAAGTTTGTCTCATATATCTAGCCTTTCTCAAATGATGACTTACCAAAGAGGTTGTAATAATCCTTTGAGTAGTTCTCTTATCCTTCTCCCTGTTATTTTTCCCAATGCTATTGAGAGCACTGAAAATATTCTTCACAATAATGGCATTTCTTTCCAATTTTTTATTGACACAAATCTTCAATTTGGAAAGCATAGATCTCATCTTTTGCATCTTTAATAAGTGCATAAAAGGTTGACATTGCTCCACCAATGTCTTATTGTCGAAAAACATCTTATATAGTCTTGAAGCCCATAACCAAATAGTTCTTTCTAATTTTTTCCCTTCAAAATTGGTAATAATCATTTCATCAATTTCAATTATTCATTTTGGTGTTCTAGAATCTTTATGTCGATTATAATTAGGAGATATGTAGCATTCCTATGCATTGTCATTTTCGACATGGTCAATCATGCAATTTACATTATGAACTGGTAAAATTGCATTCTCCAAATTTTTATTCTCTAAATTTTCAATCCTAACATTATTGTTATCAATTGGTACATTTTCATTCCCCAACTACACATGTTCATTATCTTACTGTATGATTTCACCTTCGATCAAGACATCATCAACGTGACTTACATTTAACATACCTTGTCTCTTCCTTTGGTGATTTACCTTGTCCCTTTCCCTATATGTTGCAATGTCTTCATTTGATACCTTCCTTTTGCATTTAGTCATTTGATGACTACTGCTTCCCATTCAAAAAACAATATCGGACCCCTAGGGACCCATTATAGAACCTTTTTTGATTGTATGGGCCCCAAAAAATTAGTTTTCTCCAAATCCATAAAAATGACTCCAAAAAATGTGATTGTTGGGTCTGCAGTGACAAGGAATATGTTGGAAAAAGCATGTCATATTTTGGGTACCCGATCCCATATCAAGTATCCGATCCTAAATTGGATACCTAATATGATATTGGGTACTTGAAATGGATGCCCAAATTTTGGAGGGAAGTCAAAATTTAGAAAGTGTGGGCAATGTGAACAAATTTGATTATTATATTTGATTATTATATTATATTATTATGATTTTTACTATTATTATTAAATATAATATAGTAATATATATCATTATTGTTATTATTATTATTATGACCTATAAATATAATATATTAATATATATATGATTATTATATTATATTATTATAATTTTTACTATTATTATTAAATATAATATATAGTAATATATATTATTATTATGACCTATAAATATAATATATTAATATATATATTATTAATATATTATATTATTATGATTTTTACTATTATTATTAATATAATATATAGTAACATATATTATTATTGTTATTATTATTATTATGACCTATAAATATAATATATTAATATATATATATATATGATTATTATATTATATTATTATGATTTTTACTATTATTATTAAATATAATATATTAATATTTATTATTATTTGTTAGAAATATAAGAGGAGTAACTGAGAGGGGAGGGGTGAATCAGTTACTATTAAAATAAATCCTAGATCCCTTACATGTTAGTACAAAATATAAACTGAAAATTGAATTTTGCTAAAGCTCGGTAAAGAGATACAAAATGCTATAACTTGGTAAAAGCTTGACATATAAACTTTAGATGTTATTTGTGATTATCACTACTTTAACTTAGTTGCAAACACATAAAAGAAAATACCTTTAACACATTTGACACCAAGATTTAACGTGGAAACCCAATTTGGGAAAAATCACCAATTGCAACTAGTTACTATTTTTACTCTTCTAAAGTGAGCCCTGTTAGAAGCCAACCCTATTAAAGGTTACAAAACACACCGTTAGGTGTGACCCTATTAAAGGATTTAATCACCCTATTAGGAGTGGCCTTGTTAGAGGTCTTTAGACAATTCAATAGAACTGCCACCTTGTTAGAGGATTTGCAAATAACTGTTAAGCCAACTCTATTAAGAGATTTAGATCACTGCTACAATGGTTAGAGAGTAACAATGATATGACCTAATTTGAATGCAACTAAATTTTTGATTACATATCTCTTTCCTGGCTTGTACTTGATCCTTCTTGATCAAATATAGCTTTTCTGCTTCATAAGGATATTCTAGTTTTCCTTCAAATTTGCTTCCTCTTCTCATCATTAGATCTTCAATAACATCTTCATGTATTACACCCACCTTGTTTTTTGAAATCACAAACTTGACCTTATACTTATATCTTCCATTTTGTCAAGTTGGCTCAAATATAACTTAGAATAATTAATATTCTTCACCTTAGTTGGCTAGAATCAATAGATAAATCAATTAAGCTTAATATGCCAAAATAAGAAAATCCTTTGTTAGTCGACCTAGCTCAGTAGAAACTAACTCAGAAATGATTTCCTTTATTAACCAATAGAAGCTCAGTTAACACTGCAAACTTCACAAATATCCTTTGGCAACTAAGTGAGCTCGATTAGCATTGGTTCCATCCAACTTTCCTTCATTTACTAAGTGAGCTTGATTAACACTCACTTTCTACGAACATTCCTTTGATGCCCAAGTGAACTCGGTAGACACTACTTTTTGAACTAGGCAATCACAGGAACACTCGATAGACACACAAAACTGTCTTCACTGCTTTAGTGAGCTTGACATATATTGACTGATAATGATATGACATTTGTATAACATCAAAGACAACACATAGTTAATCAATTGTATCCAAAATCTCCCTCTTTAGCATTGATGGCAACACAATATCTCATAGCACAATGAAATTTTGGATTGATTCTTTGAGAACTCCCTCTGTTAGTGTGAATTCTTTCTTTCACTAGATTCTGTCTGCAACAATTGCTACCAAGTTCATTCGAAACTTTCTCCCTCTGTCAACAAACTTCTTCTTTGGAAAACTTCTCGCTCTTTGGTTCCTTAATTTATTCTGATTCCAAGAATTTCTCAGAGATATGATAGTAAACTTCTCCCTCTTTGACAACACATGCTAAAGATAAATTTTTTGTTAATACCAATGTACCCTAAGTACTAATTCATCTACAATATGCCCTTACTAATTTTGCACCAACTAATTGATCTTCAACAGGTTCTAGTTAATGCATCACTAAGCTTCATTTTGTGAACTTTAGATAGGGGAATGATCCCTAGCTTACCTCTTAGATACAAAAATGCATCCTTAGGTAATATCTTGGTAAATATGTCTACAATCTGTTCCTTTATATTAACATTCTAATCTTAATTCTTTTTCTTGCACCAATTCTCTTAAGAAGTGATATTTTATTGCAATGTGCTTTGTTTTGGCATGCATCACTAGATTCTTTGATATGTTGATTGCATTGGTGTTATCACCATATATGACTATATGATCCTTGATATCTATCTTCATTCCTTCCAACAATTGTTTGAACCAAACAATGTTAAAATAGTTAACTGCTGCTACCACATATTCTGCCTCTGATGTGGATTCTGATGTACAATTTTGCTTCTTGCTTGTCCAAGACACTAGTCTTTTACCAAGAAAGAAAGCTCCACCACTAGTCCTTTTTTTGTCATCAATACTTCCTTCCCAATCAGCATCAGTAAATACTTTCAAGTCCAAATTGCTTCCAAGTTTATACCATAAACCATAGTCTTCAATACCTTTCAGATATCTCATGATTCTTTTGATTGCCATCATATGATTTTCTTTGGGATTTTCTACGAATTTTTCCACTATTCCAACTACTAGAGCAATATCAAGCCTTGTGTGTACTACATATTAAAATTTTCCAATCATTGATCTGTATATGGTTTGATTTACTTCTTTGGAATCATCATTTTTGGAGAGCTTATGCCTAGTAGACATAGGAGTTCCAACTGGTCTTGAATCTTCCATTCCAAACTCTTTCAATATTTCTTTGATATACTTAGATTGAGTGATGTACATATTTGCAATCTAACAAAGAATTTTATCTCACCAAACGTAGACATCTCAAATTCTTTACTCATTTCTTCTAAAAATGCTTTGCACAAGTCATCATTTCCTGTAAATAGAGTATCGTCAACAAATATTTTTGCCAACACAATCTTCTTGTCTAGTCCTTCCTTGATATACATACTACTATTATCATTTATCCTTTGAAAGCCAATTCATACCAAGTAATTATGAAGTCTTTCATACCAAGCTCTAGGAACTTGTTTGAGACCATATAATGCTTTGTGTAACTTGCAAACCACGTCTCTTTTACTAGGATCTATAAAACCTTATGGTTGTTCAATGTAGACTTCTTCATCAATAATTCTATTCAAGAATGTAGTTTTTACATCCATTTGATATACTTTAAATCCTCTATGTGTTTCTTATGCTAATAAAGTTCTAACACCTTCTAGTCTTGCCACAAGAGCAAAAGTCTCACCATAATCAATACCTTCTTCTTGAGAATAACTTTTGCACACCAATCTTGTTTTGTTACTTAAAACTTTTCCATCTTCATTGAGCTTATTTCTGAATAGCCACTTTGTACCAATTACATTTTTATCCTTGAGTCTAGGAACAAGATTCTAAGTGTTGTTCTTTTCTATTTTTTCTATCTCTTCATTCCTTTCTTCAATCCAAATTTCATTTTTCAAAGCATCTTTTACACTTCTATGTTCAAATTTAGCAAGTATACATTTTAATTTTCTTTTTGTCATTGTTCCATCAGATTTGTCTCTAATAATCTGATTAGTTTCATGATGCCTTCTAACATATCTTGCTATAATAGCCTCTTTGGGCTTTGAATGAGTTCCACCTTCTTCAGCTTGAATTTCAGTTTCAAGCTTGAGTCCTTCTATCTGTGACTTGGGTCCATCAGGGTCTGTTTGAACTAGCCTGGTAGTCTCTGATTGTGACTTGGGTCCTTCTAACCATAGCTCAGGTTGCACTATTTGAAACTCAGTAACTGTTGAAGATTTTGGGGGCTCAGGAGATGAAGCCTCCTTTCTCTTAGATAGGTTTGGTAGGGTATCAAGTTCATAGTAAACAAATCTTCTTGCTCCTTGTTTCTTTCTTCCTCACTCTTTTCTATAAACTCATCATTCTAACATGTGCACTTTTTGTAATCTTGTGACTAGAAAAATTCAAACATTTGTATGCTTTACTTTTATAGGAATATCCTAAAAAATGCCTTCATCACCTTTTACATCAAATTTTCCTTTTCTAGATTTTTTTAAGATATAACATTTGGTGCCAAATACTTTCAAGTAACTTACATTAGGTTTGTAGCCGTACCATAGTTGATAAGGAGTTTTGTTTAAATCTTTCTTCAACTACACTCTGTTCAAGGTGTGAACTATAGTGCTGATAGCTTCCTTCTAGTATTTGAGAGGAACCTTCTTTTCAATCAACAGGGTTTTTGCACAATCCATGATAGATCTATTTCTTCTTTTAGCTATATCATTTTGGTGTGGTGTACCAGGAGCTGATACTTGTCTTTTGATTCCTCTTTCAATGTACAAATTATTGAATTCATTGGAGATAAATTCACCACTTTTGTCTAATCTTAAGCATTTCAACATTTTTCCAATTTCATTTTCTACTCTTGCCAGATACCACTTGAATTTTTGAAAGGCTTCTGATTTTTGTTTTAGATACATTACTGTCATCATTCTAGAATAGTCATCAACAAAAAGAATGAATTTTTTTTCTCTGCTATAGATTTCTATTGCAATACATCCACATAAGTTTGTATGAACAATTTCCAAGACTTCTTCTGATTGATAGTTTTTTCTTTTGAAACTAGTCTTTCCCATCTTACCAATTTGGCAATTCTTACATACACCCATGTTAGGTTTCTTGAAACTAGGAATACCAATTACCCTTTTATGTTTTCTTATCTTAATTAGATTATCAAAGTTTACATGACATAGCATTTTATGCCATAACCAACTTTCCTCTACTTGAGCAATAAAACATGAACAATCACCGAGATCAAGATAAAATAGATTACCATTTGTTTGCTTGCCAGATCCAACCATATTTTTTTTTCCATTTGGCAATTTGGCCTATCCATTCATGAATTCTACCTTGAAGCCGATGTTATTCAATTGTACCACACTCAATAGATTATGCTTTAGTCTTTCAACCCAATAAGTATTGTCACATACAAGTTCTTTAGTCAATGAAATACATCCTTTTCCTTTTATGATACAAGGTTCATTGTTTTGAAATCTCACACTACCTCCATCATAATATTCCATGTGCCCAAATTTTGTTTTTTCTCCAGTCATATGATGTGAATAGTCACTATTAATAATCCATACATCATTTTTTCTAACATGAGAGATAAGTTCCATCTTATCTCTTTCATTATCAGATTCATCTTTCATAGCAATATATACCATTTCATCTTCACTATTATCAGAATCTTTGGCTATAAAATAAAATTTCTTACCTTTGTCCTTGTAGTTCTTGTAGTTTTTGGAATCCTTCTTGCCTTTGTGCTTATTTATTTTCTTCTCATCCTTGATTTCCTTATTTGGACACATAGCAATAATGTGACCAACTTCTTCACAGGAAAATCAGATTACCTTTGTACTTTCCTCTGCCTTTGGAATACTTCCTTGCAAGTAGGGCTTCAACAACTTCAATATCATTGTCTAAAATTTATTTTGATGTTCCTTCTTCTTCACTTCCCAATTAACTAAATTTTAATTGCTTACCCTTTTCTTTGAGTGAGAGTTTAGCTTTAAAAGTATATTCAATAACCTTTGAACTAGGAACATAGTTATCAAAATTATCTAACTCAAAAGCTGTCAATCTTCCAAATAGAGCATCCAAAGATATTTTATTATTTGGATCACATCTCATTTCTTGAATAGAAAATACTTTAATTGCATAAATAGGAAGACGAGTTCTAAGTATCTTGCTTACAACTATTTTTCTCTTTAATGTCTCCTCCAGCTGCTTTGATTGCACTTACACTTGCTTTGATTCTTTCCACATATTTGACAATGTTCTCATCTTCTCTCATTCTCATCTGATCAAAATGACCTCTAAGACTTTTAGCCACAACTATTCTTATATTATCATCTCCTTGATATATATCTCTCAATTTAATCCACATCTCATAAGCTATTTTGCAATCTTTGACTTCATCAAATTCAACATAACTAAGAGCAGATGCAATATCAATCATCATGATGTTATGATTCTTCTTTTCAACAATATCTTTAACTGATAATGTCCCAATAGGAGTCTTGTATTCAGCATCAAGATATTTGCAACCTAAATCACTGATGGTAGCCAAATGCAACCTCATAAGTCCTTGCCATGCTGTAAAATTGTCTTTGTTCAACTTGAGAATTTCTCTTCTGTAAGACATCTTGATCTTTAGCTTAGGTCCTTGAAATCTTTTCTACAAGCACCAAAAGCTCTGATACCAATTGTTGGAAATATAAGAAGAGTAACTGAGAGGGGAGGCATGAATCAGTTAGTACTAAAATAAATCCCAGATCCCTTAGATGTTAGTACAAAATACAAACTAAAAACTGAATATTGCTGAAGCTTAGTAAACACATGCATAATGCTGTAACTTTGTAAAAGCTTGACATATAAATTTTAGATGTTATTTGTGATTACCACTACTTTAACTTAGTTGCAAACACATAAAATAAAATAGCTTGAACACATTTGGCACCAAGATTTAATGTGGAAACTCAATTTGGGAAAAACCACCAATTGCAACTAGTTATTGTTTTCACTCTTCTAAAATGAGCCCTGTTAGGAGCCAACCCTATTAAAGATTACAAAACACACTATTAGGTGTGACCTTATTAAAGAATTTAATCACCTTATTAGGAGTGACCTTGTTAGAGTTCACTAGACAATTCAATAGAACTGTCATCTTGTTAGAGGATTTGCAAATAGCTGTTAAGCTAACTCTGTTAAGAGATTTAGATCACTGTTACAATGGTTAGAGAGTAACAATGATATGAACTGATTTGAATGCAACTTAATTGCTAATTATAGATCTTTTTTCTAGCTTGTAGTTGATCCTTCCTGATCAAATATAGCTTTTCTGCTTCACAAGGATATTCAACTTATCCTTCAAATTTGTTTCCTCTTCTCATCGTTAGATCTTCAATAAAATCTTCATGCATTACATCCACCTTATTTTTTGAAATCACAAACTTGACCTTATACTTGTATCTTTCATTTTGTCAAGTCGACTCAAATACAACTTAGAATAATTAATATTCATCACCTTAGTTGGCTAGAATCAATAGATAAATCAATTAAGCTTAATATTCCAAAATAAGAAATCCTTCATTAGCTGACCTAGCTTGGTAGAAACTAACTCAGAAATGATTTCCTTTGTTAACCAGCAGAAGCTCAGTTAACACTGTAGACTTTGCAAAAATCCTTTGGCAACTGAGTGAGCTCGGTTAGCATTAGTTCCATCGAACTTTCCTTCATTAACCAAGTGAGCTTGGTTAAGATTCACTTTCTATTTACTTTCCTTTGATGCTCGAGTGAACTCGATAGACACTACCTTTTGAACTAGGCAATCATAGGAATGCTTGGTAGACACACAAAACTATCTTTACTACCCGAGTGAGTTCAACATATACTGATTGATAATGATATAATATTTGTGTAACATCAAAGACAACACACAATTAATCAATTGTATCCAACAATTATTGTTATTATTATTATTATGACATATATATATATATATATATATATATATATATATATATATATATATATATATATATATATATATATATATATATATATATATATATATATATATATATATATATATATATATATATATTATATTATATTATTATGATTTTTACTATTATTATTAAATATAAGATAGTAATATATATTATTATTGTTATTATTATTATGACCTAAAAATATTTTATATATATATATATGATTTTTATATTATATTATTATGATTTTTACTAAAATTATTAAATATAATATAGTAATATATGTTATTATTGTTATTATTATTATTATGACCTATAAATATAATATTAATATATATATGATTATTATATTATACTATTATGATTATTATTATTATTAAATATAATATAGTAATATATATTATTATTGTTATTATTATTATGACCTATAAATATAATATATTAATATATATATATATATATATATATAGGACCCATTTGGTTGGTTCGAATGTGTCAAAAGGAGTCATAGGTTAACCTATGATCCTTTTTGATGCATTTCATGACAACATATGTCCCTAGGGACCCATTTGGTTGGTTCAAATGCGTCGAAAGGAGTCATAGGTTAACTTATGAACCCTTTCGATGCATTTCATGACAACATATGTTCCTAAGGGCCCTACGACCCCTAGGGACCCATTTGGTTGGTTCGAAATGTGTCAAAAGGGGTCATTGGTAAACTTATGACCCCTTTTAACACATTTCATGATAACATATGTCCTTAGGGGCCCTAGAACCCATTTGGTTGGTTTGAATGCATTGAAAGGGGTCATAGGTTAACCTATGACCCATTTTGATGCATTTCATGATAACATATGTCCCTAGGGGCCCTAGGACAGCTAGGGACCCATTTGATTGGTTCGAATGCATCAAAAGGGATCATAGGTTAACCTATGGCCCCTTTTGATGCATTTTATGACAACATATGTCCCTAGGGGCCCTAAGACCCCTAGGGACCCATTTGGTTGGTTCAAATGTGTCAAAAGGGGTCATAGGTCAACACATTTCATGACAACATATGTCCTTAGGGGCCCTAGAACCCTTAGGGAACCATTTGGTTGGTTTAAATGCATCAAAAGGGATCATAGGTTAACCTATGACCCCTTTCAATGAATTTCATGACAACATATGTCCCTAGGGGTCCTACCCTTTTGTTGCATTTCATGAAAACATATGTCCCTAGGGGCCCTAGGACCCCTAGGGGCTTATTTGGTTGGTTCAAATGCATCAAAAGGGGTCGTAGGTTAACCTATGACCCCTTTCGGCATATTCACCCATTTGGTTGGTTTGAATGTATTGAAAGGGGTCATAGGTTAATCTATAACCCCTTTCAATGCATTTCATGACAACATATGTCCCTAGGGGCCCTAAGACCCCTAGGGACCCATTTTGTTTATTTGAATGCATTGAAAGGGGTCATAGGTTAACCTATGACCCATTTCGATGCATTTCATGACAACATATGTCCTTAGGGGCCCTATGACCCCTAGGGACCCATTTGGTTGGTTCAAATGTGATGAATTTCATGACAACATATGTCCCTAGGGGCCCTACGACCCCTCAGGACCCATTTGGTTGGTTCAAATGCATCGAAAGGGGTCATAGGTTAACCTATGACCCCCTTTTGATGCATTTTAGGACAACATATGTCCTTAGGGGCCCTACGACCCCTAGGGACCCATTTGGTTGGTTTGAATGTGTCAAAATGGGTCATAGGTTAACTTATGACCCCTTTCAACATATTTCATGACAAAATATGTCCCTAGGCTCCCTAAGACCCCTAGGGACCCATTTGGTTGGTTTGAAAGTGTCAAAAGGTGACTCATTTCATGACAACATATGTCCCTAGGGGCCCTAGGACCCATAGGGACCCATTTGGTTGGTTCAAATGTGTCAAAAACCTATGACCCCTTTCGAAACATTTCATGACAACATATGGTTGGTTCAAATGCGTCGAAAGGGGTCATAGGTTAACCTATCACCCCTTTCGATGCATTTCATGACAATATTATATTTAATAATAATAATATAATATAATACTATTTATTTTAATATAATAATAATATATTACTAGATTATATAACGATAATAATCATAATCATATGAAATAATAATAATAATGCCCACACTTCCCAAATTTTGGTTTCCCTCCATTATGGGTGGTTTCCCTCCAAAATTTTAAAAATTCAAAAATTTGGGGAAGAATTTTGGCCACCACTTTTCGAGTACCAAATTTCATATCAGATATCTGATCTAATATCATATACCTAATTTTAAATTAGGTACCAATTAGGCTTGGTATTTACCAAACCTGTTTGGTCAACTCAAAAAATGTGTTTAAGAAAGGTTTCACTAGCATTCAAACTTCGAGTAGCCATTTGTCAATATTATTTTCATCAAAATTCAATGAAATAAAAAATATTTTTTTATAACACTCTCAAGATTCCATCAATATAATTATATTCAAATTTTGAGTTCAATAAGTATTTATTAGTTAATTTTTAATGAAGATGATTGTAAAGTGTTGATTGACATATTGATTGAAAAATAGCTATAACTTTCAAATGGTATAACATTTTTGGAATCCAAAAGTTGCATCACATTCTATGCTTCACTTAGTATAAGGAAAAAAATAAAATAAATTTGGTAAAGTTTCAATTAGTTTTGATAAGAAAAACAGGTTTTACAAGGATCATGAAACCCAAAAGTTGTTACATATCAAAGGGCTATAAATAAAACAACAAAAGCCCAAAAATAGTACTACGACCAACAAAAAGGCTAGATCGAAAGATAGGCAAAAAGCCAAGAAAAAACCTATAGAAACAAAAAAACCAAAAGGCAAATATTGATAATCCTTAACTTACTCCTTTGCCTTCCTATCAAGGTCTTGCATAGTTTCTACCACTTCATAGGCTTTCTAACACTCAGCCATTTGCTCCTATTTCTTCAAGCAGATTCGATCTAGCTAGCTATGGGATATGTCCATGATGGTTTCATCATCCTTCCTATCTTCATCTCTATCCTTTTCCTCATTATCCTCCAGAAGACCCCTAGCTTTTAGTTTTCTAGCAAGAGCAACAATGTTGTCATTGAGAGAGTTTAGAATAGAGATAATTTGGTTAGCCATGTTATGATTGTAAGTCTCCAAATTTTTTATCCTTTTCTCAATGAACCTGATAGCATCCCCTTGATCTATTTCATTCCCTCTCTCAAATTTCTTCTCCTAGTTTTCCAACTATCTCTTTCTTTCTTTTACCTCCTCCAGTTCATGAAACAACCATTTAATTGATATGAAACTATCTATCATGCTATTTCTTGCATTGTTAAGCAAGTTCATTCCCACTTCCCTTGTGTTGTCAGTTATGGCCACCAGCACTAGATCAATAAGTTCCTCCATCTAAATCTTTCCCTCTTTCTCTTCCAAGATTTGTGGATTCATGACTTCTCTCACAATCCCCATCTTTGAAGTTCTGACATTGAAATTTTTTTCCAAGCTAAAGGCCTATCTTTTATAACCAGCTCACCACTCCCTTCCTCTGATTTCTCCTTTTCATGCTCCTGTGGGGGACTTGGAGAGGGTGGAAGCATTGAAATCTTTGGACTAGAAATAATTTTCCCCTCAAAGGGTGTGGCCACCTCTTTCATCCTCCTTTGTTTCTTTCTAGGGTTTTCAATCGGCTCCTCTCTATCATCTTCCTCACACTTATTCTCCTCATCTGTATCCATATCATCACCTTCTTCATTATATTCCTCTTCCCCCTGACCAACAATTTTGGGCCCAAGGCCCCTCAGACTTTTCCTACACGAAACCTTAGATAAATTAGGCATATCCTTATCTTTTCCATTTACCTTCTTTCTAGATGAATGATAAGCTTTCTCTTCCTTCGATCTTATACTTTGAACCTCTTTCGAATATGAGGAGAAGCTAGAACTCCCTATATCCTCAAAGGCAATCCCTACATGAGTCAGGATTTTACTCCTAGATTAAGCCTTAAAATGATCATATATCAATAGCAGTAAACCCTCATGTAGGGTCGGTTAGAAGTCAATTTTTTCTTGTGCCCAGAAATTCTCTTGTGCATAGAAGAATACAAATAAAATGGAAAGGAAACTTTAACCCCATAATGAAAATGATTAAGTAAAACAAAGTGATGGGTTGTAACCCTATCAAATCTAGTATCCAAGGATATATATTAATTAATGGCCCTTAACACATACCTCTAGAGCTTTTTAATGGAATCTATCTTACAATAGATCTTGCACTTCACCCGTTCCTTTTTCTCTTCTGTATTCTTTGCGAAGTCCTTAACTACATTTGTAGACATCTTTTTGTCCTTATAGAATTTTAACCCCTCATCTAGAATTTTAGTGACATGAGCAATAACTTCCATAGTAATTTGATTTTGACCCTACCATCCTTCCACATATTTACTATAAGATTGGTTATCGCAGGGTCATATCCATGAAGCTTGGTGATGTAATTTGCAATTCCTCCCTTTTTCAGCTTCTCCTAGACTTTTTTTCTTTACTTCCATTTTTTTTCCTCACCTACTAGTTCTTTCCTACCCTTTTCACCCACAATCTCTGTAGCCTGAACATTTACAATTCTCATAAATGTCATCCTCTGTTTCCCTTTTTCAATCCACTAGATACTCTATTTAAAATGGTTTTGTCTTTTGATACTATAAAAGTGGTAAAGGAAATGGACAACCTACAAAGCATGTTGATTTGACATGATAAACGTCACTCACCTGTTCCATCCGTATTTACCATAATTGTAGTGGCTTTTACCCATACTAGTATTAATTTCCATAATTAACTTAGGATTACACCTGTACCTCCCTGGATCCTCTCTTGATCAATTAGGCTTTTTGCATCTGCCAAAATATTCTTGTCTATATTCCATATCATCACCATTTCTTTCTTTATTGCTTCATTGGTAAACCAATCAGCCACTGAGTTAGCCTCCCTATACTCATGGCTAACATAAATGCATTCAAATTTGCCAAGTGTTATACAGATTTCTTCAATTATATTTGCAATTTTCTAGGCGGGATGGAGAAAGTTTTCAATTAGTTAAGGTGGTTAGACATGAGAGTTTTTTTATTCTGGAAAAGTTATAGTAGAAAATTAATATTTAATTATTTATTTGGAATAAAAATACCCAAAAATATGCATCACATTTGGGCATGAGTCTACTTTTTATATCTATAATTTTATTTAAAAATATTATCACTTGATTTTGATTAAGGTGGTCAGACATACACCTACTTTTTATTTTTGCCCTAAAATTTTTGTAGTACTGCATTAAAATCCAAACTTTTGAACAATCAAATAATTTTTTCTTTAGATAAGGCCTAGTAGTTTAGAAACTAAATTCAATTTCCTATAGATTATTTTCTTACAACTTTTTGATATAAAGTGTAGAATCACTTTAAAATTATGTGTCAAGTTGACATAACCCTAATTTTTTGGTTTTTCACTACCACTTAAGGCCATAGTTTGGTTGACCATGATCCTACACATAACCACATGTACGGGTTGGATAAAAGGAGTGCACATGCAAAAGATATGAAAGAGACTATGTGAGAAGTCCATGAGAAAGTAAGGGATCATTTGTGGAATTGTAAACAAAAGGCCAAGGATAAAGAAAAATTTAGGAGGAAAGATGTTCAATGTTCTATATGAGATCTAGTTATAGTTCACCTGAATAAGGAAAGGCTTCCCAAAGGTGGTCATAGTAAGCTCATTATGAGTAAGATTGGTCCTTGCAGGATATTGGAAAAATATGGAGAATATTATTAAAGACTAAAACTAACCCCTAACATATCTCTTTCTCCTATATTTAATGTAGTAGAATTGACATTTTTCAAAGGTCCAATAGATGGAGATACTCAAGATGAAATTTGGCCATGGATACTGAAGATTGAATCAGTGAGATGCTATAGATAAATGCACCACAAATTAAAGGAATATTGGACACTAGATAAGCTAAAAAGACCAGACAAAAGACCTATTTGGAACATATGATCAAGTGGAGAGGACTCCTTAAGTCAAAGGCAACTTGGATGCTGGAGAAAGACATAAAGAAGAAAGGAGTATATTTGCAACATTTTTTCTCTAAGAGGACTTGAAACATTTTTTTCCTGGGGAGTATGGTGCAAGAGCACCTTAATCATGCAATGAGTACCCAAAACTACATTTTTAATAAGGTCACATGGATCATATAGATAGATTGAGTGGAAAATTTAAGTTATTGCAAGTTGATTCTCTCATCAAATTGCACTTTGGGATCAATTAGGGAATGTTGCTCTTATATGGTCAATTGGGGTCAAACTAAAGACATTGCCCCTTGATCATGTTTTCAATGTTTTTTATGCTCAATGTAATCATTTGAGGGTGTTAGAGGTCCTAGGGTACTTGGAAAGTTGGAAGATGCAAACATTTTCAAGTTGCTAAAAATTTTTCAATGACAAAATTTTGCAGAATCTTGTCAAGGTGTGCAATTTCGTGGTTAATTGAAAAATAATTCAAAAGTTGTTTGGGAAATATTGGGAAATGGTTCTAAAACACATTTAATGGATTGAACAAGTGAGCTGAAGGATTTTGAAAAGTTGGATAATAATACAATAACGATTTTTGTAGTAATTTGTGTGTTTCAGTCCATGTTTTTCATGTATTTGGATTGGTAGGCAATAATCATTCTAAAATCCTATTAGAGAATTCAATCACCTTTAAATTTTATTTCTTGTTATCTCAATGTGATAGGTTTAGTTGTGTAAAAAAATTAGCATACATTGAATGGATGAATGAAGTAAGGGGTTTGAACACTTAGGAAAGGTTTATTGGCATGTATTCTAACTGTTGGAAGTGTTGAAAAGATCAAGTTGTGTGGAGAAGCACTCTAAAACAAGAAGCTATCATTAAATCAGTGTATTAGCCCTTATAGGCATAATAGTCACCTTATAAAAGAATCCCTAATCAAATGAGGAGACCCTATCATGAAACTTGGTACTTTGGTAAGTTTTTTTGGGAATAACATTTGTTGTGTGAGTTATAGCCCAAAAACTAAAAAAAGAGGTCTAATTGGGGCTAATTGACCTAATAGCCTAACTCGGTGAAATTGGGCATTTGGAGGAGATTGAAATCCTAGAACCTATCAAGTTTGTGATCTTTTGAACCTAGAAAGACAATCCTCATGTTTGAAATGATGTTGAAATGTGGAAGTGGGAAAAACCTTGAAACACTTTAGTTTGCAGACTTTAATCCATTGATAGAGGAACTTGTGATGTGGAGCTTTTGGATTCATGAATTGTGAAGGTTGTGGGAACATTGCAATATTTCAAGAGTACAAGAAGAAGAGGGACTAATATATACTCCAAGGGCTTGTTAGTGTCCCTTTATAGAAAATAGGCTTAGAGGCCTATTATAAGGTGAAAGGCCATCATAGAAACTTGCCTCCTCATCACATCCTCTCACATCACTTTGGCCCTTCTCATAATGGGGGACTCAATATCAATTGTAAGATACACACACCTTCAAAAAATGGTCGTTAATACAACATTTGCCTCCAATTATTTTACAAGGTGGATTGAATCCATAACCATGACCTACATAATTCATAAAAAAATATACAAGTTCATCTTATATTAAATTATATGCAAGTAAGGAATATCCCAAATTGTCATCACAAAAAATAATACTCCCTTTGAAAATTAAAATGTTTGTCAACTTTTTTAGAAATATCCATATCCAATAACACTTTGCCTTATGATACTATCCACAATGCAACAATCAAGATGAGGAATTTAACAAAACCATGTTGAAAATACTAAAAAATAATGTTGATGATGTTGGCCATGATAAGCACAACTACATAAGTAATCTTTCTCTACGGTCCCACCAAAATAGCTTCTCAACCCCTATTGAAGCCACACCTTATTCCATAGTCTATGAAGTAGAAGCAATTTTTCCATTTGAGGTTGAGTTTATTTTGTTGTGAGTATAATTACAAAAAAATGTCACATATGAAGAGTACTTGGCATCTCAATTACATGAGTTATAATTACTCAATGATAAGTGATTTAATGCCTTGAATCATTTGTAAGTCAATGGAAAATCAAAGAGACTCAAGGTTGATAGAGAAAAACCTAAAGAGCTTGAACCAAAATTTTTAGGTCCTTATATGGCCATAGAAGTATATGGAATATGTTCTTATGAGTTGTTGACACTAGAGGTTTAACCTCTATGAGACCATAATATTAGCTTGCACCTGTAAAAGTTTTACACCTAACTCTCATAGTATCACTTTTGAATTATCCAATCTGAGTTCAAGTAATGTATAGTCAATTGTCCCTCACTATCTCTATATCCAAGGGGTTATTTACATATATATGCCAAAATCTATAAAGAACCAAATAGGATGTCCAAATAAGACTCTCCAGTCTGGAAACATCCCAACATTTGGGATTGACTCCTCAAAATATGAAATTACTTTGATTTAGGCTCCATTTCAAGTACTTTTTCTTTAACATGAATATCTAAAATTGAAAGATAAGCATTACATTAAATGAAATAAATGATGGAATATCAAGAGACACATATTTCCTCTTCCATGATCCCTCCTAGAGAAGGCCAACAATCACCCATTTATCTTCTTCACTTGTCATTAAATATCCCATTCTAGGAATCCAAATATAGGGAAAATAATATTAAATATTTATATCCACAATTCACCTTTACCATTTCTAGTGGAACAAATAACCCCTTATGAATGCATTACTTGTAGCAATATCAGGAATGCATATTTCATTTTTCTACAATACACCTAAGGATTCTTTCCAATGATGTTGGAAGTATGTAATACAAAATTGGATTTAAAAGATGGATGACACCTTAATCCTAACATAGTAGACGAATGCCATTATTTGAAAATATATCTACATATTTTCCCTAATTAAGAGGTGGAGCAACTTGTGGGTGGATTATCTCTCCCATGGTGGGGGGGTTATTCTTTCCCTAGATCACACATTTGCTTACGATGTGAGCCACTAGTAGCTGGGTTGGGGTGTAGGGATACTTTCCATGAAGAAAATAAATAGCCACTTAAAAAAAATATACAACAATTTCATAGATTCAAGAGAACAATAATTTAATCCCTAATAGAAAATGTATAGATCTTTAAGGTCAAAATCATAAAATAATGAGCATATATGTTGATGGGTTATAGCTTCCTCCACTAAGGCCCTAATAAGAGCTTAAATTTCTATCACCATTCTAGTACACTCCCATGATTGAAGATGATTACCTTCACTTATTTCTACAATTTGTAAAGCTAGTCATTCTAGAGGGTTAGCAATTCAACAAACCCTCCAAATTATTTAGAAACAATCTAGTCCTTATCAATCATAAATTATAGAAGACTAAATATTATTGAAGAGAAAAAGTGCAAAATTTATCAAACTAGATCTATTGGTCACAAGAAAAATCCACAGTTGACGTTTCAACCCAAAAATGATAACAATCCCTTACAAGCTTCTAGATGATTCTCACAAACATATCATTTTTAACACCAAAACAATATATTAGATTCATTTGTTTTTATTGATTCCAAAATTGAATATCCTTACCTATTTCAATTAATTGTTTAACCTTATATTCAATTGTCCAATTTCCCATTCTCATTATTAATAACAAATAAGTATAAACTATCTCCAACTGAATTATATACATTGTAGTTATTAACTTATCATTAAAAAAGACTTATTTTTCTTTTGCAAATAACTTCCCCCAATATTTGTATTATGGTCAACTATTGATATATATTTTTTAAATAATTATTTTAATGAAACTAAATTCTAATTAGTTAAATATTGACAATTACATATGATTTTTACTGTAGGTTTTGATTTATAATGTCCGATAAAATAAAATAAACTTTAAGAAATCACTATCCAGCATAACTTATTATGACATTGAAAATTGATATTATCTCTATCATTCCTCGAAAGGGCAAATTCATAGATTCATATGGACAACTCGGGCACTTTTTGTGAATCCAAAATTCCCACAGTTGTTGAATATGGAAAAATATGGAAAGAAAATAACTGGTTTAAACCAAACATGAAGCAGCATTATTTTGTTTTAAATTTATATCAGTTTTCCTTTTGTATTATGTAAATACCAATGTGAAGATCTAAATCATTAGTCGGGAACGAAAAATAAGAGACAAACAAGTTCTAATATCAATACAAATGCAAGCTCTATAGTTTAAAAACACATTTTCTCTAGAAATGATAGTTTATTCGATATAACTGTCAAACAAAACAAAATCAGAGGCAGTGTGAGAGATATTATTCATCGAGATTATTGAATAGCTTCTTGTTGATAGCAGCAATAAGTTAAAAAACCAATAAATAGATAATACGGATGAGATTTTATTGAGCCATTTCTAGTTTATCTGAGTGATATAGTTTCACTATATTCCCCATGGAAAACAAAATCCTCATCATACAGAAGTGATGATGGGAATGCCAAAGTGTAGGAGTTGCCCTGCAGAAAATCCTCAAATGAGTATACTCGTCATCTTCATTTATAGAAAAAAAACCTCTGCTGATATAATCAGCAACCTGCACATAACATTACTCACATCAATAAAAACAATATCAACTAATCAAAACAATATTATGTGAAGGAAATATCTTTGATATTTCTATTGTTACGTAATCTTCTAATCAAATTCATTTATCTATACTTTATGAATAACGATTGAGAAGAATTGATTGTTAATGATAATAATGGCGTATTTATCATTCATTGTATCTAAATTATGTTCACACTCATCCATGTATAACTATAATCAAACTATATACAGAGCAGAGCTAGTCTATGTTAATGTATTTGTAACCTTCCTGCAATACACATAATCGATAGAAGCATTGGAAAACAAATGAAATGATGAAGAGAATATGGGGAAGAAATGAAATACCTTGAAATCCTTGAGTATGTGGGCAAAAGGAGAATTTCCTGAGGAGGGTCCATAGGAAAACTATGGACAGAGAAATCTTCAAACTATCTTTTGATATACTTATAAATTTTGTGGGTGGCATATGCTTGAGTCCAGTATTGAGCATATGAAGATGCCAAGGGCATATTCTCAATCTAAAGCATGTCTCTGTCAGAAAGCATACAAAAGCATATTCACTTGTTAGTAATGGCAATATGAGTATGACATGAGCATACAAATAAATGGTGGTCAGTGGCCATTGTCTCATAAAAACAAGTCATGAAATGATAATAGCAGAGATCCACGTGCACTTTGCAATGAGGTTTCAAAATATTTTATTCACAACGTGAATATGGTGGTGCAAGTGACAGAAGGAAAGAGGGTTTTCTTTGACAAGTCGCTATACCACCTTAGATTCAATTTTCAGTGTTGTATAAAGCAATATCATAATATCATAGGGCTTGGTAGAATCATAAAAGCTTTGGCGTTTATGTGTTTCCATTATAATTGCTCATCATTCAAGTTAATTTCTCACGTTTTTCTAAAGAGGATAATGATCTTGTACAATGCTCTTAAAGCACACACAGATCTATTGCTTGCCTTGTTAGCCAGGACAATTACAATTGATATTGACCCAGATTGATCAATGCAAATTAACTTTTAACAGCGGGTGGGTCTAGTAGTTAGGTTGGAGTAAGTATTTAAATGTTTATAGATTATAAAGCATCTTATCAATAAAAGATTTTTAAAAAATAATTTTAATAATTTTATATCTAGGAGTATGAATCTTTTTTGGGTGAGTGTTAGGGGCTGCGGGATTTCTATTCTACAAGGTAGATGATTCAGGTTTCATCATTTATAATGTTGGGACAATGGGTTCAATCTTTAGTGAGACATTGAATACCATTCAACTTCATCAGTAGATCAAGCTTGCGTTCTCCAAAAGAAATCTTTAAAAAAACCCCTCTTAACTATGATCCCTATGAAAAATAATGAAAATTCAATTTTTGGCGAAGTTTCTTTTCAGATAAAGTTATCATATATGAATCAATAGTGTATCATTATAGTAAAATTTTCAATCCTTACTAATGAGATTCCTTGTTTCTTCTTGTAATGCCCAAGCTTTTGACGAGGGTGTTAGTCAAGCACCCTATTTTTTAAAACTACAAGCTCAATTCCATACTCACCAATATTATAAAAAAATAAAATTATTTTCATAATAAAACATCACCAATGTAAAGTTAATTTAGCATAGGTGGAATAATTCAACAATCATATGATGTGGTCCACACAATGATCAAACAAGAAGATACAACTTAATAATAATGAATGAGTGTAATTCCAAAATCTCATTCCCTTGTGGACAAAAGAAATATGACAAGGGTGAAAACACCTACAATCCATTCTATAATAATTCAAATAATGCCCCAAAACAAGGAGTGGGCTTGTAAAAGATATTACCCACCTAGGAGCTACAACCCCTAAAAAAAGGAATTACTTTGTCTCTTTCAATTTGGGATCACTTTTTATTAAGATCAATCAAATCAAGGTGCAAATGGATATGTTCTATGTGCTCAAAGAGAATAATCCTTGCCCTCCTTTTAAAGGCATCAAACTTCCTAACAATGATGAATTAATTCTTGAGAAGTTTGTCAATGAACTATCTTGTTTATTACTCTTGATGAAGATAACATTGATAACATGCAAGACAAACTCCTTTTCTTCTAGAAAGCCTCTAGGGCTAAAATGTTTCATATGAAATATTCTATTATTAGGTGGGATGACTGCCCTCCTGAATGGGTCTTGAATAAATGTTGGCAATGGGTGGGACCTCACAAGATTGTGAGATACTTAGGCATACCTTTCTCCGCGAATCATTCTCTTAAAGATATGTGGAATTAGATATATAGAAAAATTGAGAACAAACATAGTAAGTGGCAGACCCACATACTTCCTGTTAGTTTGTGGTGACTGATCAGGAAAGTACAGTATGTACTTCATAAATTCTCTAGGGCTTGCAAATTTTTTTTTGGGCCCTATTTTATTAGGATTTTGGGTTGACATGTAATTATTAATTATAACCCTAAAGTGGTAAAATACTCATATAAAAGGGCTTAGGGTTAGGGATTTTTTTATAGTTGTGATGCAAAATTGGTTCTTGCGGTGATATTGAGCTATATGGGGTTACAGATTGTAATTAGGTTATAATCACTGGATCATAATAATATCAGACTTGCTATTTGGTGGACGTAGCCCAGGGGATTGGGCGAACCACATTAAATCTTGGTTTCTTGTGTTCTTTTCTGTGTGATCTATTATTTTCTGTTATTGGTTATATTTGCATGTAATTGTTATTTCTGTCCGTGGTTTAATCCTAACACTTCCTTTGGTTGAAAGTGTTGAAATTCTTTAGAATAACTTTGGGGGGGGAGGGGGGTTGGGGGTGGGGGTGAATCAGTTATCCAAGGTCCAAATATATAAATAAAACTTTTCATAGCTTAGTGAACCTATAAAATGTTTATCATCATGCATGCATCCATAAGATTATGCAATCACTTAAAACTTGTAGGTTACTATCAAATCAATTTGCAGAAATGTAAATATGAAACATAACAGATTCAACAACACACTTGACATAATGATTTACATGGGAACCCAATCTAGGAAAAACCACCAGTAACATGCTACTCTTTTTTCACTCTTCTAAAGTGATGCCTTGTGAAAGCTCAACCCTATTAAAGGTTACAATACATTGTAAAATGTGACCCTATTAAAGGATTTCAATCACCTTGTTAGGAGTGAGCCTTGCTAGAGGACTTTAGACCATTCACTTGGAATGTCACTTGGTTAAAGGATTTATAAATGATTGTTAGGTCAACCTTAATCCAAAGGATTTACCCTAAACTAATATAATTGTTAGAGAGTAATAGTAAGGCTTGATTTGATAACAACTTACAACTCCATTTGTAGATTACAAATCTCTATTTCAGTCCTCCATTCTGCTTAGCTTTCACACATTTAAGCTCTGATAGCTTGTTCACCCTTCAAGCATTCATACCCTTAAGCCTTCTTTCTTAACATGCCAATGCGGTCTCTCAATTAGGTCACCAAATTCTTAAGTCCTTGTCTTCCTTAGGTTCTCACACATGGCAACTCTTGCTTCTGACAAGCCATTTCTATACGTATAGAATTAAGATCTTTTTTCATTCATTCTCCATCGTCCAATTTAGGGTTAGGACAGATTAGGTAGGATTCAATGAATCTATCCCTCATTCCATATCACTTTTAGAAAATTCTCCCTTAATCCTCTTTGAATTCTCCTCAAAATGGTTTACCATGAATTCTGTGCCACCAAATCATCAATCTTCTCTTCCACCTAGTTCACACAATCCAAGAAAACAAACTTGTCAGCTTAGATCCATCAAATTTATGATCTTTCTAATAATGCCTGCACTCATCATTAACTTGCTTTTGATGCTCAACACATATTGCATTGCTTGACATCCTCTATAAAATCACTCGGTACAAACTAAAGTTTACTAGTGCTTGACATCAACTAAACTTTACTTGACATCCACTATTTTGCTCGACATACACTAAAATAGATTGCGACTTGGCTTCAACTAATTTTCTACTCAGCTTGCACTAGCTTTGCTCGGCACCTACTATCCATTTGGTTAAGCTTGGTAGACAAACTTTGTTTAACTTATTCTTTTGAACTTGCTTAGTCTAGCCAATCTTTTCAACTTTAAGTAGATTTTCAATGCACTATGATATCACTGTCTTAGCTAATTCTTGTACTCCTCTTTTCTATCATAACTCAACCTTTCCTCTAGGTGCTATTGTTACATCTTTTGATCAAATCCTCTTCATCAATCAAATAGGTAATAGTACTTAAATAATATAAGTAGTTGTATTACCAACAAAATAACAGGTTTAACATCAGTGACCAAACAATGATTGAAACAAATTTATCATACTTGTATCAATATGTTTTCAACAATCTTCTTCGTAACAATCTCCCTCTTTGGCATTGATGGCAAACCAAATTGATCAACCAATTTGACTGAGTTAAAATAGTAAGACCAACAAAATACCAAAAAAAAAATATTTCCTTGTATTGAAAGCTCTCTCTTTATTAACAACTTCCACCTTTTGAATAGATTACAAAACTTTGTTGTGTCATCCTTATAACTCCCTCTAAATTACTTCTTATTTCCCTTCTATAGTAACTCCCTCTTACTAGGTAGATGCAATCAACAGATACACTATTTGTAGTCAAAATTTCTCCTTTATGCTATGAGTTAGGAGTTCTCCATCTTTGTTTCCAATCTCCTAAATCTGCCTCTTAGTTGTATATCTCCCAGCCTCTTGTATTTCATCCTTTAGGATCAGCATCAAATCTCTTCTGTAGTTCTCCCTCTTTGACAACAATGCCAAAGGCTTCTCATCTTAACATGCAGATATGAACTTTTTTAGTTTTCTCCCTTTGTCACCTTGCTTGTGACTGATTTGTAGTTCTAGCTCTTCGATTACTTTAGACATCTTTTAAAGTAAGATCCACTGGATCAATTTGTAACATATGGCAATTAACTTGCTCTATGTAGGGTACTCCTTTTGTTACTTAGATAGCCTTTGATAGGGGTATCACCCCTAGTTTACTTCTTAGATACTCATGAGCATCCTTAGGTAATGCTTTTGTGAAGATATTAATAATTTTCTATTTTGTGTTAACATATTCCATCTTCACCTCTTTATCTTGAACTAGTTCTCTCAAGTAATGATACTTAATTGCAATGTGCTTAGTCTTTGTGTGCATCACAAGATTATTTGATATATTTATAGCACTTGTATTATCACAATAAAGTATCATTGGTTTATTGATATCTTCTTTCACACCTTTGAGTAGGTATTTGATCCATACAATATGTGTACAATTTACAACAACAACAACATATTCAACTTCAATAGTAGATTATGATGTGCAGTTTGTTTCTTGCTAGTCCATGTAACCAACCTTTTGCCTAAGAAAAATGCTCCTCCATTGGTGCTTTTTCTATCATGAATGTTTCTAGCCCAGTCAGCATCAATATAGGCTCTTAATTCAAATTTATCACTTGTCTTATAATATAGACCATATTCCTCTGTTCCTTTCAGATATCTCATTATTCTCTTTACAACCATCAAATGATTCTCCCTAGGATAAGAAGAGAATCTTGCAACTATCCCTATAGGATAATGTGATATTAGGTTTGCTATGTACTACATATTGTAATTTTCCAATCATAGACCTATATAATGTTTGATTCACCTCAGCTGAATCGTCATTTTTTGACAATTTATGTCTTGTCACCATATGTGTGCTTATTGGTTTGGAATCCTCCAGTTCAAAAGTTTTCAATATCTCCTTGACATACTTTGATTGAGTGATGTATATACCATATTTCATCTAATGTACTTGCAAACCCACAAAGAATTTGATCTCTCTAAACATAGACATCTCAAATTCTTGCTCCATTTCATTTGCAAAAGCCTTACATAAAGCATCTTGACCTCCAAATATGATATCATCAACAAAAATTTTAGATAACAAAATAACTTTTCCTTTCTCTGTCTTCATGTAAAAAATGTTATTATCATCAGTCCTTTCAAATACAATCTTCACAAGATAATTATGAAATCTCTCGTACCATGCTCTTGGTGTTTGTTTCAAACCATATACAGCTTTGTGCAATCTACATGCCATGTTCTTATTGTTAACATCAAAAAATTCTTTTGGCTGTTCTATGTAAACTTCTTCCTCTAATATGTCATTCAGAAATGCAAATTTAACATCCATTTGATAAACTTTGAAACCTTTGTATGCAGAATAAGCAAGCAGAGTTCTTGCTCCTTCCACTCTAGCAACATGAGAAAATGTTCCTCCATAGTCAATTCCTTCTTCTTGTGCATATCCTTTGTAGATTAATCTTGCCTTGTTCCTTGTGACTTCACCATTTTCATCTAGCTTATTTCTGTATACCCACTTGGTGCCAATCACATTTTTGTCTTCTAGTCTAGGAACTAGAGTCCATGTCTTATTTTTCTCTATTTGTTCAATCTCTTCTTCCATGTCTTTTCTCCAATCCACATCTTCTAAGGCATCTTTCACTGTTTTAGGCTCTTTCATGCTCTTTGTTCATCAAGTATTTGGACACCTTACAAGAAGATGATAATGTTCTTGAGAGAGTATAGAAAATTCAACCCAACTTCTTTGCAAAGGTCTCAATGATTATTTTTTAGATAGATAAAACAACAATTTAAATATCCTACTCCTACACACAAGAAAACTTCATTTTATTTATTAGGGAGGGGCTTGCCTTGGTCAAGCGTTGGACTGATGAATCAACTTTGAAATGAAATATAATGTAAAGAATAAATGAGAGAAAGAAAAATGTAAATATTCACCTTTCTTGATGAAATCCTTGACAATAAGGATTTTACAATGCTTGTGTGCTGTCAATGTTGAATTCACAATGAAGGGTGTAGGAAGTTACCATAAATGCACTAGATCTACCAAAACCACAACATGGAGATATGAATGTAAATGTATGTTAATAAAGAAGTTGATGAATTCCATAATGTATATCTCCTCACTTGATGGCCAACAAAATTATAGATCTTGAATATGAAACTCTCACAAAGGATCCTTCAATATTGAATGCCTTAAATGCTTGAAATGCCTTAGGAAAATCATCTTAATTGAGTACTTAAATACTTTTATTTACACATCTATATGATCATAAATGTTTTGGATGTCTAGTTATGTAAAAACGAGGCACAGGCTTCCTTTTATACTTGTTTTTTGACGTGAAAAGATAACAAGTCGATGGGGTCACCTGATTTCCAAATCTACAAACCAAAGGCTAAATTAGTCCCAAGACCAAAAGTCCTCAAGGAATAGGTCAACATAGGTCACCCTATTTAATAATAAGTTTTCTTGGGTCGCCCTATTCTAAAATATGTCAACTTAGGTTGGCTTATTCCATAATAGGTTAGCTTGGGTCAACTTGTTTCAAGGTTAGCCCAAAAGGAGCTAACCCTAAGGTCTTAAAATTTATGTAGATGAAAATGCAATAAGTGAGACATAATAGGAGAAAAAGATGATTGAGCACGAATCCATACATGGTCCATAAGGTCACTAAAGGGAATTAAAGGATCTTAAAGAATGAGTTCTTTCATTTTAAGATGGTACAGGTACAAAATCTTTGAACTTAGTTTTGAAGGCTTTAAGGCTCCAAGATTGGGTTAAACAAATGGTAAGGTTAGTCAGCCACTATAGATAATTTTTAATGGTTTCCAAAAAGTGGTTATAATAGCAAATCAAGTTAGAGAGTACAAATTTATGGCCTCTAGAACTTGCACTACTTTGGATAGAATAATAAATTTCCTTTAGACACTCATTTGCACTTTGAAAATCATTTCAGGCATATTCCTTGCATATTCCAATGTAAAGTAAAATAATTTAAGGATGATTGACCTCAAAGTTGGGCTTTAGAATTCCCATAACTTTCTAAGGCGATAAATCCCCCTATATAAAGAAGGTTTGTAGGGTTATCTAAGGCAATTATGTTGGTGTATTTGGTAGATATTTATAATGAAAGTACCCATATGGCTGTAGCATGTGGTATTTTAAAATATTTTTATTTTGTTTCATTGAAGATAATAGAAAGAAAGTGTTCATATTCTTGTAAATGCTTAGTTCTTGTAACTTGTTGGTTGTTTCTCTATTCTATTGTGTGTATGTTTGTGTTACTTTAATAAGAGTACCCTTCATCATGATGAGACCCTAAATGTGGCTCAGTAAATTTCTTGGAACTCACACAAACTCAGATATTTTCTATAGGGATGCGATGCTCTACTATAATAAATGCATATGCATCCAAAATTTTCTCAACCAAACAAGCCATAGTAACATATGCCATGTATCTTGTAAGACCATCTAGGCTAGTAGGTAAAGGATGTCCACTTATATATGTATGTATATACACACACACACACACACACACACACACACACATATACATACATACATACATATAATAAAAATAAAAATATGAATTGGATGAGATATAAGGTTTAGACTACTACAATATAAAAATATAATTTTTTTGTAGCCTTAGTATGAAATTACCATGATTAGATCATTTTCCTTATGGTGTTAAAATCAGCCTATCATTCTTACCAAAACCACCTTATGTGAATTATAACATCAATATTTTAAAGTGTAGAATAGTCATAAAATAGTGACAATGGAGCACAAATTAGCAAATAGAAGAGTATCACATAATATATGATTTAAATAAACAAACGCTTGTGGGAAAAAAATCATCACAAAGAGATGCCAAACATGGATTACATCCAAATAAATTACATTACAATACATTCACTTTCATTCTCCTCTTTGCCTTCAACATGATAACTCCTATATATATATATATATATATATATATATATATATATATATATATAAAACCTCTTTATGTCTCAACATATCCTTATTCCAACTATGTAACTATATACTTATTGCTTCTCTCAATTTCTATTTCAAATGAGTTATTTATATCGACATGTCAAAAGCTCTGAAAAACCAAAAAAGACTCTTTAGTCAAAACATTTGAACCTCTTGGATTACATCCTTGGAATATGAAAGGATGCTAGTTTTGGCTCTAATACTTTTCAATTTATTTGGTTGACCTTGAAATTGGAAGATAAGAATTGTATAAAAAATATCATAAATGATAGAATACCATGTCACATTTGTTGCCTCTTCCAAGTGTCCACTTAGAGAAACCCCATTGTCATTCATTTGTCTTCTTCACTTATCATCAACAAGCAAGTTCTATGCATCCAGGTATGGAAAAAATAATATTACATGTCTATAAATCACCCTTACTCATCACCCTTTATGAGTGTATTCCAAACAATAGAGAGAATAAATATTACAAATTACTTTTTTCCAAAACATCCTAAGTTCCTAAGGACACTTTGTTGGAACCATGCAATAGGAAATATGATTACTAGGATCGATGACATCTTGATCCTAAATTACGTGAAGAATTAAACAACAAAAAATAAATCACCCTTACTCATCACCCTTTATGAGTGTATTCCAAACAATAGAGAGAATAAATATTACACATTACTTTTTTCCAAAACATCCTAAGTTCCTAAGGACACTTTGTTGGAACCATGCAATAGGAAATATGATTACTAGGATGGATGACATCTTGATCCTAAATTACGTGAAGGATTAAACAACAAAAAATAAATGTTAGTAGAAAATAGTTGATAATAACACATATTTTACAATAGAATAACTAATATTTTACAATAGAATAACCAATATACAAAGAATGAAAGCTTCATAGTGTAATATTTACCTCAACCTAGTATTTTTCTAGGGTTTTAAGGTCAAAAAATAATAAAATAAAGAACATATATACATACATGTTGTAGTTTCTTTTACTAAGGTCCCTCATAAGAGCTTAAATTTGTATCATCATTCTAGTACATTCTCATGACTAAAGAATATTACCATCATTCATTTCTAAGACTTATAAATTTGGTCATTCTAAGGGGTTGGCCTTGGGGAAATTGATCTTAACAATTCAACAATCTCTCCAAATTATTTGAAAATACTACCATTCTTTAATTATGATTAGAGAAGGCCAAGAATGATTGAAGAATAAAAGTATTAAAAATTTATGAAACTAGATCTATACGTCATAAGATAGATCTTATTCTCAATTAATCCAACTTTATGAAATCAACTCAAAGCCAATCGCAACACTTTACAAGGTTCTAGGTGATATTCAAGACACACACATAATTTTTTACAAGAAAATAATAGATTAGATTTTCTTTTTCTTTTAATCAATTTTAAAAATGAATATCCTTATGGATCTCAATTTTTTTCTAATCTTAAATTCAATTGTTAAATTTATCATTTCCACAACTAATAATAAATTAGTATAAATATGTTTAAAAAATTACCCCAACAAGTATCATTATAAACATTTTTTTCCTCTTCACAATAAAATAATTTTAACAAATATAAACTATAATTACTCGTACATTCACAATCACATACACAGACATAGATTTTTCTACTGTAGACTTTTACTTTGTCCAATAAACTAGAATGAACTTTAATATATCACCATCAAGCATAACCTTTCAAGATAAAAATGAACTGATTGGCTCTTTATCATCCTTAAAAAAGTAAAGCTGAAGATCACAAGGACATCACAGACACTCTTTTTAAGTACAAAATTCATGGAAGCAACTGTCAACCCCATGGCATTGTTTTGTCTTACATTCTTATTATGTGAATGCCATCATGAAAATCCAGACCATCAATACAGAAGGAAAATTTGAAATCTAATAATATCCTTGCTGAGAGCCAATAAAAATGCAAGATCTATTGTTAAAAACACATTTTTCTCAAGAAAGGATTGTTTGGTCCATAACTTTTTCTTTCATAAACTATCAGATTAAAGCAAAACCAGAGGCAGTGTGAGAGATATTCATCGAAATTATTGAATAGTTTCTTGTATATATACGCAACTAATTGAAACACACAATAATAAAATATACGTATGGCATTTTATTGATCCATTTCTAATCTCTGTGCCAAAGTATTTCTAATCTGTCTGAGTCTCTGTGATATTCCCTATGGAAAAGAAAATCCTCATCATACAAATGTGATGATGGGAATGCAAATAATCATGCCAAAGTGTAGGAGTTGCCCTGCAGAAAATCCTCAAATGAGAAGACTCGCCATCTTCATTTACAGGAAAAACCCTCTGCTGAAATAATCAGCAACCTGCACAAATATTGCCCACATTAAAAAGAAGAAGAAGAAGAAGCTTTCAATATATCATGTGAGAAAAATAGTAATGATATTATTATTGTTGTGTAGTTTTTCAGTTAGTAATTCACAAGAGCTCATCTTTTATGTTAATGAATGATACAATTCACGATTATTGCATTTAGACTCTTTCATAAGATCATCGTAATGCTAATGCTACTCGAATGTATGTGTTTATCCATTTATAACTATGATGAGAAAATGTGTTTATCTATACAGAGCTCCATGTAGATATACTTGTAACCTTACTGCAATAAGCATAATCTATCAAAGCACAGGAAGAAAATGAAAGGATGAAGAGAATATGAGGAAGACAAGAAATACCTTGAAATTGTTGAGCATGGGAGTAAGAGAAAAACTGTGCTGAGGAGGGTCCATAGGAGGCCTCAACACAGAAATGTTGAATCCTTGTGTTGATATAGTTGTAAATAATGTGGGTGTAAGAGCATATGCTTGAATCCAATGAGCATATTCTCAACATAAAGCAAGACCTGTCTGTCAGAAAGCATTTCACCTGTCTAGTAATGGCAGTGATCATAAAAAACTAAAGGTGGGCAGGGACAATTGTCTCGTAAAAAGCATTCTTGAAATGATCCATGGCACTTTGCAACGGGCTTTCAAAATATTTTATTCCCAACAAGGAAAGGGGCTTATTTGACAAGTCGCTATACTGCCTTAATTTCTTGTTTTTTTAGTGTTTTACAAAAGTAATATCAAATATCAAAGACCTCGGTAGAATCATAAAAGCTTTCTTGTTCATATGGTGCCATCATAGTTGCTTATCGTTCAAGCTAATTTCTTACTTTTTAAAGTTAATTTCTTACTTTTGTAAAGATGAAAATGATCTTGTACACCGCTTTTAAATCACACTCTGATCTACTCATCAAAGTAAACTAACTTTTTAACAATAGGTAGATAAGTGATATTAAATATAAGTATCTAAATGTTTATAGATCAGGATATATTTTGTAATTATATTTTTATTATCATTGCATGATTTTATATCATTCAAAAACAAATTTTGTTATTTAATATTACTTACAAAGAACTTTTAATAATTCAATATGGGTGCATGAATCTTTATGCAGAGATATATGTAGTTGAATTTCAACGTTTGAGGAGTGTCCATTTATCAAATTCCATGAAACACAATACAAGCCTCTTTACTTATGATGTTGAGGCTTAGGGTTGATCTCTCTAGAGGACACAATTATAATCATTCAACTTCACCAATAGATCGAGGAACCCATTGATTAAAGATATATTTAATATAATAATTAGGATTTTGTTGAATCTCAATTTAGAATATGAATATATAGGTTATTTATAATTGTATTATTTTAATTTAGATTCATATATGATTTATAACTATGATTCCATGAGGCACAATCCATGCCTCCCCCATGAGTTACTTTGTCTTGGTCAATCAATAGTGTCCCCGAGAGTTTTTTTCAATGCTATTAGAGGTCTAAGGTAAGGAGACCCTTTGTCCACTTTCCTATATATTATGTTGCTAGAGCTTTTGGGAAGAGACCTTTTGTTCATGATAAGTGAGAAAAACCTTCTTGGCATGTGCCTTGCTTCTACCCTAACCTTAGTGGCCTTGCAATAGTTTGTAGATGACACAATACTTTTTGGTGTTGCATTAGTGCACAAAGCTAGATGTCGAAAATGCCTCCTCGACAAACATGCCTCATGACCAATGCAATGTATCTAATATGTTATAAAAAAAAAGTTTATTTTTTAATACACATGACTCCTTATTTATAGAATAAAGTTAGGAATGTTCTTGATTGTCACTTTGTTGATTTGTCAAATACTTACATTGAGTTTACACCCATAGTCAAGGAGACATCAAACTCTTTTTAGAACTTAATTTTGAAAAGAATACAACATAAGCTAGTTAGATGGAAATGTTTCAAGGTGTGTGCCCTTGGTCTTCTTGTGTTGTGTAGTGCAACACTTAGGCTTGTGGGTGAGCCGTGATTCCTTAAACAGTCCTTATAAGGGAGCCTTACCTACTTATTGTCACTCTTTAGGGTTCTTAGAAATTAATTGATAAACTAGAGAGTATCTAGAAAAATTCCACGTGGTTTGGAATGAAAGTGAATAAGTGAATGGCTTTGGTTAAAGGGGACTCTTTTTTCTAGCCAAAATCTATTGAAGGTCTTATTGTTAGGATAATCTCTCACTTCAAAAGGATCTTCTTAGTAAAGTTGGATGAAATATTTCCAAAAAGAAGAAAATTGGTGTGATATTATGTTTAGTAAGTACTTCAATAAATTTAACTTTTGTCACTTTTTGAATATGCATGGAATTACAACAAGGTCCAAAATATGGAGCATTCTCCTTAATTTTAGGTTAGTACTCCTTCAAGATTTGAAATGGTGGATTGATGTTGGTAGATAAAGATCAATTTTTTGGATGATTTTTGGCTGGATGACATTCTCCTTTTCTTTCACCTTGGTGACATTTTTGGGTTGGCTAAATGGTTATATGAGATCTAGGACAAGGACTACATGGAATATTCTATATACTAAAAATACATCCATCTTTCTTGTTAAGTCCTCCAATAGATGATACCTCTAGCATTGCATTTTTAAAGTAGACTTAGAGAGAACAAAATATTGATGTTCTCAAGAAATGATATTTTTGAATGGAAATATAATGATAGTGGTGAATTCACAATGAGATCTTTTCTTATAGCTTATCTCTGACCGTGACCAGAGTGACATGTAAAGAAATTTTTGGAACTCTCAATTAATCCCTAAGATTTGTTAGAAATGTTTAGAACAACTTGGGGGGGGGGGGGTGTGAATCAGTTATTCAAGGTCAATATGTACTACTTAAACAATTAAATAATAAATACTTCATGATGGAGACACAACCCAAGAACAGAATGGACACAACAGAAAAAGGAAAATTGTATTGACTGAAAAATAAGCTAGTACATTCAGTATAGAGAAAATAAACTTCAAAACATGCCCTAAGGGCTTACAATAGCATAAATCTGGAGATAATTTCTCCTTTCAATACCTCCTCTCAAACTCCACTCCGAACTGCCTTTTACAATGCCAGAAATCTCCTTAAATAGACCCCAGAGAGTTAAGGACTAGGAGTACATTCTAGAAAGTGCTAGTAGGCATCCACCGACCAAATAGAAGGTTCCAGAAGCTGCGTTAGAAGTTGGCACAAATCTAGAAAAATCCAGAAACGGTAACCGAACTTCTGGGAGGCATAACTTTTGAACCGTAGCTCCGATTGACGAACCGTTTACATTTTTGAAAAGCTCTCAAAGCGCTCTATAGCCCTATGGACCAGCTTCGCTTGTCCCCCATTTTTTGGCCCTTTTCAAGGTCATTTAATGCCCCTAACCTAACTTTGAAGCATTCTTAGGAGGTCTCCAAAACTCAAAAAACTACAATAACTTTCAAACCATGGGGCCTTTTGACCTGATTCTTTTTTTGGAATGCTCTAAATCACAATTACATTCATTTGGCCAATTCACACCTTCTAGGTTACCAAAATGATGGCCCAATTGCATGCTCCTATTTTTTTGAAATTTTCTAGCACACTGATAGTTGAACTGTGAGAGTTGGAACCTTTATTTGACCCAAATGGGTGTCCAAAAATGAAAACACATGAAATAGAAAATAAGCCCAAGTACATTTTTTGGGTGACACAGGATTGCCCTTATACTTCTGGATGCTCTTGCATCACTTCATTGTTATGCTTATCCTATTGTTGCTTGGTCTATACCGTAAAACTATCATAAACATAACTTGCATTGAATAATGAAAACATTATCAAATGTAAACACACATAAATCATTCATCACAATTTTGATGCTAGGATTTTACATAGAAATCCAATTAGGGAAAAACCACCAGCAACATGTCACTCTTTTTCAATATTTGGAAGTGAGATCTATTAGGAGACAACCTTGTTTAAGGTTACAAAACACACTGTTAGATGTGACTTGGTTAGAGGATTTAATCACCTTGTTAGGAGTGGCCTTGTACGAGGAATTTGATCATTCCATTTAGAATGTAAGCTAGTTAAGAGATTTACACAGATTATTAAGTCTTCAAATGACTATTAGGTCAACCTCTGTTTAAAGGATTTCAATACAAATTGTTTACAATGATTAGAAAGAATATAGTAGATTTTGATATGTGTGATTACAACTCACTTTGTTGGTTCAGATATCTATTCAGTCCTTGTGTTGAATGGATGATAAGTTCTTCACTTTCATCTTTGATCTCGATTTTCTTAGAGACCCTTCAAGCAGTCAATCTACTCTTCTCAATAAAACTTAAGCCTTCTTCTTAGATTCACTTATCAACATCAACATCATCTCTGCAAGCTTTCTCTATTAGTTTTGTATTTACTCACACTCATGCATTTTTGATCAACCTTGCTTTGTATGTCTCTCTTCACATACAAGCTTTGCACATACACACCCCACACACACTTCACACATACCAAATGTTCATCTTTGTATCTCTTTAAATAGGCAATTCATGCTTTATCATTTTCTACATCCACCATAGATCTTATGGTTTTGACCAAGTTCAACTCAATTCATTGTATCTATTAATCTTCTTGATATTCTTCTAGAAACTTCTCTAGAATTCATCTGTTAGGTCATTACCTAGTCTTGTACTTGAATTAAATGAACCAACTTATCAATCTTACTTCAACATGGTTTACATCTCCCAAGAAATCAACTGAGTTAGCTTGATCTCATGATTGCTTTTAATTCATTCTTATACTGTCACTGATGTAGGAGCATCCAGAGGTATAAGGGCAATCTTGTGTCACCCAAAAAATGTACTTAGATTTAGTTTCTATTTCATGTGTTTTCATTTTTGGACACCCATTTGGGTCAAATAAAGGTTCCAACTCTCACAGTTGAACTATCAGTGTGCTAGAAAATCTTGAAAAAATAGGAGCATGCAATTGGGCCATCATTTTGGTAACCTAGAAGGCGTGAATTGGCCATATGAATGTAATTGTTATTTAGAGCATTCCAAAAAAGAATCAAGTCAAAAGGCCCCACGGTTTGAAAGTTATTGCAGTTTTTCAAGTTTTGGAGACCTCCTAAGAATGCTTCAAAGTCAGGTTAAGGGCATTAAATGACCTCAAAAAGGGCCAAAAAATGGGGGACGAGTGAAACTGGTCCATAGGGCTATAGAGCACTTCGAGAGCTTTCCAAAAATGTAAACGGTTCGTCAATCAGAGCTACGGTTCAAAAGTTATGCCTCCCGGAAGTTCGGTTACTATTTTTGGATTTTTCTAGATTTGCTCCAACTTCTAACGCAGCTTTCGGAACCTTCTATTTGGTCGGTGGATGCCTACTAGCACTTTCTAGAATGTACTCCTAGTCCTTAACCCTCCAGGGTCTATTTAAGGAGATTTTTGGCATTGTAAAAGGTAGTTCGGAGTGGAGTTTGAGAGGAGGTATTGAAAGGAGAAATTATCTCCAGATTTATGCTATTGTAAGCCCTTAGGGCATGTTTTGAAGTTTATTTTCTCTATACTAAATATACTAGCTTATTTTTCAATCGATACAATTTTCCTTTTTCTGTTGTGTCCATTCTGTTCTTGGGTTGTGTCTCCATCAGTCACTCAAAGATCTCTAAATTATGGCACTAGGCCATCATTGAAATACTCAGTTATTGTAAAGATTAATGACTCAGCATAAACTATCTTGCTCGGTCAAGACTAGATTTCCTCAACACTAACTGTAGCTTGATTGACACAAGCATTACTTCCCACTAACTTTATTTTATACTTTTTCTCGGCTTGTATTAGCTTTCTTGACATAAAGAATCACTTTTCTTTATCAAAGCCTATCTAATAAAATGTCCAGTATAACTTCCTTTTCATAACTCAACCTTTCCTCTAGGTGCTATTGTTGTGAGCAACTTCTCAAATCCTCTTCATCAATCAAATAGATATGACATTTAGATTAGGTAGCAATATATCTTATCAATAGATTTGACATCAATGAAAAATAACAAATTTTCCAATTGTAAGTTTCCAATAATCTCCCTCTTTGGCATTGATGGAAACATCTTATCAATCTTAATACTAATTGAAGCTTAGTTACCATACAATCAAAAAAAAATTGTTACTCACAGTCTGATTCTTGTTTTGTAAATTGCTCCCTCTTTCTATAATCTCTCCTATAAATTTTTGAATTTCTCTTCAAAATTTTTCATTGTAGTAATTTCTCCCTCTTAAGTAATCTCCCCCTTCTTGAAAACAATACCAAAGATGTGACTCTATCTCAGCTTCAAAGTCTTCATACATTTGAATTATGTAGATTTAGCATGTCTGGTGCATATTTTTCATCTATCTATGTCTGGTCTATTATGATGCACTAAATTATCTACCTTAGGTACTTCTCGAAGTAGAGTTGTATTGCATCACTATCTAGGATATTATGATTAGTATATGTGATGCAATAAATCTTTCCTTCTTAAGTAGCTTTGATTAGGGGAATCACCCCTAGTTTACCTCTAAGATATTCATGAGCATCTTTATGTAAGGGTTTGGTGAATATGTCAGCAATGTGTTCCTTGGTATTTTGATGTAGGAGCATCCTGGGTTGCATTGATATCCTACATGTTGGCTGAGTTTCTTTGTTGCTGTCAAGCTACAATGTCTTACATTTTCAATTTCTCTTTGTTTTCTGAGCTTGCAATTGTTACTGAGTTCTACCAAGTTCCTTTGGTTCCTGAGTGTTACTAAGTTCCTTTGGTTTCTGAGCTCACTTAGTTCCTTTGGTTGTCAAGTGTTGCCGAGTTCCTTTGGTTTCTGAGCTTGCCAAGTTGCAATGTTTTTTTTTTTTAGTACTTCATGTGTTGAGTTGTTTGTGTGTGGTTTCTTGTTGGAGTTGACCTTTGCATTTGATTTTGTGATAGGTATTTGTTGAAATGCTACTTGTGGCTTATTTTTGTATTTAATATAAGGGTTTAATTAGTTATTATTTGCAATAGGATGACTTGTGGTCGTGCATGTATTTAAAGGGGTCTTGGATATATTTTTAAGTAGGAAGTTAGATGGAGGTAGCATAGGAAGAGTAGAAGCAAGTTGGGAATTTGAAGTTTACTATTGTAGATCAAATTTGAATTGAAATGTTGACCATAACCCAAAAGGCCTTAGAGCTGGAAATGTATTTGAGAATTTGACAAATCTATAAAGTATTTGATCCTTTATCTCCTATGGTTGCTATTATTTAGTGTTGTTTTCCATTATGTTTACTCTTTTAGGTAGCTTGGATACTTGGGTGTGCCTTTGGCCCTAGTTATCTCAATTCTCCCCACGTCCATCATTTCATGGTTTGGCTAGTTTTTACAAGAAGTTTATAAGGAATTTCAATTCTATTTGTAATTTTATGTTTGAGACAATGAGAGGAGATAAAAAGGAATTCAATTAGACATATTGAGACAAATTATAGCCAGATTAGATGTTATAGAGACAACCTAAAGGAGAGGAGTGCACCTTGATGATGTGAGTGATGATGAAGCAGCAACAACAAACCCTAATCCAAAATCTAAAGAAGATCAAGATGAGCCAAGGTTGTTGAGAGTATTGTCTAGGATAAATTCAAAACCTACTATAGAAGTTGTTCCTTATGATGGGAAATTGATTACCAATGTTGTTTGGATTAGATTTCTGAAATGGAGAAGTTCTTTGAGTATGAAAACACTCTTGATAATAGGAAGGTGAAGATTACAGTTACTAGGTTGAAAGGACATGCCTCACTATGGTGGGAACATCTGCAAACTGATAGATAAAGGAGAGAAAAGGAGAAGATTAGGAATTTGTTGAAAATGGTGAACAAGGTAAAGAACAAGTTCCTTCCTACTAATTACCAAGTTAGCTTGCTAATAAAGATGTAAAATTTGAGACAAAGAGATAGGACTATGAAGGAGTATACTAAGGAATTGTATAGATTGGACATTAGACTTGGATATGTGGATGATGATGTTGAGAAAATTGTAGTATACACAAATGGATTGAGATCTAGGATTCAAGACGAGATAAGTTTTGTGAAATTGGAAAGTGTGGAGGAAGCATATCAATATGCCTTGAAAGCTGAGGAGATCTTGACAAAGAAGCATGAGAAAAGACAAAGAGGTATAGGTGGTAGATTCTAGAGAGGTAGAGGTAGATCTTATGGAGAAGCTAGTAGATCTAATAGTTCTATGCAAAATAAGGGAAAATCTAAATGGAAAAATGATGATAAAAGAAAAGATCGAGTGGAAAGGTGGTGATTCTTACTGAGGAGGTATTGGTTCTTACCAAGGAAGAGGTAATTCTTATTCTAGAGGTGGTTTTTGTGGTAATTGTTTTAGATGTGGTAAAGAAGGGCATAGATATTTTGAGTGTAGATCCTCTAAAAGTGGGAAAGGTAACAAAAATGTTGTGGTTCAAGGAGATACTGTGGGTTCACCTAGTGAACCTAAGGCTAGAGAAGATCTGATAGTGAGAATAACCTTATGTAATTAGGGAAGTGATGAGGAACCTATCCTAAGGAGAAGTCTTTTCAAAACCAAATGTAAGATGGCTGAAAAATATTGCAAGGTGATCATTGATAGTGGAAATTCTACAAATTTGGCATTAAAAGAATTGGTTACAAAGTTTTAGTTGTAGAGGTTGGAACATCCTAAACCTTATCATGTTTCATGGATTAAAGATGAGAATACGATATTGGTAAGTGGACAATGTAATGTGAAGTTCAAGATTGGACATTATTTTGATGGAGTGTTGTGTGATATTATGCTTATGGATTGTTGTCATGTTTTTTTGGGTAGACCTTGATAGTATGATAGATATGCTATACATGATGGAAGATTGAATAAATATACTCTTTTGGTGAATGGTAAAAAAAAAATTGCTGCCCTTGATTGAAAGTCCAGATGAGGTTAATTGTACTATTGTGAAAATTTTCATGGTTAATGGAAATCAATTTAAAAAGGAAATGAAGAAGAAACAAATCTATTTTTCCATAATCCAAAGGAGATCAAGTTGTGCCAATAGCAAGAAAGTATTAGAAAATAGAGTTAATCGAGTGCTAGTCAATAGTGACTGAGTGAAAGGAGCTAGAGGAAATCGAGTGACAATAGAAACTAGTAGTATTGATCGAGTACTAGAAGAAATTACAGAATTGCTGAATGAGTATAAGGATATTGTTATAGAGGATATGCCTAATGGTTTGCCTCTAATGAGAAGTATAAGTCATTGCATGGATCTAATTCTTTGAACTATTTTATCAAATGAAGCACCGTATAGATTGACACCTATTGAAAATGAAGAACTTAACAGACAAGTGTGTGAGTTGTTTGAAAAAGGTTTGATCAGAGAAAGTTTGAGCCCATGTGTTATATCTACTATATTAGCACCTAAGAAGAATGGAAAATGGAGAATGTGTACTAATTCTAGAGCTATTAATAAGATCATAGTGAAATATAGGTTTCTTAGGCTGAGGATGGATGGCATAATGAATTGTTTGAGTGGAGCAAATTATTTTACCAAGATTGGTTTGAAGAGTGGCTATCATCATATTAGAATCAAAGAAGGTGAGGAATGGGAGATTGCTTTCAAGAAAAAAGATGGTTTTTATCAATGGTTAGTAATGTCTTTTGGTTTGATTAATGCACCTAGTACTTTTATGAGGTTGATCAATGAAGTTCTCAAAATATTTTTGGGTAAGTTTGTGATTGTTTATTTGAATGAAATTTTGATATTTAGTAAGACTAAGGAAGAACATTTTGACCATGTTAGACAAGTATTGCAAAAATTGACAAAAGAAAAGTTGATGATTAATCTGAAGAAGTGTTCTTTTATGCAAGAGGAGATTGTGTATTTGGGATTTGTGATTTCAAATGATGGTTTGAGAATGAACCCTTAGAAGGTTAAAGCAATTTTGGAGTGGCTTACACTTGAGAATGTGGGTGAGGTAAGATCATTTCATGGTTTGGCTAGTTTTTATAGGAATTTTAGTTCTATTTGTAATTCTATGACTGATACAATGAGAGGAGATAAAAAGGAATTCAAGTGGACACATGGAGCTAATAACATTTTTGAGACTTTGAAAGAAAAGGTTGCTAAGTTACTTGTATTAGCTTTTCCTAATTTCAATAAGGTATTTCAAGTTGAATGTAATGCAAGTGGTAGTGCAATAGGAGTTTAGTGTTTCCTTCACAATTTTGAACTCTCAAAAAGCTATCATCAGCCTCCACATCTCCTTTCATTACTCCAACAAATTTCTCCACTAGTTTGTGATGGCTATCATATAGGGCTGCCAAGTGAACTGTAATATTCCCATGTGAATTCTTCACCATAAGAAATTCATGCCTTGCATTTGATTCTATGTCAACCACTTGTAGTAGCCTTTGAATAAATAAAAGATTACTGCAAGAAAGTGCTATATGAAGTACACTATTCCCTAGCTTGGTATGATCAGTGATGTAATCAAGATCACTCAAATTTATATTAGGTCTTATATTATTATTATGTAAATGCCATCACGAAAATCTAAACCATCAATAAAGAAGGAAAATTTGAAATCTATAATATCCTTGCTAAGAGTCAATAAAAATGCAAGATATATAGTAAAAAGCACATATTTCTCAAGAAAGGATTGTTTGGTCCATGAATTTTTCTTTCATAAACTATCAGATTAAAACAAAACCAGAGGTTGTGTGAGAGATATTCATTGAGATTATTGAATAGTTTCTTTTATATATTTGCAACTAATTGAAACATAAATAATATAATCTACAGATGGCATTTTATTGATCCATTTCTTATCCCTGTGCAAAAGTATTTCTAATCTGTCTTTGTGATATGGTTTTAATAAATTCCATATGGAAAACAAAATCCTCATCATACAAATGTCATGATGGGAATTTTAAAAATCATGCCAAAGTGTAGGAGTTTCCCTATAGAAAATCCTCAAATGAGAAGACTTGCCATCTTCATTTATAGGAACAACCCTCTGCTGAAGTAATCAACAACCTACACAAATATTGCCCACATTAAAAAAAGAAGAAGAAGCTTTCAATATACTATGTGAGAAAAATAGTAATGATATTATTTTTGTTGTGTAGTTTTTCAGTTAGTAATTCATAAGAACTCATCTTTGATGTTAATGAATGATACAATTCATGATTATTGCAATTAGATGCTTGACATTAGACTCTTTCATAAGATCATCCTAATGCTAATGCTACTCTAATGTATGTGTTTATCCATTTATGACAACGATGAGAAAATGTGTTTACCTATACAAAACTCCATGTAGATATACTTGTAACCTTACTATAATAAGCATAATCTATCAAAGTTGATGAAGGGTGTAGACCTTAATACCATAAACCATAATAGAAACAAAGAAACAACAATAAATGTGAGAACAAAATATGGACTTCTTATTTGCACTGTAAACGTGAAATTACAATAATCTATAAGATAAGCTAGGAACTATCACCTAGAGTTGTTTTGGACAATGTTCGGGCCTCTCTTAAATAGGCAATTTTATGCTACCCTGGAAGGTTCTAGACATTGAAACTTAATACCTAGGTTTGATAGACCCTAACAATACATATAGAGTTGGCCATATACATCTTTGACAATTATTTTAGATGTTTCGGGTAGCCCAACTTCAAAAGGCCCTAACTCATGAACCATTACTATGATTGGCTGTTATAACAACTTTTCAAATGCCAATGCCTAATCTATAGGCTCAAAACCATGCTAGTGCCCTATTTTTGAGTTTTCAGACCTCATATGGGCACTCTAAGGCCTACAACAATGATCTTGAATATTTTTTCTCCAAATTCTTCCACCCAAAATCTGTAATAACTTCTCTGATACTTAAGCTGGAGTAATGATATTTTTATGGTAGTCTTATAATTCCAAAATGACCCTTCATATACAAAATGAGAACATTCCAAGCTCATATGAAAAACTTACTAAAAATAGCAAGTTCCCATAAATAGTAATGACCTTGTCTACTAGTCCTTATTAAAATAGAAAAATAATAAAAAGAAAATATTTTTTAGTGATGCAAGATTGCTCTTACACTCAAGGTGCTCCTGCATCAAACACCCGAGGTAATTTGAGAAGTGACTCCATCACATCTCAGGTGTTAGAGGAAAACCAAGATGGTTAACCTCCTCTATTGCTAGCCATGATGAATCCTCTACTAGCATCCCTTTCCATTTGACTAGGTATTCCTCATAAGTATTGTTCCTTGTGCTTTTTCCAACATGACTGTCCAGTATCTCCTCAATCTCCTTTGTAGCCAAACTAGTTGCTCAAATACTTCACTGCACTTTTGTAACTTCATCTCCATCACCTCCTTCATAATACTCTATCAAATCTAAAATTTTAAATATTGGTGAAATATTCAATTCAGTAGGGACTCTACTTCATAAGCATTTCTAGAATCATACCTTTTCACTATCTTGCATGGTCCAAACTTATTCATCTTTAGCTTATTATGTGTACTCACTAGAAAATGCTTTTTTCTCAAATGAACCATGACTTTATCTCCAATCTAAAATTCCTTATACCTCCTTTTCACATATGTCTTAGCTTTATACTGTGTATTCATCTTTATAATGTGCTTCCTCACCTCCTCATGGATGTTCTTCAAATGTTTAGCAAACTCTTCTACTTTAGCACTACTTATCTCTCCTTTATCAAACTGCCTCAATTCAAAAGCATTTCTAGGGCTACTCCCATATACAATCTAGAATGGTGATTTACTAGTACTTCTATTGATAGAATTATTATATGAAAATTATTCTTGTGTTAAAATTATATCCCATCCTTTTGGTTTATCTCCAACCAAGCATCTCAACAAGTTTCCCAAACAACGATTCACAACTTCTGTCTATCCATTAGTCTATGGATGATGTGATGAACTGAACTTCAAATCTATCTTCAACTTCATCCACAATTATGCTAGAAATACTCAAAAAATTTGGTACCTCAATCTGAAACTATACTCTTTGGTAGACCATGTAGTCTCACCACTTCTCTAAAAAACAACTCTACCACATGAACATCATCACTAGTCTTCTTGCAAGGAATAAAATGTGCCATCTTTGAAAACCTATCAACCACCACAAAAATAGAATCATTCCCAAATCGAGTCCTCAATAATCCAAGAACAAAATCCATGTTGACATCCTCCCACAGCTTCTCTGGTATAGGTAATGGTTGATACAACCCTATATTCTACTTTACTCCTTTCACCATCTGACATACTTTGCAACTCTATACAAAATTCTTCACATCTTGTTGTAATTGTGGCTAGTAAGAATTCTTAGCAACCAATGCAATAGTTTTATCTCTGCCAAAATGTTTAGCCAATCCTCCACAATGCTTCTCCTTGATGAGATTCTCTCTCATTTAACTTCTAGGAATACAAAATTGGGTTCCTTTGAAATCAATACTATCTTGGATCATGAAATCCAACCACTTTGTCTTGTTAAGTGTAACATGTTCTATACAAGCCTTCCATGCTTCACCAAAATCAAAATCATCTAGATACAAAGTACCGAGTTCCTTGAACCCAACCACCTCTATCTACATTTTTGTCAACAAAAGTTGTCTTCTACTAAGAGCATCTACAACTTTATTAGACTTCCCACTCCTGTGTTTCAAAATAAATGTATAACTTTGCAAAAAATCAACCCACTTCAAATGCCTTTGGTTCAATTTTTCTTGGCTATTCAAATATTGCAAAGCTTGATGATCAATATACAAAACAAACTCCATAGGAAGAGGATAGTGTCTCCAATTATTCAATGCTTTAACTATAGAATAAAATTCCCAATCATAAAGAAAATATATTTGTTTTGCATCATTCAACTTCTCACTAAAATAAGCAACAAGTCTACCTTCTTGGCTCATAATAGCTCTTATTATAGTACCACTAGCATCATAGTCTACTTGAAACACCTTGTTAAAATTAAGAAGTGCTAAAACAGGTTGCTTAGTAACTTTCTATTTCAATAGATTAAAACTCTTATCTACTCCTACAATCCACTTAAATTTTTTTCTATCCCCTCATTGTTTCAGTCAAGGGTCCACAAATACTGCTATAAATTCTTATGAACTTTCTATAAAAACTAGCCAGTCCATGAAAAGATCTTACCTCTATCACACTCCTTGGAGTAGGCCATTCAAGGATAGCCTTTACTTTCTTTGGGTCCATTTTAAGACCTTCTATTGAGATCGCTTGTACAATCCTTCTTTGGTCTTGAAAGCATTCTTCCATTCATCACTGTCTCTGATTCAAATGTGATGGTACACACTCTTTAGATCTATCTTTGTGAAATACTCAGCTCCACTCAAATAGTCCATAATATCATCCATTCTTAGCAATGAAAATCTATAATTGATCGTGATCTTGTTGATAGCACAAGAATCTATGCACATCCTCCATTCTCCATTCTTCTTTGGTGCTAATATGGATGGTACAACACATAGACTCAGATTCTCTTGAATCAACCCTTTGTACAACAACTCATGAACTTTTTTTTTCAACTCATCACATTTTGCTAGTGTCATTATGTCTGCTACCTTATTTGGAAAACTAGCTCCTAGAACCAAATCCATCTGGTGATCGATCTTCCTCATTTGGAGTAATCCATCAGGTACATTATCTGATACAATATCATAAAACTCTACCAACATATCTGTAACTTCTATAGGTACCTCCTCTACTTCTTCTTTACTACCCTTTGGAATTATAGAAAAACACATATGCTCATGCTTCATACTTTTGAGAAACTCTTTTCCATCAACAAAACATATTCTAGCAGCACTACATACCTTTTCTTATTTTGCTTTCAATGGCTTCAACTTATGTTTCACTCCATCCTTGGTTAGAGTGTAGGTATTTGCTCGCCCATCATATACAACATTCCTATCAAACTACCATGGCCTACCCAACAACATATGACATATGTCCATAGGTATGATATCACATAGTACCTCATCTTGGTAGCTCCCAATCTCGAACTTCACTGAGCACACTCTTGAACTTCACTGAGCACTGCTCATTGACCATGACCTTATGGTCATCTTGCACCCAAGAAATACGATATGGACACAGGTGTTTATATCTCTTTAGCTTCAACTTTGAGACCATCATTTCTAACACTAGATTGTTAGTACTTCCACCATGGCCTTTTGTTCTTCAATCTATCCTTCCTTGGTGCTAGGTACATTCAAATGCTCTATGACCTTCTTCTCCATAGTGAAAACATTTCCCATGGAAGCCTCCTCTTCCAGATCCTTGTCCTTTGCCTCTTCCTCTCTGATCTCTATTGTTCTAATCATAAAAACAATTGGAATTATTTTCCCTTTGGTTCTAACTACTACTTCTAGCCTTATCCTTGTTCTTTTGATCATCATTACAACCACCATACAGTCATCCACCATATCTTCCATCGTATCCTCTTCCACTATTCTTGTTGTCAAACTTCTTGTTCAATTTTTCCTCAACTCTTAGGAAAAACTAGTATGCCTCCTCAATGCTATTCATTCAAACTAGACTTAACTCATCTTGAATACATGGCCTTAACCCATTAAGGTAATGGGCCACTTTCTCCTTATCAGCTTCTGCACAACTAGTTCTAATGAGAACTCAATAAAACTCCTTGGTATACTCTTGAACAAACTTTCTTCCTTGCTTCATCCCTTGCATTTTCTTCAACAAATCAACCTCATAATCCATAAGAATGAATTGTCACTTCATTTTAGCTATCATCCGATCCCATTTGGTAATTTTTTCCTTTCCCTTTCTATTTTGCTTCAACTAAACCTCTTGCCGCTAGATCTTTGCATGTACCTTTAGTTTTTCCTTCACAAACTTGACCAAGATCATCAATATCTTCATACTCAAAGTACACCTCTAGTTCATTGATCCAATCGATTAGCTCCTCTAGGTTAAGATTTCCAAAAAATATGGGAACCTCAAACTTAGGTCTTATTCCAATCTCAGAGATGGCCCTATAAAAACCTCTCTTCCTCTAGGTTTAGAACTACCATTGCTTTGGCATTTTCTTCTACTTCATCTTCATCCTCACTTTCATCTCTTATAGGAAGATTTATGCCTTTGTGCATTTGTTCTTCTAATGCTTGCATTTATCTTTGGAGGGCTTGGAAACCCTCAAATGTAACATCTACAACTCTTTCACCACGCTCTCTTTGTGGAGGAATTTTTTGTGCTTTTGCTAAAACCTTAGTGTAAACTACCTCACAATTGGTGATCTATCTACATGCTCAACCCAAACTACGATCTTGGTGCAAACTACCTCACAGTCGGTGATCTATCCACACACTCGAGAACTCTAGTTCTGATACCACTTAATGAAGGGTGCTCCTCTTAATACCCAAAACCATAACAAAAACAAAGAAACAATAACAAATGCAAGAAAAAATGTGGACATTTCTTTGCACTGCAATGCAAAATTAAAAAATTCACAAGTACAATATGCTAACCCACATGGGTGCCTTCATTATAGTAATCTACAAGATAAATTGGGAGCTATCACTTAGAGTTCTTCTAGACAATGTTTGGGTCTTTCTTAAATAGGCAATTTTATGCTACTAAGGAAGGTTCTAGACATTGAAACTTAATACCTAGGGCCGATAGTCCCTAACAATACATATAGAGTCTGCCAAATACATCTTTGATAATTATTTTAGATATTTTAGGTAGCCCAACTTTGAAAGGCCATAACTCACAAATTGTTACTTTGATTGGCTATTATAACCACTTTTTAGAAACACCAGCTCTTGATCTATAGGCTCAAAATGATTCTAGTGCCCTTTTGTCAAGTTTTTGGACCTCATCTAGGCACTCTAAGGCCTCCAATGGTGAGTCTAAAGATTTTTTCAAGAAAATCTTCCATCAAAAATCTGCAATAACTTCTTTGATACTTAAGCGGGAGCAATGAGATTTTTGTGGTAGGCTTATCATTCCAAAATAAACCTTCATGTAGAAAATGAGAAAATTCTGAGCTTGTATAACAAACTTACTAAAAATATCAAGTTCTCATAAATAGTAACCACCCTATCTACTAGTCCTTTATAAAATAGAAAAGACTAAAAATAAAATTTTTTTGGGTGATGCAAGATTTCTCTTAAACCCAGGATGCTCCTGCATCAAAAGCATAGGAAAAAAATGAAATGATGAAGAGAATATGAGGAAGACATGAAATACCTTGAAATTTTATAGCATGGGAGTAAGAGAAAAATGTGGGAGGAGGGTCCATAGGAGGCCTCAACATAGAAATCTTGAATCCTTGTGTTGATATACTTGTAAATTATGTGGGTGTAAGAGCATATGCTTGAATATAATGAGCATATTTTTCTTGTCAAGGCCTCCAATAGATGATACCTTTGCCATTGCATTTTCAAAGTAGAATCAAAGAGAAAAAAATACCAATGTCCTCAGAGAGGATATTTTTGAATGGAAATATAGTGATAGTGGTGAATTCAAAATGAGATATTTTCTTATAGCTTATCTCTATTCATGACTAGAGTGATATGTGGAGAATTTTTTGGAAATCTCAATTAATCCCTAAGATTTGTTAGAAATATTTAGAATAAATGAGTGGAGGGGGGGTAAATTAGTTACTCAAATTCAATATGTACCACTTGAATAATTAAACAATAAACACTTCATTATTCTTCTTATCTTGTTGCTTAGTCTATACTATAAAACTATTATATATAACTTGCATTACATAATGAAAACATTGTCAAATGTAAATGCACATAAAACATTCATCACAATTTTGACACTATGATTTTATGTGGAACCCCAATTTAGGAAAAACCACCAATAACATGTCACTCTTTTTCACTTTTTTGAAGTGATCTCTGTTAGGAGCCAACCCTATTAAAGGTTACAAAACACACTGTTAAATGTGACCTAGCTAGAGGATTTAATCACTCTATTAGGAGTTACCTTATAAGAGGACTTTGATTATTCCATTTAGACTGTCACCTAGTTAAATTATTTACATAGACTATTAAGTCTTCAAATGATTGTTAGGTCAACCTCTGTTAAAAGGAGTTTAATACAATCTATTTATAATGACTATAAAGAATATAGTAGGTTTTGATATGTGTGATTACAACTCACTATATTGGTTTAGATCTCTATTTGGTCCTTGTGCTGACTAGATGACAAGTTCTTCACTTTTGTCTCTGATCTTGATTCACTTAGAGACCCTTCAAGCAATCAGTCCACTCTTCTCAATAACACTCAAGCCTTCTTCTTAGATTCACTTATCAACATCAACATCATCTCTACAAGCTTTCTCTGTTAGCTACACATTCACTCACACTCGTGTGTTTTTGATCAACCTTTCTCTGTATCTCTCTCTTCATATACAAGCTTTGCACATACATACTCACATGCACTACACACACACACACACACACAAATTATTTGACTTTGTATCTCTTTAAATGGGCACTTCGTGATTTACCTCAACTATCTAGTTTAGTCAATGCTAATGCTCAGTCAACACTAGATTTTATTGGCACTAATTGTACCTCAATTGACACTAGCATTACTTGGCACAGATTGTATTTTATACTTCTTCTTGGCTTGGCTTAGCTTTCTTGACATAAACAATCACTTTTCTTTATCAAAGTCTATATAATGAAATGTCCATTGTAACTTCCTTTTCATAAGTCAACCTTTCCTCTAGGTGCTATTGTTATGAGCAACTTCTCAAATCCTCTTCATCAATCAAATAGATATGCCATTTGTATTAGGTAGCAATATATTTTATCAATAGATTTGACATCAATAGAAAAAAAACAATTGTTCCAATTCTAAGTTTCTAACAATCTCCCTCTTTGGCATTGATGGAAACATCTCACACATCTTAATACTAATTATAGCTTAGTTACCATACAATCAAAAAGATTTTTTTATTGACAATCTAATTCTTCTTTTCTAATTCCTCTCTCTTTTTGTAATCTCTTCTTCTATAAAATTTTGAATTTCTCTCTCTGAAATTTCTTGTTGTAGTAATTTCCTCCTCTTAAGTAATCTATCCCTCCTTGAAAACAATACCAAAGATGTGTAGCTTTCTCAGCTTCAAAGTCTTCATACATCTGAATAATGTAGATTTAGCATGTCTGGCTAATATTTTCCAGTTGTCTATGATTGATCTATTATGCTACACTAAATTATCTACCTTAGGCACTTCCCAAAATAGAGCTATATTTCATCATTGTGTATGAAATTTTGATTATTATATGTCATGCAATGCACCTTTCTTGCTTAAGTAGCTTTGATTAGCAAAATTACCCCTAGTTTACATCTAAGTTATTCAAGAGCATCTTTAGGTAGGGGTTTTGTGAATATGTCAGCCATGTGTTCCTTGATATTAACATATTCTAGCTTCACTTCTTTGTCTTGAATTAATTCCCTCAAGTAGTGATACTTGATAGCAATGTGCTCTATCTTAGTGTGCATCACTAGATTCTTTGAAATATTGATAGCACTTGTGTTATCTAAATAGATAACCACTAGATCTATGATTTCTTCTTTCATACCTTTCAGTAAGTATTTGATCCACATAACATTTAAACAATTCACTACAACTACCACATACTCAACTTTAGCTGTAGATTGGGAAATAATATTCTTCTTTTGGCTTGACCATGGCACAATATCTTTCCTAGAAAGAATGTGCCTCCATTGATTGACTTGGGCTCTAACTCACAAGGTAAGCTTGCATTATCTTTGAGTCTTCTTCTCATCATAACACTTAGTTCAACATCACTAATGATTTGTTTAGATTTATGATGTCTTCTCACATATTTTTCTAGCATAGGTAGTTTCCTTCTTTGATCTTTTACAAGCTCATCTAGGAAAATAATCCCAGGCTCATTTCCTCTTCCTTTCTCTAGTTTTGGTTCAAGTTTTGCATGCTTGAAATTTTCTATCTGATGGTCAACAATGCCTATTTGAGACTCAACATCTTTGGTCTGTTACTCAGCATCTACTCTCTGCTACTCAGGAATTTGTATTTGCATTCCATCATTTCCTATATGATGGGAACTTGTAGGTTGACTTGTCTATTCACTTTGAATGTTGGGAGCATCATCATCGACATAGATGAATGTTCTATAGTCTTCAAGTTCTTCATTACATGAAGTTTCACCTCCTTATGCAAACTCATCAACTCTCACATTTTCACTTTGCATAATTTTGTTAGTGTTAGAACTTAAACACTTATAAACTTTTCTTTTAGTGGAATAACCTAGGAATATGACTTCATCACTTTTTGCATCAACATTTCCATTCCCATTATCTTTTAGTATATAGCATTTACTACCAAAGATTTTGAAATATTTAATATTAGGAGCATAACCATACCATAGTTCAAAAGGTGTAGCATTTGAACCTTTCTTGACTTGTACTCTATTTATGGTATAAAGAATAGTACTAATTCTTCTCTTCAATATTTCTATGATACATTACTCTCCATCATTAATGTTCTTGCATAGTCTATTATTGATCTGTTTCTTCTTTCAACTATTCCATTTTGAGGAGGGATCTTTGGTGTTGACATTTTCCTTTTGATTCCTCTATAATTGTAGAATGTATTGAACTCATGTGAAATAAATTCACCACTTCTATCAAATCTGAAACACTTCAGAATCTTCCCTATTTCTTTTTCAACTTTGGTCAAATACCACTTAAATAACTAAAAAGCATCAAATTTAGCTTTAAGAAAGATCACGGTCATCATTATAGAGTAGTCATCCACAAATAGAATGAAAATTTGATCTCCATAGTAAATTTGAACACGAATGGGTCCACATAGTTTTTATGAAAAAATTCCAAAATATCATTAGTTGTATATCTTTTTCTCTTAAAACTAGACTTTTTCAACTTTCCCAATTGACACTATTTACACATAGCATTGTCAAGATTCTTTAGTTTAGGAAATTCTCTTACTTTCTTCATCTTACTGATATTCACCAAATTTTCAAATTTCACATGACATAATCTTTTATGTCATAACCAAACATCTTCTTATTATGTAAATAAACATGTCTCATTTGATAGGCATAGATAGAATAAGTTACCTCTTGTCTACTCACTATTTCTAATTAACTTACCATCACCATCATGTATCATGGCCTTTCTATTGTGAAATTCAACTTTACAATCTAATTTTTTTAGTTGTGAAACACTCAACAAATTGTACTTAAGTCCTTCAAGCTAGTAAACATTATCACATGTTATCTTGTCAGTTAGTTGAATAATGCCTTTACCTTTTATATCACATGGGATATCATTACCAAATTTAACACATCCACCATTTTATGGTCCAATATCTTCAAATATATATTTATCACCAGTCATATCATTGGAACATCCACTATCAATTATCCATCTCTCACATTTGTTCACATAAAAAATTAATGCAGTTTTCTCATCTTCATCAAAATCTTCTTTCATAGAAACATAGACAACTTCATCATCATTAATCTCATATTCATTATCATTCCTTTATTCATAAATCTAACAAGATTTCTTACCTTTTTCATCCTTTCTTTTATTGTAGTCTTTTTCATCTCTTCTTCCTTTGTACTTGCTTTCCTTCCTTTCATCCTTATCATCTCTGTCAGGACATCTATCAACAATATGACCAACTTTGTTGCATAAAAAAAAAAAGATAGGTAATTTACCTTTGTATTTACCTCTTCCTCTTCCAAACTTTTTTAAAATGAGGGCTTCAAGTTCACCAATCTCATCATCAGAGCTATCACTTTCACTTTTCACATGTTTTCCTTTCTGCTTGGTAAGAACTAGTTGTGAATTGAAAGCATATTCAATAGTAGTAGGTGTGTAGTTATCAAAGTTAGGAATCTCAAAAGAAGTAAGTCTACCAATTACACCTTCTAAGGTCAAATTGTTACCTGGTGTGCATCTGAGTTCTCAAATTATAGAGACTCTAATGGCATAGATAGGGAGTAGAGTCCTCAATAGCTTACTTATCAATGTTTCATCTTTGACTTCTCTATTTGCACCTTGAATAGCATTATAAACCTCTTTAAATTTTGTGCAATATTGTACTATGTTATCACCTTCCATCATTCTCATGTCATCAAATTTACCTATGAGGATTTCTAACTTTTCTCATAGAACATTGTCATCACCTCTATATACGGTCTTTAATCTATCCCACATCTTCTTTGCATTTTCATAGTCTTTTAGGTCATCAAAATTGGTATAGCTTAGGGCTGAGGCAATCTCAAACATTGCTTGGTTGTGTTCTAGCTTTTCAATTGTTCAACAATCAGAGGAGTAGTTGTTACCTTTACATAATTATTGTCCAAAAATTTGACAGCAACATCATTAATACTAGATATGTGCAACTTCATCAAGGTCTATCATGCAGGAAAGTTCTCCTTGTTCAACTTGGGTACATCTCTCTTATTAGTCATGATCTTTAGCTTTAAGTACCTTTAAAATTTTCTTTTTAAGCACTAAGATTTGATACCAATTATTAGAAGTGTTTACAATAACTGATTTAGTTACTCAAGGTCAATATGTACCACTTGAACAATTAAACAATAAAAAATTCACTATTCTTCTTATTATGTTGTTTCTTGGTCTATATTATAGAACGATCATAAACATAACTTGCATTGAATAATGAAAGCATCATCAAATGTAAACACACATAAAGCATTCATCACAGTTTTGACACTAGGATTTTACATTGAAACCCAATTTTGGAAAAACCACTAGCAACATGTCACTCTTTTTCACTCTTTTGAAGTGAGCGTTTTTAGGAGCCACCCCTATTAAAGGGTACAAAATAAACTATTAAATGTGACTTGGTTAGAGGATTTAATCACCCTATCATTCCATTTAGAATGTCACCTAGTCAAAGGATTTACACAAAATATTAAGTCTTCAAATGACTGTTTGGTCAACCTTTATTAAAAGGATTTTAATACAAGCTATTTACAATGACTAGAAAGAAAATAGTATGTTTTGATCTGTATGATTACAACTCACTTTGTTGGCTCAGATCTCTATTCAGTCATTGTGTAATTGATTGGATAATAAGTTTTTCACTTTCTTCTCTAATCTTGATTCACTTGGAGACCCTTCAAGAAATCAATTCACTCTTCTCAATAACACCTGGGCCTTCTTCTTAGATTCACTTATCAATATCAACATCATCTCTATAAGCTTTCTCTGTTAGCTTCACATTTACTCACACTCATGCATTTATGATCAACCTTGCTCTCTATCTCTCTCTTCATATACAAGATTCACACATACACACTCACACACACTACACACACACACCAATCATTTGGCTCTATATCTCTTTGAATAGGCAATTCATTCTTTACCATTTTCTACATCCATTGTAGATCTTAGGGTTTATGATCAAGTTCAACTCAATTCACTATATCTATCCATCTTCTTGATCTTCTTCTAGAAACTTCTCTAGAATTTTTCTATTAGGTCTTTGCCTAATATTGTCCTTGAATTTAATGAACCAATTCATCATTCTTATCTTCAACATGGGTTATATCTCCCAAGAATTTAATTGATTCAGTTTGATCTCATGATTTCCTTGAATTCATTCTTATATTGTCACTCAAAAATCTTAAAATTTTGATACTCGATCATCGCTAAAATGCTCGATCATTGTAAAGCTTTCTAACTTGGCATCAATTGTCTTTCTTGGTAGATGCTAATGCTCAATCAACACTAGATTTTCTTGGCACTAACTATAGCTTGATTGACACTAGCATTACTTAGCACTAACTATATTTTATACTTGTGCTCAGCTTGGCTTAGCTTTCTTGACATAAATAATCACTTTTCTTGATCAAGATCTATCTAATCAAATGTCCATTATAACTTGCTTTACATAACTCAAAATTTCCTCTAGGTACTATTGTTATGAGAAAATTCTCAAACCCTCTTCATCAATCAAATAGATATGACATTTAGATTAGGTAGAAATATATCTTATCAATGGGTTTGACATCAATGACAAAAGAACAATTGTTCCAATTGTAAGTTTCCAACAAGATTATAGTAAGGGGTTTTCATGATAATATTCTTACCTTAAATGATCTCATTAAGTGTGGATTCCAATTAGTAAACCATTGTGTCCTCTACAAATAAAATGAGGAGTCAGTTAACCATCTAGAACTCAATGCCACTTTATGTGTGAGTTGTGATAGAAAACTTTATAGTTACTTCAAATCTACTAGCCAAGGAATAAAGATATTCAACATATCACATATAATTGGAAAAGGACCTCCTTTAATCATAATATCAAAAAAATGTGTTGAAAAATGTCTCTATACTTTAGTTGGGAAATTTGGAAGGAAATGGATAATATGATCTTTTGTAGAATGGAAAGACTATTGCAGGTGGTTTTTGACATCATCCACAAGATGTTGAAAGAAAATCTAGTATCACTAGGTGGCCTTATCCATTCATCTCTCTCTCTCTCTCTCTCTCTCTCTCTCTCTCTCTCTCTCTCTCTCTCTCTCTCTCTCTCTCTCTCTCTCTCTCTCTCTCTCTCTCTCTATTTGTTTGTTTGTTTGTGTGTGTGTGTGTGTGTGTGTGTGTGTGAGTTATTACAAAATTGGAAGGAATTAGGGTTTACATGAATTCTTTGGGAATTTTGACTCATATAAAGAAATTGAGAGGAAAAACACAAAAACAAATTCCCCTTATCTATGTTGGTCAAACTAAATTTTGGTAACACACCAAAAAAATCTCAAGATAAGTTGTTGTAGGAGGAATGATCAAAAATTATTCTAGGATGTCATTAGTAGCCTATAATGGTATGTTTCCTAGACATATGAATAACCAAGTGGAGGTAATGGACCTTCTCAGGGGACTCAAGGTTTTTCTCTCTATTGGTATCAAAAAACTTTCAATTGAGGGGGATTCCAATCTCATCATAGATATTGTTAGAGATTTTTCCAAGACTAAATAGTATATAGAAGTCATTTGGGTGATATTTACATTTTCTTGTAGATATTTCTTTCTTCTACCATAAACCATATTTATAGGGAAGGAATCATAATTATAGAGACATGTAACACCTTTCTTTGGAAGTGGTGTCTCATTCTTTGTACTTAATTATGATGGGTATCATTCAACCCTTACCTATCAAGTTATAGGTAGGAGTAGGGAATAGACCAAGATAATTTAATTTAAATTTGGATCTAGTGAAGTGGTAGGATAGTGATATTGGAGAGGTATGTAACAAAGGGAAATCAATTTTCATTTATAGTGTACTTGTTTTCTCAAGTCACTTGTGTGTAATCATATTAATTATATTAACCACAAGAGCGCATCAAAATAAATAGACAATATTATTTAATTAACATGAATTAAAAAAAAATCATTTATCATCACCCCCTTGCATAATGAAATTTATCCTACATACGTGTTATTGAGAAGACTCCCAATTGTGGAAAATTATAATATTCACGAGTGTTTTTTTTTGGAAGGATGGTTAACTAATTTTAACCAACTTAATTGACCATCATTTTTATTTTCCTTAAATGTTTTGTTTAGGGGAAACTTTTCTTTTCAATATCAAGAGTTTTAGTTCTTACTTCAAAGTTTTTTGGCTTATGTATTCTATTATACGGATGGGGTTTGACACAACTAAATTGAACTAGAGAAACTCAATGATTTTAGGAATGACCCCATAGTTTAACATAATAATAAAATATGAGAAGCTCAGTTAAAAACCTTATCATCTTTTCATGATTGGGAGTGATTTGAGAAGATTAAGGAGTTGACTTATTTCATCTGATATAGAAGTGTTAGTTAAAAAATCAATCTCCCTTTTCTAATATTGAGTTAACTATTATGATAATTTTGACTTATTTATTTATTTAAACTCACATTTTTCCTCAAATTTAGGATTTTGTATAAATTTTGAGAGGATAATTGAATGTTTATCTCAAAAAATTAGATTTTCTCAATTTATGAATATTTAATTCAATAATCAATATTTTTGAGAGATTTAATTCAATTTAACAAGATTAAATCCTTTTTAATGTGTAATTGGAAAATAGATTAAATTTAATTAATGTGATAGGAAATTTGATTAAATTAACTAATTTAGGATGATTTAGCTTCCAATTAATGTCAATATTTAGGAATTAAATGATTTTTGAGATTATTACAAGTCAAGGATATAATGTAATTTGATACTTAGATCCAATAACTGATAGAAATTGAAATGCCTTTTTTCGTTAGGAATTTTGATGATTTCTAATTGATAATTAAGATTAGGAGCACCTAGTTTAGAAGACCATTTTTAGCTGATTACATTTTACCCTCTATTCAAAGAATAATTGATGTTTGACAAAAAATAGCTTGATCTGAATCGATAGAGCTATTGTGAAAATATTGAGATGAAATTGACTCCAATATTGATTATATAGAAAATAATTGATGATAATTGATAGAAATTGAAATGCCTTTTTTCATTAGGAATTTTGATGATTTCTAATTGATAGTTAAGATTAGTAGCACCTAGTTTCCAAGACCATTTTTAGCTAATTACATTTTACCCTCTATTCAAAGAATAATTGATATTTGACAAAAAATAGCTTGATCAAAATCAATAGAGCTATTCTAAAAATATTGAGATGAAATCAACTCCAATATTGATTAAATAGAAAATAATTGACGAGATAGATAATTTGAATTTGAATTTGATCAAACAAAAATCAATTGAGAAAAAGAATTGATTTTGAATTTGATTAAATGAAATTTAATCAATATGAGAAAATGACTCTCAACTTGTTAAATGAAGATTAGTTTATCATGAGATAAAAAAACTTTGAACTTGATTGAATAAATGTTGATTAAACAAGATATTAAAATATTCCATTTGATATGAATCTTGATAAAACTAAGCATTTGTCCAAGGATAATGATTTTCAATGAATCATTAGATTGATATGGTTCTTGATAAACCTAACTAACATTAAGAATTTGATAAGGATAATTGACTTGATATGGACCCCAATGAATCCAATCACCTAATTATTAAAACAATATTAGATTGAAATGGGTCTTGTTGAACCTGATATGCCCCTAAAGTTTTGATTGAGATGTCTGTCATAGTGATTTGATATAGTTTATGTTGAAATTACTCACTTAGAAAGATTGATTAGCCTCAAATTGATATGCATTATGATGAAACTAATATATCTTTGGTTTTTATGTGCCCCTAGCTATGCAAACTTATCATATAGATTAGGTTGATAGATAGATTGATTGATGCAATGATGAATTCATGCAGCCTCCTCGAGAGAAAAATTGAAAGATAAAATGAAAGAAAGTTTCTCTAAAGAAATTTGAGTAAGAATGAGATTGAATGATGACCAAGAATGATTGAGGATTGATTAGATCAGATTTCAATTGTTTTGCATAAGATTTTGAGTGCATTTCGCAATGGTTTGAGGCCTCATTGACCAATTTTGACCATGGTTTGTTTTTGATAAAACAACTTTAAAAAATTGATTAGAATTTGAGTTTATGTTATTCTAAGGTTAATTGCACAAGTGATGGATCGTGTTGGTCTTAAAAAAAATAAAAATGTGATTTTGTGTTGTTTACAATTTGAAGTTTTGATTTCAATCCCAAAAATGGGTTCAAGATAGTCAAATTATGTAGGGAGTTATTTTTATGCCAATAAAATTACTTTTAAAACTTAGGTTGAAACCTATATAGACACCAAAAGGTCATTCTCAAATTTAATTCACACATTTGAATTTCTATATAGGTCCTCTAAGAAAAATGGTGGGTCTTGTGTCTTCTCATAAATCTAAGTTTCAGAGGTAACATAACTAGTTGAGAGAGTATCCACCATTGTCAAGTCATCAATTACCTTCCTCTCGATTAAAATAATTTTAAATTTAGTTGAAAATATTACTTTTTTAGCATTTTAAATTCATTTTTTTGTTTTGTAGTCTTAACATGTGGTTTACTAGTCTTGTGTCTCATTTTGTCTCATACAAGATTTTATGAATAACTTAGGGTCTCATTTGAAGTTCCATTTTTTATCATATGGTCCATACCCATCTATCACACATGATTCCCTAGAGAAAAGTGTTTTGTCATATGGCCCAACAAAAACCCTCATATGAGAATGTTTTCTCATCTAGAAACCTATGTATTCTTGTACAAGAATATGTGACCATTTTTGCATTTACTATTTTTTGGTAAAAAAATAATGAGTTAGTTTCATAGATTTAGACATAGAATTTCCAATTTTTTATCATGTAGATTTTTTTGTCTTTCTATTTATCATTTGTGTACATGTTTGTTCCATAGTTTTCCATCATTATGATTTCTTATATGAATCAATTACTTATAGTTTCTCTATTTTTCATTCTTCTAAGTGAATCTCATTGATGTTTCTTTCCATTGTAAATATTTTCCCATATAGGGGCTTATTCACAAGTTGTTATAGATTGAGGTAGCACACAATGACATTCTTGGTCTGTCACATCTATGTGAAGTACTCAATATTTAGGTTAATCAATAGCCTTTGAGTGCATTGGTAGAGCATTTTCATGGTTAGACAAACACATTTCACTTGCCTAGAAATGGGTTATGGTGATTCTAGAGGACATTTACCATATTTCAAGGATTCCTATTCATGGGACCCATGTGGAGTGTGATTCAATAACACAACCCAACATTGAGTCTTTAAGGTGTGTCTTTGAGGATGACATAATACTTGCTTGATCAATCCTATGAGACAAGATGATATAGAGATATGGTTCTACTTCTCTCCTTCCTAATGTACTAGTCTGATTAATTAGTTTCTTTATGATGACCAACAAAGTTTACTAGTTCTATTGTGTGGATGGCAGATGATGATGGAGCCCATAGAGTATGAATGAGGTCAGTGAATACTTGTCCATATGTACCATGAGATGCGTGATGTTGTATATCATCATGAAAAGATCATGGAGAAAGGGTTTATCATTCTCCAAATCTAGGAATGGGAGCACCTTCCAATTGTGAGGCTTCATTTTGATGACTAGAGACAAAAAAGACAAGTGTATACCATGTGATATACAAGTGAGATTACCCAACCTTAGCTAGGTAAGATAGTTACTGGAACAGGTAGATAGATAATCTCATGCTAGTTGTTGGCTCCTAATTTAATAGTTTTACAAACAACCAAGAAACCAAAAAAATGCATCTAAGGCTAGAAAATTCCTATGACGGATACACCTGACTAAAGTCTTGGGCTAACTATAAGTCATAACTCCTTCTTCACTTTAGACTCTGCAAAACCTAGGCGGGTGAACCTTAGATCCAATTAATATGGTACCAGTGCAAAACATATTCCTGAATCTATTCAAAGCAGATAAATGCCCTTATTTCTCCTAATAACCTATGTAGTAACAAAGAAGTGTAGTAGAAAATTAAAACTCTATGAAATGCACAAGCTGAGTGAGAGCATCACATTTAGGTTCTTCAACATAAAATGTAAAGATGATTTAAATTTTGTTTTGATTTTATGTGGGTGGGAAAAGCGGATGAAAACCAAGTATAGACAACAAACTAATGATCCTATAGCTGATCAGTGCTTGATCCATTGGGAAATTCATGAATCTCCCTCAAGCATTTTGGATATCTGATACTTATTCATATATTCAGATATATGATCTATCCATTCACCTTGTAAATAGACATCAATGTTCAACTTAAATCTCATTCTTATCTGATATCCTCCTCAATAAACCTACAACCCTATTGAATCTTCGAAGCATTTACATAATTCCTTGAATTACAAGCAACAATGAAGCAACATACAGCCTTAAAGGACTGCAACTATGACCTAAGCTCTTTGTTCAAAGATCATAAAACATTACATCTCACTGAGAATGGAGACAAGATTTAACATGAAACTCACATCTGCTATTCTTTGTATTTATTTCCTTGAAATAATACATAAAAATGCATGAAATTAACTCACAGAGAACCTAATAAACTAGACTATTCAATGAAAAAATGTTTTCATACAAGACAGAAAATGGCAGGAATGAGAAACTGATGGGATGGGAAGGGGGTATCATAGCCAAAGAAAAAGCTTCATGGTCTGGAACCAGCACATCCTAGATCTTCCACTCAGAGTTCATCAATTCCAGGGCCAATTCTACTAAATGCCTTCATTCCAGAGAAACTTTCCAATATTTTCCAACCCTTACAATGAAAGAAAGAAAGAAAGATATAGACTAGATGAATTCCTGGATTTGATTTTAGAATGACATGTGTCCACTTAGAATTCAATCTTTTTTAGTTGCAATACCTCTTTCCTCTTTCCACCCATCTGATCTAATTTGGTTTCATCATTACCTTGTAACAAACTTGAAATATCTTTCCTAAAATGATGAAAACTTTTGTTTGTCAAAATATCTGATCTGCCTCATGAAAATGCTGGTAAAAACCCAATTCAACTAACTTGAAAGTAGTTAAATTCTTACCCCAACTGTGTTTTCACTATCTGTTACTAATTCTATAACTGCATTTTCAATTTTAGCTCATTCCACTGAGAAGGCCTCAACTTTCATATTTCTGGCTATAACTCAAACCCATGAATTCCTGTGTAGAAACAAACTCAATAATCAAAAAGTTCATCTTCTCACAATTATGGCAATATATAATATCACTATGTTAGCCTCTCAGAAACCTCCAAAAAGTCAATTTGAAAAATGCCCCTATATTACAAAGCTCAGGTCTGCATATCCTTTAAATTTTAAATTCTAAAAAATTCAAATTAATCTAAAGTTTTAACTTTAGATTAAAATCCTATTTGCATTTAAAATCTCAATGTGCACATCCTTGTGAGAAACAATAAAAAATATAATATTTTTTATTATTTTCAAATTACTCCCTATCTCTTAATTTTGGGGTCAACCGGGTTTGACCACCCCTTTTCCATGTATCACTCTATGATTTGTTCATTTTTGCACACCTGCCACATCATCATCAGAGTGGAGCCCATTGACACGTGTCAGCATCTCACTTACCCACTTTTCCTAACCATTGAGCACTTTAATCTTGTGAGTATGCAAATCTCATCAGATCTGCCATGTGGCAGCATCCTGTGAATCCATTTGAAACTGCCCCTTTGGCACCACCCCATCATGTGTGAGACATGTTTACCACATGTCAACATCACACATTCCCGCAATACTTATCTCTTGAGCATGTTCACCTTGCTGAATTACACACACCGCACGATCTCGTCACATGGTGTCATCTCATGCAATTGGGTTTGAACTTGCCACCTCATCATTCTTGCATCTTTGTTTAAAATTGTGCCTACATCATGCTGATGTCACCTTTAGGTTGGCTACATGGGCCAATGTGAGCTTGTGGCTTATAAAATCCATTACTCTTTAGACACTTAAGTTCTAAACGTTTTAGCATTTAAATGTATAAAAAAGGCCTCCCACGGTGAATGTGGGATAATGGCCTTTACTGGCTTTACCTCCCTTTAACGATGTCCTCCTTTTTAGTGTTGCGCTCTCTTTTATTTTAGCTTGTGTGTAGGAGCTCTTCATTCATTCTTTAGCTGAGTCTATTGCTTTATTTACACTAGGCAATTGGGGCTTTCTTTTTAATTGCCACGAGCTTCCTCTAAGTTGCGGCTAGCTTGGAACTTCTTGCTAATGGCTTGGACACTGGCTTCAAAACATGCCTACCTCCTTACATATATATTCACCCTTGCAACTTTAAGTTTTGATTCCTTTTCACTGCATGTGGCCTTTTTAAGAGGTGTGGGATTCCTTTATTGTCTTTGACTATGATTTATCTTTTGATCTACCACTTGTTCTCCTACCGCTCTTTGTCTTTACTCTTTTCTCATGCAAGCTTCTTAAATCATGAGTCTACCCTTTTCATTGGTGGCTTTACTTTGCATGGAGCTATGTCTTGTTTGAAATGCTGCTTTGCCTTGGATTGCCATTCCTATATGTTGGGGTCTTTATTGTCTTTTCATAGGTGGCTTTTTCTTCAACTCTCTTTTATCTGCTCCCTTTATACAAGTTGTGGTTCCTTTTCATGCACTTGGCCCTTGAGACAACCATTGCCTTGTTTGATGGACACCCTTGTACTGCTTGTGGTTTCATCTTTTTGTGCAGGGTCTTAGACTTGGCATTGACTGTTCTTCATTTATGTGTGGAAAGGAAATGCTCCCCTATTTAGGCCTTCATGCACAAGATGGTGGTCTAATCTCCTTAGCTCCCCTGCATGTGCTTTTTTTTAAACTCAATTGGTGGCTTGAATGTCCCCTATCTTGCTGCCTCCAAATGGATTCTTCTCAGCACAATCTTCCACTCTTTTATGCGTGAGACCTCTATCTTTTGCATCACGTGAGGCTTTCTTTATGTGATTGACCTCTTCTTTTGACTATGTTGAATCATCTAATGTTCAAGCTACATGATTGCTTCTGACTACCATCTACTTCTGGCTCTCTCCTTGCCACAGACATCTTCTTTTGCTTTGGATTGGTGTGAGTTTTCCTTTGTCATGCATTATTTGTCATGCGTGGTTTTCACTTCTTAAACTATTAGCCAACTTTTCATATTTCCATAATTCAAAGCATCATATTAAATACGTCAAGATGAGCCTTCTCAATCTTACCAAACAACACCACTATATAGGGATGTGTTCTTTCTAAATCTTTATGCTTGGGTTCCTAGCCAGCTCCCCTTCACACCCTCGATCATGATGATTAGATTGACTTCAATCTTGGGATATCTCTTATTTTATTCTAAGATTTACATGCCTATTGCCAACAATTCATCCTCTACATCAGTAAAGAGCACTAGATTCGTAGTGGCTACAGGAGGTAACTTATAGGGGAAAAAATGCAGCATTAGAGAATGGAAAGAAACTTAGCACAACATTTATAATGTTCTTTCAAACAAGAATCATGAATTGTCTCTTAATATTTTCCACTATTATAGAAGCCATCATCTTTTCAAATTTGTGTAGAGTTGGCACCTATGCAATCTTAGACCAAATCACAAATTACTTTATGTTTTCAATCTACAATGTCTATTCAACCTGCAAGATTTAGTCAGGCCCAGAATGGGTTTGGCTAAAAAAATTCCATTTTCGAACAAATGAACACCTCAAACTAATTTAGCAATCATCTTGAATTGATTAGAATCAAGTTCGATCACTGAACCATCATTAAAACCTCATTTTTACCCTTTACTGCAAACTGTCAAATTTGCATCAGGAGGTCCTTTGACTAGCCTTAAAAACTAACCCAAACCTCTGATCGGGCTCCAAAATCTGGTATACTAATTCTTTGCTCTGCATACTTGTACCCTGCCAAATCTCATCTCATGACGAATTCGAGGTCAAAAGATAGTCACTATCAAAGTTGACCTTTTAGAACTTCCTACAAGAAAACATGTCAAAAAACACTAAATTGGGTTCAGAATCGGCTTCAAAAACTGGGTAAACTGACACTTGGGAAGATGAAAACTGGGGCATTGGTTCTCTATCATGAGGAAAGTATGGATCTATGATTTGGGCTCATGAAGAATAACAGGATGCAAATGGAAAGTGGTCAAAGTAGGCTACTTGGATTTTGCAAACTGGAAACACTAATAAAAAACATTTTTTGCAAATGGAATTGACTTGGAAAAGTGTGCAAACAGATTCATCATGAATTAAAAACTGGCACACTTGGAGTATTTTCAGAGGAGAACATAGTGGTACAATCCATTCAATCTAGGTAGTCACAGATTTCAAGATATGACATCATGAACAGGGGTTCCAACAAATCAAAAAATGCTGACACCAATAAAAAGCTAGAAATTGTGTTTGGAATTGCATTTGAAAACTAATCAAACGGATTTTTCATAAGCTGAAAGTTGAAAAATAACAAGTCTCTGATGTCTACAATACAATGCAAAAGGAAATTTATCATTTTGGTCAACTAGTCAAAAGTTATAACACGTCAAATAGGTCTTCCCAAAATTATGTACAATGTGCATCAGCATGAAAATAGTAAACTACCAACTTTGAGGGATTCGAAACCTAGTCAAACGGATTCAAAATGACTTGAAATCTAAAACATAGGCTCTTAGGTATGGACACTAGACACTCCCAAAGTGGTGGGTCATGACATATTTCTAGGTGTGAGATATTCACTTGCAAACACAACCTCTCGTTGTTGTCTGACACTTCAGTGAAAATGTAGATTTGGAATTTGCTCACAATGAGACTTCACAAAATAGATCAAAATCTCAATTTATCATTATGGAACACATGGATGGGCTGAATGGAAGGTGTTAGAAGCATTAAACACCTCATGGGAATCAAGGGTACAATCGGGTACACATGCGTCAAAAGCTTTCATAAGGCTCAAATTCTCAATGGTACTCAAAATTGACCATGCAATTTTTAGTCCCAACACTAGTTATATAACATTCCTGTAGAGGTATAGAGATATGGGAAAATGATATGTCATAGATGGCTTATACATTGGTTTCTTGTCTAATAGTTGGGATTTATTCCTGACACATTAAGTGATTTTTGATACACTAGTCTTAAGACAATTTAGACACATACAAAATGTGTTTTAGGAGTATATTGCATATGATTTATTTTCTAATGAGGTGAGGAAGGATTGGGGACCATGATTGGATGTAGTGCATGCAACATAGGATGTGGAGAGATTAGTTTCACAGTGGTGGGATTACCTACCATATGTGGGAGATGCAAGCATGACTTTGAGATATTGGGATCACACAGTAACACACCCTTTCCTATAATTCATAGATCCAACTAGTTGAGGTGTCCAAGTGGAGTAGGTATATGCACCTCCACCTAGAGAGGAGAGAGTAATACATGACCCCAAATTTTTTCTAGTGTATATTCTAGGATGAGTGATGAGGTTAGACCTAGGAGCTAGCAAAAGAGAGAAGGCTTAAAGATCATAGTAGAGGTCTCAAGGAGAGTATAGGACCTTGGGGTCATTAGAAGGAACCATGGTAGTTCTTGATGATTAAGGTGGAGATTGTGACATGGATATAGCAAGGCAGGGGACTCGGCATGCACAGAGGTGGAGAGTGGATATCAAAGGAGGAGTAGAAGGAGAGGATATAGGTAGAGATGAGCATCAGAAGGGTAGTGTAGATGAGGAGATGCAAGATCAAAGGCCTCAGGAGTAAGTAGTAGGAGGAGACCCTTTTATATAGGTACATGATGTCATTTTTGGTCTCTAGAGAAGATTGAGGGCATTATAGAGATAGGTGGGAGAGATCCAGCTCTATGTAGTTATTAGAGAAACTGGGTAGCAGAAAGAGATAGGAAGATTGCAAAGCTAATGCACCATATACAAATATCCTGAGATGAGGCTTTTTATTAGACCTCTAGAGAAGCATATTATTATGTGGCTAATGCAACATTTTTTCCCATTAGATAGGAATGTGATGATATTCTCACAATATTCTTAGGTGTCTAAGGGTGTTGTTTAGCCTCTACATATCAATGTTCCACCTCCTCCTCCTAATGGAAAGGGAGAGGGTTATGGTCAGATGTTCCTATGATCTTTTCTAATTTTTTAAACATTGTTTTATGTATCTATGATGTTGTAGTATCTATTGTATCATTATTGATTGAGACCTTGATATCTATAATGCTTTAATAACACTCATTTTTTGTTCTTTTGATTGTATCACCCTCCTAGTTTATTTATGTGACACATATGATTAACAATTCAATTTTTATGTCATTTCATTATATCATGATGTTATTTGATGTTCATACATGAGATGACCTGTATGATGTTTTTCTATTTTCCTTAAAATATCATGTTATGTATGAATGCACTTTATCCTTCATTATGTTATATGATGAATGGAGTACCTGATGTTGCTAATATGACATGCACAAATATTTAATGGTTTTCATTTGAGATATTTCATATGTACTTAATATGGTGATGTAATGAAAATGTTCATGAATTTATGTGTTACACAAACATTATATGAATGTTCTTAGATGAATTAGCACTGTGAATGAGCCTATATGTATATGAATTTGTGAATGTAACAAACATCTCATGTAGGTAATATTTATGTTTCATGACAAATAATCAATCATGTTTTTGTAACTAGAATGCATAGTCGGTCACTTGTGCAATCATGATGAAAATGAATTCAAGTTATGACTCTTCCCTCTCATTTCTCATAGAAAACAGAAAAATAACTAGATCATGTCATCTTTATGAAATGAAATCCCAAAATGAATGTAGTCCTAGAACCTAGTCACTTACTTTATAGCTTATTTTTCATCACTGATCATTTTTTTGGGGATACAAAATGTCAATACAACTATTTCTGGTAAGGAAACCATGACAATATGAAATATATGGTGTTTATTTCCTTTGATTAATTGTTAGAGTAGTTGTAAGCATCAAGGCACAAGTAGATAGGATAACTAGAATATCCTTTCCTTTTGATTTAACAAGAGAACATAAGCATCATGCTAAGAAGACTAGTATGTTTCTTACGTACAAGCACACCAAATACATGAAAGTTTTTTCTTATGCTAAGTAATTTTGGTAATTTTGTCCACAATGACCCATTGTCATACATAACCTAAGAAAGAAAATGATATATCTACTTGTAGTGACCCATATGTCCACATCCTAACATAGGCATCTAGATTACAATAGCAATGAGAAATCACTCAAATAAGAAAGGATAAGATCCAACCTCACCAAAGTGTTCATATAAAATGAGTCAAGGTATACATGGGCATGCAACATGTGATGGGGTCTCTCATAGTAGGAACCTAGTTTATTTGGACCCTTGGGATCATTTGAACTAAACCAAAAAGAAGCAAACAATAAAAGGTCATGCTACTAGTAATTTTTCCTCTAGTCATGATAGACATCTTGGAGTCACTCAGAGGGGAATAATAAGTGAAAACAAATACAAAAAATGGAAATAATAATCATAGCTCAAAAAAATTGTATCCTATTTCATTTTATAGTTTTGAGTGTGTGTCATGTATGATGTGAAAAGTATCAGTGATAAATCCCTTTACTATTTAGGACATAGTAGGATGGACTTATATTAGAAGAATAGTAACTAAAACAAGGACAATAGAACTCATATGTTAAGACATTTTCCACTAGTATAGGTTGGTTTCCCCTAGACAATAATGTTGACCTATTTCAAAACATGAGGTTTGAAAATTGTTACAAAAATGACCAGAAGCTATTGAATAGGGGGAAATAGGACCTATCCTCAACCCAAATTCCCAAAAGGAATGATCAAAATTGATTGATCACAAGGAAGTGATCAATGCACAAATGAATCATATGATGGCAAATAGGGAGAAAGGAGGAGATCCTATAAGATTTGTTATGGAAAAGTAAGTATTTAAAATCTAAAACGAATAGAAAAAAAATACTAACATTAAAGTAGGGAAAATCTAGAAAATTTTGATTTCAAATGTTTGTGTACAATTTTAGATTATTTTGCAACATGTTCTAGACTAGAGATGTCAAAGCAGAGAAAACCTAGATTTTTTTTTTGCTTTTGAATACAGTTTGACCTTGACCCGAATAGTGGGGCACAATCTTACCCTAGGGTACAATTGTGCCCCCAAAAAATCAACCCTAACCTGCATAGCTCTGATGAAATTTGTATTTGTAGATCTCACAAGTTCAAAGAAAAGGGTATCTAGACCTACACTTCAATTTATTGTTCCACACCTATATCTATAAGAAAAAGGTTATTTTTGTTTGGATGGGGTATTTTCCTTGGTCAAACCCTAGTTTGGAATCAACCTTGAAATATAATTAGAATTGCTATATAAATAAAGTAAATGGAACTATTCACCTTTGTTATATTGAAATCCTTGTGGAGGATTCAAATCCTTAAATCCACAAGTACAAATGCTCCAAATGAATGTAAAAATGTATGTAGGATGTCTCAAATCAATGGCATTAGATCTTCAACACCAATCTTAAATGGATCTTTCCAGAGGAAGAGCTTGGATGAATGTGGATGGAGAAATCTTCAACAAGAGGGCTCCATAGAGATTGAATCCTTCAATAGCTAATAATGGACCTCCTTGATGAATTGGATGCTTAGACACTTGAATGCTTCAATGATTGAATGCTCAATCATGAAAAAGGAATCTCTCATGAAAATTAGATAATAAATTTTCCCATTGATAGTGGATAGAAAGTAGATCCTAGTTCATAGTCCATAGATGTCAAAATGAGGGAAGAAGGCTTCCTTATATAGAAATCTAGGGTACAAACTTCTAGAGAAGGCTGACATAGGAGCATTAAATACCAATTAACCTTAACCCCTAGAAATTGACCTATATTAAATGTAATTTAAGAGTGTAACATTATGAAACCCAAAAGCACTAACCCAAAAGTGAGAAAATAAAACTTTTTGAAGCTTGATATCCTAAAACTCTCAAAAATTGAAAAATGGACCTAGGGTCAAGGATGACGTCGACCCTACCATAGGTTAGGGTTGAGGTCATCCTTGACTTATGTCGGGGTCAAGGTTGACCTTGACTTAAAAGGTCATCTTTGATCCAAAAATTCAAAGTCCTTAGTTTCATAGGGAAAGTTGTTAGAAATAGACTGAAAATAGAGAAAGAAGTAGAATAGGGAAAAATCAACCAGGTCCATGAAAAGACCTATTCAGGGTGCTTGACATGACCCAAAACCACTTACTCAGAGGGCTAAACACTCTTAACATGGAAGTGTTTCCATTTTAAGATGATACATTTAGACCTCACTTTAGCAAGAGTATGGACTTGATGCAAACTCTTGGTAAAATAAATCATAATGAAAAGTTAATCTTATTAAAATAAAAGTGACAAAGAAATTCTCAAGCTGCCAAATACTCAAGTCTTCATCAAATCCAAGATCACAATAAGAGAGAAATCTCTAGAAAAGAGAAAAAGAGAAAAAAAGAGTGTGATTATCTTGTCCAATGAAAAATTATGTCTCATTATGAACCACATAACAAAACTGTGCAACTAGAAAGATGGAATTGAACTACCTAGTGAATGTGGCTACTCGCTAGTCAACCCATCAAGGAATTACTCTTATAAATATTCTATTCTATAAGAGTAAAACCAAAAATAAAAAGAGATCCAATCTTAAGGATACCTTCAACCTTAAGGGATCAAATTATTTTTGAAACTGGAGGGATCAAGGGGTCCTAAAATATAAATTCATGCTTTAGGGATTCGTAACTAATCCAAAAAGGGAGAAAAATATATATGTATATGTATATTTATATGTGTGTGTATTGAAAAGTGCATGTGTGTAATAAGTGAGTAGAGCATATGCCCCCATGTTAAAGTCATTTTTAACCATTTAACATGAGAAATGGCTTGAATGAAAAACATAAATAACTCTAGTGATTATGTTTCCACTACAAGATGTTGCCAAACAAAGAAAACTAAAGGGAAATACCACATAAACACATAGAGAACATAGAAGGGATCTACCTATTGTGGGATCAATATGATCATATATATGATATTATTGCAAATGAATTGAAATCATTCCCCCAAAGAAAGTAGAACTACAGTGGAAAAGGAGAAAAGATCACAAAAGAGATATAAAGAAGAATCTTTTTGCACCATGACCTAGAGAGCAAAAAGAATAAGTGCTACCAAGTTGCATATCCAAGCAGATTACACAAGGAAACATGTAAAAACAATAGCATAGGTACAAAAATAATATGAAATGACATATGGAAGAATAAAGGTACATATAGAGGAATAGTAGAATAGGCTTGATTCTTTTATAACCTTGTACCAACAAAGCAATAAAGATCGTATAAAAGAATCTAACAACATTTAGAAAACATATCATAGGAGAAGCACAATACAATAGACAAACACATGACAAAGGATACCATGAAGAACTAGCCAATCAAGCATGTCACCTACTCTCCCCATCTTGTTGTATATCATTTAGGGAAAGTGGGTAACTTGCAAGAGGGACTATATCCAACATAGTAGGAATGATAGCTAGTTCCAAACAAGAATCCTCTTGAGAATCACAATGTCCAATACTAGGTGTAAGTGTCAATTGTGAGGAAATAATATTAGGTAAATCAATGTCAATGTCAATAGCTTCATATTCATCATTAACATCATCAACATTATTAAGAGTATCTTCTTCATCTAGATTAATCAAAATAGGATCTAAGATACAAATAGAATCATTAGAATCATGCATCTTAACATCATTATTAGCAACAACTTCTTCTAACACATCATGCATAGTTGTATCCAAAGAAGGTAAAGATTTACAAGATTTAGCTTGAGCATGATGCTTCTTATGATGTTCATTAGTAGATCAATTACATTTATTTTTTCTTGAAATGTGTTGAGAACTAGGAGGAATAATTTTTGGATCCTTCATGGGATCTATAGTTGGATTAATACGATTATCAATAGACTGGCAAGCAATAGGAGGAACTTGATTAATAGTTGCAAAAGCCATAGATAAAGGAGGTATGGAAGGTTTAGGAAAAAGATCGTGATTAAGATCCATAGGAGGTAAACTTAACTTGAGAGTCTTATGATGCTTATAGGCTTGATATGAATGAAAAAGATGGTTAGGATGATAAGGACATTAATTAAGTAATGAAGGCCAAAAGAAGTCAACTATAGCACAATCCCTGGGCCTGGAAGTATGATATAAACTATGATTAATCGTCTTCACTTCATCATCATAAAAATCAAAAGTAGGAACAACAACAAAGGTAGTGTTCACACTTTTTCCACAAAGTTCAATCGGTAAATCACTAGAACCAAATGATGGATAAAGAAAACCATTGCAATTTTGAATCCACATATCCAATGTATCATAAAAATAAAATTTCAAACCTTTCATAAAAATATTTTCTTTTTTAATCACATTGACTAAGGAGGTAGGATCAATAAGACAAGCATGAATGGGTATCTGAGCAATTTTAGCATAAATATAAAGGGAACCATCAAGAGCTTTAATAGTTTGAGAATAATCAAAGGTAATAAAAAATTCTTGAGGTCATTTTTTATTAGTTTGTTTTGAAGGTTTAGATTGAGGCTTCAATTTAGGCTTAGGCTTTAGTTGAGGCTGAGCTCAAACTTGAGATTAAAGCTGAGATTGAGGTGGAGATATAGATTAAACCATATGCTAGACTTGATTAACAACATGATAAAGATTATCCATCTTTGAATCATATACAATATCCATAGAAGATGGCTGAACAATAGTATTAGTATCATGTGTAGGTAAAGGATTCGTATAGATTTGAAGATTTTGATTAGGAGGAGAAACATATTTATTCCTACTACCATCAAAATTATAAATAGATAAAGTATTATAATCAATTAAGTATTGAACCTTATATTTTAAAGAATAACATTTCTTAGTATCATGACCATTTTGATGATGATATTGACAAAAAGACTTAGAATCAAAACATTTAGATGCCATCATAATAGGTAAAAGAGGTCGAATAGGAGGTAAAGGTAATCATATTAGTAGTTAACAACTTAATCATAATAGAATGTAGATATTTATAAAGAGGAGTAAATGTATTATTTAATCAAAAAGTAGTGGATTCAAAAGTGGCATTGTGAGATGCATCAACAACTTGATCAGCAACTATGTTTGCTTGTTTGTTTATCTTGACATAGTTGTTGAATTTTTGAACTTTATTTGGATTAGGAGTAGCATCACTTTTATCAATAGGAATAGGATCCATTGGAGTGGTTCTCTCAAATTGACTCACTTGTAATTGATAATGATGAGGTGTTGCACAAAGTTTTTGAAAATAGGTGAATTTAGTAGGAAAAATCTTATCTCTAATATCCTTTTGCAAATTTGAAATAAACATATGTTGAATATCAATATTAGGAACAAGGTAGGAAATCTGAGCATGCAAATGCTTAAATCCACCAATAAATTTAGTCAATTTTTCCTTAGAACTATTTTTACAATGCATCAAATCAGTCAAAGACACTTGCGAGACAATTTTGTTTTGAAATTGTTGAATAAAAGAATTAGAAAGTTTAGGAGATCAACTAATAGAATAAGGAGTCAAGGAAAAAAACCATTGTAAATCCTTTTCATGAAAAGTTTGAGGAAACAACTTAGCTAGAATCCTATGATCATGAGCATAATCACTACAAAGGATTTGAAATATTTTAACATGATGAATAGGGTCTCCCTTACCATTGTAATTCTCAAGATGAGGTATATTGGCTTGCCAAGGAATGGGAGTACAAATGATATCTTGAGACATAGTACTTCCCATGTCACAAGTAGGAATACTAAACTTGTTTTGAGTGAAAATAGCAAGTCGTTGTTGTAAAGATGACACAATTTGAACCAAACTGATAATTGTTGAATTATTAGAAGAAATAGGAGAACTAGAAACATTAGAAACACTAGGAAAATTGTATGAAGGTACAAGAATAGAAGACACAGTGGAGGAACATTAGGAACTATAATTGGCAGAGGATTAGAAAAAGGTGTGTAATACCACACAAGAGATTAACACCTTGATCACTATGATGAACTTTCTTAAGAATATCTATAGCTTGAATAGAATCTTGATTATGGTTTTCTTGAAGAAGCCAATTATCCATTTTATCAAGTCCATTTGAAAGTTTTTGGACTTGTTCAAGAGGAACTCTTAAAGCATCATCCTCATCATGAGACAAGTGAGAAGTGTTTTACTCTATAATAGGATTAGAATTAGGAAGAATCAAATTCTTATCCAAGATCCTAAGGAAAGGAGAAGAAGACTCAAGCTCAAAGACACCCATAAGTCTATGACTTCATCTAATTGAAAGAGTAGAAGTAGGACTAGAAGTAATAAAGGTCATAAACCAATGTAATGCAAATGAACTAATCTAAGAAAACATAAAGCATAAATATTTTGTATTTTGAAAGAGATTTTGCATTTTTTTATATTTTTTTATTTTAAATACAAGAGCATAAACAAAATATAATCTTAATAGGGTTGAGGATAGTTCCTATTTTCCCCTATTCATTTTTGTGAACCCAACACACTTACCCTCTTTTCTCTTGTGGATAGGTCCTATTTTCCCCTATTAATTTTAAAATGCAAGAGCATAAACAAAATATAGTCTTGTTATTAATCATGAGCCCTAATCTTAGGTTTATAATCTCCTCATGAAAATGAACCAACACCTAGTTCCCATTCCCCCAAGTGTTAGTTTGCCCAATTTTCGAAGCCAAAACAAAATGTGATTTATGGTTTTTTGACATGTTGCTTGCAGGTAGTTCTAAGAGGGCAACTCGATGACCAATATATTTTAAACTAAGAATTCATCATGAGACAAGGTTTGACAAGCTACAAACAAAGAAGTAGTGTGTTTGATTTTAGAGCCTAGTTAGGTGTTTTTGTCAGTTTTAAAGTTCAATCAAAGGAGCTCCGAGCACAAAGTTGACAAGTTTGTGGAAAGGTGTAAAGTGAGTTGCAAATTTGTTTCTAGTGGTAAAATTTGTTTCAAATCAGTTCTAAATGATGAATGGGCTAGTTTAAAAGTTTAGGTGTTTGTAAACAATTTTTTTTAGCTAGACCCTCTTTGGGGGTCTGATTAATTGCATCAGATTGAATAGAAAGGCAAAGATTATTTTTTTTTTAAAGAAGGCAGATGAAATAGGATGAGCTTAAAAGATAAAACAAGATGAATAGAATTTTAGAGATATCTCAAATCTCTAGAGGTGTTTGAGGAGGAAATTGAAAAAAATCTTGAATTACATCATTCAAATTACTCTACCTCAAGTTCAACAATATTCTATGTAGAAATGAGATAATTGGAACTATCAAGAAATTCAAATGGAGAAATGGGCATCTCTCCCATGTATGTGCATGGAAAATCTAACATGACCAATTGAGGGGACTGGTCAAGGAATCTAAAAGGGGAAATTTATGCACTAATAATGAGTACTAGTTATGTATGTGAGTGCACACATAACCAAGTTGCCTAGAGAAGTGATGTAAACCTTATTCAATTTTTTGAAATTCAATATTTTTCCCACTATAATTGGAGATAAACCAAGGAAATGAAAACAAAGAAATATTTTTTCTGGTGACCAAAATGGATGTGGAAGAGTTTTTGAATAACTTACCAATGAGAATGTACAGAAATCAAGAACCAATTGCCTTATTTCGGAGCATCTCATAATTCTTCAATGAAGTAGAGTTCTTCCTTTCTATGACCAATCTTTTGTAGTGGACTATATTGTCACGGTGTCCCAAATACAAAGCTAAATCTTGTACTCTATCACACTGGGAAAAGTAGAGCTCTGACGCAGTTCTATTACCATCTAAAATTGTTGTATTGTGCCTCTGAACTCTATAGAAACTAAATTCAAAGATAGTAGTGTCCATGCCTAATAAGAAATGACAATATCTACGCCTAAGAAGGAAACAAATTATATGGAAAGCTCCACAATTTTGGCATAGTTTGCAGATCCATGAGCTGGATAAGACCACTGCAGTGTGAATAAAGTTGAAACATGCAAGTTAAAGGGGATATCTAAATGCGTAGCATAGTATAGGTGTTTCCCACACACTCTTTTCTCTATGACCCGAACGATGAAAACAAACAACAAAACAAGTGATTTCTATAAGGGTTTTTAATCCCATATTGACCACGTAGTTGGTATCTTCATTGTTTTTAAACACAAAGGCACAGTGAACAAGCATCTCAAGTAGCCCACATTTATGGATAATGTGGAGCTCACATGGTGGAGCCTACCTAGCTAGGTGGACTATGAATTCAAACAATTTTTGACTGGTGTTGGGTTTCTTTGAAATACCTGGTGGTCACTATGTCGCCAACGAAAATTGTGAGAATTTTGCTGGTAGTGACATGGTGACCTCCTACGAATTGAAAAAATGGTGGGAAATGGATTCAAAGTAGTGCATAATGTTATGTGGAATCCACCAGTGGCCAAGGGGGCCTATCATTTTTTGACATGTGGCATGTTTGAATAGTTAAGGGAGGTATAAGAAGATATATTGAAATAATGAATATTTTAATTCTAGTTTTTGAGTGTTTAATCTCCAAGTTGAAAATTTTGTTTTAAATGATGAATTTTCTATAGTTCGGACTATACAAATATTTAAAAAATTTCAAATTTATTCATTTAAACTATCCATTTTATAGCCCTAGACCATTTTTTCAAATGGATGCTAGAGGGGCAAGACTAAACCAAAATGTGCCACCCAATATACCATTGGAATCAGCATGAGACGAGCTATCCATTTTTTGAGCTAGTGTTTACATAGGTATTAAGGGATAGCTATTTAGGGGGCTTTGTATTTTTAGTGGGATACTCATTTGTAGGCAATGATTTCATCAATGCAATTATAGAATTCAGTTATGATACACTTGATATTTTTGTTTGGCTTGGTATGTTGAAATTTGATACATAATGATGTATTTTGCCTCTAGTATTTCACAATTTGCATGCTTTTTGATGGAAATTTTCAAAGATTTTTGTCTTTTGCAAGTAATCATTGTTCCATAAAAAATGCTAAAGATATTTTCAACTTTGGAGGCAAAATGAGTGAGGATTTGATTTGCTAGATGTTGGGAGAGATTAGAGAGATGTTTTTAACTTCTTGGGGAAGTTTTCCAAGTGGACACATGGCAGTTGTAGAGCAGATCCAGGAATTCATTCCTTCTATATCTTTCTTTGATTCATTCATTGTAATAGGTTCTAGTTTTCAAGAAAATTTCTCACTGCTATGATACCTGGTTGGTAGTTTTCATTGTGAGACCATAGGTTCCAATCTTGATGTATTTTCATCATTGTGATATCACATTCTTCAGCATATTATCTCTTGTATGAACAACAATAATCAAGATAATATAGATAGTTCTAATCTATTAGGAATTTCTATGTTTTAAATTTCATGCATTTGAATATATAGTTTCAAGGAAATGAATACAAATAAGCAAGAATCTATATAGTTTCATTTTGATTCTTGTCTCCTATCTCTGCAAATCTACAATCTTATGTGGTTTAAGGAAAAATAATCAAGACCCATTTGCATCCCCTTAAGGCTGTATATCTAATATATATTGTTGTTGGAACAAAGGGCCAAGTAAATGCTTGATGTGTTTGATAGGGTTGTTGGTTATTTGAGAAGGATACTTCATGAGATTGAGGTCTTTATGAATACTGATGCCTAATTCACAAAGTGATAAGATAGATCTTATATCTGGGTGTATGGAATATGCCACTAATATCATAGATGTATTTGCTTGATTTGTGGAATTTCCCAATGGATAAGGCATTGATTAGCTATAGGATCTACATGTTCTTACTGCTATCTATTTGGGGTTTTTCTAAAATCAACATCATTACTCAAATGTTTTTCTCTTTAAATGTTGAAGAACTTAAATGTGATGCCCTCACTTAGCTTAGCAATTTCTTTAGCCATGTTATTAGCTATTCTATGTCTAAGATCTCTACATAAGTGTTAGAAGATTTAGCATTTTTATATACTTTGTCAAGATTCAAGTGTATGTTTTAGCTCTAGCACCATATAAGTGAATTTGAGGTACACCCACCTAGGTTTTGTAGAGCATGAAGTAGAAGAAGGGTCTAACTTTATAGTTAGCCCAGTGTCTAAAAGGGTATGTTGAAGATGGGAAGTAGTTGCCCCTAGATGTATCTCATTCTCATCAGGGTAATTTGAAGTCATGTTGTTTCAAAACACCAATAGAAGTCATGAGTTCAATGGTGTTTAGGTAGCAAGCAATCTCATAGTCATTTTGAAAAGATGGTATTTCAAGTCTTTGATGTTGAATTGGCCAATCTATGAGATTATAGTGAAGCAAGGAGAGGGATGTGGAAGCTTCAAGGTTGTTGATATGAAAGGATTCATCTCCAATGACATGCAAAGTTGAGTTTATAGTGAACGTTTCAAAGGAATCCATATTAGGAATAAACCTAGAGGGACTGTCATGATCCACTTAAGCAATTTGAGAGCCAAAATCAGCTAACCCTATACAAGACTCTTTGACTACATTTAGTTGGGTTACACAGGTGTGAATCACATCCACCCCTAATTCAAAAGATGCATCTAATATGATTTCCCATTCATACTTGTGAGATTCTATGCTCTATCCCTAGAGATTAAATGAGCAATATTTTATCTAATTTTTCCTTTGTTTATGTCTTCATGGTCAAATTCATCATGTTCCTAATATCAAGAAGTGGAAGCCTTAGCATCATTGTGGGTATTTAGTGTTTCATCTCCCCAAAGGAGAGAGATGAGAGGCCTGAAGTCCTCATCTTGTAAAGTTGCAACAACAAAGGGAGGATCCTTCTCCTATGATTCAATGGACATGGGTGATCTTCTATCAAATTTTGGTATCTCATCTTCTAGCCCAAAACCTAGGCTAGCAGTATCTCAAGTGTCATGACCCTTGGTATACTTACAAGTTCTATTAGAGCTTTTTTATTACTAGTTAAAGACCCATGGCCCTAATAGACTATATTTGTAAGAAGTTTATATCCTTTAATGTAGTGTTTAGTAGAGATGGGAGTAGTTATTGTGACTTCCTCCTCACCTTCCTATTCCCTATATATCCAATCTTTGATTCCTTGTTCTTCTTTTTTTGCTTCTAGGGGAACTAAGGATTGAAAAAAGGTGCCAAAAAGAGTCACTGTAGAATGTGAAGGCTTTATTTTGGTAGTAGGTTTCCCATAAGACCAAGGGGATACTGATAGGGCAGTAATATAGTCTCAAGTGTATATGTCCATGCCTAGGCTCATCATTTTTAGTTTTTGTTCACAATCTATAAAGGATGGTGTTAGCTCATGAGAAGAGAGATTATGTGGAACCAATCTTTCTACAGTAGATACCATATTGATTGAAATTGAGTTGTCTCTGGGGACAACTATCTTGGTACTATTGAAGGGGAACTTGATACATTGATGATACATGGAAGGTATTGCTTGCATGTCATGGATCGATGGTTGTCCCAATAATAAATTGGATCAAGTGGTATGTCTAGAACTTGGAAAATGATATCTTTCTCAACTAGACCAACTCTGATTAGAAGCACAACTAAACCTTTGGTAGGTCTTTTGACCTCATCATAGGCTTTGATAATGATCTCGTGCCTAGGTTCAATGGAAAATTTAGACATGCCTTACTATTGGATTACATTGAATGAGATGACATTCAACCCTGCACTATTGTCTATCATGACTTAGTGAACACGGGTATAGAAAATTTGGAATTTAACATGGAGGGCAAGGTTATAGGGATGGCTAAGAGCTCTATCATCTTCTTCAAAAAAGGTGAGGTAGTGAGGTAAAGAGATATGGTTCACTATAGCTTGGAATTATTCTACATCGATATCCATGGGGATGTTGGCATAACATAAATCTTTTTCAAGGATTTCCTTGTGCAAAGGAGATCATGTTAACAACTCAAAGATTGAAATTTGAGTCGAGGTTCATTTTAGTTGGCCAACAAGGTCATAATTGGAGATTTCTAAGGCATTTTCTTATTTGGATGATGGTGCATTCTTAGGATCATTAGCAACTTTTAAACAACTTTAGATTGCCCCCTAGTGACAACATTAAATGATTCACTTTGTTAAGAGGAAGATTCAAGCACTCAAAGTACCACCTTAGGTTGGGTATTCCTATGTTGTTGGGGATAATTTTGCATTTTGAGGACCACCCTAGTGTTATAAATAGGGATTACTAAGAGGGGGGGTGAATCAATAATCTACAAACTTTAGTTATCAACTAGATATTATTACTTACTTTAAACCATGCATAACAAAGCCATAAAGTAATGTTGAACAGTAATAGTAACCATGCTCAAAGATAAGTCATAACACCATATTTTGTTAACCAGGGAAACCTTGGCCAAGGGAAAACCTTGGTGGAATGATACCCACTAGATAATACTGATATATAAGCTCTTTGTTAGAGGATGGACCCTATTAGGACTCAATGAGAAAATTTAGTATAAGGAGTCCCTGTTAGGAGATTTCAACCCTATTAAGAGTTGTGCCAACCTTGTTAGGAGTTGTAGTATATTGTATGCAAGAACAACCCACTTCCAAACATGCAATTGCAACTCCAAGAAGAGCTCACTGCTCAAACAAGTAATTTACTATTATTTGTCTTCCTTGTCTAATCTCTAATCTTCAACTCAATCTCAGATCACCAAATAAAACTTTTCATATATCACTTTCATAAAAGTTTTCTCACTTCACAATCTTACAAGATAGCACTTCGCTTACATAATAAACCAAGATTGAATACTTCTTATCACAAGAAGTCCTTTGCATAAACACCATGCCTTTATATAAAATATTGTTGGGTCAGCTAAGACCACAATTCACTTTTCCAAGTTAGACCAAACATCTAAGATGTCAGCTCTAATTGAAAAAGTAATTGTTTTGCAAACAAAATAATTCTTCCCTTCAATTCCACTATCCTATTTCATCAAAACATGATTATCTCTATTTTGTACAGTCTGTACAAAATTTTGAGGTTATATACATCATCCCCAACATGTATACTATCTCCATGTAACTTTTCTTGTCATAATATGATGTCTACAAAATGTTATAAAAAAAATAATACACTACTATAAACCAAATTCCATACGTAGATAATTTTTTTATTACCAAACACTAGGTATCTTTATATCCAAGATTTATTGTCAACATGTACATCATGTGTTTCCATTAATGAAAACAAGTACATATCAAAATTAGCCAATTTTCAACACTTGGGTCTTTTATCCCTAGCATCATAGTTGGGTTGATTGTCAGATTTAGATTTCATCATGCAAAGATACTCAATAGGTTCAATCATGTTTATAACATTATCTGTGTTAGCATAGGCATATTTGATCTTGGCATCATGATTTTTATTAGGAGCCTTGAAGGTTTCACCCTTCTCATATTTTGTCAATGGTTGCTTGAAAGCTCTATGGTCATAATTTTTAACAATACCATCCATGCCAACTTTATCGGCCTCTATGAGATCTTGAATAATGTCTTTGAGTTTAAAATGGTGTTTAGTGTTATGATCTTTACTTTTGTGATAACTGCAAATATGATCTTCTGGCCACCAAGGAGGTCTAATAGGTGGGTTATAGGGGTGGAAATTGTCTGGAAACATCACCAATATATTTTCAATTAATGTCTTTAAGACCACTTTGTAAGGTTCAACCATTGGTTTATAAACACGTCATTTCTTAATAAACTTGGTGTTCTTGTCATATGTGTGTGGTTTTGAAACTTTTTTTCTTGTAGCATAGATGACATTAAAAATATTAAATGTAAGTTCCTTGGTCTTAGGAGTATCCACTACTCCATTATTGACAACATATTTGTTTTTTTCCTTACCATTTCCATTGTCATTTTTCTCTTTGTTCACAACAATGCCACCCTTCTTGATAGCAACATCCTCGATACAATATGCACTCTCAACCATTGTATTAAAGGATGTGAACGAATATTCTCTTAAGTCAAAGTATAATTCTGGCACAAGTGTGTTTACAAAGATATCAATTTTCTTAGCTTCAAGAACTTGCCAAGGGTACCTAGAGTATAGGGATCTCCATCTCTAAAGGTATGTTGCAAAAGGTTCTCCCTATTTTTGTTTGATCTAGCACAAGTCCAAAAAAGTTATAAGATGTTGGATGTTATAAGAGTATTGTTGGATAGAGCATTGTGCAAGCTCATAAATTTTTTTAGAGGGGAAGTCAACTTTGTGAACCACTTCATAGCTTTCCCTGTTAGACTCCTAGGAAACAATCACATAAGATAGGTGTCTTCATGTATGTAGTCCATGCTAATAGCATAAAATTTCCTCACATGATCATGAGGGTCACCATTTACATCATATTTGTCATACTTAGGAACCTCTATATCCTTCCATAGACTCCTATCAAATGGGAGAGCACATATTGATTCAAAAAATGAAGTTTTAGGTGGCTCTTTGGAAGTTTGTAATTGTGCAACTTGTTTCCTCAATTATTGCACATTGACTCTAGGATTCCTTGGAGGTGTGTTATTTCCATCATTAACACTAAGGGGAATGTGTTCAAATGTATTGTAATAATAGCCTCTTCTAGTTTCCTCATTGTGTGTATGAGTGCTAGGCTCAACTTTTTGATCTGCTCTTTCTCTAGCACAAATGGCTTCCATAAGCCTTTCATTTTCATGCACTTGCTCTTCTAAGCTGCATTTGATTTCTTTAGGATACATGTTGGTCAAAATTTTTTCACCCATGGGTGTATCAAAGGGTGTTCCAAAAGGGTTTTAAAATTGTAAATCAGATTTTGCTAGATGTTGGCTATTTGCATTTGATTAGAATCAAAATCTTCCACACAAGGTTGTCTGCAAGGGTACTTAGGCAGAGTCTCTAATTATGTGAAAACAAAAGAGAGACGACTAGCATTGCCAACTTGGAACCTAGTTGTGACTGATATGTAAGGATGTGTCTTTGCTTAATAGGATGAGAGAAGTGTTTCAGATTTGAAGCTCATATAATCAATAATAATCACTTGTCAAAGAAAAATAGATGGCTTATCAAGAGTGTTCAAGAATTTACAACACTAGTGACTCAAGCCAAGAGAGAAAGAAAGAAGCTCAATAGTAAATAGCTAGCATAAAATCTTAACCAGATTTTGACAAGTGATCATTAATGATGTTTTGAGACTTATAGACTAAACTCATATTTTCAACTTAGGACAATGCCTAACATACATATTTTAGACTAGGCCCAAGAAGGAATTAATCTACAAGACCCTAGATCCATTAAAACATACTATAAACTCTATTTTGATAGAAAAATGGTCCAAGAGATATTCTTCCAGAAACCAGGTAGCACTAGGACAAAAGTTTGTATTATGTGATAAAGTTCATAACAACTAGGTGATACTTTTCTCTTGGGTGATAATTTTTCTTAAGCAATGTGATAAATGTAGTATAACCAAGTGATAAACATGTAAAGAGTCAAGTGATATTTCTTTACAGACTGTGCAATATTTTTCCAGTGAAATGTGAGAAGAGACAATTTGACTCAAAAATTTGTGTTTCAATTGGTCAATCAAGTAGTTTTCAAATTAGACAGCTTAGGATTTAAGTTTGTGTCAAAGAGCAACAAGTTTTGTAAACAACAAGGGTATTTTAGCATGTCTCAATCAATCAAACAAGGGTCAAAACAATCTTTCCAATAAGCATTTGTGATATTAGAACAACCTGCCTACCAATTTTATTGAGATGTTTTACTTGTGAGAACATTTACACAAGTCAACACATTCAAAACCACTTGCCAAGCAATCTACCTAAAAGTCATGGTTCATTACTCAATAGCTTAGTCCACACTAAGTATTATTTCACCTCATACCAAGTGGTTTCCCACAAAAGATATTTTCTTTGTCATGGAAGTTTCATAAGCACAACCAAGGGAGCACAGATGGTGAGTGTAAAATATTGAGGTGATCCGAGTAATCCACTAGGATCAATCCTTGCATCAAGAAGTTGAGCAAAAAAAAAGGTAGCTACTAACTTAGAGTGTTTAGAAAAGGCTTCCATTCATAATGTTCCTATTGCACCCAAATAAGGGACACCCCACCTTGTAGTGGGTAAAAAGCCTCGTAGCCACAAGAGCACCTTAAGCATTCCTTCTTAGCATTTCCCTCATGGTCCCAATCCCATAGTAATCTTGCTAAGAGAAGACAAATAATATGTCTACCAAGGTTTTGTATCCTTGATAGCCTTGAGTTTATAGTAGGTTGGAATAGCTAGGTTTACTTGTCCCCACTTGGGTCATTCCTCTTGGTTGCCCAAGAGTAGGCCCTTTAAGGATTCTAACTAAAAACATATTAGATCCACTTTTAAGACTCAAAATTTTTGATTCACTGCAAAGGTATTGACAAGCATACTTTCCTATCTTGATCATTTCCCCTAAATAAGCCAAGTAGCTTCAATTATACCCTTGCTTTTGAAATTCAAAAGAAAGTCAAGATTTCTAATTCGCTACAAGGGTGAAGAGCATACTCTCCTATCACCAAAGAATTCCAATCACAAGTTTAATGTTCCTACAAAATGAAAACAAGAAATTTTGATTTTTATGCTTTGGGAAGCCATACAAACAAGTGTTAGTAGCCCTTGCACATTTGAAGCTTTGACATGAATTCATTTCAAGGAATTTATGCAAGCATTTCATGGAAACTACCTACAAACACAACCATTAGTCCCACAAGTTAGTTCCAAAATAGCACAAAATATACAAATAGACCTCTGTCAAGCAATCATAGACCTATAAAATCTGACAAACAACAAGCAATAATCTAGAAAATGACCTAATCACCTAGACAGAAAGCAAATTCAAACTAGGCAACAAATTTTTATAGAAGAATTTCATATGATACTTCTTAGTATACTTGTGTGATAGTTTTCCTTTGTGTGATATTTCTTCTTAAGCTGGGTGACAAAATGTACTATGCTAAGGTGATAGAGTTCAATAAGAGCATGTGATACTTTTACCAAAAAAGTATTGAGTGGAAGTATAAAAAATTTTGCATGATAATAGCAAAGTATCGCCCAAAATTTGTGATTTTAAAAAAAGAAAATGTGAACAAAATCCAAAAAATGCAAGAAATGCAATAAGATAAAGAGAAAAACTAAGACATTATGCCCATGGTAGGCATCAAAAATGTACACTCAAAAGGTCTCACACTCTAAACCCTTCTATCTAAGTGATTCCATGAGTTTGGAGTGCTTGGATGTCGGCTTAGAGTTCCCTATCCATAGAGTATGAGAAAGTATGTTTCAAGCATATGAAGGCTCTCAATTGAGACTTAGAGATACTTTTATTGATTGTAAACCATGCAATGGGAGATTCTTTGAGACAAGAGAAATAATGCAAGTATCTAAAATGAGTTCCTCAAATATGAAATGCAAATATGAAGTAAGCTAATATGAATATGCAAAATGCAGTTATGTTAACAAGAATGAGAGTTAAAAATCCAACTATTTAAGCTATGTGAGCTAGATTATAGAAAAAAAGAATGTTAGAGATGATGTAGTCCCTAATAGTGGTAGTATTAAACACTTACGAGAGATATCATGTTAGAACTCAAGAAGAATGTTAACACCAAGAAAAGAACATAGATCGAGAGCAAATGAAAATATCAAACATATGCTCTTGAGAAATAGATAATTATAGCAAGAGACAATGGAGTATTTATGCCCCCTCAAGATTGAAATTGAAATGAGATAAGGAGGATGCAAAAATGAGATAGAAATGATAAAATCAAGATATAGAAAAGTCCATGATGATAGATAGATGAATAGAACCAAAGAGTGACCATAAGGAAATGATAGAATGCCCCAATTTGACCAAAGTTGACCATGAAGGATAGAGCATGAAAATTATGTCAAATCAAGTAGGAAGGTGATTTAGACATGAAAATATGGATTGGAGTAGATATTAAAATATAAAAATGATGAAGACATGAAGGAATGAAGGATGCCCCAGTGATGATTGAAGATTAGACCTCAAGAGGTTAGCTAACTACATAGAAGAAGGTAGAATTTTAAAATGCAATTTTGACTATCAAGATGAACTTAGATTTTGATTTCAATCTCGAAAATGGATCTACAATGTCAAAATTAGTTAGGGGTGTAATTTTTGTAGAATTATAAGGAGTTTGAAAAGTGGGCCAAAATTAGGTTAGAAGGCTATATAAGGGGTCCAAGTGTCAAAAATGTACACTCAAAAGGTGTCATAGTCTAAACTCTTCTATTCAAGTGATTCCATGAGTTCATAATGCTTGGATGTCAGCTTAGATCTCCTTATCCATGGAGTTCAAGAAAATATGTTTCAAGCATACAACGGCTCTCAATTGAGCCATAGAGATACTTTTTTTGTTAGTAAACCATGCAACGAGAGGTTATTTGAGACAAGAGAAATAATGCAAGTGTCTACAATGAGTTCCTCAAATATATAATGCAAATATGAAGTAAGCTAATATGAATATGTAAAATTTAGGTACATTAACAAGAATGAGAGTGCTACAAATCCAACTATTTAAGCTATGTGAGCTAGATTATAGCAAAAGAGAAACCAAGCTACATGTAATCACAATAAAATGCCATGATATGAGAGAATGTAGATAAGAAAATGGAAGTTCTCTACAAAATCTCTCAAGAATTTTAATGGTACACCTATAGCATAACAATACTCAAGAGTGTGGATCATTTTGAGAGGGGGAAGCTCTTTCTCTAAAAGTTGTATGGATGATGGAGATCAAGATCAAGATGATGGAAGATCAAAGGTGAAGTTTGAAAATAAGATTGATCCATGTGCACACACAAGTCAACCAATAAATAAAGAGTTGACTTTGCATGTGAGACAAAAAGAGTCTTTTCTTTTAATTTGGAAAATAGAAATAACACTTTATGTGTGCACATTAAGTGGGTTAGAAGAAAGGGGGTTTTTATTTAATTAAAAGGGGACATGTTATTTTAATCAAATAATGAACTTAGGATAGCATAGTCAAAACTATAGGTTATAATCAAATTAAGTGATGTTTAGCAATTTGGCATAGGTAAATTATTAATTAATTTAGCCAAAATGCCGATAAGGGGGCTAATAGTCTAGATGACCATTTTTAGGTGATTACAAGACCAAAATTTGATGAAAATAAAGTTTATTCAATAAGTTTCAAAAATAAGGATGAAGTTTGTTATGATATCAATGGATTGAGATATCCAAAGATCTAATAGAGGAGATTTAACAATTTGAATTGGGGAACAAACTTCAAGGTAGAAGTACATTTACTGAGTGTCTAGGATTCATTACATCTAAACCTACTGTGTATTTCATGATTTTGATTAAGTGAAAAAACCTAGAATATTCTAGAGAAGAAAAAATAAACTATTTAAAGCATGAACGCAATGTTTGTTGTTGTTGATATTGAAGAAGTTTAAGAGGTGGTACCTAGAATGATAAATGAGATGAACTACATTGTGAAGATCAAGTAAGAGAAGTGTCAAGTTGATGTGTAAAGTGTGTAAATTGGCCAAAAGGAAGAGGAGATATATTGAGTGACAAAAGATATTTAAACAAGAAGGGTAGAACAAAACTTCACAAATCATTTTACTTTTACTCTCTAACCGTTGTAAGAGAAAATCTCTTAACTAAGTAAACCTAATAGTCTTATTGATATCCTATATGATGAAATTATATTGAATGTTTTGTAATTCATTTAGAATAGGCCACTCATAGATGATTTAATGAGTAAATAAGGTCTACATAATCTTTGGTGAAAATTCTGTAATAAGGTTAAATCAATAATTTATATGTAACATTTAACAAGGTTGGCTCCTAATAGAGCTCACTTTATAAGAGTGAAATATTTTGGGTTATCAGTTCCCAAGTGATTTTTCCATGTATAGGGTATCCACATTAAATACATGTCAAAATTGTGTAGATTCTTATTGTGTTGCAATTTTATTCCAAGTTCATTGTTTACTGATAGAACTCAATATAAGCTAGAAGATTACATGACTACTTAGTATATTAAGTTGATAGTTCGATGAAAATTTTAGATTAGTTTATATTATGATATTAGATCTGTATATCAAGTTAATGATCTAAAATATTAAATATTCTAAGTTGGTGAAAAGTTTTTTTAATACATATAGGATAATTCATTATAATGGATTCACCCCTCCTACCCACCTTAATTATCAAACAATTGGTATCAGAGATGAGTACTTAAAGGAAAAGCTTGAAAGGACTTAAGCTAAAGATATGAAAATGTGTAAGAGAGAGGTACAAAAATGAACAAGGAGAACTTGTATTCCTAGAAAAGTAGGATAATGTTGCATCTATATGGGATTAGAGACAATGCACTATATTATCTAGATAGCCACTATACGCCTCCTATGACCATTGAGAAGATGAACTAGGAGAAATAAAAAAATAGCATGATGATTGATGAGGCTAATTATTGCCTCTATTTTATGTTAATTGTAAAATTTTATTTTAATACTGCCAAGACATTCATGAATTTATGCTTAGTTGAACTTGTGATAAAGTCTAGATAGAACCGTTAACCCATGGGTAGATAGTTATGTCTTATTTTGCCAATATTATACATATAATGTAATATTTCATATAACCATTAGAATATTTGTTCTACTATTTGGATTTAATTTGATTATACTTATTTGTATAAATATTTATTCATTATAACTAACTTGTTAGGGAGGAAGCTAGAGAATGGTCAATGGCATTCAAGAAGGAGCATCAAGGTTAATTCAGTGGAAGAATCATAATGGTACCAGAAGACACAACTACTACAAAGGAGGAGCTATTATTCCAAGAATGTAGGGATGAAGTGTTACTATATTCACTCTATGTTTACTATTATGCTGAATTGGTGACCCAAACTTTATTTCTTATACTGTGAGGTGTTATATTTCCTTCTTCTTCTCTGGAAAATTTGTAATTAGTTTATTTTATTTCTTGTTTTAGAATAAGTGTCAATCCTCTATTTATAAGAATTGGATTGATAGTTTTTGTGTTAGATAAAATTTTATGGAAAAACACTGTTGACTTTTGTAGTGATTTGTTTTACAGTTTTATGTATTGTTCTTATGAAAGGAGTTTTGGAATATAATGAAGTAAGTCTTGGTTTACATTCCGTGTTAGTAGACTAGCAAAAGCCAACAAAGGGGGCCCACTTGGGAGGTGGATTAAATTAGATCAGAGTAGATTTTCTTTAAGCATTTCCAATATTTCAAGTAGATGTTATAAGTTTCTTCCTACAGCATCATACTCTTTGAATATACCTACAACATCTGCAAGAGCAGTTATAGTGGATGGTCTAAGTTAAAATATAAGTTAGCATATAGTTTAATTTCTAGAATTCATTTCAATAAAGAGTTAAGAGTTTTACTTTCCTGCAACACTAGTGTAGGTTCTTTGTATGCATTTTAATTTCCTGCAACATAAGAATAATGACTCCTTAAGAAACCTAGTACACATACCATGCCGACCATTTCAAGTATACATCCCTAGGTTGACAAATTAAATGAACCTCATGGTAGGAGAAGTAATCCTTAGATTGAATAAACTATTCCTAAGTAAGGCCTTGGGCATGATTATCACATACCTATTGTGAGGCAGACCATTTGTTGCATCATTTCTGAGGATGGTGTCAAACTAGGAATATCTTTTGGGTCATAGTTGTTTTAGTTAGCTTTTAGAGATCTGTAGTCCTAAAAGTTGCTTCATAAGTGTGAGGAATTCAATTGCATGCATCAAAGAGGAAGACAATGTGATGAATATGGAAGATTTATTCCATGAGAGTTTGTTAATTTGAATGACAAAATTGAAGAAGTTGAATTTCTTCTTAAAGATGAAAGCCTTAATTTTCCTCCAACATCTTCCTCTAGAGTAGAATCTTTGGATACAAGCAATCTTCAGCCTTTTGCTGAAATCTTGGCTAGCTTTCTTGATAGCTCTGGTCCAAATCCACCTGTTGTTAACAATCTCATATCTAATGCTTGTTTTCAATAGCAACCCCATAATCAAATACCTCCAGTAATGGCACACCCTACTTTTTCATTTCCTCTCCCAAACCTCATAACTAATGCTAATCTCAAAAATATACTTGTAGCTGCTCTTCCAAAGTTTTATGGCCTTGTAACTAAGGATCCTAATACTTTCTTGTTTGAGCTCAACATACTTTGTCATAGCTTTGACTATAACACCGATGCCCAAAACCTCAAGTTGTTTCCAGTAACATTGAAAGAATTACACTTATAATGGTTCATGGGCTTAGGAGCTAATGCACCAGGTACCTAGGATGAAATGCGAACTCTATTTCAAGAAAAATACAAAGATTATTGTAAGGGGAGTGATCCAAGAGGAGATGACATTTTTAGAATATCACAAAAGGAGGACAAAACATTGGAAGACTATGTTTCATGTTTTTTGTACACAATGTAGAAGAACCCCCAGCATGTACTGGCAGAGGATTCATAGAAACTAGTCTTCTTGAGAGGGGTAAATGATAATTGTCTGGAAGCATTAGACCTAATGGTTGGTGATGATGTATACCAATCTTCTTGGGATGATCTCAAGAAAATTTGTCTTAACTACTCAAGCTCAACAATGAAGAAACACAGAGGATATTAGTCCATAACCACTAAAGGGATCAGTCAGGGTATTTCAAAGCTTGAGATATCTAATTTACTCTCAAATTTCAAGTAGGACATAATTAATGATGTTGCTACACATCTCAATACAATGACTACCAAGAAGAAGCATGCAAAAGTTGAATCATAATTGGCAAAGTACTATCCTCATTGCCACAAGTAAAAGAAAGATTACGCATGTAAGCTAGTAGCCAATCTAGAGAATCATAATTTTCCAAGTGAATACCTAAAGATAGATAGGGACAATGATCAAGTGTTCTTCATTTCTCAACATCAACCATGGGCTTCAAGACAAGGTATGCCTCAAGACCCTTTACAATAATTAGTGGCAAAACCAAAGTCATCAAAATCCTTTTCAGTACTCCCAACCTCATTTGCAAAACCAACAAAACAACCAGTGGCAAAACTAGCAAAATAATCCCTAGCCTAACCAGTAAAATAACCAATGGTAAAATTAGCAAAATCAATGGAAACCACCGCAAGAAAATTGGAAGCAAAATAACCAATGGAGGGGGCCTCCACAATGGCCTAACCAAAATCCTAGTAACACACAATTATTACCTCCAGTCTAACAACCTGCAATAATGCCACTTCGTACAACAAACAATACTAATCCTAAGCCAACCCAATTGCCCACTTAATCTCAACCAAATCCAAACAACAAGAAACAACATTAGTAAATATACACTAATGATACTTAGTAGTGCCCTACATATTCACTGGAGATATCTAATATCTATTTGAGATTGGGTACAACCTTTCCTATACTAGAATACCCTATTATCATGGAAGTTGTAGACATTCCTGTAGTAGCACTTTCAAAAGCTACATTGCCAAATAATAACCCACCAACTGATGTACCCAGAAAGACTATTGACCATACCTCCATGAATCCTCCCTTTCTATATAGGCTAAATAAAGAGAAATTTGTATCCCAAGAGGAAAAGACATTTGATATTGTTGAGCAGTTGAAAAACATGCACATCCAAATTCCTCTGTTCCAAGGTATCCAGGATGTTCCTCTTTCTGGAAAGGCTATTAAGGAAGCATGCCTTAAGAAGCAAGGGATAAAGAAGAAAGATCCTCAAATAGTCCATGTTTTCATGTAATTAGTAGATATCATGTTAGGGAAGGTAGTGACACCAAAGTATTTAGATCTTGGTAGTCCAGTAGTTAATCTAATCATAAATGGATAGGCTGTGAAAAATGTTTTAATTGATCTTAGATCAGTAATAAATGTGATGAGTAAGGATACAATTCAAAGGTTATGTATGGAAGGCTTAAGAATAACTCCCATAGTGTTACAACTTGCCAATAGTTCAACTGTCACTCTAGATGGTCTCATAGAAGATGTGATAGTGACTTTAGATTCATGGGAATGATGAGAACCAATTATAACCTATTTAATGCTCCAATTTAATCTATCTTATGCACTTTCTTACATACTTCTCTATTCCATTTGTATCCCATTTCATTCCATTTTACCATTAAAATATTGCATATAGTTTAATATAATTAAGTAGTATTTAATATTGTTTTGGGATTAAAATATGAAAAATTTATTATTGATTATGTTTTACTAATCTTTACTACTATAGCATGTTGATTCGTTGTTGTAGATCTTCCTATTATTTAACAACCTCCTGTCGCCTGTCAGTCGGGACTGCAACTTCCTGTCACCTTCTTCACCTTCTGTGAAGGACTCTTATTGGTATTTATTTGGAGTATTTTCTATTCCAACAATATTGACTAATGAATATGTTGAAGAAAATATAATAATATTATTAGAATTTGCAAGAAATCACAATTCAAACATTTTTTATGGTCAATATTGCATGGCAGTTTCTAAAAAAGTTAAGATGAATCTGAAAAATCCGTGATATGGGTTTTATCCAGAATAGAGCCAATTCGGGTCTTATGCAGCAAAATCTTCAAAAAGTGAACGAAAAAGGAGTTATGAGTGGTTTTCTAAAGGCCAAAATTTTAGATTTACCATTTCAACCAAATTTTCATATTGTTTATTAGAAAATTAGTTTGCAAATAATTAGTATATTGTTAAGAAATTAGTTTATTGTGTTATAGAAAGAGTGGTCATATATTTAACACTCTATTAAAAATAAAACAATAAGTTTCAGCCATAAAGACTGAACTTCCATGATAAAAATGGGATTGTTTTTTTTATATGTACAAGGCTATATAAGCCATCACATATTTAAGAGAGGGGGAGAAGAATGTATGAATCATAATATCAAAAATATATTATTGTGCTGAGCTGATTTAAGAATTCTTTGAGCATTTTCTTCAATCAGTTTGTTGGGAAGAAGAGTGCCCACTCTCCAGCAACTGATGCACTGTAAATAATTTATTCTAGTGTGTTTGGCATTTGTTTATTACGTTTTATATTGTTATGTTTGATAGTTTAATAATTTTTGTTAGTTAATATCATATTTCTATATTCAATGAGTGTTAATAATCTATTTTTATTTCAATGCTACAAATCTAGTTGATATGGATTTCAAATTTGATTTCTATTATAATTTGTCTTAATTTTTGTACTGTAGTTCCTGTCACATTCCTATATTGTAGTTTATGTAGAATTTTCATCACAGAATTAGAAGAGAAATAATTGTGCATTAAGAAATTATGTTATGAGATTAACCATCCATTTATTATGCACGTTAATGGTTTGTAGATCAATTTGGTTTGTATTTGAGAGTTTTGTTTTTAGATTATTAGATCTATTGAAACTGTTATTGCCGAAAAATTATAGTTCAGTTCCTGTCGCCAAAATTACTTTAGTTTGCTGCAGATTTATTCTTGTGTGTTCTAGATGCATTCATAATCCCTCATATCATAAGGAACATCCCTTGATGGCATATTGCTCAGACACCTTTCACAAGCTTACGCTCTTGGATTGACATGAATAGACCAAGCCTAATTTCATCATAAATTGTTAATTATTTCCTAATTATTTGCCCCAGTGTTGGCCTATCATTTTGGAACCATTGCCGAGGAAAGGTGTCAAAGGCATGTTAGCTTAATGAGTTGAGTTAGGAACAATGCATTAGGATGAAAGCTTTTGCAATTGCTAGCCTTGCTTAAGTAATTAATCTTAATTTGCATTGCTTAAGTCATATATATGCATTGTTTTAGAGTTTGCAAGTAGGGCTTAGAAGTCAATTTCAATTTAACATTATCACTAGTTGTTGTGAGTTATTGTTGGTAACAAAAAGAAGCTATTTTGAAGAAAAAATGTTAAAATTGATGCATTTTCAAGGTTGTTCAAGTACATCAATTTTAGGTACAAAATGTTTTAAAAATGCAAAATTTGAAGGGAAAGTAAGGAGCACCTTGGTTTCTGCCCCCAGACCCATGCCTTCAAATTTAAAAGCAAAAGAAGAAATTGGTGGGGAAATCACATTGACTACAGGTGAGATTTTAAAACCCTCTCTACCTAATGAATGCAACTTAAATGTTCTCGATCTTCCATTATCATAGGTGTATACAAATGGTATCTTTATATATGACCAAGAAAATATCATTGATGAATTCTTAGAACAATGTGAATTTGATGATGAAAATCTAACCACCTGTTGTTCTGATTGCTACAAGAAGGATGACCAATGTATATGCTCAAACAATCATGAGAACATGGTGAATGAGGTACAAGCTATTTCTGATCCTTACCATGATAAGGGTGGAAGTGACCAAGTATTCTTTATAATGGATGAACAACCTCAAGCACCAACCCAAGAAGATCAAGGTATGCATTATGTTGATAACATGTATTGTCACTCTATTTCATTACAAATTCAACACATTTCTTCAAAATGTACTTCTCCACCTAGCATGCACATCGAATATAATCATGCATGCTCACAACAACCCGTATATCCCTCTTATATTCCACCATATCCATCCTTACCATCTACCTTATCTCCTCCACACTTCTTACCATATTCATTATCTCATTCATATCATATTCTACCCACTCCACCATATCCACCAAATGAAACTATATTGCCTCATACAAGACTTCATAATAAGGTGGTTAATAAACTTGCACAGATCTCTTTACCATATAATGATGTGCTTGAAATTGATAAATCAACATTGGAATATATCGATAGACTTAAGGAATAGGATTTTGGTTTAATTAAATTAGAAGAAAAATATTATTATTTATTGAAATATAATCAACTTTGTTCTTCTTTTCTACTTAGTGAATTCCAAATACCTACAAATGAGCCCATACTTAAAATTGCATCAATTTTAATTAATGGACTCATGAGTAGGTGTGTTAATATCAATCATGCACTAAGTAGTATTAAACCACATGTATTCCATATTCCATAAATGTGTTGCCAGATCCTCCAAGATCTGCATTCTATTACTTTTGTACTTACACATAGTGATATTTGGAGGCCTATGATTAAACTGTGCATTCCTCATATACTTGTTGATCTGGGACCAATAATTGATTAAGCATTATCATAAGGGATTCTATGCATTAATGGCCAAAATGTTAAAACTTGGATGATTGTTAATCCTCATTGTTGATACTTCCCATTGTCCTAAGAAGACAAAATAAACTATGGATGATTCATTTACTTAACAAGGATCAAAGTATTAATATCCATATTTTCTTTATTCTTGGTTCTTGTATCTTATAATGATCATTCATTGATTATACATGCTAATTTCTTGATTCCTTGGATGAAGTGACTTCTCTCTGCTTTTATAACCTACAGTTTATTTGGGAATCTATCCATTGAATTATTGAAATATTTGATTTATATATCATTCAATAAGGCTCACAAAATTCTAAAGATGTGTTGGGTTACCTAATTTCTTTGGTTATCCTAATGATTTCATGACCTTGTAGCATGAAGTTAAGTTGGGGGGAATCCCTCGAATCTTGTGGTTCTTGGATGATTTCAAATCAAGCTTCATTGATTGTTTTGTTGGTCCTTTTAGAAAACCTCAACATGTGATGTCTCCACAATTCAAGGTATGTGCTCTAGTGTTAAATTTTCATTTTTATTATATGAACACAAGAGTTTATTTGTATTTATCCATTCTATCAAGTATCTATTCATAGTAATAACTCTATCTATCATTTGTAAAACTAAATAACCTACTTAATGATAGAGTTATTGAATGGATGATATTTATTTACTATACTTGATATGCTTGATTTAGAGAATTTGGTTAGAGGTCTCTTGTTGTGGTGTGATAATCTTAGAATCAATACCAATTGATGATACTTCTCTACACAAGCATTGCATAACACACTATGTTGGCTTTGCTCACGTTGTGTGGGCTTGCTAGCTATCTGGTGCATGTATGTTTCACTTGTGGTTCACTATTCAAGATCACAAGAAGATTATGGCATAAGGTGTTTACCACATTGAGATGAGATTTATTTTCTTTGGTGATTTATCACATAGAGGAAAAATATACAACCTAGTCTATTTTTATATTGTTTATTATTAGAAAATTTAAATATATTAGTGTTTTTATATTGATATGTGGCCAAATTTTTATATTGTTTATTATTAGAAAATTAGTTTGCAAATAATTAGTATATTGTTAAGAAATTAGTTTGTTGTGTTATAGAAAGAGTGGTCATATATTTAACACTCTTTATTAAAAATAAAACAATAAGTTTCAGCCATAAAGATTGAACTTCCATGATAAAAATGGGATTGTTTGTTTTATATGTAAAAGGCTATATAAGCCATCACATATTCAAGAGAGGGGGAGAAGAATGTATGAATCATAATATCATAAATATTTTATTGTGCTGAGCTGATTTAAGAGTTCTTTGAGCATGTTCTTCAATTAGTTTGTTGGGAGGAAGGGTGCCCACTCTCTAGCAACTGATACACTGTAAATAATTTATTCTAGTGTGTTTGGCATTTGTTTATTATGTTTTATATTGTTATGTTTGATAGTTTAATAATTTTTGTTAGTTAATATCATATTTATATATTCAATGAGTGTTAATAATCTATTTTTATTTCAATGTTGCAAATCTAGTTGATATGGATTTCAGATTTGATTTCTATTATAATTTGTCTTCATTTCTGTACTGTAGTTCTTGTCACATTCCTGTATTGTAGTTTATGTAGAATTTTCATCATAGAATTAGAAGAGAAATAATTGTGCATTAAGAAATTATGTTATGAGATTAACCATCCATATCTTATGCATGTTTATGGTTTGTAGATCAATTTGGTTTGTATTTGAGAGTTTTGTTTTTAGATTATTAGATCTATTGAAACTGTTATTGCCAAAAAATTATAGTTCAGTTCTTGTTGCTAGAGTTACTTTAGTTTGCTGCAAATTCATTCTTGTGTGTTCTAGATGCATTCATAATCCCTCATATTATAAGAAACATACCTTGATGGCATATTTCTCGGACACCTTTTGCAAGCTTACGCTCTCAGATTGACATGAATAGACCAAGCTGAATTTCATCATAAATTGTTAATTATTTCTTAATTATTTGCCCTAGTGTTGGCATATCAAGGAATACCTTCCTAATTTTCTTATCCTATCACCCAAAGTAAAACTTGTTGGCTATCATGTCATATTAGGGAGACCCTGGTTAACCACCACTGATGCAAAAATTAGTTGTAGATCAGGTAATAGGACAATTTCAAATGGTCAAACCATAAGAAAGCTAGATTTATATCCACCTGCCCAACCCAAACTAGACTTGGGAGAACCTATTTGGATAGATTTAGGGGATGAAGAGGAAGAACTAAATTATGTAGCTCAGCTCATGATGTTGCATAGGAAATATTTGTTCAAAATGCAAGAGGAAGGTGATGTAGTACAAAGCATTCTTACCAATGAGTGTATAGTGGCCAAAGATATTGTTGAAAGTTCTATCTTAAAACTATGTACCTATGAAGACTATGTCTACCCAACAAGCCCTGAGAAAATTGACCAATTACTACCAAGTGAAGTAGCTACAAATCCAGTACTAGAAGTGTCAATGGTAGAATTAACAACTATTGTGGAACTTTCTCTTGGTCATAATATCCATGTAAACAATAAGTTGTCCCTATCACAATTGGAATTGTTAACCAAGCTTCTCAATCAGCATGAAAAAGCCTTTGCTTGGTATTATAAGGATATGGTATGACTGAGCCCTAAACTCTACACCCATAGGATCTACATCAATGATGGAAGCTTGCCACTCTATCAGCCTTAGAGGAGAAAAAATCCAGCATTGTACAAAATAGTTAAGATTGAGTTACAAAAGTTGTTGGATGATGGATTCATCTATCTAATCTCTGATAGAAAATGGGAATCACCATTAGTTATTATACCTAAGAGAGGAGGAAAGTGGTGGATATGTGTAGATTAAAGATAATTAAATAATGCAACAAAGAAGGATCACTTTCCTTTATCCTTTATTGATCAAGTTTTGGATACTTTGGCTAGAAAGAAACACTTCTCATTTCTAGATGGATACAGTGGATACAATAAGATAAGTATTGCTCCAAAAGATTAAGAGAAAACCACATTTACATGTCCTTGGGGTACCTATTCCTATTTTGTATTACCATTTGGCTTATGCAATGCATCTGCTACTTTCCAAAGAGTTGTAATCAACATCTTTGCTAACATATCACATGATTGCATGGAGATATACATGGACAACTTCACTACATTTGATGTCACATTTGAGGAAGCTTTGGAGAACTTGGATGAAAAACTAATTTGATGTGAAGAACACAACCTGTCTCTTAACAGTGAGAAATATCTTTTGATGATATAGGAAGGGGTGGTATTGGGACATTTTATTTCTAAAGCTAGAATCTAGGTAGACCCTATGAAAGTAGAGGTAATTCTCACACTCCCTACTCCTACAAAGAAAAAAGAAGTTAGATCTTTCCTAGGAATTTTTGGCTATTATAGGAGGTTTATCAAAAAAATTAGTCAGATAGCTAGTCCTCTATAAACTTTTCTTACCAAAGAGACTGAATTTCCCTAGACAAAGGAATGTGATGACTCCTTCCAATAGCTCAAGTCATTGTTGATAACTGCACCTATACTTAGGGGCCCTGATTGGACTTTTCCCTTTTAGATACATATAAATGCTTCTGACCATGCCATAGGTGTAGTCCTAGGACAAAAATCTCAACATCTTGAAAATGTAATCTACTATATCAGTAAGAGTCTTCATGGACCAGAGTTGATCTATACAGTGACTGAAAAAGAACTATTAACAATAGTTTATGCTCTGAACAAATTCTGGCATTATATAATTGGTTATCCTATATTTTTTCATACTAACCATGCAGCTATTAAGTATCTCATGAACAAACCTACTATTATAGACAGGCTAGCAAGATGGGTACTTCTTTTGTAGGAATTTGATATCACAATCATTGACAAACCTAGGAGAGAGAATGAGGTAGCTGATTATCTATCTAGAATCCACCATGATGAAGAAGATACTACTTTGATAGATGATATATTTCCAGATGAGCATTTATTTCATATTTCTATTCAAACCCCATGGCATATAGATATAAATAATTACATTGCAACTAATAAAATGCCAACACATTTCTCTTACAAGGACAAGAAGTTTCTTGTAGAGAAAAGCTTCTATTTCTCTTCGATTGATAACACAATATTTTACATTGGACTTGATCAAGTTATGAGAAGATGAGACATATGAAATTCTATATGCCTATCATAATGAACCATGTGGGGGGTACTTTATAGCAAAAAGAACAACGTTAAAGATTCTAACAACTGGTTACTATTGGCCTACACTTCATAAAGATGCAGCCAATTATACATGAAAGTGTGATAAATGTTAGAGGATGGGACAACCAGCAAAAATAGATGAAATGCCTCTTAATCCACAAATGATGTTAATATCATTTGACAAATGGGGTACGGACTTCATTCATCCAATAGATCCTCCATCTAATGGAAAATTATATATCCTTATATGTATTGACTACCTAACAAAATAGGTTGAAGTCAAAGCCATGAAGCATGCCCACGATCATAAAGTTGCCAAATTTTTATATGAAGAAATCTTTACTCGATATGGCATCCCCAAATAACTTATTACTGACCAAGGTGCCCAATTAACTTTTAATCTAATCATAAAACTCATGAAGGAATATAATATCATACATCAAAAATCAAGCCCCTATCACCCTCAAACTAATGGACAAGCATAACTTACAAATCAGGAGATAGAAGCCATCTTGATAAAGACAGTTCATTTACATCATAGAGATTGGAGCAATAGACTACTAGAAGTTGTCTGGGCATATTGAACAACATGGAAGACTACCATAGGGTTCATACCATTTAAATTTTTGTATGGAAAAGTAGTAATGCTACCCATTGAATTTGAACACAAAACTTTAAGAACAACATTGGAGTTAAACATTGATCTTCCTATAGCATAGAGAAAGCACTTACTACATCTTAATTATTTGGATGAAATGTGCAAGTTTTCCCTGGAGCACATAGAAATCATACAAAAGAAAAGGAAACAATGGCACAAATCCCACATTAAGGTTAAACAATTTCAATTGGAGATTGGGCATTGCTTTATGATTCCAAATTTAAAGACATACCAAGCAAGCTACAGACATGATGGCTAGGTCCCTATGAAATAAGTCATGTATTTGAAAATGGAGCCATCTAGTTAACCACAATTGATCCAGTACACTTTAAGTTAGCTAAAGTTGTATAAATAGTCCCAAATGAAAGATGACTTCCTACATCAATTTCAATAGCCAGTTTCAAATGCACCATAGGTAACACTTCACCACGTGGTAGAAGGTGCCAAACTTCTACCTGTAACTCCTCAATAAGAATTCCTTTAAGCATTCCCATAATAAAAACTTTATGTTTCCATAAAGTTCAATTCTCTACTCACTTTCTAAATTCTTCTTTTTCAACCCATCTCATTTCTTTCTCTGCCACACACCCACCTTCTGTGTCATCATTTTTCTATGCTTTCAATAATATAGCAAGTCCACTAATGTATGTTGTCACTATCATTCTTCAGCTCTTTCCATCTTCATCTTGTATGTGCAATGGTCAAATTCGTAGGTATAAGCTTTTCAAATTTTATTCATGTTTAGCGAATAGATTTAGTTGGTTATATATTACTGCATTAAATGTATCATTGTGGCATTATCCCAGTTCTATACTTCATGCCAAGTATGACAAGTGTGGACACTTGTCCATGTTTTGTAGGGGACATGGAAGGTTATTATTTCCCAATGAAATTTCTATTTGTTCATTAAAGATCCTCATATTTATACTCTCTCTTTGTTTGATTAAATCTAGTTGCCATAGTACACAAGTGTCAAGTGTTATACCCGTATTCCTAAATAATTCCTCATTGTCAAACTAAGATGTGACCCAAATTAAATTTTGAATTGATTCTCACATATCTATAATTTATTCTCATTTAAACCACATTATTATTGTTCATGATAGGAATTGATAGGAAATAATGAGAAAAGGGTCCTCGATTTTCAAAAGAAAAAGAGTTTGAAATTCACAGAAGGGAAGAAGGTAATTATTGCAAACAAGAATAGAGGTTGAAATTAATAAGCATAAATGGGAGAAAAATTGTAGAAATGTGAACCAATAGAACACAATGTTTTACTTTTTGATGAAGAAGCATTAAGAATATTTAATGCATGTGGTTGGCTAGGATATTTTTTGAAACTAATAGAGTTCAATGAAGAAGCAACTACTGAGTTTATACATACATTTGAGGAAGGTTAAGCAATAGTATGGGGATTGATAGTTGTTTCCACAGAGGAATGAATAGCAAAATTAATTGGGTTTCCAGTTGTAGGAGAACACTACCCCTATGTGCATGATGCTAGGTTAGCTAGGGCCCAGTTTTTCATTCCAAGTGACCCTCCATTGGATATCACTAAGCAAGGATACAAAAGAATGTCTCTTCCACCACCATACAATGAGTTGGCCATGCATATTATCAGGTATTTTACCTATGAAAAAAGATTTTATAATTTGCATGCACATCATTTTAAGTTACTTAGTTATGTAAGGCATAATTTTCTAGTAAATGTCCCTAATCTCTTGTATAATATGCTATGCATTAGTGCTGAGGAAACCTAGAAAGGAAAGGACAATTATGTTACTCACCATGCCCTAATCAAATTTCTCATAGAAAGATCTCTTAGGGATGTCTCTCCCATGTCATGGGCAAAATTTGTCTAGCATAAAACCCTTCAACCTCAAACTACCCCTAATGTACAACCTAGCCAAGATAATGTAGTCCCTATTGACACAACTACTAAGCAAAGCATCCAAGGTGTAGAAACTGAAATGTGCAAGAAAATGTGCCTTTACCCACTCAAATGAGAAATGTACCTATTTCTACCCAAGAAAAGAGAAAATAGAAGTTACAAGAAAAAGCCTTAGTTCCAACAATAGAAAAAAAAAACCCTATAGTCTCAAAGAAAAAGAAAACAAAGTCAGTTCCTGTAGTAGAGACACCAAAAAGGTTTAGCAGGAAAAAGGTTGTGGTGCTTGAAGAAACCCCTTCTGAGAAGAAGCCCTAGAATGAGAAGGAAAATTCCTAAAGTGTTCACAGAAATCCTATCTACTTCACCCAAACATTCTCATAAAGAATATCCAATACAAGTTGTCCTGGATGATTCCCCTAATCAGCCTAAAATTCCAAACATTGCTTAAAATCTTGATGAGAAATGCGAGGTTGAGATGAATGAAGGCCAAAATGATTCCCAAGCAAGCCAATAGGACACCCCATGCTATAAAGAAGAAGAACTCCATAACACACCAGTTAGCCTATTCAAAAACTACCCTAGTTCCCTATAGGAAAACATGGTTTACAGGCTTCCTGAAATGGTCATGGAGGGAATAGAGGAAGAAAAATAATTGGAAAGACGAAAATGGCCCAATTACCTTACAAATGCTTCTTTTTAAATTAAATTATAAAAATGTGTAAAAAAAAACCCTATGGAAAGAAGAGAAAAAGAATATGAAGGTAATAATAGACCAAGGTGAAGAAATTGTAGACTTAAAAGAGCAATTGGCAAAATAGAAGCAAAAGATGTCCCATGCCCTTAAATTGGCTGACCAAATAATTACTTGTAGCCATCACCTAGGATCTATGCCATCTATTTAAAAGAACAATTCCTTTTATTCTAGTTGATGATGACCCTCAAAGATATAAATATAGAATTCAAGTTAGCTCAGGAATTTTATGGTTTGTGCCAAACTCTTTCATCATGGCATCAAAATTTACTCTATGAATTATATGTGCATAATTTTATTTTCCCTACAGAAACTCAATGGAACCTTTTACTTTACATAAGGGATATACACCTTAGGACCCTAATGTCCTAGATGCACAATGAGGCCAATTATGATAGACAACTAAACAATTACAAAAATGAGGAGAGAACATAACCCTTACCATCAAGAGTAGAGAGCAATAAACCAGAAGAAATCCTTAGGGATTGGTTTAGGCTGACCTATAGAGATGTTGACAAGGAGATAATAAAGCAAATCTTTGAGGCTAAAATAAAGGTATATGCAAAATATGATAACATGCCTTACTTTTTCTTTTCAAAGAGCCATGGCTAGTGTTAAAAGAAAATGAGGCAGACTACCTAAGGGATTAAGAAGGCCAAAGCCACACATCCCTATCACTCTAGAGGCAAGCCTTCACTAAGCACCAAAATACATACAACTAGAAAGGAAAACTAGACCAAAACTTTGATGTCCATTAACGATGCAACCAATTATGCTCCTTTAGCCCCTGTATGACATCAACTCTAAATGATTTGATAGATTGCAGAAGGATCATAGAAGGGAAGTCTGGGAAAAAACAAGAGGATTCTACTGCACCTTTAGGAGTAACAGGTGAGGGAGGACTAAGGTTGGAGACTTTCGATCCATAGCCAGTAGATATAATGCTTGAGGACAAGCATCAAATTTACCAGGGGGTATATGATGAGGCTAATTATTGCCTCTATTTTATGTTAATTTTAATACTTCCAAGACATTTGTGAAGTTATGCTTAATTGAACTTATTATAAAGTCTAGATAGAACAATTAACCCATAGGTAGATTGTTATGTCATATTTTGCCAATATTATAGATATAATATAGTATTTCATATAACCACTGGAATGTCTATTCTAATATTTGTATTTAATTTGATTATGCTTATTTGTATAACTATTTCTACATTGCAACTAACTTGTTAGGGAAGAAGCTAGAGAATGGTCAATGGCATTCAAAAGGAGTGCCAAGGCCACTATAGTGGAAGAATTGTAATGGTACTAGGAGACACGACTGCTATAAAAGAGGAGCTATTATTCTAGGAATGCAGGGATGAAGTGTTGCTATATTACCTCTACATTTACTATTGTACCACAAGCTGTTATATTTCCTTCTTCTCCTCTGGCAAATTTGTAGTCAGTTTGTTTTCTTTCATGTTCTATAATAAGTTTCGATGCTCTATTTATAGAGATTGGATCAATAGTTTTTGTGTTAGAGAAGAGTTTATGGAAAGACATTGTTGACTCTTGTAGTAAATTTTTTTACAATTTTATGTATTGTCCTTGTGTAAGGAGTTTTGGAATATAATGAAGTAAGTCTTGGTTTACATTCTATGTTAGTAGACTAGCAGAAGCCAGCTAAGGGGGGCCACTTGGGAGTGGATTAAATTAAAGTATTGTAGATTTACTTCAACATTTCTAGTATTTTAGGTAGAAGTTATAAGTTTCTTCATGTAGCATCATACATTGTAAATGTTCCTACAACATCTGCAAGAGTAGTTATAGTGGATGGTCTAAGTTGAAATATAAGCTAGCGTACAGTTGTATTTCTAGCATTTATTTTATTAAAAAGTTAAGTGTGTTACTTTTTTGTAGCACTAGTGTAGGTTCTTTGTATGCATTTTAATTTATTGTAGCATAAGCATAATGACTCCTTAAGAAACCTAGTGCACATACCATATGGACCATTTCAAGTATATGTCCTTGGGTAGACAAATTTAATGCACCTCATGGTGGGAGAAGTAATCTTTAGATTGATTAAAATATTCCTAAGGAAGGCCTTGGGCATGATTATCACATACCTATTGTGAGGTAGACAAATGATTAATATTTATTTTACACTAAATGATATTGAGTTTGATGAAGTTACAAACTATGTTACTGCTAAAGAGATGCAGGACAAGTTGAGAGTTGTGAATGGTGGAGATTAGAATGTATTGAGGGACAAAGCTAAAATTCTAAGAGGTGGGTATTGTTAGAGTAAATAATTATTATTTATACTTTTACTTAAGTTTACTTAGGTTAATTTATTTATATATTATTTTAAGTCTAGGAGTTGTTGACAACATGGGAGTTTGTTCCTATCTAAGTCATACTTATCTCCTCACTTTGATCGAGGATATTCCACCTTTTGTGGACATATGCTTAGTTGTCAACCTTATCTTCTAGAACTTTCTAGCTTGTTCTACAAGCTTGCTAGAGGCCTTTATATTCGAGCTCTCCTATTGTAATTTTCATATCTTTTCAAGTCATATTGTATAGCAATACATTTTTCATTATTGCAATATCTTCTCTCTCGGTCCATTTAGTTTTTCCAAGCTCCACCTCTTCCTTCTTTGGTTTCCCTTTAGTAGGTTATTTGCATGTAGGTGATCTTGGAAAGCTATGAAGTTGGCTTTCATCAACTTCTACGACCCATTTATTTCGGCATGGGTAGTAGTCTTTCTCAACATCATAGTTTACATCAGTGGTAGTTACATTTTCTAGCAATGTTATTTACATCAACGACAGCTTCTCCACTGGCCCTCCACCCTCAACTCCACTCCATTGGGTGCTGCCACTACTGTGGCCTCTCTACCACCTACTGGCCTAATAGCTCTACTACACACTTGGACCATACAATGAGTGCCACATGGTATAGGTGCTACATTGGCACTACCATGTGGCCCCTGCCAAGACACCTATGACACGTTAGCAACTACCATGTGGATGCCACATGGCACTTTTTTGTTGGGATGACCCCCTAGCTATCAATTTTAACCTAGTGGTCTGCTAACGTTAGTGTGACATTAGCACTACATCATTAGCACCTTCCTATCAACACTCTAGGTCCTTTTTTTGACCTACTCATAGTTTTTTGGCCATAACTTGACCATACAGAGGTATTTTTTCAATTCAAAAGAAATTTTAGAAAATTGGTTCTGAGATGGAGACATTGGTGTAGGTATTTTTTTATTTTGATGTAGTTTTGTGGCTCATTTTTGTAGTCAAAGTCTAAAGTTCTATTTTTCACTTTGGTAAGCTTTTCCTGTGCATCCCATCTCCATTTTTTGAAAATGTTATATTTTTGAAAAGTTGGTTCTGTCATCTTTTTAGAAATGCTGTTATTTCTTTCAGATTCTACCCCATACTCTTTCTATCATGTTTTTGGCATTTTTCTCTATGGTGGATATCTTGGGTGTTCCAGGTTCGAGGATCATTTTCATGGCATGGGATCTTTTGTTTTGGGTTGTACTATCTTTTGTTTTGGGTTATCAACTTTTTCCCTTTCTTAATCATTGTAGCTATCATTTATAAGCATATTTATGCAAACACACTAAGATAAAGTGCCACTAATGCATTTTAGGTTCATGAACGTTGTTTTGAGATAGTTGTACTTGCACTTTTTTATAAAGCACCGTGGAGGGGTTAGTTGTTGTCATTTTTGTGCCCTCCTACTTTGTTAAGTAAGTGTCCCTTCCATGACATTAGCCCCATGAATGTGTCGATGATACATGCCATTATAGGTGTTTGTACCTCTTCCTCTCTCTCATTGTTCTTGGTTCTTTCTGCAGAGGATTTTTGGCCCACTTTCTTAGTTTTCTATCATCTCACCTCGTCTACATTGAGGGGGTTATTCTATTGTTCTAATGCTTCCTTGTTTTGATGGTTTGACAGTGTGAACTATCTATTCAGTACTTGATCCTATATACTAGGCAATTGTATCAGGTGGCTACCTATGCATTTCAATGAGATGGATCATCTACCATATAGGCACGCTCAGTTCGTGTCTTCTATTTTCCATGAAGGTTCTTTAGATCAGAAATTTCTTTTTTATAGAGTTTGTAGCTCTTCATGCTTCAGTGATGTTCTTCATGATCTTCTTTTGTTCCTATTTTATGGGACATTCCTCTAGTTGGAGGCTTCTTTAGTCCTTCACTAGATTTTTAGCTATCTCTTTTTGGAGAGGAGTTTTTTCCACTGAGTTTTCTCCTTTTTCTTTGGTTTATAGAGATTTCTTTGCATTGTACATGGGTACCTAACATGGCCTTGTTGGTTGAAGCCATTCTAAATTTCATCTTAGCTATTGTGAACTTAAGTGCATTCTCCTAAGTTGCACTTAAGGGGGGGTGTTAGAGTAAATAATTATTATTTATGCTTTTACTTAAGTTTAATTAGGTTAATACATTTATTTATTAGTTGTAGTCTAGGAGTTTTTGACAACACAGGATTTTGTTCCTATCTAAGTCATACTTATCTCCTCACCTTGATCAAGGATATTCCACCTTTTGTGGAAATATGCTTAGTTGTCAACCTTATCTTCTAGCACTTTCTAGCTTGTTCTACAAGCTTCCTAGAGGCCTTTATATTTAGGGTCTCCTATTGTAATTTTCATATCTTTTCAAGTCATATTGTATCGGAATGCATTTTTTATTGTTACAATATCTTCTCTCTTAGTCCATTTAGTTTTTCCAAGTTCCACCTCTTCCTTCTTTGATTTTGTTTGAGCAGGTTGTTTGCATGCAGGTGATCTTGGTGAGTTGTGAAGTTGGCTTTCATCAACTTCTACAGGTATGATGACATAAGGATAGAAGAGGGAAAAAACATTATTCAATATGTTAACTAAATTAAAGAAGTTGTGAGTTTTATTAGTTCTATTGGAGGAGTCATTAGTAATGAATAAGTTTTAAGTAAAGTTCCCAAAACCTTACAACATATATATGCCATAAGAGTGTCTTCTATTCAAAAATTTAAAGCTATGTATGGTAATGATCTTACTCTTGATGGTTTGGTTGGTAGATTGGCTACATTTGAGCTAATAAATTTCTTTCATGAAAATATTTGAGTAACTTTATGATGAAAAAGTTATTTTTGACTCCTTTTTCTAGAGAGTTAAGTAATAACTTCATTGCTATTTCATATGAGGAAACCGTTGATACTATTAGACCTAATGTTCAGGAGGTAGTTTCTTATGAAGTTCCCTTGAGTATATCTAGCATGGCTGATCATTATGGTCTTGGAATCCATTTTCTCACTAAACAAAGGTTTAATGGTCAAGGATGTGGAAAAATTGAACAAGAAATATAGGTTCCTTTTATCTAATAATGGTTTTGAACATACTTATGGTTTTGGATTTAATTCTTATAAGAAACCTTCATTATTTTTGAATGTGAATCATATTTTTTGTGGTCCATTGAAGTTATTAAACTCATATCTTACCACATTTGATCAATCACCTTCTTTTTCTTTTTTATCCTTTGATGATGCTTTGGCAGACTTTCTAAGCACATATGAGGATTTGCCTTCTTTTTTTCATAATAAGAAAAAACCTTATTTTTGGATATTAATGGTTATTTTGGGGGAGATACTGAATTAGAACAACATGTTGATCCTATTGTTTCTATGGAGGAAGCACAAAAGAGCAATCTTTTGATCACTGAAATGATAGATGTGCCTATTGATCAGGATAATTCTGAAAAGGTTATTAAAATTGGAATTTTTTTGGATGAAATAGAATAAAAACAACTTACTAAGCTTTTTTTGGAATTATTTGATATCTTTACCTAGAAATATTCTAATGTCTGGTATTGATCTTAAAATTGTCACTCACAACATAGCTTTAATACCTTATGCTAAACCTGTTAAGTAGAAGATTCATACAATGAATCCTAGCATTCCACTTCTTGTTAAGGTTGAGATAGAAAACTCTTGGACTCTACTTTTATATTCCTATATATTATTTCCCTTGAATTTCTAACATTGTGCAAGTATCTTTAAGGGTGAAAATAAGATAAGGATGTGTATTGATTTTTCTAATTTAAACAAGGTTTATTAGAAATATGACTTCCCTTTACCTAACATTGATATGATAGTAGACTCAACTACTAGACACACGTTACTATCTTTTAATGATGGATTCTCTAGTTATTATGAGATTTTTATTCATCCTTATGATCAATATGAAACTACTTTTATTACTCCTTGGGGAATACTTTCTTGGGTAATGATGCCTTTTCAGTTAAGTAATGTGGGCACTACTTATCAACAAGCTATGAATTTTACTTTTCATGACTACATGCATAATATTCTTGAGGATTATGTAGATGAAATCCTAAAAAAATCTATGAAACATGATGAGAAAGTTCCTACTCTTAGATGGATCTTTGAGAGAATAAGGAAGTATAATATGCGTTTGAACCCATAAAAATATTCCTTTGGGTTTGAAAGTGGGAAACTCCTAGGATTTATCATATCTAATAGAGGTATTGAGGTAGATAGAGTGAAAATTGATTCTATAGTCAATATGCCTCCTCGCAATATCTCACAACTTCATAGCTTACAAGAAAAGATACAAGCTATTTGTAAGTTTCTTTCTAACCTAGTAGATCATACTATCCCTTTCACTTCCTTGCTTAATAAACATTCAACTTTCTCTTGGAATGAATATTGTAATCTCTCATTTGAAAAATTTAAGAATTATCTTTCTAATCCTCCTATCTTACAATTAACTCAGCTGAATAAGTCATTCTTTCTTTATACTTCTGCATCTTTCAAGGCATTAAGTGTTGTCTTGGTTTAGCATGATAAAGATGGTATAGAACATCATGTTTGTTATATAGGTTTTATATTAATTCATTATGAAAAATGTTACACTAAAATTGAGAAACAATATCTTTCTTTAGTTTTTACTCATCAAAAACATAAGAAATGTCACCTTAATGTAGAATGTAATGTTTATGTGAAGTTTTATCTATTAAAGCATCTCTTTTCAAAAATATATTTATCAAGATAACTTTCTAAATGGGTCATGCTCTTAATAGAGTTTTATTTGAAGTTAATCTCTCATAAATTTATTAAGAGGAGATCTTTGACTAATCATTTGGTTGAGGCTCCTCCTCCTATTTCAACAATAGAATCTATTGAGTTTCTTGATAAGGATATTTTTAAAGAACAACATTTAGAAGAGCTTGAGATTTTGGATGAACACAAAATCAGTGCTTTGGAACACATCATGGCTTATCATAAAATGGTGAACAAGAGATATAATGGTAAAGTGATTGAACATTCTTTTTTGGTGGGTCTTTATAAAATCAAATGAATGTAAATTCTTTACCAAGTGAAAAAGGGAAGTTTAGTCCAAACTAGTTAGGTCCTTATTTTATTATTGATGTATATTAATTTGGTACATTCAAAATTTCTAGTATTAATGGTGTTCCTTTAAGGAAACCTATTAATATTATGCATTTATGTTATTATTATGTTTGATTCTTCATTTTCATTTATGTAATTATGTTTCTTCTCTTTCATAATCTAATAAGTGATTGTAAGAATGCTAAGTATATGATATCATTTATTTCCATGTTTCTTTCTTTCTTTATGTAATTATTTATATACAATAATCATAAGAAGGAATAGTAAAATATGTTCACACACACACACACAACTATTTTGGTATACATAGTAGGCACTAGATGCAAAATGTGCTCTGTATCAAAATAGTGTAATCAACTCTTGTCCATAGGTCGTTCAGATCTTGATCTCTCTTCTCTATAATGTGATGATGGGGTTTTATGTTGAGTAGGAAACCCATATATGTGACTCCTAAATGTACTCATCTATGGTCATCTATGAGATTTTTTTTGGTGCACACATAGCTCATGTATCTTGCAACCTTGCCGACTTAGCTTATCTTGCATCAACTATAGCTCCACTACTATAGGTCTATAGATATACGAGTGGCATATGGGGTCTTGCCTCCTCAAATTTTAGATTTGTGAATAAAAAGAATCATTTCCTCTATGGCCATGTCCATCATGATTTCCCTTACAAAGGATCTCCACTCCCCCATACTAGTTGTTCAAATCATATTTTATTAGTCATCTATTTTCTATCATCATCTATATAATCAATCTATACTATTATTATACCTAGATCTCCTTATTGGAACCCAAGATCTATGTCTTGGATATGGGTAGATGGAGGTTGGTCATCTTAACTATCCACTATCTTCTTGTCTAGCCCTAGAAGGAGGGGTTCCAATTTGACCTTGTGGTATGTGGGATTGTATTGGTCTAGTTTCTATAGGAGATGACATCCTCTCTTATTCTCTCCCACCCGCTACTAGTGTATCCTCCCCACCCTCAAAATCCATCATCTCCATCTCATCATCATCACTATAATATATGTCTACTTATGATTCTCTAGAGTATGGACTTAGATCACCTATAGGGTAGCCATCAAGGAATGTGGATCTCACACCCTCAATACTAAAATATCATAGAAAGTCTCTAGATAATCCTACATCCTCTAATGTAGGGGGCACATTTGTGTCATCTAGACCCTTGGTATCTTTTAGTATCATATCATCTACTTTTAGTCAATGTTTGGTCCCATGGATGTCTCTATATCTAGCTCCATATGAATATTGAGGCATAGATGGAGGAGGACCTTGCTAAAGACCAAACTACCACCGTACTCTATAATAATAGTTGGGCACCACTATGTACTCATGTGTGCCATCTAAAGCCCTTTTTGTCTACATCCATCTCAATTGTATTGTTGAGTCATGCAAGACTATCAAGATATGATAGCTTCTCCAAGTAACATTAGTGGACTATAATTAGTTGAATCTAATCACCTAGTATAATATATCTCCAAATTGTTATGGATGGCTTAGGGCGTAAGCATATACTCTTGGTGACTCTATTAGTATCTCAGTTGGGAACCTAGAAGGTCTAGTGCATGTAAAGTTCTCATAGACCCACATGTGTAAGAGTGTATATGTAATAAAACTCACTAACTTATATCTCAAAAAATTCCCTAGCTCATAGTACAAATGTGTTATCATGATCTATCTCCATGTATATATTATTAACTCTCTCTCCATATGCCTGACTATAAGTTCTAGAGGAATTAGAAACACCATAACCTTCATGTCAGGTATGAGATGGTGGTAGTGATGTATAGCATAATCTTCATAAGTAGATGTGTTAGTCCTAGTATGATGCCTTTTAGACATACATGGTATGGTATTTACCTATCTCTATTCAACATACCCATGTAGCATTCAAAATTTGTGCCTATCTTGATACATGATATGTGTCCTTGAGGTCTCACTATTAGTCCACAAACTAGTAGGTGCAAGATTGGGTACACATCTTCCAATATGAATGTCATCTATACCATTGGTAAGTGGAATAAGCATTTGGTTTCATCCCATCTCTCAATCAATGCTAGTAGCATACCCCTATGAAATCTTACTTGTGGCTAATATGCTACCTAATATAACCCTATATCCTTAAGTATCTAGACATCTACCACTCCCAGATCATGGATATTCTCTTAGATGTATATCATAACATCCAACATGTAGTTCTCTCTCGTGACTAGTGGATCCTATAGAAGCATCAAACAAGAGACTTATCAATACAACATATCAACTTTGCAACACACCTAGTCTACATCTAGACTAGGTCAACATCCTAGGAACTAGGTCAACTTCTCTAGGAATAGGTCAACCTGCACATAGACTAGGTCAACTTCCAAGGGACTAGGTCGACCTAGCTCTAGGCTAGGTCAACATGACCCTAGGACACCCTATCTCCTATAAATACTAAGTCAACCTAGCTCGAGATTAGGTTAACCTCCTCCTCTGGACTCTACAAATCACATTTATGACTAAAATCTACATCAACAAAAGTTGAAATGTGAATAAAGACATGAAATGATGAATTTTATGATTACCTACTCAAGCACAAAACCATCCAACACATCATGTCGAAGAACCTCCATCTGTGTGGGTTGTAGTGGCTTTGTCTTTGACATGTTTATTCCTTCTTCTCTCCTTCAAGTATAATGTAACAAATGATCTCTCAAAAGGAAACATGAGTATATATAACATTATTTTAGGTTAAATTTTGAATATGTTTTACAAAACCCTAATTTGAAAGTAATACACCTATCCACTCTTTCCATCATATCTTGAGATTCGTAGCTCTAATTTCTTTGTAGTTATAGGTATTGGAATCATGATTTAGTTGCCTAACCTTTCAAGATCCTCTTAAAGAATTCAAAGTTCATTTAGTAGTGTTTTAGGGGATTCTTATATATTTGATCTATAGTTCATTTTATTTAATGTAATCTTGTGTTTCATCTTTTCTAAATGAGAAAGACAAAACAAGGGATGGCATGGCTATCCATGATATCTTCTATAGTAAGTTCTAGGTGATTTTTTGTTATTACTAACATATGGTTTTTTAGAATTAAATTACTAATATTTTCTTTTAGGATTTTCATATATGGACTTTTCTATATCCTTTTTGCAAGTTATAATTATATTTTCATACTTTAGCTTGCTTATGCACATAGTGTCATATCCCACTAAAGTTTAGGCTAAATGTACCGTATTAAATTGGATGCACTTCCAATTCAAAACTTTTAGCTCCTCTTTAGTGTGTTTTCATTTCATATTCACACCTTAAACCTTAAGCATATACTTCACTTTTTTCTACTCTTTCTCATAGGAGAAAATGAGATAGGACCTAACAAATCCTCCACAATTTACCTCCTTCACATATTCACTGCATTAGGACCTAATCTATAAGTATCCTCTCTTCTTAGGACATCAAAATCTTGGATTAGATCTCTTAATTATAGTCTAACACACTTATTCCATTATTGACCCTTACTAGAAGTCCTTCAAGGTTAGCCTTCTGAACTAGGTCTATCCAAGTTGACCTAGTCTAGACTAGGTCAACCCAGTTTAACTTGGTGTAAACTAAGTCAACCTAGGTTGGCCTAGTCCTAAGGTTTCTATTGATTAAGGCTTGAGTAAAATTTAACTCCTTCAATAAAATCATGCTTTTGCAACCAGACCATGTGGATTAATTTCATAAAATTCGCTATTAAAAGGAAGTCAGTCCCTCATTTGTACATGGGAGAAGCAAAGAGAAAACATGTGTGGATGCCCCAATCTGACTTAGATAAATTAGAAGATGAAAGAAAGGGATATTTTCTTATTCTTCATTACAAATGAGACTATTATTGAAAGGTGAAAGCAAGGGCTAGTTTCTTATTATTCATTCTTATGATGGATGTAGTTGTATTGGATCTAAAAAATAGGGAATAATTGAACCTACCACTACAAAAGGAAAACCTCCTAGTTTGGGTCTTGTATTTAGGCCATTGTGAATAGGTCCTCCTGGCACTAAGTTATCCTCATGTGAGACTAAAAATATTTTGAATGATGAAAAGGCATTTGACAATACCCACCCTGAAAATGATGATCTTGATAGTCCTTATACACTTGACTATACATGTGTTACCCTAATAGATTACCTATAGAGAATAAACATGTTATTATAACTCCATCTATCACTCAAACCAACTTTGCACCTTGGATTGAAACATTCAGGGATCCAAATCCTCTAGCTTCTAAACATGACCCCAATGATACAGTTGAATCTAATACCCATATATATACCTTTTACTAGAGCTCATTCAACACTGATGATGACATCCCCTCAAGTTATGCTAAACAATTGGATTGGGACCATCATGGGCCATCAATCTTTGATCAATTTGCTAATGATCTTGTAAAATCCTTTTAACTCTATGAAGTAATTTTGATTGGTAATCATAAAGAAGAAATTTCTTTCAAATTGAACACATTGGCATATCTTGGGGAGTTAACTCCATCTTCCAATTGCAAAAATGAAAATAAAGGAGAAAAAAAATTAAAATGATATGAATAGGTCTCTTGGTGAAAACCAAAAGGCACCATTAGACCATGAAAAAGAAAATGTTAAGTAGCTCCCAAGGATACAAAATAAACTAGTTGATGCCATGATTATAAGTGTTCTAGTTTTCAACATGTCACAAAGTCTTTTTTCTCCCTACACTTGAGCTCTCTCGATTGGCTTTCATGCAGGAAGTTGTAGATCTCAATCCTCGTAGCTCTTCCTTGTATCTAGCTATTTATGCCCAAATCCTACTACTTGACTTGGCCAACACCCAAAATCAAAACTTTATCTAGCAATCCTTTGAGTACATCATCATTAGTGACATCTTATACAAAGGATCCATTAACTCAACTATCCTTAGATGCCTTGAATCAAGAGAGGTAGAAACTATCTCACATATGGTAAACGATGGTATATCCCAAGGCTATTTCGATGGTTTGAGTTTAGCTACAAGCTTGGAATGAATCCTATATAGTTATAGTCACTTGTGGGTCCAAATATTATTAGCTAGCAGCACCAAAAAAAGATTTATTTTTAGCATTCCTTACCAACATTCATGATTTTGTCTAAAAATCCTTTAAAAAGTCATAAATTCGTAAAGAAATATCAAAAAAATGACAAATAGTACTAAAGAAATATCAAAAAATGGCAAAAATTCATGAAAAAAATCAAAAAAATGAAAAATAGATGCCTTGATGAAAGCCTGGCAAATAGGCAACTTGGCAAAAAAAATTGAGTGAAGAAAAATTTCTTCCAAAAGTGAAAACCTAGGAAACAAGCACTTTGGAAATGTGCTATGGTGAAAACTTGGCAAGAAGGCACCATTTGTAATCAATTGTTGCTCCTCCATCTATCAAGATTCCATTTGGTCTTTCCCCCCCTTGTCATTCCATAATCACATTCTTCATACTACAAGACATCCCTTGTCCTTGATTTATGGCCTACAAACTAGTTAATACCTCTTGTCATCTTACCTAAGTGTAATAAGTTTGTACATACTATATCTTTGACCTTTGTACATAGTTTGTATCTTGTCTGAGGGTATATTACCTATAAAGTGCACGAGCTTGAAATTGAACCAGGGGCATGTCCCTAACCATACATTATCCATTGGCCTTATCGCATATCAGATTGGAGCTAAAATTTGTGAATCCTTTATGATCCTAAAAAAATCTAAAATTTTAGATATGATCCTTAAAAAACCCTAAAAATTTCAAATATAATCCTAAGAAAAGACCCTAAAATCATATAATATCTTGAAATTTTTGATAAAAATCATATGATATCTTAAAAAATCAATAAAAATCATAAAAAGTCTTAAAAAATGATAAATATCATATAATGTCTTGGAAAAATCCCTAGAAATTATAGAAAGTCCTAAAATAAACCCAAAAAATCATCAAACATCTTGAAAAAATTAGCAACAAAACAACATCAAATATCCTCAAAAACCCTAAAAATAAAAATATATTAACAAAAAATCTGCAATAAACCTTGTAAGTAATCACAGTGGATAATCATAACTTTTTCTTAAATACTTGCACATTTACAAACCAAATCTCAAAGTACTGCACTTCAGTGAAAATCACACTTTGAGACATCCTTAAAGAAACATGAACCAACAATCAATTCAGCTTGTCACTATGATCCTGTCAACTAAATCAACAATCACACCTACCACATAAACAATCTAATAAACACTCTTTAACAACCAAATAAACTGAAAAGCTACTGATAATGGATGAGAATACTTTTTGGCTTGTGTTGTTTAGTGAGTGTTTTATTTCTGCTTTTTTTTTCTGTGATTGTGTTCCTATGCCACTCGATGATATAAACTAATGTATGAGAGTGGCCAGGATGGTCCATGGTCATCTTTTTCTTTTCCTTTATTTTGAATATCCCTTTGAGAGTTTGAGGTATATATATATGCCTCAAGAAGGATAAGGTCATTCTCTATTTGCCTCATGCTTGTATACACAGAAGGCTTGCATTTGTGCTCTAGCCCTTTATGCCACTATGCATTGCATTCCATTTACCATATCAAAATAAAGTTCCTTTGACATATATTGTACTTTATGAAAGAAAAAAGTCCTCACCTCATACTAACTAGTCCTCATGTCATCTCCTCTATCTTCTAATGTCCATTTCATCCACCGCCACCATGGTCTAGTAGTCTAATACACCAAAAACATCCTCATCTTGTATTCCTACGTATGTCAAAAGTCCAAAAAAAGCTATGGATTTAGCTCTTTGTTGTAGAAAATTGACCTACCATTTGCATTTTTCAATCAATTTCTTAAGGGGGCATCCATATATACCACTCTTACTGGGGCATATTTTCATTAGTTATTCTTTGACACAACATTTTCAATCAAATTGTATCAAAAAGGGGGGGGAAATGTGGAAGCTCAAAAATTGTTTGCATCTATTGTTTCATCACATTTTCATTCTAGCATGTCCCATTTTTTCATTTCACTAATTCTGATCTTTTGGCCAAACTTGATCATCATTCAAACATATTTTGACATGTTCTTCATCATTCACAACCCCTTTCAAATCAATTGTAGATCATTTCAAAATTAGTTCTTGTCTTATCTAAAAAAATTAGAATTGACTCTAAATCATTTCAACAATGCCATAATATCATCCTATCAACCCTAAACCATTTTAATATCATTACAATCCTTTCTAATCAACCCAAAACTATCCCAAATCAATCCCAAATTGTTCTATGTCAACCTTGATTGATCTTAAACATGTCAAACATCCCTAATCAATCATCAGTTATTCAATCCTAGGCATTTTCATGTCCCTTAGTACCTTGCAAAACCTATCAAATCATACCTTAGCAATAGGTCAACCTATCATTTTTATCATTTGATAATTGACATTATTGAGTCCCTCAAGTTCAGATTATGGCCTTATCTAATCAATTTAATAACATTGACAAAGTCTATTGATGTTATTATGATCATTCTTATCAATAAACTTTGATCTTGTGGCATTTATAATGTCTATTAAATTTCATATGTCCTCAACCTATTCCATATTTCCTTGACATGTTCTCAATCCTAATCATCCAATCAATTTGATCATGGCTTTGATCTATCCACCATCATCCTAGTCAATCTACATAATCATTACATTTCATCAAAAAGTTAATCCTACATTTATTTCATCAAATTGACCAATCATTTCAAACATTTTATTTCTCTGGCATTTCAAACATTTTCATCCTTCTTTCCTAATTATTCTTATTAATCAATGTTCTCAACTAATTAATATTTATTGATTAATTGGTCCATCTCTGTGAACTATGGGAATTCTCAATTTCCTAAGTCCTATTTTCCGATTTCTAATTTCTAACTTACTAATTTTCATTTGTGTGGAGTTATGAATTTTTAATTCAAAAATTCCACCCTATCCTATCACGTGGCCATAATGTGTCATATATCCTCTTTCTAAAATTGGCTAATATGTCTCATATTTGGCATATATTATTCATTATGCATGACTAAACAAGCCACATTCATCATAGATTCTTGTCTACAAGTGGCTTTTATGTGTTATAAGCTTGTCATAGATCCTCTTCCACTTTTAACCATGTTGACTTGTATGTGTCATGGAATCCTATATTTGGCATATCACATCATATTTTTCATAGACATTCCATGGAATATTGTGCCAAGTTGCACACCTAAATTGAAAAATGATCATCTCCTCATTCATGTTGAGCGTCTTTCATTTCAGCTATAAATTGAGCCATCTTGCACTTATTTGCTCCTTAAGAACCCATTACACCCAAAATATGTATCTAGTATTCTCAATAGAATTCATTGCATATCTTGGTCATTAGCCATTTTCTTTCAATTTTGTGTGCACTATAATCAATTGGAGTTAAATCAACTATGAAGAAGAAAGAAGGGCATGGGAATTACAACTGAAAGGAGGGATTTATTTATTTTCAATCTCCTTATTTTCAACGATTTTCATGGTAAATTAGAATATATTAGTATATGTATTTTAGTTTTTGGTTGCTCATAGTATGCTATTATAACTATTTTCTAGTCCTATAATGTTTTAACCCAACGTGATTCTTGGTGAGGCCTATTAGGTGTTACCTTTGTAGTCAATAATTCCAAAGGTTACTTCCCCTTATCTAAGTCTAATTTGCTCATAGGTTGTATGTTTTTGAATGTAGGGTTGTCTTGACTCTTAGACTTAGGTCCTTCTATTTTGGAGTTAAACTTCACTATTTCTTGGGCCACGAAGGGTTTGAAGTTCTTTTGAAATGTTTTATCTTGACATGTGATGAGCCTCTAAAAGGCCATTATTTTGAGAACCTTTTATCTTGTTTTTAGACAATTATCTTGCAAGAAACTTTTATGACTCTATGGTTTAAGCAAAAGAACTTATGTTCTTATGAATATATTATTTATATGTTAAGATATGAAGGTTAAAGTATAGATTTTCCAGATATGTTGTGTTTTCTTGAATCTATGGACTTCTATGGTGTAATGAAGGAATACTACGTGTTGATAAATATTTCCTCATCTATGTTATGTTTGGGTAGGTTCCTTCCTATAGCCATAGGATTTGGAAAGAGTGACAATTTGAATATTATACCTTTTCTAACATTGATGATGAAATGAATATATATGTATGTAGAAGTTGTTGTGTTTAATGTTTTGTAGATTTTTTCTTCACATATTCAAGTCAGAATTTCAATTTTGAGTCAAATCTAACCAAATTGATGAATCATTGCAACAAGAAAAATATGGTGTGATTTCTGTTATGGTGGCACACGAATATAGCTTCCTCAATCTACTATATTCTTGGAGGAGTTAAAATATAGTTAATGATATTTATGTTATGAACTTTATGATTTGCAATTGATCCTCGTTGATGGAGTGATTGTAGAAGTAGGAAGTTTTTGTAGCTTTCCTTTAAATAATTCCCATTATAGCTTTGAAAGGGATTTTTCCTAGTTTTGACTAGAAGGAAGATAGAATAGATTGTTCTATTCAGTAGTGTGTAACCTTGTTTTCAAATGTAATCTCTTGCTATGAATGAATAGAATACAAAGTTCAAATTTCCACCTTTAGATTTGATCGTTTTTCTATTCACTCATCCAAGGGGGCCCACTTGGTGAGTGTGTTGGATACAATTGTCTAATTGTGTGTTGTCTTTGATGTTGAAAAAATGTCATATCAGTTTTTAGTTAGTACTTACTGAGCTCACTTAGTCAGAAAGATAGTTTTCCTTGTCTATCAAGCGTTCCTAAAATTTACTCTGTGAAGACAGTGTCTACCGAGCTCACTTGGGCGTCGAAAAGAATTTAGGCAGGAAACAATGTTAATTGAGTTCACTCACTTGCCAAAGGATTTTTGTAAGTTCACAATGTTAACCAAGCTTCTGTTGGTTAACACAGGAAATCATCTCAGAACCAGTGTTTACTGAGTCAGGTCGACCAATGAAAGATTTTTATGTTTTGGCATATGAAGCTTGATTATTTCAAGTATTATTTCTAGCTAACTATGGTGATGATTATTGGTTATTGTAATTTGAATTTAGGCCGACTGGACAATCTAGATGGTATAAATGAAAGGTCAAGTTGAGATTTCTAGTGGGTGTGCAAGTGTATTGATTGAATTAAGAAGGAAAGAGTGAGAGTGAACTTGAAGGATACACAAGTATCCTTGTGGAGCAAAAAAGTCTTATTCGATCAGGAAGGATCAAGTATGAAGTAGAATAGAGATTTGTAATCAGCAATTTAGTTACATCACAATCAAGTCATTTCATTGATACTCTTTACCCATTGTAGTAGTGATCTAAAATCTCTTAACAGAGTTGCTTTAATAGCCAATTGTAAATCCTCTAACAAGGTGACAGTTCCATTGAATTGTTTTAAGACCTTTTACAAGGCCACTCCTAACAGGGTGATTAAATCCTCTAACAAGGTCACACCTAATAGTATGTTTTGTAACCTTTAACTAGGTTGGCTCCTAATAGGGCTCAATTCAAAAGAGTGAAAAATAGTAACTAGCTACATTGGTGGTTTTTCTCATATTGGGTTTCCATATTAAAATCTAGTGTCTCATGTGTTCATATTATTTCTCTTATTCTTGCAAATTAATCATTGTTAATGTTTAAGATCAGCTAAAAGTAATTCACACTCTGCATTTACCAAGTTACAACATTTTTAGTGTGTTTACCGAGTAATAGCAGTAATCAATTTTCTCAATCCAAATTTTATTGTTGACATCTAAGGGATCTGAAATTTATTTTAGTAGTAACTACTTCGTCCCCCGTCTCAGTTACTCCTTCTATATTTCCAACAGAGTGAACTACTTTGTTAGAATAGATTTTATTTCTTTGTTCATTTCTTTGCAAAGTAGACTTCTATTGTTCTTGCAACCATTATTTATAGAATCATTGAACTGTTTCTACAACATAGGTGATAAGTGAGTTACTATTTGCAACATTTCTCTAAGCTTTAAGACAAAACATTATTTCAATTCCTAGCCTAGTTTCCTTTAGCATTTCTTTCCTATTTTAGTTGTAATGACTTAAAGAGGAATTAGAGCATATACTTTGTAGTCACCCTCTCAAGCTTATGCTCCTAGGTTGAAAAAATAAAGTGAAGTCAGTATGTTATTCTTAGTAAAATACATGATTTTTTCTAATCATAGAGTCAATGTACAATGATGTCCAATTCTTTTCTACTAAGGTATTTAGCTGACTAGCAATTTTTGGCATTGTTTCCATGGAAGGTGTCAATCTAATTCAACCCTAAAGTCATTATGTTAGATTAGATTTTGCATTATTTTGCATGCATAGAAGAAGAGACCCCTTTGGGAAGTTTCTTCCCCATAATATTTAAGAAGACATTATTAATCCTGAACCTGAAGAACCTTACAACAAGAATGAAGAAGAACCTTTTGAAAATCCATTTGTTGCTGCTCAAGAGCAAATACCCTCATCCTTTGATGAATCCTTGCATCTGAATTTTCTCTTTTCCAAACCTAAATAGAAAGATAATCCACTTTCTCTTTTCATCTATCAAGCACCACTACTAGTACCCCCTCTAGGAATGGCTCAGCCTCAACCAACATTTCCTTTTCCTATCCCTCCTCGGAAAGTTAACCAAATTTTGAAAAACATTCCTATTGCTACACTCCCCAAGTTTTATGGCTTGATCATTGAAGACCCTAAAAATTTCTCTTTGAGTTTGACATACTATTTAGAAGTTATGACTATACAACTGATGCCCACAAACTAAAGTTGTTTCCTTCTATCATGAAAGAAGCTTCTCTAAGATGTTTCATGGGGTTGGGTATCAATGCTATAGAAAATTGGCTTGCAATGAGAAATCAATTTCTCAAAAAGTATAAGGAATACTATAGGGGTCGAGATATAAAGGAGGTGATATTTTCAAAATGTCCCAAAAGGATGATGAAACCTTGGAAGATTATGTTTCCTAGTTCATGTTCAACCTACAACATAACACACAACATCAATTGAATGAGGGGTCAAAGAAACATCTTTTTTTGAGAGGTGTATATGAAGGAAGCATTAAAGCTCTAGACCTTATGGTAGGAGGGGATATCACTCAAAAGACTTGGACTAAAATAGAGAGTATATGCCTGAATTATTCCAAAGCTATTGTGAAGAAAGGTAGGGGACTTAGAGACATACCACATAAGTCCAATGACATTTCAGGAGTATCAAAGATGGAGTTATCTAATTTACTATTAGACTTCAAGAAATACATCATTAATGATGTAGCCACTCAATTGGACACCATGCAAGCCCAAAGAAAGAAAGATGAAGTCGATGCCATGTTGATTGAATACTATCCACATTATATTATAGAGAAAAGAAAAAGCATTGTAGATGTAAGTCTTTTGTAAGTGTGGAGACATAACCAATACTAGACAAAAATGGAGAGGTACTTTATGTCAGTTAAAGAAGGCCATGGGCTCAAAGACAAGGTATGCCACAAGATCCTCTTCAAAGTTATAATAATAAAAATCAATTGCAAAATTTTAAAAATATTTGTTTTAGTGGAAATCATAGTTGGAAACAACCTCACCAAGGTTGGCAACAACCTCAACAAGGTTGGCAAAAACCTCAGTAGGGTTGGCAGTAACCTTAACATTGGAGTACCCCATCTAGTCAATGAACCCTATTGCCACCAGCTTAGTAGCAAGCTCGAATGCCTCCTCATGTAGCCACTAATACTCCTTCCAAGTAGACCCAACTACCAATTCAACCTAACCCTAATCCAAACAATACTAAACAACAAGCTCAATAGAAAAGCTATGTCATCTCATTAAATGATATCCACTTAAGGTCAAGCATCACTCTTCCTATACCCAAAAACCTATAATAACTAAAGCTTAGGATCCTCTAAATGAGCATATAAATGAGTCAAATCAGCATACCTCTCTTGTAGCCAAAGAACCTACATTTCCCTATAGGTTGATAGAACAAGGCCAGCCCATGAAGAACCATGCAGTCATTGATTTTCTTAATAAGTTGAAATAGATGATAGTAAAAATGTAACTATTGGATGCTACTAAGGAAGTCCCTAACTATACTAAAGCTATTAAGGAAGCATGCCTCAAGTAGCCAGGGAGGAAGAAGAAAGATCCAAAAACCATTCATGTGCTAGGATAGTTGTCTAACTTAATGCTGGAGAAATTAAAAGTACCCAAATACTCTGACCCTATGAGTCTTGTAGTTATAGTCACTATTCATGGGATCCAAGTTCAAAATAATTTGGTTAACTTAGGAGCATCTATTAATGTCATAAAAAAGGAGGTATTGTCATAGTTGCATATTATTGGCCTCAGAGAGACCCCCACCATCATTTAACTTGCTAATAGCTCTACCATTAAACCATATGGGATGATAGAAGATGTTATAGTCACTTAAAATTCCTAAGAAAATCCAATTGATTTTTTGTTCTCTTCCCAAAGGCTATTATGGGAGGATATCCTTTAATCATAGGGAGACCATGGTTAACCACTGCAAATGCTTATATAGCTTGCCAATCTAGGAAGATGATAATATCCAATGGTATTCATACCAAGAACCTGACTTTACACTCCCCTACTCAACCATTGTTACTAGATGACCATGTAATCTTGCTAGAATTGGGTGATGATGATCCATGAGTCAATTGCATCCATCAATTGATGATAATAGGAAGAGAATCATTTATAGTTTCTCAAGAAGAAGATGAAATAATTTCATCTATTATTCTAAATGAATATGGAATAGAATCTCCAATGTTTCCTCAAGCTAAATGTATCTTAGAAATTTTTGTATCATCTTTGACTTCACTACATCATTTAGCAGCTTAACATTTTCTCCATTCATTATTACTGCATGAGATGGATTCTTCTCCTGTTACCCAATTACTCATGGTGGCTACAGTTATTAAGATGGAAATTGGTCTAGGCAAGGAGCTGATTGTAAACAATGCCTTATCACTCTCCCAACAAGAAGCTATGTTGCAGTTATTGCAAGAGAATCAAAGTACATTTTCTTGGGACTACATGGACATGAAAGGATTAGATTCTATGCTCTACATTCACAATATTTGCATCAGCCCTAAATTCAAACATGTTCAACAACATCAAAGGAGAGTTAGCCTTGTCTTAAAAGATATTTTTAAGAAAAAATTGAAAAAATTATGTGTTGGTTTTATGTACCCCATCTCCAATAGCCAATGGGACTCACCCTTGGTCATAGTACCCAAGAAGGGAGGAAAATGGTGAGTTTGTGTAGATTATAGGGATCTCAATTCAGTAACTAAGAAGGACCATTTTTTATCACCATTTATAGACTAAGTCCTTGACAACCTAGCTAGTAAAAAGTATTTTTCTTTTCTAGATGGTTTTAGTGGTTATAATCATATTCAAATAGCCCCAGAAGATCAAGAAAAAATAACTTTTACCAACCCATGGAGAAAATTTTCCTACTCAGTCTTGCCTTTTGGCTTGTGCAATACCCCAACCACATTTTAACAAGTTGTCATCAGTATCTTTTTAGATATTTCTACTAACTATGTGGACATATATATGGATGATTTTACTATTTATGGTGCTACTTTTGAAGAAGCAAAAGAAAATTTAAAAATGGTACTTAAAAGATGTCAAGACTATAACCCTTCCTTAAATAGTGAGAAATGGTTTATGATGAGGGAGGAAGGGGTAGTCCTAGGTCATTTCATTTCATATAAGGGCATCCAAGTAGATTTAGCCAAGATTGGAGTTATTAGTATGTTGCCAATGTTAGAGAAGTAGAAGGATGTATGCATTTTTTTGGGACATGTTGGCTATTACAAAAGATTTATTAAAAACTTTAGTCAACTTGTAGCACCTCTCTATTGATGTTGTGTTGGGCCATAAGGTAGTCTCCGTTAACCATGCCATTTATTTCATTAGTAAGAATTTGCAAGATGTTGAATTTAATTACATAGTCAATAAAAAAAATTACTTTTAGTCATCTATGCCCTCAATAAGTTTAGGCATTACATTAGTGGATATGAGATATTTGTTCACACTAACCATTTTTCTATTAAATATTTGGTGAACAAACCTATAATTTTAGGAATATTGGCTCAATGGTTATCGCTCATGAAAGAATTTGACATCACCATAGTTGATGAACCTGATAAGGCCAATGTGGTAGCCAACTTTCTCTCTTGATTGCATGTCTCTGATGATCCTGCAACCATTGATGATAATTTTTCCGATGAGCACCTTTTTCTACTGGCCACACAAAACCCATGGTATGTAGATATTGCTAACTACCTCACCACAAGAAAAATGCTAGTATACTTTTCTACCCAAGCAAGAAAGTTACTAGCAGAAAAGAGCTTTAATTATTCATGAATTGCTAGATTCATGTTCTATATTTGACTTGATCACGTCATGTGTACATGTCTAAGAGAAGATGAAACATGTGATGTCTTAAAGACCTATCATGATGAGCCCTATGGAGTTGATTTTGTAGCCAAAAGAACAACCTTCAAAATCTTGACAATTGGGTATTATTGATCAAGCTTGCACAAGGATGCAGCCAAATATATAAAGAAATGTGACAAGTGTCAATGAATGAGAAGACCCACTAAGTTGGATGAAATGCCCATGTAGCCTCAAGTAGTTGTCACACCCTTCAAAAAATGGGGGATTGACTTTGTAGGACCCATTGAACCTACTTCCCAAGGAAAATCTTCCATTCTAGTGTGCATTGACTATGTGACCAAATGGGTAGAGGCTAAACCCATGAAACACCCAAGGGACGTCAATGTGACAAAGTTTTTGTATGAATCCATCTTTACATAGTTTAGCATTCTTAGGCAACTAACATCTAATTAAGGGACTTAGTTTACATCAAATTTGATAACTACTCTTATGAAGGAGTATACTATCAGATATAGTAAATCATCCCCTTATCTTCCTCAAGCTAATGGTCAAGAAGAAGTTACTAATAGGGGGTTGGAATCTATTCTCACCAAGACTATAGCACTTCATAGGAAAGATTGGGACACATGCCTTCCTAAAGCTTTCTAGGCTTATAAAATCATTTGGAAGTCCACAATTGGTCTTAATCCCTTCAAACTAGTTTATGGAAAGCTGGCAGTAATGCCTATAGAATTTGAATATAAAACATTGAAGACTACCTTAGAGAGTAGGATTGAACTCAATATTACCCAACAGGACCAAATCCTTGAGTTTAAATGGTCTTGATGAATGGAGGAGATCTACATTGAATAATTTTGAGCTCATTCAACACAAAAGAAAATAGTGGCACTCCTTTATGACTCAAAGTACTAGCATAATCTAAGGAAGTTCCAAACATGCTAGTTATGACCCTATGAGATTATTGTCGTATTTCCAAATGGTGCAGTTCAATTATCTACTATTGATCTTGTTTGCTTCAAACTACTTGTTGATGGTCATTATCTCAAGCTCTACCACAAATCATTTAGCCATGAAGAGTCCCTACATCAATTCTAGAACAATGAGGAAATTGGCATTCTTGTAGCCATTGAGTTCGGGTCTCCAACCCTTACTCCTAATACTTCTTGACTCTAATCAAGGCATTCATAATAAATATTTTATTTTTGGAAGTACTTTATTCACATCCATTCCACTTCACCTTCTCTCTCTTCCATCTTACCATTCCATCACATCACTCTATCAATTCTAGTAATCTTTCTAGAACATATTTCTTGCAACAATTGCCAAGTACCTCCCGCATAACTTTGCATGCATTTTATTCTATTTTATTCATGCTTTGTTGTGATTTGGTATTGTTTATAATTGTTCACTCTTGAATATTTTGTCCTAGTGGGACCCATGCCTTTCTTTAGTTAGGGGGAGAGAAATATTTAAATGTTTTCTTTTTAAAATTTCAAATCACATGTACCTTCAAAGTGCATTGTAATGACTAGAAATAAGTTCATATTTAATATCACATGTTGGTGACATGTCCTTCTATGATTGTGTCATTATGAAACTAAGGAAATTAAAAGTAGTTACTTAACTTTTAATGATGGTTTACAATGTGTTTGGGTGATGGACTTGTACACAATTGGAAATTATGAAATTTGATGCAAGAAGGATATTATGAGATATGGTGCATTAAACTCTTGAAGTACATGTCATTTTTTGAAAAACCAAGGCCAATGTTGTAAATCTTGATCCACTAAGCTTTGAAACATCATGGCTTTTTTAGAATTCAATTACAATTAACCATGGGTGGAGGTATATAGAGGAATGAGTCTATTGACCACTAAGTTCTTTTGGAGATGCAATCAGCTATGAAATGTTTAGGAGAAGAGGATGGTTGGATTATTGTCTTAGTTTGAATGAATTTGATGAAGAGGTAGCTCTTCAATTCATGACCACCTTAAGGGATGGTGTTTTATTGGTTAAAGGTTTGAGAATTGAGTTCTAAGAGGAGGTAATCATAGAGGTCATTGGGTTGCCCCAGAAGATGAAGGAAGAAAGAATTTAACCTAAAGACAACTAGGGCATCATTTAGTATACACCAGGACCTGACATTGGACATTGATAAGAAACAAGGTACTTCTAGGCTATCTTTTCCAATGGAGTTTATTCAACCTGCCATATTTATCATCTGATACTGCATGTGTGAGGGATGTTACAAATACCTACATGCCCTACATTTCAAAATGTTGGCTCACCTATGACATGATTACAAATAGGTAAACCTTCCAAAAAAATTGTTTAACATTATTAAGAAGAAAGCTTCTTTAGTGTTGTTAGGAAGGGATTAGTCTATCTCTCACCATGGTTTAATAAAATTAATTGTAGAAAGAGAATTAAATAAGCAAGAAATTGGGTCATGGAAGGAGTTCTTGCAGTTAAAAGAGGTTGAGCCTAAGTTTGTCTGCCTTAGAGGCTAGGGTGTAGGAAAAAGGGAAAGAACATCCATAGTTTTTTGTAAAATTGTCCCTAGAACTGAAAATTCTCCTAAAGCCTCTCCCTCTAGTCTTAGACCAATTAAGAAGAGGATTTAAAAGGTTGAACCCTCCATTGTTAGCAAAAAGAAAATAAAAAATGTAGAAGTTTCTAGTGCTCAAAGGCCTCATCATCTATCAAGAATAGGTCTTCCACTGAGAAAGACAATGGTAAAATTTTAAAACCTGAAGCAAAAAGGCTAGAACAACTAGATGAGGAGAGTAACCTTAATGAACCCCTGCACTCTCAAGAGGGGGAAGATTTAGAAAAACCTCCTAAAGCATCTATGGTGGAACAAATTTTAAGTAGGAGGAAATAAAAGAATCCTCCATGCTTGTCAACACCACCCACAAGGCGAAGTGTGAGACTCTTTGAGAGTAGGGTTATAGAAGCCTCTATTCCCATAGTTACCCCTGAAGTGTCTAAAAGTGAAAAGGAATCCTCTCTAGAGGAAATATTGTAGCAAACTGAAGCTTGTAAAACTCAGAGCAAAACTCAAAATCCACAACTAGAAGTTGAGTGTAGTGATGATTATGTGGTTATTGATAGTGATAATGAATCTAGTTAGCTTGAAATTTATGAGGAATTTGAAGAAAACCCTACTATCTAAGACATTACTAAAAATTCTACACAACCCCCTTCAGAGGATTATCTAGAATTTAGACCTAAAATTGTTAAAGAAGTACTAGAAAAACTTGATCAAGAAGGGTTAGATACATTAGTTGCAACAGCCACAGAATCTAATAGGGAAGGAAAGGAAGAAACAATTGTTATCATAAGAAAAAGAGGGTTCTCCACACCACAGAGTGTCAACAAGACTCACCATTTGGCACCTGAATGGATAGACCTCTTTAATCACAAGCCATTGCCATCACTAGACCTATCTACACCCTTGTCTGCAAGAATTAATTTGTTTCAATAGTTGTTGTGGGAGAGAGCTTAATGGAAATTGGAGAAATAAAAATTAAAGCATGTTATTCATGAGCAAAATTACTAGTTGAAACAAATTTTAGATTAGAATGAAGTTCTAAAGAGAAGAATTGAGTACATCACAAGATTGATTTTTGAGTTAATTGAATGTAGGTCACTATTGCCCATATATACTTTGTTTCTTTAAAAAAAAATCAAAATATAAATTGAATATAATTGTGGAAGGTATTAATCCCTCTATCTCTACCCCACATGAGTTTTATAATGCATTTCGATATGTTCCTATAGCTTTGAAAATTTTAATGTGTGAATTGTATCTTCACAGTCTAGAAGTGCCTAATGACACTAAATGGAACCCATTCTTGTATGTATGGGATGTGCAACTAAGGGAAAGAATGTCATTGATACATAATGAAATAAGTAGAGAGCATCAAGCTGCACCCTATAGGGAGAATGAGATGATGACACCCTTGTTCATGAGACCAAAAGTTTAGCATTCTAGATAGACATATCTAGATTGGATCTCTATTTTGGGCAATCTTGTAGGACTTGGTAAGGTGAGTGCAATTAGAGAATGAGCCTTTACAATTTTGGAACAACACTTTTCTTAGAATGTTGAAATAGAAATTGTTGCCTCAAGGTAGTGATGGCTTGAACCTATGAACTTCTATGGTTTATTGAAGGAATAGTCCATGTTGATGAATATTTCCTCATCTATGTTATGGTTGGGTAGGTTCCTTCCTATAATCATAGGATTTACAAAGAGTGACAATTTGAACATTATACCTTTTCTAACATTGATGATGAAATGAATATATATGTATGTACAAGTTGTTGTGTTTAATTTTTTGTAGGTGTTTACCATGCATATTCAAGTCAACATTTCAATGCTAAGTCCAAAGTTGACCAGATTGATGAATCACCACAACAAACAGAATATGTTGTGATTTTTGTTATGGTAGTGCACAAATATAGCTTCCTTAACCTACTATATTCTTGGAAGAGTTATAATGTAGCTAATGATTTTTTTTTGTGATCTTTATGATTTTTAATTAATCCTCATTGATGGAGTGATCGTAGAAGTAGGAAGTTGTTGTAGCTTTCCTTTAAATAATTCCTATTGTAGCTTTGAAAAGGGATTTTTCTTGGTTTTGATTGGAAGGAAGATAGAATAGATTGTTTTTCTCAGTAGTGTAATCTTGTTTTTAGATGTAATATCTTACTATGAATGAATAGAATACAAAGTTCAAATTTCTACATTTAGACTTGATCATTTTTCTATTTACTCATCCAAGGGGGCCCACTTGGTGAGTGAACTACTTTGTTAGAATAGATTTTATTTCTTTGTTTGTTTCTTTGCAAAGTAGACTTGTGTTGTTCCTATAGCCATTGATAATAGAATCATTGAACTATTCATGTGGCATAGGTGCATAAGTAGAGTTACTATTTGCAGCATTACTCTAAGCTTTAAGACAAAATGTTGTTTTAATTCCTAGCCTAGTTTCCTTTAGCATTTCTTTCATATTTTAGTTGTAATGACTTAAAGAGGAATTAGAGCATATACTTTGCAATCACCCTCTTAAGCTTATGCTCCCAGATTGAAAAACAAATAAATTCAATATGTTATTCTTAGGAAAATGCATGATTCTTTCTAATTATAGGGTCAATGTAGAAGGATGTCCAATTATTTTCTACTAAGGTATTTAGCTAACCAGCCAACATGCTCTAGCCATTTCTTTATTGGGGATGCCATATTCTATGTCAAAATCATCAATTAAGTGCAAGGTACCCTTGAACACATCAATATCAACCCCCTTATTTGATGAACCTACATCAATTAATGGAAACAAGACTACTCTAAAAGGACATTAAGTATTGATCTTAATCAAATGATTCAACAACAAGAAATGCCAAAAGATACTTGCACCATAGGGATGAAAAACATGCCTCCTTTGGAAGAAAATTATAAAAGTTCCCCCTTTCTCTTAAACCTACCAACTACTACAACATCAACTACTATGGGGACCTCTATGAGTACACCATGTGAAACATCAACCATTTTTGCAAATTTACTTATTGAACCACAAAGAAATAATTCCATCAACATCTCACCAATTATCCAAAGGAATGTGGCCTATTATCAAATAAACATGATGTCCCAAGGTGAAGCATCAAACTCTCAAACATATCAATTAAGTATCTTGAATCAATGCTCACATCTAAGGGACATAGTCAACATCTAAAACAACAACAACAACAACAACAAGTGGTATAAGGACCCAATGTTCCTAACACACAACCTAATCTAAATCCACTTTACATATATGCAATGCATCAACAACAATTCCAACAACAACAAGAAATCTTTGCAAAGAAACAAGAAATTTTTTGACAATAGTTGGAATATCAAAAATTATTGGAACAATAGATTTCCTACCAAAAACAATTATTACAACAACAACATGTGCCACAAGAAGTTCAAAAAATACCTTTGTGAAAAATAGTCTCATACATGGCCATATGTTCAACAAATAGAGGTACTTAATAATAACCACAACCAATTGCACAACAATTACAATCAATGGCACAATAATTACAACTGATGGCACAACAATTACAACAAGGACCTTTTCATCTTTGATGTGCCAACATACCTCCACCTCTTAGTGATACATCTCTCAAGTCTTCAGATATAGATATGTCTAAACCAAATAGACATATCTCTCACCATAGTAAAATATCTACTCAAAGACACAAAAGGCTTAAAGAAAGAACTAATACTCAATACCCCAATGAAGATTTACTATAGTAGTTTAGCAAAATTCAATAAACAAGTTGAGGCATTAAGAGTCCAAAAGAAACAAGTTCTATATATGGAATAGGATTTACATCCTAATCCCTTTGACAAGAGTCTACATATGCCTCCATTTCCAAGACATTTTGAGGCACCGAGATTTGAGAAATATCAAGGAAAAGGAAACCTACTTAACCATATTAAATAGTTTTGTGCCTCTTGTATTGTGTTTAGTGATAAACCATCATATCTTATGAGACTATTTCTTCATTCTCTCAGTGAACCAACACTTAAATGGTACTACTTTGAATTATCTAGCAACATAAAATCCTAGTCAAGAAGAAGACAAATCTATATCTTATTTTTCTTTTAACATAACAAATCAGGTGACATTATCTAATTTGTCCTCAACAAAGAAAAGGATAGGAGAACCATTCATGAAATTCTTGTTATGTTGGAGAAACCTTATTATTCAATGGTCATTGGATATTCTAGAAGAAAAAAAAAGTCAACCTATGCATTGAGAACCTAGTTCCTGATCTGATGTATCAACTTAAGATCAAGAGTCCTGGCACTATTTCCAAGTTAATGAAAAAGGGAGCTAGCATTGAAGATGCCCTCATTCATAAAGGCATTATAAAGAAAAATAAAGACAATACCAATACAAACTCATATAATGACAAGTAAAAGTTCTTCTCTAAGAATATGAATGTCACAAAGTATGGTATTGTTCATGCTCAAACAATTAGCATGACACAACCTCAATTAACCCTTAAAGGTGCAAATCCCAACAGTTCACAAATTGCTAACCAGGTACCACCTCAACAATAGACAATTGATACCTTAAGATAGGAAAGACCTTGAAGACATCCCAGGAATAAAGATAGAAAATTTACACCCCTAGGGAAAACACTTGATATCGCATTCAATAGTTTCTCAACAATAACATCTTATAGCTACACATAGTTAAGGATAAAGTAGCAACCAAACCCTCTTGGTGGGATGATAATAAGTTCTATTACTAGCATTGTACTAAGGAATAGAAGACCACTTCATGTTTTCAACTTAAATGAAATCCAAGATCTAATCAATGATGGAGTGATTAGCATGGACCCTTCATTGTTGTCCTCCAACTCAAATCATACCATTTTCAAGGATCCTTTGTTGAAATCATGATAAAGGGAAAGCCTCTAGTTAAAATTTAAACTCATAGACTAATGTCAATTACACTCACACTAGGCACAACTACACTATCAATTAATTTAATGAGTTTGACTTGCACATGTCTAAATTTATTTTGAAGAATGAAGACCCTCATTATGTTGTGACCATGGATCACACCAAGATCACCTTACCCAAAGCCCCTACTAGACCTATAGCCCCTAGTAGACCTACTGCTACCATAAAACCTATAACTTCTTCCAATTACAACCTTGATGACTAGCTTGGAAAGACTCTTACACAAATATCCATCTTGGATTTTCTATGTGCATCCCTCCAACATCAAAATATCCTTGACCAAGCCCTAAAAGAGTCAAATAGTGCCTGATAAAATTGATGTTACCTAGTTCTAGGCCATGGTTGGGAACTTGTATACATCACAACATGTCACTTTTTCACCTCGAGATGTCCCTAGAGATAGAAATAATCATATTGATCCCATCCATCTTGAGGTCTTTATCCATAATGCAAAGGTTAGACGTGTCTTGATAGATGGTGGATCAAGACTAAACATATGTACCCTAAAAGTTGTCAAGGGTCGTAGTTATTCCAAAGAAGATTTGGATCCTTCCCATAGAATTAAAATAAAATCCTATGATGATGGTGAGAATTTCACCAAGGGTGTTATCATATTAGGTTTGTCAGATTTGGTCTAATAACTGAGAACACATTGTTCCAGTCCTAGATATTGAAATGAACTATAACATGATACTAGGATGTCCTTGGATTAAAGAAGTACCTTCTATATATCACCAGTGTTTGAAGTTTTCTTATAAAAATGTAGAGATTTTCATCCTTGGTGATCCAGATCCATTCCATTTTTGTGATAATCTAAAAGATACAATTGTACACCAAGACCCAATAGATAATGAAGCACAACCCATAGTTTCCTCTAAATATTTGGACCCTTATATACTTCTTAGTAAGGCCAAGGAAAAGTTGAAGATTGAAGACAAAGGTTCTGGAGAATACTCTATCTCAAACATTTCACATTGGGAAGTTACCACTTTGTCCCAAATCTTATGGTAAACAATAACTACTGCAAGTACAACAATTTGAAATTAGTAAACAAATTGACACTTCTACCAATTTCACAAATGGAGGTGGCCTACATGGAGAACATGTACAAGAGAATACATATGTCTATATTAAGAAAGATAAAGAAGAAAAAGAACCCACTTTGATATCTCCTAACAAGTATGGACTTGGGTTTACTATCATGCAAAAAAAAGGCTATGATGGATGTAGTGGCCTTGGATCTCAGAAATAAAGAATAATTGAACCTATCACCACTAAAGCATGACCTCATAGTTTGGGGCTCAGATTTAGGCCATTGTAAACAAGTCCTCCAAGTACTAAATTACCCTCATGTGAGACTACAAATGTTTTGAATGATGAAAAGACATTTGACAATACCCAACCTAAAATTGATGATCTTGATAGTCCTTATGCACTTGATTGTATCTTTTTCAACACTAATAGCTTACCTATGGAGAATAAACATGTTTCTGTAACTTCACCTTTCACTCAAACCAGCTTTGCACCTTGGATTGAAACATTTTGGAATCCAAGTCCTCCATCTTCTAAACATGACCCCAATGATAGTATTGAATCCAATACCGATATGTGTGTGTGTGTGTGTGTGTGTGTCTATGTCTTTGAACATAGCCCATTCAACATCAATGATGATGTCCCCTCAATTTATCCTAAACTATTGAATTGGGACTAGCACGGACCACTAATCTTCGATTGATTTGACAATGATGATACTTTTGTAAAATCTTTTGAACTCTATGAAGGAATTTTGATTAGTGGTCATAAAGAAGAAACTTATCTTGAATTAAACACATTGGCATATCTTGGGGAGTTAACTCCATCTTCTAGTTGAAAAACTTAAAACAAAGGAAAAAATGAAAAAAAAATGACAAGAATAGGTCTCTTGGTGAAAATTGAAAGGTATTGTTAGACCTTAAAAAAGAAATTGCTAAGTATCTCCCAAGGATACAAAATGAACAAGTTGATTCCATGAATATAAGTGTTCTAGTTTTCAACATGCCACAATTTTTTTTCTCCCTACACTTGAGTTCTCTCGATTGACTTTCATGTGGAAGTTGTCAGTCTTAATCCTCCTAGTTCTTCCTTGTATATAACTAATTATGCTCAATTCCTACTACCTGACTTGTCCAATGCTAAAAATCAAACCTCCATCTAGAAAGCCTTTGAGTACATCATTATTAATGACATCTTATACAAAGGATCCATTGACACAACTATCCTTAGATGCCTTTATTTATGAGAGGCAGACATTGTCTCACATATAGTACATGATGGTATATCTCAAGGCTATTTTAGTGGTTTGAGTTTAGCTACAAGATTGGAATAAATGCTACGTAGTTATAGTCTCTTATGAGTCTAGGGATTATTAGCTAGTAGTACCAACAACAAATACTTTTTTATAATTTGTTAGTAACATCCATGATTCTATCCAAAAACCCTAACAAAATATCAAAAAATGGTAAAAAGTCCTCAAGAAATATCAAAAAAATGAGCAAAAGTCCTGAAAAATATCAAAAAAAAAGAAGAAGAAAAAAGTCATAAAAAAATAGATTCCTTGATGAAAACCAGGCAAATATACATCTTGGCACAAAAAATTGAATCAAGAGAAATTTTTTGTCCAAAAGTGAAAACTTGGCAAATAGACACTTTGGGCAAGTACCATGGTGAAAACTTGGAAAGCAGGTGCCATGTCTCCATCTATCAAGATTTCATCTAGTCTTTCCCCCCCTTGTCATTCCTTGATCATATTCTTCATACTATAAGACATCCCTAGTCCTTGATTATATCCTGTAAACTAGTTAATACCTCTTGTCATCTTACCTAAGCGTAACTAGTCAGTACATACTTTGTCTTTGGCCTTTGTACATAGTTTGTACCTTGTCTGGGGGCATATTACCTACATAGTGTGTAAGTTTGAAATTGAAATGGAGGCATGTCCCTTAGCACATGTTATCCCTTGGCCTTATCACATATTAGATTGCAACTAACATTTGTGATTCCTTTATGATCCTAAAAAACCCTAAAAATTTAGATATGATCTTGAAAAAACCTTAAAAACTTGAAATATTATCATGGTAAGAGCCCTAAAAATTATATAATGTCCTTAAAAAATTGATAAAAATCATATAATATCATGAAAAAATCAATAAAAATCATAAAACATCCTGAAACAATTGATAAGAACCATATAATGTCCTAAAATTTTGATGAAAATCATAAAAAGTCCTAGGAAAATCCCTAGAAAATTAAAAAGTCCTCAAATAAACCCTAAAAATCATATTAAAAAATCCTTAATAAAATTAACAACACAAAAACATTAAATATCCTCAAAAACCCTAAAAATAAAAAAAAACCCACCAAAAATATGCAATAAACCTAAGTAATCACAATGGATAATCACCCTTTCGCTTAAACACTTGTACATTTGTAGACTAAAACTTGAAGCACTATGCTTCAACAAAAATCACACTTTGAAACATCCTTCAAGTAATGTGAACCAATAACTAATCTAACTTTTCACCATGACGGACCAACAATCACACCTTATAAATAATCAATCTAAGAAACACTCGTTGACAACCAAATACACTAAAAAGAAAGTGATAATGGATGAGAATAATAGTTATCTTGCACTGCTTAGTGAGTGTTTATTTCTTTGAGCATGTTCCTACGCTACTCAATGACATAAAATTATCTATGAGAGTGTCTAGGATGGCCCATGGTCATCTTTTTTTTGTCTATTGAATGTCCCTTGGAGAGTTTGGGGCATGTATATATCCCTCAGGAAGGATAAGGTCATTCTTTATCTACCTCATTCTTGTTTATACAAAAGGCTTTCTTTTGTGCTCTAGCCCTTTGTGCCATGATGTGTTGCATTCCATTTTCCATGTCAAAATAAAGCTCCTTTAACATATAGTGTACTTTATGAAAGAAAAATGTCCTCACCTCATATTAATTGGTCCTCATCTCATCTTGTATGTCTTATAACATCCATCTCATCCACCACCACCATGGTCTAGTACTCTAATACACTAGAAACATTCTCATCCTCCATTCTTTTCTATGTCAAAACTCCAAAAAAGCTATGGATTTGTCTCTTAGTTGTTGAAAATTTGACCTATCAATTGCATTTTTTGGTCAATGTTTTGAGGAGGCACCCATATTTACCACCCCTACTAGGACATGTTTTTAGGGATTTTTTATCTAATATTATTTGACACAATACTCTAAATCATATTGTAGTAAAGAGAAGCAAAATTTAGATGCTAAAAAATGGTTTGTGTCTAGTGTTTCATCACATTTTCATACTAACACATCCCACTTTCTCATTTCACTAATTCTAATCTTTTGACCAAACTTGTTCATCATTCAAATATATTTTGACATGGTCTTCATCATTTTCACCCCCTTAAATCAACTATAGATCATTTTAGAATCGGTTCCTATTTTATCTAAACTTTTTATAATCGACTCTAAATCATTTCAACATCATCAAAATCTCATTCAATCAACCCTAAACCATTTCAATATCATTAGAATCCTTTTTAATCAACCCAAAACCATCCCAAATCAACCCAAAAATATCCCAAATTAACCCCAATCCATTTTGAGTCAATCTTGATTGACCTAAAACATGTCAAATATCCCTAATCAATCATCATTTATCCAATCTTAGGCTTTTCCATGTCTCTCATTGCCTTGTAAATTTATCAAACCTATCAAATCTGACCTTAGCACTATCATGTCCCTTCATGCTAGGTCAATCTATCATTTTTATTATCCAATCATTGACATTGTCAATTCCCTCAATGTTAGATCATGACCTTATCCAATCAATTTAATAACATCGATGAAGTCTATTGATGTTATAATGATCAATCTTATGAATCAACTTTGATCGTTTGTAATGTATAATGTCCATTAAATGTTAGATATCCTTCACCTATGTCATATGTCCTTGATATGATGTCAATCCTAATCACCCAATCAATTTTATTATGAATTTGATCTATCCACCATCATCCTAGTTGATCTACATAATCATTGCATTTCATCAAAAGGTTAATCATGCATTTATTTCATCAAATTGGCCAATCATTTACTAATTTTTCCTATAGCATTAGATAACCCTTAGTCTATTCCTATGGCATTTCAATCATTTTTATCCCACCTTACTAGTTATTCTTATTAACCAATGTTCTCAATTAATTAATATTTATTAATTAATTGGTCTATCTTTGCGAACTATGGGAATTCTCAATTTCCTAAGTCTTATTTTCCCATTTCTAATTTCTAATTTACTAATTTCCATTTGTATGAAATTATGAATTTTTAATTTAAAAATTCCACCTAGTCTTGACACATGGCCATGGTGTGCCATAGGTCCTCTTTCTACACTTGGCTAATATGTGTCATATTTGGTATATATTATTCCTTACACATGACTATAATAAGCCACATTCATCATAGATTCTTTTCTACAAGTGACTTTGATGTGTCATAAGCATGTCATAGATTCTCTTCCACTTTTAGCCATGTTGACTTGTATGTGTCATAGAATCCTACATTTAGCATATTGCATCATATTTGTCATAGATATGCCAAGGAATGTCATGCCACATTGTACACTTGAATTGAAAAATATCCATCTCCTCATTCAATTTGAACCTCTTGAATTTTGGCTATAAATTGAGACATCTTGCCCTCATTTTCTTCTTAAGAACTCATTACACCCAAACCAAGAATCTAGTATTCTCAATAGCTTTCATCGCATCACTTTTTTATTAGCCTTTTACTTTCAACTATGTGTGCACTATAGGCCATTGGAGCTACATCAACAATGTAGAAGAAATTAGGACATGGGAATTACATTTGAAAAGGGGGTTTTTTTGTTTTCAATCTCCTTATTTTCAATGATTCTCATGGTAGATTAGAATATTTTAGTATATATATTTGAGTTAATGGTTTCTCAGAGTATGCTATTATGCATATTTTCTACTCCTGTACTCTAAAATCTTTGATGTATCTGATTATAATAGATTAGAGGGAAACTCTAGAGCTATAACCTGCAATGGCATAGTATGATGGTCTATTTGAAGCAGAACTAGTCAATAGACAAAAAGAAAAAAGATTCATCTATCAATGGATCAATTTTGAAGAGTGGTGATAAGAGATTGAGCACTTGAGCTTGGACATTGAAACTTCTCTTTTCTTTTCTTCTTCTCTCATGCATCCATTAAAATCTATTTAGATTACTCTTGCACTTGTATGTTAGATTAGATTTATATTTCTTTTCATAGAATAATCTTGCATTTGCATTTCCTTTCATAGTTAGTTTTCTTTTATGCATTGCTATTATATAAAATAGCTTCCATTTTCATTTGCATGCATATTTGATGATTATGGAGACTAGCACTCTTGATTTTCCTCTTTGAATCTCTCATTTTATGGTGTACTTGCATGGCCACAAACTAGGTCTAAACTAAGGGCCTCCATTATAACCTTTGCACTCCATGAATAGAGAGTTATGAGTCACCATTTGTGACCTCATTCTTGAGCAATCTTGGATATAATGATTCATAGAAGTGTGTCGACATTTTAGCACACATTTTTTGGCACCCACTATGGGACAACCCACCTTTACATGCTAGTTTTGGTTATTTTGGAGCTAATCCCCTTGTGCATATTTACTTGGAGATGAAAACCCTAGATTTTCAAATATTTAATCACATCTACCAAAGAGCTTGCATATTCTATCTAAATTTCTTTTTATGTTGGTGACATATCAGAGAAGCTTCAGTAAAAAAATTCAAAATTTTCTAAGGTACTATAATTTTTTTATAATTTTTTCTTTATTTTTCATAAAAAAATATTTTTTAGTGTAAATCACCATTTCATTGGAAGTTTTTAAATTTTCAAAAAGGTCTTTGAATTCTACAGGGGGTCTATTCTTTGAGTTCTAAATTTTGATACAATGTTATAGCTCATTTTGTGGATTTATGAGAACTACTCTATTTTGGGGAAACGACTCCCTAAGGCACAAATGAAAAGATCTTTTTAAAATTTTGACATTTTTGGAAATCTCTCTATTTTTTAATAAGGTTATCTTTTCTTCATTTAGGGTTTGGGATCCAAATTCATGTCATATAGGTCCAATCTTGTTGACTAGGTCAAAAATCAAAATTAAAACAATGGCATTTAATTATTAGCTTGCACTTATTTTTCACATGGTTTAATGCATGATATGAGTTTTCATTTGAATTATTTGCTAGTTATTATTTCTACTAACAATTGGATTTCAGATCTAACCCTAAGTTGTTCATAAGTTGAGTATACATTGCATATCTTATTTGTTTGTTTGCTTGTTTGCTTGTCTTGCTTATTGGAGATTTTGTGGCTTGTTTGCACGGAAAGGGTCAAAAAAAATAAAAATGAGGTAAAATATACTAAGAGCATTACATATATTACTAGGTATTATGTTTAATCTCTATAACATTTGGTTTAATTTCATTAAAACAAACCTCTCACGTGTCTTACTTGAGTGATTTCTTGCCTTCATAGATCACATTTCAATTTCTTCTCTACAAGAACAAACATAGATTTATTTTCTTGCATATTTGTTACACATAGTAATTAGGCCCTATGAACACTATGTGTGGATCTTGAGAGAGTGGGCTTCAAGCTCTTCTTTTTGACAAAACCACTTGTAAGTAGGGAAGGTGTCAATCAACTCTAGGTTCAAACATTGTTAGGTCTTTGGCAATTGACAATATGTTCTCTATTAAGACAAATAGAAATCATTATTAGTAGATAGAATTTATTGAGTTGGTATCAACAATTTAGCTGGTTAATTAATTAGTTTTTTGTGTTTTGGTGAGGTGAAGAGGCTATAGGATTATGCTTTTTTCCCTTTGGGAGCATCAAAAACTTGGAACCCTTCAATCTGAAACAAGTCCTCATGTGGTCCACGGTGTGAGTCTTCCTTGTTAGAGAGGGTTAACCATACTGGACACTCCCTTTATTGGGTAAACCATGTGGATGGAACCTCAAGTGGTATTAGCCATTTCTATTGTAGATAAAAAACTATTATATAAATGTCCTTGTGGAAGGAATATCCATAGGTGTGGTCTATTATTAGGCTATCAAATCTCCTCAACAGCTCTTGATTGATTAAATTCTTGAACTATGTCAAAACCTCAGTGTGCCAGGATTGGATTTTGCCAACTTCAGATTTCAAGACTTGCAAAGTTCACCATTACGAAAAACCATAGTATGTAACTGAATTTTTTTTTGCAAAAATACACAAGTAGAATCCTTAGGGAGTAGAATACTATGTTTTTATTCTTGTTCATGTGCAAAGTTGCTTTGTCCCTTACTCACTGTTTGAAGACAATTATTTTCTTGAACTCCTGAATTGTTGTCTTAAGTGCTTGATTAATGCTAAAAATATATTAATACATCTAGTTGGTCAATTAAAATGAAAAAATGTTGAGTTCCCAAATTGAAAACCAACTTTTATCTTACTCAATTTGCTATCTTGTTAGTTTTGGTCTTCCTCGGTCAATCTGAGCCAAATCAGGTCACTTACCCCATTGTTAGAAGCCTATTTGCACTTTGGATTCTTATTTTTTGACCTCTTTAATTAGTAATATTTGATTTCATGAGTGACCTTTCTTGGAGCTGGTGACCTAGAAACCATCCTTATTGAGAAGATAAACATTTGGAGCCTTTGATAACATGCTTGTAGAGTCTTAATATTCTCTTGTCCATTCACTTTCATAAAAATTCAAATTCAATCAATATAACTTGAGTAAATCATCCTCCTAATCCATATGTGTTAGGGTATTCACTCATTCAGTGGGAACCTCTATGGTAGTGTTGGTTAACACCTTTTGCAAAATTCTCTCTTATCACCTCTCTTTTGGACAAGTGAGTATTTTTACTATACTGGTTTGGTACCAACATTTCTTAGGTTCATCCTAGTACCTTTTCTTTCATGTTGGTTACAACAAGATATCAAGTAGATCAAGGAAAGTGACCTCAAGTAGTTTTTAACCAATTAACCTTAGTTCAAACCTTCCAAAAATATAAAGGAAAAGTATCCGTATTTGATCAATCACTCAGGAACAACTCAAAAGTTTGGTTTAATCCCAACAGTAACCTTAGTGAGTTGAGTACACCCTTATCATCTTATCACTTGGATATGGATATGAGCTACATAATGACTCAATGAGAGAGGGAAGAAATGGATAAAAGCCTTGATGGCATATTTTAAAAACATAGAGATACTATTTCATTTGGAAGCCCCTCCCATGAAAATTGATAAGTCTAACACCTTACCTCAACTAGATATCTGGATGCACACCAAAGGGCAGAAAGAGATAAGAGGAAAGTCTATCAAGAACATGAAGATTAATATGATGAACCTTATGGAACTCATGTGAATGCAACATACACCAATGACTTGTTTAGACATTCAAGACCAAGTTCACCACTCAAAACAACTTCAAGATACAAGAGTGAAATACTTAAGAAAATTAAGCATGAAAAGAAAGACTTCCTAGATGAACAAATTGAAAAGGAAGAGTAATTTAGACTCCTAGAGTTGGAGAGAAAAACCTTATTGGAGATAGAAAGGAAAGACTACCAGGAGGAGCAAGATAGACTCTTGGCTCAATAACTTAATGATAAATTTAACAATATGTGTAGTGGTGGTGGAAACAACTCTCCTCCATCCACTCCTACTAAGACTCCATGAAGTGGAAGAAATTTAAGAACACCTTCACAATATCCTAGCCCTAGAGAAAGGAGGGCTTCAATACATTATAATTATAGGAGATGAACACCTCTTATGAAATCAAGACAACCTTCACAAAATTCTCATCATGATTCACAATATGGGGTTAGTAGCTCAATTTTTGATCTCAACTCCCAAGACTTCAAGAAGATACAACAAGAACTACTCTTCTAGTAGTATGTGGAGAGATACTTTGAGCAAAACAAAGACAAGTTCCTAGAGAATTTAATCAAAAAGGGTGCTAGAGTCCCATACAACTTTGATGTAGGCAAGAAGATTAAGAAGAAAGTTCCATCTCAAGAAGAAGAGATCAAAAAAATTAAGAGTATGATGGAAAATATGTTGGCACCCAAGAGTTCATTCTCACTTGATTCAATTTGTCCTAATCCTTTTGACAAAAGTATTAACATGAAAGACTTCCCTAGAAAGGTTGAGATCCCTCAATATGACAAGTACGATGGGAATGGAGATCCACATGATCATGTGTGTCTGATAACTTCCATCAAGATGATTCATATCTCATGAGATTGTTCCCAAGGAGTCTTAAAGGTCAAGCAATGGAATGGTTCACCAACATAACTCCCCCCACTAATAATTTTAAAGAGCTCATCCATAGATTTTTCCAACAATTTGCATACAACCTTTCAAGATCTATCACCATGTTGGACTTATGTAACTTAAAGAAAAATCAAAGGGAATCCTTTTTCACTTTCTTGCAAAGGTGGAGATAGTAATGCTCTCTCTACTCTAGGACCATCCTTGAAAATGAGAAAATTGACATCCTTGTTAGCAACTTGGTTCCTAAAATGTAGTATAAAGTTAGGAAGATGGTTTTTTATTTCTTTGACACCATGGTTGAAACTACATGTAGGATTGAGGATGTTTTGAAAAAAAAAGGAATTTTGACCAAACATGGGAACAACAACAACAACAGTAGTTAAAATAATAGCAACCCTAACAAGGATAAAGGAAATAACTCACATTGGAATAGGAAGAAACAAGTGGTCAATGATGGATTTGTGGACTCCTTCAAACCCAATGATCAAACTACTCTCCACTTGTCTAGTGTTATTCAAGCCATGAAAATCAATGCATCTAATCAACAAGAGAATGTGCCAAGATACCAAGATAAGCCTAAGAAAGAGAGACACCAATTTTCACAACTTGGTGATTCATATGAGGATCTCTTGAAAACACTCATTTATAACAACCTTGTGCATCCTCAAGATACTAGAAAGCATTATACACCTGACATTCAACCACATTGATGGGATGAGAGATCCTTTTCTAAGTTTCACAATGGCATTGGACATGATATTGAAAACTATTGGAAACTCAGACATATCATCCAAGATCTCATTGAGAATGGAAAACTTAAGGTAGATAGATTGAACACCAATTCCAATCATAAGGCATTCAAATAACCTTTTCCCAAGTATGAGAAAGAGAAGGGGAAAACATCCAAACCTAAGAATGGCAAGGTTGAGGTCAATTACACTTAGATAGATGTAGAGAATGGTATCAACATTGTAAAGTTGTAGATAAAACATCAACATGATGATGGGTACAGATCCCTATGGTTATGATTTATGCATAGACTCTTCTCCTAAATTTGATGAAGAACCCATTGTGGTGCTAAGGGGTCCTAACTCTAGAATGTCATCTCAAACTCTCAATGTTGTTACATGAAGTCAAGGTCCCATTGTGATTAGATGGCCCAGTTTAGGTCAACCAAATAAACCAAAGAAAGTAGCATCCAAGAATGTCACCTCAAAACTAATAGTCAATCCTAAGTTGAGATATAATATTTTCAATCAGTTGCAAAGAAGCCTAGCTTAGATTTTGATCTTTGAGCTCTTAGAGTTGTGCCCAAGACATAAGCAAGTTAAACATCCCCAACAACTTAGACATTGATCGATTCCAAAAAATGGTTAACCATATTGCTAGCCCTCATTACCTTACCTTTTTGTAGGATGATGTAAGCTTTGAGCCACCCATACAATCTTGCTCTTCATATTGAGTTCATGATCCAAAAAACTTGTGTTAGGCACATGTTGATAGATAGGGATGTTGGGCTTAATATTTTTTCCTTAAGTCTTTTTAAGGAGTTGGGTTATTCTGAAAAAGTCATATATACCAGAAAAAAGATCACTATCAAAGCCTATAATTAGGCAGAAAGAACTTCCAAAATTCTTCCAATTAGGAATGGCCATGTTGAAAAAGATATTTTATTCCAAGTGGTTGATGATGGTCCCATTGTATACAATATCTTACTCAGTAGACCATGGATTCACAATATGCAAGCAATGTCATCTACCTATCATCAATGTGTTAAGTTCCCTTAAAATGGAATAGAGATTTTTATAACTGGGGATAACACTTTATCTATTAAATCAATTTCAAAAAGTGCTCATGTTTCCCTAAATAGAGAAGTAGAAGATTTTGATGCAACCTTAGTTGAATGTAAAGACAAGTTCAAGTTAGTAGACCTTGGCATGGGGAGTATCAACTCAACTCCCTCACAACACTACCAGTTTCACCTAGGTATTAATGAAATCCTTCATAAGAAATGAGACCTTTCACTTTAGCAATGACTTTATTTGGCATGTTTGTAGAGTCTTTAATTCCTATTCAAGATGAGAAAGAAGAGATGGTTGTTAGAGACTGAATTTTTAGCAAAGAGAAATACATGCACAACGAGGACTTTTCTCCCTCTCCTAAGGCTTATAGAAGAGGATATACTTTTTTCAAATAGATGTGATATCCTAGACATGGCCCTTTTAGTCATAGATTAGATGTTAGATCCAAACCCCTTGATCATGCTCTTTTTGGATGCAAGTCTAAGGAGACAGTTGGCCTGGGATTTGTGAATTGCAACAAGAACACTACTCCTATTCTTGATGAGTTAGATAGTGAAGATGAACTAGAATACATATCTAATTTGAAAAATTAGTAAGATATGTGTGAATATTAGTTCCCTTCCACTAATCTCCTTTAGGGAGATTTAGATAGTGTTAGTTTGTGGTGACTGATCAGGAAAGTACTATACATTCTTCATAAATTCTTTGGGGCTCAAGGCATTACCCTAAAAAATAAAATTAGGCCCTATTTTATCAAGATTTTGGGCCAGCATGTAATTATTAATTATAACGCTAAAGTAGTAAAAATACTTGTATAAAAGGGCTTAGGGTTAGGGATTATTTTAGTGTTGTGATGCAAAAATGGGTTCTTGTGGAAATAGTGATTTGTAAGGGATTACAGATTGTAATCACTAGATCGTAATAATATTGGACTTGCTGTTTGGTGGGCGTAGCCTAGGGATTGGGTGAACCATGTTAAATCTTGGTGTCTTGTGTTTTTTTCTGTGTGATCTATTATTTTTTGATATTGTTTATATTTGCATGTAATTGTTATTTCTGTCTATGGTTTAATCCTAACAGATAGTCCAGTCACTCATTAGATAGTTGCAACCTTAGAACAAGATGAATCAGATGTAGAAGATCCTATCAAAGAAGTTCAACAAAAGAATCTTTTTCATTTGATGGAAAGAGGTGTTACCCTTGATGATATCAGAACTTCCACATCAAAACGTCCCAAACCTTCTTGGTGTAAACATCCTAGTCAAAGTTCTACAATTGACATGGATGTTGATGTCATCAACACTTATAGTTCTCAACTTGAGGTAACCGACAAGTCATGTGTAGGATTAGAAGATTTGAACCCATATGTTGTCTTAGTGGATGATTCTTCAATTGTTAGGACAAATCCTGATTTAGGTAACTTAGAGGGATACTTGATGGACTTTGACTTTTTGATCACCAAAGATGATATCATTCACATTTACAACTTTGAACCAGTCATTAACTTACCTCTTGTTCATCCCAACCTCATTGATTGGTCCTAATGCTATCAAGAATATAAGCTCTTAACATTTCAAAATGATTATGAGATAGCTTGTTACTTGAATGTCATTGAACCTATAGTCTCTTCCACTAGTGAATTGGCTACCAGCATGACAAATCCAAACATCAAGTACCTTGGTCATAAAATAAAAAGAAAAGAAAATCAAAAGAATAGGAGTTATGATTGTAAAAACCACTATGTGGCAGTGTCAAAACAAAAAATAGTAAAAAGAAATGACATATCCAAGGGTGAAAACCTCTCTAAGGTGCCTAAGGATGAGGTACTTGATCATCTCCCTAGCTAATTTCAAGATAGATCTTTAGTGCTTATTGAACCAATGCAATTAGTCAATTTGGGTACAAATGAGGCTCCATAGATATACACTTTGCTTAGTCCTTGTCACCGCAAGAAAAAGAAGCTTACACTAAGTTCTTACAGGGAAAAGAAGATCAACTTTGCATGGACATATTTAGATATGCCAGGGTTGGAAAATAATCTTAGCACCCATCACTTGTCCATAGCTCTACGTGTAAAACTAGTTAAACAAAAATTCAGAAAGATGAACTCTCACATAGCTCTTCTAATCAAAGCAAAATTAGAAAAACTATTGAGTGTTAGATTTATACAAGTTATAGCTTATGCAGAATGGATCTCAAACATAGTAACTATATCTAAACATGGCAAGTCCATTTGTGTATGCACAATTTTTTTAGATCTTAAAAAAGCTTGCCCAAAAGATGATTTTCCACTTCAAAACATAGACATGATAGTGGATATGACTGTAGGTTATGAGATTTGATCCTTGATGGATGGTTTTTTTGGATACAATTAGATTAAGATAACTATTGAAGATCAAGAAAAGATTGCATTCACTTGTGCATGGGGTACCTATTGTTGGAATGTTATGCCTTTTGGATTAAAAAACACATGATCCACCTATCAATGGGATATCACCACCATTTTACATAACATGATGCATAAAAACATGGAAGATTATGTGGATGACACCTTTGCCAAGTCTAATAAAAGAGACACACACTTAGATGATTTAGAAGTCATTCTAGATTGTATGGAACAATTTCAATTAAGGTTAAATCCTAAAAAGTGTGCATTTTGAGTCACCTCTAGAAAACTACTGGGATTCATCATTTTAGAAAGAGGAATAGAGGTAGACCCCAAAAAAATCAAAGCAATCATAGACATGCCACCTCCTAGAAATATTTGTCAAATGAGGAGTCCTCAAGGATGTCGTCAATCCATAAGGAGATTCATTTCACAGTTGGCAGATAGAGCTCAACCTTTCAACAAGAACTTACACAAAGGAATCAAATGTGTTTGGAATGAGAATTGTAAAAATAGCATAAATCAAATAAAGAAATACTCAAAAAACACTCTTATTTTAATATCTCCTATCCCAGGGAACCAGTTGTTCTATACATTTTAGTGATGAAATCTTCCTTGGGGGCATTACTATCTCAACTTGATTAACATGGGAAAGAAAGAAAAATAAACTACATTAGCTACACTCTTGTTTTATTTGAGGTTAACTACACCAACATTGAGGAAGCTTGCCTTGTAGTTGTGTTTGCTTCCCAAAATTTGAGACATTACATGCTTACGCACACTATACACGTCATAGAAAATATAGATCCACTCAAGTATTTACTAGGTAAGGTTGCCCTCACTAGTAGACTCGCTAAATGGATGATGATCTTTTTAGAGTTTGACATAGGGTACATTGAGCGTAAATAAATCAAAGGACAAGCCATAGCAAATAAATTGGCTGATTTTTGAATACAAGATAATGCACTATTCAAGTTGACTTCCCAAATTAACACCTCATGTATATGGCTGAAAGAAGATGGAAAATATTCTTTAACAGATCCTTTACATAAAATGCTCCAAGAGTTGGTGTGTTGTATTTTTCTCCTCATGGGTACACAATCCTAAGTCTTACAAGTTATTGTTCCCATGTACAAAGAACATTGTTGAGTATTAAGCTTTAACAATTGGACTTAAGATGGCCATAGAATAGAGAATCACAGATTTACACATCTATAGGGATTCATAGATGATAATCAACCAAGTCAATGATTAATATCAAATAGAAAGTAAGAAAATGGTACATTACAAGAAAATTTTTGATTCTTTGAAATGATACTTCATATTTGTAATGTTTCAGCAAATCCCTAGTAGAAAAAAAAGCATCTTATGTTATGGCTACACTTGCTTCACTCCTTCGGCTAGAGAAACATGAATCTATATTTAAATTCATCATAGAGAGATACATTACCCTTTCTATGACTCCCAAGAAACTTATGTCATTTGCACCCTTGTTGGTTGTGAGTCATCCTACTATGGTGCCACTTACTCATACCTTTGTGATGGCATTATACCTAAACCCTTTAACTAGTATGAATTCATAAACCTTACCCAAAACACCTCTCATCACTCTCTAGTCTCTCATGATTTGTATAGGAGGGGTCTAGATGGAACACTTCATAGATGTTTAGAAAAGAAAGAATCTGACCAAGTGTTAGTTGACATCCACAAGGGAATCTATGGAGGACATTCCAATGGTCTTGCCATAGCTTGAAGGTTTCTTAAGGTAGGGTATTATTGGTCAATGATGTAGATTAATGTAGTATCTTTTGCAAACTCATATGAAAAGTTTCAAAAACATGATAAACTAATACATGCTCCAAGAAGGGAGCTCATTCCTTCTATATCTCATTGGCCATTTCAATGTTGGGCCTTTGATATTGTTGGGCAAATTCATCCCAACTCATCAAGTTGACACAAGTTTATTATCACTACCACTAATTACTTCACTAAATGGGTAGAAGTTGTCCCACTTTTTGTTCCCTCAGGCAAGGCAATCTCTCTATTCATTTTGAACCATATCATTTGTTCATATGGTGTGCCTTCCAAGATTATCACTAAAAATGGAGGCTAGTTCAAAAATAAAGACCTTAAATAACTCTACAAGAAATTCAAGATTAAACAACATTGGTCCTCCATTTACATCTCGCAGGGAAATGGTCAAGCAAAGGCATAAGAAAAGCATTCTTAAAATCCTACACAGAACAATTTGTAAGAGTGGTAGAGATTGGCACTTATAGATAAATTAGGCTTTGTGGGCGTATGGAATGAGTATTTGTACTCCTACTAGGACTAGTCATTTTTCCCTTACATATGGCACTGAAGTAGTGTTACCTTTAGAGGTTGAGATTCTTTCACTTAGAGTTTCCCTCAAAGGTCTAGTTACAGATGAAGATTATCGTGCCATGAGACTTCAAGAGTTAGAACTTCTAGATGAAAAAAAAGTCAAGCATCATTTGACCATATGAGAGTCTATCAAAAGAGCATGTCCAAATCCTTTAGCAAAAGGGTTCTCCCTAGAGAATTCCAAGTGGGAGATCTTGTCCTACATGAAAATCCTTAGAATCAACAACATAGAGATCAAAAGGGAAAAATTTGAACCTAATTGGCTCGGACCTTACATCATTACAACTTCTTTTGGGTTAAGTTCTTATTTATTGTCTATAACAGTGGGAGAGCAACTCCTTGACCCTATAGATGTCTTTCACCTGAATAAGTTCTATCCATGATGCCCATTCTGCCTGGGAGCATCCTTTGTACATACTTGTTGATCCTAAAAAAATCCAAAAGAATGCTATATTGTCAAAAATTCTAAAAATTAGAAAATGTCCAAAAAAAATGAGCATCTTAGTGAAAACCTAACAATAGGTGCTTTGATGTATCTCAAAAAAAATTATATATTGCATATAAAAAAAATTAAAAATATTGCAATAAAATCCAAGTGGTGAAAACTTGGAAACAGGTGCTACTTGAGGCCTTTGCACCCTTGTTTCTTAGAACTTGTCCTCAACACTTAGATTTTCTCCATCATGCCTTGTCCTTGTTTCCTTGGTTTGGAATTGGTCTCTGTCTTTTTCTCGAGGGCATAACTATGTTAGCTTTGGTCTCTTGGATGTGTTATTCTTTAGGACACCTCGCAAATGGTATTTTTTTTTTACACCAACCCAACTATATTTTTCAATACAACCCCTGACATCAAGTGTTTTTCAACACTTATCAGTTTGGTCATATCCAATTTTGTCATGTGATCTTACCTAATTGTAAGAATTTGATCTTTATCCTTGGAACTCAGTATCAGTTAAAATAGTGAAATTTTTAAACACAACACTTAATGTTTGAGCTATGTCATTATCTTCTCTTTGTGTGCTAATTGTTATTTATTTTCATTATTGGGATATGGGGCATGTTTTTATTTCTTTTATTCTTGTGGGTGCAGTCTTGAAACTCTAAAGTGTCTCTTGTTGTCCCCTTAAAACACTTAGAAGATTTGAGGCATCATCCTTGACTATTTTTGCATAGTCATTCTTATGATCATCCTGACATCTATGACTTGATGTGAGCATGGTTTTGCTACATTAAATTGGGTAAGCTAAAATCAAAGTCAACTTAAACTCTATGTCTTTGATGCTTATGCCAGAATCTTTTCACATTCTAATCTGATATAAATCACATTCATATTTTCATAGTTGGACTTGTGACTAGTGATGATTGTGTGATTTTTTCATGTCCATTAATAATGGCCCAATGATGAAAATAAGTTCTTTAACATTCTCTAATGAATGATGAACACAAAATCCTATGTTACAGTTTCTCTATTGCAAGTAAACCTTTGCATTTTCATGTAGCTTGCATTGTTAGACTTCATGTTAATTTTTATTTTTAGATTGCATTATGAGTTTGAGAGGGTTTTTTCCTTCATCTTTCTTGTGAACTTTTAATCAACTATGGTCATGTTTTGGTCTTCATTTCCTTATCTTCTTTCATGATCTCAATCAAAATTTTCTATCTTAAATAGTTGATTGATTTTGGGGCATTGTCTTTCTTAAGGAAAATTCTCTTTCTTCTCTCCATTTTTTTCCACCTCTTCCATACTTCTATCTTCCATTCACTTTCGCCCCACTTATTTTCTTCTAATTCAAACCTTAGGGCATAATCCTTCATGCTTGATGATCTACGTTGGTTCTATGATCATTATATCTTTCATCTTATATCAAGAACCTTATCTTTAGTTTGATTTGATCAAATTTATCAATTTTTTGTTTCTCCTCTATCTTATTTCAACTTCAATGTTGAGGGGGCAGTATCTATCAAACTTCAATCCTTGATTCAAATTTATCAATCCTATCAATTGTTCTTCTTAAGGAAACCTTTCTTGATATTCTTATCTTGGACATGTCAATTACCTATTTATAGGGGTATTGACCTTGTCTTTTTCAATCAGCTTATCTTTGTCCTCATGTGTTCATGTCTGTCGATCATGTGTCTAGGTTTTTTTGTGATTCCAAATTGATCACACACTTCAATTGCATTCTTTCATTGCATGTGTTCCCATAAAGATTGCGCATTAGTCAAAGAGGGGTAAATGTATGCACCCTAAAATGGTCGCCTAGACTATGGGCCCCCATTCTTCAATTTATCAAATGATGGAATTAATGCTTTACAATATTTTCAATTCAAATCAATTTTCTCGATCAAATTGTAATTAATTCAATTATTTCAATTTTTCCTAAGGTTTGATCATTTCATCAATAATCTTATTTAATTAAAAGAAAACATCTCTTTTAAATAAATAATATAATCTTATTTAATTAAAAGAAAATCTCTCTTTTAATTAAATAATTTTATCCTATTTAATTAAAATCTCTCTTATAATTAGTAATTTTATCTTATTTAATTAAAAAATTAATTTTAATTAAATAATCTTATCTTATTTCATTAAAACAAAATCCCTCTTTTAATTAATTAAATAAATCCCCACTTTAAGCTCTCATTTTGATGAAAAGAGAAATCAATTATAAATAAATAAATATTCCTTTTTTGCATATATTTCTAAGTGGTGGGTTTTTTCCTCTCACTTTCCTTCTTAGGGATTTATCCCACATTGCTCTTGAGGATGCATTCCTCTCCACACTTTCCTTTATAAGGAGCCCTCTCCTTCTCATTTTCATGGATCAAGATTTAATTTTTATGCTAGAGGTTTGGAGAGCAATTTTGGAGGAGAGCTTGAGCAATTAAGCTTGGACATTACAACCTCTCTTTTCTTGTCTTCTTCTCTCATGCATCCATGGAAATCCATTTAGATTACTCTTTCACTTGCATGTTAGATTAGATTTGCATTTCCTTTCATAGAATAATCTTGCATTTTCATTTCCTTTCATAGATTAGTTTTCTTTCATGTGTTGTTATTATATATAATAGCTTCCATTTTCATTTGCATGCATATTTGATGATCATGGAGACTAGCATTCTTTCTTTTCCTCTTTTAATCTCTCATTTTATGATGTACCTATATGGGCACAAACTAGGTCTAAACTAAGGGCCTTCATTATAAACCTTTGCACTCCATGAATAGAGTTTGAGACCTCATTCTTGAGAAATCTTGGATATAATGATTCATAGAAGTGTGTCAACATTTTATCATACAGCAAAGAGTTCCAATGGAAGTCAAGGAATAACATCACAACTCAAATAATGAGCTTCCACAATAGGTCATGTGGTAGTTTTTAGATAATTGAGAGGGGGGATGAATTAATTATGTTCAATTATCCTACAATCCCTTGAATTTTTACCTAAAGGAAACATTGTGAAACATGGAAATAATATCCAAGCTATGGGACTTGAACTATGAAATTGAGTCTTTGGAGAAGGTTGACTTCCTTACTATCAGGGTGCACCTAGCTACTCTTGAGAGGAAAAGGGAGAAGGAGATGCATGGAAATCAAACTACCTAATCTAATCTAAGTGGGTGATACACCAAAATAGTATTCAACCTTATCTCTACCTAAGAATGCACAATTCACCAACATAATCTCAAAGCATACAAGTTCAATCCTTTCTTAATCCAACAAACACATGCAAATGAAAAAACAAAGGATTTCTATAAGGAAAAGACTTCACTCAATATCATTCAAATGCCCAAATAGATACAATCATATAGTTGGAGAATAAAAATAATACATTAACAAAAGGCAAGAAGGTATTGCACATCATATTAATGGATGAAAGAGATACAACAAAGAATTAAGATAGCTTAGAGGCACAATAAATTACAATAACAAAGTATACCATATAATGTTATAGAATCAGAGAAAGATTGACCCTTAAGAGGGTTGCAAAACTTACTTTTATAGTGTAAGCATAACTCAGATAGCTTCTGCAAGAAGTCAAGATTCAACCACTGAAAACAAGTTGCAGGGGGATAATCACTGCAAATTTTCATACGATCTAATTGTGGTACACATCCAGATACAAGAAAATCATATATTTCACAAAACAAAGCCCTTGAGAATATAAAAACAGCAGCCATAACCATTATAACTAGGTAGATGGATGAATGGGCGGCAGTGAAGTGTCCCTTTTCATTTACTAGGCATGGAGAACCCTAAAAGTGGTTGTAGACAATAAAAAGATCAATTTTCCATTAAAGAGCTACTTCAAATTATTCTAAACACACTAAATTAGGCATATCAACATGGTCAACAATATTCAACCTCCATCTATACCTTCCTATAATTCTATTGATTGAAGACCCTTTTATTTTCTAGCATGGACAAGCAATTAACTTTTCATGGTCAACTCAAGAACCTATGATCTTATGATTATCAAATGAGGTCAAAACCCTCGTATCATCTTTAGTTTGGAAGTTGGCCTTTATGATCTTATGATCACCCATATATCATAGCTTTGGAAGTCCATCCAACTACCTTTATCTTTTCTTACGATCCTTCAATCGCTCGATCTCATGACAACACTAATACACAAACACATCTTGGTGCAAGGTCGTAGGACAATCAATTTTCCCTTAAGATCTTACAATCTACTATCTATCATATGGTCGCATAACCCTTCAACTTTCCTTGCAATTCTATAGGCATGGTTACTTAACCTTACAATTTTACAATTATAGTGTATCTTATGATTGCAAGTCTCCATTTGAATATTTATGATCTCATGATAGCCAGCTATCGCTAGCCATTTTGTAACTTTAGCAGTTACCCAAGAAACTATCATTGACGTTTGACCATATGACATCGGTCATCTCTCCTTGGCATAGCATTGACAACATCAAATTCTCCTTTTACAATCACACATCAACACATATTTATCTTCGTTATCTTATGACAGAAGGTATGTTGTAAGATCGTAACACTATTTGATTTCATCATTTGGCTAAACTTTTCAAATGAAAACTTTCCGTTTATTTGATGTATATATCCTTCAAAAATGAAATTTTACCTTTTAACTCTATCGTGAGCCTACAATCATATGATGAAATAAAAACCTTGCTCTTAGTGGCTTTGGAAGCTCTTTAGTTTGGCCTTGAGATCTTATGAACAATGGATTTGTCATAAGATCAGAACATCTCCTAATCAGCTTTATTGATAGAAACTTGTTGAATGAATTATTTGAGCTTTATCTAATGCATTGACCCTTTGAAAAATGGTAATTTAAATCTTACGACAATAGGAACTAGAGAAATTGGACCCACCCTAACACATGGTAGCCTTTTGTCATGTCATTATGACTAATAACCTTGCAACTTTGGATAGCAACAAAATGATAGTTTTTTATCCTCTTCAATCTAACAGTGAGAAAGGTACATCAAAAAATTGGCTCACTTCCATAAAGATCAAATGAAACCTTTTTGATTGTACCTCACTTGACAACTCCACCAGTCATAGAGAAGGAAGGCCTACCAGGGGTATGTGGCATGTTGTCAATATGTCACCATGACTAATGACCTTGTAACTTTGGATAGCAACAAAATGATAGCCATCGATCCTAAAAAATTGGATGATCATAATAAAACCAAGCCATTTGTACATTTTAAGACTCTTGACCAATCAAAGATTGCCACCTATTCACTTCTAACACCTAAAGACATATGACCTTATGATTGTTCCCTTTCACATCTTTAGAGGCTTGACAATTCAACTCCACAACCCCATGATTGTTGACCATTTTGTAGCATCAAATAGGTTCAATTCTTGGTTCATGATCCAATGATTGTTATGATGCTATGACTATTCAATCATACAATAGTCTAATGACACAACAACACTATACTTCGTGACATCTCCAACCATTAGTATACCCTTTGTAATCTCACAAGACTCTTCATTATTTGCACCCGCGATCACTCGACAACCCAACACCACAAAACCCATTCTACCCTTTGTATCTTCGCAAGACTCCTTAGTTGCTCCCTCAATCTCATGAAAAGGTCTATCGTCTAGTCTTGGCTCCTTAATTTTCCTCTTATGATCACCCATCTCTATGATGTCATAACAACACTGACCATCGTAACATCAAGAGACCCTACATTTAACTCCATGATCCTCCACCCTAAAGATTCTATGATAACCCAATGCTACAACAACAAAGGAAAATTAGAAGATCATAACATTGAAAGCTCATATTATTGATATTGTGAAAAAGGAAGATTGTCGAATCAGGAGACTCAACACTTCATATTACAATGACCTAAGAACATTAGGATCCATAACATCGGGAGGGGCAAAAAGAAATTCCATGACTATATGCTAAAACCTTTGATTGTAAGATCAAGACTCTTGGAAAGGGATATAAAATTTTGAAATATGGTGTGAAAAGCTAGGGTTTAGCAGATTTTGATCAACTTGGCAATTCTGATGCCATAAAAGGTATCTTTGATCAAATTTTTATGATGGTGTCAAAAAAATGCAAGGGGGGAAAAAATGGCTAACATTTTTGGCAACTTAGAGGGTAAGCATATGACCAATGACCTTTAAGCATCCATTGGGCTACAGAGTCATAAAAATCATGCAATCTGAGCATTGTGAAACACCATAACCCTGCCCTTGTTTCTCTGCAACTTGCAAAAAACTCAAAAAATTTCCATCTCTAGAGGAGATAGCATGTGCTCGTGCACTTCTTGGAAAACCCAAAAAAATCTAACCTACTATATACATGAATTTATATAGATGAAAAAGTGAAACAAACCCATTGACTGGTTTGTTGAAGTAGTTGACCTTCCTCACCAATTGATTTCTTCTCCTATGCATGAGGACAACTAAAAATGACAACCAATGTGACAAACACATTGTTGCATGGAAAACCTCCTTCCCAATGCTAAAAAATAATGAAGCTACTCTCCAGCACTAGGGTACCTTGGCCTTGATCAAAACATGTTTTCTTTTCCTTGTAGAATTCTTCCTCATACTCTGGAGTGAGCATGATTGGGGGGAACTTGTTGACTTGTTGCAAAGCTAGATGTCTCATGGGGCATCCTCTTGATGGTGTAGGGCCAAGGGAATCATGATTGACTACTTGATTATGCTTTGCAATGATAGTATCTAGAAATTTTGGAAGTGGTTCCTCCTCCTATGAAGAAAAAATCTCCACCTTGTCTTCATGTTGTTCATGAACTACCTCCTCTGGAGCTATTGGTATGGTGTGATTTTCCACTTGTTGTTGTTTTGGAACATGCTCCTCATATATAGGAGATGATGATTCAACATCTATGGAAGAGAAAATAGCATCCAACTCATGCAAAAGATTATCCTCATCATTGATCTCCTCTATTATAGTCATAAAGACATGCATAGGTTGAGGGGAAACCTCATGCAAATTAGCATATTCCTCCTTAAGGATATCCTTGGGACTCTCTTCCCCAATCACCAAATCATGGAGGACTGCCTATTGTAGCAAATAATCTTCTTCCTTCTCTAACAATAGATTCTTGTCTTCTTGAAAGGCCTCAAAAGACATGACTTTTTCCTCAAAGAAAGGAACAATCCCTTCTTCTTCTTCTTCCTCAAAGGAAGGAAACTCTCCAGATAAGAGGATTGGGTCCTCTTCCTTTGGCTCAGTAGCCACCTCCATGTTCTCCTCAATAGGTTACAACTCCTCCCATGGTAGCTTTGTGGGCTTGGTTTCACTTCTCTAAGATTCTTCATTTGGACCATCGGGGGTCCATACAATATGCCCACCCTGAAATAGTGAAATGGTGACAGGTTAGTGAGGCTCATGACCAAGCCAATTTTCTTGTATGAGGAGTGGGGGTACAATAGCAAGCCCTTACAATGGAGGGGGCTTCTTGAAGCTTGGGATGACATGTTTGGGAGGAGGGGCTACAACTGCTTCCTTGGTCTAAAAATGAGCTAGTTGGAATCTCATTTCCTCTTCTTTTGTTGTAGCAACTTGCCTTGCAAGATTCTCCTCAAAATTTCTATGTTCCTCCCTCTCTTCTTCTTTTTGTTGGAGATAGGCCTGGTATACCATCTCTTCCTATTGTCTCTTAATTTATTGCTTCCTAGCAACCTCATCAAGCTACCTATAAGGGTCCAAGAATTGCTCATGGCTTTCATCCATTTTTTTACTCTATGCATCCATCGGCCTTTGGAACTCCAACATCACATCTTTAAGCTCCTCATATGGGAATTTTGGGATTAGTGGAGCAAGGAAAGGGGGAGAGTAATAATTTTTAGCAGACAGACTATAAATAACTTGCAGCTGAGATTTAAACTGGTAATATGAGGGTTAAGGAATAAAATTTTCATGATATGGGGGAAAATAGTAGCTATTTCTATGAAATGGGTCCATTTTTAGAGCTTCATAAAAATTGCAATTTCATAGAAAAATCTTGGAAATCACAAAAGATCAAGGTTTATCTTTACATACCAGCATTGTGTTTGTATGAAAACAGTAGACTATGCACTAGAGTCACCATGGTATTTGATAAATACCTCCAAAGGCTATTGACATTGAGAAAAACACCTAATTTCTTAGTGGATTTAGGTCAACTGGCTAACTAGTGGACTAAAGTAGTTGAATCTTCTTTTCCCACTGGATGTTCCAAAAACTATTGTCACAAAATCTTGTACCCTTGCTTAAATTTTTTACCTAAAGGAAACCTTGTGAAACATGGAAACAATCTCCAAGTTGTGGGACTTGAACTATAAGATTGAGTCTCCAAAGAATGTCAACTTCCTTACTATCAAGGTGCATCTAACTACTCTTGAGAGGAAAAGGGAGAAGGAGATGTATGGAAATAAAACAACCTAATCTAATCTGGGGGGTGAGACAGCAAAGTAGTATGTTCAACCTTATCTCTGCCTAAGAATGCACAGTTCACCAACATAGTCTCAAATCATATAGGTTCAATCCTTGCTTAATCCAATAACCACATGAAGATCAAAAAATAGAGGGATGCTATAAGGAAAAGGCTTCACTCTATATCATTCAAATGCCCAAATAGATACAATCATACAGTCGAAGAATAAAGACAATACATTAACAAGAGGCAAGAAGGTATTGCACAATATATTAATGGATGAAAGAGATACAATAGAGAATTAAATAGCTTAGAGGCATATAAAATTACATAAACAAAGTATGATATACAATGCCATAGAATTAGAGAAAGATCAACCCGTAGGAGGGTTGCAAAAATTACTTTTATAGTGCAAGCATAACTCAAATAGCTTCTACAAGAATTCAAGACTCAACAACTAAAAATAAGTTGTAGGGGGATAATCACTACAAATCTGGATAAGATCTGATCATGGTACACATCCAGATGCAATAAAATCATATATTTCACAAAATAGAGGCCCTAAGAAGACGAAAATGGTAGCCATAACCATTATGACTGGGTAGATGGATGAATGGGTAGTAGTGGAGTGTCCCTTTTTATTTACTAGGCATGGAGAACCATAAAAGTGATTGTAGATGATCAAAGGATGGATTTTCCATTAAAGAGTTGCTTCATATCATTCTAAACATGCCAAATTAGATATATTAGCATGGTCAACAATAATTAACCTCCACCTGTACCTTCCTATAATTTCATTGGTCGAAGACCCTTTTATTGTCCATCCTAGACAAGCAATTACCTTTTCATGGTCAACTCAAGAACCTGTGATCTTATGATCATCAAATGAGGTCAAAACCCTAATATCATCTTTAGTCTAGAAGATGAGCTTTATGATCTTACAATCACCCATATATCATAGCTTCAAAATTTCATCCAACTTCCTTTACCCTGTCTTAAGATCCTTCAACTGCCTGATCTCACAATAGCACGAACACACAAACACACCCTAGTGCACAATCATAGAACCATTAATTTTCCCTTGAGATATTACAATCTACTATCTATTGTATGGTCACAGAACCCTTCAACTTTCCTTGTGTTGCTATGGGCATGGTTACTTAGCCTTACAATCCTATGATCATAGTGTATCTTATGGTCGTGGATCTCAATTTGAATATTTATGATCTTGCAATAGGTGGCTATCACTAGCCATTTCATAACTTTGATGGTTATCCAAGAAGCTATCATTGACCTTTGACCATATGATAGTGGACATCTCTCCTTGGCATAACATTGACAACATCAAATTCTCATCTCATGATCACATGACAACACATAATTATCTTCATGATCTTACGATAGAAGGTCTGTCATAAGATTGTAATGCCATTTGATTCGATCTTTTGGCTGAACTTGTAGAATGAAAAACTTACCCTTTATCTAATGTATATATCCTTCAAATTTTTCATTTTACCTTTTAATTTTTCCATGACCCCACAATCATACGATGGTGTGACAACCTTTCTCTTAGTGGCTTCAGAAGCTCTTTGATTTGGCCTTGAGATCTTACAAACAATGGGTTGGTCATAAGATCAGAATAGCTCTTAATCAACTTATTAGTAGAAACTTGTTGAATGAATTATTTGAGCTTTATATGATGCATTGACCCTTTGAAACTAGTACTTGCAATCTTATGACAATAGGAACTAGAGAAACTGGGCCCACCCTAACACATGACATCCTATTGTCATGTCTCTATGGCTAATAACCTTGAAACTTTGGATAGCAATAAAATGAAAGTCATTAATCCTCGTCAATCTAATGGTGGGAAAGGTACATCAAGAAACTAGCTCACTTTTGTAAAGTGCAAATGAAACCTTGCCAGTTGTACCTTGCCTGACAACTCCACTAGCCATAGAGAAGGAAGGCTCACCTAGGCTATGTGGCATGTTGTTGCTATGTCTCCATGACTAATAACCTTGCAACTTTGGATAGTGACAAAATGAAAACCATGGATCCTAGAAAATTGGATGATCATAATAAAATCAAGCCACTTGCACATTTTAAGACCCTTGACCAATTAGGCCCTGCCACTTGTTCACTTTCAACACTTGAAGAATTATGACCTTATGATTGTTCCCTTTTCATAGCTTTAGAGGCTTGATAATTCAACTCCATGATCCTAAAATTGTTGACCATTTTATAGCATCAGGAAGGTTCAATTCTTGGTTCACAATCCTATGATCATTATGATGCTACAACCATTTGATCATATGACAATCTGATGGCACAACAACACTATACTTCATGACATCTCTAGCCATCAGTATACCCTTTGTAATCTCATAGGACTCTTCATTTTCTACACTCATGATCACTCAACAACCTAACACCACAAAACCCATTCTACCCTTCATATATTTGAAAGACTCCTCAATTATTCCCTTAATCTCACAACAAGGTCTATCATCTAGTCGTAGGTCCTTGATTTTCCTCTTACAATCACCCATCTTTATGATGTCACAACAACACTGACCATCATAACATCGAGAAACCCTAAATTTAACTCTACAATCCTCTACCCTAAAGATTTTGTGACAACCCAATGCTATAACAACAATGTCAAATTGTAATATATTAACCATCAAAGCTCATACTTGCAATACCATGACAAATGAAGATCATCAGATCAAGAGACTCAACACTTGAGCTTACAATGACCCAACAGCATAAGGATTTATAACATTAGGAGGCGTAGAAATAAATCTCACAACTGGATGATAAAACCCTTGATCATAAGATCGAGACTCTTGGCAAGGGATATAAAAATTTAAAATATGGTGCAAAAAGCTAAGGTTTAGTAGATTTTGATCAACTAGAAAATTTTACACCATGAAAGGTATCTCTAGTCAGATTTTTATGATGGTGTCAAATAAATGCAAAGGGGGGGGGGGGGGGAATGGCTAACAATACTTACATATGCATTGTTAATGTGAGCTTCTTAGAGGACTTACACCAAAAGATCATCTAGACCTTACCACTCCTTGATCTTTTCTAAAGAGTGGTCTACTCTAAAGGACTTATAAAAACCACTAATCTATGTGGCCATATAATATTTCAATAACTTGTAAGGTTCAATTAGTTAATATTTTTTTCTACTATAATGATTAGAAAGTAGTCATAAAATAATCTATAAGGTATAGCACTACCTTGTTTGTTTAGATCTCCTTTCTGCTCAATTGCTTTCTAATCCCTATCATCTAATATATTTACTTGTTTAATTCACTCCTTCTCTCATTCACTTTCCTTCAAATCTCCTTTGATCTTCTCTCTTTCACCTTTCTCTTCTTTCAACTTTGACAAATTCTCAGTTTGGTCTCCTTTCTCCAACAAGCCACCAATGTTCAGCATCCAACCAAGAACCAAAAAACTTGATCACCTCCTCCTTAAATAGTAGCATATGTGGTTCTATATTCTTCCAATTATTTTTTCTTAATCACAATCGTCAATCTCAAATTCATACCAAATGCATTGAATCTGGACACTTAGAAAATAGAACTTTCATGGAACTTTGTGTCCATATGCATCCTTCTTTAGTATCCATCATCAGATCTTCCTTTCATTTCCCCAGTCATTGATCATGTAACAAATTTTGACTCATGCCTTTGAACATTTTAAACATTCTTTATTTAAACAAAAAATTTGGTCTTAGATTCCATCTTTACAAAAAATTATTTGTATTGTTACTTGGCAAACATTACATTTCACTCAGGTAATATGACACTCGGTCAATACTAAACTTACTTGAGAAATATTGAACTTTCAACTTAAATTTTCCAACTACTTAGTGAATACTATAGTCACTTGACCAATATTGTCTTCCTTCTTTATTCTTGTCACTCATTATAGATTGTATAGCATATTACATTTTCATATTTCATGATTGTAAAAAAATCAAACCAACATTACATTATCAATTTTCAACTCATTCAAGTTCCTATTGAATACCATACTTATCAACTTTTTCTTCATCATACTTTCTTTTAATCCTCTTCATCAATCAAATGATATGACACTCTACTAAATTAGCATAATGTCTAGTCAACTAAGACTTTGACATCAATGACAACATAACAAGTGACAATGACTCTTTTACATACATTCATAGCATTGTCAATTACATTATTAGTTGGGTCTAATAGCTTCCCCCTTTGGAACTAATGGAAACAAATAACATATGATTTTACATTACAAAATATTACATAATATAATCAAATGTAAGTATTGACAACAATACAACTTCTCATCTCTTTGACTTGGTCATCAAGTTCTCTATACCTTGGTCTAGTTGTATCTTCAATAGCAATAATCTTCAACATTTTACTCCCCCTTAGAATATGATTTTCTTTTGTTTAGCTTCAACTTCATGTCTACTCCCCCTTTGCATTACATTCTTGGATTCTCACTTATCTCATCTCTCCTTTTGGATCATCTCTTCTTTACTGATATTCTCCCTTATAAATTTTGTTCACCAGTATACAAATTCTCTCCTTTGATATACTTCTCCTTTAGTGTACTATTGATATTATCCCCCTTATGGATACTTCTCCCTCTTCAAAATAATTCCAAAAATTACTATAAGTTCCAATATGAAAATTATAAAACCTTATAGTTATCCTCATATTGTGCATGTATAGTATACATAAGTTTCATCATAGTCTTCTTTACAACTTCAGGATACTCCTAAAGTGTGAACTCTTGCATCAACTCCAAAAATATATTTATCTTCATCCATGAATTGATGTATCATGCATCTTCACCTAGTGAATTTTGGATAGGAGTAGGACCCCCAATTTACCTCTTAGCTACTAAAAAGTATCCTTAGGCAATGGCTTAGTAAATATGCATGCAATTCTCTCTTTAGATCACATATTCAAGCCTGAGTTATTTCGTTTGTACTTTCTCTCTCAAGTAATGATACTTTATTGATATATTCTTTGTTTTTGCATGCATCACTAGAATCTTTGATATATTTATTGTACTAGTGTTATCACAATAAATAGTAATAGGCTTGGTTATCTCTTCTTACATACCTTCCAATAGTTTCTTAATCCATAGAATATTTATAAAATTAATTAAAATAGAAACATACTTAACTCCAATTGTAGATTGGGAAATACAACTTTGTTTCTTATGTATCCATGTAATCAATTTTTCTCCCAAAAAGAAATCTCTACCACTTGACTTTTTTCTATCATCCACATTGCGAGCCCAATCAAAATCAATGTAGACTTTAAGATTAAATTCATCATCTTTTTTACACCATGTAATGCCTACCCTTACTTGACTTTTTTGATTTGTTTTGACCGAATTCTTTAAGACCTATTCTATGATTATGTTTTAGGATTAGCAATGTTGGGTTACTAGAATTGATTAATTCTATTTCATATTCAATTAATATATTTGTTGAATTACTTTAGTACTAGTTAGTGTAGACACCTAAATTTGATTACACCGCTTTGGTAATCCTATTTAGTTATCTCTAAAGGCATCATTAATTAAATTTCTATTTAATTATTCCTTTGCCATCCCCTAGTTCATTAATTTAATTAATCATCTATAGTCCTAATTGATAAAAAAAATAACCTATTATTTATCAATTTAATCCTATTCTTCTATCTAATTCCAAAATCCCCATTTATTAAATACATCTATTTAATAAATAAAACCCCCAAATCTAAAAACCCCTAAACTATCCTAAATCCTCCATTTAGCCTAATCCACCCCATCCACCCATACTAACCAAGCTTAGCCACTAACTCACCCACCCTCATGAATTCCATCCACTTGCATATCTCTAACAAGCCTAATCTAATCCTAAAACCAAGCCTAATCCACCCCCTAATGTTGCCGCATTCCCTAAGCAAGCTTAAGACTTTCCTAAGCCAAGCAAAGTCAACAATCTCAACTTCCTCCAAAATATCCCAACCACCCAGCCATGAATGCTCTTACAAAAGCCATAAAGACTCTTACAAGCCCATTCATTGCTCTTACAAGCCATTATGAAGGGTTTTTATGAAGATATTTTCCCTTGAGCCTCTTTTGTTGACTCATCCATCCCCTTGCCTCCATCCACTCACCTTGTGACATGTGTCACCCCCTGGTTGGTGCTAAACAAGCACAAGCCATGTGCTCCCCTTTGAGTGCATCCTAGCCCTCCTTAAGATTTCATCTCTCCTTGCATCTTAACCTTCCATCCCTCAAGCCCTTGGCCTATAAATTGAATCCCCTCCCAAGCCATTTTATCACAACTTTTGAGCTAAAGTTATAATGTCATTTTAAGACCAAGTTTTATACCAATCTCATACATCCACACCGAAAATTCCAAAAATATCCATTGAAGCTAGTTTGAAGCTTGAGCATACATCCCATAATCCTACCAAACTAATCCATTAGACTCATCCATACATCAAGAGAATAATCTCATTGAGAGAGCCATTCCATGGCTCATATTCTCATTTGAGGGTTTCTCTTTTGGTCTCTCTTATATGTTATAGTAATTTTGTTAGTTAATACTTTGTTCTTTTAATAGATTAGTATTTCTTGCTAACATATTTCGCATATACAGTTAGTTCATGTATTCATGATTGTTTGATGATGATATATATGTTCATGTAGTGATTTTAGTTATTTAATTATGTTAGTTAGATGGATTATTTATACATGTTTTCTATGGATACTTACCCCATACTACATGTTTATGGTGTGCATGTATATTTTCTTTATGTATGACTTTTCTAATGTGGTTAAGGAAGGGAGTCATATCACCTACTACTCAGGATCTACATGATGCACCACTTCTTGCCATTACCTATTTAGTTTAGAATATATGTATGTATGTATGTATGTATGCATACATGTATGTATGTATGTATTCATGCATGTTTTATGTATGTATGTATGTATGTTTGTAGATGCGTAGATTTTATGTAGATTGTAGGTATCGGGTATCGACTTTCCTGAATTGCTAGGATGAGTGTACCCTATCGCAATATTTCAATGATAAGAGAAGGGAGATAAATTCTTGAGTCCAAATCCTAGCCTTAAAACCAATTGTCCTAGAAATAAGGACAAGTATCTAAGATGATTACCCTTCTGAATTCATTGTATGATGTAAATTCATGATTATAACCCTTGAGTTTGATCTATATGTTGTATTTTATGATGGGTTTTCATATTTCCTCTTGTAGATCTTTACTGATTTTTCTGTTAATTAAGCCAAATTAAAAAAATATTTAATGATTTAATTTAATAGAAAATTATTAAGATAATTTCAATATTTAATTATATTTAATTAATTGGGAAATTAATTAAATAAAAGAATTAAATTTAAAGAGAAATTTATAGTTCTGATTTTAGAGCTTAATAATATTTATTTAATTTAATAATAATATATTTAGGAGATCATTTTTAAATAAATGCTAAATATTATTATTACTTAAGTCAATAAATATTTTATAAAAAATGCTTCAAAAATTAATTGAAGAGAGAAAGAGAAATTAATTTAAATAAGATATTTTAAAATTGTAAAAAGTGTGCATGAATATTCAAAAAGTAAATAAAGAGTTAAAAGATTGTGATCAACGAGTTCCCTCACATGGTCACACAATCAGTGCCCCAAATTTAGGAGAGAACTCCTTATCAGAGATTGAGAGTTAATTTCGTAGGGATCGGGGATTTTGGAGGAGTGATTTTCAGAAAAAAGGTTTTGAGGGACAAGATAATTCTCTCACAATTTTTGGGCAGTTGCATATTAGCATCAAATTCAGGTAGAATCTCGTGTTTTATTCACATAATGAATTATGTTCTTCAAAATTCTTGTCTACATCGCGTCTGTTAAATCTATTTTCAAAATTTTGTCTATGATGAATCTTTCATTGTGAATCTATTAGTATTCATATCAAATTCTATCTATATACAGGGATTGAAAAGAAATTAGAAAACCCTTGTTTAAAATATCAACTATTTAATTTATAGAATGAGGGTTTTCTAATTTCTTTTCAATCCACATATACAAATAGAATTTGATATGAATACCAATAGATTCACAATGAAAGATTCATCATAGAAAAAAAATTGCAAACAAATTTAACATATGTGATGTAGATAGGAATTTTGAAGAACATATTTCATTGTGTGAATAAAACATGAGATTCTACCTGAATTTGATGCTAATACGCAACTGCCCAAAGATTGTGAGAGAATTTTCTTTTCCCTCAAAACCTGCTTTCTGGAAATCCCTTCTCCAAAATCCCCAATCCCTATGAAATGAACTCTCAATCTCTAATAAGGAGTTCTCTCCTAAATTCGGGGCACTAATTGTGCGATCACGCAAGGGAACTCATTGATCACAATCTTTTAACTCTTTATTTACTTTTTGAATATTCATGCACACTTTTTGCAATTTTAAAATATCTTACTTAAATTAATTTCTCTTTCTCTCTTCAATTAATTTTTGAAGCATTTTTTGATAAAATATTTATTAAGTAATAATAATATTTAGCATTTATTTAAAAATGATCTCCTAAATATATAAGTAATAATAATATTTAGTATTTATTTAAAAATGATCTCCTAAATATATTATTATTAAATTAAATAAATATTATTACGCTCTAAAATTAGAACTATAAATTTCTCTTTAAATTTTATTTATTTCCCAATTAATTAAATATTAAAATTATCTTAATAATTTTCTGTTAAATTAAATCATTAAATATTCTTTTAATTTGACTTAATTAACAGAAAAATCTCAAAGACCTATAAGATGAAATATGAAAACCCATCATAAAATACACATATAGATCAAACTCAAGGGTTATAATCACAAATTTATGTCATACAACAAATTCAAAAGGGTAATCATCTCAAATACTTGTCCTAATTTCTAGGACAATTGGTTTCAAGATTAAGATTTGGACTCAAGAATTTATCTTCCCTCTTACTATTGAGATATTGCAATAGGGTACACTCATCTTGGAAATTCAGGGAAGTCAATAACCAATACCTACAATCTACATAAAATTCATATATGTACAAACACATATATTCTAAACTAAATAAGCAATGACAGTAAGTGATGCATCATGTAGATCCTGACTAGCAGGTGACTATGACTCCCTTCCTTAACCACATTAGAAATGTCATTCATAAATAAAATACACACACACACACACACCATACACATGTAGTATGGGGTAAGTATCCATAGAAAATATGTATAAATAATCCATCTAACTAACATCATTAAATAGCTAAAATCACTATATGAACTTATATATCATCATTGAAAAATCATGCATACATGAAATAACTAGTACTAAAGTAATTCAACACATATATTAATTGAATATGAAATACAATTAATCAATTCTGGTAACCCAACACCGCTATTCCTAAAACATAATCATAAAATAGGTCTTAAAGAATCTAGTCAAAACAAATCAGAAAAGTCAAGTAGGGGTAGGCATTACATCCACTCTACCTAGACTTAGGCTTACTCTTAGAAGCCTACAATAAAGATAAAATTAAACTAGGGGTAGGCATAACATCCACTCCCTTTAGACTTAGGCTTGCTCTTGGAAGCCTACTACAATGACTAGGGTAACTAAAAATCAAAGAGTACTATCTATAATGTCAAACAAAAAGCTCATTTAAGAACCTAATACAAATAAGTTAATTATGTATACACTTTTAGTCACTTAGAGCAATATGCTTTTGGTTTAATAATAAACCAAAACCCATATTGATCCAAAAAAAAAAAATTAACAAATACTAAAATAGATCCCCTAAAACACTCCAAACAAAAGATCAACATCTCTAAATCATTGAAAAACATAAAAGTTATAATGTATAGGCATGAATCGAAAGTCAAAGACATAAATTTTATGAGTTTCCAAGTGTTAAAGTTGCAAAAGGAACATAACACTATTTACATTTCATTTCAATTCAACTAGTTCAAGTGTTCAAGTTTTTAATAGATACATATAATAGTTTAAGTTTTGTTACAATTCAACTAGCTAAGAACTAGTGGCACTCCAATATACCCAGAGCTTCCAATGTAGAAACTCAGGCTTTGACACTAGATGTAACACCCCGCCAAGGGATCCAGAAGAACTAACCTAAAGTTTTATGAAGTTTTCCAAACTTTTTTTTAAAAGAATAATATATGCAACAATTATAAAATAGCAGAAGCAATTACATGCAATCATACATAAGCAACACATAGCATATTAAATTCCTTAAGGATCCCAAGATGTTGAATCATATTTAAATTTAATTAATACTAAGTCTAATAAATAACACATCCACATGAAAGAATAACTACAAGTTCAATCCATTTAAATAATATACATTTGTTCTAAATGCCACTTGGCATTAATTCAAAATGCACAATCATCCACTGTAAATGTCACAAGGTATGAAAGGCTAAAAGAATATACATTTATAAAATAGATTGCATCATCCCTTTTAGATCCATGAAACAAAGTATAATACAAGTAAAATCATCCATCATATAGATATAATCATCCATCATAATACACAAAGATAGAATGAAAAGAAATGTAGAAGAAGGAACTCTAGCCACAGCATCAATAGACAGATCTCAATGGTAAAAGTAAAAAGCACTACCACCTGACCTCATGGTAACTCAAAAAGGTCCACTTCCACTGCACTGAGGAGATAGTCTCAAGTCCCAAACATGATAACAATCCCAAAAATCAAGAGTACAATCTAGGTTAAGGGAAAACCTAAAAGTAATCTAACTTAGAGGTTCCAAGATAAAATGACATCTAAACATAGAGGCAAAAAAAGAAACGTAGGGAATCTACTATGCAAGTGGGCAAGTGTCATCACATGAATCAACTGTAGAGTTATCTTGGTAGTCTGACTTGACCCTGGCCCCCTAGTGACTCTATGTGGCACTAGTATCCTTTCCTACTGACAAGGCATACTAACGATGCATGGTTGTAACCAAGCATCCTCACTTTTCCTGCCCTAGTCTGTACTAGCACTCGAGGCATGGGCAAAGAAAGACAAAGACTCTTATTAGGTTCATTTTACTCTCATTTAGTGTAGTTTTTTCACTTATTAAGATAACCTACAATGGGTTACCCAAGTAGCCACTTTGGGCTTCGACCTCCATTACAAGCCACTTCTCAATAGTACATACAAATAACCTACCCTAAGCTCATAAAAGTACAAATCAAAGAATCTTAGTTTTCACCTCAGCCCTATACAAGTGACTGGAAAGCATCAGAAGATAATTCACAATAACACCTTAGCCCTTTACAAGCAATTGGAAAGCTATCCAAAAATAATTGATCGAAGACTTAAAGGTTAAGTCAAATAGGTCATACCATTCATCTTGTTTTCACACAAGAACATTGAAAGCAATAATGAACAATAGATCCAAACTCATCATAGAGCATACCAAACATATTACCATGGTTGAGTTTAAAAGATCAAGATCAAAGCATCATCATAATATCACCAAAATAGAACTCTCAAGCCTCTGGTAAACGTCCTAGGACTAGTCAACACTCTAGTCAACCCAAACCCCAAAACATAAGACAACATACAGTTAACAATGTAGTTTCATAATTTTTTATTTATTTTGAAGATACACATCTGAGTTAACAGTAAGGTTTAAGTTTTCATTTAAATGTAATTTTTTGAGTAGATGAGATTTACATTTTACACTTACCACTTAACCCATTTCTTATGATAGAAAAAATTGCACAATTACTCTTAACATATGAAAATTTCAGGGTTCACGATTAAATAACATAAGATGACTTTTAAAATTAATTATCTCTAATAACTTATTAAATTAATAATTATTGATCATTAAATAAAATTACTACGATTTTATTAACAATCACAATTTTTAAATAATGATATCAATAAATAACTTAAATGTTATTAAATAATATTTTATTATAATTAAAAACTTAATTAAACTAAATCAATTAAATTAAATTAATAATTATTTAAAACAAAACTATATTAATAATTTATTAAAAATTAATTAATTAATTAATTATTAATAAATAATAATTACATTTTTATTAAAACTAAAATTTAATTTAAAAAACAAACTTTAAATAAAACCACACCTACAACTTTTAAATATAAAGCTCTAGGCTGGTATGCTACCACGACAACAAAATACTGTCGTGGCAGTACCTCTACTAGCATGGTAGCAAGGCCTATTGTGTAGCCCTTTTAAAGGCCATTGTGACAAGGAAAAATGGGAGATGGGGGTTTGGTGGCCCTGTCTCCTTTTCAAATTTATTTAATATTTTTTATATACATTTTAATAATAAACAAACAGCCCCCTCGTTATTTTTTTTTATAATGTATGATTGTATGTAATTACTTCTGCTATTTTATAATTGTTGCATATGTTATTCTGTTATAAAAAAAAATGTTGGCAAACATAGTAAAACTTTAGGTTAGTTCTTCCCCATCCCTTGGTGGGGCGTTACATACCATAGGCCATAATCTTCAGTTCCTTTTATATGTTTGAATATCCTCTTCATAGTATTCATGTGTGTTTCCTTAGGATTACAGGAAAACCTTGGAATTATACCAATATCATGTGCGATACCTAGTCTACTTTGTACAATTTTCTATAGTTTTTCAATCGTAGATTGGTATTATGTTTCATTTACCTCTCTAGTAGTTTCTTCCTTTGATAATTTTACTTCAATCACCATAGGTATACTAACTATCTTAGACTCATCCATCCCAGATGTGTTCAATATTTCTTTCACATATTTAGATTGAGTCACATTAATACCTTTCCTTGTATAATGAACTTGTAATCCAATGAAAATTTTGATCCCACCGAACATTAGCTCTCAAATCTTGTACTCATTTGATTAGTATATGTCTTACATAGTATTTCATTTCCTCAAAATATAATATCATCCTCAAATATTTCATAACTCCACACCATATCATTAGATTAGCATTCTCACATTTTCTAGAAAATCCAATCTTAATCAAATAAGAATGTAACCTTTCATACCATACTCTCAGTGCTTGTTTCATTTCATACAATACCTTGTTCAATTTCCAAACCATGTTCCTTTAATTAGGTTCAATAAATCCTTTAGGTTGTTCAATATAGACTTTGTCTTTAAGTATTTCATTTAGAAATGTAGATTTGACATTCATTTGATAAACTTTGAACTTCTTGTAGGTATCATAGGCCAAAATTGTTCTTACACCTTCCAATCTTTCCACGGGTGCAAAATTATCTCTACAATCTATTTCTTCTTCTTGTGCATAACCTTTGCAAACTAGTCTTGTATTTTTTCTTACTGCTTCTCCATTTTCATTCAACTTATTCCTAAAAATCTATTTGGTTCCAATCAAATTCCTATCTATAGCTCTCATTACTAATGCCCATGTATTTTTCTTCTCTATCTGATCAATATCTTCATTCATTACATTTATCCAATTCTCATTTTCTAATGTATCCTTAAGTGTTCTTGGTTCAAAATTAGCAATCAAATAAGTAGTGTCTCTCAACTTACTTCTCATCTATACTCCAGTACTTCTATCACCAATAATTTATTCAAAGGTATGATTATTTCTCACATACTTGGTTAATACAAGTAGTTCTTTTACTTTAAAAAATTTCTCCACTCAGTAGGGATTCAACTTCATGCTCAGGTTGTATTGTCTGGTGCTTAAGTAAAGCAGTCTATAACTCAAGTGATATTTTCTAGTGCTCAGTGGCTCTTTATTGTAACTCGAGTAGTGTATTTGGCACCTCTTCATATACATATACAAACTTTTTGTAATCTTCAAGTTTCTGCTTTCTTTTCACATTGTTCTTATCTGCGAACTAATTGATCCTTACATTTATACTTTCAATCATCTTGGTAGTATCTTTGTTCAAACATTTATCAGATTTTCTCTTAAATGAATAGCCAAGGAATATACCTTCATCTCCTTTAAAATCAAATTTACCATTCCTTTCATCTTTGTGAATGATACATCTACTTCAAAAAAAATTTAAATAACTTATAGCATTCAATGTATGACCATACCAGAGTTCATAGGGTGTCTTATTTGTTCTTTTCTTTGACTAAACCCAATTGAGAATATAAATAGAAATGCTAACAGCATCTCTCCAACATATCTGAGCAACTTTTTTTTCAATCATCAATGTCCTTTCACATTCCACAAATGATCTATTTCTCCTCTCAAAAATTCCATTCTATTGTGGTGTCCTCAGTGTAGATAATTATCTCTTAATACCATTATCAAGACAAAAGTTAGTGAATTCAGTAGACATATATTCTCCACCTCTATCAAATCTTAAACATTTCAAAAATTTGCAAGATTCTTTCTCAACTCTAGCTCTATACCATTTGAACATATAAAAATCATATGATTTTACCTTCATGAACATAAAATGTATCATTCTAGAGTAGTCATCAACAAACAATATAAAGTATTTGCACCATAATAACTATCCACACACATTGGTCCACATATATCATTATAGACTAGTTCCAAGATATCATTTCAAGTGTTGATTTTTCTTTAAAAGATAGAGTTTTTTATCTTATTGAGATAACATTATTTACACATAGCATTCTCAGGTTTTTGCAAATTTGTTAAGCCTCTAACTCTTTTCTTTCTACTTTTCTTCAATGTGTTCTCAAATTTTACGTGGCGCTACCTTTTATGTCATAACCAGACATCCTCAACTTTATAAAATAAGAATGTCTCAATAGTAGGATCAAGATAAAATAATTTGTCTCTTGTTTGCATCACAGTTCTAATTAAATTTCCTTCATCATCATAGATCTTAAATTTTTTTTGTTCTAAAATTCTAACTTGCAACCTAAATTATTCAACTAAGAAACACTCAAAATATTATGTTTTAGTCTATGTACCAAGTATGCATCATCACATCTAATATTATCATTTAGTATTAGCAATCCTCTACCTTTCAATGTACATGAAACATCATTACCTAGCTTAAAAGTTCTACCATCATCAATTTCTTCAAATTTATCAAACTTATGCAGATCGCCAATCATGTGATGTGATTATCTACTATCTAATCCATGAATCATTCATGCTAACATGTGAAATAAGGGAAGTTTCACTCTCTTACATTTCTCCATTGGGATCTTCCTTAATTGCAACATATACTATTTCAATAATTTCCTTTTCTTCATCAATACTGGAACCTCTCTAATTTCTAATAAATGTAACTTCATTTTGTCTTTCCATGATGAGAATTCTCCTTGTTCATCTTTGGTGCCTCTCTCTTGTACATCTTTTGATCTTTAGCTCAAGTTTCTTTAAACTTATTTATCTAATCCCTTAGCTTTGATACCAATTATTAGATAACTGAGGGGGGTCAACTAGTTATGTTTAGTTATCCTATAGTCCCTTCAAACAATTTCACTACCAAACAAACTTCATAAACATCATAAAAATTCAATTGGTGTATTAATTCAACTTATCAATTAACTCACTCAATCACTTTACTCTAAACTTTTCATTCATTGTTTTGTTATTACTAATTGAGAGTACTAAAAATTATTTTTACCGACCATTAACCTAGTTGTACTGATTTGTAGTAAAATAAAAATAACATTTAAAAAAATTGCAACATAAAAAAAATCACACATTTGACACCAAGATTTTAATGTGGAAACCATGTAAAGGAGAAACCCACTTGGGACTAGAAACCCATGATTTTCACTCTTCTAAAGTAAGTTCTACTAGGAGACAACCTTGTTAAAGGTTTAAATACATTTTTTTAATGTGACCTTATTAGATAATTAACACCAAAAGATCATCTAAACTTTATCACTTCTTGATTTTGTTTGAAGAGTAGCCTGCTCTAAAGCACTTATAAACACCACCAATCGATGTTACCATATAGGATTGCACATACATTTTAGGTCCACCCAATTAAGAGATTTTTCTTCTATAATAATTAGAAAGTTCTAATACAAATGATCTATTAGGTAGAGCACTACCTTGCTTGTATAGATCTCCTTTCTTCTCATTCTCTTTCTAATATCTATCCTCTAATCTCTTTACTTTGTTGCTTCACTCCTCTCTTTCACTTTCATTCAACTCTTATTTGACTATCTCTCTTATCTGCTCATTTCACCTTACTCTTCAAATTTTAACAACTTTTTACTTTTGTCTCATTTCTCCAACAATTCTACCAATGATCAACATCCAGCTAGAAACCAAAAAACTTGCTCAAGTCCTCCTTAAATAGTAGTCTTTGTGCTTCATAATTCTTCCAATTATTGTTTCTTAATCACAATCATTGATCTTATATTCATACCAAATGTATTAAATCTAGACACTCAAAAAATAGAATATTCATAGAATTTTGTGTCCATCCTTATCCTTCTTCAATCTCCATCATCAAATCTTCCTTGAATTTTACCAATCATTAATCTTGTAAAAAAAATTGATTCGTTCCTTTGAACATCTTGAGCATTCTTTATTTCCAGCAAAAGTCAACCTAAAATTTTGATACAAGGAGCAATAGGGAATCAAGAACACAACATGTGGAATAAACTCAACTTCAAGAATTCAAGACTCCCTATTTAGAGATGCACACAAAATCCATACATAACTTAATGAAATCATAGAGAACACAAGGCTAGATGCATCATATGTGTAGGTGTAATTATTTCACTTCACATATAAACAAACCACAACATTCCCAGTTGTAAAGCCTTCTGAATTGTGGGCTAACACAAAATAAGAATTTTACAATTACATAGTCTTAGCTCGTGGCTTCTATCTTATATCTTTTATCTTCTCCTTTTTTCTCTTCTCCTATATCTAACCAAGATTCTTTTGTAGCTAGATAAGATACAAGTTAGCTAGTCAAGCATTTAATTACAATATAGTTCCATTCTTGGAAGAGTAAACCAAGATCCATGAAAAGGACAATATGAAATGGTGTGCACTTAAACGTAGGTATAAATGTGTGTTAGGATTTTTCTTCTAACCATACTAGACATCATAGAATTAAAGAAAATCTCACCAATAAAAACAACACACTTTTTTTAATAAAAATAGAAGGAAATAGGGACTACAAATAATGGGATAGAACTTGAGAAACAAGAAACAAAAGAACTTGCATGCTAAGGAAAAGTGTCTAGGATCCTCAACATGATCGCAAGTATGAAACCATGAAAACACAAGTACCAATGGCTAATTTTCAAACAATGGACTAGTACAAAAAATATGAAATATTTTTGGTTGATGCAAGATTGCTCAAGGACCCTAGATGCTCCTACATCAGACAACTGGGGTTAATAAAGAATTGATGTCCATATTAGGTATGACTCATATTCTGACTTAAACCATAAAGATCTAATTTTTTATGTAATCCATGACCTATCTTCAATTGGTTTGTCTTTCCACTAAACTACGTATTACATGTAGTCCTTTCCTCTGGTGCTTTTACTTATTTGGCTATTCAAGATCTTCTCGATACTATTTGTTTTCTTCTTAGGATAATCCAAGTTTATTTTTAGCTCATCATCTAATTCAAAATATGTGAAGGTGTTTGCAATGTTGAATATAGGTGGAATATCCATGTCTTCTATAAATTTAACTTCAAAAGCATTCCCATTCTCAAACTTCTTTATAATCATTTAAGGACCAAACTTCTTTATCTTCATCTTACTATAGGTACCAACTAGAAATTTATTTTTCTTTAAATTAATCATAACCTCATCAGAAACTTCAAAGGATTTATTTCTTCTCCTTTTATCATCTCTTTTTTGGTATTCTAGATTATTGTCTTCCAAATTCATTTTAACTTTCTCATTTAAGTCTTCATAACATCTATAAATTCTTTAGCTCTAACACTTCTCTTTTTCTCAATTCTCATATCTCTCGAATCAATAGCTTGCTTAGGATTCATTCTAGTAACAATCTCAAAAGGTGTCTTCTTAGTGCTCCTATTCATAGAATTATTGTATATGAACTCTGCTTGTGCCAAAATCAAATCCCAATTGGTAGGCTTATCTCTAACCAAACATCTCAACCAGTTATCCAAACCTCTAATCATAATTTTTTTTTTTTTCCATTTATTTGTAGATGGAATGTAGAACTAAATTTCAACTATGTATTAAACATCTTCCAAAGTGTCCTCCATAAATAACTAGTAAGCTTAGTATCTCTATCTGAAATAATATTTTTAAGCAATCTATGCAATCTAACCACTTCCTTAAAGAATAATTTAGCAACATGTATAGCATTAGATATCTTCTAACAAGGTATGAAATGAATCATCTTTAAAAATCTATTAACTACTACTAAAATAGAATCATTACCTCCCTAAGTTCTAGGAAAACCAAGAACAAAATACATATTGATATCTTCCCAAGGCTTATTAGGTATGGGAAATGGTGAACACAATACCAATTTCTAACTAGCTCCTTTTTTTGTTTGACCAATTTTGTAACTTCTCACTATCTTCTACACACCATTATAAATTTGTAGCCAAAAGTGCCTAACCAAAATCAACTTCACTATCTTATCAATCCCAAGATTTCTAGTAAATTCACCACTATGATTTTCCTTCATGATGTTCTCTCTCACAGATCATCTAGGTATGCACAACTAAATTCCCTTAAATATCATATATTCCTGAATGAAGTAATCAATCCACTTATCTCTCATCATATGTTCTTTACAAGCTTCCTAAGGTTCAGCAAAATCATGATCAATTTCATACAAACACTTCAAATCATTAAATTCAAATACCTCAACTCTCATTTCTATCAGTGAATTCCTTATACTCAAAGTATCACAAACCTTGTTTGATTGTCCACTCTTATGTTCAAGTGAAAAGGAAAATTTATTCAAAAACTCAACCCACTTTATATATATCTAATTCAACTTATTCTAATTTCCCAAATACAATAAAGCTTTATGCTCAGTATACAACACAAAATATTTAGGCATTAAATAATATTTCAATTTCTTGAAAGATTGAACAATAGCATAGAATTCTTGATCATAAACTAAATATTTTCTCTTAGAATCGTTAAATTTATCACTACAAAATAGCTCCAATAACACTTTCATTAGAGCATCATATTCAACTTGAAAAACTTTATAAAATTAGGAAAATCAAGTGTAAGAAATTCTACAACCTTTTGTTTCAACATTTAAAAACTCTTTAGTGCTCAATGTGTCCACTTGAAATCCCTTTTATCTCATCTCATAGTCTCAGTCATAGCATTACAAATAGAACTGAAATTTTTGATGAACTTCCTATTGAAACTTTTCAATTAATGAAATGATCTTACCTCTCCCACATTCTCGAATGTAGCCCAATCAAGAATAACTTTCATCTTTTTAGTATCCATCTTCAAACCATTAGCTAAATGAAAAATCCAAGATACATAATTTCTTCCTTCATAAATGAACATTTCTTCAAGTTAATCGGTAATTTCTCCTCCTTCAATTTTTGCAATACTTGTCTGACATACTCAAGATGTTCTTCTTTAGTTTTATCGAATGTCAAAATGTCATCTAGATACACAATCACAAATTTACCTAATAATCTCCTCAAAACCTCATTCATAAACCTCGTAATAATACTAGGTGCATTAGTTAGACAAAAAGGCATAACCAACCACTCACACAAACCTTCATTAGTCTTAAAATATGTTTTCCATTCATCTCCTTCTCTAATTTTGATCTGATGATAGCCACTTTTCAAATCAATCTTGGTAAAATACTTGGATCAAATCAATCTATCCATTATGTCATCCATCCTAGTTAAAAGAAATCTATATTTCATTTTTATCTTGTTTATAGCTCTAGAATCAATGCAAATTCTCCATTGTTTTTAAATTCTAACACAACAAGTGTTGCACAAGGACTCAAACTTTCTCTAATCAAAACCTTCTCAAGAAACTCTCATACGAGTCTATTCATTTCACCTTTTTCATCAGGTGTCAATATATACAGTTCTTTATTATACTAGCTCTAGGTATCAAATCCATACAATCACTTATGCTTCTTGTTAGGACTCAAAATTGCAAGTGGATTTTGAGTATTGATTTGAAAACTTAACAAAATGAGCCCCTATAATTGCTTTTTATGCCTCTATTGGGTTGTCATTTTGAGTCATGGGATGTCTTTTATGTGCACATTGTCTTTAATTTATCATATTCTTCCACCTTAGGTCATTATTTTGAAGTATCGAGTCATTTGGTAAGGTGTCATTTGGAGCATTTGAGAAATCTGCATTTTTGTCCAAGTGTCAAACAATGTTTAGGAGGCTAGTTTGCATTTTATCTTACACCTGATAATGTTTCAAGACCTGCCACTTTGGGAATTTTTAGCATGCATATCAAAGAACATATATTTTAAATTTCAAGCCATTTTGATCATTTCTATAGGGTTTTGAGTTCCTCAAAGTTGAGTGTTCATCTCTTTCATGATTTTGCACTTTGCACATTAATCTGGGATGCCTTGTTTGACAGTGACTATTTTATGATACATTGATTATTTTAAATAAATTGTCATACCACTACATTTTAGTCATAAATAACATCCTATATTTTAACTTTAAGTCCCAATGAATCCATTTGATAAGTTTTCCAAGATGATTCCATTTGTAAAAAGCTCAAAGTTACCTAGTTGTCTTTTATGATAATTTATTAGTAGCTTTGTTTGACTGATCATAAATTTGACCCTATTGGTGTTTTAAAATGTCATGTTTCAAGTATCCCAAAGAGAACATAATACATCTAGGGGAAGCTACTTCCCATCTACAACATACCCTTTCAAACACCAGGACCAACTATAAGGATAGACCCTTCTTCTACTTTAGGCTTGGGAAAACCTAGGTGGATATACCTTAGATTCATTTATATGGTACTAGTGTTCAAAGCATACACTTGAATCTAACAAAGTAGATAAAACCCTTATTTCTCCTATTGCTTATACAGACAATGTAAGCATGGAATAGCTAATAACACAACCTATGAATTTGATAAGACAAGTGAGGGTAACTCCTTTAGCTTTTTCAACATGAAAGGGAAAAGATTTGATAAATGATGTTGAATATCAGCATAAACCAGGTATGAACAATACAAACATGCATTTCCTAAGTTGATTGTCCCTTATCCATTGGGCATTAACTAAGTCATAACATACAAATGGATACCCAAAATATACTCATATATTCAAATATTAGATCTATCTATCTACCTTTTAAATAGACATCTATCTTCAAAATGAAATTCACGCTTATCATATCTCCCCATGATCCCTACAACTTTGTCAATGCATATTAAGAAATTTACTCAGGTCCTTGACCCAATAGGAAAACATACAATAAAATACAACTTCAAAGCCAAGCTACAATTGGATGGTATACACCTTATGCATATATCAATAGAAAATTACAAACCCATGAAGATGGAGACAAATTTCAAATTGATACTTTCAATGAGGCTTTCTTATTAATTTCTTTGAAGTCAATACATCATGGTATATGCCAAAACTTAGAATATACACAATAAATGATTGTGTTAACTAGTTTCTTATAAGAAACTACAACTATTTTTCATAATAGAGAAAATGTTGAAGAAAATGGTGGAATCATAGCTTTGGATCCAACCTTGCGGTATCAGAGACTCACTAAAAACAACCATGGTATCACAGCAATGAGAAAATTTCTCTAGAACTAGAACCCTTACAATGAGAGAGAAAGAGGAAGATATAGGAAAGGAAGAAGAAATTAGATCTGATCTAGAAGTGACACATGTCCACTTGAATCTCCATCCCCTACTACTGCAAAGCATCTCTCTTCTCTCTACAACCAAAATCTGATATGAATCTTATCATTATGTGGAACAAACTTTAAAATATCTCTTCCTACTGATGAAAAACCTTTCCCTTGATAAAACCATTAGATGTGCATCTGAAATATGGATAAAACCTTCACTAGACTAATTTAGAGATAAAAAAAAGCCATCATTAACTACATCCCTAACAACCTTGGTGCACACCCAATTCACCACTTTGCCAAAAACCAACTTTGAACTATTATACCTAAATGTTGTTGAAAAATGAGTACATGAGACAAAACCCTAAATAAATCCAAGATGCTACTTCCTATGCAAAAACAAATTATAAATCCAGAAAGCTAGCTCTGAGACCTTTCCAATGCTATATGATAATCATATATTTTCTTACCAGAGATGCCCAGAATATTAGTTTGAAAATTAGGTTCCTAGACTAGTATGAAAAGCCTTTCAACTTTGCAATTATTTAATTTTATACTAAAGTTGAAACTATACCATATAATCCTTTAAAATTTAAAAGATGTCTGCACATATTTTCAGAGGAAAATAATTAAAAATATATTTTTGTAGCTTTTTGGATTGTTCCCTCTAGTTATCCATCTGGGTCAAACTTTCTTTGACCACCTATGCCACATGGTAGTCTCCTATTGGATCTCCTAACAATAGTTGTACCACATCACCATCTGTTGGGCATCCTACCATGTCATCACCATATGGCATCCTACCATGTCTTCCCTTGCCATGTCATCCACCACCTGGGCCCACTAACACATGACAGCAAGGCACTTTCCTACATTCTGTAATGATTGAACAACTTCACAATGCGACAATGCTCCAGCTGTCCAATTTGACATGTGTTACAATCTGGTGAAGTTTATCTTCTCAGTGCCATGTCACCACCTAGCTCCACATGTTATGATGTCACTTTGTTGCATGCACAGTTAGCAACTACCACATTACTTTTAAGAATATGGCATTCTAACACTTGTCCTTCCTTGTTGATGTGGCCATCTTAGGAAATGTGCCATGTGGTGTGCTCTTAGACATTCAATCATCTGTCATATCTACAACCTTAGTTTATGTGCATGGTTAAAATTTCCCCTTCATGCGTTGAGTTGGCCAGATAAGCCCCACTTGCAAGCATGCTTGCCTTGTGTCTCAATAGGTGTGAGCCTTTGAGACACTTCATTATTGTGCCTCTTTTCATTTAAACACAAAAGAATCTCATCCCACAACAAATGTGGGACAAAACTCTAGCCTATTTTCCTTTAAAACTACAGATCAACTATGGACATCCACTCAAAAATGTTGCTAAGTCTGAACATATTTGCACTAACATGGACTTTAACCATTTTTCAACACCTCCTATGGACTATTTCATCACCTGGACATGGATTGGAGGATTCATTTTGACTTGCAGCTTACATATAGTCCATAAAATTTAACATGCATTGATATGCTCATAAAGACAAAACCTTCCCCCAATGGCAAAGAAATTTGAAATAGTATTAGCTCTATTAGTTATGTTTCTGATATGATGTCAAAGATGCATGTTTGGTTGGAAATAGAGGGTCCAATATCAAATTGCATGCAACACTAGGAAGGAAATAGTATTGTTCTTTTTTAAACAACCATTAACAGCCTCACAAAAGTCTCCACAAATGAAAGAGTTGATAGTCCTATCTGTGTGCACTCCTAAGCTTTGAAGTGAGCATGGAAACCTTTGACAACTCTAGGTTCATGTGCAGGTAACATTTCAAACTAATAGCCATCCATGCAGTGGTAATTTTGTTGCCATTGACCCGTTGCTTCCATCTATTTCTCCATAGGATCTACATAATTCTTATTTACTATGAAAATTGTGATTGGAGTCAAACACATATGAGATTAATTTTGTAGAATTTGAGCAGATATGCAAATCAAATCCACAAAGCCCACAAATACTTGCATGTAGAAAATCTATCACAGAGAAGAAAAAGACAAGAAGAGATAAGGGTTTGATCTAAAAACATGCAAATTGTATGTTCAGATGAAGAAGAGAATATAATTACAAAGAGATCAATCATTATAAAAGGAGATCGAAACTCGAAAAGGGTAACCTAGTAAATTACGAAGGGTAATCTAAAGGTGAAAGCTATTTAATAATTATAGAATAATTATTAAATAAGAAAGCTAAAAAAATGCATAAAGCAAAATCTTAATAAGGGAGAAAAGGTAATTTAATAAATTAAATTAAATTAACCTTTTTCTCTAACATCCCCTTAAGATGAGCAATAATGTAGTTACAAACAATGCAGAAAGAGCAAGGAAATTATAATGCAATGTTGAAAAAAAACTTGGGTCTTGGAAACAAGGCCTAATGAGGTACCTAATCACAAAAAAATCTCTATGAAATGGAGAAATAGAAAAAAACCCAGTGGGAAAAACTCTACTCCAAAAAGAGATAGCTAAAAACCTAGTGAAGGACTGTAGAAGCCTTCAACTAGAGGAATGTTCTAGAAAATAGGAACAAAGAGTGATCATGAAGAAAACCATTGAAGCATGAATAATTTTCAAACTCTATCAAAAGGAAATTATTGATCTGTAGAACCTTGATGCAAGGAAGGATAGGAATAACTAAGGCCAATGGCACACCCAGCTCTATGAACCGCCCTGCAAGAGTTAACACAATGGAAGAAAACACAAAGAAAAACAACCAAAGGAGAAAGAAAGGTTAAATGATTTCATTGATTCTTTAAATATTCATCATATATTCCCAGCTATAAGGCCTTCTAGTTTACAACCAAATACAAAATACATTCATACACAAAGATTCAACAGCAATTCGCAATTTCTAGTTTGGCTCTGCAATCCTCTTCAAAACTACCTAAAACTACTTAGCTCTAAGCCTAAACACTCTATTTATACTAGCCAAAATGGCTTACAAATCATTCTAGAACATGGGGAAGCCACAATTCAGCTCTTAGCAAATATTAAATGAAAATAAACCAAAACTAAATACACAAGTAGGCCTGCATCAACAATTAATTGTCCTAAAATTGATGTCTGAGAAAAATTGTGATATCTACTAGCTCCGATTGATTTAGAACTCATGCTTCAAAATGTGGGTAAATATCTAGGTCCTCTATAACCTCTTAAGTGCACAAGATCTGATTCATCAAGAAAAAGTGTGCATCCATTCTAAAAGTTGAGCACAGAAAACTATTGCGCAAAACTATCAGAAATCAATGTTTCGGGAGAATTGCCATATCTCTCAAAATATAAGGATTTAGGATTGTGCTCTGTAAAATATATATTACTCTATGCCTTCTTCAAACTTTGAAATGCACAACCTTCATTCATTATGAAAAATTAGTTACAGGGTCTGCAGTAGGCACCCAAAAACTAAAAAATGTAGTTTCAGCAGAACCTAGTTTTAGCAACAAAATAAAAACTAAAAACATGTGGGATAGTAGTGCAACCTAGGATGCTCCTACATCAGACAACCAAGGTTGGAAGAAATTATTCTCCTAAATCATTGAGATTTCACAACCTAAGCTGAATCCAAATCAGATTGAGAAATCCATGAAGCCTCTTCCATAGGTCTGTTCTTTCACTTCACCAGATATTCATAATAATATTGTCCTCGTGTGCTCTTACCAATTCTCTAATCTAGTACATGTTCAAATTCTTCAGTTTGCTTCTTAAGATATTCCTCTGATATAGTAACTTCATCATCTAATTCATGATACTTGTATAAATGAACAACATTGAATATAGGAGATATATCCATGGCATCAAGTAACTCAACTTCATAAGCATTACCATTGTCAAACTTCTTCAAGATCTTACAAGTTCCAAACTTCTTCAATTTCAACTTACTGTATGTTCCAACTAGAAATATTCCTTTCTTCAGATGAACCATCACTTCATCACCAACTTGAAAATCATAATGTCTTCTAGATTGATCAACATTCTCCTTATACTTTTGATTATTTTGTTATATCACCAACTTAACTTCCTTATGCAAAGACTCCATAAAATCAGCAAATTCTTCTCCTACGGCACTTCTCTTTTCTTCACCAACAATATCCCTCAAATCTAATACTCCTCTAGGATTCATTCTAGTAACAATTTCAAAAAGTGTCTTTCTTATACTCCTATTCATAGAATTTATATATGCAAACTCAGCTTGTGCCAATACCATCTCCCAGTTACTTGGCTTATTTCCAACTAAACATCACAGCAAATTACCCAAGCTTCTATTTGCAACCTTTTTCTATCCATTTGTCCATGGATGGAATGTAGAACTAAACTTCAATTCAGTACCCATCTTTTTCCACAAAGTCTTCCAAAAATAATCAACAAACTTACTATCTTTATCAGAAATAATACTTCTTGATAATCCATGCAATCTCACAATCTCTTTGAAGAAAATTTCAGCAACATGCTCAGCATTTGATGTCTTCTTACATGGTATAAAATGAGCCATCTTAGAAAATTTGTCCATAACAACAGATATAGAATCATACCCCTTTACTGTCTTAGGTAATCCAAGAATAAAATCCATACTAATGTCTCTCTAAGGTTTCTCAGGAATAGTAATAGGTGTATACAAACCAGTATTTTGACTCAGTCCTTTTGCAACTTGACAAACTTCACAATTTTTTATAAATTTTTGAACATCCCTATACATTTGCAGCCAATAATACTTTTCTTTCAGCAAACTCAATGTCTTATCAATTCCAAAATGTCTAGCCAATCCACCACTATATTTTTCCTTAATCAGATTCAACCTCATAGAACTTCTAGGAATACACAACTGAATACCTTTGAACAACATACCTTCTTAAATGAAATACTCATCATACTTATGTGATTGGTCAGATTTGGTGCTCTGCACTCTCTCCATGCCTCAGAAAAATTAGGATCAACATCATACAACTCTTTCATTTTATCAAAACCAAGAACTTCAACTTTCATTTTAGTTAGCAAAGAACATCTTCTGCTCAATGCATCAACAACTCTGTTAGTAACTCCACTTAATGACAAATGTAAAATTCTACAAGTACTCAACCCACTTCATATGTCTCTAATTCAATTTATGTTGACTTCCCAAGTATTGTAAAGTTTTATGATCAATATACAACACAAACTCTTTAGGAATCAGATAATGTCTCCACTTCTTCAAAGCTTGAACAATAGCATAAAATTCTTGATCATACATAGAATACTTCTTTTTAGCATCATTCAACTTTTCACTAAAGAAAGCAATAGGCTTACCTTCTTGACTTAATATAGCTCAAATTGCATTACCACTTGCATCACATTCAACTTGAAATACTTTATTGAAATTAGGCAAAGCCAATATAGGTAATTCAACAACCTTTTGTTTCAAAGTCTCAAAACTCTTATTAGTTCCATGTGTCCACTTGAATTATTTTTTTATCTCCCCTCATTGTCTTAGTCATAGCATTACAAATAATACTGAAATTCTTTATAAACTTTCTGTAAAAACTAGCCAAACCATGAAATGGTCTTACCTCACCCACATTCTCATGTGTAGATCACTCTAAAATTTCTTTAACCTTCTTAGGATCCATCTTCAATCCATCAACTGAAATCACAAATCCCAAATACACAATCTCCTCTTGCATAAAAGAACACTTTTCAAATTAATCAACAAGTTTTTCTCTTTCAATACTTGTCTAATATGCTCAAGATGTTCTTCTTTAGTCTTACTAAATTTTAGAATATCATCCAAATAAAAAATCATGAACTTACCCAAGAATCTTTTCAAAACTTCATTCATCAACCTCATGAAAGTACTAGGTGTGCTAGTCAAACCAAAAGGCATAACCAACCATTCATACAAACCATCTTTTGTCTTGAAAGTAGTCTTCCATTTAGTACCTTCTCTAGTTTTGATCTAATGATAGCCACTCTTCAAATTAATCTTGGTAAAATACTTTTCTCCACTCAAACAATCCATTATGTCATCCATCCTCGACATAAGAAACCTATACTTTATTGTGATTTTTTTAATAGCTCTAGAATCACTACACATTCTCCATTCTCCATTCTTCTTAGGTGCTAATATAGTAGGTACAGCACATGGACTCAAACTTTCTCTGATCAAACTTTTTTTCAACAACTTATGCACTTGTCGGTTAAGTTCTTCATTCTCTATAGGTGTCAATCTATTCGGTGCTTTGTTTGGCAAACTAGCTCTAGGAATCAGATCCATACAATGACTTATGCTTCTTACTAGACTTAAACCATCATGAATATCATTAGCAACAAAACTCTTATATTCATTCAAAAATTCTATAATTTCTATTGTCATACCAACTTTTTTTGCTTGGTCATTACTACCAACACTTGGTCCTCTAGGAACTATAGAAAAACAAACTTGATTCTTCTTTACTTCCTTTTCAAATTGCTTTCTGTTAACCATGCAAACTTTTATTTCATTATAATTGACCTCATCTAGACTTTCGATCAAAGGCAGCAATGTTTATTTCTTCCCATTTACCCAAAGAGTATATTGAGTAAATCTTCCATTATGCACAACATATCTATCATATTGCTAAGGTCTACCCAACAAAATATGAAAACAATCCATGGGCATAAATATCACACAACACTTCATCAAAATAATGCTCAATTTTTAACTTAATAGGGCATTGCTCACTTACCAATATCTCATGCTCATCTTTAATCCATGAAACATGATAAGTTTTGGGATGTTTCAGCCTCTGTAACTACAACTTTTTAACTAGCTCTTCTAATGCCAAATTCGTAAAACTTCCACTATCAATGATCACCTTGCAGCATTTTCCATTCATCTTACATCTAGTCTTGAAAAGACTTCTTCTAAGAACAAGTTCCTCATCGCTTTCCTTATTACATAAGGTTCTTCTCACCATCATATTTTCTCTAGCCTCAAGTCCACTTGGTGAATTCTTAATGTCTTCTTGAATCACAACATTTCTTTTATTCTATCCACTTTCAGAGGATCTACACTCAAAGGATCTATGTCCTTCTTTATCACATCTGAAACAATTACCACGGAAACCACCTCTAGGATAAGAATTACCTCTTCCTCAGTAAGATCCAGTACCTCCTTAGCATGAGCTACCACCTTTCCACTCAATCTTATCTTTGTCATCATTCTTCCATTTATATTTTCCTTTATCCTACACAAAACTTTTAGATCTACCACCTTCACCATAAGATATATCTCTGCCTTATGGAATCTACCACCTCTACCTCTTTTTCTTTGCTTGTGATTCTTTGCTAAGATCTCCTTAGCTTTCAAGGCATATTGGTATGCTTCTTCAACACTTTCCAACTTCACAAAACTTGTTTCATCTTGAATTCTAGATCTCAATCCATTTATATACCTTGCAAATTTCTCAACATCATCATCCACATGTCCAGATCTGATGTCCAATCTATAGAATTCTTCGGCATACTCTTTCACAATTATGTCCTTTTTTTTCAAATTTTGCATATTTCTCAACAAGCTAACTTGGTAATCAGTAGGAAGGAATTTTTTCTTTACCTTATTCACCATCTTTTTCCAAGTTTTGATCTTCTCTTTTCCTCTCCTTTTTCTATCAGTTTGCAAATGCTCCCACCATAGCGAAGCATGACCTTTCAGCCTAGTAACTATAATCTTCACCTTTCTATTATGAGGAGTGTTTTCATACTTAAAGAACTTCTCCATATCAAAGATCCAATCTAACACAGCATTGGTATCCAATTTTCCATCATAAGGAAAAAAATTTATAGTAGGCTTTGAATTTTTCCTAGACAACACTCACAACAATCTTTTCTCATCTTCATCTTCTTCAAGTTCTAGATTATGGTTTGGTGTTACTGCTTCATCATCACTTACATCATCAAGATGTGCTCCTCTCCTCTAGGTTGTCTCTACAGTATCTAATCTAGATGCAATTTGTCTCTCCTGATCCAATATGGCATTATCAGCATTTCCTCTACCACAAACCATCTTTAATAATTAGGTTCCTGCAAGATCGTAACCCTTCGCATGTTATAGATCAAATTCATAAATTTTCTACCCTATAACCAAACCCAAATTAAGGTTCTAGATGATCCAATCTCCACAAGGATGAACCTCAAGCTCTAATACCACCTGATGGAAGGAAGGATAGGGAAAACTAAGGCCAATGGCACACCTAGCTTTTCAAACCACCCTACAAGAGTTAATACAATGGAAGCAAACACAAAGAACAACAACCAAAGGAGGAAGAAGAGTGGAATAATTTATTAATTCATCAAAATATCTTCATACATGCCTAGCTATAAGGCCTTCTAGGTTATAGCTAGATACAAAATAAATTCATACACAAAGATCTAGTAGCAATTCACAATTTCTAGTTCTGCTCTGCAATCCTCTTCAAAACTGCCTAAAAATACTTAACTCTAAGCCTAAACACTCTATTTATACTATCCAAAATAGCTTATAGATCATTCTAAAACATGAAGAAGCCATGAGTCAGCTCTTAGCAAATATTAAATGAAAATAAACCAAAATTAAATACACAAGTCGGCTTGCATCAGCAATTAACTATTCTGAAATTGATGTCCAAGAAAAATCATGATATCTCCTAGCTCTGATTGAGTTAGAACTTGTGCTTTGATCTATGGGTAGATATCTAGGTCCTCTACAACCCCTTAAGTGCACAATGTTTTATTCATCAAGGAAAAGTGCACATCTATTCTAAAAGTTGAGCACAGAAAACTATCGCGCAAAACTTCTAGAAATCAATGTTTTAGGAGAATTGCCATATCTCTCGAACTACAAAGAATTAGGACTTGTACTCTGGAACATAGATATTACTCTAGGCCATCTTCAAACTTTGAAGCATGAATCCCTTCATTAATTATGTAAAATTAGTTATGTAGTCTACAATAGGCACCTAGAAACTAGAAAATGCAGATTCAATAGAACCCAATTTTAGCAACAAAATAAAAACTAAAAACATGCGGGATAGCAGTGCAACCTAAGATGCTCCTGCATCAAATTTCCTCTAAAATAGAAGACTAAAACCAAAGTATGAATAAAAATAAGAGTGTATATATAGTAAATGATCCATCTTACCAAAATGCATAGGTATCCAACCATTGCAATCACCTAGTACATAGGATCAAATACTGAATACATAGCTCACTCCAACAAACCAATGAAGCATTAGAAACTATAGAAGAACCCCCCCAATGTAAACAAGGGTGATGTGATAGGCAGCTAAGAAAGTGGGAGAAAAATCTCCTACAAAATAGAAAGAACCAAGAATATCGAGAGTGAGGAAGAGGTACAAACACCTATAAAGACACGTCATCAACACATTATGGGGCTAATGTCATGGAAATAACACTCACTTGATAAAGGAAGAGGGCACTAAAAAGAAAACAATTATCCCCCCATGGCACTTTATAATTTAGTGCGAGTACAATAAGTCACAATGATGAAAAAAACCTAAAAAGAAAGGAGTGGCACTTTATCTCAGTGTGTTTGCATTAAAAATGCTTACAAATGATATCAACAATAATCAAAAAGGAAAAAGAGCTAATACAATAGAAAGTACAGCCAAAAAGAAGATATCTCATGCCAATAAAATGATCCCCAGACCTAAAACACCCAAGATATCCACCATAGAGAAAAAAAAAAAAAATACTAGAAAGAGCATGGAGCCAAATCTAGAAGAAATTATAGCATTTTTGAAAAGTAGACAGAACCAGATTTCCAAAATAATAATGTTTTCAAAAAATGGAGATGGGATGCTCAAGATAGCCCTCCAAAGTGAAAAATTGAACATCCAACTTTGACTACCAAAATAGAAAATTAAACTATATCAAAACCAAAAAACACCTGCACCAATGTCTTCGTCTTGGAACCAACTCTCTGGCACATTTTTTGGATTAAAAAATATATATTTGTATGCTCAACTTATAGAGAAAAAACTAACAAGGCCCTTGGAAATGTATTAAAAATTATATTTTAAATAAAAATAATAATAATAATAATTTAAAACAAACACTCCATTGCTAGTGGAGTGGTGGCTAGGTGGAGGGGTGGGCAATGGGCTGCTGTGGAACAAGGCTATAGCAGAGCCACTATGAAAGCCACTGTGGTGACCGCCAGCAGTAACCATGAAGGCAATCGCAGCGGTTCCACTATGATTAGTTAACTGCCACAAGTTAAAAACCTGCAAAAAAAAAAAAAAAAATTGTAGTATTTTTAAAATTTCTTCACCTCAAAGTGTGTGCAGATGTCGTATGGCCCTACTAGGCAAAAAAAATTTGCCTCTTGGATCAACATTGTCCAAAATGGACAAACTTTATATGGAAATAGGGGTTTTGACACCTTTTAGATCCCTCTATTTGGTTTTTTTGGCCTCAAGCTGCTCTAAAGATTAGTGAACCCCCTATTTTCTTAGGAAATACCCAAAAAAACTCTAGATCTAATTCACCAAACCCTCATTCTCTCTTTTTCTCCGAATACCAAACAGGTTACAGCAAATCTAGCTCTAATACCATGTACAATTTGAGAAAATATGCAAATCAAATCCATGAAGCCCATGAATACCTGCATGTAGAAAAACTATCATAGAAAAGAAATAGACAAGAAGAGGCAAGAGTTTGATCTAAAAACACACAAATTGTATATTCAAATGAAGAAGAGATTATAATTACAAAGAGATCAATCCTTGTAAAAGGAGATTGAAACTCAAAAAGGGTAACCTAATAAGTTACAAAGGTAACCTAAAGATGAAATCTATTGAATAATTACAAAATAATTATTAAATAGAGAAAGCTAAAAAATGCATATTTCTCACCTTCATCTCTACAAAGGTAATCTACGACACCTTAAAACATCGTAACACCTAGTCTACCCTATCTTCATAATCCTCTACAATTATGTATATTGATCACTAGAGAGGTTGGGATGATGGTCTTCCCTATTCTAAAAGGCATTTCTCTATTGGACTTAGAATGAAAACCTTTTATTTACTGTTATTCATGAGATCCATTCTAATCTGAGATAAAAATTTCTTAGCTAGTCCATCCAACTTGTCCTTTGTATTTTTCTCTAAATGAGCGATATATCGTTATCCATAGTTTCTAAAATGAAAATGGTATCAGGTGATTTTTTCGGTCATTATGAATGATTTTAATAGTTAGTTCTCTAAACATCTTTCATTGCATTTAGCCCCATTAGTTGTGACATTTGATTCTCACTAAATTTTCACCCAACAAGTATCCCTAAGTCTGAACATTTCCTTTGGAAAAATGTTCACATCCTCAATTTGGAAAATTCACAAACCACCATCACATGTTAGAGAATCTATTTATCAATGAAGATAGTCCCCTTTACTTATTATTATGTGTATAATCCCCCACAATCTTTTGATCTCGAATAATTATATGTAAAATGAGTGTCATTTCAGAGATCAAAATCATATCCTCCTTAGGTATAACCATCAATTATCTTTTCCTATCAGTCTGATAGAAGCAATCAGACTCCAAAGTGGGTTTGGCTAAAAAAAATTGAATTCAAACACTTGATCCTTCAAACTAATCAACTAAGATCTTGGCACTGACTGGATTCAAATTCAAGCACTAAATAAAACTCTAAAACCCATTTCATCTCTTTCTGGAACTTGTCAATTTTGTGCCAAGGGGTCCTCTAACTCACCTTAAAAACTTACCAAAATGTGGAAAATAGCTTGATACAAGTATGAATATGTGTTTCAGTCATTGTTTTGTCACTAATATCAAACCTGCTACATGTTGGTAAGATAATTGCTTATGTGATTTAAGTACTATTATTTGTTTGATTAATGAAAAGGATTTGATCAAATAAGGTAACAATAGCACCTAGAGGAAAGGTTTAGTTATGATATGAAAAAAGTGTAAAAAGATCAGTTAAGATAGTGATATTATAGTGCACTGATAATCTACCTAAGGTTGCAAAGGATGGTTACACTAATTAAGTTAAGAAGAACGAATTAAAAAAAGTATGTCTACCAAAATTAAAAATCTTCATAGTAGGTGTCAAGAAAAGTTTGTCTAAGTCAAGCAGAAAATTAGTTGGATCTGAGAAAAGTCAATTTTAGTGTAAGCCAAGTGAAATAGTGTAAGCCGAGTAAAGTTTAGTTAATGTCAAAGACTAGTAAACTTTTAGTTCATGTTGAGTGTTTTGATAGTTGATGCTGAGAAATTTTGTATATGTCGAGCATCAGAACCAAGTTAATGTTGAGTGTCACCATTATGAAAAATATTGAGAATTTGATGAATTTAAGATGACAAGTTTGATTTCTTAGATTGTGTGAACCATGTGGAAGATAAGATTGATGAGTTAGTGGCATAGAATTCATGGTAAAACATTCTAAGGCTGATTCAAAGAGAATGGAAGGTGAAGTTTCTAGAATGGAATGAAATGAAATGAGAGGTAAATTCATTGAATCCTACCTAATCTAACCTAACCCTAAAATGAACAATGGAGGATGAATGGAAAAAGATATTAATTCTCTATTTATAGAGATGGCTGGTTAGAAAAAAAAAAAAAAAAAAAAGGTTCTCATGTGCAAGAACTTAAGGAAGACAAGAAGCCTAGGGTATTGCTTCATTCAGTGACCTAAGATAAGAGATTGCATTGGCAAGCAAAGAAAGAAGGATTAAGAGGATAGATGCTTGAAGGTTGAATAAGATATCAGAGCTAAAGTGTGTGAAAGTCAAGTAGAATGGAGGACTGAAATAGGGATTTGTATTCTACAAATGGAGTTGCAAGTTGTTATCAGATCAAGTCTTATTGTTACTTTCTAATCATTGTGCCAATCTAGGGTAAATTCTTTAGATTAAGGTTGACTTAACAATCATTTATAAATTCTTTAACCAAATGACATTACAAGTGAATGATCAAAGTTCCTCTAACAAGGCTCACTCCTAACAAGGTAATTGAAATCCTTTAACTATGTCACATTTAATAGTGTGTATTGTAATCTTTAATAGGGTTGGCCTTTCACAAGTCATCACTTTAGAAGAGTGAAAAAGGGTAGCATGTTACTGGTGGTTTTTCTAAAATTGGGTTTTCACATAATTGTGTCAAATGTACTACTGAATCTGTTATGTTTCATGTTTACAATTCTATAAAGTGGATTTGAAAGTAACCTACAAGTTTAAGTGATTGTACAATCTAATAGATGCATGCATGATGAAAATATTTTATGGATATGGGTTCCCTAAGTTATGAAAAGTTTTAATTGTACATCTAGGCCTTTGATAACTAATTCACCTCCCTCTCAGTTATTCTAAAGAATTCCAACAATTGGTATCATAGCCATTTACTTAAGAGGACTAGTTTGAAGGTCTTAGAAGCACAAAGATCAAGATGTCCAAATGATATGTACCCAAGTTTAATAGAGATAACTTTGCTACATGAGAAGTCTAATGAAGCTACACCTAGGAGGTCTTCAAGATCATGCACAATCTACCATTGTTGTTGGGCATGTCAACCCTGTTGGAGTCATAACTATTGAAGATCTAAAAAAGAAGAAAGAATACAACCAGGCAATGATGGAGATTGCATATGCCCTAAGTTATGTTGAGTTTGATGATGTCAATGGTTGTGATAGTGTGAATAAAATTTGGGATGCTCTACATAATATCTATGGAGGTGATAAAAATGTACTAAGAGCCAAATTTGAAAGTCTTACAGGTAAGTTAGATAATATGAAAATGTAAGAAGGTGAGAATATTGCTCAATATTACTTTAGGATAAAAGATGGTGTTGATACAATAAGAGGAGCTACTAGTAAAATAGAGGATGATATTGTACTAAGAAAATTTTTGAGAACACTCTACCCATTTATGCTATTAGAGTTTCTACAATACAAGAACTAAGATATATGCCAGGGAATGATTTGACTCTTGAAGGTCTGGTAGTAGGCTCACTAATTTTGAGCTATCTAATTTTGATAATTATAAATCAAAAAATGTTGAATTTTCTTTCAAATTCAATCTATCATTGAAGGAACCTAATGAGAAGAAAAAGAAAAGAAAAAATATGTGTCTAGTGACAATGATATAGATGAGGAAGATGTAGATCAACTTGAAGCACTACTAGCAAAGAGATTTCATAGAGGTAAAGGCAAGTTCAAAGGTAAGTTACCTATCATGTATTCTATTTTCAATGAGGTTGGTCATATTGTTGCTAGATGTCTAGAGAAGAAGAATTACAGAGGTGGAGACAAGTTAAAAAGTAAAAGAGATGAAGATAGCAAAGATTATAAAGACAATGTCACAAAGTCTTACTACATTGTTGAAGAGGAAACAAAAGATGGATCTAATGATTATGATGATGAAGTGGTGTATGTTGCAATGAAGGATGAATTTGATGAGGATGAGGCAACTGCACTAGTGCCATGTGTGAACAAAAATAATAGATGGATCATTGACAGTGGATGTTCACATCACATGACTGGAGATAAAAGTAAGTTCATTAACTTGCATTATTATGATGGAAATAATGTAAGGTTTTTTAATGATGCAACTTGTTTGATAAAGAGAAAAGGTTCTATCAAGCTCACAAAAAAGCTTTCACGTGACAATACTTATTATGTTGAAGGACTTAACTATAATTTTTTGAGTGTGCCACAATAAATAATTTAGGTTGCAAGGTTGAGTTTGAGAACAAGATTGCTAAGATATATGATACTGATGGAAAACTAATTGGAAAAGGGGATCAAACTAGAGGTAATCTATTATACCTTGATATAGATGATGCTACTTGTTTAGTTGTAGAATTTGATAATGTGTGGCTATGGAAAAAGAGGTTATGTCATGTTAATCTTGATAACTTGGTTAGTATCAGTAACATGAAAAGAGTTAGAGGTTTGCCTAAGTTGAAGAAGCCTGACAATATAATTTGCAAACAATGTTAGTTAGACAAAATGACAAAATCAAGTTTTAAGAGTAAGACTCCTACCTCTGAAGGAATATTAGAGATTGTCCATACTGACTTGTGTGGACCAATTGAAGTGCAAAGTTACAAAGGAGATAAGTACATTATGCTACTTGTTGATGTTTATTCTAAAATGATGACAGTTATATTTCTAAAACATAAGTATGATGGTTTTCAAATGTTTAAATGGTATTTAGCAAGAGTTGAGAAAGAAATAGGTAAAAGTATGAAATGTTTGAGATTTGAAAGAGGAGGATAATTTACATCAAATTAGTTTGAGATGTTTTGTAATGACAAAGGAATCAAAAGACAAACATCTTCTCCTAAAACTCCTCCAATAGATCGCAACAATACTCTTCTTATAGTACTCTTATCTTTAATTTGAGTTTTCTTCCCTATAGAGGTCAAATCTTTCTTAACATTTTCAACAATATCACTTTGCATGTTAGAAAATGTTCTCTTTATTGATGTTGTGTCTACACCTAAAAATTTTAATGACTCTTCCAAGCTTTCCTTTAAAAGAACATGAACAAGTACTTGAGTTTTTTCAAGTGTTTCCAAAACATCAAATTTATTTTTTATATCTTTTACTATCTCATTCATACCTTTTTTTGGAAATATTATTTATTGATACTCATCCAATGTAAAATATTTAAAAGTATTTGGAAGAAAGTGTTATATTATCAAATATTTTAGGAATGGTAAGCTAGATGCAAAAAGTTAAGAAGGTATATTCCTTGGTTATTTTATAAGAAGTAAAGCTTATAAGTATTTAAATACTAACACTAACAAAGTTGTGGAAAGTGAAAATGTAAAGTTTTATAAATATATAGAAGTACATGAGGTTGAACCTATGAACAAACCAGAAGAATATAAATCATTTGTATACGTTTATGAAGGAATGCCTACTGAAGAAGATGTTGTAAATCAAGTTGAAAACCAAAAGCAAGTTTCAGTGACTACCGAGTCAAATACTATGAATTTCAAGTTGCATTCAAGAACCGAGCTACATTCAGGTGTTGAGTTATAGAATGAATTTGAGGCACATTCTAATTATGAGATTAGTATATATGAAAGAGATGTTGAACTACCTGATAGAGATGTACATAGTGATTCAGAAGTTGAGAGATCAAATGAAGAAACCAAAGAAGAACCAAGATTATCTAAGTATGTCAAGAGACATCACCCTGTTGCACAAATCATTGGAGATAAAGAAGTTAGACTAATGACAAGGAACAAGTTGAGAAATTATACATGTTTTTTGAGTATGCAAGAACCTAAAATAGTGAAAGATGTCTTAAAGGATGTAGACTGGAGTAAATCCATGAAAGAAGAGATTGAACAAATTGAGAAAAATAAAACATGGACTCTAGTTATTAGACCAGAAGGTAAAAATGTGATTGGTACCAAGTGGGTATACAGAAAAAAAAATTAGATAAAAATGGTGAAGTCACAAGGAACAAAGCAAGATCAGTTTGTAAAGGATATGCACAAGAAGAAGGGATAGAATATGGAGAAATATTTTTCCCTATTGCAAGGTTGGAAGGAATATGAACTCTGCTTGCTTACTCTACATACAAGGGTTTCAAAGTTTATCAAATGGATGTTAAGTCTGCATTTCTAAATGGTATATTAGAGGAAGAGGTTTATATAGAATAGCCAGAAGGATTTGTTGATGCTGACAACAAAAACATGGTATGTAGACTACACAAAGCTTTATATGGTTTGAAGCAAACACCAAGAGCATGGTATAAAAGGATTCATAATTATCTTGTAAAGATTGGATTTGAGAGGACTAGTGATAACAACAATCTGTACTTGAAGACAAAGAAAGGAAAGGGTATTTTTTTTTATGAAATTTTTGTGGATGATATCATATTTGGAGGTCATGATACTTTATGCAAGGCTTTTGCAAATGAAATGAAGAAATAATTTGAGAAGTCTATGAGTGGAGAGATCAAGTTCTTTGTGGGTTTGCAAGTACATCAAAAGAAATATGGTATATACATCACTTAGTCAAAATATGTTAAGGAGATACTAAAAAAAATTGGATTAGAAGATTCAAAGCCAATAAGCATACCTATGGTGATAGGACATAAATTTTTAAAGAATGATGATTCAGCTGAGGTGAATCAAACATTATAAAAATCTATGATTAGCAAATTATAACATGTAATACATAGAAGACTTGATATTGCATTATCTGTAGGGATAGTTGCAAGATTCTATGCTAATCCCAAGAAGAATCATTTGATGGTTGTTAAGAGAATAATGAGATATTTGAAAGGAACAAAAGACTATAATCTATACAACAAGAAAATAAAAAATTTGAATTGAGAGCCTACACAGATGCTAATTGGGCTAGAAATATGGATGATAGAAAGAGCACTAGTGGAGGAGAATTTTTTTTTTAATAACAAGGCTAGTTACATGGACTAGCAAGAAACAAAACTGCATCTCTCAATCTACTATTGAAGTTGAATATGTTGTTGTTGCAGTAAATTGTACAAAAATTGTATGGATCAAATAGGTACTCAAAGGTGTGAGAACCTGTGATACTTTATTGTGATAATGCAAGCACTATAAATATATCAAAGAATCATATGATTCACACAAAGACTAAGCACATTGCAATCAAGTATCATTACTTGAGAGAATTAGTTCAAGGTAAAGAGGTGAAGATGGAATATGTTAACACAAAAGAGAAAATAGTTGATATCTTCACAAAAGAATTACCTAAAGATGCTCATGAGTATCTAAGAGGTAAACTAGGGGTGATACCCCTATCTATGGCTATCTAAGAAGCATCAGGAGTGCCCTCCATCAAACAAGTTGATTTACATATGTTACACATTGATGCAATAGATCCTACTTTAGTAGCTGCCTAAAGTAATCAAACAGTTTCATTTGAAAATCAATCACAAACTAGGTGAACGTCAAATCTACATATGAAGATGACAAGTCTTTGGCATTGTTTCAAAGAGGGAGAAAGATAAATAGAATGCTAAAGAAAAATTTGAAGAAATAAAGGGAGAAAGACAAATAAATCTAGAGAAATGAGGGAACAATCCTTATCTATCTGATACTACTCAGGGAGAAATTTTGACTATAGAGGGAGATGAAAGAAAATACCTAGTAAGAGGAAGTTAATGTCAAAGGGGATATAAGAAGTGATCTATAGAGAGTCATAAGGATGAGTTGATTGATTGTCTATTGATCATAACAGAATTTTTGTAACCTATTCAGAAGATGAAAGTATTTGATAGAGGGAGAGATTTTAATACAAATAATTATTTTCTTTTTGGTATCTTGTTGGTTATATTGATTAAGTATGGTTAGTTTGGTTTGCCATCAATGCCAAAGAGGGATACTATTGAAAACATCTTGATACAAGTATGAATATGTATTTCAATCATTATTTTTTCACTGATGTCAAACTTACTACTTGTTGGTAAGACAATTACTTATATGATTTAAGTAGTATCATTTGTTTGATTGATGAAGAGGATTTGATCAAATGAGGTAATAATAGCACCAAGAGGAAAGGTTGAGTTATGATATGAAAAAGGAGTACAAGGATCAATTAAGATAATGATATTATAGTGCATTGGTAATCTACTTAAGGTTGCAAAGGATGGTTACACTAATTAAGTTTAGAAGAACAAGTTAAACGAAGTATGTTTTCCAAGCTTAACAATCTACATAGTAGGTGCCAAAAAAAGTTAGTATAAGCCAAGCAGAAAATTAGTTGGAGTTGAGAAAATTCAATTTCAGTGTAAGCCAAGTGAAACAGTCTAAGTTGAGTAAAGTTTAATTGATGTCAAGCATCAATAAACTTTAGTTCATGTTGAGTGTTTCGATAGTGGATGTTGAGAAATGCAATACCTGTCAAGCATCAAAAGTAGGTTAATGTCAAGCATTAGCATTATGAGAAAGATTGAGAATTTGATGAATTTGAGCTGACAAGTTTGATTTCTTGGATTGTGTGAACCGTGTGGAAGATGAGATTGATGAGTTGGTGGCACAAAATTTATGGTAAAATGTTTTGAGACAAATTCAAAGAGAATGGAATGTGAAGTTTCTAGACTGGAATGAAATGAAATAAGGGGAAGATTCATTAAATCCTACCCAATCTCATCTAACCCTCAAATGGATGATGGAGGATGAACAAAAAAAGATCTTAATTCTCTATTTATAGAGATGGTTGGTCAAAAGCAAAGGTTGTCATGTATGAGAACCTAAGGAAGACAAGGAGTCTAAGGTATTGCTATATTCAATGACCTAAGAGAAGAAATTGCATTGGAAAGTAAAGTAAGAAGGCTTAAGGGAATGGATGCTTGAAGGGTGAACAAGCTATCAGAGTTGAAGTGTGTGAAAGCCAAGCAGAATGAAGGACTGAAATAGAGATTTTTAATCTGCAAATGGAGTTGTAAGTTGTTATCAGATCAAGCCTTACTGTTACATTCTAATCATTGTACTGATCTAGGGTAAATCCTTTGGATTAAGGGTTACCTAATAGTCATTTGTAAAAAATTTAATCAGATGACATTCCAAGTGAATGATCTAAAGTCCTCTAACAAGGCTCACTCCTAATAAGGTGATTGAAACCCTTTATCTAGGTCACATTTAATAGTGTATATTGTAATCTTTAACAAGTTTGGTCTTTCACAAGGCATCACTTCATTAGAGTGAGAATGAGTAGCATGTTATTGGTGGTTTTTCCCAAATTAGGTTTCCACATTAAATCATTGTGTCAAATGTGTAACTGAATCTATTATGTTTCATGTTTACATTTTTGCAAAGTTGATTTGACAGTAACCTACAAGTTTAAGTGATTGCACAATCTAATGGATGCATGCATGATGAAAATTTTTTATGGATATGGGTTCACTAAGCTGTGAAAAGATTTAATTGTACATCTAGACCTTGGATAAATAATTCACCCCCCTCTCTCAGTTATTCTAAAGAATTCCACTACAAAACATCTAACTAATCCTTAAGATCTGACATGTTGATTCTCTGTTCCACATTCTCTTACCCTATGAGATCTCATGTCATGATGACACCTGGGTTAAAAGATATCAACCATCAAAGTTTCCTTCTCAAACTGCCTATGAGGAAACATGTCAAAAAACCATAAAATGTGTTTGATTTTGACTTTGAAAATAGGTCAAACTACACTTGAGGGCGTGAAAACCAAGGCATTAGCTCATTGTCACGAAGAGAATATAGCTCTGTGATTTGGGCTCATGAAGAATAATAGGGAACATTTGGCAAGTATTCAAAGGGGACGCTTGAATTTGTAGAACTGGAATAGTGGTAGGAAAGTGACTTTTGCAAACGGAATGGACTTGGGAAAGTGTAGAGACAAATTCATCAAGACTTATAAACTGACACACTTAGAAGAATTTTCAAAGTAGAATACAACTGTACAATCCATTGGTTTAAGAAATCATAGATTTGAAGTTATGACATCTTGAACATGGGTACCGATCAATCTATACTTTATGACATGAGTAAAATTTTACAAATTGCATTCAGGATCACATTTGAAAATTGATCAAACAGATTTGTCATACACTCAAATCTGAAACATAACAAGTCTTTGACCTCTAGAATGCAATACAAAAGGGATTTTCTCATTTTAGTCAACTGGGTCAAAGTTACAAATGGTCAAATAGGGACTCCTAGAATTCTAAACAATTAGTATCATCATGACAATAGTAAACAACCAACTTTGAGGGATTCAAAACCTAGTCAAAACATATCAAAATGACTTAAAATTTAAAACATAGGTTCTCTCATATGCATACTAAACACTCCCAAAGTAGCAAATCATGAAACATAACTAGGTTCAAGATATTCAATTTCAAGCTAGGCCTCCTATCATTATTTGACACTTTAGGCAAAAAATGCATATCTGAAAATTGCTAAAAACAAAACTTCATAGAATGACTCAGAATGGAAATTTATCTTCATGGGATGCATGGACATACTGAACGAAAAGTGTTAGAAACATCAAACACTTCATAAGCCTCAATAGGATAGTTGGGTACACATGCATTAAATGTGCTCATAAGGCTTAATATGACTCAAAAGCTTGAAATGGTACTCAAAACAGGAAGGCAATTTTGAGTCCCATCAGACCCTATTGACCAAAATGAGAAAATTCCTTCACCACTATATTATAAGGGTTAGAGACATGTTATTTTCCAAATATGAGATTATGACTACTACATTTGATTAATTTACAAGCACAATTCCAAATACGATTTCTAACTTTTTAATGCTAACTAGATGTGCAAATTGATCAAGAGGCTTGTTTGTGAGGTCATAAATTTGGAACTATGATAGAGATGTGTACACTAATTATACATTTTTATTATACATTGAAAATACTTCAAGTGTGCTAGTTTGTAAATCTTGACGAACCATTTGCATACTTTCCCAGATCCATTCCATATGCAAAAATCTTTGTTCTATCAACATTCCCAGTTCTCTAAATTTTAAAAGCTAACTTCAAAGGTTTGCTAAATGCATCTTGTTTGATGTCATGAATCATAAATTCACCCTCATGCTCTCCATCTAAAATTCTACCAACACCCAAAGTTACCATTTCCCAAGTTCTCATTTGCCTAATTTTCTAAGCCAAATCCAAATGCAATTATCTATTTTTGACATGTTTGCAGAAACAGTTTGAAGTATACAACTTTTACAATTAGAATCTTTTGGCTCATAAATTGTCATGAAGGACAAATTTATAGAATGAAATGTGATATATAAGAGAATAGATGTGCTAGGTGTTGAGGCTCAATTACCTTAATGTGTTAGTTTTTAAGGTCGTCCAAGTCAACTAAAAGTTTTCTTTGAAGTATTTTGAAAGGAAAATTTAATGATCATTTAATGTCCTAAAGTGATCAGATCAAGTATGAAGATTATGTTGGATTTACTAGATCAGTTTGAGGGGTCAGGTGTTTGAGTTCAAAAAAAAATTTAGCCGGACTCACTTTGGAGCTTGGTTGACTTCATCATACTGATAGGATGGATTGCAAAATGAAGATATCTTAAGAGGGTAGGAATAAGTTGGGTCATCAAAAAATTGAGATCTAAAGCTCATATTAGTAATGATAGTTTTTTCAAAATGTTAGGATGAATTTATTTTGACTAAGCATAGAGGGAATACATCCTAGGCAGCCTTGTGTAACATGGAAACAACCTCCAAGCTATGGGACTTGAACTATGAGGTTGAGTCTCTAGAGAAGTTCAGCTTCCTTTACTATCAAGATGCACCTAATTACACTTGGAGAGGAAAAGGGAGAAGGAATGCATGAAATCAAATCTATCTATTCTAACCTAAGGGGTGATGCACCAAAATAGAATGTTCAATCTCATCTCTTCCCATACATGCACAATTAACTATCATGACATCAAAATATGCAAATTCAAACTTGTTTGATCTATTAATCACACACGAATCAAACAACCAAACAAATGACATAAGGAAGAAAAGATTCACTATATATCATTCATAGGCCAAAAGAGATATAGTTATGCAAATGATAGACAACCATAATACATTGAAGAGAGGCAAATAGACCTTGCACAATACATCAATGGTTGAAAGAGATAAGGTAGAATATCATGAATAGTTTAGAGGCAAAGGGAATTTACAATTTGCATGCCAAAACATGCCAAGGAATTAGAGAAGGATCGATGACAACAAATATTTACAACCTTGCTTTTATAGTTCAAGCATAACTAAGATATTTCTAACTGAAAGCTACTCCAAAACTACTACCATTAGAATGTCAAGAACAATCATACAAATCTGAAGAAAATTGATCTTGGCACACATTTAGATGCAATGAAATCCAATATTTTGTACAAAAACATAGCACTAAGAAGAAAGAAACGGTGTCATTAATGCAAGAATCCCTTCAATTGGACAACTAGTCAGCAAGTAGCATGGCTTTCATGACTTTTAGCATGGCCATAACTTGGGAGTGGTTGGGATCGATCATGGAGATTAGATCATGCAAGAAAACCATCCTTATCCCATAGTTTGCTCGACAAATCAGCAAAAGTCAGCAAGTTAACTAAGTTCTTCAACCAAGATGAGTCACGCGGACCAATAGTCTTTTATCTTTCTGCCACCTGACAAAGTCCTCAATTGTTGACCATCTTATCCAATCATAGCTTCACCGCCCTATGACTTATATTAACTATTTTCCCCATGAAACTATGAACTCATTCCTTAAACACAATCATTGCTTTGCAGCTTAGCATTGGCATTTCACTCTAACCGTGGTGACCTGGCGATAACTAGAATGCTTTGGGTCACAACTTCGCAACATAACATAGAATATCTTGCAAAACCACAACCACCCTTTCAAACTTAACCGTTGCCACATTATGAAATGGCCAACTTAATTATCATTGCTAACTATTTACTTCCATCTGGGCTGACAAGGACATGTGTCCTGAAGGCACTTGCCTACATTGTTTAAAATACTTGCAACTTCACAAAGAGGGGAAGCGCCAACCATAGATCTTCCTACATCTGATGATGGAAACATAAAATGGCCCCGTACTACCCATTTCAGCATCTAGACCAATGAAAAGACACCAAATTGCCAACATGCCCTGACATCTCCATATTGTTCTAATAGGTTCCACTTTGCAGTCTACAAGGGAGGTGACATCACAAAATTCATGTGGTGGCAAGGCGCTTGCCCGCATACCTTAAAAACCTTGCATCTTGATAAAGCGGGAAACCACCCGTTGTTGATCATCTTCGATTTGACAATTCAAAAACATGTCGCCAACTTACGACTTGTTGTTAGTACCTCAGCCAATGAAATGCTCATCATATGCCAACTCATCCCTGACATAATTCCTACCTTGTGGCCCACAATGAGAATAGATCCCACAAGCCACATGGCACAAAGTCACTTCCCCGCATTGTTTAAAGATTAGACATGTTCAAAATGTGAGAAAGTGGACACCATAGATCTGTGCAAGATCTAATGGTAAAAAAAGTTGTGGGGCCAAGAAATAAACTTAGGCATATACAAAGTATATTAAATATTTATTAAAGGTTTATTTATATTTTCGTTGGCATTTAATATTTTAAATATTGGGGTGAACCTAGGCATTTAAATTTAGATATTTAGTGGGGAGGTAAATATGGTTAATAGTTTTATACACACATAGTGACAATAAAGAAGAAAATTGAATATGCCAGAGAATTTCTAAGGCTCACACTTGTTAAGGTCCAATTTCTCAAGGATCCTTCATGTGAAATTATTCTAAAACTATTCTCATGAAATAGGTTTTGTGAGCTCTTCATCAATGGATCATAAATTTATTCAAAAATAATAATAATTTGTGCAATAACCCTTATCATGACAATAAACAAAGTAAACTGTTGAACTTATACCAATCTTTTCACACAATGCAAGACAATAGTCAAGGATGAATAAGGAAAAATCCTTTTGCAAATCTTAAATGGATTTCTTTATACTAGTGTGTACCTATAAAAGAAGAGCATTATTGTTGCAATGATATCACATTTTTAAGGCACAGGGGTCTAGTCAACTACGAGCTTGGATTTTGATGTGTTTCTTGATAGTGGAATGAGGGATGTGAGCCTAAATGAGGGAGGTGATTTGAAGAATGGTGTTTTATTAGATCCATGTTCTGAAGGAAACACACAGATCAAGTTTGAATAGGATGGAATTGGAGGCATGTTCAAACTTCTACTCAACATGTAGTGCAGCTTTGTGAAAGGTTGTAACCAAAACAAAAGGCCTTCAATAATATTGAATTCTTCTCCCAATCATCATGATAACACAAGAAGGTGGAAGGCTTGGTGTGTGATTGAAGAGAAAGCTTGAGCATAGGTTTTGATTTGCAATGTCGGGCCATGATTTTTGATATATTACCATAAGTTGTTGCAAAGGATATGACTTGTAAAGGTAAATAGATGGTTTCACTATCTTCCACAAAATTATTCGTGCTTCCCACTTTCCCATTACAAATTTTCATGTGAGTTGGGGCAAAAGATCAAGTCACAGAGAGGAAGCGTCGATCAAGATGAACACAAATAAATTGGTAATTTTAAAATTGAATTCTTTCACTCTTTTCTTGGTTGCAGTGAAACATCTAAACATTAATTGGCTATAATAAAAAATGCATAGATCAAAAGGAGGTTATTCACATGTTTTCAAGGGAGACTTTAGGATAAAATTGTGTTGCCAAACCTTTTTTTTGGTGTATATATCATTTTCTTTCACAAGGAGACTGATTCAGTGTGAAATGAACATTGAATCTAAGGAGGGTCATTATATTTGCAAAAAGTGTCGCAAAGTGGGAGGATGTGCAATAATTCTTCTAATGAAATTTGTGCAAATATTATGTGAATAGGGGCACTGCTAAATACAAATGCAAGGAGGCTTGAAATGCAGAATCAAAGGGAAAACTTACCTTGTTGGAAAGAGTCTCGGAGCAAACTTGAACTAATGTGGAGAACACCATTGTCATATAAGAGGTGTGCATTGTCCCACAAGATGGATAGTTTGTTACCATTGTGTTTTTATGTGCGAATATGAAACTTAAAGGTGTCTTAAGTGCCTAGCTTGTAGATGATGAGGACTACTCACATGGGGCATGTGGGATCAATTCAGCAGTTTACAAGAAAAATTTTGATTGACAGTGACAATGGAAGTTGATGAGGAGATGACTTGGATTGAGGAGAGAACAAGGTGATGAAACGTAGAAAATTCCTAAGAAAGCCCTTGTGATCGCAAGCTTAGTAACATAGTGAGTGAAGGAAGACATGTGGAAAATTCCTAAGAAAGCACGTGTGATTGCAAGGATAGTAACATGGTGAGTGAAGGAATCCACAAAGTTGTGAGGTGGTTGTTGGCGATGACTGAAGGAAGACAAATGGGAAATTCCAAGGAAAGCATGTGTGATTATAAGGTTAGTAACCCAATGAGTGAAGGAAGCCACAAAGTTGTGAGGTGGTTGTTGGTGGTCAAGCATGAGTTTGTGAGTTAAACTCCATGGTTAGTGAAACTGGAGGAGATGTTAGGCCCAGTTAAGTGCAAGATTGTGACAGTTTCTAATGGTTTCTAGTGAGCAGTTGTGTGTTCATTACTAATCACTAATTGTTAGTTGTGACTTCTTAGAAATTAGTGGCAGTTCATGCTAGGAAGCTCTAAGGTCACGCGGTAGTGACATGTAGCATGAGGGTCTGGGGGGATGGTGATGTGGCATGATGATAGGGAAAACATATAGATGAGTGAACCAATCAGTGACTGACATGTGGCTTCTAATTAGCAGTCAACTAGGTTTGACCAATAGGTCACTTTGGAGGGAATTGTAAGTATCAATTTTAATTTCCTTCAAAATTGAATGCACGTAAAGGGTAGATTAAATAAAAAGAAATGTGATAAAGTGTGAATGCCTAAGTAGGAAGGAAATGAGATGGGGCCCACCTCTAACCAATGATAATCACCTATATGTTTTAAATGTATGCACTTTATTTATATGGTTTTAAACTATAGGATAAAGTGAAATCTGTTAAATTTTTAAAAGGAGGGGTTTGTTTATTATTATAATCTACAACTTCAAATGAGAACATAGGGCATGTTTTTTATCCGAAGATATAAGTATTATATATCATCAAAAAGGACTCATAGAAAGGAATCCATTTTTGTAGACCAAAAATGTGCAGGTCTAACTAGGTGAAAGTTATTTACATATTTGTAAAATAGGGGCTATTCTCAATAGATTGTCTTATTTTTACCATGGGACTTCATTTTCAATTTTTGGGAAAACTATAGAGTGGGTTGTCTCCAAATTTTGCACATATGACCCTAACAGTGATATTTTTCCTTGAAAACCATTTAGAGGGGATTTTGGCAATAGTTTTAGCAACATATTTGGCTTATTGCAAGAAAATATTTTTTTAATCATTTGTGGATATTTTGATGAGTTTTTTGAGGAAAACGATGGAGATTTAATTTTCAGTTGGAGGAGAGATGAGAGAAGCTTTGCCACAACACCAAATGGATTTTGAAGAGGATATTTGGCTCTTTCAAATTAGATCTGACCCTCTTTCATTCCCATATGCCTTCTCATTCTTCTTCATTGTATAGGGTTGGTTCCAAAACATAGAGCAAATCTCAAGTTGTGATTCCACCATATTCTTTAGCATTTCCCTTTGTATGAACAGAAAATAATGAAGTCTCAGTGACAGTGTTGGTCCATTTTGTGTTTATCTTTTGTTATTACTTGCATCGTGATGTATTTTTCTTCAAAGGAATGAATAAAAATTAGTGTTGATAACATTTTCATTTTGAATTTTGTCTCTTGTCTTTTATTTTTGTAATTTTTTATGTTATGTGGGAAAAAAAACATATCTCAATTGTAAATTGTTCAGGGTTGTATGCCCTAGTATTTTTTTGGTAACTCAAAGAGTTAAGTAAATGCTTGATATATTTTGACAAAATTGTAGGTCTTATGGAAGGATTCTGATGAGTGGAAGATTCATATTGAACATTGATGTCTCATTTACAAAGTAAATGGATAGATCATAAGGATCTTGATATAAGTATTAGTTTTTGTAACACCCAATGGAAATAGAATTGATCATAGTTGCAGGATTGATATCTCCTTGTTGTTTGATTCATGGAATTGGTTGATATCTTTCAAATATCAAAAAGGCTTTCCCTTTTATGTCGTAGAGCTTAAAGGAAGACCCCCACTTATCTGATGAATTCATAGGTTTCAAAACTAGTTACTACGTAACTATTTTATTGCATGAGTAAAAAAGAATCAAGGGTTAATCTACTTTGTCTAGATTTAGATATGTATTTTAGCATTGGTAATATGGATGAATCCAAGGTCTATCCGCCTATGTTTTGAAAAGCCTAAAGAGAAGAAGGATGGTTTCCTTATAGTTGGCCCAGGTTCTATTCAAGTGCATTCATCATAGGAATTAGCTACCCTTAGATGCATTTTGTCTCAATTACTTGGTTATTAAAACACTATTAAATCATAAGCTAACAAAACAGAAACTTTTTTGAGGATAGGGTTACAAATTTCCTGATTAAAAGGGATGGAATCTTTGGTATAAAGGCATGAATATTATTTGTAGCAATAAGGTTTTGAAGTGTTTTCAAATTCCTTGTTGAAAATCATGTCTCCCAATATTACCTTGTTTATGACAGAAGTATCTTTGAATAAATGTAATAAATTGTGTTGTTAAGATCATTTATGAGTCTCTCATAGTTTGATCCTAGTTGTTACAAAGAGTTGTTGTAAAGTTAAAGAGTCAAATATTGGTGATGTTTCAACCATGTCAAAAAATTTGAATTCCAATAATATCAAGAAAGAAGTGGTTCTTTATCTATTGTAAACTTGGAGCATCTTGTATCTTGTTTTCAAGTTATTCAAGTGATATATCTATGTACCGGTGCATTGAAAAGTACAATAAGTAGAAGGAAGATTTGAGGAGTGGTAAAGTTCTTGGCAAGGGTTGGACAAGTTTTAATGACTCATATTAATTATGTGATGTTCTATGCAATAGTTTATGGATCTTGATGAGATCTAAATTTGTTGTTGTTTTCAGAATAGAAGTAATTTACAGCATCACATATTGAGTTATTTTCACTTTCATCAGTTTTTATTTTCATGAAAGTAAGTTATACAAAGGTGTATTCTCCACCAAGTGATTGCAGCACTAAGTAGGAGAATTAGAAAATAATTGTATGCATACTTCATGGGTATTGATTTCAACATGATTATATAAGATTTGAAGTGTGTGAGATTTGAAAGTTAGGTAGAGAAATATATAGATATGTTGTAAGTTATAACTATGGAAATTATTTTTGTGAATGAATTTTAAATATGTGAATTATGTCAGATTTCATTCCGCCTACTGTGCAACCCAACAATGGTATTTGTAAATCTATCTCTACTAAAAGGTACTTTTCATTGTGTTTTGATTACATCCATGGCTTCCTAAATGTTATTCCAAATGACATTAGAGATAAATTGCCAAGATTTTGTGGGAAACAACATGATTTAGAAAGTCATCATGTTCAAGTTTTTTTTTACTTGATGGATGATTTTGAGATTGCTCATGAAGATGTTCACATGAAGTTGTTTGTTCAAAATTTGAAGGATAATGCTCGAGAGTGATTTTCTTTTTTATCAACCTGTTCAATATCTTCTTGGAGTGAGTTGTAATTAGCCTTCATGATCCAATTTGGAGTAAGTGTACATGATGCATTTACTAACTTGTTGAAAATTAAGATTGGGAATGAAGAATTGGTTCCTAATTTTAATATTAGATTTGGAAAAGCTTTAAGTGAAACCCTTGAAAATTGTAGGCCCAATGATCAAGTATGTGTAGTTATTCATTTTGATGTATTTGATGGGAAAATGAGCTACTTGTTGTAGGATAAAGAACCTAAGACATTGCATCATGTAATGTCCCCATTTTAGCAGTTGACCAAGTGTGTGTGCGTTAGCCTTGTTCTACATGGTCCCAAGGGCTAACGAAGGGTTTAATGGGATCTTGGAGTGTTTTGGCCTAGTCATTTCCAGTTTGGGCCAAAACGAAGTTGATTTACTCAGTTTCAGGCATACTTACTATTTTTAGTAAGTCAGCAGGACACAGTGCAGGTCAATTGGATTCGATACTCCTCGGTGAGAGCTTTCCGATGAGCTATCACTCGCATTATTCGGAGTCCGATTGCTAATACATTTTAATGCCTGAAGTTTTATTAAAGTAACGTCTAATTTAATTGTAAAATATTAAAGTGTTACTTTAATATTTATTTTATGGTGATGTGTACCCAAGGGAGACATAAGGGGTATTTTAATATATGTTTTATATTACACATCTTTATCCCACATTGCCCATATGAGTTGAACGGACCCGTGGGAATAGAATAAAAGGAAGCATTTGTAGCTTCATTAGACAGGTTGAATATGAGAAGAAATTGGTGTGTGAGTTGCAGCTTTGTTCTTGGCATTTGAGGACGTCTATCCTCTCTTGTAACATTCTAGACGTCATTCCCTTGGGGTTTGGCCTTTGGAATTCTTTCTTATTGGCTTCATTATCAGGTAGTTTAGTTGCATTTCCGGCTACAGGCAGATTTGATATTTTGCTCATATCTTCTTCACTACTTGTCCGACGCTTATGCCGCTTGGAGGGAATGGTATTATGAAGGTATTGGACTGATTGGAGGACAAAGTATTGTAGCAGCAAGTTCGTAAGCATGGGCTGGAGTATTATGACAATATTGCTGAAGTAATTAGTGAGTTGATAAATCTGCCATGTATTTGGTTTTATGAATTCTGAAAATAACATTTTATTAGCAGCAGTTCATTTCCACTTTGCATATTGTTGTAGTTTCTTTCTTGTTTATGTTGTATGATACCAATTCCATGCACGAAACACAAAAAACAAATAAACATTTGATTTCCAGAGTTATAAGGGGTTTTAAGAAGTTGAATGCAAACTGTTTGACATAATTCCTTTCAGCAATTTGGTTTAGTTTTTGGGACATCCAAGGGTGTCCATTTCACATCAAACATTCATGACAGTAATAGAGATTGAAAACAATATAAAATATGGATTGACTTAGAGTCATTTCTCTAAAAATGTTTGTCGGCAAGATGCATTCAAGGGTAGCAATCAAGTTCATATTGATGTTTCAGCTTTAAATCATTCTATGGATACTTTTGTTGTAATTCCCATTCAAGTTTTACATTCAGATTTCAATACAAGTATTGATAGAACTTCCTTATGGAAATAGGGGGATACTCCAAAGATTGGTGAAAATGCATATGTTTTGTAATGCTACAATAGTGGGTACTTTCTTAGATCATGATAAATATGATCCACCAAATGATTGTTCACCTTTTGAAATTGTAGTAGAAAATTGTTTTCATAATGGTTATGGGCATGATGATATTAATAGTGTTTTGAGACATGAAGGTGTTGCATGTACATCATAGTTCTATGTGCATGACGAAGCTAAAAGTTGTATCATAAATGGTGAAAATAAAGTTGTTGATCCAGTATGGCATGAAGAAGTATTTTATGAAGAAGAAAGTGACTCATATATACCACAATTCCATGATGAAGGGAAGGCTAAAACTTGTTATTCAAGCAAGGTTGAAGAGAATGGAAGTGTGTGTTCATCTTCATATGAGTCGGATGCATCATGGGAAGAAGAAGTAATGATGAGAATGAATATTCCTCTATAAGAGAAGGTGTGAATTGTTTCCCCAAATCTGAAAATGTGTTTCAATATTTGCATCATGCGGATCAGTTTGATTGTGAGGATCTTGAGTGTTATGATATAAGATATTAGAAGAGAAAAAAATTTCATCTAATGTGTAAAATGTGAAAGTGGCTACCTCTAGATTTTCACAATGCATAAGAACACTACCTTATACACCAAGTTGAGGAGATTGAATTGTGTGGACCTATGAACTATGTCAATTGGATAGTTGAGAGGCACTTGAAGTTTTTGAATGATTTTATTTTATATAGATAATATCCTAAGAGTTCTTTGGTGGAGATATATATGGTATTCTATACTATGGTGTGCATTATTGAATATCTTCCTAAGTTTGTAACAAAGATCTGTGTAGATCAAATTTAGGATCCCAACCCCATTAACAAATTTGAAGGGGAGTACTTGATGGGGAAAGGTAGATTGAGAAAAGTGAGAGGTAATTATAATAATTTAATTGAGGTTAATTAATTCTTAATCTTAAAATTAAATTGGTTGTAATTCATCTATTTAATTTGTGTACAATTGGTTGAGAGTGAGATGCACTACATTTGTATATTGCAAAAAATATTGATTGGAAGATAGTATGGATTGAATGATGTTAACATTTTGATGACACGTTAACATAGGAAGGTGAGGTTTAATTGGTTAAATAATCTCATCATAATGGAGATTTCAATGAGCTTACCATATGGTTTAAGAGATAAATAGGTATGTATAAATTTATTAATCACTCATATGTTTAGCAACTCATGGTGCAATAATTTTTACATGTTTGACATAATGTAGGTCAAACACTAGAATGTTATGTGCTACAATGGCCATAAAAAATTTATCAAAAATTTGGATAACAAAAAGAAAAATTGTGATTCTAGGATACCTAAAATATATTAAGTGACAAATAATTCATCTAGAAATAACATATATCCTCAAGATTCTCAAAATTGATACTATGGCATTTTGGATGTTATACTTGAGTTTGACTTTAATTTCTTCAAATTAGTTTTTTTCATCATCAAATGGTATAGGCTAGGAATGAATGAAAAGGATCTCGATAGAACTATCATTAAACATGATAATGGATTTACAATGGTTAATACAAGGTCACTTGAGCCAGTTGACAATAAAATATATGTTCTTTTAAGTTGATGTGAGAAAGTATTTTACTCAGAGGTTCCACATAAATCAAGTTGGTCATTTGTTATTAGACATGATCCAAGAGGAAGGTTGATAAAGTATAATGTGATAGAAAAAGAAGATACTAAAGAAGTAGAAGATGATGTAGATGGCGATCATGATCAAAATTTAGTCGATGATGTTCTTGATGGAGATGTTCATGAAGAAGAAGAAGAAGATGATGATGATGATCTTGATTTCCAATGATGCTGATGCTCATGCTCATGCTAATGTTGATGTTGATGCTAATGTTGATGTTTGTGTTGGTGTTGGTGCTGATGTTGATGTTGATGTTGATTTTGACATTTAGTTGATGATGTTCTTGATGGAAATTTTTATGAAGAAGATGATGATGATGATGATGATGATCTTAATTTTCATTAATGGTGATATTGGTGTTAATGTTGATGTTGATGTTGATGCTAATGCTCATGCTCATGCTCATGATCATGCTCATGCTGATGTTGATGCTAATGTTGATGTTGATGCTGATTTTGATGTTAATGCTCATGCTCATGCTCATGCTCATACTCATGCTCATGCTCGTGCTCATGCTCACGTTGATGCTGATGATTTTAATGTCTCACCTGGAGACGGCTAACCCGGTACCATGAAGAGGTTTAATAAGTGTTAACAAAATTTAAAATGGGATAATAAAACTTAATGATCAAATAAGAAAACACTTGTACATTATTTGAGCATCCCAAGGGGGTCATTGCAAGGGTGCAGTGTATGTATAGTCTTTAGTATTCCCTAGAATTTGGTGTGACAGAATAATGTGAGGCCTCTTTTTGGATTTGAGCCATAACAAGTATGAGACCTCCTAAGGGCGTTAAGCCATACCATATACATATTTGTCTTGTTGAATTCAAGTGATAACACTCTAATAGAGTCCCTATATAGTCATCCCATAGCATGTCTAGCTAGTGACATTTTGTATTGCATTGTCTTCATAATTATTAAGCTATGTTATGCACTAATAAGCGTGTATAATCCTTTTGTGCTTTATCTTATGTAAATGCCTTTAGGTTTTTATCTCCATGAGCATGGAAGGGTGGGCCTAAGGGTTCCACATGGTTGATAGCTATTACAACCTATACTACTATTGGGAATTAGAGAACAAGGATGGTCTTCTTTCAGTTATATAATATTTCCTTGAGCTTATCTTTCCTCTTGTCCTCTAGTTATTATTTAAGTATCATTGATGTATGTTATACTTGTGACTTATGTTTTACTTGATGTTACATGACCATTGCAATGGAGTAGAGGTGTATTTGGTAGAGTAATATGTTAGATGTATTTATTATATTGATTTGATGAATTAATGTTATCGGGTGCTTATTCGTTGAGATTCATGTATATGGTACTTCCTAGTGTGGAAGTTATATTCATGTGCTTTAGATTATCTTCTTATTTTCATTGTGAGTACTTGGTTATACCTCGTATAGTTAGTGAATCATGTAATGAAATGATAAACCTATATTTCATTGCACACATTTGGGTGTCATACAACATGACTCTTGGAGTTATATCGTGTGATATAGAAGGTCATCACTCCCAATTTAGAGTTCCATCATGTGGGTATTGTGCATTGTGATATAATGTTGATAAGTATTTATCATACCTCAAACAGTGGGCATTTATCAACTTGTTTGGAGGATGCAACCTTAAGTACCCTTTTGCAAGTTACTTCTTCTTAACTTAGTACAAATTTCCTATTGAATGTTTCAATGTCATTTTGATGTTATCTTATTCCTTCTATGTTTTAGTCCATAAAATGAACTTGTATGGCTTAATCACTTGAGAACTTGTGGTTGGGCTTTAAAATGAACATTTCTTATAATGTTAGTAGGATTAATGGAATAGACACTATATGGTATGACTTAGAAAGTACAAATTTATAAGTGATGAATGCTTAGGGATCTTTGGTTGGTTGGTTATGTCTTCTATTGTAATCTTATGCTTGAATTTCTACTCATTCTCAAGTTTTTGTCTATTTCTAGTCATTCTTTTTCTGTCCAAAAGATATTGATGTGCATCCAAGGTCAAAAATCCTATGGATCAAGACTAAGGTTGTCCCTCACCCCTTTTTCAAGGAAAATCTCATCCCCAATCCCATAGTAAGGGATGAGGTCATTCCTTTCTTGAGGCATTTTGCCTCGGATCACAAGCCTATTTTGGGGATTTTGATTTGTTTTCTTCTTTTATATGTTGTCCATTCTCTATTTTGTTGTTCTTCCAATAGGCCAGTGTACTGATAAGGGGGGTGAGTCAATATACACTAGGTGATTTCAATTTTATTCTCTTGTCTACTTCACACTATTCTACAATTTAGTTCTAGCTACAAATTAATCAGTCAGGATTAAGAAAAAACAATGAAGACAATCATAGCAATACATAATATAGAATTTATCTTATGGAAATCTAGCTAGGATAAAAACTATAGTGTGTGAGTAGAATCTCACAAAGCTTGCACTCTCCTGAAGTGTGTATATCATGAGCTTATCTCTATTAGAATATTACAAAAATAGTTCTAGCTTCCACCTAATTAAATGATTTAAATAAGACCTGTGAGATTGCTTCCCTATTAGGGGTAGTCTAGTACAAGGACTTCAGAACACAAGTTAATTTGTCATCCTAGTAGGGGATTTAGTACATAGAATTCATTAGGGTCCACTCTTGATGGGATTTACTATTATAGAGATTAGTAAAAAATAGAGGAATGATATAATAAAATGGAAACTACACTTAGATTGAATATAGATCATTTTACAACTCCTTGGACATGTTTTCGACTATTCTCTAGGCCCCCTTTGGCTCTAAAATTTTAGACAAAATCACTTAACTCCACCCTCTTACACTCATTATTACTTGTTTTGTTTGATCTCATTGGCTTCTTATCAACAAACTAGCTCCTTTACATTGTTTGTGACTTTTCAGTGTCACACTTTCTCCTTCAAGAGTAGACTTAGCTTGGTTCCCTTGGCTCTCTTTCTAATCAATCAAAAAAAAAATATTACCTCTTGAATCATCATTCTCTTTTATATATTATTCTCATTATTCTTTGAACCCCTAATCTATGAATTAAAAATCTAAATTCTCAAGCTTTTTTCTAGCTTGTCCTCCTATCATTGTTGTGTACTGCTCTTGTCAGATGTAGCATGTACAGATAGAAGTCATGGATTTTTTATGAACTTGATAGCTTGCATCGCTAGAAAGTATTCAACATTGAATTATTTTGATTGTATATTATGTGAAAATATTTATCACCATTAAATGCAATGATGAGTGCACTTATACCTATTTTCTGATGTGGAAGTCATAGGTTTCCTGCTACATGCTTCCTCTTTCTCATGTATATAATCCCTCTTTCATGACTACTGATGGCTCTATCTTCCTTGACGCTACATGCTTCATCTTTCTCATTTGGTCAATCCCTCTTTCATGGTTACTGATCTTTCTATCTTCCTTGCATACTTATCATCCTCCTTCACATTCTTACTTCAGTTATCATGACTTCATCTAAGTGTTTATCCTTTGTCATCACTTTTATTGGGCTTTTCTTTCACCTTCCTCTAGTCCCCTTATGAACTAGAGTCACACATACAAACTCGATATGCATCATCGATCATAGCTCCATTATTGTCATCATTTCATATTTGTCTTGACATCAATGACAACATAGTCATAACTAAGTGCACTGGTCACTCCATCAATCTATCCTTAGGCTTTTAGTCAATTATGTCAATAATCTCCGCCTTTGATATTGATGGCAACACCTCAAAACTTTAGCACTTTGGCCCTTACTAGTGACATACTTTACCTTTGTCTATTCATGAACTCTCAACATATCCCCATGAAATGATGCATCCACATCTTTTGACTACTTTAAGTCCTTTTTGTGGGTTCACTTGGTTCTGCATGAATTTATTCCTTTTATGTTCTCTCCATTGGAACTTATCCCCCTTTTTCTTAGTTTCTTCCTATCTCTTGTTTCTCTCTCTTGGTTTCTTTTCTTTTGCTTCTCAACTTCTCTCTTTTCTTTTTCTTCTTTATTTTCTTCTTCTTCTCAAATTCTCCTTTAACAACAATTCCAAGGGTGTACAAATTAACTTTGTAACTGTTCCCTCTGTGGAGTAGTCTAAATTACTCATCATTTTTTTCTTTTGATTTGACCATTTTGGAACATGGATTTATTTCTTCCTTCTTGTTTAACTTCCTACTTGATTGGGTTGATACCTATAAATTCTAACTCAAATACTCAAAGGTGTCCTTCTAAAGAAAGATTCATGAATATATCTGCTAGTTGCTCCTTGGTTGGTACATACTCCAACCTTACCTCTTTCTCTTGCACTTTCTCCCTTAGAAAATGACACTTTATTGATATGTGTTTTTTCTTTGAGTTCATGACTAGATTCTTTGATATGTTGATTGTACCTGTGTTATCATAATTGATAGCCATTGGTTCCTCCATATTCTATTGAATTCCTTCAAAAAGTTGTTTGATCCAAAAAACCTGAGTGCAATTCATTATTGTAGCTAAATATTTTTTTTATTTTGTTGGCTATGATATTCAATTATGTTTCTTGTTGGCCCATGCAACTAGTCTTCCTCCAAGAAATAATGCACCACCAGTTGTGCTCTTTTTGTCATCAATTTTCCCCATCCAATTAGAATCAGTATAGACATTGAGCTCATCTTGCAAGGATACCATAGGCCATACTCTTCAGTACCCTTTAGATATCTAAATATCCTTTTCACAGCTACCATGTGTGCTTCTTTTGGGTCAGTCAAGAATTTGACCACTATACCAATTTCCAGTTCTATATTTGGTCTATTGTGCACAAGATACATTAGTTTACCAATCATAAATTGGTGAAGCATTTCATTTAGTTTTGGGCTCTCATCTTCCTTTGATAATTTGGAATCGGTCAGCATTGGGGTGTCTACCATTTTGGCTTCGCCCATACAAAATGTCTTTAGAATGTCCTTTACATACTTTTCTAACTCATGAATATTCATCCTTTCTATTGAGACACTTGAAGTCTAATGAAGAATTTGATCTCACCAATCATGGGCATTTCAAACTCTCTCTTAATTGCTTCAGCAAATTATTTTCTCATCTCTCTCGCAAAGATTATGTCATCTACAAATATTCTAGCAATCAAAAAACTACCTTTAGTTTCCTTCTTTGGGATATATGTTATTTTTGTCACTTGTTCTCACAAAGAAAATATTTGTAAAATATGAGTGTGAAATCTCATATCCTGTTCTAGATGCCTATCTTACTCCATATAGAGCTTTCTTCAACTTGCACAATAGATTTTTTCCTTCTTCATTTTCAAATCCTTTTGGTTGTTCTATGTATACTTCCTCTTCCAGAACTCCATTTAGAAATATGGATCTCACATCCATCTAATATACTTTGAAGTTCTTGCATGTTATGAAGGATAGAATCATCCTAACTCCTTACAATCTAGTCATTGATGAAAAGGTCATTCCATAGTCTATGCCTTCTTCTTTTGCATATCCTTTATAGACAACTCTTTCCTTATTTTTTATCACTTCTACATTTTATCTCTAAACACCCATTTTATGCCAATAACATTGTTTTCATTTGGTTGTGTCACCAATGTCTATGTGTCACTCTTTATTATTTGATCAATCACTTCCTCCATGACCTTTCTCTAGTCTTCATCCTTGAGCTTTTCCCTTGTATTTTAAGGCTCCATGTGTGAAAGAATATATATTTTTCCTCTCGCCTTTCTCCTTGTCATTACTTCAATATCTTTGTCTCCAATGATCTGGTCATCTGAGTGGTGTTTCCTTACATATTTGACTAGTATTGGTTCTTCTTTAGGCCCTTTTTCTCTTGGTTCCTCAGGTTGAATTGTTTATGCTTATACTAGTACAACTTCTTGTACTGCATCTTCTTCCACTGGTACTACTTCCACTAATTTATTTATTAGAATATATTCAAATAGTTTGTAATCTTCCAATTCCTTCTTACGTAATTCTTTATTCTTCTTAGAGAACTCATCTACCTTTACACTGGCAATTATTCCACTATCTTGTTCGTCTGAAGGTTCAAGTACTAGTGCACTTTTCTTTTTGTAGAGTATCCTAGAAAGATACCCTCGTCACTCTTTAGCTCAAACTTTCTTTGATATTCATCTAACTTGATATAGCATTTTCTTCCAAATACCTTGAAGTAGCTCATTGAAGGTGAGTGACCGAGCCAAAGTTCATAAGGAGTCTTCTTTGTTCCCTTCTTCACTTGTACCTTATTCAAGGTGTACACAATTGTTCTCGCGACTTCTCTACAATAAATTTGTGCAAAATTATTCTGAATTGTTGATGTTATAACACAATCTATGATTGTTCCATTCCTTCTTTCATTAACGCCATTCTATTGTGATGTCATGGGAGATGACATATGTCTTTTGATTCCATGCTCCTATAAGTAACTTTCAAACTTTTGTGAGGTGAACTAACCTCCTTGGTTTGATCTCAAGCATTTCAATTCTCTATCAGTCTCACTTTCCACCTTTGTCTTGTAGGCCTTGAGCATATGGAAGGCTTCTGACTTTTCCTTTTAATAGACACTTCACATCATTCTGGAGAAATCATCAATAAACAACATGAAACATTTGCCACTAGATACACTCTTAGTCCTCATAGGACCCCACAAGTCAGTATGAACTAGCTATAAAACTTGTTCAGAGGGAAATGACTTGCTTAAAAACCCAGAGCTAGCCAACTTTCCTAGTTGACACCCTTTACAGATCACATTATCAGGTTTAGTAATAGGAGATAAACCTCTTACACATTTTGTCTTCACTGCAATGCTTTCAAAATGCATATGACATGATCTCCTATGCCACAACCGAGTACTATCATTCTTGGCTACTAGGAATTTATTCTCAAAAATATTAAGGTAGAAGAGATTGCCTCTATTTTTTTCTCCCATGGATAAAAGCTTACTTGTCTTGTCAAGTATTCTACAAGACACAATGTTAAATTCAATCCTATAATCTTTGTCCATTAGTTGAACTACGCTCAATAGGTTATATTTAAGACCTTCAACTAAATAAACATATTTATAGTTAGTGGATTCATTTAGGGCTATATTACCCTTACCTATCATCGTGCATGGTGAGTTATGTCCAAAGTTTACCATTCATCCATCATAGGCCTCCATCTCATGGAATTTTCCCCTATCACTAGACATGTGGTGATATCTCCCTCCACCCTTTCTTAGGGTTCTTGTTATTAGGGTTCTCTCCACCCTTTCTTCAATAATAGTGACAAATAATATTGCATCCTCATTCTCATCAGCGATATTGGTTGACTCTTCATTAGCCACACACCCCTCAGCAATGTACCATCACTTCTTCTCCTTCCCTTTTGAGTTTTTCCATCTTGTTTTGATTTCCTTCTTGACGAGCTCTAGACATCTAGCAGCATTGTTTAGTACCTTCTTGCAGTTAAAGTATTTAAATGGAAGCTTACCTTTGTACTTCCCTTTTCCTCTAACCATTCCCTTTGCTAAAAAATTCTCCATCTTTTTTTGTTTAGATTTGATAACATAGAGACTCCAATTCTCTTAAGTATCTGGATGTGCTTGCCTCCTCCTATACTCTCTGAGTTGCAGTCAGTGAGATTGGGGCTTTGAATGTAGGGAATCAAGAGATGCATCTATTTTATCTGTTGTTTTCATATCCTAATGGTTGATACCCTTATGGCATTATTGGGTAGAAAGGTTCTCAGTATCTTGTTTACACATTCATCTTCATGTAGTGTGCCTCCAAAAACTTTGATGACTAGCACCAAAAATTTCACCCATTTTCCATAGGTTTCAACATCCTCTCCTTCTAATGTCCTCATCTCATCATATTTTCTTCTCAAGATTTCATCTTTAACCTTTTGTACATGCTTATCATCACCATAGATTAGACAAAGTTTTTCCCACATTTCATACATTGTCTCAATTCTTTAACGTCTTTGTATTCAACATAGGATAGTGTGTTGGCTATCAAATCCATTGTGGCTATGTGAGTTTCCTTCTCCTTTATCTTCTTAGGGGTGAGTGGAGCAAAAAGTTGTACATACATGTTCTCCACATGACTCCAATACACATCTCTAAGAGTTATCATATGCAACCTCATCTTTTTGCACCATGAGTTGTAGTTTCCAGCTTAGAAAACTTGGCTGCTTCTCTTTCCAACATCTTGATCTTTTCATCAAATTGTTAAACTCCTTACTTTAGAGGACCTAGGCTCGGATACCAATTGTTGGTCTACTAATAGGTCAATACACTAAGAGGGGGGGTAAATCAGTATACACTAGGTGATTTCAACTTTCCTCTCTTATCTAAGTTCACATTAATCTATAGGTTAGAGCTAGCTACAACTTAGAAAATCATAGAAACACATAACACAATATTTATCTTGTGGAAACCTAGCTAGTATATTAACCACAGTGTAAAGCTTGCACTCTCCTAATGTACACCCCATCAAGAGCTTATCTCTATTAGAAGATTACAAAGACATTGTTAGGTGTCGCTCGGTTAAGGGATTTGAATAATACATGTGAGAGTCTTTCACTTTTAGGAGAAACCTAGTTGAAGGACTTCAAAACACAAGTTAATGTGTCACCCTATTAGGGTTCACCCTCAACAGGATTTGTTTTTGTAAAGATTAGTAAACAAAAAATAAATGATTTAATAAAATGGCTACTACACTTATCTTGAATATAGATCACTTTACAGCTCCTTGGACCTATATACAACTATGCTCTTCCCTCCTTTGTCTCTACAAATTTAGACACGATCACTTACGTGCTTGGTACTAGTCACTCTTGCATGCATTTTAACTTGTGTTGTTCAAGATCACTAGCTTCTCCTCAACACATTATCTCCTTCACATTATTCGTGACTTTTCACTATCACACTTTCTCACTTTGAGATTAAACTTAGCTTGGCTCTCTTGCTAATGATTCAACAATATCACCTTATCTCTTGAAAAATTATTCTCTTTTATAGTATTCTCCTATTCTACTTTGAAACTCTAATCTGTGAACTCAAATTTTGAATTCTCAAGCCTATTCCTAGCTTGTCCTCATGTCACTCTTATGTGTCGCTCTTTTCAGATAGAGTGTCTACGAATAGAAGTCGTGAATATTTTGTGACCTTGATGGTTTGCATCATTGGAAAGAATTCAAATTTGAATTCTTTTGATTTTCCCATGATGTGACAATACTTATCACCATTAAATGCAACAATGAGTGTACTTCATTAGTCACGAGTATCCTGCTACATGCTTTCTCTTGCTAACTTGACCAATCCCTTTTTTATGGCTATCAATCATTCTATCTTTCTTGCATACTTATCATCCTCCTTCACATTCTTACTTCACTTAGAATCACTCCATTTAAGTGGTTATCCTTTTTCATCATATATGTTGGGTTTTTCCTTCACCTTTCTCCAATCCCCTTGTGAACTAGAGTTGCACATACAAGTTCAATGTGCTTTACCATTCATAGTTCCATACCTTTCATTGTTCCTTCTTTATATTGACATCAATGACAACATAGTCATAATTGAGTGCACTAGCTACTCCACCGATTTTTCCTTAGGCTTTTAGTCAATTATGACAACATAATTTTGTTCCAAAATTAATGTAAAAGAAGGCCTTATCTCTTCATTTGGCCATTCATTATTCATGTAATTTATTTTCCATACTCGTTATGTATTCATTTGAGAAAAAGACTCATTCAAGGAATCATCCATTCAAGCAATTTTTCAAAGAGTTTTCAAGAGATTAATCTTTCAAGCATTCAATAGAAAATCTACATTCATAGATCCATGATTTTGCATTAGTGGATCTATTGGCATTTTTGGAGATATTGTACCTCGCCACTTATATACAAGAATTAATACATATTTGTGAATAGTGGATCTAAATCCATCCATGGAAATTTCAAAAGCAAGGGGAATATTTACATTTGTCTTGCTTTTACATGCTTTATCGTTTTAAGGTTGATTCCTCAAGTACAGATTGATTGGGGAAAGACACTTCCCCAAAAAAAGAAATCCATTGTGTGCAAGCACAAATTTACAATTTTTTTTAAGCAGTTAACTCGAATTGCAAAATTAGGTATTCATGTTACAGGGGAGATCCATATCTTCTTCTTTTTTGTGTAGATAGGGTTAAGGATGACATCATCCTTGACCTATGTCATCCTTGACTTCTAGGCCATCCATGACATCAAGGTTGTCCTTGTCTAGAGAGCTTCAGATTCGTAGAATCCACAAATACTAGTTTATAACTCCCAAATCCAAAATAGTTTTCGATTCTGATAGAGTTTTACAACATTTTTTTAGATCTAAGTTGACCTCCATCCTTAGCTTCTAAGGTGGTTTTTGTACTTCATTTTGTCATTTCATAGGATCTATACTTATGTTCCAAATCTGATCCTTTCATGTATTTAGTCATCAGATATGTTCTTCCATTGTTTACTTAATAAACACTTCATAAAATTAATAAATAACATTAAAACTAAGGGAAAGAAAATCCTATAGGAAGTAGTCCTTCAAGTATGCATCTTGAAAAGGGTCAATCTAGTTTGAGTTCTTTGAAGGGTTATGCTTAATGGTCCCACTTCCACTTTTCCCAATGTGGCATTTAAAATTAGGGCTAATAAATACATACATCTCACCTCATCTTTTTGTTATACTTTTACTATTGGAATATATATGGGAAACAAGATACTAAGAGGGGGAGTGAATTAGGATCTTAAACTTTTGACTTCAAAATCAATTTTATTAAATCATACCTAATTCATCATTAGAACTGTAATGTTGAAACATAAAATAAGTTCATCACATCCATAACAGTTCAACACATAACACATTGATTTGGTTACCCAAAAACATTGTAAGATGAAGGTAAAATAGGGGTGGGGATAAAACCCACAAATTTTCATTGTTGCAACAATAAAGTTAACCTATTAAGGTTACAATGTTTGACCATAAGATATGATCTACCTGGTGAAAGATTTGTCCTATTAAAGACTTGAAAGACTATTAGGTCTTACCTTGTTAGAGGGCTCGACACTTACAATAAAGTAAGGACTCTATTAGGAGATTTACATAAGCCTGTTAGGACCACTCTATTAAGAGATTTGCCCTATCTCAATTACAAAATAACTGATTTAGTACCTAACCCTCGATATGCTCTACAAGATGGTCTTGGGTCTCCTCTTTCCACTATCTCTGATTCGATTCTCCTAATCTGATAAATTTTCTTAGTCCTTCAATGCTATGATTGCTCTCTCTATTGGATATGTCTCTTTAACTCCTTCACATGCATGTTTCTTTTTCACATTTCATCCTTTCATTTTCCTCTCTCTACCTCGCTTACGATTATAGGGTTAGAATCCTCCTTAAATAGACTTCATGTGAAGCTTCTAGATCTTGATCAATGGTTTAAACATCATCATCTTTTGTCATTTATCCCTTTTTCTAATTGGTTGAATTGTTTGCCTAGGAATCATTACCTTCTGCTAATGATGTGTAATCAAAATCTGATCTAGCTCTATAGATATTAAATATCATAAAAATGTTGGCCAAAATGATTCACATATGTGTTTGTACCATTACAAACTCACATATCAAAATTGCATTGCTCAGAACTTGAGTGCTCTCCCACTCGATCATGTATGTTGTTGCTCGGCTTCTATAAGTCTGTGTGTTCGGCACTTGATAACTTCTCAATATGCTCGGTCATCATTATATTACTTGGCTCATACTATATTCCTCGGTCTGCATATCTATTTGGTCTCTACTGAATGCTCGACAATCGTCGTTCTGCTCAGTCTAAGTGTTGCTTGCTTGACCTTTACTAGATAACTTGGTCGCAACGATGACCTTGTAATCTTGCCTAGTAAATGACTTGCAAATGACTAAGTGTTTTGTCACTAATCAGCTACATAGGCTTAGAGATCAACATCTACCACATTGCAACCTTATTTTTATGCTACAATATAATCAATAAACTTTGTTGGGAGAGGGGTTATTAAATCCATTATTACCATTCAAACTTTGAGCAAAAATCAACTTGGAAATATTCATACCACATCTTGGACTATTAGAATGAACAAATAAGAAGAAATAGGATTGCCTTGTTTAAGACAATCCATTGCTAAAGAATCACCTTCAGATATTTTTATTAATAGAAAGTTTGAGCATATAAACACATTACTAGATAAGCTAAGAATTCTTATCTCTATACCCAAGTTTATAAAAAAGCAACAACAAAATAAAATGTTGGAAACTCTCTCATAGGTATTTGAAATATCAAGTTTGAGGACCATGTTTGCTTCTATTATTTCCCTTAGTAATATCTCCATCAACAATATTCAAAACTTATTGAAAAATGTTTGGAGGAAAACTATCATGTTCAAGAACTTTGAAGGCACCAAAGAAGAAAACCTTATTTATTCTCGATAATATTTTTAACCATGTCATTATCAAATGCTTCAACCATAATAATATAACTTATTACAAAATTTATGTTGTTCTTGGAGGATCTCTTTAACAAATTAGTTGTAAAATCACCAATTTGACCCTTTATTATATGGTACTATCATTTTCATCAACTAGTTTACAATAGTTTTTCTTTTCATCTAAATAATGATTAGTGGAAGAGTATTTTTTCTAGAAAATTTCATTCCTTAATAGAAGCTTACGTCATCCTCCCTCAAACTTTTCTCAACTATAGATTTCCAAATCATTCACCAATGGCTATTTTATCATGAATTTCTTTTAACTTCAACAAATTCTAGTCCTCTAATTTAATTTTTTTAAGAAAGGTATTCATGATCCATATCTTGAATGTACCTTTCTTATGTGTGATTTTTTCAACTAAAAATACATTGTTAAGGGGATACTCTATTAATTCTCCATAAGATATTAGCAGTCAAGATTTTGTATGCAAAAGGATATAATTCATCAGATCAACCATGCTATGCTATCAACAAAGAATCTAAACCTTCAACTTTTTATAAAGGAAATAGAGGAGTGCTATGAGATCTCCAACAAACATCCAATTATGATTAGAAAGACTACAATTTGAATTTCTTATTGCCTTCCAAAAATATTTTCTAGTTTCTTTTGAGTTGAGAGCAAATACATTTTCTTCATTAGTTAGCACATGAGAGAAATAAGTAGAAATAATCAACCTACCTATCAACAAATGGGAAGCATTCTACAAAATCACAAGCCCTCTTGAAGAACCTTTTATGGAGCTAATAATACTACACTAAATACCTTATTAGCAACATAGAGAAAGGTAGAATCAATCATATTCATCTCTTGAATCAAAAAAATATAAACTTTATTTTTAATAATACAACTCTTGAGAAGGAACTAATTATGTAGACTACTAATATTCTAAGAAATAATTATCATTATCAAATTGTGTCATCTGTAAGTTGTTCTCTTGTAAATTCCAACTAGGAAAAAATCACTAGAAGAACCTCCCTCTAGAATAAAGTAGATTGCTACAACAGGTCGAAATTCACCTTCAAGAAAAAATAGGTATTCATTGTAGTTGCATGAATCAGACACTACTTTTGGGGGTTATTAAGCCTCCCTATTATCCATTTGCAATCACGTCTGCCATCTATGGGTCATCTCCTTATGTTGAGATTCATTTTATTATGAGTTGTGGATGTTCCTGTATTGTGTTCTTAAGCATGCTCCATTTCTCAAACTCCAAGTTAGATATTATATCAAAACTCAGTTGGCTAGTTTTTGTTGTCAAACTCACCAACTCATATTTAATTTATAGTAGTCCATGTTGATGCTTATAGCTTCACTCAGATAAACGTATTATATATGTGTTCTTTATATTTGAGATATAAGATTTTGTGTGTGTGTGTGTGGGTGTGATTAAATTTTTTATTGTATTATTTATCTGATTAATGAATAGACATGTCCCTTCATGGACATGTCTATTCATGGTCTATTTTCAACATAAATCTAAGAGGATGTTGCATTTGAAACACGCATACCTAAAACATGGCAGTGCTTAGTGCATTTGTAGTGATCCGGCCTGAAAATAATATGATATTAGTCACACTGTAAATGTACAGGAGTCACAAGGTACAAGACAACAACTCCATCAAGCATTGAACGAAATTTGTATCTACCAACATTATTTATAAGTATAAAGAATATACAGAGATCATTATTGGTAGATAGGCATTGACTTGAGAGGGAGATTTAATAAAAATACATACCAATGTTTGACATTCAAAAAACTCCTGAAAGACATGGTAGAAAAGGCGATCTTCAATTGATTTGATCCATCAAAGCTAGGTAAGCACAGTCAAAGTTATTATGCAGACCCTGGGGAAAGATGTTGCATATTCATCAAGAAAATAAAAAGCACATAAAGACCTTGGAACAAAGCACAAGCACCCATAGAGATAAAAACATAAACTGGAAACTTTTTTTTGTCATAACCTCACATATAAGGCACGAATCAAAGGACTTAGTCAAGGATTGGAGGAAGTTTGAAATATTCTAAAACCAGTGTGATTTGTTACAAAGGTCAATCTTCAAGATCTATAGCAGGCGACATCTCAGGTGGTTGGTGTATGAAGGGTGGCTAACGAAAAATACTGTCAAAATCGTGTTGGTTGAGATTCACATACAAAGAATTAAAAGTCGGATAGGAGCATGATCTTCTATGCAAATATTGCTAAAAAGTGTGACCTTGGGAATAGTCTACTTCCATGTCAACATAAGGAGGGACCTGCCACCGTGTGATATGTAAAGATAGATAGTCACATTTAAGTATTCCATGGTCCAATATCGAACCTGAGCATCAAAAAAGGATCTAAGAGAAAGTCAACAAACCAATATGTATAGAAACCATGCAATCAATAAAGCGGATATAAATAAGGACAAATGCGAAACACCGCCATCGATAAACAAAAATGGTATATCTCAGGAAAAATAAATATATTTTGATGAGATGTATATATGAAAGACATAAATCAATCGAACAGAGATGAGGAAAACAAAATGTGGCATTCGAACACATCTTCTTATAGCCTATTATAACCTTGCCACCGTGGAAGACCCATTAAGGCATCGTCTGTGATTTTGAAAGTGGAACAATTTACACATACACATGTTCACACATGGATCCCATGAAAGGAAGTTTGTAATCTATCATACAAAAGCATTTGAGAAAACAAACATCAAGCGGACCATTTCTTGCGAGTCCGTTAGAAAGGTAAACATTAGTTTCCAATCCGCACTTGGCACACATAATAATGTTGATTCCATTTATATTGATTATTTAAAAACATAGTAACATTCTAGTAATTATATATTAGTAATGATAATTGAATGAATATTAGTTATGATTGGTAATTTATAAATTAGTAATAATAATTGAATAAAATTAACTATTATTGGTAATATATAAGTTAGTAATTGTAAAGGAATAAATATAATCAATCTTTGTATTTCTTATTGTTTTGAAAACAAGTTATCCTTGATTGTTTTATTTAATCAATGAAGTATCTATCTTAATTGTATTTTTGTATATACTATAAGAGCCATGTGCCTTGATGTTTTCCTTCAAGAATGTCCTTGCAAGAAAAAGAGGAAGATTGAGATTCAGAGGAAGAATGACATTTTATTAGAGGCAATTTTGAAAGATCAAGAGTAGATATAAGCTATAATTAAGGCAAACCTTCAATGATCTCGACTATATTGATTTAAATGGGTTAAACTATGTTGAGATGGATTCTCCAGTGATCAAACAAATTATAATAGTCAAGAGGACTATGATTCATGAATATACCTCATGACTATGTGATTTTAATGGACCTACCCCTTGTGTACATCATGAGCAAGTAATGACTTCCAAATGATGCCACTTGTATTTGCAGAAGTTATTGTAAGATAATGATCTTACAATACCATGTATTATGAGATCAAACAAATTGAGTATATAGTGAATGTCTTGCATCTCAACATTCTAGGAGTCCAATACTCTTGATAGCAGATGTGATATCAAACCTTGTTTTGATTATTTGGTGAATATCATTGATATTCTGGGAGGTCAATACTCTTGATATCCGATGTGATATCAAACTTTATTTTGAGTACTTGGTGAATATCATTGATATTTTGGAAGACTGGTACTCTTGATATTGAATGTGATATGAAATGGTGGAAATCTTTTGAGATATCAAATGAGATATCCTCAAAATTGTTATTTGTAATATTATGTTGAAGTAATATTTATTCTTATGTGGTTATCCTTCTAAGCTAAGAGGGAGTGTTGATGCTTAAACCTAATATATATGTGTTCTATATATTTGAGATATAAGGTTATTGTTGTGTTATATATATATATATATATATATATATATATATATATAATCTGATTAATGAATAGACATGTCCCATGAAGGGATATGTATATTCATGGCCTATTCTCAATATAAATCTAAGATGTTTCATTTGAAACACACATACCAAAAACATGGCAGTGCTTAGTACATTTGCAACAATCCCTAAAACTAACAATCTTCACAAAGCCATCTCTCTTGAGAAAAAATAATTTACTTAACACTCATTAATCTATGTAATGCTCACAAAGGTGCAACATCGAGACTTCCAAAGATATTACTTGTGCTAATACCATAACTCAAATGCATTAAACCTTTCTCCTAATATCAAGCTCAACTAATTTGCTATCCACATGCAAAATCTTCAACAATTGTTGTGCCTTATGAGCCATTATTTATAGAATCCATGTAGCTCATCAATCAGTAATAATGCAGCATTTTATTGAGTGATAAATTATAATATTTATATCAACTAAAATTTGAGTTGAACTCATTGACTTGTATTTCATGAATACTAGTTCACACATTTGTCTCATAAGAAAAAATTGTCCACTTAGCATCCATTGCATTCAAGTATTGTTCACATAGATGAAGAACTAGGACTTCTTGAGAGGTCACTCTTCCCAATATGCTCCAACTCAAATGGACTTAACCATGTTGTTCACTCTAGTATGAAGTCTACCTCCCTTGCTACAACATTTGTAAATTGTGCCTTACAAACTATTTACTTTAGAGCCCCTTTAGCTCATCTAGTGTGTTTAATCTTGGGGAAAACTCCATTATTAGTAGTATGGGTGACTTCAAAAATCTTGATATTGGCAATGGGCCCTTAGTCTACTGGTGAAGTTGAATGACTCACAAAGAGCTCACTAGGGATTAAGTCTTGCTAAGTGCAAGGCTCGAAGACATCATAAAGGATGAGGTGGGGATAGTGCCCCAAGCGAATTTGGCATCATGGATGCTCTTTAGTCCTTGGCTCTTAGCCGAAGAGGTTTCAGGCACTTGTGGGCCCCTATCGGGTACCTAAAACTTGTTTGTGGATGACCTCCATCAAAAAAAACAAAAAATAATCTTGATATTTTTACCCCCTATGAGCATCACATAGCTACAATGAGTGCCTAAGTGGAATATTCATTCTTATGAGAAATGGGTGTATTTGAACAACTACTATTAAAACTATACGCCATTAAGTTTGACTTGCCACTAAAACTCAATATAAAAATCATAATTCAACACACTACAAAAACAAAATGCAAAAATACTTATCAATGGATGAGCTAAAGAGTCTCTCAATAAAGCATGATGCTTGCTGAGGTAGCAAATGGGATAGCAACCTAATTGGACTTAACCTCAAGTTAAACTCTATATTTAAACACATCTGACTTATATTGGGATGGGTGACCTCTCGGAAGTCTTGATGTTTTACACATCCGAGTGTCACCTAGATGAAATGAATACTAAATGGACCATCCATTCGCATGTGATTATCACCTATAACAAAATACTGGTTATAATTGATAAGTAGGAGATAATTTCCACAGCAAGTCACCAATTTATGTACAATGCAAGTGAAGTGGACTAAAAAAACTAAACTGAATCTACATATAATGTCTCCTAATTATCATGATGTCTAGATTGGTGACTTCACTACATCAATACATAAATTTTTAAAATTAAAAAATAAACCAATTACAATAACAATTGTACACTAGTTACAATTGATATTTTGATGCTTCAAAATAAAATGAGGTGACTGGGTACAACTGCTTCATATTGTGTACAGTGTAAGGACCCGGTGGTTAAACTAAAAAACGTGAAGAAAGCATCACATTGTTATCCGTTAATTCCTTCCAAATCTAACAACCAGTTTGATCGAACTAGATGTAATAGTACGTTTGACAGCCACTCACACTCGCGCCATTGTGGGGTGCCAATTTGGCAGTTCTAGTTTCATTAGCTTTGTTTTTTACTCTCCATCTGTGATGAACATCGAAACTATCTATAGAAATGCTTTACCTCATGTTTTTAACAATCGGGTTTTCCTCAATGATTCATTTTATTACTCTTCAAATTGAACAGATATGTCACCGACAGATTTTATATGGAAACGTCCTTCAAATAGTCGCGCATTCTTTTTGTCTTTCCCTGCCACTCAGAACACGAGGCAAAATGCCCATTATTATATGCCTCCAATGATTTTAATAGTGAGCCAGCATCCCACTACGGCTGCCGCCCCAGAATTTTTTCTACAGTTGGTGAACAGCACAAAGAGCGATATATTCGAAGCACCTGCTTCCCAAAATGAAAACACCCATAAAGCTGGTGGCAATGCCCCAAGAGTGTTCAATTGCCATCAGTAACCCAAATACCTTGATGATGGCAACTAATATGTAAAACCCATGAAAACAGATCTCAGTGAAGCAATCAACTTGCATCCAGAAATTTGAACGCCATGAAGAATAAATACCCAATACTGAAAGGTGATGCAACAAGTATGAAAGAGGGGTACTGCATTATCCGTGAGGCCACCCTGGTCACCTTGTTTTGGTTGGCGACCTGTTTCACCTTTCGACTCGTATTTTTTGTTCGGACTTCATTGAAAAAATTTAGATTTGTAAAGGGTTTCAGGCACCCTTCAAAACCTGTTTTCCTTGATCAAAAACAACGATAAAAGAAATTTTTAACCACTTTGCTACTAAGAACGAGATTACTTGCATGTAACCAAAACTAAACAGATCGTACTCCAAAAATAAAATGTTCCCAAACTACAAGCAAATCAACTACAGGCTGCAGCTAATTAATCCTTATCAGCCAACGGTTAAGGAAACTGTAACAGCAAAGAAAAAAAGGCAGGCAGCAATCAGCTTGATGAGACAAACATAGTGTTCCGTGGACCATGTATTCAACTAATAGATGCACCAGATTATCGAAAAATATTAAGATAGAAACATGCTACTGTAATGGAATCCTCAATGGCCGAAATCATGTACTGCTTTTCTTATGGCAGGCTGGATAAACAAGATTCGATAAATTACAGACGGTAAAACTGTTGTTCAGAGCTTGGAAGGTGTGAATATTTATGTGGGCAATATTTACAGACCTTGACAATAGATTGCCTAGAAGACCAAGCTGCCATAGAAATATGATTTACTATATGTAAATGAATAATGAATGATAATTGCAGAACTGGAGTTCTAGAATATGAGGCCACAAACTTTAAAATTTGAGACGTGAGTCAAACAGGAAAAGTAAAACAGTCGTATACAATGACAAATTCATATTAGTTGACAAGAAATACAACGAGCCAAAATCAGACGATATTTGGGGCTAGAAATCAATGACACTAGTAATAACAATAATAGAGCTCACCATGTTAATTGAAAGCTGATGACTTAGTTTTCATAAAATTACAAATTCAGTTTATCGACAGCTTTAATTGGAACTGTCAGCCATCTTCACCAAATTCCTTAGTAAATCTCTCATGCACTTCCAGGTTCTCCTTGCTAACAGTTGGCTTTTGCCTTGCAAGAACTTTATCAAAATCTATTTTTGAGATTGGCGGTGGTAGGATCTGTAACGGGAGAATTGGATATATGTTCAGCTTTTGCCAACTGTAAAGATATATGAGGTGAATAACAATTCAGTTACAGAAAGTACCTTTGCAGCTAGTCCAGCTGCTGCAAGGTCCTGCATAGTTGTCTGTACAGCACCAGCTTGCCTGGGACCACAAGGCATCCACATTTCTCCATCCTCTGTTGAAATCTTCTTGAAGAACATGGCATCTTGAGTTTTCCGTACAGGTTCAAATAGAACATCTTTTACCTGTCATCAGTAGCAACACATTAGACATAGCATAATATGTCCATCTTTAATGAGGCCAAAAAGTTTAATACTTTTCCTTGAATTCCACAATCTAATTAGTGGCAAATAGAAGGAAGAGATAAAAAGTTACTTACACAGACTGATATATCAGAACCAGAGAAACCCTCTGTTCTACGAGCAAGATCCTCAAAATCCTTTTCGCTGAGATTGTTAGGTGTATCACCTAAATGGACCTAAATATCACACATGCACATATTAATTGTACAATATATTTTGTCATCATTTTAACAGTACATAAGGAGAATTTGCTTTGTTATAAAATTATCTTCTGTTGCTACATTTATGCTTCCACTTATTACATTCTAACTCCTCCTGATGAAGGCAGAGACGGCATACCTTGAACATATGCTGCCTTGCCTTGAGATCTGGTAAAGGGATGTAGATCCGTTTGTCAAATCGCCTTCTGATTGCCTGTAACAAAGTCACCAATGATCAAAGTTGTCATTTCATATGTCTATTCAACATGTTCACTTTTAATTCCATACTATAGCATGCTAATACTAATAGAAGAGCTCTGTAAGAAATTGTCTATTTTTTGTTAAATTCTATTAGTAAATCCAACCTGGTCCAATGCATAGGGAGTGTTAGTAGCAGCCAGAACAAGCACTTTGTGGTCATTACTACCCACACCCTGTACAAGGAAAAAAGGAGTTACATAAAATATTACGTTAAATGTAGTAAAAAAATATAATGTAAGCAGACGATCCAGGTAATTGGATACTTGACCCTCATTTTAACAAAATAATCACAGCTAAAAAGGAATCATTGCTAGGTTCAAGCATGCCATTAAAACAATGAAATAACGGTATCTAAGCTGATTAGTATAATCCAATGATAAATTATGAGAATAAAAAATAAAATAAAAAGTATTATGCAGGACCAGTACTCATGATCATGTTCTGAAGGATCTGAAACAATTTGACAATCATATGGATAGAATAGAGAAAATCATGCCAAAAAATATTAAACCATCACTGTTTCTTTTCTGCAATTAATAGCCTACCAGATTAAGTATTATCCAACAATTAACTCTTTCAATATAAAGAGAAGTGCAACCTTTCAAAGAATTATCAACCAAAGTTCAGTCCAGAATTGAGTCCCTTTAAGAATGTTGCTTAACAATACTGGAAAAGCTACCATTCAAGTTCTTCTAGGTTTGAGGAAAGGTAAATATGATATCCCTCCCTGGGCAATATTCTGACATAGGACCTGTGTACATGCAATTATTAACTGAAGAGCAGCAGAAAAACTAATCTAGCCTCTAACAGCGCTCCAGAATATCAAAATGGATCAATGAAAAAAGCTATTAACAAATCCATATGCTTCTTGAAAGGCCTGCCATATCTAGGTTTCACCATACTCAAATGTCTTGGCAATGCTTGGTTGTGCTTATAGTAATTTCAGGATTTAAAATTAAAACAAGCTAATAGAACAGTGCAAAATAAAAATTAGACCTGCCAAATAAAATAAAAAATTAGATACAATGTCTTCGAGTGTCTGTCTCTCTGCAAGATCTTCTGTGCTGAAATCTCTCTTAGCTAAAAGCTCTATCAGCAATTTTCTTTTTAATGCGTGCCCCCTTTCATGGGATAATTTTGCATCGTAAGGTTTTATATATAGAGACTTGTCTAATGATTACTAGTTTGATTACCTCTGATTTGGATGTGTTCGCTCCTAGATTTCATCTTCTCTGAATTTAATTTTGTCCTTCAATTGCCTTCTAGTACTCCTGATTAGCTACTATAACTTGATGTACCTCTGTGTCCTACTAGATGACTTCAGTAATTCATAGGTATAATCTGATTTGTTCTTTTCTTTCTTCTCTACAGAAAAGTCTCAACATTTCTCTACTCAATGAATTATATAAAGACATCTATGAGACTCTCTAAATAAATGATGCCATCTAGCTCTAATCTCATCTATTAAAAAGCTAAAAATGTTTTTCTCACCCCCATTTCATTTCCACATCATATGTGTATCTTGGTCTCTAAATTGATTATATAACCTATTACGTACAGCTTGAAAACTTTAAAACAGCACGCCTCCAAGACACGGGGCGACACTGAAGTCTTATTACATTATGGCATTATGCAACAAAAATAATTAAAGAAATCATTCTATGAAGAGGTGAGGCACCTGGAAAATATCTCAGTATTTCCCCTGTACAATATGGACATTCAAAACTGTTATTCAGCTCCAATCTGAGTACTTGCATCTCTTTCCCACCTCCTAATGTCAGGAAGCAGCATTTGTGATTTAACATTTTAATTCTACTTCAAACCCACTTTTAAAAAAATTGGCTTTTCATTAATGTCCAAAGAACACTCAAGCAAGAGCAATCATTGAGTTATGCATAAAGGTCTAACCATGAGGCATCCATCACATTAATGTGCAATATAAAAGTTTTCCTTTAAACAAATAAAAAAGAATTAAATTATCATTGATACGAAAACAAATCAACCTTTCAATGAGCAGTTACAGAAAACAGTCAATACAATTGAAGAATGTTGAATAGAAGCAAGTGGAGCTTGAAAAAGCAATATTTGTATGTAGGCTAGTACACAGACAATCATAAACAAATTACTTGATAGAAAGAATATACAACATTACCCAGAATTCTCTAAATTTGATAATGGACAACAAAAACTATATGCATAATGTGAAGGCTAAGAATTATGGACCTGCTCAACCAACACAGTACCACCAACCTAAATGAAAAAAGACTAAGTTTCTCTAAATTTCATAACGACAAAAATATCTAGACATACACAATGTAGTTGTCTTCAATTTTGAAAATGCTTAACTAGCAAAAACTGCTGTCTAAACTTACATTTCTGAGCCTAGTATACCAATATGTCATTGGTGTACTGTGTCAACCTCGAGTGCTTCAAACTGATGACAAATCAATGTGATCCCACCTCATTTAATAGCAAGATATCCACAAAGCTTGGTGAGAAAAAAAATATTTGACTACAATACATTAAGCATTGAAGCACATATTATCTTTGAGCTTGGTTTACTTGAAAACGAGTCTAAGAAACTCAAGAACAATGTCCCATACAAAGGAGATTCGTATGCAATCTTCAACAGCTTGAGATTGAGCATATTGTCAAACCAGGCTATAAAAGTTAAAATCATTATCCTTACCATCCTCAACAAATGTGTATAGGCCATATATAGGAAGCTTGACATTGGACTTAAATCTCCATCTTTCAAGTACAAACCAACCTCATCAGAGAGCTTAAAATCATGTTGTCCTATTCTCCAACCAATTCCAGTAGCTAGACTGATTTCTTCTTGATAATTCAAAAGATTGGTGGTAACAGATGCAGAAGCTACAAAAGTTTCAAGTTTATCTGCAGTCTTTTATCAGAGATGCAGTGGAACAAGATAAAATGCAACTCATAATAGAAAACAGCCAAAATACCACATTTGAATATACCAGAAAACAATAAGTGAATGAGCAAAACAATAGGTTATGGACATCATCAATCCAAGTTGGTCATGTCACACCATGTCAATCAATTCTTGATTGCACATTCCAAAGGCTTTTGACAAGAAAGATGAATTGTTTTTACCTGATTGCCTAGGAGTTTCAACAATGCTTATTAGAGCCTAAATTTTCTCCCAAGAGTCCATGCCCAATGAAAGAGTTGAGCTAACTTGAGTACATAAATATGTTACAAGCTAGGATTGCTGTTGCACCAAAAGATCGACCTGTTAATGCCCGATACAACCACTAGAATTATAGAATACAGGAGGTGGTTAAGCCATGTCACAAATCCCGAGGGGAACGTTACAAGCTAGGATTGTCATTGCACCAAAAAGATCGATCTGTCAATGCCCGATACAACCACTAAACTTTAGAACACAAGAGGCAGTTAAGCCATGTCACAAATTCCAAATGGGAACATTGATGGTTAGTCCAACAAAAAATTCCTATCCTAATAAGAAACAAACCTAGGAATTGGTTTCATACCAACCAACCACTACAAAGTGATGCAGAGATAAAACTCAATGGAAGAAAAAAACAAAAAGAACCAGCACCAGCAAGAGATAGATAATAAAATTCTTCTAATTGATTTATCAAATGAACAATACATACACTTGCTTTCCTATTGATTTCCTCTCCCCGTAACCTTCTATCCAAAAACTTGACCTAAACCTAAACCTAAAACTCTACTTATACTTGCTAGGACAGCATACGGAACATTCTAGATTATTACAATATAGAAAATTCTAGATCAATATAGAATAGGGAAGAATGACCCCACAATGGTCTGAACAAATCCAAAGAAAAGATCTTATCCTAATGACGAAATCGGGTTAAATTTCTCAAGTTGGCTCGTGCATAAAACTTGACCTAAATACTTTATGAGGGTGCTCCTACACCATACTCCCTAGGAAATTTTACCTCAAGCCCACTTGAGATGAGCTCTTGTAGAGTGGTACCCTACTTGATATTGTGTTCGGTCATCCACACAACATCTACATCCGAATAACATCTGACTCCTTTCCTCTTTTTTGCTTTATGACTTTGGTTTCTTGCTGTGATGTCTTCTTAAATGGTAGACGTTGAATGCCTTCTGTATCAGCAATCTATCCTGTATCAATTTCTGCAATGGTTGTTTTGAAATGTGTGAGGTCTGCTATGTTGAAGATGGGAGAAATGCCAATCTCAGGTGGCAATTGAATCTCATAAGCATTGGTTCCAAACTTCTTCAATATTTGACAAGGACCTAGTTTTCTCAACATAAGCTTGGTAGATTTACCTTTTGGTAGCCTCTCTTTCTTGAGATTTGCATCATTCTAAATCTCCCACTTCAAATTCTAAGTGTCTCTGTTTCTAATCGGCATGCTTCTTATACTTGTCAGACGTTTGTTGGAGTTGTGTTTTGACTTCATCATGGATTTCTTTTATGATTGTAGCAAATTCTTCTCCTTAGGCACTAACTTGTTGCTGTGAACTCATGTCTCTTAACTCAAAAATCCCTCTAGGATGAATTCCATAAACCACTTGAAATGGTGACTTTCCTATACTTCTATTGATGGAGTCATTATATACAAATTCAGCTTGGGGTAGGATTGCATCCCATTTTGTTGCATGTTGTCTTGTAAGTGTTCTTAACAAATTGCCCAATGTTTTATTAACTACCTCTGTTTGGCCATCAGTTTGAGGGTGGTAGGCTAATGAAAATGATAAATTGGTTCCAAGTTTCCTCCATAAAGTTCTCCAAAAGTGTCCTACAAACTTCACATCCCTGTCTGAAACTATGTTGAGAGGTAGCCTGTGAATCCTTATGACTTCCTTGAAAAATAGATATGCTATATGAGAAGCATCATAGGTCGACTTACATGGTAAGAAGTGAGCCATTTTGTTGAACCTATCTATTACAACAAATACACTATCATGCCCCTTTTGTGTCCATGGCAGCCCCATTACAAAATCCATCGTTATGCTTTTCCAGGGTCTAGATGGTATTGGCAAAGGTTGATAAAGCCCAACATTTGTAGTCCTTCCTTTGGCTCTTTGACAAATCATACATGTTTCCACATAGTCTCTAACATCAGTATGAAGTTTAGGCCAATAATAGTACCTCCTAGCCAATTCTAAGGTTTTATCCAAACCAAAATGTCCACCCATTGTTCCACTGTGCTTCTCTTTGATAATGTTTGTCCTCATAGAGCATCTGGGTACACATTGTTGTCCTCCTTTGAAAAGAAGTATGTCTTGTATCAAAAAATCAGGGAAATCAGCATGGTATCTCTCACCAAACTCCATACATACCTTGTAGATGTCACCAAAATCTGGATCTGCTACATACATGCCCTTGAGTGCTTCAATTCCCACACTTTCTAGTTGTATCTGGGAGACAGTCAGATTCCTTCTACTAAGAGCATCAGCAACCTTGTTTGATATGCCCTTCTTATGCTTGATGGTGAAGGTATAGGCCTGTAAATACTCCATCCATTTCATGTGCCTATGATTTAATTTGTCTTGGCTATTCAGAAAACTGAGTGCTTGGTTATCAGTATACACAACAAACTCTTTTGGCAACAACTAATGTCTCCACCTTTTGAGAGCTTGAACCAACGCATACATTTCTAGGTCATATGAAGAGTATTTCTACTTGGCTTCATTGAGCTTTTCACTTGAGAAAGCCACTGCTTTTCCTTCTTGACTAAGAACTACCCCCATAGCAACCTTGCTAGCATCACATTCTACTTGGAAAACTTTGTTAAAATCAAGTAAAGAAAGAATTGGCTGCTCACTAACCTTTTTCTTAAGCAATTCAAAAGCTTCGTTTGCTGATTGACTCCATGCAAACTTACACTTCCTTCCTCCTTTAATAGTTTCTAACATAGGAGCACATATATGACTGAAGTTTCTTATGAATTTTCCTATAAAATGTAGCAAGGCCATGAAAGCTTCTAAGATCTCCAACTGTTTTTGGAGGTGGCCAGGATAGTGTAGCACTTACCTTATCTTTATCCATCTTCAAACTACCTTGGGAGATCACAAAACCAAGATATGTCAGCTCCTCTTGCATGAACAAACACTTTTCCAAATTTATTACCAATTTCTCCTCGTTAAGTCTTCTCAAAACCACGTCAATGTGCTCTAGGTGTTCTTCCTTTGTCTTGCTGAAAATTATTATGTCATCTAAATATACTATGACAAACTTGCCATTGAAGTCTTTGAGTATTTCATTCATAAGTCTCATGAAAGTACTAGGAGCATTAGAGAGTCCAAATGGCATTACCTTCCATTCATATAATCCATCATTGGTTTTGAATGTTGTCTTCCACTCATCTCCAGCTCTTATCCTTATTTGATGGTACCCACTTTTTAAGTCAATCTTGGAGAAATACTTTGCACCTCCCAAACAATCAAACAAATCTTCAATTCTTGGCATTGTTATATCTAATTGTAATCTTATTAATGGCTCTAGAATCAACGCACAACCTCCAAGTTCCTTCCTTCTTGGGTGCCAAAACAGTAGGTACAGCACATGGGCTTAAGCTTTTTACAATCAAGCCAAAATCGAGTAACTCCTTTACTTGTCTAACAATCTCTTCATTTTGCTGAGGTGTCATCTTGTATGCAGCCTTATTGGGTAAAGCAGCTCCAAGAATGAAATCAATACAATGGCTAATGTCTTGTATGGGTGGCAAAGACTTTGGCATACCTTCTGAAATCAAACCTTCAAACTTATCCAAAAGTTCTTTCACTTCATTAGGAATTGTCTTCTTTGTTTCAGCCTCCTTTCTGTCATTTCCAACGGGTTCTTGTGGTTGTGGTTTAGGCAACCAAAAAAAACAAGGTTTAGGTTCATCCTTCATGTCCCATAAGAATTCATTTTTATCAACCATCATAATTTTGGCTTCCCTCTCTTTATTTTCTTCCACTTCTTCATGATCAACAAATGGAATCAATCTAATCACCTTTCCATCCTTCTTGATGGTGTACATATTGAGTTTTTTATCATGTTGTGCCTGCAAATCATACTGCCAAGGCCTACCAAATAATAGGTGGCATACATCCATGTGAACTATATCACACAAAATTCTGTCCTTATACTTTCCAATCTGAAAATCAACCCATGATTGCTCATTTACAAGAGTTTGTTAACCCTTTGTTAGCCATGAAACCTTATAAGGAAAAGGATGAGGTATTCTCCTAAGTATTAACTTCTCACCATCTCAAAAGAAACTAAATTTTTAGTAGATCTTGAGTCAATAATGACTTTACATACTTTAACTCCAGATTTGCAAGCAGTCCTAAAGATAGTTTTCCTTTGTGGTGGTTCCATGGTAGTAGGCACTTTCAAAAGTGTTTTTCTCATCATTAAACTTTCTCCTCTTTCAAGTACACTATCTGAATCAGCCATCTCCTTCTCTTGGTATTCATCATCTTGTACCAAATGTGTTCTTTCACCTTGTGAACTTGAACTTGCTCTATCCGGACACCTAGACGCATAATGTCCCTCCTTGTTGCAATTGAAACAAACAATCGGACTTGTCCTTCTACCACCAAATCCACCTCTTGAATTGCCTCTTCTACCTCTAAAAAGTTACCTCTGAAATTTGCTTCACTTTGACTGGTGTCTTTCTTTATCTCCTTATGATCTTCATGGTTTTGTCCTCTTCCTTGGAAATTTCCTTTTCCCCTTTGATTTCTTCCTCTTCCTCTGCTATTTTGTTCTTGCCTTCTTTTCAATTTGGCTTCCACCTTCAATGCTAGTTGATAACATTTTTGTATTGTATCAGGACACAATAAATTAAGTTCTTCTTGAATGTTCAACCTCAATCCATTGATATATCTACCAACTTTTACACTTTCACATTCACTCTACTTTGCCCTCAGGGTTAATTTTTGGAATTCTTCAGTATAGGTAGTGACATCTAGCTCCTTTTGTCTTAAACTTTGTCTCCTTCGATGAAGTTGGATTTCATAATCTTCAGGTAAGTATGTTTCTCTCACCTTGGCACACATCCTTTCCCATGAAGTTATCATGTTCTTACCTTCTTTGACCCTTTCTCCTTGAGTGAAATTCCACCAAGTGAGGGCTGGTCCCTTCAACTTTGACTTGGCAATTTTTACCTTGTCCTTTTCTACTATATTTTAACATTCAAAATGGTTGTTCAAGGCTTCTATCCAATCCACGACAGCATCAGCATCCATCTTTCCCGAAAAGATGGGTAGGTCACCTTTGGCATCCTTCTTGCCAACTCTTTCAAGGGCTTCTATGAAATATCTCTAGTCTGCAGGTAAGTACACCACCTCCTGCTCAGGGGTATCCTCTTCTTCCCCCTCTTCCTCTTGCTCTAAAGGAACCTTTGCTCCCTTTTCCATCCGGCCCTTCATCTTCTCAAATTCATCTAATACCCACTTATTGATTTTCTCCTATTTTTGCATCTTCTTTGCCAGTTCAGCATTGGTGACCATGTTTGATGTTTCAACTTCTGACTCTGATCCAGACATAAAATCTAATTGCCTCAGGAGCTTTCCCCAAGCTCTGATACCAAAAATGATGCAGAGATAAAACTCAACGGAAGAAAAAACAAAAGGAACCAGCGCCAGCAAGAAATAGATAATAAAATTCTTCTAATTGATTTATCAAATGAACAATACATACCCTTGCTTTCCTACAGATTTCTTCTCCCCATAACTTTCTATCGAAAAACTTGACCTAAACCTAAACCTAAAACTTTATTTATGCTTGCTAGGACAGTATACAGAACATTCTAGATTATTACAATATAGAAAATTCTAGATCAATATAGAATAGGGAAGAATGACCCCACAATGGTCTGAACAAATCCCAAGAAAAGATCTTATCCTAATGACAAAATCAGGATAAATTTCTCAAGTCGGCTCATGCATAAAACTTGACCTAAATACTTTATGTGGGTGCTCCTGCACCACAAAGACTAGTTATAATTTCAACAATTGAAAAAACACTAATCAACCTCATATATATCTACTAATGGTTCTGGTAGCAGTAGCATTATGGTAATGAATGCAGAAATAAACCAAAAAACTAGGTCATGTTGTCAAGGCATAACTCCTTTCCACATCACAATATGAAACCACGTAATGAATTGGAAAAACATGGATGATACTATAGACTTTGACCCTTCAAAAAGAGCTTTGAACAGCCCTGAAACTGAAATACATAAAAGAAGAAAATTCCAAGAAAATTGAAACACAAAAGTTCAATATTTTGTGAGTTTGTTGTCCTCACAACCCCACTCGGAGCATTTGGGCCAAACTCCTGTCATGTGATTTATCATTTTCCATTTAAATTGCTACATTTTATATTTTTCAATTGTCAGGATCCTACTGAAAATAGTATAAAGGAATTGACATCCAAATGTTAAAATGTCATTTTGTTGTAGCTTTACACCTCTTCTCAGAGATCCCACCTTTCTGTAGATAACACTTTGTTTCCAACAAAGATTTAGTCTACATTGTAGTGAATATTGATTTGCTATTTGTGAATTGTGATCTCCTGATTCGGTTTCCTTGTCATTTACATTGCTTTTATAACTCATTATGTTTTTGAAATATAGTGTGCTGTTCATTGGGGTGCCAATCAAGATCTGAGTGAAATTGACTCATCTATAGAAAAGGCAAGAAAGACGCTCAATTTTGCAAAATGTGGTCACCTGCATAGCTTTTAAAAAATTGGGGAAACCAACTTATTTTCAAATATCAAATGTATAAATATAGAAACTTACAGAAATATAAACAATTTTCTCCTTTGACAAAGAGAACATATCATATGTATATGCCATGGAAAAATCTCAATTTCTAAACAGTGAAACTTACCGTGCATAGGCAAAAAAGAACACACACTATGATAGGAACATAAAACCTTATAACTTTGTCATTTCAATTTGTATTCAAAAGCTAAGTTACAAACAATTATCTTCTAAATCCAGATTGTAACCACATTGAAGTATTTGCTAATTATATTGTTTACATATTCCAAAATAACTTCCAAAAGAAACTTCATCCAGCTTTCTGAATTTTAATGGCTGAGGAAGTTTATTTGATCAATACCTGCATCTGAACCAAAAGTTCAGTTTTTATTCGTCGAGAAGCCTCACTTTCATTTCCTTCTCCCCGCTGCCCACACAAGGAATCTATTTCGTCAATGAATATGATAGAAGGCGCAGAATCCCGGGCCATTTGGAATAGGTTTGAAACAAGTTTCTCACTTTCACCCATCCATTTTGAAACAAGATCAGACGAAGAAATGCTGCCAAATGAATATCGCACATGGTAGCAAAGTGAGCAACCAATATCACAAAACTCATTTACATAAATCTCATCATTCACACTATGAACATTTAAAATGCTTTCAGATATATATTCAATTAAATTCTTTGAGAAAAAATATGGCCAACTGCCATATACAAAATTTATATGCAGGACCAAGGCATCAAAATGAATTTAGCATTCAACTTCGACAATGTCTTTTCCAATGAATACAACCTAAACTCCATTTAAATAGAAAACACACAGCAGACAATGACATTACATTGATTAAAGGTTCTCTTCTACAGCATGAAAACCTCTAATTGACACTTAGAATACTTAATGCTGTGTACTAGAACCCAACACATGCAAAAGGACTGACAAGTCTAATAAGATCCATCAACAGTTTGCTGTTTCTATACATAATGTGGTATAAATGCAAAAGCATATTGTAAATTGAAAATCAAATGCAATTACCAATACAATATTACGATCCGTCTATAACGACAGTTGCTTAACAAGAAATCCATATAAGGTGTCAGGATCTTTTGGCTCCACAGCACAGCTGTGGCAAACCACACAAAAGTAATAGCTTCAAATCAGCTGTTCACCTTCCCAACTAGCCAAATATTGTCATCAAAAGTCTACAGATACAAGGAAAGGACCTTTTAATTAAAAAAGAGGTCCATATTTGTATTGTGAATATTGATGTGGTATTCAATAGATACTAAACATCCCTTCTCTAGAATATTAACCTAAACAGAAAGAGAACAATTTGAAGACACCAAACTAGACAAGATACTCATCTGATATCTCCAATTGATAAACCAAGGACAAAAATAAAAAGTTGCATTAAAATTAAGTACCTGCAGAAGTGTTGTCTTAGCAAGAATAGTCCCATGCATGAATATAAACGAATTTACAACAATGAAAATTTTGATGAGAATATCATGTTTTGGATTAAGGTAAAAACAGGTTTTAGAGGGGGACCCGTAACCTCCTACAAAACACTACATCAGATGTTCAAATAAGCTTATCAAAACAAAACACTGCTGGCACAGCCACAACCAACAAACCCAAACCCCACCCAGAACTGACACCCAGAAACCCACAAAGACAAAACAGGACATAGACACAGAGACAACCAGAATCCTAGGCTAGCTTCCTTAAGAGCTTTAGCCTCTTGGTTCTCAATGACAGTGACTTTATCAATAAACTCCTTCAGAGTCTAAACAGCCTTTGAAGAAACAAGGGCAGTGATCTTGCCCATGCTGGCCCAATGTGTTTGCCAGGACCCTCCATAGCAGCAACATCAGCCTTCTTCTCCAACCCACTCTGACCGGCTTCCTGATTCTCATCCTTCTTCTCCAAGCTGCCAAACACCTTCTTAAGCTTACAAATGATCACATTCATCTTCTCCTCACTGTCACAAAGAATGTCCTTCAGATTGTCTCCGTACGATTTGATCTTCTCTGGAATCTAACCAACCCTAATTCCCAAACTCTTTCTAGTCTTAATATCATTTTCCGGTTGGGTCTAAAGACTTCCCACCTTAGCATTAAGGTTATGAATTTCTTTGTAGATACAGTAATCCAGCGCAAAGAGAGTTGTCGGTCTTACCTTTAGCCTTGTGAAAGAACTCCAGATGGCCTTGCTGAATGTCCCCACAAATCTCCACGCTCTGTTAGAGGGAATCCTTCCCACCACCTACAATCTCTTTATGGGCAGGAAGAATGTTAGGGTCCAAAGGTCCTGCAGTAGAACCAGAGGTAGGGTACCCAACAATGTTGGTGATAGGAGTCTCACCAAATCCAAATTGTTGAACTTTGTCATCAATATTTTGGTTATGATTATCAGATGCAATCTTGTCATTATTCTCCTGGTTTCCCTCGATTTCCTGCACTTCCATTGGCAAAGGGTTGTACTCAGTCTACATAATGGTGCCTTTATTCTCAACCTTCTCATAGTTAGAAGCAGGGAATTAATTCTCCATTCTAAAATCCACTGAGGAAACCTCCTCATCATCAGTTTCGATTCCCTTAGCTTCATCAAACCAGGGCTTAGCAACAGCAATCATTGTCATGTTAACACTAAGCCTCTCCATATAATGTTAATCACTACCTTTGGTCCATACAAGATTTCCTACATTGAACAGCAATCACAGTATCAGCAATAGGTTGCATATGCTTAAAATTTAAGTGCATAAAGTAGTTTTCAGTTAAATTCCCCAACTATCCTCTTAAAAATTATATTGTCAAAGTTTGTGGTTTAATTCAAAAGTCATTTGTATAAAGGTCTTCTTTCAAGTCTAACTTGACACAGGCCACATAGCTCAAAATGTTTCACAAGAACCATTAAGTAGCATGATAGTTACATGGTCTCCCATATCAACCTTTCAATCCTTCCCATTGAATGCTTTTAGTAAATATTGCTACTAAATTTGTTTTTGGTATGTGTCACAAAACTACAGGGTTATTTTTTCCTGGTGAAAATTTCCTGCATTCCAAAGAAAAACCCCCATCCACACAAGCCTGGACGCTAGGAAGTCTCATGAAGTTAACTTTCTTCCCGAGAGAGAAGGTAATGAAAATGCTCACTATAAATCCAAGCATGGTCTTGTCATGATATACTGAAAAAAAAAAAAATCCACAGCCAGAACACACAATTATTGTTGTTAAATCTAAGTTACAAGATACTACTTTTGTTTGCAGCTTAGTCTATAAATTTTTAATATATTTTAATGATTTCTATAAATACAAAAAACTATTATATATATGAATATTTAATAACAAGTATACAGAAGAAATATAATATTCTTAGAGATTTGATATTGTCGATGGTTTGAAGCTTCCACGGTCAATAGAAATTGGAAAACATTTTCAGGAAAAAATAAACAGCATTTCATGACCCATGATAATATTACAAAAGTAACTGGTAAAATATTGAATGAATTAATGAATGATCAAAGCAGTCATTTATAGATTACAAAGAGACAATGTTTCTAATAAGAATAAGAAACAATCATAGAATTAAAATGTTTCTAATATATATACATAATCTACAATATTGATTATTGACCATTAAATAAGTAATAATAAAAACATTATAAGATGTTATTCTAATACTCTCCCTTAATGGTCAATCTACCAACTAGACCATGTTGCCCCCTGAATTTTACAAACTTGTTCAGGCTTAGAGACTTGGTGAGAATATATGTTGTTCAATCCATAGTTGGAACATATAGCAACTGAATTGATCCATCTTCAACCAGCTGTCGGATGAAATGACAATGAAGGTCAACATGCTTGGCTCTCTTATGAAAGACCAGATTGTTGGCCAATTTGAGAACCCCTTGATTGTCATAGTAAAAGAAAGTGGGACTTGCTTGAGACATCTACATGTCTGAAAGCATCCTTTGAAGCCAAACTGCCTCACAAGCTACCTTAATTGTTACTCAATACTCAGCTTTGATTGAGGAAAGAGCCGCCACTTGCTGCTTCTTGCTAGTCCATGTAATTGCACCAAATCACAAACTGAAACATACCCAAATGTTGATTTCCTATCAACAATGGAACCTCCCCAATCTGAGTCTATAAAACCAATAATTTTAGAATCATGACTTTTTCTGTACAAAGACAAAAATCAGAAGTGCCCTTCACATAACATAGCACACACTTTGCTACTACCAATGATTAGTTTTGGGGGCTGTAACTAACTGCAAAACTGAGATCAGTCCTAGTAGCAGTAAGATAAATGGAACTGCCCACCGATTGCCTGAAAGTTGATTGGTTCACCACTAGTGAATCTGATTTATCTGTCAACTTCAGCCCTTTCTCCATAGGTGTGGATGCAGGTTCACAACCTTGCATCCAAAACTTGTCTAGCAAACTACAGGCATACATAGACTAAGACAAGAAGATGCTACCTTTGATCTACTAAACTTCAACACCTAAAACATAGTGCATAAGGCCCAAGTCCATCATGTCAAACGATTGATACAAACTGTGTTTGATCTCATCAATCAAAAGTATTGAACTACCAGTGATAATGCAGTCATCAATATAGACAACAAGAAGAATATCACCACCAATTTTTCCTACATACAAATTAGAATCACACAGACTCCTCTGAAAGCCATTATCTGAAAGGTGCTTGTCAACTATTACGTACCAAGCCCCAGAAGCCTGTTTCAAGACATAGAGTGCTTTCACCAGTCTGCACAACTGATGTTCTTTTCCAAAATCCTTGAAACTAGGAGGTTGTCTTACATAGACTTATTGCAACTCACCGTTGAGGAAGGCACTCTTAAAATTCAACTGATGGACTTTCCAAACAAACAGAGTTGCTAGGCAAGGACAAGCCATATGGTACTCAATTTAATTGTAGGAGCAAAAGTTTTCTCATAGTCAATGCCTTCTTTCTATGAGAACCCCCTAGAAGTTAGACGAGGATTATACCTATCAAGGGTTCCATCAAGCTTCGTACTCAACTTTATAGATCCATTTGCAGCTTATGAGCTTCTTCCCCAGAGAAAGATCCAAAAGGACCTAGTGTTATTCTTCAGAAGGCTCTAGCGTTCAGCTTCCATGGTCATTTCCAACTCAGGAATCCTTTTAGCCTTAAAATATGTTGGAGGCTCAAAAATACTATGAATGTTGGCCATGAGAGAAAAGTTGATTGCATCATGATGCTTACTCTTGCTTCTAAAAGATCTACTCTCAATGAGCTCATAAGGATGGAAATGACTAATAGTCTTAGCCTACCATTTAAGCTAAAGAGTAAAAGAACCAACATCAGATGCAGGAGGAATAACTAAAATAGGATTTGCAACAGGTACAACAGGAGAAGCATCATTCAAAGGAAATTCAAGTAATACATTATTGAATTCAGAATTTGCATCATCCCTCCCATCAAGTGGACCAAATGAAAGGACACCTAAATCAATAGCCTTCAAAGGCTGATCCTCAAATTATGGAGAGCTAAATAGGGTCCTCATTCCTCATCAAAGACAACATCATGACTAACAATAAGGCAATCAATGTTTATATCAATTAGTCGATATGCTTTATGGTTGTTATTGTACCTCATGAACATAAGTTTGACTCTTGAAACCCAGCTTGGAGCCTCCGGCATCTAGAATCCATATATATGCAAGCCCAAAGACTTTCAAATGATTGATCCTAAGCTTGCAACCAGCCCATGCTTCTACAAGAGTCTTCCCAATAATATCCTATGTGGGAGACCGATTAAGAAGATTGATTGTAGTGAACACTATTTCTACCCAAAATTTCTTAGGAACAATCATGTGTTTCATCATTAACCTAGCCATTTCAGTGATAGTGTGGTTTCGACGTTCAATAGTGCCATTATGTTGTGGAGTGTAAGGTATGGTTCCCTAGCGTTTGATGCCATGTGTATCACAGAAGGTGGAGAAAGTAGTAGAACAAACCCCCACCCCCAATTATTTGACCTAAGAGTGACAATAGGACAGCCAAGCTCTTTTTCTGCTAAGGACTTAAATTTCTAAAATACAATAAACACATTTGATTTTTGTCTAAGCTTGACCCAATTGCAATACATTCAAGGCTTGCCCATGAGTCAACATCCTTGAATGGCAACCTATGTTGCTTCCTCGCCTGACAAGCTCCACAAATACGGTGATTTTGAGTCTAGATCTCACATAAACCAAGAACAAGGTCCTTCTGAACAAGCTAAGCAAGGTAATGAATGTTCAAGTGACCATACCGCTAATGTCAGAGATTGCTGATAGAAGATGCTTTGGCTGCAAAAGCATGTCCAAGAGAACCACCTGGATCCACAAGTCTGTACAAACCATGATCCTTGATGCTTGTTAACACAAGTTTTGCACCCTTGCATGATGTGTTATCCCTAGGCACCCTTTTGTAACATGGAAACAAGCGCCAAGTGTGGGACTTGTGCTTTAAGGCTGAATCTCTGGAGTTCAGCTTCCTTACTACCAAGGTGCACCTAAACTATTACATTTGAGGAAAGGGAGAAAGATTGCATAAAAGTAAATGCTGAAAGGGAAAGGTTGTGATGCACCAGATTGAGATTTTGGTTTCTCCCTACCTGTAACTACATAATACATTAAGAAAACACCCACAAAACATACACAGGTCTCTCTTCTAACCAATCTCCAATGGCAAAATATCAAATGCAGATCAGAGTTCATGCAATGATGGAACTAAATTAAATTTCACAATGCGACGTCTACAAACAAGATCAATACAACATATAAGCTAAAAATTGAAAAGAATACATTCAGAAATAAAGGAAAGAACATTATGCACAATATAACTGACTGTGAGAAGAGGTAAATAGTAGACATTCCATTAATGCAAAGCATAGGAAAATTATAGTTGCAAAGCAAAAGCTGCTGCCAAAGAACAAGAGAGAGCCCCAAAAATATCTACAAACAATGCCTTTACAGATCAGGCATAACTCCAATTACAACTTGAAGCTCAAACACCAACAACAATGGAGTTGAAGGTAAAGAGGGAAGCAATAAATAAACATCAGAACAAATCTGATCTTATTTGCAACTTGATCCATGGAAGTGACAGAAGAAGCCAAGTGAATGCATCCGGCAAGTAAAAGATATTTCTGACAGAAGAAAATCCCTAAAGATCATAAAGAGGCATGGGGATGCACCGAGGTCATGATTACAAAGCCAAAGAAGTCACTTCACATTAAATAATCAACTCTGGTAAGATGTGGCTGCAAACAGTTAAATCAGACCAATGTCAAAAAAATTGCCAAGGCGGTTAACATGATGTGTTGACCCACCCTGACATCGGTAAGAAATACCACCACGCATAAAAAATAGGAACAGGCCACCAATATAAAAGAAATCTGTTTGATGAAGATTTTATTTGTAATGGACTGCCCAGATGCAGCACCAAAATCCCTCAATGCAAGACTAAAACACAACCATTGATCAAAAAACCTCTTGATCGGACAGCTGGCATGACTTCGTAACAAACAGCATTGAGAAGGATGAAAAAACTGTGAAATGGTGAAGGGTTTCTGCATTCCCCAAGCTGCAAAACACGTGGGTGGAAAACCCATTGAGCTCAGTCATGCAAAGAAATGGGTCATTGCAAAGAAATACAGCAGAAAAAATGCACAAAAATCTCAAAAACAATCTTGTCATTGGCAGAAGTGGTGCCACAAATATTGACACAAGCAGCAAAAATAGGTGCCAAAACATAGGCGCAGGTCATGGAGAAGATTTGTTGCAAAGAAAGAGTTTCAAAAAAATGGCTTCATAGGACAAGAAATTGGCATCACATGAGCTTAAATACTGAAAGCCAGCCACGGATTTGATTGAAAAACACGGTCTTGTAAACTCCAGGTTTAGAAATCACCAAAAAAAAGAATGACAGCCACGAATCAGAAGCAAAACACAATTTGTATTATGCTAGATCATGTTTGATAGAAAAATCACTATTAAAAACAAATTCTGCAAAAGAATTTCAAAAAAACCTAGACGCCAGAGAGTTTCAACCATGCAAAACCCAGCAACAAAGGATTTCAAAAAAAACCCACGTAAGAAAAAATATTTTTTGAAAAAATTGAAAGGAATAATTTTTAAAAAGGAATTTTATTTTTTTTGGAAAAAAAAAAATTAGATTTGATCTTATACCATATTTGGAATGCAATTGGTAAATTAAATGAATTAATGAATGGTCAAAGCAATCATTTATAGCTTACAATGAGACTGTTTCTAATAAGACACAATAGTAGAATTAGAAAGTTTATATGTATACATAGAATCTACACTATTGACCATTAAATAAGGAATAATAAAGGTACTGTAAGATTCGTTACAAAGAAAAAAATTCAAAAAAATGGCTTCATAGGTGATGCAGTGCAAAACCGGATGAACCCCAATGAAGGTGATCTAGTTCCCAGCAATAACAACACAATGGAAACACAACACAAGATACAAGATCTGATACCAAACTCAAGTCTTTATTTATAAAACAATTGATTACATGCAATGTGTCAAGCTGTAAGGCTTTCCCAGTTATGGCCAAATACAAAGCAACAGTTCTACAAGATCCCTCAAGATTCAACCCAAGCCCTAGCTAGTCCATATCTGCAACACAACAACAATCTAGTAGAAACACCAAGCAAGATCTAATCTTGTGTTCGCAAGCCACCAAGCAATCTCCTTGATCACAAGCCGCAATTGCTAGCTCTGCTCACAAATTCACAACTCCAGATTCTAAACTAAACCTCTTCTCCTCAACTCTCTTTGACTAAATTCCCCCTCTACAACTCTACCCAAGCCCTCCTTAAATACTTGCACGGCCACAAGTCAACCTATTACAAATAGAATCATCTAGAACCCCAATAAACCCAATATGCCATAAGTCGGCTTACAATAATCATTAAATACACATAGGATAAATCATCAAGACCCAAATAGGTCCGCACACATCTCTACGATCGCTCCACATCACAATCGCACTCCACACGCATTAAATGTTCGGCAAACCTCGTGACTAAGCGTCGGCAAAACCACCAAGCGAGCCAAGCATTGTCGAGCAAGCACAATGACCGAGCTCCCACAAGCATTGTTGAGCTCCTTCAGTTGCCAAGTTCCTCAATCAACACTACACCCCAAGAACTACTGAGCATCACAAGCTTCACCGAGCTCCTTTAGTGACCAAGTACTTTGGTCAACATTGCAACTATGAACTATCCCAATTATGACCGAGCAACATCCCTTCTTCGATCGAGTTCTCCGACTCCAACATCAAAACCACTGCAACATGCAAGATTGCAAACTACCCCAAGATGCTCCTGCATCAAACACCCAAGGTGCGAAAAGATGTGTTAGCATGAATGTTAATGGTATTCCTTTGGGTAGTATATTAAGCATTGGTAAGCATGTGGAATAACAAACATGTTGCATTCATAATTGTGTTTGTCATTGATGACAACATAGTATGGTTTCTGTGAAGACTAGCAAAGTAGCAGACAAAGATTGTGATCGTATGGACAGCATTTTGATGTTCAGGGGATGCACAATTAAGGACATGTTCCAAATTGTATCCTAATGATGAGGTCAAGTGCGCATAACATAAGTCAAAGTCGTGCAAAAGATATGCGAGATTTACTAAGAGCAGAGCAAAGACAGTATACCTGATAAGTAGTTTCTAATGATTGGAGTGTATCTCCTAATAGAGATATAATCAGGGCACGAAAAGTTAAATAGTGATAAAGGACAGTCTGATGATGACATCAGTGAGTGCGCAAGTCCTGAAGTCGCACATGTGAAAAGTTGTATAAACTATGAGCCGATAGTGTTCTGTGATTGCAAAATAATTAATTATCTTATTGTGATCCTTTATAATTAATTGGGAAAGCCTCAAGGCTGACTCAAGGAATTGTTTTGAGGACATGACCTAAAGGAAAGTATTTTCCTTGAGTGTAAAGTGTGTGTGGGATGGGAAGTGATCAAGTAAGTGCAAACAAGAGCAAAGTGTTTGGTAAATGCGAGTAAGCAATCCAAGGGATTATTGCATGCAAAGTCTGTGATCTAGTATCGAGATCAAAAGAAGCAGAAGTCCGATTTACACGACAGAGAAAGAGGAAGAAGTACAATTCAATTCTATTATTCTACAAGGAATAATATAGAGATCCTTGGACAGTGGATATATTGATCTTGCCCTCGAAGTTGTTTGGACAGTGGGTCCATCTACCTTTCACAACTACTAACAAGGTTGGTATCTCCTAATAGGGCTTCAAAGTCTCCAAACATGGACTAATATGTACTTAATGTTTTAATAGACTCCTAACGGGGTCCATCCTCTCACAAGGAATATTTATATTGGTACATCATCTTGTGGGTACCATCCCCACCAAGGTTTTCCCTCTGATCAAGGGTTTCCTTAGTTAACATATCTGGTGTTATTGTGCATGAGTATCTTGTTGTGGTTTATAATTATATTGCTCATATGGTTAGGAATTAATGAGGTTAATAATTGTGATAATATCAGTATAACTAATTCACCCACCCACCCTCTCAGTTATATTGGTGGATTATATATTCTAACAATTGGTATCAGAGCTTCAGGTCCTTGAAGGGAAAGCTTAATAGCTTTGGGAGATCAATGGTGAGTCACTTAAGAAAAGATAGTCATAAATTTGATGGGGTTAACTAAGACGGCTGAAAAGAAAAAATGAAGACTCATTTGCTATGTATGGGTCCAAGTTACTGGCTTCTGACAAAGAGTGGCAAGGAAATTGTAAAAGAAGAAAAGCTTGAGGAATGAGTGAAGCGGAAAAAGATCTATTCATGTGCAATATGCGAGCCAGAGCCAAAGAAACCTTACTATCAGCTCTTCCAGAGAATGAATACAGTTAGGTAAAGTCACTTGTACCATTTCATTAGATTTGGAAAGCTTTAGAATCTATTTTTGAAGGGGATACACATACAAAAAGGATAAGATTATAGAATTGGATATGCTTGTTTCAAGATGCTAAAATGATGGAAGATAAATCTATAAGAAGCTATGTTGGTAAGATATCTAAGATTGTTGCAAGAATCAAGTCATATGGTAGAACCAAGGAAGAAGATGAGGTTGTATGCAAGATCTTGAAAACTTTGACACCACCATTCAAACAAGTAGCTCAGATGATTAAATTATTAATACCCTATACTTAGAAGTCCGCCAGGGAAACTTTGCTTGGAAGATTGGAAGCAACGGAAGCTGGTTTGAGACAATCTAGGATTCTAGAGAACTGACAAGAGTGGAGACAGCTTTTAGTGCCTTAAGTGTCCGTCCATGCTTATCTAAAAGTGCAAACACTCATTGAGATTTTGCTAGCAGCAATAGAACCAAATCTAAAGAAGACATTAAGATTGAAGAAGGTATAGCCCTACTTGTAAGAAGAGAATCAGATGGTAAGAGAATCTTTAAATGTTGGACTTGTAATGAATTTTGTCATTATGCATCTAAGTGTCCTAAGAGAGAGAAAAAGTATAAAGGAAATTTTAAGCCTAGAAGACCTAGAAATTGTCTGTATGCAAATGAAGATAAGGACTCTAAGGAAAGAGTTCAAAGTGAAAGTGATGATGAGATGGGATTTGTAGCCATAAAATAAGATGCTCTTGACATAGAAATTAGAGAGAAAGGCTCTAGTTTCATAGGTAGAAAAGAAATTTGATTGGATAATAGACAGTGGATGTTCACATCACATGATTCGTGATATGAACAAGTTTGTTAAATTCAGGAATCATGATGGAGGTATTGTTAGAGTTGGTAACAATGCCGCCTGTCATGTCACAGGAATAAGATCTATTACTCTTGATGGAAAAACTAAAACTGATGATGTTTACTTTGTTGATGGTTTAAAGCATAACTTGTTGAGTGTTGGACAGTTGGTGGATAAAGGTTATCAATTGCAATTCACAGGAAGACTTGCACTATCAAAGACAAAGATGGCAAGATGATAGGTATAGGTACAAGATCCAGAGGTAATGTATTTTAGTTGAATCCTACTAAGATGACATGTTTAGTTGCAAAAGTGGATAACAGTTGGTTATGGCATAGGAGGTTTTGTCATATAAACTTTGATAACATTGTGATGTTTAGTAGCACATTTGCAGTTAGACATTTGCCTAAGATAATGAAGCCTACTAATAATGTTTGCAAAGAATGCATCATGGCCAAGCAGAAGAAGATATCATTTGCCAACAAGTTCTTCACTTCTACAAAACAGCTGGAGATTGTTCATACATATTTGAGTGGCCCTACCAGGACAAGAGGATTCTATGGAGAAAGGTATTTTAAGATTTTTGTTGATGATTTTACTAGAATGGTGTGGGTAGCATTTCTTAAAGAGAAATTTGAAGCATTTGAGAAGTTCAAAATATTCAAGAATAGAGTTGAGAATAAATCTGGTGTTAAGATTAAATGTTTGAGATTAGATAAAAGAGGAGAGTTTATCTCTAGAGAATTTAAGATGTTCTATGAAGAAAATGGAATTAAGAGACAATTATCTTCACCTAAGATCCCTGAGTAGAATGGAATAGCAGAAAGGAGAAACAAGTCAGTATCAGAGGCAGCAAGAGAAATGATGTTTGAGAACGATGTATCCAAGACATTTTGGAGAGAAGCAGTCAATACAGCAATGTACACCATGAACAGAGTACATATCAGAAAATGTATGAATAAGAATTATGGTTTTGTTATACACCTTCAGTAAAGTATTTTAGAATCTTTGGAAGCAAATGTTATATAAAGAGAGATAATGGTGTTAGTAAGTTTGATCCAAGAAGTGATGAAGATATGTTTCTTGGTTATTCATTAAAAAGAAAAGCTTATAGATGTTTTAACACTAGAACAAAGACAATAGTTGAGTGTGCAAATATAAAAGTTGATGAGAAGTTTGGAATTAAGGAAAAGATGATGGATTACAATTCTAGTGAAGATGAAGAAAATACTGTAATTGTTGGAGAGAATGTGGAAGTTTTCTTTGAAACTAACAATGATTTGCAAAATGATGTGCAAATTGTTAAGCAGAGAGGAGAACTAAGATCTGAACCAAAAGATGAGGTAAAAGTTGAGTTAGCAACTCTTACTTCTAATAGGAACCTGACAAAGAATCACCCTCCATAGCAGATAATTTGAAGCAAAAACAAAAGAGTAGTGACAAAAAACAAAGTAAAAGAAGAATTATGTTTGATTTCTCAAGTTGAACCTAAGAGTGCAGATGAGGCATGCAAAGATGATCGTTGGATTCAAGCAATGAAGGAAGAACTAAATTAGATTGTGAAAAATGACACGCAAGAATTGGTTCCTAGGCCTAAAGACAAGAATGTTATAGGAACTAAATAGGTATTCAAAAACAAAATAAATGAACAAGGCGAAGTTGTAAGAAACTAAGCTAGGCTATTATGGAAAGGATATTCATAGCAAGAAAGGATAGATTATGAGGAAACATATGCCCCTGTAGCCAAAATGGAAGCAATGAGAATGTTCTTGGCTTATGCAGCAACTAAGAAGTTCAAAGCATATTAGATGGATGTCAAATTAGTCTTCCTGAATGGAGAACTTGAAGAAGAGGTATACATTGAGCAGCTTAAAGGTTTTCCTCTGACGGAAAAAAAAGATGTGGTATGCAGATTGAAGAAAGCTCTATATGGTCTAAAGCAAGCACCTCGAACCTAGTATGCAAGGTTGGACAAGAATTTGGCAAAGCTTGGATTTGCTAAAGGTATGGTAGATAGTAAATTGTATTTGAAAGAAATTGAGAATGGTTTGCTGATAATAGTAATATTTGTTGATGACAAAAATTTTGGAGGTAATGATGAAGCAAGTGATAAGTTTGCTGGAGAAATGAAGAATGAGTTTGAAATGAGTATGATAGGAGAGATGAGGTTCTTTCTAGGTTTGCAGATTGTGCAAAACAGTGATGGCATTTTCATTTCACAAGCTAAGTATTTGAAAGACTTGTTGAAAAGATTTGGCTTAGAAAATTGTATGCATGTTGCTATACCAATAATAATTGGTCATAAGCTATCTAGCAAGGATGAGACACCTATAGTTGAACAAAAGAAGTACAAATCCATGATTGAAGGTTTGCAATATCTAACTCACACCAGACCAGATATAGCAAATGCAATTGGGATTGCAACTAGATTTGGCGCTGATCCCAAGGAGTATCATTATGCAGCAGTAAAGAAGATATTCAGATATTTGAAGGGAACATCTAATTATGGGATATGGTATGACAAATCAAGCGATTTCAGTTTATGTGCTTGTACTGATGCGGATTGGGCAGGCAGTATAGATGACATAAAAAACACCAGTGGTGGAGCATTCTTTCTTGGAGGAGGATTGGTTGCTTGGCTAAGCAAGAAACAAGATTGTATTTCACAGAGCCCAATTGAGGCAAAGTATGTAGCAGCAACAAATAATTGTAATCAGGTCATGTGGATGAAGTAGATGCTGAAAGATATTGGGATAGAATTTTCAGATCATGTTATCATATATTGTGATAACACAAGTATAGTAAGTATGTCTAAGAATTTTGTATTGCATTCTAAGACTAAGCATATATCTATTAAGTATCATGTTTTGAGAGAAAACGTTGCAGAGAAAGAGATTAGATTGGAGTATGTCAGTACAAAAAATCAAATTGTAGATATCTTTACAAAGCCCTTACGTAAAAATACATTTAAGTACTTGAGAGGTATGCGTGGGGTTATACCCATGCCTACTTCAGAATAGATGATGCAGAGATTGCATCAGTCCAGTGGTCCAAAGCACTATTATTTGACTAGACTGAATGTTGATGCTTACTGTATGGGGAGTATCTGTGATGAGCAGAGTCACAAAGGACTCTTGGCAATTGGTCTTAAACAATCTCTTTGGACACTTGAGTTGTTTGAAGACTTGAAGCAAATGATTGACATAATGAGGGCTTTGTCATTGATGTCAATAGAGGAGATATGTACATGAAAAGCGTCCTCTAGCTGAATGAGGGAGAGATAGTTGAACATATCTGTATTAGGGAGGTTTAGAAAGATTCATGGGAGTAAGGAAATGGAATATCTCTATAGAGGAGATACAGCATGAAAGATTCATGTGATACAGGATTTCAAATTTGATTGATAAAGAGGATTTGAAAAGATGAGAACAGCAACAGCAATAGCAAAGTGTTGTTTGGTATTCCTGGAATCTAGATGTTTTTTGTCTATTTTGTCATCAATGCCAAAGGGCGAGATTGTTAGCATGAATGTTGATGGTATTCCTTTGGGGAGTATCCTAAGCATTGGTAAGCATGTGGAGTAACTAACATGTTGCATTCATAATTGTGTTTGTCATTGATGACAACATAGTGTGGTTTTTGTGAAGACTGTCAGAGTAGCAGACAGAGATAGTGATTATACGGACAGCATTTTGATGTTAAGGTGACGCACGGTTAAGGACATGTTCCAAATTGTGTCCTGATGATGAGGTCAAGTGCACATAACACAAGTCGAAGTCGTGCAGAAGATATGCACAATTTATAGAGAGCGGTGTAGAGACAGTGTACCTAATAAGCAGTTCCTGTTGATTGGATTGTATCTCCTAACAAAGAAATAATCAGGGTACGCAAAGCTACACAGTGATAGAGGAAAGTCTGATGATGATGTCAAAGAGTGCACAAGTCCTGAAGTCCCATGTGTGAGAAGTATAAATTATGAATCGACAACGTTATGTGATTGCGAAATAATTAATTATCTTATGGTGGTCCTATTATAATTAATTGGGAAAGCCTCAAGGCCGACTCAAGGAATTGTTTTGAGGACTCCAGCTCACCAATCCAATCAATCAAGTCTTCAAGATTCAAAGTACCTAAGAAATTAGAAACATCCATCTTATGCTTCAACTTTAATCGAGCATCAAATCTATTCAACCAACTAGCTTTGTCATCAACAGATCTTTCCACACGGTCAGTTCTATCTTCACCACTAGATCCAACAACCTCAAAAATCTTCAACAGCTTCCTCATATCCATCTTTAGTACCCACATTCCTCGGTACACTAGCAATAGCTCTCATTATCTCATTCTTCATCAACTCCATCTCAAATCTAAAATCTGCTTTAATCTTCTCTGAAATCTTAGTCTCCACAACATCATAGCGATCATCAATCGCCCTAGGGTCCAATCTTCTCTGAGGCATCTTCCAAGATTTTCGTAAACCGTCTGCAACAAATTCTACTGAGCACTTTGTGACAAGACCAAGTTGCTTGCAAGTCTGACCGCAACCTTCTACCTCGCATGATCAACCAAGAACAAATCACAAGTCCAAGAATATGAATTTGCAATATAAATTGCACGAACTTCTCTATAATCACGCTCCAACCACTCGAGATCCTGGTGCAAATTGCCTCTCACACGATAATCTATCTACACACTCAGAAACACCTGCTTTGATAATCTCCAATCAAATCAAAACTTCGCTCTCATACCACCCGATGCAGTGCAAAACTCGATGAACCCCTAATCGAGGTGATCTAGTTCCCAACAATAACAACACAGCGGAAACACAACACAAGATACAAGATCTGATACCAAACTCAAGTCTCTATTCATAAAACAACTAATTACATGTAATGTGTCAGGCTGTAAGGCCTTTCCAGTTATGGCCAAATACAAAGCAAGTAGCAATTCTACAAGATCACTCAAGATCCACCCTAAACCCTAGCTAGTCCAGATCTGCAACACAACAGTCTGGTAGAAACACCAAGCAAGATCTAAACTAGTGCTCGCAAGCCACCAAGCAACTCCTTCTTTTACAAGCCGCAGCTACTAGCTCTGCTCACAAGTTCGCAACTCCAGATTCTAAACTCAAATCTCTACTCCTCAACTCTCTTTGATTGAGTTCCCCCTCAACAACTCTATCCAAGCCCTCCTTAAAAACTTGCACGGCCACAAGTCGACCTATTGCAAATAGAATCATCTAGAACCCCAATAAACCCCATATGCCATAAGCCAGCTTACAATAATCACTAAACACACATAGGATAAATCACTAAGACCCAAATAGGTCTGCACAATCTCTACAATAGCTCCACATCACAATCACACTCCACATGCATTAAATGCACCAAGTGGGTCGATCAAATCCGCAAGAACACTATTCAGCAAACGTCACGACTAAGCGTCAGCAAAACCACCAAGCGAGCCAAGCATCGTCTAGCAAGCACAATGACCCACAAAAATTGCCAAGCTCCTTCAGTTGCCAAGTTCCTCAATCAACACTACACCCCAAGAATGACCGAGCGCCAAAAGCTTTGTCGTGCTCCTTTACTGACTAATTGCTTCGGTCAACACTCCAACTAGGAACTATCCCAATAGCGACCGAGCAACATCCCTTCTTCGATCGAGTTCTCCAACTCCAAAGTCAAAACCACTGCATCATGTAGGATTGCAAACTACCCTGGGATACGCCTACATCAACAGGCCAAGAAATTGGCGTTGCACAAGCTTAAATACTGAAAGCCAACCACGGATTTGATTAAAAAACATGGTTTTGTAAACCGCAAGTTTAAGAATCACCAAAAAAACAATGCCGACCATGAATCAGAAGCAAAACACAAAAATTGTACTATACCAGATCATGTTCGATAGAAAAATCATTGTCAAAAACAAACTCTGCAAAAGAATTTCAAAAAAACCTACACACTAGAGAGTTTCGACCATGCAAAACCATGCAACAAAGGATTTTGAAAAAAGCCCATGAAGAAAAAATAATTTTTGCAAAATTTGAAAGAAATAATAAATTAAATGAATTAATGAATGATCAAAGCAATCATTTATAGGTTACAAAGAGACAATTTCTAATAAGACACAATAGTAGAACTATAAGTTTCTATATATACAGAATCTACACTATTGACCATCAAATAAGGAATGATAAAGGTACTATAAGATATTATTCTAATCGATCAAGAAGCATGATCTAGAATGTCAATTGAAAAAAACCTTTGTATACAACTGTTTTCAGACCTGTACAATGATATTGATCAAACAAGCATGCAGTAAATTTCAAACACCAAATTGCTATTGTATTTTTCTTCCACAGTACACAAATTCACTCGGAAAAGCAATGTCTTATATGGCCAGAAAAACCACATGAGACTCATGTTAAGCAATGACTCAGACACCTACACAACATAGTTGCACAAAATTAACAACTTACAGTATTTAACTCAAACTTGCCAAAAATCCCATTTCCTAGGGGTATGGTCATCTTTTTGGTTGTATAAATGCATCACAAGCATCCAACGTACGTAAAAGCTTAGCTGCTAAGAAAGCACTGGAATCTCCAACAATCTTGCTATTTTGTAAAGTATATGTTTACAATATTTGTTTTCATTCATTCACTAACAAGTTTGAAAAAAAAAAAACTCTAATGTATCTTTAGTCACTCTTTCAAAAAGTAGACTGTGTATCTGCTCATACCATAAATGCACTAATTGCTTTATGCAAAGTTGCAAACCATGACATGCATCCCTTATTCGTTCACCACTAGCATACACAACCTTCTTTCTTAAAATGATTTCATGGCTTCAATAAACAGTACCTGAAAAAAGTTGACTCTGCTTCAGTTGCAACAGCCTTTGCCAGGTAAGATTTTCCAGTTCCAGGAGGTCCATATAAAAGAAAAGCTTTCCAAGGTTTCCGTTTCCCTATAACCATAACAATAAAATAGAACTCTTCCCTGTCAAATTAGTCATATATGCACCCTATACATTATCAACACCTGATCTGATTTTAAATCCAATGAAATGTTAAAAGAGATAATTAGTTAGGGGAGATTGGTAGATGCAAAAAAATCATAAAAACTTCACTCTTCTGAAAGAGTTAATAAGAATGAAAGAGTTGAATAATATGAAGGAACATAGTAACTTTTGTAGTCCAGTAAGAATAAATCCTTAAATTGTTAATAATCATGCCACTCAATGATTCAAGAAAATATTTGCCAATAAAGAGTTCCAAATACTTGATCTATTCATTTGTTTATTGAAAATAAATAAGCTGGGAAATTCTGAATTAAACATGGTACTCATGCTATTTCTCATGCAATTAGTTATTTGCAACAAAATATAGTCACGAGTTGGAACAGTTATGAGAATAGCATCATATTTATATATTTCAACTGGTGAACAATCATGGAAAGTTGATTAGCCTATTTTTTTATCCTGCCATTCTTGAAATCTTCTTCTGCAACAAAGATATCTCCAACAATGGATTTCTATGTCTAGTAGTCAGATCTGCATGTGCTGTCTTCTCTTTCTCCAATCTACTCGAAGTATCAAAGGATTTTCAAGTTCTAACGTCATTTGTCATGCTTTCTCAAACATTGGAAAACCTATTTGAATTGAACAGCAACCTTATAAGAAGGGAGTGAAATCAAAATCTTAGTCCTTGCTTTTCTGGTTTGGGAGGTTTCTCTGGTTGTTAGGCTTTCCAGGTTCCAGGTTTCTCTCTGGTTTCTCTTTCTAAACCTATCTGTTGGTTTCAGGTCCCTGTTTGACCTGGTTCTGTTGTATTGTTGGTTTCAGGTCCGTTTAAAACCTGGTAGAGCTTCATGGTATATCTTTCTTTTTTATGTAAAGGGTTTCGGGGCCCCTTCAAAACCTGCTTTTACCTTAATCTAAAACCACGGTTGCCTTTAGGACACCAATCATGGAAAGCTGTACATTTCCATGGCATTGTGATCAAACTAGTCACTTTCCTTATCTAGTAGTGTCTGTCAAACTTAAAAGTGAGATTTAATTGGCAGCACTCTTTTGGCAATTAGTTCTAACTTCTCATACAACTAATGGGCAATTGAGGACCCAGTTGCCTGTTTGAAATTCATCTTTTGGTCAGTCTAAGTCAGGTTATTACTTTCTTCATGCGTACAGTGGGCCTTTGATGGATATGCTGGGTGGAAAGCACAAACATGTCAAATTAATTAAAAAGTTATCCTTAAGTTTCAGTAATTTATATTAATTCAAAAAGAATCATTTTTTGCATGGGTAGGATGTGTTGTGCCATGCCTCTATCCTGCCAAATGATAAGTGTTCTCGGTTGTAAAACTTCAAAGTGCCCAATCGTTTGTAAACTATCATTCATAATTCTTTCCAAATATTACTAGTGAATTTGTGGTCGCAATTGCTAACAAAAAATTCCAGATGCTCATGTAACTCATAAATAATTTGCATAAATGTTTCTGTCATTTGATGGCCAGAATATTTTACTCTTGTTGCTAGGATGCATATAGCCAACTTGTGGCTAGCATAACCCTTATATAAGTTAAATGATCATTTATATAGCCTCATATAGGTAGTGAGGTCAGGTGGCATCAATAACATAGGTACAATATATATAGGAGGTTAATATTAGGTTATTATCATCATATCAAATATTATGTTCTCATTGAAGGCCAGTTGTGGTAACCCCCTCAAACTGGCTAACTTTTATGTTGCAATCATGTCCAATTTCCAATTAATCTAAGTCCACACATATTAGCTTTGTTTTCATGTCTGTTTTGGTTCCATTTACTAGTATTTTCCTTTTCTAAGTATGTCTTTCCTTCCAATACCATTGTCCCCTCTTTCTATTGGAGTTTCAGACTTCTCCATCCTATCAAGCCTTGCATCACTCCTGACTCTGACATTGCATTTGCCAAACTCTGGGACCTGTCTTTGCTAGAATACTTGTGGTTCAATGCCCAATGTCTTTAATATTCCTGCCTTACTTTCTATTTTCTTAACTTCCTAGCACATGCAATAATTTCATTAATGGTCCATTATCAGCGCAATAACTTTCAAAGGTGAAATTTGTAACGCCCCGCCAAGGGATCCAAATGAATTAACCTAGAGTTTCACTAAGTTTGCTAAACATTTTTTTTTTTTTAAGTAAGAATGTATATCATACACATCAAACACATAGTAGCGGAAGCAATAACATGTAATCATCAACAAACATACATCACAAGTTACATTCCTTAAGGATCCCAAGACATTGAGTCACATTTAAATTTAATTAATTCTAAGTCTAACAACTACCACATCCACATGAAAGAATAATAAAAAAGTCCAATGTCCATAATATACATTTGTTCCGAATGCCTCTTGGCAATTTAATTCGGAATGCTCAATCATCCACTGTACATATCACAGGGTATGAAAGGCTTAAAAGAATATACATATGTAAAGATAAAGATACATCATCTTCAAATCCATGATACAAAGTACCGTAAAATAAATGAAACTAATAACATACCTGATACATCCATACATCCATAATGATAAAACATCTATCAAAAAATCTAACCATCCATCATAATAATCCAAGAACATAGTGAAGGTAAATGCCAACCAAGAAAGCTCCAGCCACGGTGACCACGGACGGATCTCAATGGTAAGAGTAAAAAGCACTACCACCCGACCGCGTGGAACCTAAATGGTCCACTCCCACCGCGCTAAGGAGATAGTCTCAAGTCCCAAACAAGGTATCAAAACACAAAACACAAGTACTCTCTAAGTCTAGGAAATCCTAAAAGTACACTAACGCAAAGGTTCCAACATAGATAGACATCTAGACCCAGAGGCACCACAAAGACACGTAGGAAACCTGCTATGCAAGCGGGAAAGTGTCATCGCAAAAGTCACGTAGAAGTTACCCGAGCAATCCCTTAGGAATCCCGGGTCCCTAGTGATCCCTTCGGCCACTAGTATCCTCTCGTACTGACGAGGCATACTGCGGAATGCAAGGTCGTAACCAAGCGTTCTCTCTACCCCATCCTAGCCTGTACTAGCACTCAAGGCATGGGAGAGAACATACAATTATTTTATTAGGTTCATTTAAGTCAGTATTTAGGTGAGATGTTTTCACTTGTTAAAACAACTTACAATGGGTTACTCCAGGCAGCCTCTTAGGGCCCCGATCCCCATTGCAAGCCACTTCTCGACACTACACATAGATAACCTACCCTAGGCTCATGAAATCACAAATCAAAGAATCATAATAAAATCACCTCAGTCCTATACAAGCAACTGAAAAACATCATAAAAGATAAGCCACAAAAATTACATCAGTTCCTCATGAGCAACAGGTAAGCATCAAATAATAATCATATGATCACAACAGTTCTCTATCAGCAACTGCAGGCATCAATGATAAATCACAATACTGATCAAAGACTCCAAAATGGTCAAGTCAACACATGACATCATCAAGAACATAACAAACACTTCAGTCCTCTCAAGCGACCGAAAAGCAATCCAAGTATAACTGATTGAGACTCAAAAATGGTTATCAAATATAACTGATCGAGACTCAAAAATGGTTATCAAATATAACTGATCGAGACTCAAAAATGGTTATCAAATATAACTGATCGAGACTCAAAAATGGTTAAGTCAAGTATCTTATATACATACACTTCAGCTTCATGCCAGGAAACTTAGAAAGCAATAACAAACAGTAATTGCAAACATGTCATAGAGCACTCCATCACATTACCATGGTCGGGTTAACAAAGATCGAGACCAAATCATCATAACATCACATTCACAACCCCGAGCCTCTGGTAACAACCTAAACTAGTCAATACTAGAACAAAACCTAAACACCCCATAATACAGATAACACATAGAAATATAGAATAGTCTCACAATTTGATTTAATCTTAATAATATAATGTTAATTCAAATGTACGGGTTTCTATTCTCGTTTCCAGTGTATAATCTAGGTACTTATGATGTACAATATATCCCTTAACCTATTCTTATATTTAATTAGGATCAAGCTAAAACCCTAATTTGGTTTTAAAACAATTTTCTAAAATGATCTAAAGACAAGATACTTATCAAAATAAATAAGTAATTTATCAAATTACAATTTTCATTTAACTATATTCATCAATGGTTAATTTTAATTAAACTAATGTTTAATTAAATTAACTAATGATAAACAACTAAGTTCTTATATAACCAACTCTAGAATTATCAATTATTAATAATTAATATAATTTACTAATAATTTTATTAAATAGAAAAAACTTATTTTAAATACATTATTATTTAAATAAACAATAATAAAACTTTGTTAACACTTTCATTTAAATAATAATTAAGAATTATTAATAATCTTATTAATAATTTTATTTAATAATTATTAATAATCTTATTAATAATTTTATTTAATAATAATTAATAATATCATTAAAACCTTTTTTTTTTAATAAATATTATTAATTAAAATAATCACTAAATACAATTAATATTATTAAAAATAATAATTAAAAACAATTTTAAAAAAATAAAAAATAAAACGTTATATAATGATTATAGGCCATCGGCCTTGCAAACCGGCCAGTGCAGCAGCCTGGCTAACGCAGTCCCTGCGCCTGCAGACTGTCGGCGGCAGTAAAAAGGTGGGTGGGGTGCGTGGAATAGCCCCCACCCAAAAATAAATTTTTTTTAATATTATTTTCTTTTTTAAAAAATAAATATTTTTCTTGTAATGAATATTTTTACAAAACATTTTATTAAATGAGTTTTTTATAAATTCAAGAAAAATATTAATAAAACAAATTCTTGTCTTATATAAAAAAAAAAATTTTTTTTTTTTTAATTTTTTTTTTTTATATAAACATATTTTCTTTTGTGAAAACCTAGCAAATCTCTGATAGGAAGAAAACAATCAACCAATCGAATTTACTATCTAAATTCGATTTACCATCCGAATTTCATCTTAAAATTTTCATTTCCAAAGATTCAAACTCCTTCCAAATTTAAATTTCTCAATTCTATTTAATTCAACCCAAAACCCGATTTAATCCAATTTCCCTTTTTACCTACGAATGAGGTTTTCTGAATAGTTTTTTTTCCAATCTAGGTTTACAGATGAAATCGAATAGCAACAGATCTAGAACGAATAATTCACACATTCGAGAAGACAAGATCTTACAATCACGAAGTAGACAAATCATATTAAATTTCTTAAATCATTTAGGGGTCAAAATACCAGACCCTACCTGAACCTGATGCTAACATGCAATCCCCAAAACTGTAAGAGGACTCGCTTCTCTTCAATAACTTTCTTCTGAAAATCCTTCCTAGAATTCTCCTTCTCAAATTTGCTTCCAAAAACTCTCTCCAAAATTCCTGTCTCCAAAATTCATGGTCCAAATTCGTGTCCCCCAAAAATGAACCCCAAAGTTGTGATAAGGAGTTTTCTCCTCAAATCGGGGCACTAATTGTGCGTTCACCCGAGAGGACTCTTTGCTCAACTGAGTTAACTCAAAATTATCTTTTATTAATCTTTGCTTTATCTTTTTAATGCATATTAAATGAATCATTAAATAACTTTATTTAATTTTTCCACTTGACTTCTATTTTTAATCTTTATTACTTTTAATCCCATGCGCACTTTATGAAATTAAAATAACATTATAATTTCCTCTTATTTTATCTTTTTAATAAATTTCTTTATTTTCAACACATGCTCGCATCATGCAATCTTACAACTTTTTAATAATTAATATATTTTCACTTTTTAATTTATTTTAGAAACTTAATTGATTAATTAACTTAAATAACAATAATATTTAGCATTTATTTAAAAATGAACTCTAAATATATTATTATTAAATTAAATAAATATTATAATGTTCTAAATTATCCTTAAACTTTTATCTCCAAATTTAATTCTTTTTATTTAATTAATTTCTCAATTAATTAAATATAATCAAATATTAAAATATCATAATAATCTTCTATTAAATTAAATCATTAATTAATCGTTTTAATTAATTTTTTTTATATTTAAACTCATGCTTAGATCATACGATCTAGAAACTTTAATAATTTAATATCTTTTCCACTTTTAATTTATTTAAGAAACTTTAATTGATAAAATATTTATTAATTCAATTAATAATAATATTTAGCATTTATTTAAAAATGAACTCTAAATATATATTATTATTAAATTAAATAAATATTATCACATTCTAAAATTATACTTAAAATTTTTTATTTCCAAATTTAATTCTTTTTATTTAATTAATTTCTCAATTAATTAAATATAATTAAATATTAAAATATCACAATAATTTTCTATTAAATTAAATCATTAATTAATCATTTTAATTAAACTTAATTAATAGAAAATACATCAAGGACTCATAAAGCAACATACGAAAACCCATCATAGAAAAATACATACTAAATCAAACAAAAGGGTTATAATCACGAAATACCATCATTTGATGCATTCGGAGGGTACTTAACTCAGATACTTGCCCTAATTATCAATTAGGACAATTGGCTAAAGGGTTTAGGAATTGGACTTAAGAGTTTATCTCCCCTCTCTTACCATTGAGATAATGCGATAGGGTACGCTCATCCTGGCAGTTCAGGGAAGTCGATACCCGGTACCTGCAACCTGCATAAAATCCACGCATGTACAGACACGATATTCTAAGCTAAACAGACAATGGCAGGAAGTGGTGCATCGTGTAGATCCTGACTAGCAGGTGACTACGACTCCCTTCCTTAACCACATCAGAAACACCATACATAAAGAAAACAAACACGCACACCATACACATGCAGTATGGGGTAAGTATCCATAAGAAAGCACATGTGATAATAAACCATATAACTAATCATCATTGATAATTGAAAACATTGAATAATCATCATACATGCATGAAATATTGAGTACCAAGTCATCTCATCATATAATAAATTGAGTGTAAAACAACATCTGATAATCTGAAAGTAATGCTACTAAACATCAAGTATAAAACTGGCCTAAAAGAGTTTGGCAATTAAAACAAAATGTGAACTAGGGGTAGGCACTACAAAATCCTTCCAGCATATAATATTTGTTCAAATTTTAAGTTGTGAGTTTGATGTGTAGCCAGCCTATTCTTGTTTTGATGGATATTAAAGGTGAACATGTCCTTTTAGGTATCATCTACACTTTATAGAAATCCTTTACCGGAAATCATTCTGAGCACCTGCATTCAATCAAGATCATATAATGAAAACCTTATTGATTTCAAAGGATGGTCTCATACAGAATTCAGGAATTTTCCATCAGACAGATTTCAGCTGCATTGTATTGATCCAGTTTGCTATTGTTGGCATGAATGTGAGACCTTATTGTGTATTTGTTAATATTGCAGAATCATGAATCCAATATAGTCATTGTTGTAATGAGAAAGAGATCAGGAATTGAATATGTTAATTTCTATTCATTATAATAATTCTGAGAGTTATATATATATATCAGTCAGTTTTTTGGAAATGTGATGATCTTGCCGAAAGTGTAAAAAGTGAACTACATCTAATTTATTTAGGATCTGATTTGAATATTAGAATCGCAATATTATTGTCATAAATACTAAATGTTTGTAGAAGAACGAAAATTGGATTCCCCGATAAAATATTTTGACTGGGACATTACAACAGTGACTCAAAGTGCCTTATTATTATTGAATGCTTGCAGCATATTTCCTATTATATTCTTCTCTGTTCAACTCATTTTCTTAAAATAGGAGAAGATGGAGGAGTAGATGAGGAAAAAATTAAGGGTACAAGAACATTCATTTCAGCTGACATTGCTCTCAACTTATTTGATCATTTATATAGTCTTATTGAGGTAATTAGGATAGCCTGGGTGGCATGTATAATTAAGACATAAGCAGGATATATGTGTTGATTTATCATCAACATATTGTGCATTATATCTTAATTAAAGACTATTAGAGGTAGGCTGCTTGAAAGAGACCTGCTTTCTGAGGATGGTCCATCAAATTGTCTTTATTATCAATTTGCAGCAAAGTTTCATATATTCTTCTCTTGTGCAACTTATTTCATTACCAATGGTATCAACACATTATATGTTCATTCAAAAGGCTAAAGCAAGGCAAATGAATTCCTAGAAAGTTACGTTGGAGATGCATATTTTTCTCAATTTGGCAAGAAGATATCTAGATTTCAGAGTGTTGATCAAGCACATATTGAAGCAGCTACAATCCAAATTTGAGATCATTTGAAGTCATTTTGAAGGAGTTATTGCAAAATTAGGGGTTTCACTAAATTTGCTCCCAAAGCTGCAAAATAGCAAATATTTGGGATATTTTTTCACATTAAGGAGCAAACACTCGAGTTATATTAAGAATTTTAGCCTATTTTAATTTGTTTAGAAATAATTGTAGTGGAAATTATTTTGGCAGGATCACGGTTTCAACAAGAAGCAAGGGAAAGAATCCAGCCACACTTAAAAATCTAAGATCAAGGTTTGCTACTAGTTTAATGAAATAATCTGCACAAGCGAAGAATATAATAGGAAATATGCTACATAGTAAAAAATAATTGCTAGTAAAAATCCACTGCAAAGGGGATGCCTACAATAGTCTTCAATAAAAACAAAATACGAAATATGATGATAATGAACTAATCTCTTCCTCCTATAGATACCATACCCATGCGATGGATGCCACCCGATACAACTACAATATAAGAGTATATAAATGATCATATAACTTAATTCAGGGCTGTGCTAGCCATAAGTCAGCTATAAAAATCCATGTACACTATAGGTTAACACCCTACATGCATGTAGACAAAAAATGCATATTTTGTTCATCAACTAAAATCTAGAGGTAATATAAATGCTATATTTACCATCTGAAGTTCCTGAAAATGTCTTTCCATATTTGATGCAATATGAAACAGTTTTACAAGTCCTGCACGTGCAAAATATTTGTTCGTTATGGCTTTGATAGGCCTGGATTTCAAACAATGTATTGGTGAGACAGAATATCCTTCTCCATATTTTCTAAAGATTCACAAAAGTTTGATGTCTTTAAAAGTTCAACATGTCTAATTTTAAATGCATCTAGTCATATGGTTATTTAATTATATCAAAAGAACACCTGGTAACCAAAAGCACTTGAATGTTGATTGAAAGATAAAAGGTTGGAGAGTTCAGTTGGCATAAAATGAGAGCATTAAACAGTATTATAGATGTATTCTGATTTTCCTAACAAAATATCATCTTGTGGTGATCTGAATTCTGGTTTTATCTGTATTTATCCTGCATCATTGTAATGAAGCATGGAGGCACCCTTGAGTTAAGCATCAGAATTTCTATATAGCTTTGTATGAATTGATTGGTTATGAAGAAATATTTGTTATGTCTAGAAACAGCCATCAATCAAACATTACTTATTACATGGGTTATTATGAAACCATTTGTATATGTCAATTACAATAAACTGAGCCTATAGTTAGCAAAAGGAATTTCGAGTTAGAGACAAAGGCCTTTTTGCTGAAGAAGATAGAGCAAGAATTTTCAGAAGACCTGAATAAGGCCAAATGAGGCACCTAAACTCCTCTTGGATTGGACCTGAGTTGACATCTATACCTTCTCAGGAGCTATTTTAGTTTCGTAAACTTCAACAATAACTTTACTAAAAGTAGTGCCTCTTTCCGGAGTTTTTGTGCATAATTTAGTTTAATTTGCATCGTGCCAGTTTCCTGAATACTTCAATTTTCAAAACCAGAGAATTCAAAAGTTTTGTATAAGGTTTATTTATTCACACTTTTTTATCAATTTTAAGATTTTGGTTCATAATAGTGGTACCAGAGGTAATTACTTGCATTTGTAAGTGGTGTAATTTTTTTAAAATTAAACTTCAACAATAACTTTACTAAAAGTAGTGCCCCTTTCCGGAGTTTTTTGTGAATAATTTAGTTTAATTCACATCATACCAGTTTCTTGAATACTTCAATTTTCAAAACCAGAGAATTTAAAGTTATGTATAGGGTCCATTTTTTCACTACATATTATCAGTTTTAAGATTTTGGTTCATAATAGTGGTAGCAGAGTATTTAATTGGCATTCTAAGTGGTATAATTATAAAAATTTCATACCTTGTAACTTCCACATTACATTTTTGGCTTCATTTTGATGACCACTTCCTAATGTGTTTTAAACTTTTAGGTCCATCTACACCTGTTTCTCACTTCTCCATGATCACCTATTGACATAGCAAGCTACCTAGAACACAACAAACCATCACAAAACACTTCCAGTAAGCCAAAAAATGAATTTTATATCATTAAGGGGGGGTCCAAACCCCCCTGATACTGCAGACATGTCCCCTAGGACCTCTATCACTGTGAAATCCCTTCACCAAACTTTCTGCATCAGCAATTGAGGTCACCCTAACTACATTTTTGCTGGTCCTCCACATTTTCCCACTTTTCAGTCATTAGGCATATGTCATTGTCAACAAAATAAGGCAACAAAGCTAGCATTGCTGATCTAGAGTTATAGCCTCACTTGAGTCCTTGAATTTCATTGTCCTTGTAGTTTTCCTTGCCTATTTTTATTGCCACATTTTATTCCTATCATTTCCATCACAGTAAGCCCATAGAAACCCTTCTTGCAACTTAAGATTTGAAAACCCCCGTCCTTTTCCAAACATTTTTTCTGCCTTTCTTGTCCCGTTGTGTTTGCCAGGTGCCCTTTTCATCTCCTCCTTTGTCCTCCATCAAAAATAATAAGTCACCTTATCCTAGATCTTGTCCCCTACAATTTACTGTCTACACCTCTTTACCCACATCACATTCACCATCGCCAGGCCTCCAGCCATTTTCACCTCCCCATAGTGCTTTTGTGGATTAAAGTTGAAATATACTCCATTTGGAACTGACTCTATAATATATAGCATAGCCCATTTTCCTATCCCTCTAACTGAGATCTGGTATATTTTGCTTTCTTGAATGAACTAAAATTTAATTGCAAGGTTTGATTGAAGAGGAAATGCTTCCTACAAAATTTCAAGATTGTTAAACACCAAGACATTTGTGCCCTCTAGGACATCCTCATCTCTCTAATGGTGAAGATACACCCATCTACAACCTAGATTTCAATGATTCTGATTCAGATTTCAGTGGCAAACATCATATTGATATTCCCAGTTCATTTTTGCACTTAGATCCAACGACTTGCAAATACAAATGCTTCATTGTACATTTCCTTTCCTTTTCCATTAGCATTTCTAGCTGTATAATACATTCTCCATTTCCCAGCTCTTATACTTGATTGGTATATATCTATTTGGGCTTGTATATTTCATAAATTAAGTTATTTATAATTTATATTGTTGATTGAATGCTTGAAAAAGAAAGTATATTCTTTTATTCCTTGCAACTATAATAATAAACAAATTTTTTTATGTTTTTCAGTTGGTAAACCTGGCATTCCTACATTCCCACTTCCTGAATTTAGGAGCATATACCAGCCCTGTAGCATTTCCATTCTTCTCCTCACCATCATTTCCATCTACTTGTTTTATGATTTTGCTTTACTTTCCTTCAATCCCTCAGAATTATTTTTTTTTCATTTTTATTTATATCCTTAATTATTTGAGTTGCTTAAAAGTTTCTTATTCATCATCCTATTTTTTCTTCTATTTACCATCCTCCCTTTCCCACTCCATCACCCTATATTAGCCATATTGATATAAGAATTCCTCCTGCTCTAGCTATTTTCCTTTATCCACATTGCCTGCTTCCAGTGTTTCCATTCCTAGACACATCCTTACCTTACCTAGCTTTAGTCTCCATTTCCTTCTCGATTTCTCAACACACCAGCCCTTGTCATTTCCTTCCTTCTTGAAAAACCATCATTCTATCCTAGTTATCCTAGTTTGTTCCCCCCACCCATCATAGACCTTGAGATCTCAACCCTCCTAGATCTCTTCCTTGTCTTAGTACCCACATAAACCACATCATGGCTAACGTCCCTTCCCCTTCTACCTCTTGTAAGGAGACCATTCCAATCTTTCCTAACACTGAAATATTTGACCAAGAAGCCCAAATTGATTTTCAAAAACGCATATAAAAGTATAGCTCAACTCCAAGAAGTAAAGAATGTGGTTAATCCCTATTTGTGCTAGCTTACAGAACTTGCAGACCGGGAATCTCCAACAGCATACAAGACTATCCAGTTAACATGCTCAAATTACAAATATTGATCAATAAAATCCCCAAAGGTGTAGATCAATTGTAAACTCCCAATGACTAGACTATCCAGCTAGGATCCATTAGCTGCCAAATAACTTATCAATAAAAGAATTTCAAGATTTAAAAGGTGATCATTGTCTTCAAGACAAGTTCCTTATCCATTAGCAGGAGAGTTAAGATTAGAAAGGGGCAGTAACAGGGTTAATTCCACACCCTAAGAATCCACTCAAGATTGCTTCATCTTAGACAACATTCAATGAAATGAAAACGTCAAATAAAGAAAATCAAAAAATGCTCGCTGATCTACATATGATCCAGAAGACCCTTGTGCATACTAACAAAAGAACAGTTACATCTAGCAATAAGGCATTTATTCACCTAGGATCCCACACCTAAAACCAAAGACTAGTCAAGAATGAACGAGAGATCAGCAAATCTGACCCTTTAAGTAAAGAAAAGAATACTCCCAAAAACAATGCTTTTAAGGAGAAATTGTCCCTAACAAGCAGCTCCCATAAATAAGCCTTCACATGAATTTATGAACATAAACTCTCCCAAATTCCTATATTAACCTACTGCTATTTACAACAGAATGTATACCCAAATTCCATGCAACTAGAACATAAATTTTCATTTTGTAGTAGCACACTAGTAGCTATTGTCATATGTGGTTGACTCACCAGTCACCTTCAACTAGCTCAAATATCTTGCATTAATCTCTTTACTGATCTTTAAGTGCTTTCATATCCATGTTTCACCCTTCTAACCTGTTTGAGATTTCTTTATCTTTTAACTTGGCCACATCTTACTGCATGATTAAACTGGCTAAGCCATGTTCCCAACAGAATATTTAATTTCCAAAATCAGCAGAATAAGTAATGCAAGTAGTTTTATTAATATAGTGCTATTATGCTAGAAATGGATGGGATGGTAAAAAAGAAACACAATACAGCACTAGAGCATATTTGTCCATGCTATTACTTCATTGGAAATAGTAATGTGGAATGTAGTTCATATTTTGCAAGTGGTGAAAATGTCATTAATCCCATTTCAACTATAGAAGGAATTTATACACAAGTCATCCATAATTATGGGGGTATAGATGCAAGAGAACTTCTAACTGTAAGTGCCATTTAGCATTTGCAATTTGCTAGTCAACATACTCATTCACTTCAAATCAATTTATTTTCATAATTTTACCTTCAGACGTAACTCAACTGCCCTGTGATAGATGATAAAAGGCAAGGCCAATTTTTTATATCCATAGACTATTATTAAAGGCCAAGAATAACATTTTAATAAACTGTGTATAATGATGATCGATGATTTTTTTAATAATGACCCACTTTTTCAAAAACATTCAGCTAGAATCCATAAATAAGCACAAAACAGCAGACTACCAGCCAAATTCAAACATTGAAAACAGCTGGTACTGTGCCATATCCAGAAGTTGCGAAGATATAAATTTTAAGAATACACTGCAGGGATAAGCCAATGTTTTTGTATGTACCTGATAGTCAGTTTAGATAGATTTAAATACCTATTTTCATATGAAAAATTGAGTGGACTCTGTCAGTTTGCTCTGTGTGGAATCAAATTGTCTTTCTTTTAGTGAAAGTATGCCTTGGAATCGTTTTTTCCTAAAATCTAATAGGGGTAAACAATCACAATCTCAACTATCTGCACAACAACATACACTAGAAACGGAACAGTGTCAAAGCATTTTGCATAATTGGAGTAAATCTTCAGCATTTATATGGTGCACCTTATATCCCCGTAACTTATTCAGTGCATCGAAAAACCCAATTTTTGGTATGAAAACTTTGCAATTTATTATATAATAATTTGCAATTGATGCTTTACATGGACAAAGAAACAAAGTAGACAAAGAACAAAAATTTCAACCAGATTATATATTTTGCAAATCTTTTTCTTAATCTAAATAACCAATTTTAATGAAGCACAGATGTTAGCTTTTCTTGTTTTCATAGGAACACTTTCCTTGCAAATTTGATGCTCAACTGATGTATATCTCAAGGTGGACTTTTTCATAACAAACATTCAGTGCAGCTGAATTTTACTAAACAAATAACAACAGCAGTATGGGATAAGTTGTTCACCTGTGAAAAACTGTGGAAACTTTACAGGAAGAATAACTGCCTCTTGCAATGCCTGTTTGGCACTTTCAAGACCTGCCACATCATTCCATTTCACATTCGGCCTCTCTCTGATAATTGCAGAATTGAGCCCCGCACGCAACTTTGCTTGCTCAGGGTCCTCTCCATCTCCATCTCCATCCTTGTTTCCCGGCTTGCTCTTAGCTTTAGTAGCAACAGCTGCATCACCATTTGCAGCAGGCCTTGAAGTTCCCCCATCATCTAAGACAGCCCTGATCTCCTCTGCTCTTCGCAAATATTCTGTAAATTTCTGTGTAATAGCCTCCTTGATTTTTGGATTCTTCTCATATTTCAGATGGGTCTTAAAGTATTCAAGTGCATTCATGTAAAGAGGAAAAGCCTTGGCATAATTCCCAGCATTGTCTTCCTGAACTGCCTGCCTAACATACTCTATTGCTTGCTCCTTGAAATTGCTATACATTGTTGCTAAAAAATCCTACTGATGACCACAACAATGGCCAGAGAATTGAAGTACATGAAGAACAGTGAAATACTAGTTGGACAAAGGATCTCAAATGGGCATCTACCGTCTTGAGTTATAAAATATTTATAAACGCAAGGACTTGCTTGTCCAGGACCAAATTCCACTTCCCCCCGCATTCACTGTATGATATGAATTTCTCTATAAACCAACAGAAAAGATTATCAATATTCATATTTTATGATCTGTTAATAAGCAAATATCCTCAGCAACCAAAGCATCCACAAGGTTTTCTCAGTGAAAATAAATATCCTAGGACCCCACCTTTGCTATAAGGATCAAATGCCTCATAAACCAAATTCCCAGTTTCCACTTCAAGCCATCTTCTGTGATGAATTCTAAGGTAGTATCAAGGGTCAATGGCCTAAAAATAAAAATCTAAATTTAGCAAAAGAAGTTGGGAAATTCAATAAAACTTAGTCAGTTGTAAAGAAGAAAAAAAATAGAAAAATTCCTCTTGGAAAAATTCTAATGATGCTCCAATCAATTTGTTTCTTGATTCAGATACTTATTTTTATAAAGAATCGTCCACATATTCATCTCGAGAAAAATCCATACTCATAAATAACATCAATTGTTGACAAGTTTTACTAACCAAACAGAAAGAAAGATATAACTTAATTTTTAAAGAAAGACACAGTACTCTCCCTACTCTAGAAAAGTATAAAATCAGCCCTTATGTAATCTGTAAACAGTAAATATTCATTATTAGTGCAGCTACAAGATGTATTGCACAAAATGCAACCAGATGAGGTTACTTCCAGGTTGATGTTGATGACAAAAAAAGAAACTGACCCCGCACTCTACTGCTCCCTTCTCATACCATCTGAACACCCTCCCTCCCTTCTTTAGGGATTGTAAACTTTACTGTGGCAAGACTAGAAAATCAAATCTAGGAGAAACAGGCTGTGAAAATGTTGTAAGAGACACAGAAGGAGTCCTATTTAAGGAAACATGCTACAATTAGGAGAGCAAAGAACGTTTCAATTTTGGTAAGAAGCGAAGTAATTTCAGGAAGACTCGTCATCATCCCCAAATTGGTTTTGAATAGCATAAGAAAGTATCGAATGAGGCATAATATTTGATCATTCGTAATAAATCTGATCAAAAATGCCAAAAGGCTGAGAATTGGTTCTTCCAAACAAGACTAGATACAGTATAATTTCATTTGTAAAACAATTAATTAGTAGACAGTACTAAATATGGTAATACATCTGATCAAAAGTGGTAAGTCTAATCAAAAGTTCAAAAGTTGAAAACTAGTCCTTAACTTCTTACAAATAAGATAAGATACAGTATAATTTTAGTTGTAGAAAAATTAGGCAACTGTTCTTTTCAATGCACTCTCCAAGCAAGGAATAAAAGCAGCACATTTGCTTGCTTATTTAACAATACAAATAAACAATGCAGATCCTCTAGCATTGAACCCATGACACCAAGACAAAGAAGTAGCTGAACAGGCAACAATGAATATCAAATTGGCCACTTTCCATTCTTTATAATTGTCTACAACCTTTTCAGTTAATCAGCAGGAATTATTTCATTTAAAATATTATACATGATATTAGTTTTTCTCCTTTGTGATGGAAAAATTGGGGAAAACGGGACCTCAGCCTTGTAATTCTGGTACATCAATTAGATGAATGGTGCTTTTTTGCCTAATCAACCAGGTAGTTTTAAATTATTCTTCTGTTATGCATTTTTTTAGACAAATGTATTTCACTGTGTTGGTATAATAATTGCCTGCATACGGCTACATGTTTTGGTTATTCTTCTGTTATGAATGTTTTCAGACAAATTTATTCATAGAGTTGGTATAATAATTGCTTACAATTGTACAGCTTGGACACAGCCAATTAATAGGATGTTGCTGTTGAAAAGAAGGTTTTTTCTGTTTCTATAGATAGTCCCAAAAATGGAGTACTTGGGAGGGCGATGAGGTAGCATTGAGCAGATGTAAGCTTCAAAAATACCTCTATTACTGAGATTGTTCCTACTTTCCGATGGTGTGCTTCAAGTATTGCAAGATTCTAAAATTCCTCATATTTTGGATCATGCTCCTGAACAGATCTTCCGGGGAGAGGAATCAGAATAACAGTAACGCAATAATCCCAGAACAACAAATTCAACATCCAGTGGTCTACAACAATTACTTGTGCACCCAAATATTCCATAGAACATCGATCAATTAAAAGAAACACACAAATGATAGCTAATACGCCTTTATTTGTTTATGCAAGGATATATGTTCTTGAGAAATCAGGGAACCGAGGGTTTCTTGCAGGAAAAACACATTACCAAGACGCCTTCTCAGATAAAATCATGACTTGATTCATAAATCCCTCCCAGAAAAACAACCCAACAGCCTCGCCGATTAAATTTTTTCGTACAGACCATAAATTGACCCATTGGGAATAATCCCAGGAAAAATAGGGATCGGACATCAACACATACCTTTGGTTATAGTAGGCGAGGTGCCCTCCACGGCGATTTGATTCCCTGAAGGGATATTTGCAGGTTGATTGTAATCAATTCAATCTAGAACTTACTGAAATTTTGTGGGTCGAACCTGAAGGGATGGTTGACGAAGATTAGGAATGCAACCAATGAGTTTCAAGGAAAAGAAGAAGAATAACGTTCAGTCCTAAAATGACAAAATTGCATCTTTTTAACAGAGTAAATTGCAATTTAGGTTTTTAATTAATTGTAAGAGATTATGTACAGAATTTGATGAAGACGGCTTTGAAAGTTGTCGTGCGTAAGCTTTGTTTCAACTTCGTTGAAACTTCGAATTTGATTTGTTTTGATTTTTTACAATCACCAAACTTCGTCGGTTTAGTGAAAAGTATTTTTAGTTCCTGCCAAGGCAGAATACTTATGCTTTCATGTCAATCCAAATATGACATTAACACTAACCAATCAAATCCAATAATTTAAAAGATTATATGAGATTTCAAATGTTTATATTTTTTTCTAATTTTTCATTATTTTATAAATCATATTTTTCATTCATTCTATTGATCCATATTATTTTTGGTGTGGGAGAAAATTAATTTTTTCAACAAAAAATACAAATATTTTCTAACAACTTCATCTTACATTAATGAATGTATTAATTATAACTTTATCTTTTCCACATTTGTGACAAGTTGATAAGATTTTATTTTTTCGATCATTTTATCTTCCACCTCACACAACATGTCTAATCAATATTAATTATCACAATCTATTAAATATTTTTAATTTCTTATTTTAAATATATTTATTATTAGTTTTACATTGATGTTTATTTTTGACTATTTGATATAACTTGTTCCTAAAACTTCATCTAATGCATAAATTCAAATTATACTCTTATATATATATATATATATATATATATATATATATATATATATATATATATATATATATATATATATATATATATATATATATATAACACTAATAAATGTCTTTTTAATATAATTTCAATATGATATATCTTTGTATTTGAATTTCTAATTTTTTTTAAACTTTGTTTTTTTTTAATATTAGAAATAAGAGTTTCAGAAGCAAAAAAAAAAACACCAGAGTATCAATACGAATACACTCAAGGAGGCCAAGCCTCACTCAGAAGAGAAAGTATTTGTTGTACATACAAAGCAACAAAAGGAGGAAAAGCAAAACTATCTAGCTGAGAAGATCATAGTGATTGTCAACCCAGGCAATCCAGCCTAAGGGACCTTCCATCCAAACTATACTTTTATGCCCTTGAATCTACACCAACATAAATAACTCTTCTTTTCTGGCATTCCCTTTTTCTCTAATATCTTTGTTCAATCTATTGCAAGCTTGCTCAAAAACATGCAGATCATCCAAAATACTACGCCACCGGTACCCACGCTTAAGCTCAAGGTAGTAAAGAGTAGCATGCCCATCACGAAGGAACCTCCTCATTTTGTCCCGTTCAATCATCATAGTAGTCTGCACCTGCAAGAAGATTTTAAAGTAAGTGAGTTTTCGAAAAAACTCAGTAAGATCCCTATGCTTACCTTGATACCTTTCCTCGTTCCTGCACTTCCAGATCTGCCAGAGAATGTTAGACGACAATATATTCCAAAATAAATTGGTATCTTTAGGAAGACCATTAATATGACCCGAAATAATATCAAATATATTAACATTAATAGGATAAACAATGCCAAACATTTTCCATGTTTCTTTAGCAAAAATACAATCAAGAAGGATATGTCTACCAGTTTCAAGAACTCTACACAAATTACAAATATTAGAATTAACAAAATCTCTCTTTATAGGTAGCTTGTCCAAAAAAATAACCATTTGAAACATCTAATCTTGGGTTCCACAAGATTCTTCCATAAGATATCAAAATACTTTTTCAAAGCATCAGCATCATAAGAAGAGTACCAAACAGCATTAATATGATCGATAATATCAATATTACAATCAATGATTTTATAAATATTCTTAGCTTTGAGCATAGTAGTAATGATACCACCAGGCCATTTGCACTTCAGGAACTTGAGAGAATCAGTGTGACAAACAGTGGGAAGACCAACAGAAGCTTGCACAATCATGTTATAAGTTCTTCTATGGGAATCTGGGATAGCATATTTATCCTTAAGAACATCGCAAGGCATAATTTGATTATACTCAAAGAGATGCATAAATTGTTTAATACCTTTATTAGCCCACTGTTTGGCAGAACACCCTTGGGTAAGGGCCAAAGGTTTACCATTTAGGTGGAGATTCCACCAAATGGATCTTTCACCATGGAGTTGAATATTGGAATGAAACTCCTTGTTAGTGATGAATTTCCTAACATGATCCCAAGCCTTCCAAATAGACCTGAAAACCATGGAGCCTTGAACCATGACAGTAAAATTACCAAGAATAAGGTCACAAAAGGGGAGGCTAGTCCAAGACTTAGCTTTTCTAGGAACACCCCTCTCAATATTGCTCCTAACAAGCACTTTCCAAAGAGAATCACCCTCCATGGACTGAAAAATCCATTTGACAGACAAGGCTATACCCTGAGTTATTAAATCCTTCAGCCCAAGTCCCCCAAGGGTCTTGTCAATGTGGCACCAAGCCCACTTAATAGTTAAATTATTACTATTATTTTACTTTTATAAAAATAAATTAAACAATATTATTTTTTAATTATATTTTATAATAGTATTTGTAATATGTATAATTGATAAGTATTACAATTTTTAATTATATTATTATTTATTATTAATATTTTTTATTTAAACAATTTATCATTTAGTTTAAATACATTTAAAACTTAAATATATATGTTAATATTAAATTAATAATTATATTTTATATCAAAAAAATACTAAAGAAATAACCACAAAATAAAAATAATTCAATTCTAAAAGATATATAAAATATTATTAGGTTTTTATAAACTATGTATTAAAATTAAATAGTTATATTTTATTTCTTATTTATTACATCATATTTATTCATCAACATCAAATTTATATGTATTACATCTATTTATTATTTACAAATGTACATATTAAATTATATAGATATTATTTCATAATTAAAAATTACTTAATTTTATGAAAATTTTGAAATTACAAAACATTAAATAGTAAACCTTCTCTAATTGTGTAAAATTAAACAATTAGTTTTACTTATAAAATATTTTTATATTTCAATATATTTCATTTTTTCTTATAGAAATGTGAGTTTTAATATAAAAAATAAATTCTTAATTTCATTAATTAAATTATAATATTTTTTATTTTTTTATTATAACCATGATTTTATTTTGACTATTTGTTTTATTAAGAAAAATAATTATATTTAATTATTTCTCTCTCACACACACAACTTAGGTTCGTATCATTCTATCTTACTATTTTATCTCTCTTCCTCTTCCTCCTCTATATTATCTATCATTTTTTCTTCTGCATATATGTTTATGTTGTTATTGTTGTATACTGTTATTTATCTCTATCTATATCTCTATCCTAGTTTTTGTCCAGTGCTAATGATTAAAAATAGTGTGAGTTCCATTTGATAATCAAGATAAGAATAATACATAGTTGGGGGAGTTATTCCAACTACTTATGGTTGTCTAGTAGCATGCATGGTATGCTTAAACATATAATGTGATACTCCAAATGCTTCATCACTTCTTCAAGTTCTATAATTCAAATATTGGTATAGATATCTTTCCTCATTGCACATAATTTAAGTTGTCAATGTAGAAGGTGTAAATTTGTCTAAAGCATATGTATTGATCGTAGTATGACATTAAGTACTTAGTGCCATATTGGGGAATTTGGCCTCTTATTCTTGGGCTTAAATGCCTAAAGATATAATAATATAGCACTAGAACTTAACAACAAAATATGAGCCATCCTATCAAATCATAAGCACATTTCTAGGACGAGAATTTAACAACAAAATATAAGCAATCCTATCAGATCACAAGTGCATTTCTAGGCAAAAATTAATGCATTCATAATGTTAATTTAGATTCTCACTCATCTACACCTCTAAAACCATTATGCGTTAGGCAGGAACTATGACGCATTGTGTCTCTTGTTAACTTCGTCACTTCCATTTTTTTTTTCTTTTTTTTCTTTTTTCCTTCCTTTTCTTTTCTATGTTTTTTTTTTGATGAATAGTCCTTTTCTATTAAAAAGTATTTTTAACTTCGTCACTTCCATTTTATTTTTTCACCAATCAAAATTGTTTATTTTAAATATGCAAATCTTTTATTAGTATTTTCTTTAGGTTGGGGTATATTTGTTTTGGAGATTATAATATGTCAATTGTATAATATTTTACTGGGTGCCACTTCTACTTTTTTGTTCACCAATCAAAATAGTTTATTTTAAATATGCAAATCTTTTGTTAGTGTGTTTTCTTTAGGTTGGGGGTATATTTGTTTTGGAGATTATAATATGTCAATTGTTCATTGGTCCATAAGGTGAATAGTAGGGCATCCAATTTTTTGGTCTTCAAGGTTTGCGAATAGTCAGAAAATCTAATAATAAAATCTAACTCATTCAATGTTACCCTACATAGAATGAATAGATCTCTTTTGAGTGGACGTTTTGTGGCTGAGTCACTTTAAGATGTCAGTTTTCCTTCCTTAGGCTTCTGCTACATAAACCAAACAACTATATATAATCGTTTAACAATTAATGCAATGGAAATTATCTCATCTGTCTTTTCATAGAAAGGAGTGATTGCTTTAATGCAGTTTAATTTATCTCGCCTGCCTATTTATAGAAAGGAGTGAGTGGTTTGAAATTGAGATGATCTTCGTGTTGTGCAGAGAGAATTGATCTTCGTGTTGTGCAGAGAGAAACTGATAAGGTTTGTCGATGGCTCTATTTCACCAAGGTTGTGTTCTTTTTGTTCGTGCAAATTTCCAAATTTTGTCTCGGTTAAATTTTTTTCAATGTTTGTTTTTAACTAACTCTTGCAACTTGTTCTTTGTGAACTTGTTCATTTTAGCAGGAAAAATTGTTCACAATTATTGTGCTTTGTAAAGATATGTTTTCCTATTGTGATTTGATTGCTCTATCATTTTCTTGTGGTTTGTTTTTGTTGAAAATAATAGGCACACAATATTAAACCCCTTAGGTAGAATTTGTATCATTTTTCATTTGTGTATTTCGAAAACTCCTTTTGCATTGTATGATTTGAACACAATTTTCTTCCACTTCCAGTTTCATTTAATTCATATGCTTAATGCGCAATTGTTATATTTTGCACCCGATTGCAATCGTGTCTCTCCCTGCCACTCTTGTGATTTGTGGTAGAAGGAAAATGGAATAACACTCATTACTGATTAGAATTTCTTTAGCATGTAATATAAATTGGGTTTCTTCATTTATTTATTTGGATCAAGAATTTTGTGCAACGAATGTACCCATAACAATTACAATTGAGAATTTTCTTGATCCAGCCATGATCGATCCATCTTACAAAGGTAATTTTTCTAGATCCACAATTTCTTTGTTTGGTTGGTGGGTATTGGATCACCAATTTCTTCTTTCTTCATTTTGGGTTCTTGATGAAATGATAGGTTGTAAAGGTGTACATTTTTTTGTTTTCCTTTTGGGTTCTTCAGAATTAGACCTAATACGCGTTGCAACTTACCTTGAAGCTCATGTAGAGGCACCTATGGTTGGGTCTATAATCTTGATAGGAATTCCTTCAAAATTGGGAACCTATGGATTTTTGAGATTTTCCACACCCATGTCTCCCAAAGCGACACTTTGTCCCACTCCCTTCATTTATACTCTAAGCGTGATTGCCATTCTATATAAGAACAAAATGGAGAAACATGAGATTTGGGTTTGAATGATGTTTAAAGTGTCATGTTTTTCCACCTTAGAGTTGGGTTTTATGTTTTCAACAAAAAATTTAGTGTGTAGTATTTTGATTTTATATATTTAGAGTTACACAGCTTTGGACCAAAAAATAGAACACAAGAGTGTTAATGTTGTAGTAGATTCCTAGGATCAAATATCCCAAGTCATCTGTCCATCTAACAATATCTTACCATGAGCTACATAAGATACAAGTCAGTTACCAATGCATATTTAAGAGGCTCTTTTATTATAATAGGTAGTAAATTTTGCTTGGAGGGTGTCATTTGCCTAAATTTTCCCATTGATTTGAATACGGTTCTAGAAGATGGAAACCCCTGATGTTTTATCTCTTGACTTTCTATTTTGTGATATATGACTTCTATTTTGGATGCAAACATAGATATGAAAAAGAATATTTTGGAAAATCAGAAACTACATCTTACTATGATTTACATGAAATGCAGTACTACTTACCATTGTATAACAAAGTATACACCTCTATTATTAGTTATCTGACATAGCAGTGTAGGAAGGCTAATTATACTCATAGTTGCATTAGCGTTAATATCTTGAAAGCTAAGGTGGCTTATAGGATGTTCATGTGGCCCGCAATAAAAATCTAATCACATGTTAAATAATTTAAGAGAGTATTCCTTTAATTTTAAAGAGGGGTAAATGCTTTGACCTGGAGCTATGAACCAGTGAGGCCACAAATGGGGGACCTCATCCCCATGAGATTTGAACCTTGATGGCAAGGATAACAACATAACAACTTAACCATCACAACATGCCACTATATTTCTTTAAGAGAGTATTCATGGTAAAACAACAAATTCATGCTTTTGTTTTATCTTTTAAGAGAAAAAGATCGTGTATGTCCTTTTGCTAGAGTAATATATTAAGTTTCATTGTTTATGATGAATTTATAATATTCAGGTTTTTTTAATAAAAATTTGATGCTAAGTTTTTTTTAAATTTTATTATTATTTTGTTCTACTTTTATGGGCAATTTTTTTTTTTTTGAGTAATCATTTTAGTTTATTACATTAAAAGAGATTTCTAATTTCATTGTTTAAAGGGTCATTGATTTTAAGCAATCCTTTTGGCATTAGTTTACTGCTCGATGCAATCTCAGAAATGAAAGTGACTAGAAATGCAAAAATGAAAAAAAAAAAAAATTAAGCTTGATCATGGATCAAGGACGTTCAGTGCTTGGTTTTCCTAATTTCAACTTTCTACTCACAACCAGATGATTTGATACTTGTGGCGTTTCTTTATAGTCCATTTACAATATACTTAATACTCTTATATGTATTATTGCTATTTGATTTTGTAATATATTGTGGTAGATTCTAACTTGTGAGAATGTGTGACTGAGTTTATAGTCCAAGTCCAAGTGTTGAGTGGGATTGCTCAATCATTGGCATGATCGAAACATAAACTTTGGAAAATGTGTTTGTCATAGAATGTCTAAATGTGGAGAAGTCATTATGCATTGTTATGGATGAAGAATTTATGGAAAATAGATTTGGATCCATATGCTACAAGGACATTGTTTCTAAATTCCTCATTAACTGCATGGACCTTTTGGAGAATGTAGAAATTGTGAAGCAAATGGCAAATGCATATCTCAAGCATCACTTCAAGCCTCTTGAAGACTACGATGCCTATATTAGTACATATGTGATAGTGATGAGTAGTGCCCTCATAGGTGGATTGTTCTCCCTCAAATCCCTAAGTTCATGTAATGTTACTACATGTTTATATTATTCCCTAGAAATTGCAATTAGTAGTAAGTACAAATCTATCGTAGATGATGCATTGCACACTCACAAGAAAAATACATCAAGAATTTCAGATGTTTGTGATGCAATGATATTCCTACAAATTCATATGTCTCCTCTTCCAGTACTTCCTTATGTTTACACCAATTGCTCCATGATTATGTCATCTAGTAGGGAGCTACTATAATCTGCAAAAGATTTCTCAAAAATGTCTATCATGAATGACCATATGGTGCATATATGTATATAGTAAACATTATCTATGGTGAAATATGTTTATTTACACTGCTAAAATTTTTTCAAAATATAAATAGATATGTTTCTATGTGTATTTTTTCCATCACAGATGACTTTAATTTTCTAAAATTCCTCGTACTCAATCTTTTGTTTACACTATTGATCACTTTACTAATATTTTTTGACTTAACCTAATAATACACGACATTTGAATTTTAGCAAATCAAAATATTAGTCATGCTTTCTATTGGTTCAAGTCAACTTCTATTTATCTCTTAGCATTTTATTTTCTCATTATTGTTTTACTAAATGAACCAATATATCTTTAACTACTTGTTCTCTACCCATCCCTACCCAATCATAAACTTTTGATTACTTCTCTCTATTATGAAGGTGCAATTGCAATTGTGAAAAAGATATAACTTCTATCTTGTTTATTTGAATTTTGATTTGGCCATTGCATGTAGTACTATGTACATATTGTTCACCTAATCAAAGATACTTTGTCGACTCATTTTTTTCTTTATATCATATTTTATAGGTTCCCCAAGCCTATTTCGACAACTACAAGTTAAATACAAAACAATTGTATTCAATTACCAATTTATTTCTCATTTCTCTATCTAGTTCATTAAAATCTAATTCTTGTATTCACTTGTATGTTTTACTTAGTAATTTTTATATGTATTTCCTCTCTAGTAGAATAAAATTAATTACACTTGCAAAATTGGGATTTGAAAAAAAAAAAACTAGTATTCTAATACAATATAGTTGGTAAAAAGATTTTTGAATCAATATCTTGTTACAGATCCTTTAATATATCAATTCTAATAATGTCTAATAATTAATCATATGTATAGTATATAATTATAATATTCAATATAGAGGAATCAAGTGTATTTTTCAATCAAACTCATCCACCCTATATTTCATAGGTATTGGTTTGTACAACTCATCTCCCATGGAGTTCAAATGTGACTTGATAACACTAAACTACTAAAACTTAGGAAGTCATGGTGTTTCAACTATGTTAGAATCACCTACTTGCAATTCATGTTAGGTGTTCCATTCGTTCTCATGAAATGTGAGTTTCAACCAATATATAAGCAAAATATACCTCTTTGACCTACTATGATGCTCTCTTTTCTAATGGATATCGTAGACCATTAATATAAACCCATGTAGTGATTTCACATGTTAAGAGTAACATTGCACACTACATATAGATGTGTATAGAGAATTGGAAATACATGTTTCACCACCTTGTTTATCTAACATGTTTGCTTAAAATAACTTCTAGACAACGAATTTTGTATCCAGTGCAAGGGTTCATTTAAAGTTGCATAATAACCTTTCACATTTGATGCATGTGTACATTTTAGTTCTAAAATGTGTTCACCTAATATGGCACAATTATCAATTGCTATGTAGTGACATTATCAAGAAATGTCAAAGTCATTATTCACATATTTAGAATACTCTAGATAGAGATGTTGGATTTCTTTTCCATGGGTCTTTACTCATCTACAAAACATTGCACCTTAATTTTCATTGCCTATTTTGTGTTAGGTCTTTCTTGGAAATGAAATTATACATAGGTTACATTTATTAATACAAAGTTTGAATACAAATGATGCAAGACAATAATGCTTTAGAGGCCTAAAGTTGCTACTACAACTTAAAGTTAATATCAAAAATGCACTCTTCATCTTCGTAACTACATGTGTGACTGTCTTACGAAAAAATGCTTCTACTTGAATCAATAATGCTTTTTTAAATTTGCATTCTCTTTCTCCTCTATTTCTCACTGCAACAAACATCCTTTTCCATGTTACTCATGGCATGCAATTTAATACTCTTTTATGTAATTTTGTACATTATTGAGTGAGCCATGGAGTTTAAAGAAAAGGCAAAAGTAAAGTAGGCTATAAATATACATCTAGAGTGCCTAATATTATATGGATGTTGCTATATAATTACCATGGAACAACTTATAAATGTTGCTTAAATTGTTTGATTACTTCACAAAGATGGCTACAACGGTGACTAGATTCTTCAAGGAATTGGTATGCAATAAGCACAAATGCAAGTGTGGTCTAAAAATATAAAGCTATCAGGATATTTCCATGGGGTCAATGTTGGTTCAATAGTTCTACAACTACTACATAAGTTGCTTTTTCATATAGTAAATAGGGGTACTTTAGACTTAGCAAAATCTTTAGTTAATAAAACTATTGCTTTTGTGATACTTATGCCAATTGCATATTTGAAAATTTGACAATGATTTCAATTTCTACAAGTGCAGGTTGATTAGTAATAGGATTTTTATGACTTATTATATTTTTCATCAAATCTATGTATCATGACATAGTTGCAATCTCAAAGAAAACCACCTATACAATCACACACATATGGACAAAGTTCACAAACTTAGAAGTGATCATTTGGACAACTCTCGTATCCAATCTACTCAGAAAAGTGCTATGATAAATCAACACAATTGAAAACTTTCACCCATAAAAGCAACTTGGAAGTGGACAAATACAATAGAAAATCTCATTTACAAAAATGTGATATTGATAAAAGTCTTGAAGAACATGGATTATCTAGGTTTCATGACTTCAAATACAATGTTGGTGATTAATTGTTTGATTCATTTGTATTTTTTACTTAAATTTCAGCTCACCTCAACTGAAATACATAAGGGAGTAATAGACTTATTCCTCAGTTGCCTTCATGGTTCTGATCAAGAGGCTATAGATTCTTTCACTTGTGAACTGAATCTAGAAACATTGAAAGAGCTACATAATGTAGTTGATCCTAACACTTATTTATGAAGAATGCAACTATCTACAAACACAACTAGCTCAGAAGAAGATCAAGGTTTATGGGGTGATATATTATGCATTAACTGGCTCTCTAAGTGGCCAAACATTTGCATTTGTGTTTGGTCTTCGAATTTTGGAAAACAATATCTTGATTTCAATAACTCAATTGATTTTGTTGCATAGAACATCATATTTCATGACGTAAATTCTCTATATGGTCATTTTGAGCCATTGGTTACCACAAAGATTTTTAAAAAAGATAGGACAACCATGAACTTACATCAAGTAAAAAAATTGATTAGAGAGAAAGGTGAAATACAATTCATTAACATAAATAGGAAAAGAAAAAATGAATTGACAAATAAAAACTTGACCAATACTGCTAAACTGAATAATACCAAAAACCTTGGAAATAAAAATTGGCGTACAACAAAGAAACTTATTAAAAGTCAAGCTAAAAAAATGGAACAAAATAGAAGCAACAATGGTAGCTTTAGGGCCTCTTAAACAATCAATCAAGTTAAAGACAACTTGGAGACATAGTCGACTCTCATAGTCAATAGTAAAACAACATCAAAAAAGAAAAGCATCACACAAGTGCAACGATATTTATCTACAATAAAGGAAACGCCAAAAAATCCTTGCACAATATGCCAACTCATAAATTTTAGAAATGATGTAAAACATCTTAAACAGAGACATAAAGTTACATATTACAACTTAACAAATCACAACATCATGTTTTGTGGTGATAACATATGTAAAACATGCACGAATTCCTTAACTAGAAATACAATTCCTAAATATGTTGTCCCTCTAAACATTAGCAAAAACATTCCACTAAATAGCATACAAAATTTGACTCAATTAGAAGAGTACTTGGTGTCATTAAGAATTTCATTTGGACAAATATGGGAATTAGGACACAAAAATTCACAACTAGGCCTAACCGGTTCCATCATAATTATTTCAGTTAACATATACATAGTACAAATTTTTTTCCATTATCATTATCAAACATATCAACTATTGTCATCTCCCTTAAAAGACATTTATAATATAGGAATGCTTTCCAAAAAGGTATGGTGCAATCAAACATTGTGATGCACACTTTACTTGATTTGACTAAGACAACACAACACTTTATAAAATGCAAAATGTAAAAATTAATGATAAATGGATACAAACATTATAGAACAGCATTGACAATGATGGCAATGAATATTTATATTCAATTGACTTAGAAAGTCAAAGCGATTATGAAATTGATAACCCAATAGAAACTCTAATTCATGGATACACAAACTCAAGGAGTATTCAAAACATGCGAGACAAAATCATTGCAATCACTCCTTTCAAGGAATGTTATCGAATTGGAATTTTCAAAGACAAATATTCAAAGGAAATGAACTTCCAAACACTCTTCTATGGTGAGCCACGAAGTACAAACATTGCGAACAAATTTACTTACCAAAAGTTGGCACAATGGGAATTATCGCATTATCATCAAGATTTTGCACTACACACAACAAACATCTTCTTCAAAATAATTAAATTACTCGTACATCAAGTGATGTCAACAATGTAGATACGAATAAGAAAAGGTTGGCTAAAAGGAAGAAAGTTTCTTGCGAAAGATGTCAAACAAGAACCAAACTTAGAAAAAATATTAAAATCTGACATTAGATATGTAGACTTCAAAAGAATAAGAATATCGCTTGACTACATAAACCAATTAAAGAAAAACATCTTTGCAATGATCCAACAACTTGGACCACCTACATTTTCCCTTGCTTTTAGTAGTGCTGAACAAAATTGGGACCCTGTAGTGACAACTCTGCGATATTTGCACAGTTTGTGTCAACAAAGAATGCAAGATACCACATCATTTGAATCCAATGACATCAACAATGTTGAACTAGTAAGAAAGGACCAAAATACATGCAATAAGTATTATAGACATAGGACTAATGCATTAAGGAAACTAATTTTCATGGATAGTTCTTTTTTTTTTGTGAAAGTTGTTGACTACTTTTCAATTAGAAAATTTCAAAATAGGGGAAATAAACATGACCACATGCTTATTTGGATTCAAAATGCTCCAATATATGGAAGACAAAGCAATGATGAGATTTTCAAATTTGTCGATGAGCACATAACATGCAACATTGACCACTTGCAATCGCATATGGCTAAATTGCAAAAATGCCACCCCACAAGAGAATGCAAAAAATCATCAAAGAAAAAATGCAAATATAATTTTCCAATAAATTTGCTATCATATACCATGATTTTGGACCATTATCCAATAACAACACCATAGTGACAATGCTTGCTTCCAAAAAATTTGCAACTTTGGAGACCAATCAATTTGACTCATTCTACACATTTGAAATATTTTTAGTAGACTTACAAACAACACATAATGAATACATTATTTCACTGAGATCAATGTTACACAACCCAACTCTATTTCTAAAGAGAAAACCATCAAAGATATACCACAATTGTTTCTATAGACAAATGCCAGAGCTATGGAGAGCAAACACATATGCTCAATTTGTCTTAAATGCTTACGTTGTAGCAATGTACTATAGTTCTTACATGGAAAAAGTAGACAAGTCTATGACACATGCTTTCAAAAGAATACAACATGATCACCAAAGAGAAAATATAGATGAAATAAGGATGGTAAGGAAATAAGGAAATGCTTTATTAAACTTACAGTAAATGTCAGCACAACAAGCTGCTCACTTAGTTTTATCACTTCCCCTCAATAAAAGTTCATGAAGATGTATTTTCAATGACATAAGACTAGAGAATGAACACATCGAATCAAAAAATGTAATATCAAAATCTCTAATAGACCACTACATAAATTGACCAACAAGTATATCCCACATATGTTTGGCTAATTTTGTCTCAAAATATAATATTAAAGTGATGCAAAATAAAACAAAGCAAAAAGAAATCATAATACAATTCATTAATTACAATAAAAATATTGATGTTGTAAATTATTGTAGAGAAATTGCTTCTTTTTGTACCATTCATAGAACATGAATGTCATCTCAAACAAAATTTTATATCCTAAGAATCAACATTCACACATCATGAAGCTAAGTAAAAATAAACCGCTCAAAATTCTTCTTCAAAACCAAAGACTTGCATGGGGTGACATTGATAGCGAAGCCAATGATATCAACATTTAAATATTAGAAAACAATAACAACAATGAAATAATACAAACCTATAGGCCTTAAGAAGAATATGACATTCACAATGACATTGAAGCAAGATCACATAAGAAAATAATAAACACAACATATTTAGGATTTTAAGTAGCAAAGCATTCACAAATACTTAATAATGTTGGCTACTTCGAACTTAGATAGAAGCTTAACAAAGAGCAACAACAAATAGTCAAAGATATTGTTATGAAGAAAATGAAAAATGAGAAAACTCCAATTAACCTATTCTTCACTAGAGGTGTTGGGACAGGGAAAACGTTTACAACAAAGGTCATCTATCAAGCACTTTTGTGATCTATAACAACAATATAGACAATGATCCTGATAAACCAAAAGGATTAGTTACAACTTATATAGGAAAAGCAACATACAACATTGGTGGCGCAACAATACATTCAACATTACATATTCCTTTTAACAAATTTGAATTTTTATCAGTAAACAGTGACACACTTGACAAAATGTCAAAACATTACAGTCAAATTAGACTTATTTTGATTGATGAAATCTCCTTAGTGGGTTCATCCTTCCTTCATTTCATAGACAGGTGACCACGAGAAATTATGCACACACTTATAGCTTATTTTGGAAATCTGGCCACAATTTTCTATGATGACATATATCAAGCACAACCAATACTAGACTCCAATATATTCAAAAGTAGGCCTACAAATAGAGACTTATTGTCATACAATGTGAAATGTTACACTTTACATGTTACCATGTGGCAAAAAGATGAAAAATTCATTCAAATATTAAATAGGACCCACAAAGCGAAGCAAACTTTAGAAGATATAGATTACCTCAACCACCACTATCTTCGATCAATACTGATCAACCCAACACTCCCTTTTCTTTTTTATAGAAAAATCAATGTAGATTCCCATAACAACAAAATGCTTACAATTATGCCTAAAAAAATTATTGTTCTAAAGTCCATTGATGAATACGAGAACAACATTGATGGTATACGACTCTACTCCCATACAACTACTCTACCAACCAAAATACAACTAAAATGAAACATGCTCATAGAGTTATATTTAGGAAATTGCAACACTAGTGATGGCTTAGTAAATGGTTCTGATGGTATTTTCAAAGAATTCACCAAACATGACACTTTCGACATTGTGTGGGTTAAGTTTAACAATCCTAATGTTGGGCATCAACAAAGAAAGAAATATGCAACATACTATAACCACTGGATTGAAAAAGGTTGGATCCCTATTCTATGCATCTCAAGATCAATTCATAAAATATCAACTAGCAAGAAAATAACTATTAGAAAACAATGCCCCATACAACTAGCACATGCACACACAATTCACATATCACGAGGCTTAACAATGAACACATTAGCTTTTGATCCTATAGCTATATGACAACATAGAATACCATATACGACATTATTGCGAACAAAAACAATGGAAAACTTGTTCCTTGTTGGACCTCTAAGCACTAAACATTTCTGAGTGAAAACAAAATAAATATAGAAATGGATCACTTGCAATCAAATGCATCTTGACACCTTGACATTGATCTTGCATGTCCATAATCAATTCCACATTTTCTCTTGTGCACATTAAACACATGAAGTTTATATGCCCACAAAGTTGATCTACTCAATGACTTTAAAATTATGTCATTTGATGTACTATGCTTACAAGAAGTTCACATGTCCCCACCACAAAATCACATCTTCTATGGACTGTTCACTACTCATTGCAACAATGCAATACACAACATCATGACAATGATACAAAATCCAATCACAATGAGAAGAAGAATAAATTACACATCAGAATATGTAGAATCAATAACATTGACCATTTCAAAGTTAAACAATATATTGAACATTTCAAACATCTACGCAAGGCCAAATTCTCTCATAATAGAGATTTAGAAAGTGTTGGACAATATCACAAACACAATAGATCAAAACATAAACACTTACATTGTTGGAGATTTCAACATTGACATGACATCTACTAGCAAAAACACAAAAGACTTAAAAGTACATATGCAACATCTTCACTTAAATTTCATTCTCAACCACACACATGCCATGAGCATACCACTCATTGATCACATTTGGTCAACTATAACATCCAATGTATGCTCCATCCATAGAACAAAGGAATATCGGTCAGATCATTTCCCAACACTACTGCAATTGCATCTAACATAGTAAGCTAGTTACTTCAACAATAACACCTAAAAAGATTTATTAAATAAGCGCAATAATCAATCTCTTAAAAAATTACAAGAGCTAATGGATGCAAATAAAAGAATAAGAAAGTCTACACAAACAAGGCAAGAACAATCTACAAAATGGTACTCTCTATATCATTACATATATCATTTCTTCTTCCATTTTTGCATGCATAATAGAGTAATACAACATCCTTTTCAGGACAAGGGTTAAAACTGGTGCTCACATCTCCATTGAAGAGCTCAATTCAAGCAAAGTGGAAAACACATTTGAAGGAGATGTTTTCGTTGTGTACAAGGCCAATCTTGACTAGGTGAATAAAACATGAGAAGTGTTGTGTGTAGATCTAATAGACCAAAAAGCAGAAATGACAATAGCATTAATTGTTAACAAATATTTGACACAACAATTTGAAGACAAAATAGTCCTAGACATGTGAGTTTTTATAGAAGATTTTGACATTGCACCAAGATTAGAGTATGACAAAGGTGATTATGACTGTATACTTATGCTGAAATATCAAAGTACAGTGGAAAAAATCAATAGCATATGCAATGAATACAAATTCATTCCAAACAACACTAGCAATTATCCTATTGGAACTGTGGGTTCATTAGTGGTTGGCATGCTGAAATGAGGGAATGTCAACTTCCTAGAAATAAAGGATGGCCAATTAGAGAAATATTATGCATAGGTAACATGAAATAACAAAAATAAATAGAAATATAATTAATACACTCAATAGGACATAAAACTACATATTTTTCATGCATGACTTACATATGTCTCTTTCATTATTTTCTCTGCAGTTAGAGATCCACCCCAATTTTCTTCACCATTACATGGTAGCAAAAGATCAACTTTCTCAAAACAAGATGTCAACATTATTATTCAGGAACATTATTACAAAAACTAACAAAAAACAAACACTCTGTAGAGGCCAATCAACCTTCATCTGCAAGCTCAATGACAAAATTACCCTGTAGATGTTACATAAAATAATGCAAAAAATTAGAGAGGTAATACATGTGCACTTTTCAAATATAAACAACTCATAGATTCTTCTATAACTATTACTTACAAAATGTACTTTACAATAGGTAAATAGCGTATTGAAAGTTGCAAATCTATTCTTTGTCCCATACAATGCCTTCTGTCCAAACTGTCAACACAGATTTGAAGGATACAGAGTTCTTGATAATGAAACAACTCACTATATGAGTTGTAACTAGAACATCATTTATGTGAACAAGTTACATTTAAAAATAATGCTTATTACTAAAAAAGAAAACAACAAATCTACTACTCCATTGATGACTCAATGATTGATAAATTAATCCTAGCAGTATGCACCCTCAAGTATAAAGAATACATGCAGAACAAATCCAAGATTGTCTTCACACTAAGATAGTTGTCCATTGAAGATTTTTTTACACTCACTCAATAAAATGCAATTGTCCATGTTATTCTAATGTAGACCGCTAAGTTAGGTGAAAAGGTATGTCAAACAATTCAATGAAACAAGCATTTGAAAATAGAACCACTTCAATAGCATTGAATATCTCAGTCAAAGTTTTCTAACACTACTTATATGGAAATTCTATAGGCTAAAGAAGAATAGCCAAACTCAAGAACATCTCACCAAAATGGAGTCACCCAAGTAATGACATGAAAGCTCTAAAGAAAATTAAAAAAATCTACATGAACTAGGTGCATAATCAGACTTCACTACGAATAGCTTAGCTTAGATATCAAACCAAACTTTACTACACTATCTATGGATGTAGTTTGTAAATATAGAAAAAGTAACTCAAGTGCTAAAAAATGAGTGCATGATGTTCAATGTTAACTTTACGCATCCTTACATTTTGCCAAATATTTATATATATACAGTTAAATACATACTCTAAAATCATTTTTGTACAGTACTATACAAACTTGTACTTCTATATTTTTTATTATTATGTGAATCACCGTTTACTATACATATGACATTGTTGCCCTTATTTTATATGTGAAGCTATCATTCTCTGCAAAATATGGAAATTATAAATAAATAAAATTGATTCTATAATATGTTTACTCTCTGTGATGCTAACTAGCATTATAAATGTATCACTTCTCCAAACAAATAGAATGTCTCTGTTTATTGCAACAAGTGTTGTTGGCATTGACCATATCTTTGTTGAAAAAAAATTGATACAAGTATGATAAATATGTTGCAAATTGATAAAAGTATGATAAATATGTTTCAATAATTGTTTTATTACTGATGTCAAACTTGCTACTTGTTGGTAAGCTATCAAATGAGGTAACAATAGCACCTAGAGGAAAGGTTGAGTTATGATATGGAAAATGAGTATAAGGATTAGTTAAGACAGTGATATTATAGTACATTGATCATTTACTTAAGGTTGCAAAGGATGGTTACACTCATTAAGTTCAAAAGAGCAAGTTAAACGAAGTTTGTCTACCAAGCTTAACATTCTACATAGTAAGTGTCGAGCAAAGTTAGTGTAAGTTGAGTAGAAAATTTAGTTGGAGCTGAGAAAAGTTAATTTCAGTGTAAACCAAGTGAAAAAATGTAAGCTAAGTAAAGTTTGGTTAATGCTGAGCACTAGTAAACTTTAGTTCATGCCAAGTGATTTGGTAGAGAATGTCGAGCAACACAGTATGTGTTGAGCATCAGAAGCCAGTTAATGCCAAGTGCCAGCATTATGAGAAAGATTAAGAATTCAATGAATCTGAGCTGACAAGTTTGATTTCTTGGATTGTGTGAACTATGTGGAAGATAATATTGATGGATTGGTGGCACATAATTCGTGCTGAACTGTTTTAAGGCGAATTCAAAGACGATCGAAGCAAAAGTTTCTAGAAGAGAATGAAATGATATGATGGGTAGATTCATTGAATCCTACCTAATCTAACCTTATTATAAAATGGATGATGGAGGATGAACAACAACAGATCTTAATTTCCTATTTATAGAGATGAATGGTTAGAAGCAAAAGTTGTCATGTGTGAGAACTGAAGGAAGAAAAAGGCAAAATATGTGTCCAGTGATAGTGATACATATGAGGAAGATGTAGATCAACCTAAAGCACTAGTAGAAAGGAGATTTCACAAAGGTAAAGACAAGTTCAAAGGTAAGTTACCAATCGTGTGTTTTAATTGCAATGAGGTTGGTCATATTGCTACTAGATGTCCAAATAAGAAGAATTATAAAGGTGGAGACAAGTACAAAAGTAGAAGAGATGAAGACAACAAAGATTACAAAAACAAAGGCAAGAATTCTTGCTACATTGTTGAAGAGGAAACAAAAGATGGATCTAATGATCATGATGATTAAGTGGTGTATGTTGCAATGAAGGATGAATTAATCAAGATGAGGTAACTGCACTAGTGTCTTGCGTGAACGAGAATGATAGATAGATCATTGATAGTGGGTGTTCACATCACATGGTTGGAGATAAAGTAAGTTCATTACCTTGAAGAATTATAATGGAAATAGTGCAAGGTTTGGTAATGATGCACCCTATCTGATAAAAGGAAAAGGTTCTATCAAACTCACAAAAAAGATTTTATGTGATAATGCTGACTATGTTGAAGGACTTTTACAACTGAATAATTCAAGTTGTAAGGTTGAGTTTGAAAACAAGATTGCTAAGATATATGATACCGATGGAAAACTAATTTGAAAAGGTGATCAAATTAGAGGTAATCTATTCTACCTTGATATAGAGTATGCTACTTGTTTGCTTGTAGAATTTGATGATGTGTGGCTATGGCACAAAAGGTTATGTCATGTTAATTTTGATAACTTGGTTAGTATTATTAACATGAAAAGAGTTAGAGGTTTGCCTAAGTTGAAGAAACCTGACAATATAGTTTGCAAACAATGTTAGTTAGGTAAAATGAAAAAGTCAAGTTTAAAGAGTAAGACTCATACCTCTAAAGAATATTAGAGATTGTTCATACTAACTTGTGTGGACCAATTGAAGTGCAAAACTACAAAGTAGATAAGTACATTATGTTACATGTTGATGATTATTCTAGAATGATGACAATTATGTTTCTGAAATAGAATTTTGATGCTTTCCAAATGTTTAAGTGGTACTTAGCAAGAGTTGAGAAGGAAACAGGTAAAAGTCTGAAATGTTTGAGATCTGACAGAGGAGGAGAATTTACATCAAATAAGTTTGAGATGTTTTGTAATGAAAGAGGAATCAAAAGATAGACATCTACTCCTAGGACCCCTGTACAAAATGGAATTGTAGAAAGGAGGAATAGATCTGTAATGGATTGTGTTAGGATACTCACGATGGAGAAAAATGTTGCTTTGAAATACTAGAGAGAAGATGTAAGTACATTGTCTATACCTTGAACTATGTGCAAGTCAAGAAAGGTACTCATTCAACACCTTTTGAACTATGGTATGGATACTCACCCAATATAAAATATTTTAAGGTATTTGGAAGCAAGTGTTATATTCTCAACGATTTCAAGAATGGTAAACTAGATGCAAAAAGTAAACTTCGATCTGATGAATATAAAAAAGTATATGAGGTTGAACCTATGAAGGAACCAAAAGAATACAAACCATTTGTATATTTTTATGAAGGTGTGCCTGTTGATGAAGATGTTGTAAATCAAGTTGCAAACCAACAACAAGTTCTAGTGACTGCCAAATCACATACTATGAATGTCAAGTTGTAGTTAGGAATGAAACTTCATTCTGATTCTAAGATTAGTGTACATGAAAGAGATGTTGAGCTACCTGATAGAGATGTATATAGTGATTCAAAAGTTGAGAGAGCTAATGAAGAAAATAGAACAGAATCCAAATTGTCTAAGTATGTCAAGAGACATCACCTTGATGCACAAATCTTTGGAGATAAAGATGCTAGACCAATGGCAAGGAACGAGTTGAGAAATGAAACATGTTTGTTGAGCATGCAAGAACTTGAAATAGTGAAATATACCTTAGAGGATATGGACTGGAGTAAAGCCATGGAAGAAGAGATTTAACAATTTGAGAAAAATAAGACATGGACTCTAGCTCCTAGACCAGAACACAAAAATGTGATTGGTACCAAGTGGGTTTATAGAAAATAGTTAGATGAAAATGGTGAAGTCACAAGGAACAAGGCAAGATTAGTTTGTAAAGGATATGCACAAGAAGAAGGGATTGATTATGGGGAGTAAGAACTCTGCTTGCTTACTTTGCATACAAAGGTTTCAAAGTTTATTAAATGGATGTTAAGTTTGCATTTTTGAATGGTACATTAGATGAAGAGGTTTATATAGAATAGCCAAAAGGATTTGTTGATGGCGACAAAAAAAACATGGTATGTAGACTACAAAAAGCTTTATATGGTTTGAAGCAAGCACCAAGAGCATGGTATGAAAGGCTTCATAATTATCTTGTGAAGATTAGATTTGAAAGGACCGATGATAACATCAATCTGTACATGAAGACAGAAAAAGGAAAAGGTATTTTGTTATCTAAAATTTTTGTTGATGATATCATATTTGGAGGTCAAGATACTTTATGTAAGGCTTTTGCAAATGAAATAAAGAAAGAATTTGAGATGTCTGTGTTTGGAGAGATCAAGTTCTTTGTGGGTTTGCAAGTGCATCAAATGAAATTGTAGTGCCTGCCCCTAGTTCGCATTTCTATTATCATTGTCAAATTCCTTAGGTTGATTTTATGCATTGATTAGTTTAGAGATATTGGATTTACAATATTATGATATTATTTCATGTCTTGAATTACAAATGTATCGGTTATTATTGATTAGTTGATTTCATTCATGTGTTGTTAATGGTATTTTGATGATCCTAGTTAGTAAAGGTGGTTTCTTTCATAAAAATGTTAACATGATGTCTTTAATGATGATTATGTTGTATTGATAGAGATGCATTGTTATATGTACGCATTTGATGTTAGACTTGTGATTTTTACGATACTTACCCCATACTTGCATGTGTATGGTGCGCGTGTTTATTTTATCTTTCTGTCTGACGTGTTTGATGTGGTTAAGGGAGGGAGTCGTAGTCACCTGCTAGTCGGGATCTACACGATGAACCACTCCCCGCCATTGTCTGTTTAGTTTAGATATATTATATACATGTACATGCTCGTCTTTTATGCAGGATGCAGGTACCGGGCATCGACTTCCCTGAATTGCCAGGATGAGCATGCCCTATTACAAATACTCAAATGGTGAGAATGGGAAGATAATGATCAGGTCCAATCCTAGCCATAAGCCTATAATACTTGTCCTGTAGGGAGGACTGGTAACAGACTATTTACCCTTTTTAAAATTCGTGAGTCTTTTGTGCGTATGTTGTTTTGTGAGTCTTTGATGAATTTCTATTAATTAAGTCTAATTAATAGATTAAATTAATAATTTAATTTAATGGAAAATTATTATGATATTATGAATATTTAATTATATTTAATTAATTGAGAAATTAATTAAATATAAAGAATTAAATTGAAGATAAAAGTTTTAAGAGTAAATTTAGAACATGATAATATTTATTTAATTTAATAATAATATATTTAGAGCTCATTTTTAAATAAATGCTAAATATTATTGTTATTTAAGTTAATAAATATTTATCAAGTTAAACGTTCAAAAATATATTAAAAGGAGAAAGATATTAAATTATGAATATGTTTTAAGTTCGCATGAATAAGTTTAAAATATAGAAATTAATTTAAAAGATAAAAACATGTGAACTTGAATAAAGGTATTTTAATAAAGTACGCATGAGATTAAAATTATAAATTAACTTTAAAAGTAAAGTCAAAGTGGAAAGTTAAATAAAGTAATTTAACAATTCACTTAAAGTGCATGAAGGATTAATAAAAGAATATCTTAATTAAAAAGAAAATTAATTGTGCATGAATGAATTAATTAAATAAGAGAGAATTAAATATTGGAGATAAAAGTTAAAGTTTAAATTTAGAACATGATTATATTTATTTAATTTAATAATAATATATTTAGAGTGCATTTTTAAATAAATGCTAAATATTATTGTTATTTAAGTTAATAAATATTTTATCAATTAAGTTTCTAAAAATGAAATTAAAAGTGAAAAGATATTTAATTATCATAAAGATTATAGTTCGCATGATTTATGCATGAGTTGAAAATAAAAGAAATTAATTGAAAAGATTAAACATGTGAAATTAATAAAGATATTTAATCACATTAAGTGCGCATGAGATTTATAAGTTATAAATTGATTAAAATAGAAGTTGAGTGGAAATTAAATAAAGAGATTTAATAATCCATTTAACGTGCATGAAAATATGAAAGATAAGATAAATAAAGGTTGATTTTAGAGTTAACGAGATTGATCAAGAGACCTCTCGGGTAAACGCACAATTAGTGCCCCGATTGTAGGAAGAGAACTCCTTATCAAAATTTGAGGGTTCATTTTTCAAGGGGGAGTTTTTTATACATAGATTTGAGGACACACACAGGTTTGAAGAGAAAATCAGAGGGTTTGGAAAAGAAGGGAAGTTTTTCGTAGCTTGAAGGGTTTCACTTGCAGTAGGAATCTTTATCTAGCTGCCACTGTTTAGCATCAGATCGAAGTAGGATCTCGTGGTTTAATTGTATAGTAGTTTTCACTTTTCAGATTTCTGTCTGCTCCGTGTCTTTTGCATGTGTTGTGTTTCGGGTATGCAATATTGTTCTTGTTTGAGAAATATCTATACATGGCTTAGATGGATACTTCGTTGAAATGATTTTTAAAGGATTGCATAAGATTAAATAAGAAATCAAACAATATGAGAATCTATTAGATAATTGAAAGAGGGTTTGAGGTTTAAAAGTAAATTTAATTGAGAAATTCGAATGTTAGACAAACTTTTTTATCGGATGGTTTGGGAAGAATTTGAAATTTGAAATAGGACTTTGTGCATTATATATTTATATATATATGGTTAATAGAAACTCTTCTATTAGACCATAATTGCAAGATAGGTTTTATATATATATATATATATATATATATATATATATATATATATATATATATATATATATATATATATATATATATATATATATATATAATTTAAAATTTATGGGAATGGTTTTTATTTATTTTACATATAAAAAAAAAGAAAAAAAAAGAAAGAAAGTATAATTTAAAATTTTGGGGGGGGGGGGGGGGGGGGAGGCAGGGCCACCACATCCCTACCTCCCACACCCTAGGCATAGCCTCTAGGGCTGAGCGCAACAGGCATGATTGCTGTGCGCGGCAGGTAAGACTGCTGCACAATAGCAGTACGTAGTACTGTTGCTTGCAGTAGCAGTCATACCTGCGGCCGCAGAACAGCGCAGGCCGGCGGGCGTTAAAACACGTCCATTCTCATTTTATTTTGTTTTGTTTTTATTTATTTATTATTAAAGTTTATTAATATTTATTAATATTTAATAATAAATTTTACTTAAACTTTGTTATTATTTATTAATGTTATTTTAATATGTTAATTTTATTAATATTTAATAATATTTTATTAACAAGTTTTTTTATAATGTAAATTATATGATTATTTAGTATTTGGTCTAATGAATGTTATTATGAATTTATTAACATTTATTATTTTTATAAATGAGTAAGATTATTTTAATTTTATATTATTAATTAGTTTAATTAAATGAAATTTAATTAAAATTAATTAATATAAGAGAGTACTTAGTGGAATTCAGAATTATTTTAATATTGGCTTTAATGACATTGAAATAATTAATTTTATTGGAAGAACAATCATTATTATTTTAATAATTAATTGATATTGAATAAACAGATGGGTTATTGGATGGAATAAACTAAGAATCTTATAACTTGAAACGTATATTAAAACGTAAACTAAAACTTTACCTGTAACCCTATTGTGTCCTTTTAAATCAAATCTAATCTATGAAACTATACTGTTTTGCTTATACTGTCTATGCTTTGGGTTTTTGGTGTTGATTAGGTGTTGACCAGTCTAGGACGTACACCAGAGGTTTTGTGAGATTTCTGTTATACCATTTATGTGGCTGGATGTTATGATGTGTTTTGTGATTCATATTGGAGATTATATTTATGAGGTTTATCTTGTGGAGAAATTATGTGTACTTGGATGGGAGAACCATCTTGTTATCAGGTTGTCTGTTAAGGAACCGAGTTTGATCTTTATGGGTGTTGTGGTATGGGACACAATTGTGTTTTTTATGTGCTTAGGAGAGGTTGTCTAGGTACGTGACTTGGGAGTGGCTTGCATAGGGGTCCGGGACCCAAAGTGGTCAGTACTAGGGTAACCTAATGCAAGTTATGTAATAAGTGATAATCTAGTAAGTAAAATTTATGGGGGAAAACACACTAAAAAGATAAGTTAGAGATATTTGATCTACCCATGCCTTTAGTGCTTGTATAGACTAAGGATGGGAATGAGATGAGTGCCTCGTCTTCTTGAGAGAGCTTTCTAGTTTCCATATGTGTGATGTTGAGGGTCCAGGGTTCAGAGTAACCAGTCCTGGGTAACTCAACGCTTGAGGGTCCGGGGTCTCTTAAGAGATCAGTCCAGGGTAACTCAAGCAGCCATGTGATGACACTCCCTAGTATGTAGCCTAAGTCTCCTCTGTAGATTTTGTGTATCTCTGGTGGTGTACTTATTGTTGGTGGTGTATCTATTGTTGGATGTGTTTATTGTGGTTATTACTTTCATTGAGGATGATTGGTGATTCATGGATGTTGTACTTTTGACATGTGGCTTTTGACTTGAGATGATTATCTTTCATTGACTTTATCTTATGATCTTGGTATTTGGTTTATACTTGGTTCGTGTATGATGTTTGGTTATGTGGTGTCAGTATTGGATTGAGTGTTCTTACTTTTGGATTATTTAATCTTCTTGAGTAGTATGTGTTACCTTTGAGATAGTTTTGGCTAGTAGGTATTCCATGCCTAGGAATGTTTTATGTTTGATAGCCGTTTGTGGATCGTTCATTATCTTCCCTACACGGTGGGAGTGGAAACTTGACTAGGTAACCACGCGGTTGGGAGGTAGTGCCTTCTTATCATTTGGGTTCCCCTTCACATTGCCAGCTGTTGGATGTTCGTTGCAGAAGATGTACCTTTATCATTCTTATTTCTTATCTTAGAGACTTCTTTTCAGATGATGTATATACATTATCATGTATCATGATGTATTGTATCTTCTCTCACATACCCTACGACATGTGCAGTGGATGTTATTGATTGGATGTACTTTCATTGTATTGTTTATACTTATGCATTTGCTTATGCGATTATGTATCTGTTATTTCTTTATGATCTTGAGACATTGTACTTGGAACTTAAACTAATTAATTAAAAAATTATTAAATGTGACTCAACGTAAAGGAATCCTTGAGGAATTGAAAATGTATCTGTAATTGCAAATGTGTATTTGATATGTATGTTCTTATTGCTTCCGCATTAATGTTATCTTGATGTTGTTTAAACTTTAAAAAAAAAATAGTTCAGTAAACATTGTAACATGTTAGGTTTAATTCTCTTGGGTTCTCGAGCGGGGCGTTATAGAAATATGGTATATACATCACTCAGTCAAAGTATGTTAAGGAGATATTGAAAACTTTTAGATTGGAGGATTCCAAGCCAGTAAGCACACCTATGGTGATAAGACATAAATTGTCAAAGAATGATGATTTAGTTGAGGTGAATCAAACAATATACATGTCTATGATTGGCAAATTACAATATGTAGTACATAGCAAACCTGATATTGCACTATCTGTAAGGATAGTTGCAAGATTCTCTACTAATCCTAGGGAGAATCATTTGATGGTTGATAAGAGAATAATGAGATATCTAAAAGGAATAAAATGTTTCATAAAATTGGTTCTTGCAATGGTATTGAGTTGTAAGGGATTATGAATTGTAATCAGGTTGTAATCACTGGATTATAAAAATATTGGACTTGTTGTTTGGTGGACGTAGCCCAAGGATTGGGTAAACCACATTAAATCTTGGTGCCTTGTGTTCTTTTCTGTGTGATCTATTATTTTCTATTATTGGTTATATTTGCATGTAATTGTTATTTTTGTTCGTGGTTTAATCCTAACATAAAAGACTACGTATTACAAGAAAAATGAAAATTTTGAATTAAGAGCCTACATTGATGTTGATTAGCTTGGAAATATTGATGATAGAAAGAGCACCAGTGGAGGAGCATTTTTCTTAGACAAAAGGTTGTCTACATGGAATAGCAAGAAACAAAACTACATTTATTAATCTACTATTAAAGCTAAATATGTTGTTGCTATAGTAAATTATACAAACATTGTATGGATCAAATAGCTACTCAAAGGTATAAAGGAGGAAATCACTAAACCTATGATACTTTATTGTGATAATACAAGTGCTATAAATATATCAAAGAATCCTATGATGCATACAAAGACTAAGCACTTTGCAATCAAGTATCATTACTTGAGAGAATTAGTTCAAGATAAAGAGGTGAAGATGGAATATATTAACACAAAAGAGAAAATAACTGATATCTTCACAAAAGTATTACCTAAGGATGCTCACGAGTATCAAAGAGGTAAACTAGGGGTGATATCCATATCAAAGGCTATCTAAGAAGCATATGGAGTGCCTTGCATCAAACAAATTGATTGACATATGCTACACATTGATGCAGTGGATCTTACTTTAGGAGCTACCTAAAGTAATCAAAGAGCTAGAGCTACAAATTAGTCACAAGCAAGGTGACAAAGGGAGAAACTAGAAATATTCATATCTGCATATGAAGATGACAAGTCTTTAACATTCTTGTCAAAGAGGGAGATAGAGTACCAAGGGAGAAAGACATAAAGAGGGAGAAATCCAGATAGAAGATACAGATAAAAGAGACATGGAATATCTACTTAGAGGGAGAAAGTGTACCTATTGATTACATCTACCTAGTAAGAGGGAGATATAGGAAGCAATCTAGAGGGAGTCATAAGGATGAATTGATTTATTGACTGTTGATTAGAACAAAATTTTGTAACCTATTCAGAAGATGAAAGTTGTTGATAGAGGAAGAGGTTTCAATACAAGGATTTATTTTCTTTCTAGAATTTTGTTGTTCATACTGATTAAGTCTAGTTAGTTTTGTTTGCCATCAATGCCAAAGAGGGAGATTGTTGAAAATAGATTGATACAAGTATGGTAAATATGTTTTAGATTGATACAAGTATGATAAATATGTTTCAATCATTATTTTGTCACTGATGTCAAACTAGTTACTTGCTGGTAAGATAATTTCTTATATGATTTGAGCACTATCATTTGTTTGATAAATGAAGAGGATTTGATCAAATGAGGTAACAATAGCACCTAGAAAAAAGGTTGAGTTATGATATGGAAAAGGAGTACAAGGATCAGTTAAGACAATGATATTATAGTGCATTGATCATCTACTTAAGGTTGCAAAGGATGGTTACACTAGTTAAGTTTAGAAGAACAAGTTAAATGAAGTTTGTCTACCAAGCTTAACATTCTACATAGTAAGTGCCAAGCAAAGTTAGTGTAAGCTAAGCATAAAATTTAGTAGGAGCTAAGCAAAGTTAATTTCAGTGTAAGTTGAGTGAAACAGTGTAAGCCGAGTAAAGTTTAGTTGACGTCAAGCACCAGTAAACTTTAGTTCATGCCGAGTGATTTGGTAGAGGATGTTGAGCAACATAGTATGTGTCAAGCATTAGAAGCCAATTAATTTTGAGTGTTAGCATTATGAGTAAGATCGAGAATTTGATGAATCTACGTTGACAAGTTTGATTTCTTGGATTCTGTGAACCATGTAGAGGATAAGATTGATGAGCTGGTGGCACAAAATTCATGGTGAACCATTTTGAGGCAAACTCAAAGAGGATTGAAGGAGAAGTTTCTAGAAGGGAATGAAATGAGATGGTGGGTAGATTCATTGAATCCTACTTAATCTAACCTAACCCTAAAATTGATGATGGAGGATGAATGACAAAAGATCTTAACTCTCTATTTATAGAGATGACTGGTCAAAAGAAAAGGATGTCATCTATGAGAACCTAAGGAAGGCAAGGAGTCTAGGGTATTGCTTCATTCAGTGACCTAAGAGAAGAGACTACATTGACAAGCAAATCAAGAAGGCTTAAGGGTATGGATGCTTGAAGGGAGAACAAGCTATTAGAGCTTAAGTGTGTGAAAGCCAAGTAGAATGGAGGACTAGAACAAAGATCTATAATTTGCAAGTCTATAATGTCCCCATCTTTTTAGCATCTCAATGGAGCTCTTAGCCTGTACATTCTTCAAAGGCTAATTGGAGAAATAAGGAGAAATTGATTAAATTAATTTCTTATAAATTCATTACATAAATTAAAATTAATAGGTGTCTTTATATTTAATTAATTTAATTTTTTAGAACCACAATTAATTATTTTATTGCAAGGGAGAAGCTTTTAGAAAGTGAATTTTTTAGAAATACAACTAATTATTGTATTAAAAAGGGGGAAGCTTATAGAGAATGGAATTAAATAATATTTTATTTCCTTCTAGAAGGGTGAAGGAAAAGAATAAATAGAGGTTAGAGCTTCATTGTTAATCATTTGATTATTGTGACTTGCATTTGATATAAAATTGGGAGAAGAAACTAATGTTTCCAATTTTAGTCATCCATTGGAGAATGTCAACTCTTCAGTGTTGCAACCATTTAAGGTGGTGAAATATCCACTAAATTTGGTATTCAGGAGAGCTTTAATTCAGGGGTCTTGTTTGTGCTTAAATTAGAGAATACAATTATTGTTGGCTACTATAGTACGCAAGAACGATGCTGCACTACAATACTTATGCTTGATTCATCTTCATCCTTGGGCATCACTATTATCAGGTTCCTCTTGCAACTATTAGTAGTTAGAATTGTAATTTTTAGGCATATGATTTTGCTATGATAATTTAGAATCAAATTTTGGCATTACTGTAGTGAGCCCATTTGTCTTGGCAAACTCATAGAAACATTGTACATGAAAATGAATTCAATAAAGGAGATACATGTGGCATAGCATTTGCTTGATGAAATGCCCATCTAATAGCACATATGATCAACATAATAGTTTTATGCCAATAAAAAAGTGTTAATTGGTTGTAGGTATGCATTCCATATCTAGTTTCCATGTATATGCATTGAAAATACCAAAAGAACTGCACTTGCATATTAGTTCATTACAAGAGGCATTGTGATATCATTTGAGAACATTCTAAACTTTTTAGCATTAAAAGGAAACATATAAGTGTTTGATAATATTCCTTGAGCTAAAATCAGTTAGTTTGGGCAAGGGATATTACATTGGTATTAGAGCTAAATCCTACCATCTTGAGGGTTTAGCAATTACAAGCCACCTGGGGTTGGCTCTCACAGATTTTTCACTATCAGGTGAGCTTTGTTTGATAGGGAACACGATTTTATTAGGTAGCTAGACAGTATGGGTGATAGGCAAGAGTGTAGCCCACCAAGAGACAATAGGAATGAGGATCATGAAACAAGGGATTTTTTTAGAGCAATGGTTACAGGACAAGAGTGAATGGCTCAAGCTTTGCAGGCACTCACCATGATGATTAAGTGTATGAACCTATAGGATAGACAAAATTTGGAACAAAGGGATAATAGGAGTGTAGTGGGATCACCTGGAACTCATAGAACTCTTTCTAGAACAATAGACAGGCCCACGTGTGCTACTTTTGTTAGAGAGGAACCAGTACATGAACCAATAGAGGAAGTTGATGATGAGACATTTGTAGATATCCTTATGGCTGCAAATGATGAATGGGAATTATTAGCACCACAGGTTTGGGAAAGCATGACCTTTGAATGCTTTATAAATTAGAGGAGAGAACATTCAGGTCACTTAGACAGGATAGGAGGCTTGTAGGTCAAAATAGTGAGTTGAAGAGGGCTATAGGCAAGCTTACTATGCCTACATTTGATGAGAGTGGTAAGATGACAGCTCAAGCTTGAATTCATAAGCTTAACACATTCTTGGCACTGAGGCCAATGACAGAGATTGAAGCTATCAAATGCATCACTTTGCATTTGGAGGAGTAACACATGATTGGTGGTACCATGGGATGGTAACACTTCAGCATAATTAGGTGACATAGTATTAGGACTTATGGTTAGGTTGGTTGAAAGATTTGACAAGAAAGATCCAGAGGTTTATTTTTGGGAATTAGCATAGTTGAAACAAATAGGCAACTTGGAGTATTTCATTGGTGAATTTTAGTGATTGGCAGTCATGGTGTCAAACATTTTAGAATGTAGATTGATAGTTCTTTTCATTGAGGGCCTATCCAAACCATTGAGAGGTTGGATAAAGGTATTTGATCCCATTTCTTTATAGGAAGCTATGAAAAAGGTAAGAAGTATGGAAAATGTAGTCCCAACAAACAAATTTCAGTCCAAAGGAGCATTTTAGTAAGGATAACAAACCATTTTATATAAAACTAGAGAGGATTGATGTTAAAAATGATTCTAAAGATAAAACTCCAGTACTTTTTTGACAGGGAAACATTAAATGATTTGAGGAAGGAAAAATTATGTTTCTACTATAAGGGAACCTATGATGCAAACCATGACTGTCCTCTTAGACTAAAGGGCAAAGCTAATAGAATTATGTGGGCATACTATGAGGAATCAAAATCAGATAATTAAGACCAATAGTCTGATATAGAGGAAATAGATGTTGAAAAAAAGGAAGACAAGGCTGAAAACTTGTCTAAAATGGAGTCCATGGATGGGGAAGGAGATGGGAAACTTAGGGAAGCTTGTTTCACTAGTATTTTGTAGGAAGGATCATTTCAAATGAGAGGAGTACTTTCTAAACAATGAGTTATCACTTTGGTTGATACCAATGCCACTCATAATTTCATTGATGCTAGGTTGGTGGAGAAGTGTGGCATACAAATAGAGGAGTTTGGGGGAACTAGAGTGAGGGTAGTTGATGGCTATGTCCTCAATTGTGATTGTAAGATCACTGGACTCCCATTGGAAGTTAATAATTATGCCTTTAAGGTAGATTTCTATGTTGTGCCTATGGGAGATACATATATAGTCCTTGGGATGAGTTTGTTGCATGATATTGGTGAGTTCACTCTCAATCTTAAGGAGATGGAGATGAGGTTTAAAGTGAATGAGAAGACACAGATTCTTAAGGCAATCAGGGATAGTGATTTTAGAATGGTCTCTTTCTGGAGGATGGCTAGATTAATTCGACATGATCAAGTAGAGTGGGCAGAAAAGTGCATGTTAGTGCCATCACATGAGGGACAACAAGAGACCGAATATCCTCTTGATATTTAGGATCTTAGAGATAAACACTCTAAGGTGTTTAGTGACATTCCACTAGGTAGACCACCAAATAGGGGTATTGAGCACATCATTGAGTTAGAGGGGGGGGGGGGGGGGGCGGCGCTAAACCCACCATGATTACACCTTACAGGCATCCAAAGAGGTTGAAGGATGAAATTGAAAAAACCATAAAGGAGTTACTTGCTATGGGCCACATTAGACCAAGTAAGTCTCCTTTCACTTCTTCAGTGGTGTTGGCGAAAAAGAAGGATGGGACATTGAGGATGTGCACTAATTACAAGGTGCTTAATAGGAAGACAATTAAAAATAGGTACCCCATTCCCGGGATTGATGAGTTGATAGATGAGCTTCATGGAGCTTGCTTCTTTCTAAGATAGACTTGAGATTAGGTTATCACTAGATCAGAGTTAGAGAGTAGGACATTGAGAAGACAACTTTTAGATGTCATTGTGGCCATTTTGAGTTTGTAGTTATGCCATTTGGGTTACCTAATGCACATGCTACTTTTTAGACAATAATGAATAGGGTTTTCCATCCTTAGTTGAGGAAATTTGTACTTGTCTTCTTCGATGATATCTTGGTGTACAATAGATTTTGGGAGGAGCACTTGGTTCACCTTGACACGGTGTTGGATATATTGGTCAAAGAGTCCTTGTATGCAAGTCAAAATTGATTTGGGTATGACAAAGTTGTTGTATTTGGGTCACATCATCAGTACAAAAGGCATAAATGGATCCTAAAAAGATTCATGCCATTGTGGGGTGGCCTTCACTGGTGAACCTTATACAGTTAAGGGGCTTTCTAGGATTATGTGGTTTCTACAGGAGGTTTGTGGATGGATATTCCAGGCATGTAACTCTCTTGATCGATTTGATGAGAAAGGGAGCTTTCTTGTGGACTCCTAAGGTACATGAGTGTTTTGAGAAATTTAAGGAGTTGATGACTTCCTGTCTAGTGTTGGCATTGCCAAATTTTAACAAACCTTTTGAGCTACACTACGATGCTTTTGGAGAGAGCATTGGAGCGGTGCTTATGCAAGAGAAGTACCCTATTGCTTATGAGAACAAGAAATTAAGAGGGCTAGAGCAAAGCTTCAACATATATGATAAGGAGATGTTAGCCATTATGCATGCTTTGGCTAAATTCAGGTAATATTTGGTAGGTACAAAATTTTGTATCAAAACTAATCACAATAGCCTAAAACACTTTTTGGGGCAGCGAGATCTCAATGATAGGCAACAGAAGTGGGTGAGCAAGTTACAATCCTATGACTTTGATATTACAAATTTTAAGGGGACATAGAATGTAGTTGCTGATGCTTTATCACACAGGCCCCATTTGAGCTTATTGACATATATATCAGAGGATTGGAGACACTTGATCGTTGCAAAGTATGCAAAGGATGTGTGGATAGTTGGATTCATAGATGGAACTATTTAGGATAGCAGATACACCCTTGTGAATGAGCTCATCATTTACAAAGGGCGAATATTTTTGGTTTCACGCTTAATAGTGAGGAGGATGGTTCTGAAATATTTTCATGATTCACCTATGGTAGGACATCCTAGTTTCTACAAGACATACTGGCAGATTAGAGAGCACTTCACATGGAAAGGGCTCAAAGAAAAGGTGCTTTAGTATGTTAGGGAGTGTCCCACCTACCAAAAAAAAAAGTACAAACACTCCTATCTAGCCAGTTTACTTTAACTACTTCTGATTCCTAATAGGAAGTGTGAGTGTTTATCTATGGACTTCATCACAAGACTACCTAAAGCCCAAGGCAGGGACCACATATATGTTGTTGTGGATCACCTTACAAAGTTTGCACACTTCTTTCCAATCACTGCTACATAGGTGGTAGAGTTGTTCTTCAAGGAGATATTCAGATTACATGGCTTACTTTGGAGCATTGTGAGTGACAGAGACTAAAGGTTTATGAGTCACTTTTGGTAGGAACTATTCAGGTTTGTGTGCAAAAAAGCTTACTTCAAGTACTAGCTACCACCCTCAGATAGATGGTTGGATGGAGATAGTGAATAAATGGGTGGAGGGATATCTCATAAATTATATAGAAGGACAACATAAGACATGGGTAAACTAGATTTATTTCTATGAGTATTACTATAATACCACTCATCACATGTCTATTCAAATGTCACCCTTTATGGCCCTATATGGGTATAGGGCACCCAATTTTATGGATCTACTTTTGAGTGACAGTAGAGTGCCCAGTGTAGGTGATTTGTTATAGGAGAGTCAAGACATTGTTAAGACTCTTAAGGATAATATAACCAAGGCACAAAATCAACAGAAATAGTATGTATACCAGAAGAGGATTGAGCAGACTTTTGAAGTTGGAGATATGGTGTATCTTATGTTGCAACCTTATCATCAATCTACTCTCAAGAAGAGTAGTGCTAAGAAACTTAAGCCATGATACTATGGTCCATTCAAGATTATCAAGAAAGTGGGAGAGGTGGCTTATGAGTTAGATTTTCCAGCGGAGAGCAAGGTGCACAATGTTTTTCATGTATCATGCCTCAAGAAGGCACTAGGACATCATATTGTTCCTTCTACGTTGCTTCCACCCTTGGATGATGAGGGAAAATTGGTATTGGTGCCAGAGGCTATCATGGATTTTAGGGAAAGGAACTTGAGGCAGTGTACTATAAGGGAGTATTTGGTGAAATGGAAGGACCTACCAGTAGAGGACACGACATGGGAGAAGCTTCTAGAGAGTGCATTTTCTATAAATACAACTAATTATTGTGTTGGAAAGGGGGAAGCTTCTAGAGAATGAAATTAAATAATATTTTATTTCCTTCTAGAAGGGTGAAGGAAAATAATAAATAGAGGTTAGAGCTTCATTGTTAATCATTTGATTATTGTGACTTGCATTTGATATACAATTGGGAGAAGAAACTAAGGTTTCCAATTTCAGTCATCCATTGGAGAATGTCAACTCTTCAGTGTTGCAACCATTTGAGGTGGTGAAATATCCACTAAATTTGGTATTTAGGAGAGCTTCAATTTAGGGGTCTTGTTTGTGCTTAAATTGGGGAATACAATTATTGTTGGCTACTACAATACATAAGAATGATGCCATGCTACAATACTTATGCTTGATTCATCTCCATGCTTGGGCATCACTATTATCAGGTTCCTCTTGCAACTATTAGTAGTTAGCATTATAATTTTTAGGCATATGATTTTTCTATGATAATTCAAAATCAGATTTTGGCATTACTGTAGTCATTATTGTAAGCCCATTTGTCTTGGCAAACTCATAGAAACATTGTACATGAGAATTAATTCAATAAAGGAGATACATATTGCATACCATTTGCTTGATGAAATGTCCATCTAATAGCACATATGATCAACATAATAGTTGTATCCCAATTGTTTGTCAAAATGTCAGTTGGTTGTAGGTATGCATTCCATATCTAGTTTCCATGTATATACATTGAAAAAACCAAAAGAACTACACTTGCATATTAGTTCATTGTAAGAGGAATTGTAAAATAATTTGAGAACATTCTAAATTTTTTAGCATTAAAAGGCAACATACAAGTGTTTGACAATATTCCTTGAGCTAAAATCAGTCAATTTGGGCAAGGGATATTACGATGTTGTAAGTTAACCCAAAATTAAGATGTGATAACCGAACAAAAATACTTAGGACAAGCCCCAAGTTTACAATATAGATTAAATGTACATAGGAGAGATAACCAAGACCACACATAGGTCCACACAAACTCCTAGATTGATCCATGACATGATCACATGCTACATGCATTAAATATACCAAGAACTCTAGTTGGCATCAACACACTACCAAGTGACAACAAACTCCAAAGCATTGCTGAGCTCCCACAAGCATTGCTGAGTTCCAACACATGTCGAGCACAATAGACCATGTTGAGCTCCTATACCATGCTGAGCTCCATGGCCATGTCGATCACTAGTCCTTCTTTGACCAAGTACTCTCCAAGCACCCTCCAAAGCAAATACTAAGCCTCCTCCCATGAACTCCAAAGTAGTCATCAAGCAATCCCAAGATGTTCCTACATCAGACTCCCCAAGTAAATAGAAAAGTGTGTCCCACACTTCGATGCCCAAAGAAAAATCAACAACTATCTTCATCTTCACCAAAGGCTTCTACTCCAACAAGAACAAGAAAATCAATATGCAAATCATCCACATTTGTATCATTTGCTAAACACGAGAATCTCAACCACCCAATCAACATGCTCACTCCTAGGAACAAAATGAATGTAATGCTTCATTAGCAAATCCTGGTCCACAACAACAACTAGTGAATCCGCACCAGTAACAACAAACTCCACATCAGCAACAATATGTAGATCTCCATCAACACATGCCAAACTCACAACACCAACAATCTCATTTCTTAGAACAAGATGCTTTGTAACATACAAATCATCACCAACAACAACTAGATCATCCATGACCGAGTGCTCTATAATCTCCATGTCATATTTAGCCAACTGATCATGAACCAATCTCTATCCTAGCATCAACAAGGTTAGGAATATCTTCAACAATAACCTCAAGTTGCTTTGTAAGTTCTATATCAAACTCCACCATCTAATCAACAAAACCAACCTCTTCCACCTCAACCTTGCTATGCCATTTTTTCTCTCAAACAAGTCTTCTAACCACTCATACAACTCTCTTCTAGATTGGTAGACTCTAGCTCCACAAACATCCACAAAATTCCTTCCTCACCCTATTTTTAACTCAATCAACCAAGCTAGCTTCAAACTGAGCATACATCTTAGAAAACCTCCTCTCTACCACATCACAAATATTTGCAATCATCTCAGGGTCCAATCCTCTCGAAGCCATCTTCCAAGATCTTTGCAAACCCTCTGCAACAAATCCTTCCCACACTCCTTGTGATAACCAACTTGTTTGCTAGTCCGATCGCAACCTGCCACCTCGCAGAACAATTAGGAACCACATTACAAGTCTAGGACCATGGATCTACAATCCACAAACTCTCTGTAATCATGCTTCAACAAGATCAATCTTCCATCTTTGCATCCATTGATCCATTTGCAAGCCCTCTGCAATTCACAAGTCACAAACATGATCTGCCACTTGCCAACCAAGAGATCTAGGAATCCAAAAAGAAAATCCACCACTAGATCAAGATCTTCTCAGATCAACATCTCTCAACCCAAGTCTTGGTGCAAACTGCCACAACTTTGACAATCTGTCTACATGCTCTGGAACAACCTTGACTCTAATACCACCTAACACAACTCAAGGTAGGGAAATCCCCAGTAAATAAGCACATAATGAAAACACAACACAATATAACAAACATGCAAGATTTGATACCAAATCACAACTCTTTATTCATATAGTAACTATTTACATGCAATATGCCTGAATGTAAGGCCTTTCGAGTTAGGGCCAAATACAACAACAAATACAATAATAGATCCACAAGATTCCTCAAGATTCAATCCAAACCCTAGCTAGTCTAGATCTGTAGCATAACAACAATTTGATAGAAACACCCAAGATCTTAACTTGTGCTTGCAAGACCACCAAACAATCTCCTTATTTTCCAAGCCACAACTTCTAGCTCTTTAATCCAAACTTGCAATTCCACCACAATCCTTCTATAAACTGTCTCACATTCAACACTCTGTCCATAGACTCAAGAAAACTCACCATTCAGCTACTCTCTAGACTCACTCCTCCAAAATGAATGAATCACTCCATGAATGAATGAATAAAAGACTCCATTAGACCCCCTACTTATACCCAACTAAGCCACTAGTCAACCTAGAAATTACAAATTAAATAAACCTCTTGAATTAAATGCATATTTAAGCCACAAGCCAGCTCACAACAAACATTAAATACAAATGTTAACCCTCATGTTAACCCAAAGTTAACACATGATAACCGCATGAAAATACTTAGGACAAGCCCCAAGTTTACAACATAGATTAAATGCACACAGGAGAGATGACAAAGACCACACATAGGTCCACACAAACTCCTAGGTTAATCCATGACATGATCACATGGTACATGCATTAAATGTACCAAGAACTCTAGTCAGCTCCAACACACTATTGAGTGAGAAAAAACTCCAAAGCATCGCCGAGCTCCCACAAGCATTGCCGAGTTCTAACACATGCTGAGCACAATAGACCATGCTAAGCTCTAAGATTGTGTCGAGCTCTTGAACCATGCCAAGTTCCAAGACCATGCTGAGCTCCTAGAGCATGCCAAGCACTAGTCCTTCTTCAACTGCGTACCAGTCCAAGCACCCTCCAAAGCAATTACTAAGCCTCCTCCCATGAACTCCAAAGTAGTCACCGAGAAAAACCAAGATGCTCCTACATTAAAAGTTGATTTGATAGTAACCTAAAGGTTTAAGTGATTGCATAATCTAATGGATGCATGCATGATGAAAACGTTTTATGGAAATGGGTTCACTAAGCTGTGAAATTTTTTAATTGTACATCTAGACCTTGGATAACTGATTCACCCCCTCTGAGTTATTTTAAAGAATTCCAACACTCTTCAATGTAATATGTATTTGTTTAAATTTGTTAGGAATTTTTGCTTTCATATCTTTCTTTAATTGAAATGATTTGGGTTGTCATATACATGATTAAAAACTTAAGTGCATTAAGTAACCTTAACCTACTTCTAATTTTTCTGTTTCAATACATGCTAGATCCCAATTTCATATTTCAATGATTAATAACAACATTCAATAGCTGAATGGTTATGATTTCATTAATTTAATTTTTTATAAGTTTCAATGTAATGGATTGTCAGTTCTGAAGATTTATCTATCCCAAACAAAACTATGATGTAGTTGAATGCAAGGTTTCATTGTTTTTACTTTCAAATTGACAAGCTTGTTAAAGGAACTTGCAGTTAGGTCTTTTGTCATTGTAGCTATATTTGGAACCAATTCATTTGGTGCTTTTCACACTCATGTCAACATACATGAATTTGTATATAATCATCCATGCATATTTGATATAAGTCACTACATTCTGCTAATTTTACAGGCTCACTAGATTTCGATGAGATTATTTCTACAAATATTTAGTGTTGACATTAAGGTCAATTTGTCTATCAATGACTCAACACTTAGTCAAATTGTTTACATTGCTACTGAGCTCTACAGTTGCCACCAAGCTTATCATTTAGTTTGCAATTTTAAGCAAGTGATTCAGTTGTTCCTAAGCTAAGTAGTCAATTTGTAATGTCTACTAAGTTACATAGTGTTTACTAAGCTTCAGAGACAAAGTTTAGTATAAATTGAGCATAACAAAGGCTACCGAGCCAGTCAGTAGAAGTGAAGAAGATCATAGTGTTAACCAAGCTCTGTAGTGTTAATTGAGTCCAATAGTATCTACCGAGCTCTTAGAGTTAACAAAGTGGATCCAGTGTTGACCAAGTCATGGAGTGTCAACTGAGTGATCCTATTGCTGCCAAGTTTCTCAGAGTTCACCAAGTCACACAGTGCTAACCAAGTTCAAGCTACTTGGAAGTGATTAGTATGGACCAAGCGTCAGGTTCAACTGAGTGCTAAAGATTGCCAAGTGTTGATAGTGTTTGTTGTGTATTAGAACATCACCGGTTTTGTCTTCAAAACTTGAGTTACAATAGTTTTTGATAAGATAAACAGGTTTTAAGGGATCCTGAAACCCATAAGTTTTACAAAAAACAAGGATGATAATAAGCAAAAGAAGCCCAACCAAAACATAGGTCCAACAGCTAAAAATAGCCCGAAGGCCTAGCCCAAAACAAAGGCCCACAGAAAGGCCAAAAAACTAACAAACTAAAATAGACTACAGAAAGCTTGTCCAAAAGCCAAAAGCCAGAAAGACGAAAATACAAAAGACAAGAAAACTAGTCTTCAGTAATCTTCTCCATTTCCTGCATAGTCTGACTTGAGTTACAATAGTTGAGCTGGCTTTGTAGATTATGATGAAATTGGTATTATAACCAAATCTAGTGAGTTGTGATTTGGATTGGCATATATGTAATGCATTGTATCATATCCAAATAATATATAGAGAATATATGATGAGTAGAAGTGCAGATTAAAAGAAGTCTACAAGCAATGTAAGGGACAATAAAGTATTATTTATCACAATTAGGTGATCATTGTAAAACAAGGAATCTCAACAAGTAAATCAAAGTTACAAATCAAAGATCAACCATTGGTCCATCTTAACAGGTGCATCAGTCTAATCCTTTAACAGGGTAGACTTAATAGTCTTTGCTAAATCTCTTAACCAAGTGCATACTTCATTGTATGTTTGTAAACCCTTTTACAAGGTGGACCTCAAAATCCTTGTTGCTCCCAACAAGGCACCTCACTAGAAGTGGTCAATTGTAAGCCTTGATAGGTTAACTTTATACTATAGTACTAAAGCTTATGGGTATCATCCCCACCCCAGTTTTACTTTCTAATTGGAAGGTTTTGGGGTCACCATATCTTGAGTCAAATTGTTATGAATATTTATTTGCTTTTATTCTTTCATATATGTAATTAGATCAAAATATTGTGTAAAGTATTAATTGGTAAAGTGAGATAAAGTTTTATTGGTTCCTGATTCAGCCCTCCCCTCTCAGTAACCTTTTCTACCGCATATTTCCAACATTTGGGACTTTGTAAGATTGTGAATAGGCTAGGAAGAGGTGTTTGAGGCATAAGATGCTCTTGAAATCAATGTTGTCACAAACTTCACTAGACTGTATTGGACGAGCTATTATGTCTCAGCTACATATTAATGGCATCTTCTATCATTTCAAAAAAGCTAATCAATCAATGACAACACTATATCAACAAAGAGACAATCATGAAAATTTTCCTTTTTCAATTGTGCTTATGTTTGAATGTAATTGCTTTGCTCATTCCAATTTTATGGACTAGTGTTTTTAAGACTTAATACTTTGACTTTATGGATTTTGAAGTTCTTGGGTTTATCATATCAGATTATGATTTCTGCATTGGCTAAATGTGTTTTAGTGCTTTGAATGTATGTATTAGTTTGGAAAGGTGGACGATTGTTGCTTTCACTTTACAGATTAGATTTAAAAGGTGGATTGTTCTTTGATTTAGTTTATGCATTACTTTTTGAAGCTCTTCGATGAGATTATGCAATTGAAAAATCCAATTGAAACAGTGTATTCTGCACTATATTGCTTTTTCGCAATCAAGAACTAATTTCTATTATTTCATTCTCATCCAAAAACTTTGTTCACAAGTTTCATTTCAGTGAAATCAACAAGTTTCCTGCCTAAATTATTGTTGCAATAAATGCTAAAGTGATCACAACGCCTTTCTCTTTGTCCTCATTTTAATCAAAACCCTTGTTCTCCAACTATTAAAAATAATAAAGAACTTAAGGTAGGAACTTGACACAATGCATCCTTGTTAGTGATTGTTACATATAGGTAAAATATTTTGTCTATTAGATGTCGAAATGCAATTAATCCGACCAATCATATGGTTTACAATTTTTAATTTATTTTTAAAATTAGAAAAGAAATATTTATTGACATTTATATTTATATTTTGAAATAAAATTAAGACATGGGGAGTTGTTTCTTCTTCTACATTAAGTATAGCAAGTAGGAATTCTAGATTTTTATTTTATATGTAGAATGAAACCCTAGACCTATATGCATTTGAACATAAGTGTATTCTATAGATGGCTCACAAAGCTCCTCATGGAAAAAAATTTAGATAGTACTTTTTAGCATCATTTGTCTCATGGAATTTGTGGTTTTTGCTTTTGTTCAAATAGGCTTAGGATGCCTTTCCTTGTGATTAGGTTGTATTGTGTGAAGCATTTAGACATGTCTAGTCTCTAATAGTAGATTTTGCATAAATGTAGAACAACTCATGAATTCAAGTGGCTAGAAGGCCTTTATTTTTTTATTTTTTTCCTAGAGGAAATTGCCTTGTAGCTATTGTGGGTATAGTAATGGAGATTAATCTACAACTCGTGATAGATTCCTAAATGTTGGGGTGGAATTTGCACCCTTAAAAGTAGTACTGGTCCAAATATAGTGGAGGTAGATGGGATTATTTCATAACATGAGTTTTATGGATTCTGGCCTTTCCCCCAAAACTATGAGGACAAGATCAATTATTAGGCTCTTACTCATTGAATAAATTTATATGATTATTACTAGGTATGTATTCTAATAAGTATATCCAAAGTATTTTATACTTACAATGATGACACTTTTTTAGCATTGACAATGTTCATTTTCATCTTTTTCTCTTCTAGAAAACCCTTGATGCCCACAAATGCAAAATCAAAGTGGCCTATTTTAGTTAAAATTTTAAGAAAATTTCAAAAGGTAAAGACCCATCTCATTGTCACCGTGTTTATTTCTTGTTGAAATCAAGGGTTACAATACATAATAATGGGCATAATAATAGTTTGATTTTCTTAATGCTTTTTCCATTTGTATACTAAAGAAAGTATATTCATGAAACATTAACTCAATTTAATCAATTTGAAAAGCTTCAAATATCTAACATTCTAAATAATTCAAATTAAAGGATCAAAATCATCTAATGTGTCTCTGACTAAAAAGACAAAAGAAAGCTCTCAAATTTGTAAGCAATCCTAAGTGACAATTCCTAGAATAAGATGAAGATGAAGATGAATGTTAAGATATATGTCAAACAATACACATAAGTCAATTTTACCATCTAATATGCTCAAGTCCTATCAAATTCTCCATTATTATGATGTAATTATACTCTATGAACTCAATTATGTTAAATGTTCAAGCCATTTGAATGTGGTATGGATGTAAATGAATGATGGAAGATTTTCTCTTAGAAGGCTTCCTATTGTATAGGATTTTCTGAAGGGTAGGCGATGAAGTGAATTAACTATGATTAGATAAGAGAGGTTGAGCTATGTTTCAAACGTTGAGACAAGATGACAAGATAAAGGGTTAGGATAGCAAAGGCAAAATGAGTGGCTAAGCTAGAAAAGCCTTGAAATGATCCATGTGCTCTCAATCCTTATTCCTCATTAGTTGATCCACTTTTGTCCATTAGTCATTGGTGAGGAATATTAGAATTTATTTAAATCAAAAGAATGAACTAATTTAGTGATTTTTAAAAAAAAATGGGTTGGATATAATTATTTAATTGAACCATATATAATTAATTGAATGAATCAATTACATAGTGATTTTTTATTTTTTCATTTAATTAATCCCCATGGCTTAAATTTAATTAATGAATGATTAAATGGCCTAATTAATTAAAAGTGTACACAAATGGTCCTCTTTGAATCAATGTGTGAAGCATATTGGTTCAACAAAAATCTAAAGTTTGGTGTCTGATTAAGATGTTAATTTGATGTCAAGATTCAGGTTTGATTGATCTGATGATACATTGTTGATCTAGTTGAATAAGAAGAATGCCTCAAATTTTTATGATATGATGATAGTATATATGTCTCCTTGGAAAATGAATCAAAATAATTTTGAGTGACTTGGATAATTTTTGGAATTTTGATTTGTTTCCTAGTAAAATTTTGATTTGAAAGACGATTATCCTAGTTAGATTAGATCATTAATATGTCTCAAAGAGTATGTGTGTGTGTGTTTATATATATATATATATATATATATATATATATATATATATATATATATATATATATATATATATATATATATATATATATATATATATATATATATATATATATATATATATATATATATATATATATAATGACCATTTCAACACTTCTCAAATTAATTTTTGATGTCAAAAGATAAGATTTCATGTTTTGACCTCATGATCTAGAGAGTCAAAAAATAGATGTGCTCTTTGAGATTGTTTGAGATTGATAACAATCTCAATTGAGTGGATAGGATGGATGATTTGGTTAACTAATGATTGACTACTTAGGACAATGAATAAATAATTGATTGATTAATATTTGTTTTGATAGGCTAGCTTGAATATCTTGATACTTTGGGGATCAAGTAGATGTTTGGATGATACGAAATTACATACTGATGAGACAAATGGTACAAGTTGATGGCATTTTGATGAGTCATTCTAAAAATTTAGGAGGAAATAATGATGATGAATACATGTATTTATATCTTGAGGATATTGATGTACCTTTGATGATCAAATTAAGATTTTTTTTTAATGATGGATACTTGAAATGTGATGATATTGATTAGAATTTTGATGATATGTTGATGGACATTTGATGATGTATCTTGATATGGACTTTTAATGAACATTGATTGCACATCAGATTGATATATTCTTCCACCTTGATGATTTATATCCTTTTTAATGTTATGTTATATTGAACTTTATTAGTTTGACGATCTAATTGTATAATGTAGCTCTACGTGATTGTCTACATGCATAAATTTTTTTTATGTAGGATATATGGATGCATTTTTACTTTAGATACTTATGAATGGATGCATGTATATGGTGATGTATCTAACTATATGATCAATGTTTATATGAATGCATTACAAAGATGGGTAATCTCATATGATGCTTCATTCATATGAATGCAATATTTTATGAACACTTGTGCTGATCTCAGATTGGTTTTGGCAAGTGAATGTCTACACACTTAAGTCATTTACTTAGTTCATATCAAACAAGTACTATATGTTGAGCACAACATGTATAAATTAGAGCATGCTGAGTCAATAGTGAGTGTCCAGTCACTCATGTGTTCCGTTATTCAAGTGCCAAGAAGATAGTGTATGCCGAGTGATTCAAGAGTCGAGTAAGCAGTGCATGCCAAGTCATTCAGATGTTGAGTCATAGTATTGAAATTATTATATGTTGAGCATCAAAGACTTCAGATGTCGAGTAACATTGTTTTGTCATAGTTATTTGTATTGGCACAAACTACTATGTAAACCATTTTTGAGCTGACTTATAGATTGAATTACAATATTTTGGTGATAAGGACAAATCTTAAGTTAGAATCCCTATGAATTACATGCATCCAATTAGGTAAAGGGAAGGTTTAAGTGGAAAAATGGATGAATCACAACCATTGATTCATACCTAATCCTAAGTCACCTAGGTCTTCTTAAGGAGGAAAAACCCTAAACTTACTATGAGCATGAAAGGGAATGTATGAAAGATCAAGGAGAGTTTTGCATGCACAAACCAGGACATTCATGGTGACCAAGGTATTATGATCTAAAATTGCATTGCAAAATCAGTTAAAGGAGAACAAAGGAAGGAAATAGTGAATAACAGAGAGACATCTAATCAAGAAGGATCAAGAATACACCAATTTAGAGGTGGTCTATCATCAAGCAAAAAAGTGCTAGCCACAAGATCAATGCTGAGACATTCTAACAAGTGAATCAGTTAAATATCTTAATAGAGTAGTCCTAATAGGTTGTATTGAAACCCTCTAACAAGGTGCTTATTTTATTGTGAGTTAAAGTCCTTTAACAAGGCACACACTTAACAGGGTGTTGAAATCCTTTAACAGGGTAAGACCTAATAGTCTTTGTAAGCCTTTAACAGGGTAGACCTTTCATAGGGTAGATCATGTTTCATGATCAAACATTGTAACCTTCATGGGATACACTTTATTACTACAGTAGTGAAGATTTGTGGGTGTCATCTCCGCCCCAGTTTTACCTTCTCATTGGAGGGTTTCTAGGTAATCATATTTGGTGTCATATATGTGTGAATGATTATTTGTTTACATGTTATTTCAATTTACTTATTGAATATGTGAGATGGATGTGTGGTGAATAATTTTTGGGTTAAAAGTTTGAACTACTGATTCACTCACCCCCTCCCAGGAGTTTATCTTTCCTTTTGTAATTCCAACATTTGGTATTAGAGCCTACTTCTTTGAAAGAGAAGATTTGCAACTTTGAGGAAAGATCTTAGAAATGCAAGTCTAAAAGTTGGGAAAGATCATTGATAATTAGGGAATTGAAATACAACTCATTATACATTAGCTGAATGAAGCAAGAGAAGATCTAAAGAAATCATTGAAGAGAAGGAAGGAAATTTCCATTGAGGAAAATGACACACAATACAAAGATGGCCACTACTAAGCTATTTGCAAATGGAGACTCAAATGGATTTGATACAACAATTGTAGATCTAATGGAAAAGAACAGAGCCCAAGCCAAAGAAATCAGATATCTCAAGTTAGAGCAAGAATCACAAGCCATACTACTATGTGATGTGACTAAATAGAAAAAGAAAGCTATGGAAGACAAAACCATGATTGAAGATGACAAAAGAGTTTTGACCAGTAGACTGAGAGAGAAATCATTAGAGGTAACTAGGATTACTAACATGCAATTGGATACTTTGAGTCAAATGATGAATGCCAACTATGAATTGAATGCCAAGGACATTGATATAGCAACATTGAAGTTACAGAATTAATAGTTAAATAATGACCTAAAAAGGGAAAAAGAGTTTGCTAAAAGTTTTAATAAGCCTATGAGGCCATCAAGTACTTTAAACAATTGATGAGATCCCCTATATCCAATAATGATACATTTAGACTGGGATACACAAATACTGAGGAAGAAGAATCATCCAAAAATGCTAAAGAAAGGAGCAACAAATGTATGAATTCCAAACCTAATTTTCATAAATATGGTAAGAAAGGACATACTACCAATATGTGTAAGAGCAAGACTGTGAATCAAAATGTTAAGTAAAAGAGCATAGGTCACTGTCATAAGTGAAACAAACAAGGTCATCAAGCACATGAATGTAGAACTAAGACCATGCACACTCAAAGATTTGAAGGACATTGTTATAAGTATTAGGAGTATAGACATAGAGATTTTGAATGTAGATCCAAACCCATGTGGCCATCAAACAGGCAAATAAAGGAAAAGAACAATGATATTTTTAGAATTGGGACTATAATACAAGGTATAGTTGTCACTACTATCAAGAGCATCGACATATTCTCGATAATTATATAAGAACACACTTCAAGAGTGACTACAAAAGGTGGTTGAGTTAGACCACATGTTTCAGCTATTTGAAGACTAGTCACATTAGTCGATATTGTCCAACAAGGTCAAAGGCACCAATTTGTGAGTTCAATAAAGGCAAAGGCAAGGTAGATATTGAAAATGTTAGAAATGAAATGAACAAGACATGGAAGACAAAGGAGGATTGTAGCACATCAAGTAGAGAAGGGATCACTTCACCCAATGGGTTAGGTGATCACACCTCATTACACTAAACAATCAAGAGATATGTGGACTAATATTCAAAAGTTATATCATACATCAGTTCCAAAGGATTTAGTTCTAAAAATATTATATAAACATGAATAAAGATGCAAAGTGTTATTAGGAATTAAAGAAAAATCTTTAAGTTTTTCATGTTACTGTCGTACATGAAATGTTTCCTATGATTACCAAGTGAAATGCTAAAGGATACTGAGCCAATAGACTGGCTAGTTATTGCCAAGCTCATAATGGTTGCCAAACAAATAGAAAGATTAGTGGATGTTGAGTGAGCCAAAAATTAGTTGATGCCAAACTTACAACTATGTAAGCACTTAGCATTAATCGTAGTATTTGAAAAGGGGTATTTGATCAATTTGTACTCATTTAACATCATTCAAAATCAAGAGAGAACAAGAAGAGCTAAAGGTGATATGGAAATTTCATCCAAAGTGTTTGTAGGAGATTTGAATAGCTATTCAATATCATTTCATTAGATTTTACAAGGTATTTATCATATGCCAAGCTACACTATTTTTAATTTTGTAAACCCTAGTTTTGTCAAATGGAGTCTAATTCTTTGAAAGCAAAAGGTTTAGAGGGAAAAGAGGTCTTAAATGTTTAGTTGGTTAGTAATGAGGCAAACCAACCTATTTTCAAGATCATTCCAGATATAACATACAGACAAGATCCCTCAGGTGTGCTATCTATGATACCACCGAAAGTTTTAATGATACAAGATGTCAAAAACAGTTATAATTGTAAGATTCATAGTATTGGTGACATGGAAATCAAAGAAGCATATGGAGAACTATGTGAAAAATGGTGTATTAAGGGAATAATTCAAGATTTTAGAAAAGAAAGGGTTAGCTTGTGCCCTATATTTCCCTAACATTTTCAAAATTGAATGGATTAGGATTCTTTTGAGTAGAATCCATGATAGTTTAGTTTGGTTAGACAATAAGCCAATAAAAATCACAAAGAGAATAATCTGGATAAGGTAACAAGGTATCCAACCCTAGATCAGCCAAAGAATATGAGAAGTGAATCCAAAGAAGTCATTGAAAAGAACACGAGAGTTGTGTGGAACAAGAGAGGAATGACCATAGATGCCATCATAGATCCTCTAATAGATTTTGTAGTAAGGGTAATTGCACATAATTTTAGGAATTGAGTAGATTAAATAGTGTACCATACATTGTAGTAGATATGGGTTACACGATTGTGAAGAAGGATCATACATATGATCTTGTCAAGCTGTAGTTACAACAATTGATTGAAAACCTAGGAGCACTATGGAAAATAAAGAGTGCTCAGTATAAATATGGATCTATTTTGATATGTATCTTCTTTTATGTTTATAACACATTCCCTACATTTGGTACTATTCTATGGAAGACTAATATGTCTGTTGTAGTTCAAATGGGAGAGTTCATTGAACAATTAGGTGAAAACTTTGATTCAGTAATGACTAGTTATTTTAAGAACTTCAAGCAATCCATGAAGAAGAGATTAAGTATTCTAGTGCCAATAGTGGAAAAAAATTATGATGATGTTTATTTCCCAGTTGATGCTGATTACACATTTATCCAAGCAACAATTCAAAGAGTAAGATGGCTAAGGCCATTAGGCTATGAAATTAATGTTGACAAGGCCTTTGCAACAATAACATCATTACTTGCAGAAGAAGTAGACAAAGATGCCAAAGATTTTGCCAACTATGAGATGGCTAAATCAAAGATTACGATGGAGTAGAAAACTACCTCTGTCATAAAAAAGAAGGATAAATTGGTAAAGAAATTGGAAGCAAAATTAGGTGGTGTAGAGCAGGAAGATGAAGATGAAGAGGATGAAGAGGAAGAGGACACTCATATTCAAGCACCACTTGCATTGACACAAGGAAAGGGTGAATATCAGTAAGATGAAGAAAAAAATATTGTAGAAGGTGCTGAGGAAGAAGAAGCTGAGGAAGCACCTATTCCTACTAATCAGAAGAAAAGAGAGGCTAAGACACAAGCAGTGACAAGACCTAAGAAGGTTGCTAAACCAAGCCAACCAAAACCTACAACACCTAATACATGAGCTAACACACATGTCATTGCACAAAAGGCTAAAGAGAAAGCCAAGCCTATAGAGCAAGAAGGAGGAGCACAAAAAAGATCGAGAATAAAATATATTGCTCAAGCTAAAACTGATGAGGAATGAACTAAATGTGATGACAATAGAAAATTCCAAGTGGTGAGTCATAATCCATCTTTAGATCTAGAGAACCTATGTGAGAATGTTAGAAATAATGCAGATTTATCAGGATTTTCTCACATTGATTTTGAAAATCTTGGAAAAGTTGAAAAGAATCAAGTAGAGGAGGAAATATATGCCATGATGTCCAATTTTAAGAAAGCCCCTCTAGAGATTACCAACTTCATGCCTAAAAGCCTATATGAAAGAATTGAGCAAAAATGACATTATTGTTTGAACTTAGAAAGGAAAATTAGAGAAACTACCCTCGCTTAAGTAATGCCTGAACTTGGCAAGGCACAGATAGAAAATGCCATAAAGAAATATGCTATTATATTTGTTCCTAAATATAGAACATTCAACATAATGTAGACAACATTGAAGATGTTGTAAAGAAGACTAAAAAAATGTGGAAAATTACATATGGGTTGGCTACAGTTAAAGTACAAGAACAAGAGCCTATTAAGGTTAATGATGATGAAGATGATGATAATAATGAAGGCATAGTTGAGGGAGGTACTGAAATGAATGTAATTGACTAGGAAACAACTGAGAAAGAGCAACAATAGGAACATAGTGTATAAGATACACAAATGCCAAATGTCAACCCTCCACAAATAACAAGTGTAAATACTAAAATGTCATAGTAAAGGATGTTTTTGATCTCACTGCTTAGAAGATCAATCCCCTAATAAAGGAAGACTTGAAAAAGATACTTGATCAATCTACACTATAGGCTAAATTTTGTGACAACCCTGTATTAGTGAGTGTAGATGAACTTCAGAAATCAATGACTAAAACTACAAGGGAGGAGGTGAAAACAAAAGAACCACCTACCATCACTCCTCAAGTCATTAGTGTTAGTACACACACAAGTGCCACTCCAATCTTAGAAATTATAACCAAGGATGCAACATAAAAGGTTGAGATAATTGGAGAAGATAAGGTGGAGACACAAAGTCAAACATGTTAGGTAGATTCATCTGCACCTCCAACACATGTTCAAGGTGCAATTCAAAGCAATGAGGTAGAGAAGGACAAGCCTGAAGAGCCTGAGTTGACACCCAAGCTAAAGGAGCAAGCAACAGTTCAAGCACTAGTAACTTTACCAGCATCTAGCACCCCTTTCAGTCACACTCTTCAAGGGCCAAGCATAGATGCAATACCTTTGCAATTCTTAATGCCGAATCCAAGTTCATCAAAGGTAGAAGAGGTAATAATATATGGAGATGTAAGCCTAGATAAAGAAATTATATTGCCTTAATTTGATCTTGCAACAATAACAATTGAGCAGATGGGTATACTTCAAGAAGCCCTAGCTAGAAAGAAACATCAAGAACTGCTCAGAAGGGAGCATAGGCAGAAACAAGATTTTCTTGATATTAAAGACATCTTCTTGGATGAATTTAGTCTACCTACTCTGGATGAAACAAAGCCACTTATTGAACAATTGAATAACATAGTGGAAAAGGTAAGTGATGCAAACCTTGATACTAATGCAAAATTATTATAATGGTCTGAGAAAAAGTTTTAACATAAAGTGAATGAGAAGATATCCAGTGATATAACACTTACACAAGTTGCATCGATAACTAAGATAGACAGTATGAAGAAGATTTTTGAGAACATTTTCTCTGTGTACACCAAACTGTGTAATCCTACACTCTTCACACAAGAAATAAGGAATCACATCCTGAACTTGGAAAGTCAAATAAATTCATCAGGTGCAAAATTGCCCATGACTCTAGCTCAAAGTAAGAAACACTTTAGGACCCTATTGCAAACCTAGAGTTAGTTAGCAACACTATTTGTAGATGAAGCTAACCTAAGGGCCAAACTGATAAGTATCCAAACTAAATTGACTCCTCACATGGAGATTTTTCACAAGGCGTTAGGCTATGAAAAAGTTCTTATGAAGAAAGAACACAATCTTTCTACATTAGATGGCCTAGTTCATCTTGCTGTCAAGCTGGCCATCCAAATTAAGTATTTTGAGGTAGCTTGTGACAATTCGGATGCCATCCTTAATATTATTCTTGAGGTCCATAAATCTTTCTTGGACAAATACACTATTAGTGTATAACCCATTGATATCGGTGTCAAAAAGGGAGAGAAAGAGCTAAGGGGGAGTAAGAGCATGGGGAGAACAAGCATGGGAGAGTATCAATTGAGGCACATCTACTCAGTAGGAGTAACATTTTGAGTACAAAACTAGATCAAACAACTCAAGGGGAGTTATAAGATTTTGAGGTATAATTGGTTACAAAATTTTGATATTTTGAAATTTTGTATAAAAGCTGAATAAGAGTTATGTTATGCTTGTAAGAATAACAATATTAATGCATGACCAAGTGTTTTTGACACTCATGCCAAATGGGGAGATTTTTGATCTCAGATTGGTTTTGACAAGTGAGTGTCTACACACTTAAAGTCATTTACATAGTTCATGTTGAGCACAACATGTATATGTTAGAGCATGTCGAGTCAACAGTGAGTGTTGAGTCACTCATGCACCAAGTTATTCAAGTGCTGAGTAGACAATATATGTCGAGTGATTCAAGAGTTGAGTAAGCAATGCATGCCAAGTCATTTAGCTATCGAGTCATACTATTGAAATCAATATATGCCAAGCATCAGAGACTTCAGATGTTGAGTAACACAGTTTTGTCATAGTTGTTTGTATTGGTACAAACTACTATGTAAACCATTTTTGAGTTAACTTACAGATTAAATTACGATATTTTGGTGAGAAGGATGAATCTTAAGTTGGAATCCCTATGAATTACATGCATCTAATTAGGTAAAGGGAAGGTTTATGCGGCAAAATGGATGAATCATAGCCATTGATTCATACCTAATCCTAAGTCACCTAGGTCTTCTTAAAGAGGACAAACCCTAAAATTTCTGAGCATGAAAGAGAATGTATGAATGGTCAAGGAGATTTTTTCATGTGCAAACCAAGACATTCATGGTGACCAAGGTATTATGATCTAAAAATGCATTGCATAATCAGTTAAAGGAGAATAAAGGAAATAAATAATGAACAATAGAGAGACATTTGATCAAAAAGGATCAAGAATACATCAGTTTAGAGGTGATTTCTCATCAAGCAACAAAGTGTTAAACCTAGGATCAATGCTGAGACATTTTAATAGGTGAATCAATTAAATCGCTTAACAAAGTAGTCCTCATAGGCTGTATTGAAATCCTCTAACAAGGTGGTTACTTTATTGTGAGTTAAAGTCCTTTAACAAGGCACATTTTTAACAAGGTGTTGAAATCCTTGAACATGGTAAGACCTAATAGTCTTTGTAAGCCTTTAATAGGGCATACCTTTCATAGGGTAGATCATATTTTATGTTAAAACATTATAGCCTTCATTGGGTACATGTTATTACAATAGTAGTGAAGATTTGTGGGTGTCATCCCCACCCCAATTTTACCTTCTCATTGGAGGGTTTCTGGGTAATCATATATGGTGTCATTTATGTGTGAATGATTATTTGTTTACATTCTTTAGATGTTATTTCAATTTAATTATTAAATATGTGAGATGGACGTGTGGTGAATAATTTATGGGTTAAAAGTTTGAACTACTAATTCACCACCCTCACTAGAAGTTTACCTTTCCTATTGTAATTCCAACACACCTAATGATAAAATATGATACAATGATACTATGATTTTAAAAATTTTAATTATTTAATTAAATACTACTAAATTATTAATATGATAGATACAGCTAAAAGGATGACCATTAATGAGCCTAAGTGAACGATATGCTTATGAATTATGTAATGCTTAATGTATTGTCCCTAATATGTAACTTATATAATGCATGATAATATTCCATTGATCTAATGGATATGGATGATCTTGATATGAAAATGAAATACCCCTAGATGAAAATGATATGCATTTTTTTTTTGAGGTCTAATATATTCCACCTCAAAGAGACTTTTGATGTTGTGGCTCTGATTAACCTTTTAACCCCACTTGAGAAAGCCCATAACAAGTATAATGAAAGGTTAATATATATGTATGTAAAATGCCACTAGATTTTCACTTATCACATGATTGATTATGTTTTTCTATTTTCATCATTGAGAATTTTGAACATGAATTGGTACAACCCTCATTGGCTATATTTTCAACCATGAAGACATGAATATCTCTTTCCTCTGGATGTAAAAAGGCAACTAAATAGACAAAGAATTGACCCTTTCTATAAGCAAATGTCCTCAATGATTCTTTGATGATCATGTCTTTAAACAAATTTGTGTACATCTATAAACCAACCTTACAAGTATAAATCAAGAAAACACCATGCTTCATCATTTCTTGTCTAATCAAAAGGAGTCATTGATTTTTTAAAAGGATGGGATTCCAACAATCAGTAACACCTTGTAATTTCTTTACTTTTGTTTGTGGATCCATATTTCAGAAGAAATTCATTCATTTTGATCTTTATTCATTCTTAATCCTTTTCAAGTTGGCTAGTTTTGATGTTGAGAATTGGGTATGTCAAATACTTGAATTTGACCAAGTTTTAGATGTTTGAAATGTGATTCAAATAAAAAAGTTCAATTGCCTAGATTTCTTGTTTTATGCAATAATTTATGTCAACTTGTCTCTTCTTGATAAGTTTATTGGATTTGGATTTGTGCCCAATTTATTTTTTATAATAAGAATATATTAAGACAAGTTTCTAAATCATGACAAAAACGTTGTTATACAATACAATTTTGAGAGTTTATCAAAGATTTAATGACTTGTTTTGGATATTCAAAGATATTTCATGTTTTGGATTTTTAATGTCTTCATTTGAATTTTTAAATATTTTTTATTTTGGGATTTTAAAAGATTTTTATATTATTTTTTGGGTATTTTAAACTTGATTACTTGATTCTCATGAAAGATCACATTTGTTTGCCCCTAATGTCTAGCAAGGTGTAGGGATTACAAATGGAGAAGTAAGTGGATTGGGCTAGAGTGAATATAAAAATTATGGAAGAAGCATGTAGCTATGAAATGATGGATGAAGCATATGAGATGTGACCCTTAAGACTATCTCTTTTAAGATCACATAAGGAATTAAGGAGACATATATTTATACTAATGAGATGGTTTCATACAACATATAGGGTAATGACATGATGTAATCAAAAGCATGTATAGTTTAACAAATTGAAAATATCAAGAGGCTTTTGAGAATAGATTTTACATTTGAAGTCCTTCATTTTGATGAAGGCAAAAGGGCATATATGGATAGGATGGAGCTCAAAGGTGATAAATAATGATGAATGAAAGGATAAGCAAGATAATGATGCAACAAATGAATAAGATTAAGTCGATGGGTGGATATCATGCCCAATGTTCATGGAAATTCTCAACCTTGTCAAGATCAATTGTGTAAAGGTAATATGATGGGATACATGGGAGATAATGGATAGTGTGATGTATGGTGGATAATGAAGGATGGAATTGCTCAGATGGCATAGGTGGAATTTTCCTCCAAGTGTAGAGTAAAAGAAGTTGGACTATACATGATGCATGTTTGCCAAGTTTTCATCATGGTACTTGTCCAAGGGACCATAAGAAGTAGTTTTCACCATAGGATGGGTTTATTTCTCTTTATTCTTTTTTTTTGAATTTTTTTGACTTTTTTGGAAGGTAGTGAACATGTGATGGAGAATGGAGGGATTCAAGCATATTTCTCCTAGATATGTACTCATTTGAAAGATACACAATAAATAACCATTAATACTAAAAGTATGCTCAAAGATGTCGATAGGGCGATAGTAAAGGGATAATATGTCCAAGATAAAGGTAAACGGTGGCTAAGGATTTATAGATATAATGGGATAAGAGGACTTGAAGTATGGAAAGTAGGTGTTAGCTAATGGATGTTATATTTGACGGTTTGTATATGTGTGTATGGAAATGTTGGCAAATCAACTCTCACACACACCTTAAGAGGTAATGAAATGATCAAAGTAAAATGGATTGGGAAGCTTGATATTTTGATGGAGGAAATAATGTGGATTTTGGGATATAGGGACCCAAAATGGATTTGAAAGATGAATTTTTTTTAGATGGAGGCATAGTGGAAGCTTTTGGAAGCTTGAATATCAACTTTAATTTTTCTTTTGTGTGCTTGTCTTGTACAAGTGACTTGGGGATCCATATAACTTTTAATTTTCAATCTTGTACAACTTTAGAATGCATTTTCTTGATAATGGATTTAGGAACCCATGTTGCCTTGTCTTTTTTTGCTTCCTAGACCTTTGCAATCATTTGGATATTTCTTTTTTCTTGGTGGAGATTTTTGGTCTTTTGGATACCTTATTTTGCTTTGTCAATTAGATTGGACATGTTGATCTTTGTACATATGTGAATTCTTGGATTTATGATTTTTATGTTTGACATCCAAATTGCTTCCAAATTTTTTGGAACCATGGAAGGATAAGAATTATATAGAGAGTTTATATGGATAAGCTCTTGGGTTTTTCTCAATTATGTTTGCCTTCATTGATTGTAAAATGTGATAGGGTAAGAGAATGGTGAGCAAGAAATGGTAGACATGGTTGATTGATGGATATATATATATATCTAATTTGGATATAAGAGATGAAGACTTTAACTTTGAGATATATGTACGAAAAATAGATTTTGAGAATGGTGAAGAGATATGATTGTGTTTAAATGAAAGGGCATAAGGTATGCAAGGAATATCAAGATCTTTAGAGTGATCCATTTCCAAGGTTGTCATATTTAAGATTTACTTTTATATACATGACCATGAGTAACTTTGATAGGAGCAATTGAAGATTGAAGAGATTTGGTATTATAAAGAGAATTGGGAGGAAGTATGAGCTTTTGAGGTAGAGATGGGGGATCATGACAAGGAGATAATGGGATACTTTGATCTTGACAAGGAAATGGGTCATTGGATGGTGTAAAAAGAATATTTTGGTTTTGATTTTCAATAAGATTATTAGAAATGGTGGAAGAGACATATTGATCTTGATTAGGAAGTGAGTGAGGTATAGGAATTGGAAAGATACTTTGTTCTTGAGATGGATGTTATAAGAAAGGGTTGTTGTTGCACCCAAAGATCAATATGTCAATTCCAAATGCAACCACTAGACTTATAGAATACAAGAGGTGGTTAAGCCATGCCAAAAATCCTGAGGTGGATTATTAGAAGTTAGTCCAATAACCCTCCCCTTAGAATTACCTAAGGAGATGTGACCCTATGACCAATCTTTGATACTAGTTGTTACATGCTAGGGATGTTGTTACATGAAAATATTGACTTGTCAATACCTGATATAGCCGTTAGACTTGTTGAGCATAGAAGACAGTTAAGCCATGTCACGAATCCAAAAGGGAAACACTAGAGATTAGTCCAAAATGGAAGGGTATCATCTTGGAAGAAGTAAAAATATATGAGGGGATCATTTGAAAATCTAGGGATATGGGATTTTGATCAAATATTGGATAGGAATGGATTGAATATCTTGATCTTTAGTAACATTTGTTTATGTCAAGTTTGAACTACCCTCTTTACATTGAACTACTTCCATGAATAAGGTAGGTATTTAGGTATGCATAAAGGATTCTTGGAGGGATGATGGAAGATATATTGAACGGGTATGATGGGTATTGAAACACATGAAATCTTAGGATCGATGATCTTTGAAACATTAAAAGAACTTACAACAAGATTTAAATATGTATGATTTATTTTAGAGGTATCTCTTGAGGGTAGACATGGTCAACATGAAAAGTATCATCACTAGGCTATTTTCTTAATGGAGGTGTTTTGGATAGCTTTTTTATTTTATAAAGGTAAATGAATGATGGAATAAGTGTAGGTCAGCATCAAGACCATTACAAGACATAGGTTCATAATTAGGATCTTTCTTGAGATTAGTATCACGTTCATCATGAAATGAATCATTATGATTTATAACTTCAATTATGTTATCATCAAAGATCTTGGATTTTATCTTTTAATTCTACATAATTTGAAGTTATATGTTCATTGTGTTTATGGTATGCACAATAGTTGCTCACAAATATAATTTTAAATGAAGTTACTAGAGGTAATGTGATGGTATTGTTTTCAGTTTATTCTTCCAAGGTTGATTCAAGAGAATATCTCGAAGGAGTAAAGTCTTAATTTAAGCAACACTTAGATGTATTTGTGTTTGCCAAAGATATGTTGGATTCAAGCCTATGAGAACTTGGTTTTATTATGCTATTGTTCCATTTCATTTGTAGTTAAATTTCTTATGATGATGATTCTTGAGATAGGATTGATTCCTATTGATTTAAAATTGACTTTTCTTGATGGATAAGACTCTCAACAAAATTTGATGAAACTTCTACTTCATTTGCTTAATCAAAGATTATATTATCTTGAGTTTGTGGAATAAACTCTTAATTGAATATTGGATTGTCATGAAGTTGTTCTTGATTAAAGATAGGATGATAATACTTAAATACCCCTTTCTTTGAAGAAAAGGGATGTATGTATAGATCATGATTAAAGACAAAAGGCAAAAATTGATCTTAATGAGTACTCTCGGGATGGTGTATTATTTTCTTCGTTTAGGTCTTGGATGTGTGATTTTTTTATAAGTGATTAATTTTATTGATATCAAGGAACATCAAATTGATTTCCATATTGGCCTTAGAGTCGCAATTTTCATTACCCCTTTACATTTTTGTCATGAACATACCTTAATACTTGGATATGCAACCCCACCCTTGAGAAATTGACAAAAAAATATCAAAACACACCCATGGAACATGAGAATTAACACCCAAATTCAAAAATCACTAGAAAAGACAACCACTAAAAGACACTAACCAAAGGAAAGAACATCATAGACCAAACAACCAATAGATATGCCCTACTATTGACAATGGGCAACCAAGAATGAGCCAAGAGTTGGCTCAGTCAAAGCATCTTGATCGCTCCAACATCTCTCATGAATCAGTGAGAACTGAAGGATTTGAGCAATACAAATCCACAAACTTGAGGACCACTTGCATACAAAAACCTATCATAGAGAAGAAAAGACAAAGAAGAGGCAAGGGTTTTACTCTGAGAATATGAAAAATTATATTATCAGATTGAAAAGATAAGATGAAATTCATAATTAATCAATCCTTATAGAAGGAGATCAAAAACCTAAAAGGGAAACCCTAAGAGGTAAAATGACATTTAATAATTACTAATTAATTATTAAATGGAAATACAAGTGCATAAAGGGAAATCTTAAGAAGGGAGTAAAGGTAATTTAATAAATTAAATTAAATTAACCCCTTACTCTAACACCCCCCTCTTAAGATGAGCAACAATGTAGCTACAAACAATGCATGGAAGTAAAACTTGGGTCTTGACAACAACGCCTGATGAGGTACCCAGTCACAACCAAATCTTTATGAAATAGAGAAATAAAGAAAACTCAGTGGGAAAAACCCTACTCCAAAAAGAGATAGAAAAATATGTAAAAATTAAATATCTCAAGAGAAACTCTCAAGACCATAAGTACAATGAAACCCCTCATGATAGAGGCTTGAGAGTCCATAGCCCCCATATGATGGAAGAACTCCTATGTTGATGAACATACCAATGTGTCTCTTGTAAGAATTTTCCTTAGGGAAAAATTCACCCAAGAACTAAGAACTCAAACACAAGCACAACTGTAGACTAGAAAGAGTATGATCAGAATATCAATATATATTCGATTCAATATGAATGAAAGTGCACTAGGAGTGCCTCTATATAAAGGCCTCTGAGATGCATCTAGAATGCTTAGAAATCAACATCATGATAAGTCATACAATGAGGCACACGTTGACCAGATATGGGTTATCCTCCATTATGTACAAGAGTAAGTGCAATGATGAGAGGATAAGCCTACAAGGATGTAACACACAAATTTATGTTGTAGAGACCATGTGCTAAATTAAGACTGCAAATAACTATGTTGTCTACATGACAACTCAGTGAATGATGCAAACTCTAGTGTTATAGACACCATGTGCTGAATTAGAGTTGCATACTTTTGTGTTGTCAACATGACAACTCATAAAGGTACACAAAATCCTAAGTTTCTCACAAAATAAATAATAAAATAATTCATTAACCTAAGTAAACTTAAGTAAAAGTGTAAATAGTAAATACGTATTTACACCAATGCCCCCCCTTTAGTACAACTTAAGGGAATGCCCTTAAGCTTACAAAAACTAGGATTAAAAAGCATGATGGGTCCTAGCTACTAGGCCATGTTAGGTACCCATGTACATAATGAAATGCAATCTCTCATAAAGTAGAGAAAGAGGGAAAACCTCATGGGAAATACCCTCCCCCAAAAAGAGAGATGAAAATACTAGATGCATGGATGGATGGAGTAATTAAGACCCCCCCCATTACAACATACATCAAGTATATACAAAAGTGAAGAATGAGAGAGACAAGATCTCATAAGAGGAAAAAGTCCTCCCCCCCCCCCCCCCCACCTAAGAAAAAAGAGGAAGAGAGACAAGGTAGTCCCCCCCCCCCAAAGGAAGAATGCCAACTAGTGACTGCTACTTCAAGGAAGAAGCTAGTCCATGAGGTGCAGAATGATGTTCCTCCCCTTTGGAAGAATCAATGGCAAAGGTACAATTCTAAAGATGTATGGTGACCCTGAAACTTGCTCAAGTGTCCTTGTGTTGATGCTGATGGTCACCCCTTCCAACAATGCTAAAAAGAACAAATGTAGATCTAGCAAGGATGTCTATTAAACCTGTTCCAAAGAGCCAACTATCTCCTCAATTGATAAAGAGACCTCAGACAATTGCTATTCATAAGGATCCACAATCATGTCAACCTATGAAGATCAATCATGTAGAGATTGGACATGAGGGTTAGAGTGAGCCCTTGCAACAACTGTAGAAGGATCATCTTCATCAAAGAGAAGATGCAAATCATCAAGGTTGTCTCTCAAGTCTTCAATGTGTGACTCTACAAACAAACTTAAAATGTCTGCTATGTAGTCATCCCCTATTGTTGAAGCTAGAAGAGAAGAGGTACCCTATTATGCTAGACCTATCACTGTGGCAATGTATGCATGTGGACTATACTGATGTCATGACCTCTTGCTGCAACTGTCGATAGAACCCCACACATCTGAATCTATTGAAGCACTATTGTTGGTGTCATTATCAATTTCCACAGTGTATGAAGTGCAGAGAGGAGTAGAGGATAAGCTTGGTGAACTTTCCTCAAAGTGAACATCCTTCTCCAAAAAAATCTCATGAGTCTCTAGATCCATAAGTCTGTATGCCTTAACACTGTCTTCATATTTGATGAAAGTACAAGGCCTAGGTGCTAGTACCTTGCATCCCTTGGAACATAGGTTTGCTCATGCTAGACAACCAAAGACTCTAAAGTGACTCACAACTAGTTTTCTACCACACCATGCATCAAAGGAGTCTTCCCATCTGAGGCATTATGAGGGGACCTATTAAGTATGTGAGTGGTACTGCTAATAGCTTCAATTTCAAGTGTTGGATCAAGAGACTTGGCTTTTATCATGAAACTTGCCATGGTATTAAGAGTTCTAATCCTTAGTGCTGCAACATTTATCTTGTGTGGACTGAATGTTGGTGAGTTCTAAAGATCAATTCCCTCAAGTTTGCAAAAGTCTTTAAGTCTTCTATCCACATATCTACTTTCATTGCCCATTCGAAGAAACTTGATGGCATTCCTTGATTTCTGTTCAACATGACTCTTAAAGGCTTGAAGCTTATCAACCACTTCATTCTTGTGATGAAGGAAGTAGACGCGTGTGAAGTGTGAAAAGTCATCAACAAAAGTAAGGATCTAGGAGCTTTGCTTGACTGATGTCACTACAAAAGGCCCTACTAAAACCATGTAAATTAATTGAAGAACAATTGGTGCTCTAGAAGACTTCCCTTTATCATACTTCTCCTTGAGATGCATATCCCTTGAACATAATGAGCACTCACCCTTAAAAAAGTTGATGTTAGGTAGACCTTTGACCATGTGTTTGAAGCAAAGTTGCAGAAGATAACAGAAGGCAAGATGACCAAACTGCTCATGCCATAGTTTGAACTATGAATTAGATTGAGTTAAAGAGGCTTGAGAAGGAGACTTAAGCACAAAGTGGGAGAAGGAATAAAACCTCTTTTCATGATTGAATTTCCCCACTGCAACCAATGAATCATCTCTACGACTTCACACCATCACTGAATCTAGAAGGAACTCAACTTTGTGACCATCTCCAAGGTGAGTGATTTGGTAAACTAAGAGGAGATTGGAGCTAATGTTTGGAATGTATATAACATCTTTGAATTCCCTGTTTTCCATCTCCACATGTCCTTTCCCTTCAACTTCCATTTTAGTATCATCTCCCACAAAGATGTGCAGTACATATGACTGCTTCAATGAAGAAAAGTCTCCCTTTGGAGAACCCATATGATAGAAGGCACCTGAGTCAAGTATCCATTCTATAGAAGAACTTGTGTTTGCCACAAGTGCTTGCCCTTTTCCCTTTGAAGTTGAATCCTCGGAAGTACCTAGCACTTGAATTTTATTCTTCCTAAGTAGGTTTTCCAACTCATCGATTCTCTTAGTCTTGCATTAATGCTCATCATGAGTTGGCTTTTTGCAATATGCACAAAAAAGTTTGTCCTTCTTTTCATTACTTCCCTTCTTGTTGGAAAAAGAATTGCCTTGCTGTGAGGAGGATTTTTGTGTCTCATATTGTGATTTTTTCTTCCACTACTTCTTCTTGTTGTTAGAACTTCTTCCTCCTTGACTTGATTGGTTCTCATCACTTGCCACCAATGCTTTGGTCTTTGATGTTGTGAGAAGTCCAAAATCTATCAAGTGAGATTGTTCAACAATCAACATCTCTACAAATGCATCAAATGTAGTCTTCTAGAAAGCACTTCTCATGGTCAACCTATGAGTATTATAACTCAAAACAAAGGAAGCATACTATGAAGGTAGCCTCTTTAGGATGTGATGAATCAACTTGTCATCCTTCATGGGATATCCACAATCTTTAAGTAGTGCCCTATACTCATTGGCTTTGTTGATGTAATCTTGAATTGTGTCAAAGTTCTTTGGATCCAAGAGAAGTACATTATCCTCAATCTGAAATCCCTTTTCCTCATCCACCTTACCATACAATGATTCAAGTTTGTCCCAAATAGGTTTGGCTTCTGTGAAATTGGCAATGTGGAAGAAGAGATCTCTATGTACACAACTCCTGATAATTCCTAAAGCCCAATTATCTATAATTTTCCAATCAATGAGCTCTTTAGCATCAGTAGGTTTTGGATTTGTTCCATCAACATAAAGATTTAGACCTTTTTCCATTAATCTACTCCATACAATATCTTTCCATGTAGAATAATTGCGTAAAGTTAGAAGTGGACCTTTAGGTGAACCCATGATGCAAAAAATGGAAAGAGCACAAAAGAGAGACATAAGAACACAATACACCCCCCCATTTCACTCAATCAAAAGACCCCCCCGCCAAAAAAAAAAGATACTTTTGTCTCTTTATATACAGTGCGTGTACAATAGGCTACTTGTCAAAAAGTACAAAGTGGACTTCTAATTTTTCTTTTTACAACTACTATTTGAGGCCCAATCTATCACTAAGCACTGTAGCTCAGATGTACAACAATTTTGAAAAGTAATCAAAGCATTACAATGCAGAAAAGCCCTAATTCTGAAAGTGAGATTTTTGTCCACACAACCCTAGAATCTAACTATAGATCTAGAAAGTAGATAAAAATAGTACACTTTCAAAAAAATGGACCCTAAAAATGTGTCTAGATGAGTCCGTACAGAACATTTGAAGTTGCAAAATGCAGGATTGAACATGTATAGTCACCAAAAAATGCAATTTTTGAAAAATTCTTGCCTCAAAACTAGAAAAGAACTACACAACTAAAAAGTTTAGGAAATTCTACCCAATTTCAAAAAAAAAACACCTAATTTAGAGTCTGGATGATCGAGTTATGGCCTCTTGAAGTTAGGCTGCCAAATAAAAAATGCATCTGAATAGGGGTCAGGGTAGAAAAATGCGAGCTTAAATTTGATGGTCAAACAACCATCATAGTAGTTAAAAAATGCCTAGAAATGATGGTCAAATGACTGTCAAATTTAACCTCGTGTCTAGCTGATGTCAGCAAAAAACAATTATGTGGGTGATGTGGCAGGCTGACTGGACTGTACAATGTATGAAAATGATGATGTCACCATACAATTTTGCTGACATGGGTTGTATAGACCTTGCATGTCAACATGGACACATGGCAAAATGTAGTTGGTCTGAGTTGGCATTGTTGGCAGCTGATGTGGCTTGGTGAGTTAGTAGGTCACTGTCACATTTTGCTGACATGGAGGTCAAAGGGTCTTGTGATGTGGCTGGTTGAAATGTTGACATGGAGCAGGCACGATCACTACCACATGGTGCAAGGAGCTTGCCAGAGAGTGTAGGTTTCTATTGCCAAAGAACTTTCAGCAAGCAATAGTTTTGTTTGCCACCAGAGAACTTTCTGCGGGTGGTGGGAGTTTAAACCTCACTGAAAAACTAAAAAGTGATGTCAAATATGGGTTCATTGTCAGCTACAAGAACTTTTCCAAAAGCTATGTCTACATGACTTATAATGCTGGTGTTGGAGGGGTTAGATACGATGTTGGTTTTCCTTTGTTTAGTCCCACATTCGTGGGTTCTTCAAGCCATAAGGCATTTAAAAGACTTAGCACACGGGAGTGATGTAGACAAGAGCCCACTGGAAGTGGTAGGAACAAGGGTTGCTGGGGTAATATTGATGGCCAGATTTGTGATTGGTCGGTGGAAAGTATTCCAATGCTGTGGTAATATCTACTATTTCATCAGAATTTGTCCGTTGCTCACCAAATTAGGGAATATTCTCCAAAATATTCTGTAGGGTCAGGATGTGACTACCTGGTTCTGTAGAAAATTTTTCTGTGCAAGGCCGCTTGGCCTAATTTTTTTTGAAAATTCTATCTGAAAATAATATAGAGAATATAATTACAAATCTAAAAATAATTAATTAGATCTGCAAAATGACCATACCTGAGTTGCAAATTGGGCCTTCAGGTGCTGATTTGCAAATTTTTTTTGCCTCACGATCAACTTTGGCCTAGGGTAGCCAAATTTATAACTGATCTTTGCCAAATCAACATTCTGGATGTAATGGCGAGGTCCATTCTAGCTCTAGATGCTCCCAATTTCTGTGATACTCCAGATTCAGGTGGAGGTGATAAAGCAACAATGGTCTCGAATGACTATGTGAAGAGAGATTCTCCAAGCTCTGATACCATGTAAGAATTTTCCTTAGGGAAAAATTCACCCAAGATCTATGAACTCAAACACAAGCACAATTGTAGACTAGAAAGAGTATGATCAGAATATTGATATGTATTCGATTCAATGAAACTACACTAGGAGTGCCTGTATATAAAGGCCTCTAAGATGCATCTAGAATGCCTAAGAATCAACATCATGTTAGGTCATACAACCAGGTACATGTCCACTAGATATGGGTTATCCTTCATTATGCACATGAGTAAGTGTGATGATGAGAGGATAAGCCTACAAGGGTTTAACACACAAATTTATGTTGTAGACACCATGTGCTAAATTAGGAGTGTGAATAACTGTGTTGTCTGCATGACAACTCAGTGAATGATGCAAACTCTAGTGTTGTAGACACCATGTGCTGAATTAGGGTTGCATACTTCAGTGTTGTCAACATGATAACTCATAAAGGTACACAAACTCCTAAGTGTCTCACAAAATAAATAATAAAATAATGCATTAACCTAAGTAAACTTAAGTAAAGTGTAAATAGTAAATACATATTTAAACCAACAACTCCAATCTAAAAGAAATAAAGACAGTGGACAAGGAGGGTGAAACCCCTGAATGTAAGGTGAAGTTGGAAGTCCTAGCTAATGCTCAAAGGAGAATGCATGAGAATCCTAAAATGGAATCTCCAATGGAGGTGGGATAATAGTTGTGATGAATCTATCATTTGAGAGGAGATGTGTGTCCTTTGATATATCCTTAACAACTACAGTAGGCTCCATGACTGGAGCTATAATGGTAGGCAATGCTGAAGAGTAATCTCGTGCAATAGATGGAATAGGAGGTAGAGGTGTAGAATTCACAACACCAATCTCAAGAACAATACATTGTTGAGATAATGGGTGTTGCACACATTGCATAATATTGTTATTTTATTATTTTATTTTATTATGTAATGTTGTGCCTAGATGGACGTGCAACATGTAAAGATTCCCATGGAATATTCTTGATGAGTTGTATTGTAACATTGTGAAAATATTTCATGTAATTATTTAATATTGGGGAAAAGAATTAAATGCCCAATATTAAATGTGGGGTCAGTGGGTTAGGTAGCACATGGTTTTAGCACATGGTTTATGTAATACCACTTGGTGGTTTTGTGGGACTTGCTACTATATAAGCAGCCACAAGGGTAGTTGTTGTAGAGAGAAGAAAGAGAGAGTGACAAAGAGAAGACAAAAGGCAAGAGTTGAGTGGGACAAGGCTTGACAGGTTAGCCAAGGGAGCATTTGTGAAGGTTGAAAGCATGGCATGGGATGTGTGGATTCATGCTTGTTCACATAGTTTGCTCGGTTGTGGCTATGGCCATGAAGGCTTCCATGGTTGTATGGCAATGGTATTTTTGCTGAATAATACGTGATGATGGATGCTTTTGGAGGCTGGGTTTTTCCCTTCAATGAGGGTTTCCCAGAGTATATCTTGTGTCACAATTTTGTGGGTATGTTGTCTATTCTCTTGCATGTGGATTTTAATTCAGTGTTTATTTCAGATCTATTATGGGTTATGTGGAAATGGTTATATTCTTTATTGCCAAGTTTCCTTACAAGTGGTATCAGAGCTATGGTTTTATTATTGTAACCCTAGATTGAATCCATGGGAATGCATGAGAGGATAAAAGGAAAGGGCAAGATATATGAATGATTTATTGCAGATCTAAGGGTTTTGGGTTTGCTATTATGATGGGATGTTAAAATATTTTGGGCGTGTGAAATTGTTGGACAAAAAAGTTTTTCGGATATTTCATTTAAATGAGGGTTTTGGGGGGAGCTTGTAGAAATGACCTCCTGGGTAAAAACAGACCTCACCATTGGATCCGGGTCGACATTTCCATAAATTTTGATATATAATATGCCCTAGTTTGGCCATGTTCAGAGGAAATGAAAGAGTTTTTTGGTTTCAGCCCATGATGGCCGTCAAATTTAATCCGGTCAGAATTTTCGTCACCGAAAAAAAATAAAAAATGAAAAATCGTACTGAAAATGGTAAAAAGATTGTCTTAGTAAAACGGCCATAACTTTCTCTCAGAATATCAAATTTCAGAGTTTTTATAGGCGTTGGAAAGCTAATTCAGAGCACTACAACATGGTATAGGTTTGGTTTTGTGATTTTAAAATTTTGTCAAGTTTTCAGAGCCCTAAAGTTAGATGTTATTTATTTTGAGCATGAATTGGGGCATAACTTGGGCATACGGAGTCAGATTTTGGACTTCGAGTAGTCAACAGAAAGCTATTGGAGAGCTCTACACATTGGTTCAGATTTGGTGTAGGTTTGGCATGATTTATTTGTTGATATATTGATCTGAACAGTTTATAAACATATTTTAACTATGGTAACATTGTGAGTTTATGGCATTGGAAGATTTAAGTTTTGATGTCATTGTATACTCAGTTCATATTTCAGATTGGTTTCATGATGATATGGTTATCAGTGTTTGGTTTGGATATGCATGATGACTTGTTGGGTCTACAAGTTGTGCAGTGCTGTAAGCGGTCTATACTTACAAGTTGCATTTATAGCTTGGTTATGGGTTGTCTTTGCCCATTGATCTTTCATTATTGATGCATATTCAGATTGGTGGCTTGGATTTGGGTTGTCTATGCCCTAAGTCACATGATTTACTATTTTATTCATGTAGAAGGGATGAGATGTTGTTACCAGGTACAGTCATGGTGGATGATTGTGGTTGACTATGCTGACAGGTTGGACTTTGAGAGCCAGATGCTCGGTTCATGGATGTGATCATGGTGTCATGGATTTTGACATGACATGATTGGTTATACAGGTACATCCTTGATGTTCATTAGCTTGGATTTTCTGATTTGGTTATGGTGGTATATCTTCTTGGTTGAGGATCATGGTTATTTGGTTTCTTTTGAGGAGCTCATGATGTGCACTTTGAGTTCTTTGATGGTTTGATGCCTTGGTTGATTCTCATGGTTAGAGGATGGATTTGTTCATCATATGTCATGGATAGCTTGGATACATGGTTTAGTAGGAGCTTGTGATAGTGATGGGGTGACAGTGCAGGATTAGTTCCTAGTTTGGTTTATATCTTCTTGTTTTGGAGAGGATGGATTTTATGATGCCATAGGTGACTTGGTACCACAGTTGAGTGGGAGTTGTTGGCATTGATATATTTATTGAGTGTTTGCAGATGTTGGAGGTTTGTCTTAGATCCTGTTGCTGCAGAAGCGTCTTTGACATTTGCATAGTGCACTTGTTATCTTCATGGTGTTTGAAGATGGTTAGATCTTGAGGACTCATGGAGTTCTTGGTTATCTTCATGGTGTGTGGAGATGGTTTTCTTCATGGTGTATGGAGATGGTTGCATCTTGAGGACTCACAGGGTTCTTGGCAAAGGTGTGGTTTATATTTTTTATTTGGCATGTTATCCTTGGTGTGAGGATGGTTTCATTATTATGTCATGGTATACTCTTGATACGCGTTTAGAGTTGTGACATGTTATGGTGTGTTCATATGGAGCATGTTATCTCTTTTAGTTGAGATGGTAAGATCATGTTGTCATGTTTATGTTCCTGAGGCCATGGTTGGAACTTTGACATTGATCTTGGTTTAGTTTCTTGGTATTGAGTACACTGATCATAAGCTAGATACTTCATGATATTGCTATGTTGCATTTGGAGTTGGCATGGATTGATTGGTTACAGGTGCTCATGGATACTTAGAGACGGTGGTGACGCTGATTTCTCTTGGATTAGAGAAGTATTTGTTGGGACGGTTGATGGTTTCAGCAGGAAGTCCGAGGGGCAGTCACCTGATATGGACTTGAGAGGAGATTGTTCTTAGATGAGTCTTGGTTGGAGACTTGGGTATCTTGATGAGCATTCTCATTCCCCACTCTTGGTCTACTCGGCGGTTTGCTACTTGAGAGGTATAGCCCATTGTTTTTCTCAGTTGCATTATATTTATGCTTGTCTTTCATGGATATGGATCTTGAGCTATGGTACATGAGTTAGTTCTGGTGGGTTCATTTGAGAGATGGTTTAGCATTGGTTATCTCCATGTGCATATGTTGTTATGCTGGTTGAATTTGGGAGATGGTTTTATATTGGGCATATTCCTTGGATTAGGAATGGTTATTCCTTGGTTTAGGAATGGGTTTATTGAGTTTGATCTTCTTGTGAGAGGCTTACATCCATGATTAGTTATATGGTATGGTTTGGGTGTTGTTGAGGCTTCTTGTTGGGGTTTTATGGAGGAGATCATACTTGCACAGTTTACATCTAGAGGTGTGTGTAGAAGGACATGATACAGGTTATGATTTGCATGGTTTCTCTAGTCTTGGTTATCTTCCTAGATGTTCAGTTTTTCTTACATTGGATTTGAGATTGGTTAGAGATTGTGATCACTGGTTTGTGCTCATGCATGTCATGTGAGAGATGACATGGTTATTCGTTTATCTCTTTTCTTTGTTGGTTGTGGTGAACTTGGGAGACTGTTGGAGACTTGTTATGAGAGTTGTTCTTGCAAGATATTAGTTTATGTATTGCATATGTCTTTGATACTACATGGATTCACTTCTTTGAGATGTGTTGAGTGGATTGGCTATAGATTTGACATTATCTTTTGCAGTGGGAGCTTCTTGGTATATATGTGATAGGTATTGCTCTTGAGGCTTGTGATTGCAGGTTGCAGATTGGATATGCTAGTGATATGAGAATCACTTGTTATACCTTTGAGATATGGATAGTTGGATGGGTTTGACACTTTTCTGTGGGTGCTATTTTAGCTATGGATATTTTGACAACTATGGATACATGTGATTACCTTTGGATCAGGTTTTTTGTGCTTAAAATTTTAGTTGGTACAGGATTTTATGATCTTCTAATGCGACAGGTTGGGTGGCTTTCTCTTTGGATGACTTCTATGTGTGTCCAGTGGGAGTGGCATAATAGGAGGTGAGATCATTCATGTTTGAGATGCTAGATACTTTGATTTTGTCATGGGTACTAGGATGGAGCACTCGGTGTATTTTGATCCATGATGGTGGATGTGCTGGGAGGGATTGTTCCCTTGTTCATTTATGTGGCTACAGATTGACCCTATGCAATGTATACAACAAGTGGGAGATTGTTGAGATAATGGGTGTTGCACACATTGCATAATATTTTTATTTTATTATATTATGTAATGTTGTGCCTAGATGGACGTGCAACATGTAAAGATTCCCATGGAATATTCTTGATGAGTTGTATTGTAACATTGTGAAAATATTTCATGTAATTATTTAATATTGGGGAAAAGAATTAAATGCCCAATATTAAATGTGGGGTCAGTGGGTTAGGTAGCACATGGTTTATGTAATACCACTTGGTGGTTTTGTGGGACTTGCTACTATATAAGCAGCCACAAGGGTAGTTGTTGTAGAGAGAAAAAAGAGAGAGTGACAAGGAGAAGACAAAAGGCAAGAGTCGAGTGGGACAAGGCTTGACAGGTTAGCCAAGGGAGCATTTGTGAAGGTTGAAAGCATGGTATGGGATGTGTGGATTCATGCTTGTTCACATAGTTTGCTCGGTTGTGGCTATGGCCATGAAGGCTTCCATGGTTGTATGGCAATGGTATTTTTGCTGAATAATACGTGATGATGGATGCTTTTGGAGGCTAGATTTTTCCCTTCAATGAGGGTTTCCCAGGGTATATCTTGTGTCACAATTTTGTGGGTATGTTGCCTATTCTCTTGCATGTGGATTTTAATTCAGTGTTTATTTCAGATCTATTATGGGTTATGTGGAAATGGTTATATTCTTTATTGCCAAGTTTCCTTACATACATAAGTTCAAGTGACTTGACTTCACCTCAATAGTCTCTTGTGAAGAAGGAGAGTGAGTCTCTGATAGTGGAGATGATGAAACAAAATGAGAGCAAGATAATAAGTGGGAAGAATGCTCAAAAATCCTTGTAGCAACAATATTGCCTATCTCACTATCTCTAATGTGCACTGAATCTTGTGCAACCTCAACTTTATTACCTATTCCACTATGTGTAATCTGATAAATAGAGAGAAGGTTAGAGGATAAAGATGGAACACATAGTACACCATGAAATGTACAATCATCAATGAAAAATAGAACCTTTGCCACATATAGTCATAACAGTGTTATGCCCTATCAAAATGTGTGGAGTAGGAGAAGCCTCAAAAGAAGAAAACAAATTCTGAGAAGATGTCATATAGTATGAAGCACTTGAATCAAATAACCATCTAGAGGAGTGTGGAGTAGTAGTTGCACATAGTGCATGACCCTTTCCTATATCTTTACCATCTAAAAAAATGATGATGATGAAGAATATCTATGAGAAGTATAAGGAATATCAATGTTTCTCTTCTGAAGGAGAGCTACCAAATATGAAACCTATTTGGCATAGCCATCTAACTTCTTCTCATAGCAACCTGACTCATCATGATTGGGCTTATTACAATAAGCACACTTGGGTTTTTTTGGCTTTGGTTTATCTCCCTTAGGAGGAGGTGGATTTGATGTGATGTGAGGGATAAAATCAATTTGAGACTTTGAAGGATGTGACTTATGTTTTTTTCTCCTTCATCCTAGAAGATGGTCGGGCTACCAATGCATAAGTCTATGAGCTTGTGAGAGATTCCAACTGAGAGAGCTTAGCTTTCTCTTGAGTCAAATGATCACAAAAAGCCTCAAAGGATGGAATGGTAAATCTAGTACTCAAAGCATCCTTGGTGGAACAGAAGGTAGAATTAAAAATATGAAAGTTTCCATGAAGCTTAAAAAGAATCAGGTAAATACACTTAGTGTCAATCTTGATTTTCCCACAACCCTGCAATAAAGATCTATGTTGTTTGAACTTCATCAAGAAGTCCTCAATGGAAGGAAAATAATATGGTAGAAGAGAGATAAGCTCTACCTCAATATGAAGTGCATTGAACTCATTCACTACACCAAACAAGCTGTCAAGCTTGGTCCACATAGCTAAAGGGGCATTGCACCCATCAAGATGAAATTGTAGACTATCAGATGCCTGTAAATAAATCAAACCTATAGCCTCATCCATCTTGTTCTTGTGATGTATAACCTCAAAAGGCCTCTATAAAACTGACTATATTGCATCTAAACAAGACCACAACCCTTTTGACCAGATAAGCCATGTCATTAGGGTCTTCCATGTGTGATAGTTACGAGGGGTTAGAAGTTCTAGACAAGAAGATGTATTGACCATTATTTTTAGTAGGTGTTGGATCATTTTTGAAAAAGGTTTGGTTTATTGATGTAAATAAAATAAGCAATAAGAAAAAAAACCCCCCACAATGCAAAAGATTGAACCCTAACTGCTAAAGGAATGTGTATACAAGAAAAGAGAAAAAAACTTTAGTTTGAGGATCACATGCACCTTTGAGAAATACCAATGAAAATAATGGAGAATCTAGATAATTCTCAAGAAGAGATTTCTAATGCTTCTTTTAGATTGAAAAATGGAACTAAAACAAGAAAGTTACACCCCCTGGAAGATAGAAGGCATCATCTGACTTCAAGAAAAAAGAAGGTACTAAACTAGGAAAAAAAACATCATCAACAAAGATTTCTGATATCAAAATATCCTTACCTTTTTCTACCTTAATATACAAGTTGTTGTTGTTATCTATTCTCTCAAATCCTATCTTCACAAGATATTTGTGTAGTCTCTCATACCATGCTCTAGGTGCTTGCTTTAAACCATAGAGTGCTTTGTGCAATTTGTAGACCATATCTTTTTTGTTGTCATCAAAAAATCCCTTTGGTTGTTCTATGTAGACTTCCTCTTCCAATATACCATTTAGAAAAGTAGACTTCACATCCATTTGGTAGACTTTGAAACCTTTGTAAGCAGCATATGCAAGTAATGTTCTTACTCCTTCCATTCTTGCAATAGGAGAAAATGTTTCCCCACAATCTAATCCTTCTTCTTGTGCATAGCCTTTGCAAACTAATACGGCTTTGTTTCTTGTGATCTCACCATTCTCATCAAGTTTGTTCCTAAAAACCCATTTGGTACCAATTATATTCTTATCAGCTGGTCTGGGAACTAGGGTCCAGGTTTTATTCTTTTCAATTTGGTCTATCTCTTCTTCCATAGCTTTATACCAGTCATCATCTTGTAGTGCATCTTTCACTATTTTAGGCTTAACCTTGCTTAGTAGACGTGATTCATTTTTTAGTCTTTTCCTCATCATTGGTCTGGCATCCTTGTCACCAATGATTTGTTCAGAAGGGTGATGTCTCCTTACATACTTGGCTAGTCTTAGTTCTATCCTTTTTTCCATGTTTGATCCTTTAGCTTTAGAGTCATTATGCTCTTCTCCATCTGGTATTTCATCATCTCTTTCATGTGAACTAATTTTAGAGTCAAAATGTGCATTTCCTTCATTTTGCAACTTGGCTTTTGAATGCAGCTTGGCATTCACTAGCTATCACTCGGCTGATAGAGAATTTTTTTGTTGATTCCCAGCTTGATTGGCAACATTATCTTCAATAGTCATTCCTTCATAGAAGTATACAAAAGATTTATAATCTTCTAATTGCTTGGATTCATCAACTTGAACATTTGTATGCTCATCAAAATTTACATTTGCACTCTCCACAATCTTGTTTGTGTTAGTATTTAAACACTTATAAGCTTTGCTTCTAGTGGAGTATCCAAAGAATATGCCTAGGTAAAACAAATTACTTCTAGTTTTTTCACCTTTTCCTATCAAATTTCCATTAGTGTCATAGATCTTGGCAGATTTATTTCCAAATTCTACTTTGCAACCTACATTGGCTAACTATGGTACACTCAACAAGTTGTAGTTCAATCCTTCAACATAGTATGCATTATCACATGAAATTTTCTCTATAAATTTAATTGAGCCTTTTCCTTTGATTTGACATGGAGCATCATTAAAAAATCTAACACTATTTCCATCGTATTCAGTAAAGGTAATGAACTTGCTTTTGTCTCCTATCATGTCATGTGAGCAACCACTATTGATGATCCACTTGTCATTCTTGTTCACATAGGTTACAAATGTTGTTGCTTCATCTTCATTTGATTCATCCTTCATGGTCACATAGACTACTTCATCATCATTCTCCATTAGATTCTTCTTCAACAATGTAGCATCTTTTGCCTTTGTCTCTGCTATCATCTTCTCTTTTGTTTTTGTACTTGGTTCCTTCTTTGTAGTTCTTCTTATGTGTACATCTTGTAGCAATATGTCCTACTTCATTGTAGTTGAAACATATGAGAGGGAGCTTACCTTTGAAGTTCACTCGACACCTAAAGTTCACTCAGCACACACTATATTTTCCTTTTGCTCGACTCCAACTAAGAATTTGCTCAGCTTAAACTAGCTTGCTCAGCACCCACTAACGAATTTAGTTTAAGCTTTGTAGTCAACCTTCTTCCAACTTACACTTCTAGTATTTCTATGTGTAGCCAATCTCTATATCTTTATGTTATGAATACACCATTTAATCATTGTCTTAGCTGATCCTTGCACTTCATTACAACATCATAACTCAACCTTTCCCTTAGGTGTTTTTGTTACATCTTGTTGATTAAATCCTCTTCATCAATCAACTAAGTGATAGTTCTTGGATCTTATAAGCAATTGTCATTCCTACAAATAATAGGTTTGGCATCAATGACAAAACAATGATTGAAAATATTCTTTTAACAATAATATCCCTCTTTGACAATAAACCTTTTCAATTAGATTTCCAACAATTTCATGATCAAGCATTCAAGCATTATCAAGTTCAAGCAAATATCTATGTTCAAGCATTAAATTCATCAAGGAGATCCATTAGTAGCCATTGAAGGATTCAAGCTCTATGGAGCCCTCTTGTTGAAGATTCATCCATTTCTGTTCAAGCCTCTTCCTAATCCAAGATCAATTGAAGATTGGTGTTGAAGATCTAATGCCATTGATTTGACACATCCTATATACATTTCTACATTCTTTTGGAGCATCCATACTTGTGGATTCAAGGATTTGAATCCTCCACAAGGATTTCAATATAAGAAAGCTGAATAGTTCCATTTACTTTGTTTAGACATATTGCAATTTAAATTACATTTTAGGGTTGATTCCAAATTGGGGTTTGACCAAGGCAAAAATCCCATTAAACAAAAAAAAAAACCATTTTTCTTGCAGGTACAAGTGTGGAACATTGAATTAAAGTGCAAATTCAAATACCCTTTTCATCAAGCTTGCAAGATCCGCAAAAATAAATTTTGTTAGAGCAGTGTAGGTCAAGGTGGAATTTTTGGGGCACAATTGTACCCTGGAGTACAATTGTGCCCCATTATCTGGGTCAAGGTTGATCTACCATCAGAAAAGAAAATGATTTTTGGGTTTTGAAGATCTTGCAATTTTAGTTCAATAACATGAAAATCGATAGATTATGAGATCATTTGATAGGATTTTCAGCCGATTCTTTTTTAGAAATAAGTACCTTTTATTTCTTTATTTCACTATTAATCTCTTATATTTTACATCCCATATCATAAGAATCTATATGTATGTGTAAAATATGGGCTTAGGGTCTCTTTTGTATGCACTATTCTAAAACCCTATTCATCCCATTTTTATCCTATTCATTTTGGTGAACTCGAAACCCTTACCCCCTCTCTTTTGTGGAGTTAGATGTCCTATCATATTTTGGTGTTCAATTTTCTTTCCTATTATCTTGTGTGTTCACCTTCACTATACATTTTGGTGAACTCGACAAGCTTACCCTCTTTTCTTTTGTGGAATTAGATGCCCTATTGTATTTTTGGTGTTAGACTTCCCTTCATATTATCTTGTGTTTCACCTTCATCTTACATTTTGGTGAACTTGATATAGACAACTCTTTCTTTTTGGTACTAGATTTGCATCTTGTGTTAATACAATTTTTTTTGTTGTAAAATTTCTTTATAAAAATACAAAAATATTTCCATTTTTCATGCTTTTAGTGCTACTTTGTGTTCAACATGTATGAATTTTGTTTTGAATACTTTGATCATGCTTTTATTACAAACAAGGATAGATCCCTTAATGAGGTACATTGTAGTGAGGGTGAAAATGGTTTGGATAAGATCTGCATTGATCCTATCCCTATTTCACACTCCTTCACAACCTCTCTAATTGAATTTTACCTTAAGATGTGTGTGTAGTTGCCTTCACATTCCACTATTTGTAATATTGATAAGCATAAAATAATATTTCCTAGTATGCATGATGTTGCTTTGTCCTATTTTGAATTACCTTATAAGGATATATTAGAGCAAGAAGATGAATTTAATCTATCTCCCCCTCATATTTCTCTTTATGGACATGATTTGAGGGTTGATGTTAATTCTTCTCCCAATATATTTCCTTTCTATGAGCCTAATTTACAATATAATTTACCTACTTCCCCCTTTAGGGATTCATCTTTAGAGATTTATGGCACTTCTACAATGTGCTTTATTGATAGCGATGATAATCCTCCTATTTGGGATGAACCTTTGGATTTGGATATTGATTACTCTCTTCCTCACGAAGCCATTGTGGATGAACCTGTGGATAAAGATATTGATTTATCCCCTTCTCATAAAGAAGATTTGATGCAAGAGGGTGATTTATTAATGGATTACATATTCATACATGATGATAACTCTTTTTCTAAAACATGCTCCTCTTATGTAGACATTTTTAGTGAAAGAAGATGACATTATAGATGGATTACCTCCATTTGAGATTCCTTCTAGTGATGAGGCATTAGTGGAGAATGATATGTTTTCCCTTAATGCTCGCCCTCTTAGTGATGATCTTATGGAGAATCAAGATTCTACCTCATCTTCTCTTAAGATGTCTTCTTTGCTTCCTTCTTGTGAATCCATTTGTAGTGTTGAGACAACTAACATGGTTTATCTAGAACCTTTGTTGACTATCAAAGGTTGTCCTCACATTACTATCAAAGGTAAATCTATGAAATCTTTAGAGTATTTCCATGACCAAGATTATATAGATCACACATATCATATAAGGAATAATCTTCAACCTAATCCGGTGGTTTCTACTTCATTGCCACCTTCTCAACTCATTCTTGCTTCTCCACCCCATCTTCCTAGCAAGGAGTATGATTTGATAAATCAATTGCAAAATACCCCTACCAAAATTTCTTAATGGGAGCTTTTTCAAACTTTTTCTACCTATTGTAAATCCTTGCAAAATGCTCTAGAAACTCTTCCCACTCCACCTCCTAATCAAGAGAACATCAATAATTTCTTACAATGCATGCATACTACCTCAAGTGACCCTAACATTGTATTTACTCAAAATGATTTACTTTCTAAAGAAGTTCAAAATCAATATAATGCTCTTATGGTGGTTGTTACTATCAATAAAAGTATCATTCATAGGACCTTGATTGATAATGGATTTGGGCTTAATGTTTGTAGCATGGACATGCTCAAAGCAATTAATGCTAATCTTTCAACTATTCAACCTAATAACATTCCTATACATGGATTTAATAATATTTCTAAGAGCACTTTGGGAATCATTTCCTTACCTATCAAAGTAGGTCTGATCATCCTAGATATACCTATTCATGTTATGCCTAGACCTCTCAATTATAACCTTCTTTTGTATAGACCTTGGTTGCATGGGATGCATGCTATCCCTTCCACTCTTCATCATAAATTCAAGTTTATACATAACAACATGATGTATACACTTCATGCAGATGATGTGCCAAATCCTTGTCTAAATATTCAAAACCACACTACTCCTATTTCTGATAGTAATCTTTCTTCCTCTAATGTTCCTCCTTATGATGAGTGGGGAACCTTGGATTTTACTCCTACCTTTATTGGAGAGTATAAGGTTTCTGATCTTAATTTTATGAAGCCACAAAGAGAGTTTGAATAATAAATTTTTACTTCTAAATCCCTTTGTAACAACTTTGTCACTGCTTCTATCCATAATGAAATCATCAAACCTACTAATGATGACATATGATAACTAATGGAGTTCCATTGACTCCATATATGGCTTCTCATTATGGTCCTAGTTATCATTTCCTAGTTAAACAAGGATTCAATGGTCAAGCATGTGGTAAGCATAAATATGGAATTCAAATGCCCTTACAGAATGGGGGGCATGAGCATTCTTATGGAATGGGGTTTAATCCTCAACAAAAAATCAACATTAATAGCATCTCAAAGAACACTTCAAACTTGATGAAACTATGAAGGATTTTGACCAAGAAGTTCTTTGGCCTAAGCTCCTTTGTTCTAAGATGATTACTAGACCTAAACGCAAAAGGAAATGTAGTCCACACTTGAAGACTCTTCCTTTTTGATTATATCATATATTTCATAATCTCTCTACTAATGAATGTCAACCTTTACATTATAAGATTAGGAAACTCATTGATAGTAAGGTTATTTATATATCATGTGGCAATGAGTAGCATTTTAATCTCTTGGGGATCATTGTCTTGTATAGTGTTGCAAGTGATATGATAGGTCCCCTTCAATTTTTGTTCCTATGCTTGGGGGGCAAGGATGTCATCTCCTTCTTTTTTCTATCTTTTTAGGATCCACTTTTCCTTGGTTAAGAAATATCTATCTATCATACATGAAAATTTTGGTTTATATTAAGGATCTATGCTCTTAATCATAACCTTTTTTGTTATTTGATATTGGGTTTCCATGGTGGATAAATCTCTTAGCTTACAAGCTGAATAGTGTGCTATCCCTCACAAGGGTTACTTTTTCACTTCTTGCATGATATCTCTTTGCATTATTCCCTTCCAAGGCCTCATAGGAGTTGTGACCTTCTTGGCTTGGACTGGGTGTTGTCTGTGGATATTTTCTTGATATTAAAGAAGGTTTTATCCTTGTTCTTTTCTTTCCTTAACATGTAAAAATAGTATATATTTTTGCCATCTTAAGGAGGGGGGCATATATATAGCTTCCCTCATTCTATATTAAGAATTATTGTTCTAACCTTTTATTTTTGCAACATACTAAATCTTGGAACGTAACACACACAAGTTTCTAAATCTTGAAGAGACACACATTTTCAATTTTAAAAATGCTAAATCCTCAGAAGGTAATGCACATAAGTTGATAAATCTTGAAGAGATATGCATTTTACAAATGTATTCTATGGTGATATGAGAATATAAATCCATGGGTACTTTATAAAAGCCATCAAAAGATGCACTACATACATGCAAAAAGCTACCAGAAGGCACACAACTTTATGTGGTGAGTTTCAAGTGCTTTCTTGGTGGTCCATCCTATCCTTTTTGTGGTTCATAGTGAGATACACACATCTTATTAGGTGAGCTAGCCACTCCTCTCTTCCTCTTCTCTCTTTTTCTAGTGCTGTCTCTCTTATTGTAATCTTGGGGTTGATGAAGACTTGAGTCCCTCAGGGCTTAAGGATCTCTTTGTCCCTTTGATTTTAATAATATTATCTTTTCATTATGATTTACTTTACCAAAATATTGCATTGAGTCCATACTCCTTCTAAAGTGGGGGCTAAATGTATCATCTTAAAATGGAAGCACTATCACGTTAAGAGTGTTTTTCCCTCTGAGTAAGTGGTTTGGGGTCATGTCAAGCACCTTGAATGGGTCTTTGACTTGGATGTGGCTTTTTCCTCTATTCTACCCCTTTTTCCAATTTCTTTCTACACTTTTCTAGCATTTTGGACTGAAATCTTGAGATTCTTGACTTTTGGGTCAAGGATGACCTTAGGGTCAAGGATGACCTTCTGGGTCAAGTTTAACCTAGTCAACCCTAACCTAGTCAACCTTGACCTAGGTTAAGGTCAACCTTGACCTTGACCCTGTTAGGAATAAGGTGTCTCAACCTGGTATAATTCCTATTCTTATTATTTATTTTGTAAAATGTATTTCTTACAAATAATGTTGATGTGTCGACATCTTGAATTGTGTATAAGGAGATCATGACTAAAATGGTTATGACGGATTCCTATGACATGTAAGAGCTATGTTAGGAAGATTCAATGATAGGTGAAGACATGTGACAACTAAGATATTTGAGTACTATACACTCTACCCCAATAGTGGGGTTCGGGGCATCGCCTTGGAAATTTTTTTGGGGTTCCTATTTTCTCGAAGAATGGTAAAAACCCTAATATGGTTCACCTTTGGGAGTATCCCTAAAGTGAAGTGCATGTTATAAGCATTTTTAGGGTTGCGAAGAGATGCAATGCGAAAAAGGTGTATTGTTGGTACTGCGAGTAGCTACTGGAGTCTTCTATTGTTGATGTTGAACTTGCATTGCAAGTGTATTGTAACCTTGTGTTGAAGATAATATATTGTGCAGTTTTGAAGGGGTGGGGTTGTTTTACCGAAAGGTTTTTCCCCACTAGAAAATCCTTGTGTTATGTGTTCCTTTCTCTGTCTATTTTCTGTATGCATGGTTGGCTGCAATATTGTTATTTACATGATATTGAATCTGTAAGTGTAGAAGATTTTAATAGGATTTGCATCATACTTTCCTTATGAGATTAGTGTAGGAAGCTGTTTCCGCACCTGAGTTTCCTTACAAGTGGTATCAGAGCTTGATCAACTTTTGATCCTAGTTGTTGGGTAGGGTTTTCTGAGCTAATCTCAAGTTGAGTGGGAGTCTTGTGCAGAGCATCCTGAATCTTATTTATAGATTGAGATGGCGAGTTCATCATATGGAAGAATGGAGGTGGAGAAATTTAATGGCACTAATTTCGAGTTGTGGAAACTCAAGATGGAAGACATGTTGGAAGATCGTGACCTATGGGAAGTGACTACAAGCGCTACAAGACCAGCAAGTATAGCTCAAGTAGATTGGGATATCAAAGATCATAAAGCTAAGGGTCTCATAAGACTTTGTTTAACCGATGTAGTCCTTCTAAATGTTCTAGATGAGAAAACCGCATATAGTTTGTGGGAGAGACTTGGGGCCGTGTATCAAGCCAAATCTTTGGTGAACAAGTTGTTCTTGAGGAAGAAGTTGTATTCTCTGCGAATGGAGGAAGGTGGATTCTTAACGGATCATTTAAATGCATTTAATCTACTGGCTACACAGTTGACATCAGCTGGTGTCAAGTTAGAGGAGGAGGATCATTGCTACACACTTTTGTGTTCTTTACCGGATTCATGGGACCATCTTGTGATGGCTCTTGGAAGCACATTAGTCACCTTCAAAATGGATGATGTGGTGTCTTTGCTGCTATCAGAGGAGATGCGGAGAAAGGCCTTTGTTTTGGAAAAAGAAGCCCTTGCTATTCGTGGGAGATCCACGGAAGGAGGGAAGAAAAATGACAATAAGGGTAGATCCAAATCTTGTGGGAAGTCAAAGACTTCCAATAAGTCCAAGGAAAAATGTTGGAATTGTGATAAGACTGGGCACTTTTGTAAAGACTGTAAAGAGCGAAAGAAGAAGAAGAAAGCCTCAGATTCTGGTTCTGAAAAATCTCAAGAAGATGGCGCTGCATTCATCGTAGCTTTGGTAGCCCATGCATCTGATGATGTGTGGTTGACTAGGGTGCATCTTTTCACATGACCTCTCATCGAAATTGTTTCTCAAAATATGAAGAGTTTGATGGTGGAAAGGTGTACTTGGGTGATGATTCTCACCTAAAGATAGTTGGACGCGGAAGGGTCACTATAAAATTTCTTGATGGACGAGTAAAGGGAACCAATGGAGTTATGCACATTCTAGGTTTGGCACGAAACCTATTATCTGTAAGTATGTTGAATGATGTAGGTGTGCAAGTTGTTTTTTCTAAAGATGGATGTAAGATGATGAGAGGAGCTATGGTTCTTGCTAAGGGTACTAGGAGAGGTACTTTGTTTCAGCTTGATGCATACATTTCTCAGTGTAATAGTTCTTCTATTTCAAAGAAGAGAGCAGCTATCACTTCATCCCCACCATCTGAACGAGTGTTAAAGAAGACTGTGGTTAGTGGTTCTAATGGTAGTGCAACAAGTGTACCTAAGGGTGCAAACACTTTGGAAGGAAAGCTTCCTGCAGAAAAGACAATGTTGTGGCATATGATATTTGACCACATTGGTGAGAAGGGTCTCAGAACCCTGAAAAATAAAAATCTTGTTGAGGGGTTAAGTGATTGCAATCTCGAGTTTGACTTCTATGAACATTGTGTCTATGGTAAACAAAATCGTGTTCAGTTTTACTCTAGTTCTCACAAATCTTCTAATGTTTTGGATCTTATTCATTCTGATGTATTTGGTCCTGTAAAAGTTCCTTCAATCTCCAAGTCTGTATTTTTTGTATCTTTCATAGATGATTATAGTAGAAGGACATGGATTTATTTCCTTAAAAGTAAGACACAAGTCTTTAGTCGATTCAAGGAATTTAAAGCCCTTGTAGAGAATCAGACTAGTAAGAAGATTAAGTGTGTGAGAACTGAAAATGGTGGTGAGTTTTTCTCAGCAGAGTTTGAACAGTTCTGTAAAGAACAAGGTATCGAGAGGCATAAGACAACTCTGTATACCCCACAACAAAATGGAGTTGCAGAGAGAATGAATAGGAAACTGATGGAGAAGGCTAGGAGTATGCTTAGTGGAGTTGGTTTAGAACAAAGGTTTTGGGCCGAAGCTGTGGCCACTGCTTGCTATTTGGTTAACAGATCTCCTACATCAGCCCTTGTTGGTAAGACACCCATGGAGGTGTGGTCTTGTAAGAAGCCTTCAATTAGATATCTTCGTGTTTTTGGTTGTGAAGCTTATGCACATGTTCCAATGGAGAAAAGATCTAAGTTGGAAAACAAAGCTGTTAAATGTATTTTCATCGGGTATAGTGCTGGTGTGAAAGGATACAAGCTTTGGGATCTTGTGACTAGTAAGGTGTTATATAGTAGAAATGTTATTTTTAGAGAGCTAACATCTTCTCCTATTGTGCTACAACCAGATGAAAAAGAAAAGGAAAAAGATGTTGTTTAGTTGCCTCCTACCCTTGAGAAGACTGAACAGAGAGACCATGTTGGGTCTAATGATGAGGAGAGCTCTTGTAGCTCTGATAGTTCAGAAGAAGAGGAAGAACAACCTCAACCTTAGCCCTTGAGGAGATCCATGAGAGAAAGAAAGCAACCAGAAAGGTTTGGTTATTCTATGTTAGATTCTAGTTGTGCTTTTGCTTTGATTACTAACACTGATGAGCCTAGATCTGTGAAAGAGGCTTTGGGCATGGAAGATGCAGGTTCCTGGATTGAGGCTATGGATGATGAGATGGATTCATTAGAGAAAAACAAAACACGGGACCTTGTAACTTTTCCTAAAGGGAGAATATTTATTGGTTGTAAATGGGTGTTCAAGAAGAAATTCTATGCAGACGACAGTGTTGAAAGGTACAAAGCTAGATTGGTTGCAAAGGGGTATTCACAGGTAGAGGGAATAGATTATGGTGAAATATTCTCTCTTGTTGCAAAGTTGACATCCATTAGATTTCTGTTATCTCTTTCTGCATCATATGATTTAGAGATAGAATAGATGGATGTGAAGACAACTTTCCTTCATGGTGATTTGGAGGAAGAGATTTATATGTCATAGCCTGAGCACTACATTGTTAAAGGTAAAGAATCCTTAGTTTGTAGATTAAAGAAATCTCTATATGGTTTGAAGAAATCTCCTAGGATGTGGTACCTTAAGTTTGATGCCTTTGTGTTGTCAATTGGATTTGTAAGATCAAAATTAGATCATTGTGTTTATTTTAGAATTGAAAATGATCGCCTTCTTATTGTTGCATTATATGTTGATGATATGTTACTGTTTGGGAAGGGTAAGGGTATGATTTCTAATTTTAAATCTCAGTTGTCAACACAGTTTGAGATGAAAGATCTTGGGGCAGCTAGGTACATCTTGGGTATGGAAATCAGTAGAGACAGGTCTGACAGAAAACTTTGGTTGAGTCAGAGTAAGTATGTGAAGTCTATGTTGGACAGGTTCAGCATGGCAGATTGTAGACCACTATGTGTTCCTATTCCTGTGGGAACAAAGTTATCTATAGATGATTGTCCAAAATCTCCTAGTGAGGTGGAGGACATGAGAAGAGTACCTTATGCTAGTGCAATTGGCAGTCTTATGTATGCTATGGTCTATACTAGACTAGACATTGCCCAAGTAGTGGGAGTCCTGAGGCAATTTATGGCTAATCTTGGATGGATACATTGGGATGCAGTTAAGCGAGTATTCAGATATTTGAGGGGTACATCGGATTACTCCATATGTTATCATGGTAACTCTTCTGGATCTTTGAATTTAGTTTGTATTCATGGGTTTGTGGATTCAGATTGGGCAGGTGATATTGACTGTAGGAGATCCACCAGTGCTTATGTTTTCACTATGTTTGGTGGTGCCATCAGTTGGATGAGCAAGCAACAACCTGTGGTTGCTTTGTCCACTACAAAAGCTGAGTACATGGCTGCTACTCATGCTTGTAAGGAAACCATTTGGATTAAGAGATTGTGTTTTGATGTTGGTGTTGATGCAGAACAGATTACTATTTAGTGTGACAGTCAGAGTGCTATTTGCCTTGCAAAGAATCCAAATTTCCATGCCAAAACGAAGCACATTGATGTGCAGTTTCACTTTGTGAGAGATATGGTGGAAGGTGGAAAGGTAAATTTGGAAAAGGTAGATACTGTGAAGAATGTTGCAGATGCATTAACGAAACCAGTGGGCACTGAGAAGTTTAGATGGTGTTCGGAGTCTATGGGCCTTTCGACCTATAGCGATTAGTTCTTGTTATGTTCCTGTTGCTCTTACAAGGTGTTCAACAAGTGGGAGAATGCTAGGAATAAGGTGTCTCAACCTTGTATAATTCCTATTCTTATTATTTGTTTTGTAAAATGTATTTCTTGCAAATAATGTTGATGTGTCGACATCTTGAATTGTGTATAAGGAGATCATGACTAAAATGGTTATGACGGATTTTTATGACACGTAAGAGCTATGTTAGGAAGATTCAATGATAGGTGAAGACATGTGGCAACTAAGATATTTGAGTATTGTACACTCTACCCCAATAGTGGGGTTCGGGGTGTAATCACCTAAAAATGGTCATCTAGACTATTAGCCCCCTTTTCAACATTTTGGCTAAATTAATTTAATCACTTACCTAAGCCAAATTGCTAATAATCAATTTATTTGATTATAACCTATAGTTTGACTATGCTATCCTAAGTTCATTATTCAATTAAAAGAACATGTCCCCTTTTAATTAAATAAAACACCCCATTCTTCTAACCCACTTAAAGTACACACATAAAGTCCTTTTTCTATTTTACAATTAAAAGAAAAGGCTTGTGAGACTTTTGTCTTATATGACAAGTCAACTTATATTCTATTGGTTGACTTGTGTGTGCACATGGATCACACCTATTTTTGAATTCCACCTTTGATCATCCACCATCTTCATCTTGATCTCTACCGTCCGTACGAATTTAAAAGAGAGAGAGCTTTCCCCCTCAAAGGATCAATCCTCATTTTGAATATTGTTATGCTGCAGGTTTTCTAACAGGTTTCTTTGGAGCTTTGTGGAGAACTTCTCATTTCTTGTCTCATTCTCTCATACCATAGCATTTTAGCTTAGATTCATGTTGCATGTTAGTTTAGCTTCTACTTTGCAATAATCTATCTCACATAGTTTAATATTTGAATTGTAACACTCTCATCCATGCTTAGGATAGCTGCACTTTTCATATTCATTCTAGCTTAATCTTTATTTGCATTGCATCCTTGAGCAACTCCTTGGGACATTTGCATTCTTGCATCTTGTCTTTGGAACCTCCCATTGCATGGTTTACTAGCAAGAAGAGTATCTCTAAGGCTCATATGAGAGCCTTCTTATTCTTGAAATACACTCTCTTGCACTCTGTGGATAGGGAGCTCTAAGCCGGCATTTGAACATTCCAAACTCATGGAATCGTTTGGATAGAAGGGTTTAGAGTGAGACACTTTCGAGTGTACATTTTTGGCGCCCACCGTGGGGCATGAATCAAGTTTCTAGCTCCATTTACTTTCATTTCTTATCTCTAATTTTTTACAGCAGCATATTGGATCTAATCAAGTGCTTTAGTAAAATTATCACTTTGGTTTTAAGGCCAACCCATAAGTAGATTGGTTTGAAGGCCAAAAACTTAGTTGGTTTAAAGATTTGATCATATCTTTTAAACCGCTTGGAGTTTGGTTATGAATTTTTTTTTGTAAGTTGGGTATGTGTTCAAAATGTCTCAATCCAATTTTCAAAGTATTTTGATGTGATTTGCGGGAGTTATGATTTTTTTTTTATTTTTTAAAAGGCCATTTTTAATCACAAATCAGCACATTTTTTGGAAAAACTTACATTTTCAGAAAGTTTTTTGAATTCTAAGAAGGGTACTCTCTTTGTGTTTTGACTTTTGAGGTCATATTAGGGATCAAAAACCCAATTTTATAAATCTGGCCTATTTTGACAAAATCAATCTCTAGGGTGCAAATGAAGAGATTTTTTTTGAATTTCTTGCATTTTTGGAAAGCTCTCTGATTTTTAGTAGGGGTCTCTTCTTTTCATTTCTATTTTTGGATCCGAAATAATAGCAAAAAAGTATAATCTTGTTGAGTAGATCAAAAGCAAAGAGTAAAAATGAGAGCATTTGTGATTAGTTTGCCCTTTCTTTGCATACACTTGATTGAAAGATAACTTAGATATTTGAGTCAACTAACCACTTTTTATTTTAGTTTTTTATGTTGTTTCACACTAACTTGTGGTGCTAACAAGTTGTGATTGCAGGTTTCCATCCTTGTGAAAAAAATTGAAACATTGCATAAAAAGAACGCATGTCAAAACTTCAAATGCACAAGGGCTACTAACGATTGTTTGCAGGGCTGCCCAATGCATAAAAACCCAATTTTTCTTGTTCTTTACTTTTAAATGTGCGGCATATACTAGTTGTTTATTTTTAGGCACATTAAAACTTACAATTGGGATCTTTTGGTGATAGGAGAGTATGCTTTTCACCCTTGTGGTGAATCAGAAATCTTGACTTACCATTTGGTTTCAAGAGTAAGAGGCAACTGAATCTTCCTGGCATGTTTGGGAGAAAATGATTGGAATAAGAGAGTATGCTCTTCACCCTTGTGGTGAATCAAAAATTTTGACTTTCGAAAGTTGATCCACTCTTTGTGTAGTTAGAATCCTTTAGAGGGCCTGCTCTTGGACAACCTGAGAGGAATGACACAAGTGGGGACAAGCAAATTACCTGGCTCTTCCAACCCACTATAAACTCAAGGCTATCAAGGACACAAAACCTTGGTAGACATAGTGTTTGTCTTCACCTAGTGTGATCACTTATGAGATTTCAACCATAGGGAGATCACTAGGCAAGAATGCTTAAGGTACTCTTGTGGTCATGAGATCGATTACTCATCGCAAGGTGAGGTGTCCCGTAATTGGGAGAAAGAGGAGCTCTATGAACGGAAGCCCTATCTAAACACCCTAAGTTAGTAACTACCCTTTTTTAGTCACTCAACTTCTTGGTGCAAGGATCGATCCTAGTGGACTACCCGGATCACCCCAAGATTTTACACTCACCATATCTGTTCCCTTGGTTGTGTTTATGGCACTTCCATGACAAAGCCAATATCTCTTGTGGGAAACCACTTGGTGTGAGGAAAAGGAGCATCAAGTGTGGGCCAAGTTGTTGAGTAATGAACCATGACTTCTAGGTAGATATTGCTTGATGTGTTCTCAAATGTGCTATACCAGTGAAAATATTTTGAACATACACATGACGATAATTCTATGGAATTCTTTTGAGACGTCACATATGCTTGTATCATGCAAGGTTGCTTTTTCCCTTGTTTGATTGTTTGAAGAATACTCCATGTGTCACTATCTTGCTTGGAAAGAAATTGTTTTTGAACATCAAACTTGCTATGCTATCAACTATTGTCAAACTTTGTCAACCAAGTCAAAACATCAAATGCAAACATTTTCTTGTGTTTCTTGCTAAGGGGAGTCTCATCATTTTATTTTTATTTTCTATGTCTCTAGTTTTTGAACATGCTTAAAGTGACTCTTTGGTCTTGGTGCTCTTGGTCTTTCTATCTTCATGGTCTATGCATGCTTGCTAGTTATCCTTTTGCTAAAATGGTTACCTTTATTTCTTGACTACACTCTTGGGTTGGGAAAGTTGTTCACTTGTCAGCCTACTTGCTCTATTTATTTGGCTATTTGGGCATCTTGCCTAGCTATTGACTTGAGTCATTCATGTAATAAGTTTCTTGGACATATTGTTTGACAAGTTGCTTTAATCTCTGTCTACTATCTTGGCAAGTGAACACTCTACCTCCTATATTTTCAACATCAAGTTATCTTGTAGGCTCTTTTATGCTTGGCTTTGCATCTAAAACTATGGGATCTAAACCTTGTGCTACCAAACTTCAACTGAATCTAGATGATCATGATATCCTCCATGTCACTAAAGAGTTTCAAGATCTATATGCACAATACAAAGAACTAGAAGAGACAAATGATCTTTCTTACCTTCATCTCTCTAAGCGCATGATGGAAATGAAGTCTAAACTTGAGAAAAGGTTGGAGGAGAATATTTCATTGTTACATGAATCTTCCTTAAGGTCTTTATATGCATGTGAGTCACCTTATTTGAGGTCATCCTCTTCTTCTAGGTCTACATGCTCTACTTCAAGACATCAAATGTCTTCATCTTCTAGATCTAAAGACCTCTTTAGAGAACAAGCAAGTGATACCTTCTTTGAGCCTATGCCAAAATTTCATGATGGACCTATCTTTGAAGAAGATAATGATGAAGACATGAATGCATTCTATTCACTTGAGAAACAACCAAAGGACTCTAGACATAATTTTGAGAGAAATTTTACTCCCTTGGGGAATTCTTATGATGACATTTTGAGAACACTTTTTGGCACCAAGATCATCATGTTGCCTAAGTCTAGCTCCTATGGAAATCCTTTCTTGGATGATTATTGTGCTTATCATCAATCTAATGAACATGCTACTTTTGATTGTATAGAGCTGAAACATAAAATCCAAGATCTCATTGATGATGAGATTGTTGATCTTGGAACCTCTAGTGACTCATGGGGTGAAGATACTTCTCTTGAGCAAGATTACATTAATGAACCTATGTCTAGTAGCAGCTCTATTACATCTTCCACTTCTTCCAACACTCGTGCATCTCCCAACACTTCAAATCTTTCCAACATGCCTCCATCAAATAAAGAACCTAATGCTTTCCACATTGACTATGTGTATCCTCAAGGGCTATCTCTAAAAGAAACTCAAGCTAACCTTCACTTGGTTGCAAACCTTTTCCATGCTACTAATCCTAAACATCCTCAACCTTCATGCACTACTATGCCTAATCCAAACACTACTCCATTCACTCTTCATTCTCCCTTGTCCTTGGAAGTGGCTCCATGTCAAGAGGACTCTCAAGAAGAAAAAGCTATAAATTTCAAGAAAGATCAAGATCAAGCACCCTTTCATCTCTTTCAATATTTCCCCCTCCATATCCTATATCTTTTCCACCCCCCAAGTATGATGAAGATACCACTTCCATTATCTCCCTTGAGCTTACTGAAAATTATGAGAAAAGTTCTCTTCATATGCTATCCAAAGCTACTTGTCAAGATCAAAGCATTGCCTCATGTTCTACTTCTCCACATCCACTTCAAAATTGTGCTCAAGCTTCAAATGCTTCTATTAAAAATGTTGTTCCTATCAAAGGTACTTATGAGTCTATTGATGGCTTTGACCATGTTGCTCATTCTAAAGATGTTGATATCCCTTCCCACTATCCCTTTGCATCTTCTAAATCTATCCTTGGTCCTTATCCATCTAAGATAAAGCATTCAAACCTTCCATCCATATTGGGGCCTTATGTTCCTCCATCTCCTACATTCACTCATAGCTCATTCCCTATCTCTCCTATATTACCTCAAGATCAACAAAGACACTCATCCTTGATGACTTTTCACCCATCTATCCATCTAAACCAGTCATATCATCCTTGTTCATCCACAAATCCCAATTCCTTTGGAAGTGAGAATAAACATAAGAATCCATTGAAAAAGAAAGATCACTATGTCCCATCTAATCAACATGTGAATGCTAAGAAGGAGAATGCACAAAAGAGACCGCAAAGGTCCACTACTCAAAGAGCTAAACCAAAGAAAATATGGGTTCCTAAATCCATCATTATACAAATGCACTCTCAAGCACCCAAAGAACGAGGAAAATCTAAACCTATGTGGATTCCCAAGTCTCTTTTAAAAGACTTGAATATTGAAAATATTTCAAAGTTGACATTCAAGCTTCCAAAGGCTTCCGTTCCATCTTCTTCCAAAAATCTTCCTAAAATTATTCCAAAGCCTTCCACTCCACTTTTTTCCAAATCTCTTCTACAACCTCATACATCTATACCTCAAGCTACTTCATCTATGATTCCTCCATCATTCCAATACCCTTCAAGGTGTGTGTCAATGTTGATCTTGTACAATATTTCAACTACCCTCATGAAATCCTCTAAAGCTTACACTAACTTTCTATACATGAACTATTATCCTCCATATACTCTTCCTACTACCATTTCTCTTTCATCACCCTATCAACATCTTTGAGCATACCTTTCTATGGTCTTGGCTTATCATGACTTATCTTTTCTATAGGAGCATTATCTACATTCAAACAACTTCAGCTCTTTCTAAAAATTCAAAAAAAAGAAGAAGAAAAAATAGAAAAAATGAAAAAAATGAAAATGTGCCTTAGTGAAAACCACATCTTGTGGCACCTTGGTAGCAAAAGTAAAGAGAAATAAATTTATCCTATGGTGAAAACTACTTCTTGTGGCACCTTAGATAAGTACCATGATGAAACCTGGCAAACAGGCATCATGCATAATTCTTCCATCATCCATCTATCCCTTCTTCTCTCTTTGATCTTGACAATGTTGAGCTATCTTTGCATATTGGCTATCTTATCCACCAGATTTTCTATTGTGCTCTCCCATTCACTCATAACCTCTATCTTGCTATTTATTCTTATTGCTCTATCCCATTGCTATATTATCTAGTTGACCCCTTTGTCTTGATCATAATAAATGAAACATGGTTCTCATAGGTCTCTTGACATGGCTACTCTTTTGGACTACACACTTCATGCTATCTCACTTGTTGGCTTCATTGCTTATCCTACATGCTATCTTTCTCATTACTTCCATTGCTTATCCAAAATATGCTTCATATTACTATTTCACCTCTTTCCCTAGCTTGGGTACTCTTGAGGAGTCAGTCCTTGAGGATCACTTTCACTTGCTTCATACTCTTTTTTCATCCATCTTTTCTTATCCACTAGCTCGTTGCTCTATCATATCCTATACCTTGCTAGACATTGGGAGAAAATGATGTGATCTTGCTTGAGAACTAGTGATATCTAAAAACTTCTAAAAAATTCCAAAAAAAATCATATATGATCCTAAAAAAAATCCTAAAAATTAGAAAATGTCTTGAAAAAAAGATCTTAGTGAAAACCTAGAAATAGGCACTTTGATGTATCACCAAAAAAATCAAAAATACAAAAATACAAAAAAATTGAAAAAAGCCCTAAAAATAAATAAATAAATCTGTCAAGTGGTGAAAACCTGGAAATAGGCACTACTTGAAACTTGTGCACCTATGTCTATCAGTCTCAATCACCTACTTTGCTACACATTTCCTAGCTTGGAATTGTTTCTTGTCCTCGTCTTGGAACTACTTAGCCTATTGAGGTATTCTTGTGCATTAGGGTTTCTTGGACAAGTCACAAAATAGTGTTTCTCAACACTTCCCCCACCTTGACATCAAGTGTTTTTCAACACTTTTCAAATAGTTTACCTATGGTCTCCGATGTCACAATATTTCTCACTATCAGAATCAAGTCTTGAAGAAATGGCCAAGTGACTTACACACAGGCACTTTAACACTTAAACGACTGAGCTATGCTGATATTTATCTACTTTGTGTGTTGTCTATGATGATTTCTTTGCCATGTGTTCCTTCCCTAATAGTCTTTCGAGGATGTCGTTGACTAGAAGACTGGGGGCATAGGACATACTTTCTTGATTTCTGCTTGTGGGTATACTTTGTTTGTCTATAGTGTTGTAAGCATTTAGGCTTGTCCTATCCAACATGTTGACTTACAAATGTATCATCCTTGACTATTTTGCAAGACCACACTCGGGGGTTATCTTGGCGCTTATGTCTTGATACAGGTTAATCTTGCTAAATTAAACTTAGGGAATCTAATCGCGTAGTTATCTTGACTTACATGTCTCTAATGCTTAGATTGGATTTCCACATACCTATCTAATATTGATCATATTCATATCCCCATAGTTATACTAGTGATGGTTGTATGATCTCATGATGTCCCTAATAAATGCTCAATGATGAAATTAAGAGTCTAAATGCTATACACTTCTTGTTGGTAAACCACTTTTCATATTAGCTTGCATTTTAGGTTCATTTTCTAACTTATTCTTGCATTCTTGCATATGGGGAGGGCTCTCTCTTCATCTTTTTGTGGACATATCATCTAACTCCTTTCATATATTTCTTTATTTTCTTCTTATTCATTCACGTCTTTTCACCTGCTTAATCTTTCACTTCATCTCTTTTCTATCTTATCATCACATTATATAAAGTTTTGACCTTTTAAATAATTTCAACATCCTAGATTCATTTTCGAGATCGAAATCCAAATTCGAGTTCATGTTGATGGTCATAATTGTCTTTTAAAATTCTACTTTCTTTCGAGCAGTTAGTTGACCTTTTAAGGTCTAATATTTGAATCATCACTGGGGCATCTTCATTTCTACATGTCTTCATCATTTCCATACTTCATATCTACTTCAATTCACTTTTTTATGTCTAAAATCACCTTTCTACTCGTTTCAACCTAATTTTTATGCTATATCCTTCAAAGTCAACTCTAGTCAAACTAGGGCATTTTATCATTTTTTTTATATAGTCATTCTTGGGTTCTAATCATCTATCTGTCATCTTGGACATTGCTATATTCTAATTTTCTCATGTCTAGCCAATTTTTGCATCCCCTTACCTCATTTCAATTTTGATCCCGAGGGGGCAGAAATACTCTATCACTGATTGCTATAGCTATCTATTTCTTAGGAGCATTTGTTTGAACTTATCACTTGCTCTCGATCTATTCGCTTTGCTAGATGTTAGAATTCTTTTCGGATCCTAACATCATCTTCATAATGTTCAGTACTACCGCTATCAGGCTGTGCATTCAGGACTTGCTATCTATTTCTGCATTTCATTCTTTGGAATCAGATATCTATATCTATCATCGCCTACTTGGCTTCGATTTTCTTTGACATAATATGTTCCCAGATCGATCACGCATTAGTCAAAGAGGGGCAAATGTAATCACCTAAAAATGGTCATCTAGACTATTAGCCCCCTTTTCAACATTTTGGCTAAATTAATTTAATCACTTACCTAAGCCAAATTGCTAATAATCAATTTATTTGATTATGACCTATAGTTTGACTATGCTATCCTAAGTTCATTATTCGATTAAAAGAACATGTCCCCTTTTAATTAAATAAAACACCCCATTCTAATAACCCACTTAAAGTGCACACATAAAATCCTTTTTCTATTTTACAATTAAAAGAAAAGGCTTGTGAGACTTTTGTCTTATATGACAAGTCAACTTATATTCTATTGGTTGACTTGTGTGTGCACATGGATCACACCTATTTTCAAATTCCACCATTGATCATCCACCATCTTCATCTTGATCTCTACCGTCCGTATGACTTTAAAAGAGAGAGAGCTTTCCCCCTCAAAGGATCGATCCTCATTTTGAATATTGTTATGCTGCAGGTTTTCTAATAGGTTTCTTTGGAGCTTTGTGGAGAACTTCTCATTTCTTGTCTCATTCTCTCATACCATAGCATTTTAGCTTAGATTCATGTTGCATTTTAGTTTAGCTTCTATTTTGCAATAATCTATCTCACATAGTTTAATATTTGAATTGTAACACTCTCATCCATGCTTAGGATAGCTGCACTTTTTATATTCATTCTAGCTTAATCTTTATTTGCATTGCATCCTTGAGCAACTCCTTGGGACATTTGCATTCTTGCATCTTGTCTTTGGAACCTCCCATTGCATGGTTTACTAGCAAGAAGAGTATCTCTAAGGCTCATATGAGAGCCTTCTTATTCTTGAAATACACTCTCTTGCACTCTGTGGATAGGGAGCTCTAAGCCGGCATTTGAACATTCCAAACTCATGGAATCGTTTGGATAGAAGGGTTTAGAGTGGGACACTTTCGAGTGTACATGGGGCATCGCCCTGGAAAATTTTTTGGGGTTCCTATTTTCTCAAAGAATGGTTAAAACCCTAATATGGTTTACCTTTGGGAGTAGCCCTAAAGTGAAGCGCATGTTATAAGAATTTTTAGGGTTGCGAAGAGATGCAATGCGAAAAAGGTGTATTGTTGGTACTGCAAGTAGCTACTGGAGTCTTTTGTTGTTGATGTTGAACTTGCATTGCAAGTGTATTGTAACCTTGTGTTGAAGATAATAAATTGTGCAGGTTCTGAAGGGGTGGGGTTGTTTTACCGAAAGGTTTTTCCCCACCGGCAAATCCTTGTGTTGTGTTCCTTTCTCTGTGTATTTTTTGTATGCATGGTTGGCTGCAATATTGTTATTTACATGATATTGAATCTGTAAGTGTAGAAGATTTTAATAGGATTTGCATCATACTTTCCTTATGAGATTAGTGTAGGAAGCTGTTTCCGCACCTGAGTTTCCTTGCAGACCCAAGGTCCAAATTTCAAGGTTTCATGATTTTTGGATGTCGAGTTTTGAAAAAGAGTAGTTTTCCCACTTCCGAGTTGGTTGTTTTGGTCTCTAAAATGGTAAAATCTTAAATTACATTTAATTTAGGTCTATTTCTAAGGGTTAAGGTTAATTGGGATTTAATTCCCCCATGTTGACCTTCTCTAGAAGTTTGTGCCCTAGATCTCTATATAAGGAAGCCTCCTCCTCTCACTTTCTTGAACGTATGAATGCATAACAAGGAATAAGGAGATGAGATGAAGTTATACTATTTCATGATCAAGCATTCAAGCATTAAAAAGTTTAACCAAGAATCCATATTCAAGCATTCAATTCATCAAGGAAATCCATTAGTAGCCATTGAAGGATTCAAGCTCTATAGAGCACTCTTGTTGAAGATTCATCCATTTCTGTTCAAGCCTCTTCCTAATCCAAGATCCATTCAAAATTGGTGTTGAAGATCTAATACCATTTATTTGAGACATCCCACATACATTTCTACATTCATTTGGAACATCCATACTTGTGGATTCAAGGATTCGATCCTCCACAAGGATTTCAATATAAGCAAGGTGAATAGTTTTATTTACTTTGCTTATAAATATTGCAATTTCAATTACATTTCAAGGTTGATTCCAAACTATGGTTTGACCAAGGAAAACCCCCCATCCAAACAACAAAACCATTTTTCTTGTAGGTACAAGTGTGGAACAAAAAATTAAAGTGCAAATTTGGATACCCATTTCATTCAACTTGCGAGATCCACAAACATAAATTTTGTTGGAGTAGTGCAGATCAAGGTTAAATTTTTGGGGCACAATTGTGCCCTAAGGTACAATTGTGGCATGCTATCTAGGTCAAGGTTGACCTACCCTTAGAAAAGAAAATGATTTCTCAGTTTTGAAGATCTCATAGTTTTTGTTCAATAATTCAAAAATTGACAGATTCTGTGACCGTTTGACAAGGTTTTCTGCCAATTCTTTTTTGGAGGCAGGTACCTTTTATTTCTTCATTTCAATATTAATATCCTATATTTACATCCCATATCATAAGAATCTATATTTATGTGTAAAATATGGGCTTAGGGTCTCTTTTATATGCACTATTCTAAAACTCTATTCATCTATATTTTATCCTATTCAAATATATATATAAATATAAATGTATATGTATATGTATATATATATATATATATATATATATATATATATATATATATATATATATATATATATATATATATATATATATATATATATATATATATATATATATATATATATATATGCATGTATATATATTTATATATCTATCTATATAGATATATACATACATATATAGATATATATACATACATATATATGTATGTATATATATACATACATATATATATATGTGTGTGTGTGTGTGTGTGTGTGTGTGTGTGTGTGTGTGTGTATCAACATACTCAACTTTCCCCAATTTTCCATTAGGAATTTGATAAGGCCCCCCTAAGTAGAGAACCATTAAAATAATAATAATAAACATTATGAGCTAGACTTGGTGGTTGGTGGGTACAAGGGGCACCTTAGAAAACATAAAGTATTTTGGAGGTGGGGAAATGGACCCCAACCCTTCTCACCTCCTTCCATGTCAATGCATTTCTTTCAAGAAGGGTGCACTTTGCCAAGGATTATGTTTCCCCCCTTCGCCCAACATGCCACCTCAGCTAGCCGACCATGAGAGTCATGTGAGGTAGGAATAAAGGTATTAAGGAGATGTGAGGTGCTTAGGTTAGGGATCAGGGATAGGGGAAGGGATTTAGTGTTAATAGTTAGAGGTTAGAAAATTAGTAAATGAGAAAATGGCTTGTAGTGTTGAAAGGAGTTAGTAAGTTAGAAAATTTTTGTGGATAATTAGGTGTTAGTTAGAAAGGGTGTTAGGGTATGATAGTAAGTTTGGAAATGTTTTTTTTATATAGCATGTTGTTTTAGTTGTGTAATTCTACGATTAAGTAGAATGTAGGTAGTAATTAGGACTTAGAAAATAGGATAGGATTTTGGCAGTGTTAATAGGTTAGTTAGTGTTATACACACACACACACACACACACACACATATGTATATACCTGTATACATGGATGCATGTATATATGTATATACATATATATATGTGTGTGTGTATATATGTATATATGTATACATGCATGCATGTATATACATATATACATGTATATATGAATATATGTATGTGTATATATGTATATATATACATATATACACACATATATATATATTCATATATACATGTATATACATATAAATATATACATGTATACACATGTATATACGTATATACATATATACATTATAGATGTATACATGCATATACATGTATATACATATACATATATACATGTATATGCATGTATACATCTATAATGTATATATATATACGTATATACATATATACATGTATATATGTAATATATACATATATACATGTATATATGTAATATATACATATATACATATATACACATATACATGTAATATATACATATATATACATATATACATATATATACATATATACATATATATACATATATACATATAATGTATATATACATATATACATGTATATATGTATATATGTATATGTATATACATGTATATACATGTATACATCTATAATGTATATATGTATATACGTATATACATATATACATCTATAATGTATATATGTATATACATGTATATATGTATATACATGTATATACATATATACATGTATATACATATATACATGTATATATGTATATATGTATATGTATATACATATATAGATATATATATTTATACATATATATATCTATATATGTATACATATATATATATCTATATATGTATACATATATACATATATACATGTATATATGTATATACATCTATACATATATACATGTATATATGTATATACATCTATACATATATACATATATATATCTATATATGTATACATATATACATATATACATGTATACATATATACATATATACATGTATATATGTATATACATCTATACATATATATATATATATGTATATATACATATCTATACATATATACATATATATATCTATATATGTATACATATATACATATATACATGTATATATGTATATACATCTATACATGTATATATACATATATATACATATGTACATATATACATGTATATATGTATATATGTACATATGTATATATATGTATATATACATGTATAGATGTATATATACATATATACATGTATAGATGTATATATACATATATACATGTATACATGTATATATACATATATACATGTATAGATGTATATATGTATATATACATGTATATGTATATATATATATGTATATGTACATATATATATACATGTATACATGTATACATGTATACATGTACATGTACATGTATACATGTACATGTACATGTATACATGTACATGTACATGTATACATGTCTATATATATATATATATATATAAATATATAAATATATAATTTGATTAGGTTATTAAATTAATGAAATTGTGATATGGAGATAGGTTGATTAAGTAAATAAATATTATTGGGTACATGGATTTTTTTCATATAGTATGGGGAATAATAGTTAGTTGATACTTAGTATTATGTATCTATTAGTTATTTTTTTTAGTACGAAAAATAGTAAACAAGAAATATTATTTAACTTGGGGAATGATCCTAATAATATAGTGATAGAAGTGGTTTTAAAGTAGTTAGTGATGTTTAGTAGATTAATGTTTTTAGGTAAGTAATTTAAGTGCATAGCTTATGTGAGTGTTTAATAAGTGGGTAGTAAATAATAATTAGTTGGTGACAATTAGCAAATTTAGTAAGTTGTAAATTCATATAGTCATACTGATAACTAATTAGTTGGGAGGAGTAATTTATTGTACCCAATTGCTATGACATAATTATTTAAGTATCAACACTTAAGTTGAAAACATAGTTGACTATTTTGGTGGAATCTTCCTTCTCATACTCTAGTTAATTGACAACCCAAGATATCCAATAACTCAAGCTCGAATCATCCATCTAAGGACCTTATAACGAGGACATTGTAAGGATGCACCCTAAAGTTACAAGTTGAATGTCAAGTATGTAGTATGTGCTATAAAAAAATTACATAATGTTCAAAATCATACATGATTATGGATATTTCCACATATACCCATTTGAATCAATTTAATGATGAATCTATGTCTAGGAAGATCATTGCCTACTCTATATGTCTTGACTGACAAAGTAATAAAGCTTAATAAATGCTAGTAATGAGAACTTATAAGAATAGATTCCATTCCCACCAAATTATTGATGTTGCATCAACAAATTGAGTCATTTGATTCATGATACCAACTGGAACAGAACATTCAACTAACCTATTTAGGGATCACTTTAGATAGTGGTTTGATGTATATTGCAAACTTGTGAACACAACTATTACTTGTAGACCTTGAATAGTTGTGTTCTGAACCACTAGCCATTCGATAACCTAGTTGCCAAAGTGCGAAGTTCTTATTTGATGTACTAAGTTTTATCTCAAAAAAAAGGTTGTAGTAGTGTTCTACCCTAAAATTTTGGGCATGACACCTTGCATGAAGAAGTTTTTAATTTTAGAGTCTAATTTCCTTTTTAAACCTTTGAGTAGGGGAGGACATGACATATGCTATGTGGGGATAGCTAATAGTATTGCTTTGATCATAATCATTCTACCCGCTTTAGTTAACCATTTCCATTTTTTAATCCAATTTTTCTAAAATCATATCCCAAGCTCTACTTTCTCTAATGCCCTTATCAAGTTGAATACCAAGGTATTTGCATTGAAAGGTTCCTTTTCTAATTCCATTATTCTACAAATTTCTCTCTCCACTTCCTCTTTGGTATTAATGAAGAAAATCTCTAATTTGTTAGCATTTACTTTTTGACTTGATGCTTCCATATAATTATTTATTATTTGCTTAAAATTTTGAAATTTTTGCAAAGTACTTTCTCCTCATAGAATTATATCATATGCAAATTGTGAATGTGTTATTTTAGGAACCTCCTCCATTATTGTGATTCCTCTAATTTTTCTTTCAGTTTGAGCCTTTATTATAGCTCTTCCAAAAGATTCTATCATAATAATCAAGAGAAAGGTGATATAGGATCTACTTGTCTGATAAAAAAACATTCATGGGTTCTATTTATGAGAAAGGAAATTTTTGGTGTTGAAATACAGTTATAAATTAAGTTGATCCATTACTAAGAACCCAAAAGCTTGAAGTGTTTTACATAAGAATTTCCAATCCATTATATCATAAGATTTTTGGATATCTAGCTTCATTAGCATACATAATTCCTTATTAATTTGTATATAATGAATCAATTCTTGTATTATGATAATAGCATTAAGAATTAATCTATTAGGAACAAAACTTGTTTGTTCATGTGAAATGAGCTTTGGTAGTCATTTTTTAAGTTTGTTGGCTAGTGATTTTGAAAGAATTTTGTAGATTGTATTACATAAGGCTATGAGAAAATCTCTAGGATCTATATGTTCACTTTTATTTGGAATTAAAGCTAAGAATCTATTATTAATTTTGGTTAGAAGGGATCTAGAATTTATAGTCACCTCAATAGCCTTCCAAAGGTCGTCTCCTAGAATATCTTGACATTTTTGAAAGAAAAAGGCTTGAAAGCCACTAATTCATTTGAAAGAGGACATCTTTAATTTCTTCTTTGATAAATTTCTTATTTAAGTTTTTATTATCTTCTATAGTTATTATTTTTAGAATATAAACCAACATCTTGTTCTAAGCTATTAAATTTGATGATTCAAAATTATTAAGGACATCCGTATAATAATTCACAAAAGGTTTCCACTATCTCTTTTGGATTTTCAATTATCCTTCCTAAATTATCATTGATTTTTGTTATTCTATTAATAGTTTTCCTCTTAATTTTTTATCCCTTTAAAAATTCCCTACCTTAGTAGGAATATATCTGCAATCTCCTTCTCTTTTCTCTTGGGAAGGTGAAATAGATTTTATTTCCTTTTTTTAAATATTATTATACTCTTTTGTTGTTACCATATCTAACTATTTATCTTCCCCTATTCCTATTGAGGTTCCTAAGACTATATTTTGACCTAATATTAATTTACTATTTCCCTTGGTATCTATTAAATTGTGTTTTTCTATATTATCCTCTAAATCCTCATCTTCAAATTCTTTCTTATTCATTTCCATGATTCTTTCAACTAACCATCTTTTTTCTTTCATCACTTCTTCACTTTCTTCATCTTCTTCTTCAGTGTTGAGAGCCTCAAGGATGTCTTTCATCCAAGTCCACTTCTTCCAAAGTAATAGGGGATTTAGGTCAATCTTTCATGCCCAAAATTCAGGACAAAAACATGCTAATTTTTTTTAAAGTGATAATAAGATTAAATTTAATACATAAGTATTCAAATAGAATTACTTAACTTCCTCATACTCAGGTATAATTATGAAATTTAAGTACCAATCAAATACAATTTTTCTTAACATATTTTAAAACTTAAATTGCATAACTTAATATTTATAAATCACCATGTTATATAATTAACCTAAATCAAATGAATAGGATTTTGAAACATAAGAATGTCGCAGGAAGGTGAAATATCATTACATCTGATTTCAAGAAAACATATGCATAAATTGAAATACCAAAAATATCATAAGAAGAAATATTACTCAATTTTTATCAACAAATATGGTTCAATCATTTCTCATTCATTTTATTGAACCACCTGATTCAAGGGCTCCGCTGGGAAAGAACAACGAAGAAAACTCGACATCATTTCCATTTCAATAATAAGTTTAAATATAACATTTTTACAAAGGAATAATATCCCGAGGAGAAAAATCCCAACATAATTGAATTTCAATAACAATTCTAAATTTCCTTCTTGGCTCCATAATAGGGAAACCATTATGAAGTCTGCAACACATCACAGTGATCATGGAGAGAACAAAAACTAACCGAGAGACAACTAATCATAACATGAAGAAAAAATCAAACATTCACTCCCATTTTGGGTTTACACAATAGGGTCGACATTGAACCAGACTAGGGAGAAGGTGGATTTTTCCAATAGGAAATGTTAGACACAACACCATAAAAGGTGCCCTTTTATGGCTAAAAATCAAGAACTTTTGTTCTTCCATTCTTCTATACTAAAACTCAAAACGTGGTTTGTGCTAATGGGTAGGGGCCCATAACACCCTACCCTCTCTCCCTCTTCTCATCCTAAGAAGAGACTCTACACTATTGGAGTCCAACTAAAGACCTTCCCCCTATACATGGCCATTTCTACCCTATTCGAGAGTGAGTAATGCCAATACAACCCATACAATCACTTCAAAATTCAAAGCAAAAGACAAGGGAAAATATTTAGAAAAAACTATTTCAATCCCTGCCAACATATTCAACACACAAATGAACATACATATGCAAACAAAATAACTTAAGCATGCAACAAAGCATGAATAACATGAGCTGAGGGATTCCTACCTTCAAAATTGGGTTATGGCAATTGCATAAATTTGAGATGAGCTTGCTTTCCTCTCCTTCTCCTTCAATCCTGAATTGTCCTCTAAAACTAGAGGTTGGGTGAACACTCTTCCTCTCTCAAATTTGCCTCTAAATAGGATATTAACTCAACCACCTCCAAAATGCAATAACTCCCCCACTTGCCTAAAATTTCTAGAGTCTTCTAACTCAACTAGTCATAGGCTAACCTGAAGGTGGAGTTAAAGTTATCCAACCCATGATGAAACCATTCAACTTTTGCAAAAAAGAAAAAAATGGGGTTTGTGAGTGACCATAAAAGTCAACAAAAGGGGCTAGGGGGGTGGAAAATGCCCCCAACCCATACCCATACCCCTTAGGTACTTAGATTTTATGATTTTTGGCCTTTAGGATTAATTAGGGATCTACGAAAAGCTAGGAAAATTTTATGACTTTCTAACAACCTTAAAAAATGCAGATTACTCACTAATCCTGATTAGGGTAATTAATATTGATTACTAATTGATTAGCAAAAAGGTCACTAAGCTAATCCGACTTAGATCTTTAGGTTATTCAGTTAATCCTAACTATCATGCTAGGATGTATATACAATTCACGAGTGTCCAGCGACACTGAAAATCACTATTACAAAACATTAACATTTACTAATTACAGAATGATACATTCATTCATCTCACGATACAAATAAAACACAAACAATGGGGTTTGCATCTTTTGTTAGATTCAACCCTAATTTCCACAATGGTACATAGGGTTTAGTTTTGTTTCTCCTTTAGATTTTTTGGCTAAAATATCCTACATACTCATTACACACATTAGTAGCTCAAGAAAATCACATACATATATATTCAAAACTTATCTGGATAGTTACATAAATCAAACATGAATCTTTCATATAATTAATTGTTTAAGTCATTTCTACTCACATTTAATCATCAAAAATCACATAATCAATAAAACATAACTTATTCATTAATTTAGATTAAAATACTTGAATAATCATTGTTAGGCATGCATGTACCTAACATCATAAACATCTCCAATTAAGGAATATTGAACTATCTAATGCATATAACCTAATCATCAAGGTACCATAATCAATGTCAACATCATTAGATGAAAACATCTGGTATCATTGTTAGTGAAATTTTAATGTTTAACAATTGACATAATGTAGTAGTTCTTGAATCACTGAGTATTAAAACATGGATGTAACCACTGATCTCAATTTTCATTAGGGCATTTACAACATAAAACATTACTTCATATCCCTTTCAATCTACTATAATGGTTTTAACAGAGAATTCATATTTGATAATTACATATGAGGAGGGACCTTACATCCTCCCCCACTAGCTTTTGACTTCCTCCTAGAAGTCACACAACTAAAATGTTCATCTTATGCTAGACCTTGTCTAGACTTATACCAAAATTTACACTTGTAAAAATAACGATCAATAATTCATATACATACTCAAGGGCAATAACATATTTACCTAGTTATTCTTACTAAAAGTGGAGTTCAATCCATAACTTTGACATGGTTACATTTTTCAGGGTCAAATACTCCTTAAAACATATTGGTCACATATAAACAACATTGAAATCTAGAATAACATACTTATAAAGTCTCTAGTAATAATAATATCATAGAAATTTCATATTCCACATACCCTCTCATCAGGGTAACAACTGTATGAAACTCCATCAAATGAGTTTTCATATTAAACAACTTCGCCCTTTATTCAAGGTTAAATACTTTCCTTTTAGAGTATCCATGATGCACTAATTCTTGATAGGACACTCAACAAGTCCATCACTACACATACACCTTTTCATCCAGGAGTCCATTAGGTTAACTCATAATCTTTAACAGTTTTAGATTGGAGTGCAATTCATTACTCATAATAGTCCTCAGATAACATTTGTCCTATTGTTGAAGTCTTGGGAGAGGGTGGGGTACGAATACTCTCACTAATAACTCCATACCCTAAAGCTATACATCCACTTGATTGTTAGAAATACCTTTGGTAGGCCCATCATATGTCACTTTGCCAACATAAATTCAAAAGGAAGTGCCTCAAAATTTAAATTCAACATAAAAAATGAAACATCCCATGCAAAAGTCTGAAACAAAAGAAATAAAGAGTGGCCACAATAGAAAATTTTTAATCAAGAAATAAAGACATGACGTAAAGGAAAAATAGGATCATCAACAAGAAATTTGGCTAAACAACCCCACAATACATTGTTGGCAAAAAGGGAAGAGCACTAGAATACCAAAATCTGAAATTAGATAAATAAGGAAATAAATTCAATTACTTACAAAGTTTTAATTACTGACATAATGCAGTCGTACTAGGGTCACTGAGGAAAATAAGGAATCTTAGGTCTTCCAAATACATTGAAGGGATCTTGAATTGAAATTAGATGGTGGTCTAAAGACCATGTTGCTCAACCTATGATTAATTCCACATACTAACTACCTAGCTTGCTTCAATGACATCAGCCTACAATTAGGGTTTACTATACTAAGGGGTTTGCCTTGATTAGAACTCACTCAAAAGTGAAAATGTGAGGATACTAATATAAGTCCCTTTCAATCCTCTTGTTGTTACGTTGGTTTCTTTTTGAAAGATCAAAACCTGAGGGAAACTTCAGCGTCAGTAGAGTTGTACTATGAGTTTGAAATTACAAAACCAAATCTCTCATCCTCAATTCACCATAAGTACATATTAGGGAACATACCCATAATATTTCTTAGGTCAAATACACCATAATATACCGACTAAAGTTGTGTTATCAATCTCACCAAATTTGGTATGATCTTGTATTCATAAATATATCACTATCTGTGTTATTCCATCATTTACACAAGTCCTAATTATCATCTGAGAATGTACTGAATGCTATTGTTCTTATATATAATTCCATATTCCATGTCTCCTAGTCATAAGTTACTTATGAGATTCATACTTTGGTTGCAGGGTTGTAACTAGTTAGGTATAAAACCATTTGTCAATGTTTACTTAGTCATTCCTACAACTATCTCCTTATTGTGGATCAATTTACATTTAGGTTCAATTGCAAATGTACAATTTCCAACTCAAATTACATTTTAGGGCTTCCAAGTTCACATGTCGACTATGACACTATCCTTTTAATACTATACGAGATCAACCCTTAGGAAGATCTAATTCTGCATTTAAAAGTGATTCTATCATACTATACTAATACTTAATTCTAGATAATATCAAAACTCATTTTGAACTAATTAAAATATTAAAAAATTTATCATTAAACTATTTACAACATCTAACTCATCTTCTATCATAACCTGACTCATCATAAAAAATTACCTAGCCAACTTGAGATTTTAATACTTCCCATACCAAATTGCAATTAGTAGAATATTACCTGATCTTGTGATATTATATGATTTTTAATTAACAAAACATGGACAAGACATATGTCGAACATATAAACTTGATAAATTCAACAATCATAAGCTCTCTCATTTTCCAAATTAGAGTACTTATCTTGTTAATGGTCAAAAGAATTATTAGAGATTTTTCTATTGATCATATTGTTGGAAATAATTAAGACTAGCTAGGTTACTGAGAGGGGAGGGGTGAATCAGTAAACTTAAAACTTTTAACAAATTTAGCACTTAATCAACATAATTTATTCACCATTAATTGATGTAATCTACTACATGCATGAGAAACTAAAAGATAAACATTCATGGCACATGAACACAATATTTGGGGACCCATAAACCTTCCAAATAGAAAGTAAAATTGGGGTGGGGATGATACCCACAAAACTTCAGTACCATAATATAAAGTTGGCCTGTTAAGGCTTACAATGATCACTTCTGATGATCTGCCTTATTAGGAGCAATTAGGACTACTAGGTCCACCTTGTTAGAGGTTTTACAAACATACAATGAAGTATACACTCTGTTAAGAGATTTAGAGAAAAGACTGTTAAGTCTACCCTGTTAAAGGATTTAGAAACTAATTCACCTATTAGGATGAAATAGTAGATTTGACTCACAACTTTATTTTTGATTAGATCCTTGAAGTATATATCACCTCTTGTGATAGATATAACAATACTGCTCCTTATAGACCTTGCTGAATACTCTACTCTGCTACTAATTCACATTCACTCTTCTCAAAACATTACTTCATCATACATACATACATTGGGTATGATATAATGCATTACATATATACCATTCCAATTCTCATATTTACAAGGTCGGCCAAAACACAAGTTAATGCAAATATTATCAAGTCGGCCCAAATGTAGAAACTTAGGTTCTAAATAGTTGACTTGGTGACCTTCTGATACTCGGGGTCCATTGTATTACTTGGCATCGTCATGCATTTGATAGAAGTAGAAGCTCTATCCATACTAATCACTCAACGTAGCTTTGAACTCGGTGAACATTGTAACTCGATAGAAACTGATTTCTATGTTTACCTTGCTTGAACTTGGTAAACACTACTCATCCATCACTCAGTTGACACTAGCTTCACATCACAGAAATTGATGACTCTATAGACACTACGAAGCTTGGTAACCACTAATTTCTTGGTGATAACTATTGGACTTCACACTATTTTTTTTCACTCGGTAACCTCTGGAATGCTCAATATGAACTATTGAACTGTTGAACTTACTTGGCAATCATTGAATGCTCAATAAACACTGGAGACTGAGTGATGAACTCGGTAACCATACATAATTATGAATAAGTGTTGTCACTAATGACAAACATATCTTTAATGCCAAAAATCTCCCCCTTTGGCATTAGTGACAAAAACACTTATTAGCCAAGACTTATGCACAATGTCATGCTGATTTGTTCTTTTTTTGATTTTTTTAAAACTTGTCTTTGTAATCCTACTATATATACATTTGCACATATCTCCCCCATACAATGTACATATTATATAAGGCATAGTATCATAATGTATATACAAGTCTTTCTTCTATCCATATGTCTACAAATATCTCTTTCTCTCCCCCTTTTTGACAATAATGCCAAACGTTTATTCACACCATACTTAAATAGAGAAACTAAAATGTGAGAGAAACTCATAGTGTACCTTGAGAATAAGAGCTAATGTCTTATCCTAGTTCTCTTGCAAAATTTTTTAGGTATGAAGTGCCACTTGAACCTCTGCTAAAAGTTCAATCATATGGTCTGCAATAGAAAAATTGTTATCATGAATCAATGTTTTTGAATATGGAATATGTTTCTGCATTGTGTTCATGATTGGTAGGATCATGTTTTGGATGTCTATTAATGTAGACCTAATCCTTTCTTCCTCTCTCAACAATTCAGCCTGCATGTCTCATAAAAATCTAACCTTTATATGATGTACAGAGCTTGAACTAGGGTCAAGCTGCAACTTTTGGGTGCTGGCCTTCAAATCTTCATCAATTTTATTCAATTTTTCTTTTATTTCCTTGGTGTACTTAGTAACATCACAAAGTTTGGCAAAAAGAGATGTTATATTGGTAAAATAATTTTCAAGATTTTCTAAAATTGAGGATAACTCTACCTAATTAATAGCAATTTGCTCAAGCACCTTATTGTCAAACTTTTTCTCTGCCTTTTCTATTAACTTTTCTTGACTAGTTGTGTCCTCATTGAATTTATTTATAGCTTCCTCTAATTGTAGCAAAATATGTTGATTATAATTTACATCCACACCTATAGCCTCTATCAAAATATTCTTTACACTTTCAATTATCCTATATTCCCTATCCCTTTCCTCTCTGAGCTACTTCTATCTAGCCTTTTGTTCTAGAAGTTGGCTAACCAATCTCATTTGTTCCATAGTAGCATTATCAAGGTCCAACTTAGGAATTAAAATCTCTTTGTCCAAGTCTATATCTTCATTAATTTCTTTTCTAGTAATAAGAAGTTTAATGGGTGTCCTTGGTTCTACTTCTAATATTACTGCCTTGGACTTAGAAACAAAAAAAATTCTAGAGACAATAGGGCTTGCTATGAAAACTTGAATAGGGCCTATTGGAGGAATACTGATAGGAGTGCTAATAGAATCCAAAATTGAAATGCTACCCAAAATTGAAGTAATAATAGGTGGAACACTAACTGAAGTACATACAATAGGAGCACTAATAGAAGTATTTACAGATGAAGTACTTATAGGACCATGCAAAATTGAAGCTGACAAAATTGTAGAACTAGATGCTGTACTCAATGCTGATGTCCCTAACTCAGGAGTTGAAGAAGAGGAGGTCTACAACTCAGTGGATAAAGTGGTAGACACTTCCATTAGTGATGCTTGGAGCTGAGAGAGAGCAAATAATGATTGAACAGATGATGTATCTATGGTGGTTACAATCACACTTGCTAAAGCTATTTGCATGCCAGATGATGTAGCAGTCTTTGGTGGAGAGTGAGGAAGGGAGGCTATAACTTGTGTAGCTATCCTCACTAGATCATTCTCTTCATCTCCTTTCTTATCTTCCTCATCATCTTCTTCCTCCTTCTCTTCTTCACCATCCTTCAATGCTTGATAATCCTTAGCATCAAAAGTGACACAAGGTGTATTATCTTCTTCATTGTCACTATCATCATCATCATCTTTGATCTCCACTAGATCCTCACTTGGTTTGTGTAAATGATAAACATTTTTCCACATATTTTTAGTATCTCTAACAACATGCTCAATATCTTTGATCAAAATCAAACATGTATGAAATATGATCATCATTTTACCTTCATTAGCCTTCATTGCTACCTTAACCTCTACATTAGTAAGACTCAGTAGCAATTGTCTTAGAGATTGCTCATATATATCTTTTGCTCTATGCAAAATTGATTCCTATCTAGGTTTCAACCTTGCCAATAATTCATTGGAAATTTGAGGGGCAATTTGGGGCAATTTGATCTAGGGAATATTTCCATTTTCCCATCTTAGTCAGCACTAGCTCCTCAATCTACATTTTCTTAGCATCAGTTCTTGTTCCATATTTTAAAGCTATGAAATTTGTGATACTTGCTCCTTCTTCTAATTGCTTTAGTCTTTCTTGGAAGGTGAGTGGGGGCTTAATAAGTAAAAATTCACTATCTCCTTTCTTCTTGAATCTTCTTATGAACATAGCTGTGGAGGCCTTGGGTGGCTTGGTGATAATCACCTTACCTTTCTTTCTTATAGGCTCTTCCTCCTTTTCAAATTCTTGGTCTTCTTCTTTAGAGTCTTCCTCATCTTCTCCTTTACCCTCGATAAGCATAAGAGGAGCACTTACAATTTTCAACTTCGCTATCTTCCTCTTACCTTTACTTACAGCCTGTGGGAGCTTGATTTCAAGCTCTATTCTAGCCTTTGCATCATCATATGTTCCAAATATGGGTAACTTTGGGTCTACTAGCTCATTCACTAGGGCTTCAATTATCTCTTTGGTTTCATCAATATTAACCTCATATGGAAGAGGTTTCACCCATACAATTCTTGACCTAACTGCTTGAATATATACCTTGTCATAGTCAACCATGAAACAAACATCATCCTTATAGTCTTCAACTAGTTTTGGTGGAATTGAAAATATATTGTTCATCTTTTCCTTGAAAACTTTAAAATAGTTGTCCATAATACTGTCAAAGTTCTCACCCATTTCTACAATAAACTCATTGATTTGATACAAAACTAGGGTATCCTTTCTCTATACTACTAATCCTTTGGATGGGAAAAAATTTTGTACATAAAAGAACAAAATAGTCAACAAAGAGGCAAATTTACATGGGTTATTCTTTGATGTCTTGATACTTTTCATGTTTTTGTTAAGCTGTTTCAACATCAAATATGCCAAATCATACTTTAAATTCTTCTTTACAACTTTGTATGCTAAGTCCACAGCCTCACATGACACACTATTCAATTTGTTGGAGCTATATATCTTATGGGCAATGATATGAATACCAAACCTACACTAGTACATTTGACCCTATTTTTCGACCAAAATTTTTGACCATCTATTAAAATGTTTTAGATTGGTCAAAATATGGAAGGAAAAACATCTTTTCTTTTTAATCCATTCCCGTGTTGGTCAAAATTTTGACTAACATGGGCTTCATAATGTTAAATTGAAAAAGGGATTTCGCTATTTCATTGTTATGCATTTGCCCGCATGTGGGAGCTGCATGCAAAAATGGTTTTTGCTCTTCTGAACACCTTAGAAAGATTTGTCCTCACTATGAAATGCCGATAGATGCTCTTTGTAAGTTTCTCTTGTCTTTATTCATCCATTTTTGTTTTGATCTGAGATCGGTTGGTGGAGTATTGAGGAAGAATGACTTGCTGTAACAGTGGAAGCCGTGGGCGTACCCTAGTTTGTCATTTTTTAAGCTTCAAACTTCTATTTCTTCCAATGAACTGATAGATGCCTTTAAATTTTGGGGAGGAAGAATGTAACACTATATTTTTCAAAGTTTGTTTTCTTTTTGTTAACTCCTGTTTGAATATTGGTGCTCAAAGACCACAGTTTAGGTTCAAAAGACTTACCTCGAATCAAATCCATCATGGCCATGAGTAGGAGCCAAGTCTAAGACACCTTATTGCACGCCCTTGGATATTCATATCCCATTGAATGTAAGAGACCATGGAAAGGAGACTCTCCAAGTCCTACCAGGTATATACTTTTAGAATTACCTGTATATATTTATATTTATCAAAGAAATACAAAATATATAGGTAATAAAATTTGGGTAAATTAAACACACTGCATTGTAAATGATAACAGAGCACATTTATTTTTCTATCAGTAATGGATACTGTGTGTTTACTTGCAAAATGACAACTAAGAAACTCAACAAAAGAAGGAAAAGACTGGATGCAAAAGATGAATAATTGTAGAAGTAATATATCCTGTGAAGTGCACTATGATGAGACATGTCTATTCAGACACCCCACCCTTTTTGAAACTGTTGCAGTTGCACCTCTCTGTTCTTCTTGAAAACCATAACATCATTAAAATATGAACCAAAGTAAGGACCAAAAATATCATTCATGTAGTTCATTTATATTCTTAAATTTAAAATGATAGCATAACACATATAATTAATATCAGCCATATTGTGTGGTCAATTTGCTTCCTTCAAATTCTCTTAGTGAATTGTGTGTTTGCAAACATTATCTTCTAAGACTTTGTTGAAGAAAATATTAACCATTTTGATGGAATTCAAAACAACCTTATTTCTCAGAAGATGGCACTTAACCTCAATGGTTAGCTTAGCAAGTGTTGACAAATCCATTAAGAATAATCATAAGCAATACTCATATATTGACAACATCCCACACTCAAAGTCAAGTTCAGTTTCTTAAAAAAATGAAAACAACTTCAATTCTCAGAAGATGCCTTTTAACCTTTATGGTTAGCTTATCAAGTGTTAGCGAATCCATTAAGAATAACTATAAGCAATGGTTATATATTCACAACATTTTACACACAAAGGCTATCGCATTTTCTCAAAAAAAATCAAATCTTCTTATTTTATTATATTTGAAGAAAGATTATACATAATCAAGTGTGATAGGAACTCTTTGAGAGAAATACGTTACCTGTGATAGTAATCAATCACTCAGCTTTACACATGATCATGTATAAATAAGCCTATATGCAGTTATCTTGCAGTTAGAACAACAATAACTACATCCAACTGTCTTTATCAGCATCATCGTTTGTAACATTTTGTCATTTGAACACTCATTTAACTGCTTAGTCATTTGAATTTTTTTTCTGTGGATCAATATCAATACATTAGATAGAACGGGTGCATTAATTGATTCAATAAAGTAGCTGGTCCTAAGCAATTGGAAGTGAAATTATTCACGCCACATGTTGCTGCCACTTTGATGTACTGTTATCATCAACTGCGCAAGTTGGCTAACTAAGATGAGGGTATAGCCATTATATTTCTAAGTGGTCTTTGGATTGAGAAATAAGTGATTGACATTTATATTTGGGCTTTGAACTTTGACTTTTAAATTTGTCAATTCATTCTGTACGTATCTTTGTGTGAGGGGATTGCTATCCTTGGCTCCAAAAACTTGAACAGAAAGAGATCAACTTGTTCCTGAAAGACTATTTCTATTATCTGTTCAGTATTGGTTAATGATTCATTCCATGACCTATCATTAAATTTTCCAATTTAGGGGACGTCTCCTGCAAGAGTAGAGGTAACAAAGCAGTGCTCATTAAATCCAAATTTAATGTCCAGGTTGTATAGGCATATCCATGCAACTAGTACATTTGACCCTATTTTTCAACCTAAAATTTTGACCATCTATTAAAATGTTTTAAATTGGTTGGAATATGAAAGATTTTTTTTTTTTTTTAAAAAATCCATGCCCATGTTGGTTGAAATTTTGACCAACACGAGCTTAACATGAAAAAAAAGGGTTTCGGATTGGATGTTATTCAGCTCAAATTTGCCCACGGCAAAATCTCTCTTCTGATTACACTATTGGGGGGTCAGCTTATCAAGACCTTATTTGAGTGTATGATATGAGCCGACTCCTCTCAAAGACAATAAGCTTCCCTCTTCCACTTAGTAGTGGCAACCATCAAATAATTTTAACATGGAGCATGCAAGAGCTGCACAAGCACAAGAATTGGTGAATGTGATCGACTGTATTTTGGGGCTCTTAGCATGTGAATGAAGGCCATTAATGTTCAAATGATGATGAATGGAAATGAGTTCTTTTTCTCACACTTGCAGATGGATATATGGATTTTAGATTTCAAAGTGGTGATTTTTGTGAAGAGCATTTATGATCGATTTCCCATCTTGACAGTATGGAATCACGAGGTTATGGATATCAAGAAATCTATCATCCAAAGGAGTTTGAGGTTCATTGAGAGGCTTATGAGTTTCATGGAGAATGGATTTCTGATTGAAATTATTGTGATTAGAGTTGGAGATAGAGGATGTAAGAACACTGCCACTAGCGAAGATGGGATTTCGCCAGCCACTGGGGTGTGATGAATCTGGTCCTTCCTCAGCCCATCAGGGACCACAGTAACCCTAATCTCTTTCTTTTTCTCATTATAATTAGTAAATAAAATCATCTATTGCTATTACTAATTATTCTTGGACTAATTATCTTGGAGTTCTTCTACAATCCTCTATTGATATGTGGGTTTTGTTTTCACCCTATCAGTGGATCTATCACTTAATTATCACAAATTGTAAATCCATGACATTGAAAGTTACAATAAATAAGCCCCAAATATTCACTATCCATGATATATATCTAGGACGTCAAGGATTTATTGAGGGTTCTAAAATTTATTGTAACTAATAGGAAGGCATAATGAGTGGCTGAATGTTTCTCTTGGACCTGAAAAAATACTTGATACCTATATCTTGTTCAAGTTTTCAATAGCCGTACTCATTCTATTTTTTTTCTCAGCTTTAAGTTTTTAAACAATCTTTAGAGATTAGATAGATTTGTTTAATTATGTAATAGTAAGTTTAACTTGGAGTGTTTGGTTATTGCTTTCCATGGGAGATCAACTGTACATTGTGAATGAAGCTGCTTCACAGGCTTCCTATTATATATCTCAAAATTCAATATAGTGGTAGTGTTAAATGTTTTGTATAGTAAATAATACTTCATACATTCACTTGTATGATAACCGGGTGTCTATATACTGTGTAGGTGATTTTATCCCATGACGACGACCCTCCAGTTTTTAGAATAATGGATTACAGGTAATCTCTGGTAATATATTGTTTTAAAAAGACAAATGTTCTTTTGCATTTTATTTGATGAAAATAAGATCTACTATAAAGTATGGATTTAATGACGATAGATATCCATATTGGTTCTCTATAATGATAGCATTTGAAATTGATATATCTATTTCTTATAGTTCCCAACATAGTCAGAGATACTTTAGGCACTCATCTTTCTGCTGTCATTGTTGGCTGTACTTTTGACTAGACTTCTATTTATCTGTTGGTCATTCATAAACATTAATACAATTTCTTTCTTTCTATTAAATTATGAATTATTATTTTTGTTACTTGCCCAAGGTAAAGTAACAATAAAACAAGGACAATGAAGGTCCATACAATTAAAATGACACAATAATATGTCTTCTGTAACTTATTGTTTGTATATGGTTTTGTTAAAAGTTAGGAAATTGATGAGAATGTGGCTGAGAAAAGAGATGTACAATTATATGAAAAGTTGATGGGGACACAACCCAAGAATAGAATGGACACAACAGAAAAGGGAAATTGTATTAACTGAGAAAATAAGCTAGTACAAATAGTACAGAGAAAATAAACTTCAAAACATGCCCTAAGGGCTTACAATAACATAAATCTGGAGATAATTTCTCCTTTCAGTACCTCCTCTCAAACTCCACTCCGAACTGCCTTTTACAATGCCAGAAATCTCCTTAAATAGACCCCAGAGGGTTAAGGACTAGGAGTACATTCTAGAAAGTGCTAGTAGGCATCCACCGACCAAATAGAAGGTTCTGAAAGCTGCGGTAGAAGTTGGCACAAATCTAGAAGAATCTAGAAACGATAACCGAACTTCCGAGAGGCATAACTTTTGAACCGTAGCTCCGATTGACGAACCGTTTACATTTTCGAAAAGCTCTCAAAGTGCTTTATAGCCCTAAGGATAGCTTTGCTCGTCCCCCATTTTTTGACCCTTTTCAAGGTCATTTAATGCCCAAAACCTGACTTTGAAGCATTCTTAGGAGGTCTCCAAAACCTGAAAAACTGCAATAACTTTCAAACCGTGGGGCCTTTTGACCCGATTCTTTTTCTGGAATGCTCTAAATCACAATTACATTCATCTGGCCAATTCACACCTTCTAGGTCACCAAAATGATGGCCAAATTGCATGCTCCTATTTTTTTGGGATTTTTTTAGCACACTGATAGTTGAACTGTGAGAGTTGGAACCTTTATTTGACCCAAATGGGTATCCAAAAATGAAAAGACATGAAATAGAAACTAATTCTAAGTACATTTTTTTTGGGTGACACAGGATTGCCCTTATACCTCTGGATGCTCTTGCATCAGACACCCAGGGTAGATTGAAAAGTGACCCTGTCACTTTATGGATGGTAGAGGAAATCCCAAATGGGAAACCTCAGCTATTGAAATCCAAGTTGAGTCCTCGATCGGCCATCCTTTCCATTTGACCAAATACTCTTCATACTGCCTGTTTCTGTTACTCCTACCCACATGATGATCTAGAATGTCTTCTATCTCCTCCTTCTGAGAAGCAAGAATTGGACATGGCTCTAACACCAGCTCCTTATCTGCACCATCATCATGATACTCTGTTAAATCTGCAATGTTGAAAATGAGAGAAATCTAAATACCATCTGGCAGCTCCACCTCATATGCATTTCGTGAGTCATGTTTCTTCAAAATTTTGCAGGGGCCAAATTTCTTCATTTTTAGCTTGTTGTAAGTACTGGCTGCAAATCTTTCTTTTTCGTAAGTGCAGCATGACTAAATCTCCTACTTGGAATTCCTTATGTCTTCTCCTTTGATCAGCCCTAGCTTTATACTCTTGATTCATCTTGGTAATGTGTGCTTGAACCTCCTCATGTAGATGCCTGATATGTTCAGCAAATTCCTCAGCTTCAGCACTTGTCCTCTCCCCTTGTTCTATTTTCCTCAGCTCTGGTGCAGTCCTTGGGCTATTCCCATATACAATTTGGAATGGTGATTTTCTAGTACTCCTATTTATAGAGTTATTGTAAGAAAACTCTGCTTGTGGTAGAATTAAATTCCATCCCTTGGGCTTATCCCCAACTAAACATCTCAGCAAATTGCCTAGACTTTTGTTTACCACTTCTGTTTGGCCATCAGTTTGTGGGTGATGCGTGGAACTGAATTTCAAGTCTGTTCTCAACTTTTTCCATAATGTCCTCTAGAAATACCCCACAAATTTAGTATCTCTATCAGAAACTATACTCCTTGGAAGACCATGTAGTCTTACCACCTCTTTGAAAAACAAGTCTGCAATATGGACAGCATCATGAGTTTTGTGGCATGGAATGAAATGTGCCATTTTGGAGAACCTATCAACCACCATGAATACTGAGTCATTACCCCTTTGTGTCCTTGGCAATCCAAGAACAAAATCCATACTTATGTCCTCCCATGGCCTTGATGGAACAGGCAATGGCTGATATAGGCCAGTATTATGACTAAACCCCTTGGCAACTTGACAAACCTGGCAACTCTGTACAAACTTCTTCACATCTTGTGAAATTTGAGGCCAAAAATAATGTTCTCTAAGAATGGCAATGGTCTTATCTCGACCAAAATGTCTTGCCATCCCTCCACTGTGTTTCTCCTTAATCAGATTTTCCCTCATGGAACTCCTTAGAATGCACAATTGACTACCTTTGAACAACATGCCATCCTGAATCAAATAGTCTAACCACTTGGTTCTATCTACAGCAACAGGTTCTTTACAAGCTTTCCATGCTTCAGCAAAATCAGGATCCTCAGGGTACAAATTCTTGAGTTCATCAAACCCAACTACTTCAACCTACATTACTCTAAGCAAAAACTGTCTCCTACTTAGTGCATCTACAACCCTATTAGATTTTCCACTTCTATGCTTCAACACAAATGTATAGCTCTGCAAGAACTCTACCCACTTCATATGCCTCTGATTCAATTTACCTTGACTATTTAGGTACTGTAATGCTTGATGATCAGTATACAAAACAAATTCCTTTGGCAATAAATAATGGCTCCATTTCTTTAAGGCCTGAACTATTACATAGAACTCTTGATCATAAACAGAATACTTCTTCTTTGCATCATTCAATTTTTCACTAAAATATGCAATAGGCTTACCTTCTTGGCTTAATACAACCCCAATAGTGCTACCACTAGCATCACAATCCACCTGGAACACTTTTCTAAAATTTGGAAGTGCCAACACAGGTTGTTCTGTTACCTTCTTCTTCAGCAATTCAAAACTTCTCACAGTTGCTACAGTCCATTTGAATTCTTTTCTATCCCCTCTTATTGTATTAGTTAGGGGTGCACATATGGCACTGAAATTCTTAATAAACTTCCTGTAAAAACTAACTAGACCATGAAATGATCTTACCTCAGTAGCAGACCTTGGAGTAGGCCATTCCAAGATGGCTTTTACCTTCTCCGGATCCATTTTGAGACCTTCAGGTGATGTAACAAACCCCAAATAGACTAACTCCCTTTTTGTAAAGTTACACTTCTTCAGATTAATTAATAGTTTCTCTTCCCTTAGCCTTTCAAGGACATACGAATATGCAATAAATTTTCTTCCAAATTCTTGCTGAAAATTAAAATATCATCCAAATAGACAATAAAAAATTTTCCCAAGAACTTCTTAAGTACCTCATTCATGAGCCGCATGAAGGTGCTTGGGGCGTTCGTCAATCCAAAGGGCATGACTAACCACTCATAAAGAACCTCCTTGGTCTTGAAGGCTATTTTCCACTCATCTCCTTCTCAAATCCATATTTGGTGATAACCACTCTTCAGATCTATCTTTGTGAAGTACTGAGCTCTACTCAAGTAGTCCATAATATCATCCATCCTTGGCAAAGGAAACTGGTACTTGATGGTGATCCTATTTATAGCTTGAGAATCTGTACACATCCTCCACTCTCCATCCTTCTTTGGTGCTAGTATTGCAGGTACTGCACATGGACTCAGGCTCTCTCGAATCAAGCCCTTCCTCAAAAACTCCTGAACTTGTCTATTTAGCTCCTCTGTTTCAGTAGGAGTCATCCTGTGGGCAGCCTTGTTAGGCAAACTAGCTCCTGGAATCAGATCTATCTAATGACTGATTTGCCTTACTGGTGGCAATCCATCTGGAACATTATCAGAGAAAATATCTCCAAACTCCCCTAGTAAATCTGAAACTTCAAATGGTAATTCACTACTACCCTCTTTATCTTTCGTAGGAATCAAAGCATAGCACATATGCTGATGTTTCATGCCATCTAAAAACTTCCTTCCATCAACAAGACAAATCCTAGCACTGCTACATACCTTTTCATCTTCCTTTTTCATGGGCTTCAATTTATGGCGAACTCCATCCTTTGTGAGAGAGTATGTGTTTGCATGTCCATCATGCACTGCATGTCTATCAAACTGCCATGGTCTACCCAACAATAGATGGCAAACATCCATCGAAATAACATCACAGAGAACTTCATCATGGTAACTCCCAATTTTGAATTTTACTAAACATTGTTCACTTACCAGGACCTTATGATCATCTTTTACCCAAGCAATCCAATAGGGCTGGGGATGTTTCTCCCTCTTGAGCTTCAGCTTAGAGACCATCTCTTCTGATACCAAGTTATCAGTGCTACCACCATCAATGATCACGCCACAACATTTATCCTCACACTTGCATCTGGTATGAAATAAACTCCTCTGTGGTCCTGGTTCAATCTCACCACTTAGTATGACTCTTTCATTTACCAAGGTTTCTCCTCTTTCTACATCCTCTGAATGTGATGATTGTGCATCCTCATCCACATGAGCAACCCTAGCTTGGCCCTCAAATCTCCTATCTATCCTTCCTTGTCGTTGAGGGCATTCAAAGGCACGATGACCTTCTTCATTGCAATGGAAATAGGTACCACAGAAGCCTCCTCTTCCTTGTCCACATCCTCTACCTCTTCCTCTCTAATTTCCAAAGTCTTGATCATGGGAGCGGTTGAAACCCTCATTCCTCTGGTTCCTGCTAGTACCCACATCTTCATTTTTCTTTTGGGTTTCATTGCGGCCTCTAGATGATCTACTGCTTCCCCTTCCTCCTTGACCATGCCCTCTTTGTCTTCCTTCAAACCTTTTATTCAACTTCTCTTCAACTCGTAGGGCAAACTAGTATGCCTCTTCAACGTTGGTCATTCTTACCAGACTTAATTCCTCCTAGATGCTAGGTTGCAACCCACTGATATAACGAGCAACCTTCTCCTTATTTGCTTCTGCATTTCCTGCTCTAATCAAGAGTCGGTAAAATTCCTCTATATATTCTTGGACTGATCTTCCTGCTTTCTTTAACCCATGCATCTTCTTAAACAAATCAAGCTCATAGTTCACAGGAATGAACTGCTTCTTCAATTTATCCACCATGCGATCCCATCTTGTGATCTTCTCCTTTCCTCTTCTGTTTCTTTCCAATTGGACCTCTTGCCACCAGATTTTGGCATGGCCTTTTAGTTTGGCCTTTGCAAACTTAACCCTATCTAGGTCCCTAATATCCTCATACTCAAAGTATTCTTCCAGTTCATTGATCCAATCGATCAACTCATCTGGTTTCAGATTTCCTGAAAATACACCCACTTCAATTGTAGGTCTTTTCCCAAACTTAGTAATGGCCCTAAAAAGGCTTTCCTCTATAGGATTCAAAACTTCCCCGTCAAATTCCTCTTATGGTCCCATTACTTCTTCTTCATTGTCATCCTCACTGTTGTCACCTGCGGCAACATTTTCTCCTCTACGAAGCTCTTCTTGCAATGCCTACACCTGCCTTTGGAGGGCTCTAACCTCCTCAAGATTAATAGCTCTGGCCCTTCCACCATGCTCTCTTTTTGGAGGCATCCTCTTAACTCAAACCCACAACCACACAATCCTGGTGCAAACTGCCTCACAGTTGGCGTTCTGTCTACACACTCAGGAAAACCCGCTCTGATACCACTTGATGGGGACACAACCCAAGAACAAAATGGACACAATAGAAAAGGGAAATTTATTAACTGAGAAAATAAGCTAGTAAAAATAGTACAGAGAAAATAAACTTCAAAACATGCCCTAAGGGCTTACAATAGCATAAATCTGGAGATAATTTCTCCTTTCAGTACCTCGTCTCAAACTCCACTCCGAACTGCCTTTTACAATGCCAGAAATCTCCTTAAATAGACCCCAGAGGGTTAAGGACTAGGAGTACATTCTAGAAAGTTCTAGTAGGCATCCACCGACCAAATAGAAGGTTTCGAAAGCTACGGTAGAAGTTGGCACAAATCTAGAAGAATCTAGAAACGATAATCAAACTTTTGGGAGGCATAACTTTTGAACCGTAGCTCCGATTGACGAACCATTTACATTTTCAGAAAGCTCTCGAAGTGCTCTATAGCCCTAAGGACCATCTTCACTTGCCCCCCATTTTTGACCCTTTTTGAGGTCATTTAATGCCCCAAACCTGACTTTGAAGCATTCTTAGGAGGTCCCCAAAACTCGAAAAAATGCAATAACTTTCAAACCGTGGGGCCTTTTGACCTAATTCTTTTTTTGGAATGCTCTAAATCAAAATTACATTCATCTGGCCAATTCACACCTTCTAGGTCACCAAAATGATGGCCAAATTGCATGCTCCTATTTTTTCGAGATTTTTTTAGCACACTGATAGTTGAACTGTGAGAGTTGGAACCTTTATTTGACCCAAATGGGTATCCAAAAATGAAAAGACATGAAACATAAACTAATTCAAAGTACATTTTTTTTGGGTGACACAGGATTGCCCTTATACCTCTGGATGCTCCTGCATCAAAAGTGCTTTACCTAAACAGGCTAGAGGAAAGATATAATATATAATATTTTATAGATGAATGATGTCCAAATCTAGTAGTAACACATAATTTACATTTGGATGCAGATTATGTACCATAGTGATTGAAATTTCATGTTTTAATAAAATTTTCACAGTTATACATCTTGAAAGCTGAGGCAAGATGGTTAAAACATATGTTAAGCACTATTATTCATTTTATTTGGTGACTTCCCAATGAGAAATAAGAGAAGCTAAAAATGGTGATTGGAAGGGGTGGAATCTATTGCTGGTCCTCGGGACCAAGTCCACATACCATGCATCAAAACAAGTAAAAGCTTGGGAATAGCTCTACTTAAATGCTACACCCACATATTCGAGTTTACTAATCTTAGCTCAGTCAAAATGTGAAAAGAATAAAATTAGTAGATTTCATTTTCAACATTCCATATTCAAGCATCCCATCTTGAGTTCCATCCATCATAAAAAAGAAGAATGGGTAGAACTCAGATCAAAATTGATATTTTGAACTCAAGATCATCTGTTAATTGATAGCCTATGGGATTTCTGTTAAGTGTAGTTAAACAAGGATATGAAAACATTAAATTCTGCTGCAAAATCTGGGATTCGATAGTAGATAGCAAAAAATTATTTTTCAGTTTTATTGTTTTTAGGCCTTGATGATAAACTCTGCAATTTGAATAGCAAAAACAAGGCTATTATAAAACCAAAAGGCAAGTGATTCTTAGGGCTATTCTATATATATTTCTTATTTTGTGTGGGTGGGTAGTCAGTGTTTAGGAAATGTTGATTATTTATTTGCTGACTGATCATTCTCTATTGAAGATAGTTTGCAAAACTCATGCATATCTTTAATTTTTACTTTTAAAATCAATACAAAACTTCTTAACTTTGTCGATTTATCAATCCAAACAAAACAAGGAAAAACCTAAAATAGAAAATATTCTTTTAGAAAATGACTTATACGTAATGATTACAAGGTCTAATGTTGAATTTAGAGTATGTGATAGATAAGTTGAAAATGAGGCAGATGGCATAACCTTTTACTTTCAACCCGTCAATTCGATTTGAATTTCATTCTCTACTCTTTCATTTTCTCTTTTTTTATTTGCTTGGTTGACATTTATATCCCCTATTACTATCATCTCCATCAATGCTATGAGCTTTTCTACTATCTCCAAAGCCTTGTTTATCTTGTCTTCCTGGAATTCTCTGGCCCACTTGTTGGAGTGTTTTATCAGCAAATATGGTAATTACTGAACGCAACCCTGAATAAGCTCTCTGAAGCAACCGATCATTTCATTTCCCAAGCCAGTGATTACAATGTTACCGTCCTTAGAATTATTATCATTTTCCAATTTAGAGATGTAAGAATCTAAGATAGGGATGTAGACAAAATGTCAGCTCTTGTTTAGTGCATGTTTCTTATAGTATCCATGCTTTTCTTTTTCATCTCTCCAGAGGAACATAGTTGTTATTGCAATTGGGACAAATAATAGTAAGTATAATATCATTATTACAATTACAATCATGCAAATTAGAAGTAGGACTCCAAGGCATCTGACCACATACCCAAGACACACTGCAAGATAGTCAACCACATATCCATCTACACCGATCAACGATTCAATCACAGGCTCTTGCGATTCATTCACAAGCTCCTGTGATTCATTCACAGGCTCCTGCGACTCATTTGGAGGCTCTTGCAATTCATTCCTAGGCTCCCATTTTGCTCCCATTTGTGCAACCATTCATCTAGGCATTTCTAGAATCAAGATGAATGGCCAAATGAATACGAGAACGAATCTTGAAAGTGTCACATAGGAAACATTATCTCCAATTTTACACTCTGAGTTTTTCATCTCTTTCTCTAATTATTCTTTCTCTTCCTTGAGGAAATAAAAAAGGTGTTGAATCATTGTAGTCCATTGAGCATCTCCTCCTCCATGCTACTCAATTTTCTTTTCTAACCATCTCATGTGCTTGTCACTTCCAAACTCATCTCAAAAGCTTCAAAGTTACATGAACCAAACATATCCATTGGTTGAATGGCTACGTTCTCAGGGAAGTCCACAAATTCTAACAGATCTTTTATTTCTTTATAAGCTTTCATCATATCCTCCGCACCAACATCCATCTTCAAATCTCACTCAAACTTTGTCAGTAGCCTCATCGTGATATCGATTAAGGCCACTGTTGCCATCTTAAATGACCAATTGGAATTCTGAAGCTAATGTAGAAAACTTCCACCTTTTCCACCAACATTTAATAACTTGAACAATTCCCGGCTCTCTTCAATTTCTTGATAAACTTCTTTCATGCAAGGCTTTCTTTGGTTATAACATTTCAGATGATATTTCCATAAACGGTAGAATTTTATCACTGCTTTTGGTAGAATTTTGGTCTTCATTAGAATGTTTTTGAAATCACTTTTGTGCTATTAAATTGCTTCAGAGACCTCTTTTCAATCTTGAAATAGCAGTGGGGATCTCTTCTGAGTGGTAGATGAATTAGGGTGTTTATTGCCACTTAATGAGTGCTTGAACTGATATTCTTAGTTTTATTTTGTTTTGAACCATGGGCAGGATGTATGTAATTGCAATAGTATCTTATTTGATCAATCAGTTTATCTAATTTAATTGGAATTCAATTTCTTTTGTGGAAAATTAATTAGGGTCATGCAATACTTGAAATCTTGCCAGTGAGAAGTTTTGAGTCTAATATTAAGGGCTAATATTACTGTTGGTCAGTAACATAGGGAGGCTATTTCTGGTACAGCTAAAGGGGCAGATTTATGTCTACAAGTCCTGCAACAGTCATCTTGCAAATATTGATGAGGTTGTCTCTAAGGTAGGCAACTTGTACTTGTAGCTTGGATTTTGCATAGGAATCACATTAATCTAAATTTTATTTGGGCTTTAGTCAGGTCAAATGGAGGGGCATTCAAGACTTCTTTAAAGTGGATGACTATGCTTTTGATTTCTTATGTGTCTAAGTTGTCAAGTATATTGTTTGAAATAAGCCCATGCATTCATTGATTTTGGACTTTCGCATTTGCTAATGTTATTTTACTTGTGTGTTTTTAAAGCATCTTAATGCAACCTCCACAACTAGTCATTGAACTAAGACATATCTTCCTCATGTACATGTTGGTATTAAGGACAAAGGGACTTGCATGGCACATAGTCATTTAAAGACTTTTTGACATTTTGTTAGTAGGGGAGTAGTGAATGGTATAATCCTCCCATGTTGAGATTGTCACTGTCTAGCCACTTGTCCTATTGACAAAGCATTTTGGGACATGTAATGCTCTATATGTTATCCTTGTTATTTAATTTTGACCAATGTAGAATTTAATTCAATGAAAATCCAATTATATATTTGTGTCAAGTAATTGAAGGCTTCTACCAGTATTTATGGTTACATTTCATTTAGAAATTTGATTGTATTACTGTGAGTTTTCATTTCAAAATTTTTATTTTTCCACATATATTTTGCAAATAACTACAAGAAAAGGGGTTACAATTAGCACACAAGCACCTTTAGTCATCTGGTAGTAGGAGGAAAGGATGTATAATCCATTACATTTACAATTTCACCCTCTTTCTTGGGTCATATATTATATTCATGTGTTAATGGGTTTGACTCAAAAAATGTATAGTTGAATCGTGATAGCAATATCACAATTTGACTTGCTGTGGAAAATATCTTAGGATTATCTATTGATGAGCTCAAGGGCCTTTCTAATGAATGGTTCATAAGGCACAAAACTTGTTGTAGGTTTTGCAAATGGGATTCCAAGTAGAGTGGTTTAAACCATGGAGGAAACTCCATAGTTAAGCCTTCTTGAGCTGGGGTAGTACTGGAATGGTTGAGCCTTTGAGAAAGTCGTGGTGCTTCATCTTTGTGATCACTCCCTCGATGCAATGAGTGCAAAGTGTTCATTCATTCTCATGAGAAATGAGTCTGTGTGAACTACTATGCATGAATCATGGTTCAATGAGTTTGACTCAAAAACTACACTGTTGAATCTTGATAGCAATATCAGAATTTGACTTGATGTGGAAAATATCTCCTACTTATCAATGATTTATATGTCTTAATTTTTAACATATTACTTCAATAATAAATACACCTTCAAAGTTCAGAGTTTAGACAATTCTGCTTTTCATCTTCCTACAACTTTTTTTAAACTTTTGCTATCTCTAGTCCCTTGTGGACATTAATATAATTTTCTTTTCTTTCTATACACAAGGTCTGGTTTGACTATTTTCTTTTGAGATTTTATCCTAAAGTTCATTTGGTAATGCTAAACTGTATTGATCTTTAAGCTTCCTTTGGAACTCAATGATTTCTTTTTTGAGGGTGATTTCTATTTACTTGTTCTGCCCGCAGTTTCCATCGTCTTCTTTCTCATGGGACATGACAATATCGTAGGCATAATCTTCTTGGTTAATTGGAATGTGCCTTCTGATCCATGCCATGGAGGATGCAATTTAAGTCCTTTATATGATGATAACTTATAAAGTGGCTATAAACCCCAGATGTAATTGCTTCAAACAAAGAGTAGCACAAGAAATTTATTAAGTTTTGCCATAATCTGTACAATATTTATTAATTATTGTGCATTATAGTCTTTATTAATTATTGTGCATTATGGAATATGTGTAAATAAATGGTATTGCATCTGGTCCAATTGAAGGTATTCCTGGAATGGACATACTTTCACCCAAGGAATTCCTAGGTGATCTTCGGAAAAACCAACCTCTTTATAAAGAAGGAGAAAAATGGGATGTTGCTATGGCGATCATCTATTTGGCATCTGACACTAGTTAGTATCTCTTGAACCTATCTAATAATCAATATTCAAATCTACAACTCTGGCCTCATGTTGATATTTGCCTACAAGTCTACAACATAATGTTTGAATAATATAAGAGGGCATTTGTTGATTTCAAAGTACATCTTTTAAAACCAACTGACAATGGTCAAAGCTCTTGTTGCATAGCAACGAGAGTATAGCCACCAATTGTTCTTGTTCCTTAGGGGCGCCTATATCAAGCATCTCTGCTATAGTCACGATGCAACCATCAGTATTGGCAATCGCTATTCTTCCATCTTCAATGGTAGCTAGATTATATAAGATTCTAATGCAAATTTCTATAAAATCAACTTCATAGACAGTGAGGAGATGAACAATCTTGGAAATGACATCTGCTGACACCATTCTAGACTAATTTTCAGCATTTGTGGATAAATGATATAATGAGTTTAGAGCACCTTGTCTACATTGGTAGGAGTTTGAGCTTAGTAGTTTAATTAGGCAAGGAATAGCTCCCAAGGAACCAATGCTTGCCTTATTGTCATCCCAACTAGATAGCACTAGTAAAACTGCCAATGCTACTTCAGCTGCTTTCAAATCAAGAAGATTCAATAACAATGGTACTACACCTGAAGATAGAATTGATGCCTTGTTCCTACAAAATAAAAATTCCAAGAACACTGTAAGAAATTTGTCATAGATATTACATGAATATATTAAAACAATTGATTGCTAAAGATGGTTGAATGAAATGCCAAAAACTGTTTCAACATTTCAGATTAAAATTGTCTACCTATTATTGTTCCAAGTTATTTTGAGAAGTGCCAATGCCCCTACTTCTTGAGCCTTCGTATCTAGTGCATCTACAGAAGACTACAAGAAATTCACAAGAGAAGAAATAAAATGATTGGCACCCATATAAGAGCAAGCACCATCATCCTTACACAACAATGCAACTTCCTGTGTAGCTGCACACTGTACTTCTAAACTTGATGAATTAAGGTTTGCAAGCACCCTTTCATACTTTTCAGTACTCTGCTTTTCTAGATTTTGAGTGTCCACCATATTGTAAGTCAAAGAAGGGTTTGTACCACTGATTTGTATCAATTTTCCTTGTATAGATAAAATTGTGGACTCAGAGGAGATGTTATGATCTAAAGTGGGAGTTGATAAAGCACCAGCATCTCCCTCACCAAAATTTGTGACTTGGTCATCGTCTGATGATCCCACCTTGACTCTTTTCAAATGACCATCAGAACACTTTTCATGGAATCTAACCACTCCCATCTCTAGTATATCAGAGGCAAAGAAGTTGGGGGAGGTGGTTCTGGAACTCTAATACCATTTTTCTCACACCAACTGCCAATTAATCCCTTCACACAGTAGTTAGGAGTGACAAAAAGATACGATAATTTTTTCTATGTTTTTGGGCATGTATCATTACCCTCACTGAACCATTTCTCTATGCATACTCTTTCATATGTTTGACCAGAGAAAATGATCACAGGATCCGACATTAACTATAAGGAAATTGGAAATCTAAATTCTTCAAGAACTGTTGGCAACATTCCCATGGAACTTCTAAGAGTTTCCTTGGAACCCAATTTGAATGACTGGATTTTAGAATCATCCTGGTCCCTCCTCCTGCTATTAACATGAGCTTCATCCAAAGAACTACTGACTGTAGGAGAACATGGATCAGAGTACTGAGAATCGGCATCATCCATACATTCATTTGTGAAAAGCTTGTTGTATTTTCTTAGGATGTGTAGGAGGTATGAAATAATTGATTCTTTTCTCTTGTCATCCTCATAACGAGATTTATCAAGTTGCTTCCTCAAACTTCTCTTCTCCATTGAAATTGTTTTAGGAGATACTATTCCCAACCTTGTAGTTGCTTGATGGAAAATTTCTAGTTTTGATATATGATTTAGACCACTGACATCCTTGTCCTGCTGCAACAATGTTATAAGATCCCTACCGATTTCCTTTTCTATGGGTTCAAGAGAAAATGTTGCTTGTTCGAGCTCCTTGAAAATTTTAGTAATCTACACAAAAATATGACCTTTGGTATATATTAAATTAATAAATACTAAACAATATACCATTGCATAGGATTTTGACTGCACTTTCTAAAAAGAACAAGTATAACACATTATGATAAAGTTAAAATTTATCTTTCCGATCACATTTAGTATATATTGGAACAAACCACTTGAACAATAGAATTAAAACATAGACTTACCAACAAAAGGAAAACTACGACGCATATAATTTACCAAAATATTTCACTTATTCATCAACATTATTTTATTCATAACATAAAATTTCTCTGTTTTGAAAAATGTTAATTTAATTTTTAATTTAAGGTCGAGTTATTTTGCTTTTGGAGTGGTATTATTGAAGTAAATGCTAAAAATCACTATTGAAAGAAAAATCTATTAAGAAATACAACCCAATCTATTAAGAAATATAACCTATACCATACCCACATAGAACTGTTCTTTCTTTCTTGAATATTTTAAGCTACTGAGTCTTTTAGGTCTCAAACATGAGTGATTTTGATGTGTATTGTGCAGAGTGTTAAACAGGTTGTACACTTCACATCCAAGTATCTAGCTACTAAGATCATCACAAAAATGGAGGAGCATGCAAAGCCTCTTGGTTTCAATGTTAAAAGAAGAGATTACAAGGTTATGTTTTTTTCCCTAAGATTCTTAGTTTTAGTTTAGTCTTATTAGTTGATTTGGTGATATCTGATCTTGGCCATATTAACCAACCTGTCTTATCCATCCAAGTCAAATATTTTTCTTTTAACAAACATTCTATAGTACCAATGTCATGCTCACATTTCCTTGTGAAGGATGAGTTTGTGATGTGGTGAGCTTGACTAGAAATTTTGGTTGAAATGATAGTCTTCCAGCAAAAAATTGGTGGGATCAGTATGAGAATGGTTGCATTTGTTAGTTTTTGACTCTATCAGTAGCATGCAGTGAAGGATAAAGTATCTGCATGGGTTATTAAAAGACCCTTGTGCTTACAAACTTGAATATTTATATTCATTGGAAATGGTTTCTTCGACTGTTTTGAACTCTTTAAGGATCCAAGCACAAGCTCAGGTCACAGCTCCCCAAAAATTTAATGCATTGAGCTCGAGTAGCATTTTTTTGAAATGATATTCTTGCTTTTAAGAAAAAAGCTAAGATTGAACTGAATCTGCCTAGTCCAAGGTAATTAAGACAGCAAAAGTAGCACTCCATATTGATTTAGTAATTGGTTCATTAACCAAATCACTTCTTCTCATGATGTTGATGTGTATTGACTGCTCTTCAACTTCTTCCATGTATGATGTAGATTGATATCTTAGCTACTAGTGAAAATAGTTCTAAATGACGATTTATCCATAGTTGTGATTCTCTAATATGAGTACTTTCCTTCATCTAGGAATGAGTTCTCAATACTAGATGTCATGTTGAGGATCCTTCACCATTTGATCATGGATAATCTTGTGATGGTTATTGCTTTACAATTTACATGATGACTGGTTTGAAGATGTCATGCTGACTGTCCTTTTGACTAGTTTACCCATACAACATAAAGTGTTTGATGCTGATGAAAGCCTATATATGAACTACTTGAGCTCCTCCTTTCCTCTTGTTGGTAGTTGTAATGATTTTTATGCATCCATAAACAAAATCCACATCAACCTCTGATTGAAGACAACACAATTTATAGTTTAGAAACTATCATGTGTATGCCTATTGTTTGATGAAGATAAATAATGACTTAATTCCTTTATTTTTTCATCTCCTATGCTGCATCTTCTCAGCATGAAAACAAAGGTTGTGATGTGTTTGACTATTTTTCATCTAGCGGTGCTGATGTATGTAACTTGATATCTTTCTGTTTTGATTTGTTTAATTTTGTAACAATATTAATTAGTTCTTGTTTTATTCAAATTGGTGGAGGTTCTTACTCATCTTTGTATTCAAGTCGTGGCATGGGTGGTGGATACTTAGGTGGCCATGGCTCATCCTATTATTAAACTGTAAGTATAATTGTTAGATTTTCTATTGTAAAATTTTAGTCTCTAATAGTAAAGTATAATCTTTTGTTTGTGAGACCTTACTGTGGTTTGAGTAGTAGACTACATAGTTGTCTTAGTATGATGTCTCTTTAACACATCTCTATGGCATACAGATATGTGATCATGAAGCTTCCATAGCCTGGAATAGAATCAGGCTCTGAGAGGCATAACTTAATTTTTTAAAGGAAACATTCTTTTTATATGAGAAGAGGCTCTTGTAGCTTGAGGTGGCTGAATGAGAATTGAAGTACAGAAATATTATACAAGCTACTAGTTGGTAGCTTGAGAATTTGAAGAGATTCTGGTGGTAACATTTACTATTTCATAAATTAAAGATATTAATATCTTAGGTGTGGGAAGGCATAGGATGCAAGATGAGTAGCACATTATTGTTTACTTGTATCTGGAACTTTGCTATTTTTTAAGGAATTTTCATAGAATGACTCTTGTAGATAGAGGTTCTATGCATCATCTCCAAGTGCATATTACAAGTACATTTCAGTATTATGGATCTTATGCTGATCTACAAATGTTTGCATGCCTTTCTGGCACTTTTAGTGATGGGATGTTGTCAGATCAGCAAGATATATCTAAGTTTGAATTGGTATATGGAAAACTGTAAGATTTCCTTTGTGATTACTGCAAAGTGCTTCATTATGCCCTTAATACTGACAAAGCCTACCATTAGAAAGAATGTTGGACAATTTTCTTATAATTGTAGAATCTTAACATATGGTTGTTCAAATTTTGTATCTCCTAAATGATTTCCTTTTAGCGTATAACTTGTTTTGCATAGTTGCCAAGTTTGCTTATTGTATCGGGCATATTAATGAAGAAGCATATTAGTTACTGTCGATATTTTTTAGGCATTCTATAAAATAGTTCACATGCCTTGCGTATGATATGAGATTTTGCATGCATCCTGCACTCTCTAATCCGACTGATGATGGATTACGGAGAGTGATCTAAAACGATGATGCTAAAAACACACAATCAAATCCAAAATGAACTTGCATTACAAATGGATTGTGGAAATATGATATTGTTGATTTTGCACGCATGTCTACCATGACAATCACAACTTAAAACATATATAACAATATATATTTTAAGTTGTGATTGTCCTAGTAGACATGCGTGCAAAATCAACAATATCAAATTTCCACAATCCATTTGTAATGCAAGTTCATTTTGGATTTGATTGTGTGTTTTTTAGCATCATCATTTCAGATCACTCTCTGTAATCCATCATTAGCCGGATGAGAGAGTGCAGGATGCATGCAAAATCTCATATCATATGCAAGGCATGTGAACTGTTTTATAGAATGCCTAAAAAAAAATTTACACCCAGGCACTGGTAGAAATTTCTACCTTCATTGGTCAAAATATCTACCTTCAATGGTCAAAATTTTTGACCTTCATTGGTCAAAATTTCTACCTTCTTTGGTCAAAAATTTCTTCCTTTTTTGGTCAAAATTTTGACCAATTTCTGACAAAACTTGCACAATGGCTATGGAAGTTTTTCGACCAAAGTATTGGTTGAAAATTTGACCAACCAGAAGGTTGGTCAAAATTTTGATCGAAATTTTTTTGACCAATGGGTTGGTTGACTTTGGTCGAATTTTGGTCAAAAAATGGGTCAAAATTTCGACCAATAATGGTCAAAAAATGGTCTCAAATGTACTAGTGCTAAGTTCCACATCAGATACATTGCTAATCTTCAGTCCTCTACCATCCCACTCAGTTAGGGTTTTCTTTTGTAGCTCATCCCGACCTAGGGTTTTGGTAACCTTGACCTTGTTGAGCATGGGGAGACTCATGATTCTGAGAATCATCTTCTTTGTTATCAAGATGGGCTACTCTAGCCATAACTAACCATTGTGTACTCAGCTCAAAATATACCTAATCCACTTAATTTGGAAGTTCCTTGGTAGGTGTAGAATGTGGGTCAAGCCTTTCTCCTCTAAGTGCTTATGCTCTAGTTTTAGAGTTTCATTCACACGCAGTTCTCCTAGGGCAATGTCCATGTCCAGGGTTTCAATTTCTTGCACAACACATTTAAAATGAGTACGAATATCATTTGTGAGAAGTACATTTGGTGGAATTTGAGATTGAGCTCCATTAGGGTCGATTGATTTCGTAATTGCTGGCACTAGCTTGAAGTTTGGAGCCTTCCATTTGACACCCCACACTAATATTTTAGAACCTTTCTTTTCCTTGCTATTGCTACTAGTAGATTCCATGATTGCTTGGTAGACTAATAAAATCTCGTTCAAAAATTTCACTACAAATTATGCTCAAGATTGCCTGGATGCTCTGTAAGTCACTTAGCTCTGGATATACTAAATTTATGGTGAGAATGAAGTCAAAACTTTCCCTTATTGATGAAAAACTTCCATTAATACTTGGTACAAAGAGATCCATAATGACATATTCTTGACAGGCTATCATCCATTATTTGTCCAAATAACTCGATAGAACCTTGTAACTCGATGACCTAACAACACTTGTTACTCCTGATCTCACTCAGTATGATCTAGCCTCATTCAGTAAAAATTGATGTTAAACTTCTATGATCCCTCTATATCTACAATACAAATTTGGATCTTTTGCATTCATTCATTGGAATTGCTTAAGATATGGCTTGAAGATACAATTCTAGTTCTTCCTTTAAGAACCTAATTGGAAATGGTGGAATCACCCACTTCTTGAGTGATATGACCATCATTTGAATTGGCTTGCTTAGTAGATTTGGAAATCCACTTTTGTCTCATCTACTTCTTGATGTTATTAGCTTTAGCTTTCTTTTCATCTTCAACTCTTACTATATTCATGTGATTCTTAGCTATATGACCAAGTTCAGTGCATGCATAACATCTTATTGTTGTATCCTTCTTTCTCAAGTGATGCCTTGCACAGTTTATGCCAATGTGTCTTTATTCTCCATAGTAATGACATGTACACCAAGTATTTTAGTCCCAACCAAATATTGCCTTTACAAATTATTTAGCTAGATTGAATGATTTAGATCTATATTCAGATGCCTCGTGACCTTATTTCTTGCATTTGTGACATTTACCTTCAAACTTTGGTTTCTCCTTGTATTCATTAGCTTTATGACCATGTTGACTGCAATTGTAGCATTTTCCATTAAATTTTACCTTTCCATTGCTCCAACACTTGTTTGATGTTGTAGGACTAGAAAACGGGTTAAAATGCATAACATACTATGAGCAAATCACAAAACTCAATCAATATACGTTAGCACCCACTAGTCTACCATGCAAGCCAAACTAATTAAGAAAGCAATAGAAACCCCCTTTTTCGTTTGTAGCTCCCATGTTCTTCTTTCTTCTCCAAATGATTGTAGCTCCAATTTTCCTATAGTGCACACAAGATTGAAGCAAAGAGCCTATGATAGGGATAAAGCCATGAGAATACTTGAAGTGTGATTTTATGTGAGAGAGAGAATGCAACATGCAAAGAAGTAGAGACTCAAAGATTCAAAGATTTGGACTTTCAAAACTTAAGCATTCGGATCCAAGGACCCAAAATGAGAGAAAGAGTGTTCATTTTATAATCAAAACTCAAAGTGAGGGCATTGGATTTTTCACCCATAGATGTGCAATGTGGTAAGAGATTCCTATGACGCATATGAAAGAATATGCCAATTGTGAGATTCTAGGACACATGCAAGTCAAACTTGGCTAAATGTGGAAGAGAATCTATGACGCATCATAAGACACCTCAACCCACTTAAAGCCAAGAATCTATGACAAAGAAGCCAAATAGAGACATGTGTAAGAGGTAACAATATTTGATTATGACAAATCTCAGCCAAGTGTCAAAGGAGAATCCACGAGGTGTCATATCCAAGTGTCATGATGATGGAGTATTTTATGGAATATTTGAATTAAAAATCCTCTTATTCCACAAAATAAGAATTAGTAGAAAATGGAATTAATGATGGAAAATGGAACTTAGGAAATTGTACATTTCCATGGTTTGTAGATAATGAATCAATCAATTAATAAGATTAATTAATTGAGGATGATAATTAGGAAGAATGATTAGAAATAATAGGATTAAATTATGGGTTATTTAATCCTATAGAGAAAATTAGTAAATGATTGGCCAAATTGATTAAATGAATGCGACTGTACCCTTTGATGAAAATGTAATGATGATGGATATCAAATAAGATGATGAAAAGGTAGACCAAAGCCATGGTCAAATTGATTGATTGAAGTTGATAACATGCCAAGGACACATGACATGAATTGGTTGATATGTAACATTTAATCGACATTGTAAATGCTACAGGATTGAAATTGATTGATAAGGTTTGATCATAATAACACTATCGAACATTGTCAATGTTATTAAAATGGTTGATGATGCCATGATATGACATTGAAAGCCTCAACAATGTCAAAGATTGGATGACATGAATGGTAGTTTGACCTAGCACTGAGAGCCATGACAATACTAAGGTCAAATTGATAAGATTGATAGGTTTCCAAGGCATTGAAAACCACAACAATACCTAGGAGTCGGATAAATGATGATTGATTTGGGATGTTTGATACATTTCGAGTTGATTCTGAGTGATTCTGGGTTGATTTGGGGTGATTTCGAGTTGATTTGGGGTGATTCTGAGTTGATTTGATATGATTTTGAGTTGATATGAAATTGATGTGAAAGGGGATACAAATGATGAAATATGGTCAATTTGGCCAAAAGATCAAAGTTAGTAGAATGAGAAAATGGGACAAATTAGTATGAAGAAGTGATGAAGTTGTAGATGTGAACCATTTTTGAGCGTCTACAGATGTATGACCTATCTTACCACAATGATTGCAAGTAGATCTTTGATTCCTTTGAGCACCTTGTTTGGAAGAGTCACCTTCTTCTTTGTATCCAAGTCCTACTTTACCCTTTTTCTTATAAAGATTCTGCTCACTTTGCTAATTCAATTGATCCATGTCTACTTGGGGTTTCATTATTCTTTCATTGAGTTGATTTTTAGAATTTAGATTAGCTTTCAATCTTTCATTGATTTGTCTTTCAGTGATTAAGCCATTTCTTAACCTTTAATTTTTAGATCTCAGATTTATAATTTCTTCATTTGCATTGGAGAGCTGATTAATAAGATTTTCTTGCTGAAGAGATTGATTTTGAGTTGCATTGTTCTTTGCCTCCAAGTCTTCACTTTCCTTATTCCTTTGTTCCAAGATTTCACACATCCTTATTGACTAAATTTATTGTTCTCTTTTTAATTTTCTTACCTCTTCTTGCAGAGAGCCATTCTTTTTTAGGAGTTCTTTGATTGCCTCATTTGCTTCATCTGAACTACTTGAAGGGTAAAAATCTTCAATATTTTCTTCAATATACTAGTGGTTGTTCATTTCTTTTGCAAGTTCCTTCCTTCTTTTTAGAGATTGGAAAAGATGCTCTTTTACTTCCTTGAGTTGAGCTATGGCCATCTCCAGATCTAGCTTTTCATTGTCAATAGCTTTGTCAAGTCTAAATATCTCCATTTTCCTTGATCTTTGCTCAAGCTATCAAACTTTATCCTAAGAACCACAAAGCTTTGATACCAATTGTTGGAAATAATCAAGACTAGCTAGGTTACTGAGAGGGGAGGGGTGAATTAGTAACCTCAAAACTTTTAACAAATTCAACACTTAATCAACATAATTCATTCACCATTAATTGATCTAATCTACTGCATACAAGAGAAACTAAAAGATAAAAATTCATGGCACATGAACACAATATTTGGTGACCCAGAAACCTTTCAAATAGAAAGTAAAATTGGGGTGGGGATGATATTCACAAAACTTTAGTACTATAGTATAAAGTTGGCCTGTTAAGGCTTACAATGATCACTACTGATGATCTACCCTATTAGGAGCAATTAGGACTACTAGGTCCACCTTGTTAGAGGTTTTACAAACATACAATGAAGTATGCACTTTGTTAGGAGATTTAGAGAAAAGACTATTAAGTCTACCCTATTAAAGGATTTAGAAACTGATTCCCTTGTTAGGATGAAATAGTAGATTTGACTCACAACTTGACTACTGATTAGATCCTTGAAGTATAGATCACCTCTTGTGATAGATATAATAATACTACTCTGCTATTGATTCACATTCACTCTTCTCAAAACATTAGTTCATCATACATGCATACATTGGTTATGATATAAAGCATTACATATATACCATTCCAATTCTCATATTTGCAAGGTCGGCCAAAACACAAGTTAACACAAATATTACTGAGTTAGCCCAAATGTAGAAACTCAAGTTTTGAATAGCTAACTTGGTGGCCTTCTAATACTCAACATCCACCACATTACTCTAAATTGTCATGCATTTGGTAGAAGTAGAAGCTTGGGCCATATTAATCACTCAATGTAGCTTCGAACTTGGTGAATAATGGAGACTCTGTAGATATAGTGTAATTTGGTAGAAATTGATTTCTATGCTTACCTTGCTTGAACTCAGTAAACACTATTCATCCATCACTCGTTTAACACTGGCTTCACATCACATAAATTGATGACTCAATAGACATTGTGAAGCTCAATAACCAGTAACAACTCGGTGATAACTGCTGGACTTCACACAATCTATTTTCACTCAGTAACCTCTCTAATGCTCGATATGAACTACTAAACTACTGAACTTACTTAGCAACCATTGAATGCTTAGTAAACATTGGAGACTGAGTGATGAACTTGATAACCATACATAATTATGAATAAGTGTTTTCACTAATGAAAAACATATCTTTAATGCCAACACATATAGTAGATGTTCTCCTAAATAATATTATACGTGAGTTAAAAAAATGGAGTGAAATATTAATGTAGCACGATTATATATTGTAAACTTCTTTCTATGTTTGGAAATAAAAGGTATTCTATTGCATGATGTAAAACCACCTCATTTATCATTTTGAACATATTGAACTTGTACTAATATTCATGGAATGACCTAGAATTCTCTATATTTTCATTTTGTCAAAATTTATTATCCTTCCTAGAAAATAAATATCTTAGTACTCTATTTCTATAGGGGGTTTGATAGTTTTTCATAAAATCCCTTGATATATCTATCTGTACATTTTCTTATTGCACTTCTAAGAGTATCTATAGTTCTTTGACTACAAGAACTCTTTCGCTGATGATATTCTAGCTGACATTTCTGTAATAACATTAGAGAAAATATGTATGTTGTCTTTTTTATTTTATTCATTATCTAGTCCATGCTTGAATCTTTTTCCATTGTCTTCAAGGTCCTAACTCTGTGAAGGCTAAGTGTATAAATTTGGATGTATTGAACTAAATTTCTCATTGAAGTGATGCATTCCAAAGAAATACAAATAAAAGAAAATTCAAGAATTGTGTGGCTCCCAATTCTCTCATAAAAAGTACTTGCATACTAAATAAAAAGAAAATTGGCATTCAATATTCCCAAGGGTTCATGAAGTCCACAATCCAAACAACTTCCATCCACTTCCTAATCCATTTTGGTCCTTATCTCCCAAAAACCAAAATCCATACTCACTTCCCCATTAAATCTAAAATGAATAGATCCAAAATCTTATTTCCTCCATTAATCCACCATCCTTTAACGTGTGTACCAATGTTGACCTTTTCACCCTTTCCATCTTATTCAAACAAGTATTCCAATACCGATTTTATTATTCAACTCCTACATTCTATCCTTCTACACCCCTTATCCAATCCTTTGTATAAACCCTTAAACTGCTTCATCCAACCATCTATTTTATCTCCCTTTATCATTACCCTACCAACATGTTTGAGCATAATACCAAAATCTATGGTCTATTATTACATATATTTCAAGAGCACCTTCTAAGGAAAACATGCTTGAGTCTATCCTCCATATCCTATCATTAATCCATCACCTTCCAAAAATTCCAAAACATTCAAAAAGTCAAAAATGGAAGAAATGAAAAAAAAAAAGAGAAATAGTTTTATCCACTAGGGAAAACCTGGCAAATACATGCTTTGTCTAGGTACCACGATGAAAACCTAGAAAATAGGCATCATTTGTAAGTTATGAACTTCATGCATTCCATACTTGGGGGAAATTTTTATCTATATTTCCTTATAATATCACAACTCTTTCATTTACTCCATTAACCTATGTCCCTCATACACCTTACCTTATCAACATCCATATCCATTTTATTCAACTTTAATTTTAATAGGGCTATTGGTATCCTTGGAAGCATCACATATCCTATCTACTTCATGTTGTCCACATGCTTTCCAATAATATCTCTTATCCTATCCATATCCCTTTGTATCATGTCCCTTATCTTGTCTATATCCTTTTGTTCCATATTATTTATCTTATCATAACCTTCAATCCATATCCCTTCCCCTTGATCTTACTTTTCCTATTCATGCTATATCATTATCCTATTTAAAATCCATTTCTTGATCTTGATAGAAAATGAGGACGTAAAAATACATAATATATTTTCAACATCCTCTTGACATGTTCACTCTTGTAAACCACATGTAGATTAGTGCACCATATCATTTCCCTAACATTTTATGTCCAATCCCTAATCTTGGTTAAAACATGCTATCACATCTTATGGATAGTCCTTGGCATCCAAATTGCTTCAATTCAATACTATTTTTTTTCTCCCTCATCCATCTACCAATCCATCCATCAATCCATAATTCCCTTTCCTTCCTAGAAACTAGGGGTGCACACACTTAAATGGTCTAAAAAAATTAAAAAAAATTCAAATACTTGTCTGAAAGCATTAAGAAATAGTCTTAAAGTCATGAGAATTTTTCAAAAACATTCAAATATAAGTCCTAAAAATATGCAAAATAACTTGAAAAAATTATTAATTTTTTTAGGATGACCCAAAAAATCCCAAAAATTTCAAAATTTCTTCAATCAATGATAAAAAAACATCATATACTATTTTGAAAAAATTATAATATATCTAAAAATTCATCTAAGGAAATAATGTTTGGGGCGTTTGTGACCTAGGGACTGTCACTTTCATAGTAGTTACACATACCTTGATCTCAAACATATGAGTCCTAAGATGGATGCAATCAAAATTTTAAAACATATCAAAATTTTTGCAATAAAATCTCTTTTGTGTATATATAAAAGTGACAATTAAAAAAGCATTCATATCAAAACAATGAAGCTTCATAAATTGATAATGGACTCATGAGATCCATCTTTATCAATAATCAAGATTATCCTCAATCGATAATCAAACTACTTAGCCAACTATATTATACAATAATGGACACAATCAAAACTAGACATATCAATCTTATATGGGTACTCTATTCCTAAAATAGTCACATTATCAATAAATCAAATCAAACATTAAATCAAGTCAGTCAATAATCTATAAGATTCATGAAAAATCCAATCATGTCAATCCATTATTGACTTATCTTTCATGATTATGTCCCTATGCTCCTCAAGAACATCATTGAGTGGTAAGAGTGGCTATAGTTCATTATTGAATTTTTTTGATGCAAGAGCACCTTGGGTTCTTAGGCAATCTTGTATCAACCAAAAATATTTCTTGTTTTCTTGTTCCATTATGTCATTCATAAGACAACCCTTATTGTTCATATCCTTTCTTTCTGTGCAACTGGTTAACTAATGAAGACCTATTGTGGATACTCTCTCTATGTTCACAAAACTTAATTCCTTCTCACTAAAGAGTTATCTTTCTTCCTTACTCGAGGTGTATTCTTTCATGACATTCTAAGTAACATGTAATTTTTGGCATCTACATGGTTCATGTGCTTTCAAGGATTTCATGACCTTGGGGACATCTTCTTGGATCACATGTGGACCTATCTTGGTTCTTGCAGATGTTGGTATTCTTAGTTTTGTAGTTTCTAATTTCCTTTTTGCGTGAAGACCTATATTTTGTAATAATTTTATTTGGTAGGTTGACTATATATCTAATACCTAGGATGAGATTAGGTGAGAAATTAGGATAGTAAGAAATAAGATATAAGTATTTTGGCTTTGTAATTTTGAGCTTCTAATATTTTTTATTGTAATTTTGATGTTATGACTGTAACCAAGTAGGCCTTATTCCTGAGACATTGTAATGAATTGTCTCAATAAATGTGCATTGAAATCAAGTTTTTTTTTTTCTTCCATACCTTCTTGGTTTTGCACCCATGTATAAATCTAGAAAGGTGGTTGGTGAGTTCTCCCTTGGTTCATTTCAACATCAAACACTTATGTTAGGCGACACTAGAGAAATTTTTTTTCTTCCTTTTGGAGTCTTGTGATCATGGAGAACCCTAGTTGGATTTGTTGTAGGGAGGTAGATGTGGTTTCTAATATATAACTTACAAAGGATTATGATTCTTGTAGGGACTATTTTCAAAATGGTTTGAAGTAGAGGAAATTCAAATAATTATACTATGGACATGTTGAGAAAAATTATAGAAAGGATTAAAGTCATTGAGATAGCCTAGAGAAGATGAGTACTTCTTGACGATGTTAAAGATGAGGAAGAAGAAGTTGATCTAATCCTAAACCTGAAGTGGAACAAGATGAGGAAATGTTCTTCAAAGCTTTGACCAAATAAAATTTTAAACCTTCTTTCGGTCCTTGAAATTATTGTGGAAAACTTGATATAGATACTTTGTTGGATTGGATCTTTGAGTTGGAGAAGTATTTTTATTATGAGAGTACCCTTGATGATAGGAAAGTAAGCATGGTATCCACTAAATTTAGAGGACATTCTTCTTTTTGGTGGGAACACTTGTAAACTAATAGGTAAAGAAGAGGAAATGAAAAGATCAAAACTTGGGTGCAAATGGTTGCTAAGTTGAAAATTAAGTTTCTTCCTATTGACTATTAGGTTAATTTATTAAGGATAATGAAAAATTTGAGACAAAAAGACATGACTGTAAATGAGTACACTGAAGAGTTTTACAATTGCACATTATATTTGGACATATTGATTACAAGGTTGAAAAGGTTGTTGGATATCTTAATGAATTGAAACTTCAATTCAAGATGAAATTAGTTTTGTGAAGATGGAAAGTGTGGAAGAAGTATACTTGTATTCCATGAGAACTGAAGAGATATTGGAAAATAAATAAGAACATAGACAAAGGATAAGAGGAATGATATTTCAATGAAGTAGAAGTAGATATTATGGAGTAAGTAGAAGATCTTATAATACATCTAATGAAAAAAGGAAAATAAAAATGGAAAGAAGATAACGTTAGAAGAGGAAGAGGTAACAAAAACTAGAGGTAATTATTCAAATTACTTTAGGAATAATAGTAATGGAAGAAGGGAAGGTATATCTTGGTTTAAGGGAAATTGTTTTAAATGTGGAGAAGGACATAGAGCCTTTGAGTGTACTTTTCTTGAAAAAAATTAGGAAGCAATAGAAATGCTTTAAGTCAAGAAGAATCTATTGATTCACCTAATGAACCTAAAAATGGAAATTTGTGGAACAAAATATTAAATGAAGAGCCTATTTTGAGGAAGCGTCTTTTCAAAACTAGATATAAGATTGAAGGAAAGTGTTGTGAGGTAATCATTGACAGTAGGAGTTTAGATAATTTGACATCAAAAGAGTTGGCTTCTAAGTTTTAGTTTCAAATATTGAAACACCAAAATTCTTATCACATTGCATGGATAAAGGATGAGCACAAATTATTAGTAAGTGAACAATGCCTTGTAAAATTTAAGATTGGGAACCACTATGCTGAAGTATTGTGTGGTATTATGCCAATGGGTTGTTGTCATGTTCTTTTGGGAAGGCCTTGGTAGTATGATAAAAAGGATTTTCATGATGGTATTTTGAATCAGTATACTATTTGGGCTAATGGAAAATAGCAAGTCTTATTACCCTTGACAAAGAAACCTGAAGAAAATTATTGCACAACATTAAGAGTTTGCTTGGTTGAAGGAAGACAATTTGTTTAGGACATGAAGAATCAAATTGCTTATTTTGTTTGATTCCTAGGAAAATAGAGAAATGGGATGAACTTGAGAATGCACTTGAGATTAGATCATTGTTAACAAAATTTCAAGACATTATATCATATAATGTACTTGATGATCTAGCTATTATGAGAAGTATTAGTCATTGCATGGACTTAATACCTATAGATAGTTTTCCTAATAAAGTACCTCATAGGTTAATACCTACAAAAAATGAAGAATCAAATAGACAAGTACAAGAATTTCTTGAGAAAGCTTTGATCAAATAAAGTTTAAGTCCTTGTACATTACCTACAACATTGGCACCTATGAAATGGAGAGTGGAGAATGTGCACTAGTTCTGGATTAATAAAAAGAAAAATAATTAACTATAGGTTTCCTTTTCCTAGGATGGATGATATTATGGACTATTTGAGTGGAGAAAAATACTTTACCAAAATTAATTTGAAAATTGGATATCATTAGATTGGAATAAGAGGAGGATATGAATGGAAGATTACTTTTAAGGCTAATGAGGGTTTGCATGAGTGATTGATTATCCCTGTGGGTTCAACTAATGCACCTAACACTTTCATGAGATTGATGAATGAAATTTTGAAGAAATTATTGGGTAAATTTGTGATTGTGTATCTTGATGACATATAAATATACAATGAGAGTAAAGAAGAACACCCAATACACATAAGCCAAGTGTTACATATGTTGAAAGAGGAAAAGTTATTGATAAATGTGAAGAAATGTTCTTTTATGAAAGAAGAGATTGTATACCTTTTTTGTGATATCTATTGATGGACTTAATATGGGTCCTAAGAAGGTAGAATGTATGCTTGAATGGCCTACACCTAAGAATGTTGGTAAAGTTAGATTATTTCATGGATTGAAAAGTTTCTAGAGGAAGTTTATAATTTTTTAAAGTTTAGTATGTAATGCAATGACAGAGTCAAAGAAAGGTCATAAATAGCATTCAAATGGACACATGCATCAGAAAAGAGCTTTTAAACATTGAAAAAATATATAGAAAAACTATGCATGCTTTCTTTACCTAATTTTACTAAAGTTTCCCAAGTTGATTGTAATGGTAGTGAGAATTCAATTGGAATTTTTTTAAGTTAAGAAGGTAAGACTATAATTTTATATAATTAAAAGTTGAATGATGCTAAGAGGAAATATTTTTGTCTATAATCAAGAGTTCTATGAAATTGTTCTATCTTTGAAGAAGTGGAGAAATCATTTGATGCCTAAGGAGTTTGTGTTATACATTGATCATAAATCCTTAAATCAGAGGCACATGAAATGGGTAGAGTACATACAGAAGTTTTCTTTTGTGTTGAAACATAGTATTGGATAGTTATATAAGGTAGAAGATGCTTTGAGTAGAAGGAGAAACTTGTTGATAGAGATGAGAATTGAAGTACTTACACTTGATGATTTAAAGAACTTGTATGAAACTTATCTTAACTTTTTAGAATATTTGAAGGATTGTAAGAATCACATAATAGATGAGTAAAAAAAGGGGTTGAATATTTAATTTAGGAAGATATTTTGTTCAAAGAAATTTAGTTACCAAGAGGATATATGAGGGATAACATCATTACCAAGAAACATAGTGGAGGACTTGTAGGACATTTTGGGGTCGATAAAACAATGCAGTTGATTTATGAAAGATACTTTTGGCCACATATGTATAAATATTTTCAAATATGGTGAATAGTTACGATATTTATCAAATAGATAAAGGGTTTGGTCAGACTGTGGGGTTATATACACCTTCTCCTATTTCTATTAAATCTTGGGAAGACATTAGTATGGATTTTGTTCTTGGATTACCTAGAACTCAGAGGGGTAATGATTATATCTTTGTGGTTGTTGACTATTTCTAAATAATGGCATATTTGATATCTTTTAAGAAGAAATCATGTATAGTACACATAGTATATCTATTATTTAGAGAACTTTTAAGATTTCATGGATTACCAAAAATAATTGCTTCAAACATAAACACTAAGTTTACTGGTTATTTTTGGAGGACACTTTGGAAGAAGTTGAATACCAAGATTTAGTTTAATTGTACATTTCATCTACATAAAAATGGACAAACTAAAGTAGTAAACAAAAGTTTGGATAACTTATTGAGATGTTTTAATAGAGATAGACCTACTGATTGAGACTTGATCTTGGCACATGAAAAATTTGCATATAAAAATTCAACAAATAGAATTTCTAAGAAGACAACTTTTAGGATGATAAATGACATGCATCTTAGAGGGACTATTGAGTTGAGGAACTTAGATATTGAAATAAGAACAATGTTGAAGAAGAGAAATTTGTAAACATTTATGAAGAATTTGCATGAAGAAGTGAAAAGTAATTTGGATAATACTAATTAGGGATATAAAGAGAGAGAGAGAAGATAAGAAGATAAGACATAAATTTTTTGAGGATGGAGATGAAGTGATGGTACACCTAAAGAAGAAATGATTTCTAGTTGGTACATACAACAAGATGAAGATGAGTGTAATCACCCAAAATGACCATCTAGACTATGAGCCCTCTTTCTAGAAACTTCACTTAAATTATCCATCACTTATTCTTGATCAAATCACCACTTTTATATTTATTCAATTATAACCAATGGTTTGAATACTTTATCCTAAGTCATTTATTTAATTGAAAGAACTTCCTCCCTTTTAATTAAATAAAATTCCCAAATCCCATATCTTAAGTGTGCACATGATGAACATTATTCCTATTTTAAGAATAAAAGAAAAGGCATGTTTGTCTTATGTGGGGTGCACACTTTCCAAGGTGGATTAAATATTTATTCTCCTCCACACATATTTTTCCTCTTAAAGTCAACCATTTATCTTTCTTAGGTGATATTTTTATGCACATGGATCACTCAATATGCATTCTCCACCCTTGATTGTGCCTCCTTTTCCTCTTAATCTCAACCATCCATTTATCTTTAAAAGGAGCCTCTCTCCTCATTCTCTCATCTTGCAATTTTTTACTAATGTTATAGTGTCAAATTTCTTGGTGACATTGGAGATTTGAAGTGAGCATTCTTGCACTTCCTCATAGTTTCATCATGGAATCATTAGTTTAGTCTTTTCTTTATGCTTTAGTTTAGATCACATAGCTTAAGTAGGGGAGCTTGTAACTCTCTTTGTCTAGTTTAGCTTGTATTTTAATTGCATCTATTATTGATTCTTGGATACTAGTTTTCTTTCTCTTATCTTTGAATCTCTCATTCTATGGTGCACCTTGCAAGGGTTTCATAGCTTGGTTCATTTTAAAGCTACTATTCTACTATTTTGCACCTTTGCACATCATAGATAGAGAGCTATAAGCCACCTCTCAAGTCTCTTTCTTAATGAGATTCTTTGAGAATAGCAGTTTATATATAGGTGTCCATATTTTTGACATACATGTTTAGTTCCCACCATGGAGCTTGACAACCTTATCTAGCTCCATTATATCCTTGGCAGTGAGACATGGATTTAGTGATTTAGCTATTCATATCTACCAATGTCATCCTTGTATGGTTGATGTATCATTATTTAATTGTTTAAATTAAAACCTTTCAGTGATTAGTAAATCCAAACTCATCTACATTATGTGATTAGACCAGTGAGTGTGTCTGTGCATTTAGAGGTTTACATTGTCCCAAAAGTTGTTTAGTGATTTCTGTGATTTTGGGTTTTCAAGCTTTAAATCTTCTTGAATTTATTTCCTGGTAGCTTGGTTTTAGGTGAATTCCCATTACAAGGAATAACATATTTTCATTAGGGTTGATTCAGAGTCTAGCTAGTCTAACTGGTTAATTGCCCTAATCAACTATTCACTCAAAAAATTGAATAAGTATTGAAAGAGGGATTTTATTATTCACTTCCCATTTTTTGAAAATAGAAATTTGGAGAGCTTTTCTAAAATCCTCTTCTAAAGGATTTGATTTTTGTTCATTTTGGGACTTATGAGTGTGGGATTTTTGCAAGATTAGTTTCATTAGATCTAGCTTGGGGAGACCTTGCTTTGCCATGATTTTTGAGAAATTCAACGACTGTTTCATTTTATTGTGCAAGTTTTAGTTTTTGCCCTTTTTGCTATCAGGTAGGGCTTTCCCATTTTATCATTTTTGCTCTATTTCAGCTTCTATTTTTGGTAGTCGTTTCTTAGGAGGCTGAGAACTAGTGTTCCCCTCCATTTCTGATTTCTAGTTCTACCTAGTTGGTTGGGTATGAACATTTTCTCTTATTTTTGTGATGAGGGTTTGGGGTTTTGCACTATTATGTTGGCTATTTTTACATACAGTGTCCAAACTCAATTAATTTTGGATTTTTGGGGTTTTTGTACCCAAAGGCCAAATGGGTTTTAATTTTAAAGTTTTCCAAATTTTGGTGATTTTACCTCATTTTGCGTGTCACTCTATTTTTCAGGTTTTCTTGGCATGAGTCTGATTGTGGACCTGGATGATCTTTTGGATCTCAATCAGATCTTTATTGCATTTTTATGTTACATTGGGATGCATGTCACATCTGTCCTTCTGAGTATGTGTTCAGTTGGGTGACTTTCTACTTTGTGTTCTCATCTAGTCCTTGTGTTATGATCTTTGTGATGGTGGTGCACCACACACAAGTACATGCACATACATTTGTTAGGTGACTTGCGAGTCCCAATCTTCTATAGTACTTTTGAAAGTATGATCATTGGGGTTGGGTTGGGAATTTGTATACCTACAGGCACTCATTATTGGATAAGCATGGGTAGGGTAGCATATGGAAGAGGCTTCTATCTTGTAGCCTAGTGATCATTGCACCTAAAGGGTTGGCAAAGGAAGTTTTAATTAAGTGATAACTAAATAAAACACTGGGTGGTAGTAAAACTTAAGATAATAAAAAGATGTTGTGTGCTAGAGCCTTCCATTGAGGAGTTGAATTTGCATGTTCTCAGCTTGGACTTTTGGATGCCAAGTGACTCTCCATGATTTTAGCCCCTACTTAGTAGCCCATTGAGTGTTTGACTAGGACCTATAGTTTATGCATTGTCTATGTCTTGGTTTCAATCATCATACTACCTAGTGTGTGTGTTGGCCATTGATGTTTTCTTTGCATTTTTTTATGGTTGGATCATTATCTCCATCAACATGATGGGTGTTGACCTATAGGTGCCATGTGGTTGGAAGGCATAGATACCTATACCACTACTAGGGACTGATGTACAAAGATGATCTTTTGTTATAGTGCAATCATTGCCGAATATTTTCACTTAGTACTTCAGGTTCCAGAGTATTCTTTCTTGTGATTTATGCTTTCATTGGGATGCTTGTATATCATATTTAGATGATGCTACTTATTGATGCATTTCCTTATTTTGATGATTAGCATATGATAGATGATGTTATTTATATTTATAGGATTATCTTATGCTTTACTTTTAGCATGTTAGATTTCCTTACACATATTTTGTAGCATGTTTTAGTAGTGACAACCCTTTTTGATAGTATTGATGATCTGGTTGGTAGCTTGGGATGTTACACATGATGGATGGCTAGGGTCCACGATGGCCTTATGATGCCACTATGGTTGGGAGGAACCGCATACTTATTTTGGTTGTTTTGTACATTGCAATGTTATTTTGTAATTATGATGTTTCCTTTTGTACTTTTCCTTCATTACTTGTTTAGATGGTTGGATGTAGTTTACTTCTTTCACTAGTGTGTTTGAATGTTCATGCCTCAAATTGTGGATCTTGTACTCCTCAATATGTAGGTTCTAAACTTAGTTTTAACCCTTTTTGTTGTCCTTAAGTATTTTCTTGCTTTTCTTGGGTCACTATGTGTTAGCATGGGGCAATGTAATATTGTGTCACACACCCACTAGGATTTTTTTGTGCAATATTGGAAAGTATTGCACCCCTTAGGAAGAAATGTCATGTGATAATAGGAAGTATCGCACCCTCTTTGGTGAAGTGTCATACGATACTGGAAAAGCATTGCACTCCCTTAAGAGCAGTGTTGCCCTATCCTTGAAAGTGTCACCCTGCTTCTTTGGAGATGTCACATGATACTAGAAAGCATCACCCAATGTTGATTTAAAGTATCGCCTAGTATTTGCAAAAACATGTCCAGGTGGATAATAAGAACTTTTTGGTAAGACCCAAACTTTATTGAAAGTGTTTAGGGTACCCTCTTAAGTTCTCTTCAATCCTTTGGTGTCACATTTTGAATTTGGAATGTTTTTATTTGGATTCAATTATGTGTCTTTTGTTGTCAATCATTTTGGTCAATAGTGGCATTTAGAGATCTGTTGGTGTCGGGATGTTTGGTTAGTCTTTCGTTGTGATCTTTGTGATTCTTGTATGTTGTTGTCAAGTGCATTTATACTTGTAAAAAATAAATTATCCTTGTTTCAAAGGATCTCTGAGCAGGGCATTACATCTGGTATGAGAGCCCATGTTGCAACATTGAGAACTCTATGTTATGCTTCCACTATGGTTTTGTTTTCTATTGTGTATTATTATATTATGCTTTTCATTTTGATATCTTGTTAGTTCATGGTTTTGACTCTTATGCTTGTGATCAGAGTGTTTTGACATTATCTTGTTGTTTCCAGAGAGATGCCTCCTGTACATAGACCTGGTGGCCATGGTGGTACCCATAGAAGTAACCATGGAGAAGAACATTAGGAAGAGGGATGACAATAAGAAGAGGGAGAATATGGTAATAATGCTAATCAAAATGGCATGGAGGTATTATTTCCAATTCTCTAGGAGATTCTTGCTCGGTTGGGCCCTCGTGTTGAGGAGCATCAATGGGATCATGATCGAGAAGAGGGATCTCATCATGGAGATTGCCATCATTCAAAGCATAGAGAGGAAGAATGTGAACATGAATGTTCTCTTACTCCACTAGGTGGAAGAGGGCACCGTTAGGTGGTAGTGATTGCAATAAAAAAGATTCCACCAGGTTGGATATCATGAAGTCACTTCATCTATCTAAACCACCATTTTTTGATGGTAAGGGAAGTAGCCTCAACACAAAAACTTGGTTATTAGACATGGAGCATTGCTTCACCATGTATCCATATGCAACCAATATGAGGGCACGTTGTGCAATTATGTAGTTGAGGGAATACACATCCTTATGGTGGAACATTGTGAGTTAGAAGCTCTAGATTAGTGCTATAGATATCACTTGGGAGATCTTTGAGGAGAGGTTCTGAGAGAGATTCCTATCTACCTAGTTCAGAGAGGCCTATGTTGATGAATTCCATGCAATCCAACAAGGAAATATGACTTTAGATCAATACAAAATTTGATTATGTGAGCTTAGGAAATATTCATGCTACAACCATGATGATTTACTCTTGGCTCATCATTTCATTCAAGGACTTAAGGATGCCCTCATTAGAGAAGTTTGCATGCATCAGCCTAGGACTCTTGTTCTCACTATTGAGAAGGCATGTATTGTAGAGGAGAATCTGGCTAGAGGTTCTAGTAGTAGATCTAGTTCTCAAGACCAAAGTGGTAAAAATTTAGGGTAGGATACTTAGTTCACTTAGTTTTCTAGGAAGGTCCAGGCCCAATCAGAACCCTCTTAGGGTGGTTACCACCGTCAGAATAAGAAGAAGTTTTAGGGTAAGGGTGGACAAGATTTTTGTACCTCAAGTAACAAAGGAGATAACTAGAACCGAGGACAAAAATCTCAACAAGATCATCCTCCTCAAAGTGTTTAGCATAATTCTAGCAAGGGTAGTGAACCTTATTCTAATGCTACCTAGGGTGGTTGCAGAATAGGTTCAAACTTTATAGGGAATTGTTATTCTTGTGGCCAGCCTAGCCATAGATATTTTAAGTGATCCATTAAACCATCTTCAAGAATTGGTAAGGGCATAGTGAGATCTAAGCCTACTATAAGAGATACATGCAAGAATCACAGAGTCTTTGTAGTAGTTGACAATCATCAAGTAGATCATTAAGGTATATTAGTCGAGGCTACAAGTACATTACATGGTATTTTAACTTCAATTTTGTTTGACTTTGGTGCTTCTAATTCTTTCATTTCACCACCTCTTATTTAGCGATGTGGGCTAGTGGCAATGTGTCAGGTTGATAGGTGGCAAGTTGAGTTAGCCATGGGTTCCAAGCTAGTTGTAGACTCATTGGTTAGGAGTTGTATTTTGGATTTGGCTACCTTTACCACCACAATGGATCTATACATTCTATCTCTGGGATCGTCTGACATTGTGTTGGGCATGGATTGGTTAGCTACCCATTAGGTAAATATTGATTTCAATCATAAGATGGTACAATGTGTTGACGGCATAGGTGGGTAGGTGGAACTTTTGGGAGTCTTGAGACCAGTCTCGCTTCAATTGATCTCAGCTAATCAATTGAAGTAGAGTGTATGAAAGGGTTGTTAGTTATTTCTTGTTTTTGTTAATGATCTTGAGGAAGTTGAGAGCTGTACGATGACACTTGATGATCACCCACTCCTTCATGAGTATGAAAATGTGTTTCCTAATGAGATTTCTTGTTTGCCACTGCAGCATGACATTGATTTTTGGATTGATCTTGTATTGGGAGCAGAGCTGATTTCATAAGCTCCTTACCACACGACTACTCAAAAGTTGAGTGATCTTAGATTATAGTTGGAGGAATTGTTGGCCAAGGGCCATATTCATCCTAGTGTATCCCCATAGGGTGAATCAATAATCTTCATAAAAAAGAAGGATGGTTCTTTGTGGTTGTGTATCAACTACTGGCAGTTGAATAAGGTGATGGTGAAGAACCACTATCCCTTGCCAAGGATAAATGAATTGTTTTATTAGATGAAGGGAGCACAAGTATTCTCAAAGATTGATCTTAAGTCAAGATACCACTAGCTTTGCATCTAGGAGGCTGATATTCATCAAACAACTTTTCATATGTGGTATGGGCATTATGAGTTCACGATTGTACCCTTTGGGTTAACCAATGCACCATCAATGTTAATGAGTTTGATGAATGGTCTATTTTGCACTTACCTTGATCAATGTGTCATTGTATTTTTGGATGACATATTGATCTATTCAAAGACTATGGAGGAGCATGAAGTCCACTTACATTAGGTATTGTAGTGCTTGAGAGACCATCAGTTATATGGCAACTTGAGTAAATATGGGTTCTTCTAGTTAGAGGTGAAGTATTTAGGACACATCATCACTGGTGATGGAATTTTAGTGGACTTAGATAAGATTCATGCTATCATGGATTGGTTGGTACCCACTAATAGCTCTAAGGTTCACAGTTTTATGGGATTGGTGGGTTACTATCGTCATTTTCTAAAGGATTTCTCATGAGTAGCTCATCGCATCACTTCTCTTTAGTGAAAAGGGAAGAAGTATGTTTGGTTAGACCAATGTGAGGTAGCATTTAATGCTCTTAAGGAGTGTTTGACCAGTGCACCAGTCCTTGCAGTGCCTAATCCTATAGGTGATTTTATGGTTTGCACAGATGTTTCTTTGGAAGGCATGGGTGAGGTGTTGATGCAAGATGGTCAAGTGATTGCATATAAGTCTAAGAAACTCAATGACCATGATCTTAACTACCCCACTCATGATTTGGAACTCATGGTTGTAGTGTATGCCCTTGTCTATTGGAGGCATTTTCTTTTGGGACATAGGTTTGAGTTGCATATTGATCATAGGAGCTTGTAGTACATCTTTACTCAACCAAACCTGAATGCACAATAGCTTCATTAGATAGAGTTCTTGTGTGAGTATAAATTTGATGTTCATTAAATTAAAGGGAAGGAGAATGTCATTGTAGATGCTTTGAGTAGAAGGTGACATGAGGTATCAATGATGTCATTGGGAGTGGATTTACAAAGTTGTATCTTGGAGGATTTTCTTAGTGACACTTGGTATTAGGAGGTGAGGGCGAAGATTGAGTCTAGACGTACCCTTGAAGGGAGATTTTTAGGTTATATTCTTGAGTCCAATAGACTACTACAACACATTGGGTATATCTGTGTGCCCATGTTGAGTGATCTTCATACCTTGGTTTTGTTAGAGGCACATTGTGCACCATATTCCACACATCTTGGTGTTAAGAAGATGCATGCTGATCTCAAACAACTATACTTCTGGGTAGGGATGAGATGTGATGTTGCTAATTTTGTTGCTAGATGTCTTGAGTGCCAAAGAGTGAAGATAGAGCATCAACATCCAGTGGGTCTTCTGTAGCCACATACCATTCCAAAGTAGAAATGGGATACAATATCCATTGATTTTATCATAGGGTTGCTTATATCATCATAGAGACATGATTGTATCATGGTGACAGTGGAAAAATTGTCTAAGGTAGTACATTTTTCACCCATTAGAACATCCTACGTAGCTTCTTTTGTAGCGCATGTTTTCTTGGAGGATATTGTTCATTTGCATGGGATTCCTTGTTAGATTATTTTGGATAGAGATCTAGTGTTTACTTTTGCACTATGGACGTCTCTCCAACATGCTTTGGTGTGCAACTCAATTTTAGTTTGGCTTATTACCTAGAGACTGATGGTCAGATTAAGAGATTGAATTAGGTTCTAAAGCATATTCTTCATAATAGATAGGCAAGTGAAGTGGGAGGACTATTTCTACCTTGTTGAGTTTGCATACAATAATGAGTATCATAGTTCTCTCGGCATGTCACCTTTTCAGGCCTTGTATAGTAGACCATGTCGTACCCCTTTAAGTTGGGATCCCTTAGAGGACTGAATTATTTTGGGTCTAGAGATGCTTTAGGACATAAAGTAGTAGGTTGTTCACATTAGGGAGCATTTGGTTACTGCTCAGGATAGGAAAAAGAAGTATGCAGATGCCCATAGGTCAAATTGTCACTTTTTTGTTGCTAACAGGGTATTTATGTAAGTGCAACTGAGGAAGAGCCCCATCCATTATGGGAAAGGCTCTAAGTTGGTGCCACATTTTGTTGGACCTTTTGAGATCCTCGAGAGGATTGGTCCTATTGCTTATTGTCTAGCATTGCCACCTAGGCTATCACATATCCATGATGTCTTCCATGTTTATGTTTTGATGCAGTATATTCCAGATGTGACCTATGTTCTTGATTGGGATGCTTTGCGGGTAGCAGACATGCAACTTACTTTGGAGCCAATTCATATCTTACAATAGTGGAGGCTAACCTTATGAGGTTGGGACATAGAGTAGGTAAGGGTCTAATTGGACTCAATTGATGAGACCTCTATGATTTGGGAGGATGCTACATGATTGAGGGGATTGTATCCCTATCTTTTTGCCAGCTTCCAGGATTAAGCCTATGCTAGTGGGGGAGGATGTAGTGCCTCTAATGTTTGCAGTCTATACCTTATTGATTTTGATTTGAGAGATACTTGATGCTCTTTTTATATGTACCTTGAGATGACCCGAGGGTCAAATGTTATACTTTAATTTAGTATCATATATGCTTTATTGCTATGCTATTCATCTATCATATTTTCATGTTGATGCCATTTTGAGATGATAGTAGATCTGTGATGATATATTTATCTAGTATTTGGACATACTTTCTGATTATGTTATGTGATGGATTTTATGCTATGGTGATTTATGTCATTCTTGTCCTTTTTTGCTTTATGCAAACATAAGTGAT